>JAUIMM010000082.1:11625000-12912500 GCA_031769625.1 Taudactylus pleione
CTTAAACACACAGTAAAAATATTCAAACAAGAGAAACCCGAGGCACAGCTCCCTGGCCTCTGTACGCGTAAGTACAGTACTGTATCTTTTTCTCTCTCTCCCTTTGTCTCTCTTTTTCTCTCTTTTTCTTTCTTTCTCTTCTTCTCTCTCTCTTTCTCTCTCTTTCTTTCTCTCTCCCTCTCTGTCTTTCTCTCCCTCCCTCTCCCCCTCTCTCTCTCTTTCTTTCTCTCCCTCCCTCTCCCCCTCTCCCTCTCTCTTTCTCTCTCCCTCTGTCTATATCTCCCTCCCTCTCCCCTCCTCTCTCTTTCTTTATCTCCCTCCATCTCTACGCCCCTCTTCCCTCTCTCTTTCTTTCTCTCCCTCCTTCTCCCCCTCTCTCTCTTTCTCTTTCTCTCTCCCTGTCTTTCTCTCCCTCCCTCTCCCCTTCTCTCTCTTTCTTTCTCTCCCTCTTTCTTTATCTCCCTCCCTCTCCCCCTCTCTCTCTTTTTCTCTCTCTCTTTCTCTTTCTCTCTCCCTCTGTCTTTCTCTCTGTCCCTCTCCCCCTCTCTTTATTTTTCTCCCTCTGTCTGTGTTTGTTTTTGTTGTTATGGAGGCTCTGATCAAGATGTATACAGTTTATTTGTTTCCAATTGGTTTTGATGGAAACTGTTCTTTTATCACAGTCCTAACACCACCACCACCACCACCACCTGGCACCAGTGGCATATCCATGCTGTGTAAGTACAGTACACCACATTGTTTTCTACAGCACTGTATCTCTCTCCTTTTTTTCCCTTGTCAGTCTCTCTCTCTCTCTCTCTCTCCCTCTATCTTTCTCTCCCTCCCTCTCCCCCTCTCTCTCTTTCTCTCTCCCTCTCTCTTTCTCTCTCTCCCTCTCCCTCTCTTTCTCTCTCTTTTTCTCTCTCTTTTTCTCTCTCTCTTTCTCTCTCCCTCTGTCTTTCTCTCTCTCTCTCCCTCTCCCCCTCTCTCTCTCTTTCTTTTTCTCCCTCTGTCTGAGTTTGTTTTTGTTGTTATGGAGGCTCTGTTCAAGATTTATACAGTTTATTTGTTTCCAAATGGTTTTGATGGAAACTGTTCTTTTTCCACAGTCCTAACACCACCACCACCACCACCACCTGGCACCAGTGTCATCTCCATGCTGTGTAAGTACAGTACACCACATTGTTTTCTACAGCACTGTATCTCTCTCCTTTTTTTCCTTGTCAGTCTCTCTCTCTCTCTTTTTCTCTCTCTTTTTCTCTCTCTTTCTCTCTCCCTCTCTTTCTCGCTCTCCCCCTCCCTCTCTTTCTCTCTCTTTTTATCTCTTTTTTCCCTCTTTCTTTCTCTCTCCCTCTCTGTCTTTCTCTCCCTCCCTCTCTCCCCCTCTCCCCCCTCTCCTCCTTCTCACTTTCTTTCTCTCCCTCCCTCTCCCCCCTCTCTCTCTCTCTTTCTTTCTCTCCCTCTGTCTTTCTCTCCCTCCCGCTTCCCCTTTCTCTCTCTCTTTTTCTCTCTCTTTCTCTCTCTCCCCCTCCCTCTCTTTCTCTCTCTTTTCCTCTCTTTTTTTCCCTCACTCTTTCTCTCTCCCTCTCTGTCTTTCTCTCCCTCCCTCTCCACCCCTATGCCCCCTCTCTCTTTCTTTCTCTCCCTCCCTCTCCCCCTCTCTCTCTTTCTCTTTCTCTCTCCCTGTCTTTCTCTCAATCCCTCTCCCCCCTTTCTCTCTCTCATTTTCTCTCTCCCTCTCTCTTTCTCTCTCCGTCTCTGTCTTTCTCTCTTACTGTACTGTATCTACTCCCCACCTAAGGAATCCCTCTCTGTCTGCCAGCCTGAAGCTTCAGTCAGTGTAATGTAGCAATGTTTAGACTGTACAGTACTTTTCCTGCATTGTACTGTATTTTAGTGTACAGTACTGTAGCCTTTGTTTTGTTCGTTTATGTACTGTACAGTATTTTGTTAGTAGCACTATACCATATAAAGATAAATACAGCACTGTTAATGTGAAAATATATTTTTTTCCCAATACAGTCTTCCATCAGGGACACTCCAAAGGGAGCCAGGGACCACACCTGACTCGAGGTACAGTTTTTACAGTAGTGTCAAGATTGTACAATATTGTAGATTAGTGTTGTAATATAATACTGTACCCTTTTTTTTCTCATCACAGAACAAATCCTGTTTTTTATGGGCCTGTATAGGCAGATGGGCCACTTTTTGTTGGATTTATTTTTTAATTTCTTAGTGACTTCATTTTTGTTTATTTATGATTTTTATTAAAATTATTTTTACAGTACAACGTTTTCTTTCTTTTCTTGGTTCTGTGAATAAAGTACAGTATACTGTATTTTATTTTTATACTGTAGCAACAATATGGTAAGAAAATAAAGTACAGTAAGTCACCCTGATTTCATAAAGCTTGGAGAGAGATAAAATTGGAGAAACAGTCAATACAGTAGTACCAACCAATTAGCTACTACAGTAACTGTCAATTTTAAAAACACAGCTTGTAAAGTGACAGTTAGGATCTGATTGGTTGGTGCTATTTATCTACAATTTTATCTCTGTGTAAGCTTTATAAAATAACCCCCTTAAGCTTTAACTAAATAAATACACGACAACAATAAAAATAGGAAAAGAGGCCACAGGCAAATTTATTAATAAAGATTTATACTGTGCAGTAAATTACACAAAAAGATTAGGCTTATAAGTTAAAATCATCACTGGCACTTTTGGCCTGAGATCCACAGTTTCACCTATACCAGGTGCAGACTCTACCTCACATCGGAGTGAAAGTTCAATTGTACGCCCTGAAGAAAGTAGGACAGGTAGAGATGAACAGACAGTAAAAGACAGACAAACAGGTTCTCACTGGAGATGCTCTAGTTCTTCATCTTCATCCTGCTCGATCCCACACACCCTGTACTGTAGGAGAGAGAATACTCTGTGCAGGGCCCTTTCCTGCTCTAACAGTGTCAAACTAATCCACTTCTCCACATTAATATATGCCCTAACTAACCAGCCTAACAAATTTATTAATAACGAATTTGTATTATAATTAGGCCTGGTGGTAAAATACTCTAAGCAGTGTCCCTAGGCCCACAGCCCATATAATGATAAAAAAAAATACAGGAAACAAGATGGGATTTGGGTGCCCCAGATGGAGGTGAACACCACCTGTCATTTTGAGGTCAAAAAGGTTTCCCAAAGAACAACCTGGCAGGGAGCTAGAAGTATCAGAAGATTCGTCTGTATGCAATAACAGAGCAAAAATGCTTTTCTCACCTGATCCTGATGTCGAAGGGACCACCGCTCCAACCATAGATGTACAGTAGAAGTCTGTCTCTCAATGCATGGTGCAACCACTAATGTAAAGTACTGTATGTCTGCAACTATGGATGTGGATGTTGAAGCAGCCACTACTACTGTACTGTATATGAACCAAAGGAACCTGAAAACTTGAAACATCTGCAATACAAACAGCAACATGGAGTGCAGGAGCAGAAACTGGCAGCTGCAGCACAATCTGTGATGAAGCCAATGCGTGCCTTTGAACAGGGGGTAATGTACAGTAAAGTAGGTGTACTGTAGGAGCCAGTGGACAGGGTGGTTGAACCATTAGCTGCGGGCTGGCACACTGACTAGGCACATACTGTACAGTATTGAACCTGCTGTGCATAAGGGTTAAACAGTGTAGGGGCAGTGACATAATGAAAAGAGGTGTGTGACAGCAGAAACACAAGGACGGGGAGGGGAAGAGAGAAATTAATTAAATTAAAGAATGAAAGAAAAGAGGAAAAGTATGAAGTACAGTAAATAAGGTACAGTAAGGGAAAGGTATTGTAAATAAAGAGCTTATAAAAGAAATTAGGAGAATACTGAATACTGTATAATGTAGGGAAAGAAAGCACAACCACAATACTGTACATACCGTACAGTACAGTATGGACACAGTGTACAGTACTTAGCAGTCCGGATCACAAACTGAAAAGAGGAAGTTAAACCCCTCCTCCACATTACTAATTATATACAGTACAGTATAAGCTACATAGCAGTTGCTTGACCATTTCTTTTGATGACAACTGGTAAGACTCTAAGGAGATGATCAATATAATTGTTACACTGGGCACGTGTCAATACTGTTCTCCAAAACTTCATTATCCCATCCAAAAGTTCCTGTTTAGTTGTTGGTTTCACATCAGACCTTATGAACCTCTTTAACTGGGCCCAGACCAATTCAATGGGATTCATGTCCAGTGACTTACAGGAAAGTAAAAAAAACAATTATTCACTCACAGTACTGTACTTTATTAAAAAATGTACTAGAATAATTACTGCTCAGTACTGTACATACCGGTACTTTATTGTACAATAAACAGTTAATACAGTACTATAGGACAATACTCACTCTGGTGGTGTGCGTTCCCAATTTATCCCTCTTTCTTCCATGAATTTCGCTGAAGCCGAATGTTTTGGAACATTATCCTGGAATAATCGATGTCCTGATGGAAAGCATTTTCTCACAAACGGCACCATACAGCAATCTACTATTTTTTCTTGGAAGAAGGTCTTATCCATGATGCCTAAAGAGATGAGAAATTATTGTCAGTAGCAAGCGTACACTGTACAGGACTGTAAATAATTATAACAACAAACATTACTGTACTGCACCTTCAAAAATATAGATCGGTCCTGCACCCCAGCGAGATATACCTCCCCATACATGGACCTTTAACGGATGCTTCGGACGAGGTTTAAGTGAGAGATGTGCACGGTTCCGGAAGGACAGTCTTGAGAACCTCTCGAGAGAAACCAAAGTTTCATCTGTGAAAATTACCTCATTAAAATTCTCTCCACTCTCTATCCACCGTTGTGCTTGTTCAACTCTCTTTACTTTATTAACATCCCTTATCATGGGATTTATCCTGTGGAATAAAAACAAGTTTTAGTTTACTGTCATGTAAAATCAGTGCATTATTAATATATATATATATATATATATATATATATATTTATATATATATATATATATAGTATTTTATGTACAGTACATTGTAGGGCCGTAAGTCCATCCCAGTTCCTTACGCATCCGTTTGATGCTGAAACAGGAGATGTCCAGGTCACATTCTGCTTTTAGAATACGTTTTATTTGTAAAGCTGTATGCTCATCATCCTCACAAGTCAATTTGTGCACAATCTTTTTGACGCTCCTACGGTAGAACACATATAGAGCATATAGCAATTATTGGACAGTTATTACAGAAATTGGAACACAATACAGTAGCAATCTAGCAACATACAGTATAATAAAAAAAGGTTGCTGTAAAGTACCTACCATGTGCATTTAGAAGGAAATCTATATCTTGTCCGTGTTCTCTCAAATGCATGATAGCGCACAATCTGTAAACTAACAAGAACACCACACTCTTTCAGTCAGGCCTGGATGTGTAGTGTTGTTTTGTGTTCTTTTTTAATGTTTGCAATTATCTTGCTGATGGCTTTGCTGATTTTTGCCATGTTTGATGACAAAATCTGTGGAGAGAAATACGTTACAGTACTGTTGCTGAGTATACACACTGAGTACAGTATACAGTACATAATTTAATGTTCAGTATCTTAAAAAATATATACTGTATAACAGTACTGTACAGTCTTTTAGAACACAGGGAGGTATTACATTCTTACTGTACAACAGCCGTAACATACTGTACTGTACTTTTTTTAAACAAATACGATATACTGTATACAGTAGTACTGTACTGTATATTGAGAAGTACTGTACCTGTACAATGTACTGTACAGTGTACAGTAAACTGGATACACAAATATGCGTCTAGGGCAGGGGACATTGTAGCAGCACATACTGTGTTAATGAGTTAATGGGTCAGTATGAAACAGCAATATTGTGACTCACAAGATGGGCGCCAACCATACACAAGATGGTTGCGAGGCAGTGGGGTGCTATGGAGTGTTCATCGGTATACAGGGTATGTGAAATGTGGCCTGCTACTGTAGATAGAAACTCAGGGGTCTATTTACTAAGCAGTGTTAGGAGACATTGAAAAGTGATAAGGTACCAACCAATCAGCTAACATCTGTAATTTTTTAAACACCCCCATCCCCGTAGTCGCTTATTTGCACATATTATACCTAAAGTACTGTATCATTGCATTATTGCACCACTTTGCACATTTAACTTTTACACTAACAGTTCTAATGGTACTGTAAGTTTTGATTTGTGTTATAAAAATAGCACATTTGGTGCTCTATTTTACAGTACTGTACTGTATATCAGTTCAGATATTCACACATTTTATTACTGATGAGCTGACACCTACCGTACAGTACTGTACAGTATATAATTAGGGAGTGGTTTTTAGACACCTGTATTATTTATCATATTTATTATCATGTGCCTCTATTTAATCTCACAATATTGGTTAGTGCTTTAACAGTTGGCTCTGTAATCTCCTATATTTACCTGTATATACTGTATAACACACGCACAGTGGTAGGATACAGTGAAAAGAGATATTGTAAGGTACTTTACCAACAAATCAGCTCCCAAATGTAATTATTCAAATACAACATTGAAAAGTTACAGTTGGGAACTGATTGGTTGGTGCAGTACTGTACAGTACCTTACCTGTACCCTTTTTGGCACAGACAAACAAATGACTGGGCATACAGTACAGTAGCACTTTTAGCCATTGATTTGCAGATGGACAAGAGCATTTATTCTGTGTGAAAGGGTTAACATACTGTACAGTACTGTATGTCGAAATTACCAGGTCTCTGACCAAGGTTAAATGTAAGGTCAAAGTGACCCTTTCACACAGTAAAAATCTGTTCATCAGCAAATTACTGCACCAAGTACAGTAAAGTGCTTTACTGTAAATGCTACAGTACTGTAATTTGCTTTTCTATGTGATAGGGTTATTACTGGAGTTGTATAGAGTACAGTAGCAGCACATTCTTGAAAGTGCAGTATGAGTACTGTAATTGTTTAGAGTGTTGTAATGTGAAACATTTACTGTATACAGTACATGCATTTCCACTATTTTACTTAACATTGAATTTAGTGTCTTTATACTTGTGTATTTCAGAGTGCACCGAACTGTCAAAATGGTGAAGAGCAATGGTTTTTACAACGGAAATGAATCTTGCCCACTTCTAATGACAAAAAGGCTGAGTGCACTAGTGCCACAATGGTCTACAAGCAAACCTTCCAAGAAGAAAACAGGTAAGGGAAATTTACAGGTACCTCTTCTAGTCAAGGCAAGGAAGAATGCAAAGCCCAAGAACAACTCTTTGCAAGTGGACATCGGAGAAAATGGACCAGGGAACGTGGAGCAACCCTTGAACGTCCAGAACCAGGAGGAAACATCAGTGATTTATGGACGAGAAGAATTGGACACCTTTGAGCCTCTTGTTGAAGATGTATCATACTCACCAACTCGTCGAAAACTGTCATTCTAAGAAGATAATGCATGCACATATAGCTGTGCTAGGATGGTGAGAGACCTTGTGGGAAAAGTGGAAGCGAAAATTGACAACTTGAAAGAAGAGCTGAAGAAAGGGCTGAATGCAATTAATTGCAGAAGAATTGAAAGAAGCAATCCGGCAAAGTAAAGAAGAATGGCAAGAGGCTGCTGCCCAGAGTACCAGGAAGAGACATGACCAGGCAATCCAGTATGAAATGGCCACACTGGATGAATTTGAGCCTGAGGATAATGACAATGATTTCAACTGGGAGACTGACCCATCCTTCCACTTGCTAGATATGGACAATACAGTGGCATCAGAGCACTTGGACATGACACCAGTGCCATCATGCAGCCTGCCTCAGTGGGAGAGTACACCAGTGGCATCATATCGCCTGCCTGAACGGTCAGTTGAAGAATTGAGTATCAACAATGCAAGCATGCCTGTACTTTCACCAGGAACACCTGTCATGTTGAGCACCCCAGAACCACTGACTTTATTTGGAACACCCTTACCGGATATACCACTGGCTGTAATCAATGTTGACAAGGACAATGAAATTTACAGAGCTGTCAATTGTGAGATGCATCGATATGCACAAGCAATATTTCAACAACTTTGATGGAAGTCAGAAAAAAAAGTGCCAATCCCCAACAATTTAAGAGAAGATATCCTCTCAAGATGCCAGACAAGATTAAGGTTTGGAAAAGAAGAACTTACCCGGATAAAGGACACATTGAATGTGGTGTTGCGCATGCCAAGGAAACATGCATGGAGGACAGTCACGCATACAAGTACAGATCTTCAATCAACAAACACGACTTGAAGGGACTTGTCAGAAGACAGGAAGACCCGGTGCCGCCGCTGGCCAGGATGTGGCAGCGGCAGAAGAAAGAAGCTGAGGACAGGAGAGGACAAAAGGGGTGAAAAGCAAAAGAGCTAAAGAAGTTACACCCAAAAGCCTCTTCCACCATAACAGATAATCCCTATGTGAGGTCAATGGAACATTAAACCCAACCTACAGTAGACCAACAGGTCTGAAGAGAGAAGCGGAGGACAGGAGAGGACTACAGGGGTGGAAAGCAAAAGAGATAAAGAAGTTCCCCCCCTCAAAGCCTCTTCCACCATAACAGGTACCAATAGGCCCTTTGTGAGGCCAACTGTACTGTACATTAATATTGAAGTTTGTTAGGCTGGTGAGATACAGTAGGGCTGATATTAATGTTACAGTAGATTAGTGTGACACACTATTAGAGCAATAAAGGGCCTTGCATGGCATATTCTCTCTCCTACAGGGACCTATGTGTGGGATTGAGCGGGATGAAGAAATGAGTATCTCCGGTGAGTACTGTATGTACCATACCTGTGTGTCTGTCTTCTACTGTCTGTTCGTCTCTGCCTATCCTCCTTTCCTCAGGGCGCACAGTGGACCTTGCACTCCGATGCATGGTAAAGTCTGCACCTGGTATAGGTGAAACTCTGGATCTGAGGCCAAAAGTGCCAGTGATGATTTTAACTTAAAAGCTTAATCTTTTTGTGTAGTCCTCGGTCCAGTAGGGCATTTCAGTCGGCATTAAGAAAGGACAGTTCTCATGTCATCTCCTTCCTCCTAGGTACTGTACAGTAGTCATGTCTGTGTCCAGCTTGGTACTGCAGGACATGCCAGCGGCAGAAGAAAGAAGCGGGGGACAGTAGAGGACTATAGGGGTGGAAAGCTAAAGAAGTCCCCCCCCCTCTGTACAGCATGTTACTGTAGGTTAAATAAAAATTGTCATTAATTTATAAAATTGGTGTTTGTACTGTATGTAATTCAGTCTTTAAGTGCACCTGAGACTCAACACGTGCATCTGTCATTAAAAAGGTACAAAAAGTAAATAACACACAGATGCAGGGGCATATCTTCCTATTGGCCAGGATTTCACTCACCAGGGGCGCGCCGGCCAATGGGGTTGCCGCCCACAGTCATATACTGTACAGTATCCCTGTTGCCCATCCCAGTGATTTCACAGCTGCCCGGCACTTACAGTAGTATACAGTACAGTAGACATACAGTACTGTACACACTGAGGGCCGTTTTCAATTTAGGGGTCTATTTACTTTTTTTAGCCGATCTCGTCTTTTCACTCCACTACTGTACTAAGCAGTGTTAGGAGACAGAGTGAAAAGTGATACAAAAGTGATAAGTTGTCAGTCAATTAGCTCCCAACTGTAATTTTTCAAACACAGCCTGTGAGATGACAGTTGGGAGCAGATTGGTTGGCACTTTTTCACCCATTGGAGCGAAAAGACGTGATTGGATAAAAAAAGTTTCGCCGATTCCGTCATTTCGCCAGGCGTAAAATTATCGTTGTATTCAATTTGAAAGCTTTTCCACCTACCGTAGGTGGGAAGTCAATGCAATGTACAGTAAGTTAGTATGTGAAAAAGTTTCACCTACTGTATGAATAGAAGGCGGAATTAATTGGTGAATTGGGGTGCAACGTAGCGGGAAGCTTTCAACGTGCAGCCATAAGACAGTCCCCTAAAGGTATTGTAAACTGAGTAATTTTTTTTTTATAAAAAACAATCAGAACACCCCAAAAATTCACTTTCATTTTGGGGGCGGAAGAAAAAAAATTTGGGGAAAAAGTTAAACATGTAGGGGTAGAAGTTACTATACTGTATGTTGCCCATAGCAACCAATTAGATTCTACTTCTCATTTATCTACAGTAGCACCTTCTAGAAAATAATACATGGAATCTGATTGGTTGCTATGGGCAACATCACTTCTTAATATAACTCCCATCTTAGTAAATTTACCCCCTAATATATAAAATGTACTGAGTTTAGTAAGGGTTGGATAACAATACTGAACAAAAGCAGCCAAGAATTTTAAAAAAAGCGCTACATGGGTATACCGTAGATCTGGGCATGTGCCTGTGATACGATGACGTACAGTATTGTAGGACACACTCAAGCCAGGTGCAACCTTGGTATTGCAGGCGGCTGTAGTGTAATGGTAAATAATCAAACCAATACATTATGTCACTTGTACAACCCTTTTGCGGGTTCGAAACTTGAATGGTTACACTTTTTTTATTTTGTATTATTATTACACAGTCAAGGTTACACTTTTTTGTCATAAAGTACTGTGGCCAGAATTTCTGGATAATGTATTAGTGAAGATTTAAAACAAAATAAAATTACCGTACACAGTATATATTTTAAAGGTCTCGAACCAGCGGGACAAGAAAATGGTAGATGCAGTAGGGCTAGGCATTAGCCCCCTAGACTACTGCATCTACTGTACTGTACAGTAGTTCCTAGAGTCATGGAATCACTACAATGTCTACTGTAAGTCCGGGACAGGGTCGACAGTATTGTACTTACTATAATACAGACAACTGGGCATGTGCAGTGCTATGAGACTTAATATGCCACAGTGTAGCACGCAACTACAGTAGCAAAGTGGTATACAGTGTGGCGTACTGTATGGAGCAACACACTACAGTACTGTAGCTGGGCACATCTACAATACATACAGTATAATATATTGAGTTTTGTAAGGGTTGGATAACAATGCTGAACTACAGTACTATAGTGAACATTTTAAAAAATAAATAAATTATAAAGGTCTCAAACAGAAGGAGAGAAGTGTAAGCAAGACGGATCACCTAACCCCTTGCTCACAAGTATCTCCTAGTAAGAATTGCATCTGTCCTCTACAGTACTTTATGTGACATCTACAGTACCCTACGATGAAGTACTCAGGTGTCTGTAGAGTAGAGATAAGAAATCGAACTTCTACAATGCAGACGTCTGTACAACTCGGTTCCGGGTTCGAAACCTGGAAGGTTGAACTTTTTTTTTAATTTTTTTCTTATTATTAGACAGTCAAGGTTACACTTTTATTTTTAATATTATTATTACACAGGCAGTGTGTAATAAAGAGATCCCACTTTCACTGTGTGTGAATCGTGACCCGCTACTGTATGATCTTCCATACTGTACGCCATGGCATAGCGCTACAAGGGTATGGCTATGGCACCGCACCACTGGCAATGCATTGCAACCCCGCCACTGGGCACATGCCAGAGATCCTATTTGTACCGTAAACCCTCAGAACTGGCTATAAGTCATCGCAGCGCCAACTGTGAAGACATTGACACAATTTTGCGGTTTAAATGCAGAGTCAGTTTGTAATGCAGAGATCTCACTCTCAAACAGAGTCAACTATCAGTTACTAAACTCATTAAATCACTAAAGTTTCCAAGTCTGGGACAGCATTGACATTGACACAAGTTTGCGCTCTAGAGCTCAGTCAGTTTGTAATACAGAGTATTCCCTCCTAAACAAAGCCCACTAATGTAGCACTTTCTGAAGTCATGAAATGAGTATTGTGTATACTGTACTGTAAGTCTCAGACAGTGCAGAATGGCACAAGTGTGAAAATTCAACAGTACTGTAGCAATACAGACAACTGGGCATGCGCCATGGCATAGCGCTACTTGGTTTATGGCTTGGCTCTACTGGGCATGCAGCACACATTCCATTGTCATTGTAGCCCCTCCACTGGACATGCGCTGACATTGACACAATTTTGCGGTTTGTAATACAGAGCCCACTCTCTTTAACAGAGACCACTACCAGTTGATGGTCATAAAAAATCACTATAATGTCCAAGTCTGGGTCAGCGCCGGCATTTATGCAAGTTTGTGTTCTAAGGTATAGTACTGTATGTACAGTAATAAAAATTCAAATTTCGCTGTTTGACTCCCGAAGCACTGGGCATGAGCTCCATATGTACTGAATATTTTAAGAGAAGATTTTAAAAATAATAAAAAAAATATATTTTCAAGGTCTGGAACCCACGGAACAAGTAGAGGGGAGAAGCAGTGAGACTAGGCATTAGACCGCTAGGCCACATGCTTCACCCATTACTAGAGTTCTGTACTTTGTAAAGTATTGAAACCACTAGAATGTCTAAGTCTGGGACAGTGCCGACAGTATTTACATTTGCGCAAGTACTGTATGATTTCAACCGCACAGTCAGTGGGTAATACAGAGCTTAATGATTTCAAACTTTATTAGACATTCTTCTACCGCTTTATTATTCCATACATTCCTGATTCCATGTGGAAAATGCTGTAATACTGTATAGTGTACCGAATCACCGCTTCTGTCAACCAATCATCGGGCGGTAATACAGAACATACCGTATGGTACATTGGAAATCACACACATGTGCTATGTAGTTTAGGAAAAGTGACAGCTGGAGGGCAAAATGTTGTATTACACGTAATGACTTTTTTCATTACTAAACTTTGTGGCGCGACTCATGGCGTGGTGTGTGGCACGCCATGCGTGGCATGAGAGATAACGCTGTGATGCCATGTTATAGCTTGGCACATCGGTATATATTTTTTAAATAAAAAAAGTGCTTTTTAAACTTATTTAAATAAAAAAAAACTATTTCTATGCAGTTCTGAGGAAAAAAACTGTCAGTTAAGTGGTTAAAAGCTGTTACACAGAAAAGACTGTGGTTTTCCGACAGCTACCTTTGTGTACTACAAGTACTACAAAAGCCCTTCAGCCCATTTCAAATCCAGGGGGGGCATGATTAGTGTGAACTCTCTGCTTAAAAGCTGTTACACTGCAAAGACTGTGGCCCTGATTCAGACCCACTCGCGAGCGGCTGTCCGCTCGAAAGTGGGTCAAAGTTCTGCACTGAGCATGCGCACGACGGAGGGAGCTCCATCGTGCGCATGCGCCAGATGCTACGAGCGAAGGAAAGTCCTTTGCTCGTTGTGTCTGATCAAAGGGGGTGTGCTGTCGATGTTGATTGACAGTACGCCCCCTTTGGTGGGCATGCCGGGGGCGTGCCTCACTGATGGGGGCGTTCCCACGGGAATGCCTCCCATCAGAAGCCGGCCCACTGACATCACTAGTGATGTCAGTGGGAGTGATTTTGGCTCTGATAGAGCCAAAATCACTCCGGAGCTTGCGGTTGAAAACCTCAACCGCAGGCACCGGCTCGCAGTTTCGATGGTCGCGATGGTCACTACCATCGCGGCCATCAAACTGCATGCTCGTATAGGCTGTGGGTGGTGACCCACAGCTATTTGAGCATCCAGGAGGACGCTCCATTTTTATGGAGGGCAGCCCTCATTCAGAACGTGCGCTCTGCTCAGAGCGTACGGCTCTGAATGAGGGCCTGTGTTTTTCCCACAGTTACATTCATGCACTACAAGTATCACAATAGCCTGCTTGTTTTTGAACTCTCTGCTTAAAAACTATTACACTGCAAGCCTAGAACTGTTTGTTTTTCCCACAACTACCTTGGTGCACTATAAGTACTGTACAACAATAGCCTGCTTGTTATTGAACTCTCTGCTTGAAAGCTAATATACAGTACTGCAAAGACTGATTTTTCCCACAACTACTGTACCATGGTGGACCACAAGTACTGAAATAACCTGCTTGTTATTTAACATTCTATTAAAAGCTATTTTATATTGTAAAAATGGTGTTTGTTTACTGCTTTCTAATAAAGCCAGTATTGTTAACTTTTCAGTCCAAAATAAAATAGCTTTGGAGCCTCCTTCATTGTGTGCAGTATTGCTGGCAGTGGCGCTGCATGTACCCGCCACTGCTTACAAACCGGCAGCATGTGTACCATGATGGGGAGGGGCAGGAGGACTGAGCTCCACATGTTAGTGTGCGGACACCAGAAGTACACAGGACCAAGTACTGACCTGTTGCCTCTGTACTCAGTACAAAACACGCTTCCAGACTTCAGCAGTGTAATCCAGTCCAAGCAACAGCAGCCAGAGGAACATGGTGACAGTGGGAATGGTTGACATGTGTTGCAAGGCATGCCTGGGGTGACCCACAACCACCACCAGCTCTGGAGCATACCACCTCTGCTACATGTTGGGCGGAATCTGCTGCATGGGCCAGGTATGTACAGAAATGTCAACAGCTCCCCATACCTAGAACATAAGTTTGCTGAATAAAGGTTACGTGGAGAGTGTAAAAGGTCACTATCACCACCACATAATGACCCCAGCATGTTACTTCTGCTAGTTTACACTACAGTAACTAACTAATTTTTGTGACTGTACACAAGAGATCATCAAAGGTAGTGAAAAATTAAATATTGGTAAGGTTGAATTTGGGGTCTGAATGGCATTGATGGGTATGTGGGGTAGTCTGAGAGGCTTTGATTGGGCATGAAAAGGGTGCATGCTATGAGGCCACAACAATACAGGGAAGACCACGCCCCCTATGAGTGCATCAAATGAGCGTGTAAGAAAAAATGGGCCCTAAAAAATCAAAAAGTGCCACAACGTGATCAGCACCCTGCCCTAAAAAAATCCTAGAGTTAACACTACATGTGTTGTTGCCTCTGCTGTAATGGGAAAAGCTGCTTACACCCACCACTACCCTGAAGAACAGTGGGAGCTCAGAGCCCAGCATAAAGCTCGCTATCTGGCTCCAGATACAAGATGCTGCACTGCTCTGCCAGAGATCCTGCCCCACTCTGCCCCTGCCTGGGTGGCTGTACAATCCTCAGCAGTGCCCTGAGACTATACGGCAAGCCCCAGAGCACACACACCAAGTACCCTCTGCTGCAGCCTGTCTTCTACTTTTATCACTTTTTTTCTAGCTTTTTACATATTTTTGTTCTATTTGCTTTTGGACTGTTTGCTTTGTGGCCCTCATAGCCATAGCCTAGGGCAGCACTGATTGCCCCTCACCCTTTGGGATACTTGGCAAAGGCTCAGAATTGCTGCAATCTATAATATTGCTGCTCAATCTCTGACACTAGTCATGACTGCAGAAAAGGAGAGGAGGTAGGATCATAGATATATTTTCCCTTGTTATTATTATTTTCAGAATCATATGGTATCACTGCATCATGGCTGCACAATTTGTCACACTGTGTGTATTACTTCATAATGTACATCTTAGGCTATTTATGCACTTTGCACAAGGTGCATTGAATGTTATTACACAGTGTCTCACCACACATTCCATATAATAGTGAAAGTTATATCTGTCTATCTATCTATCTATCTATCTATCTATCTATCTATCTATCTATCTACCCACTCATCATCTCCTGACTACATTGCAGCTTGCCCGGGTGTACCAGCAAATGTCACACATATTGTTTTTGTTACACTTCCTTTTTTGGAGGGGCTGTTTCTCTATTTGACAGAGGCAGCTTTGGAACCTTTAAGACATGCCAACTGCACACTTTCACCTGAGGGGCTAAAATGTGTGTGTGTGTGTGATTGAGGGGGGGGTTGTGGGGGGGCAGTAGGCAGAAGTTTTCTTAGGGTGCCAATAAACCTTGCACCGGCCCTGCCCACATCTAGTTTATAGGGTGCTAATGCATGGACATGGAGTTCCACAATAAGTTTATGGGCTTGAAAGGGTTTTATGTATATGACACGTGAGTAAATGGATGAATATTGGGGTGGTCATGTAATAATTGAACTATAATGTGGTTATTCAATATACTCAGAGAAACACTAATTTATAAATATGTTACCAGGGCATTGAGGGACAATATGCCATATCACTGGACATGGGGGTTATTTAATATGCCTAGGCATGGGATGTGTGAATTGGCATAGGTCTGCATGTGTTAGGAGATTAGTTCATAAGGAAAACAGAACAATTTGAGGGATTATTAATTCAAATAAGTTTATTTTTGTATAGCACTTTTTAAAACTGACCATGAATTGCAGTGTAATAGAATAGAATGGCATTCACTAAATCATTTGATGCATCAGGATGTATATGGGGCTGATGCAATTGCAAGGGACACCCAGCATGGGGTCCCCCTGCCACAATGACATCCAATCCCAAACTGGCAAGCCCAGGGCTATTTCCCAAACTCCTGTGTGATGGATGCATGGTTAGTAAATTTACCCCTTAGATTTCATTTATGGATTGCAATCGATTAATAAGGTATCAATTAAGTTTCCACAAATATTCATAATAATATAGTTATGTCTTTTTCTTATATGAGAATCTACAGTAGAAATGAATGCTATATACTAGACAATCTTGTAGTTTATGTATTATAACACTGTATCACAAAGGTAAAGAAACTTTCTGCTAATTTGTTATTGAAATACCTATAAAATATACACTGTGTATATATGGACAAACAATAGCGGTAAACTCAGGGGCATGGGATGGGGAATACACACAGGCCCCCTCCTCTCTCCCCATTGGCCAGCAGCTGTCTGATGCGGCTGACTGGTGACCACAGCATCTGCAAACTCTGGGCAAAAGTATGTGCCCAGAGTCTACTGCGCATGTGCAGGTCACTGGGAAAATGGCATGGATGCCATTTTCCCACTGAGTCCCTCATCACACACGGGCAAAACACCAGAAAAATGGCCACAAAAGCCATTTTCTGGGAATTTTGTGCAGGGCTGAGAAACCAGACACAGGATTACGGAGAGGTAAGTATTAGATAATATGGGTGCAGGTGTGCCATTATAGATACTCCCCTGGGTAAACTAATTTTAGCTAACAAATCTTATGATTCATATAGTAGAGTAGAGAATCACAAATATAAAAATTTGACAATTTGAGCAATACTTCACTAGAATATAGCATGATGGTTTCTTCAAATAATTCACATACAGTACAAAAATGTATTTTCAAATGGGTTGTCCCAAATACATTTTAGCTTAAAGGTCTGGTACAACTGCAAACTTTATGTCTTTACTTGTTCTAACTGACAGCCTCTTTTTCTTTTTAACTGATTTCATATATAACATGAAATAAAATGTGCAGCCTTAAGCTAAATATAAATATATTTACAAACATATTCTACTGATTTTTGAGGAGTAATAAATACAGTATGTTAAAGAAATAAACTAAATGTAATCTAAATTCCAGAATACTGCATGAGGCTATATATAAAATTGATACTGTACATCAAACATTTTGAGATGTCAACCTGTGATCACAATAAAATAAATTTGCAAAGTAAATATTACAGAACAAATGATTGTGATTTACTTGAGCACACACTGAAATTAGCATAACTGCATTATGCAGTTGTTGACAACAGAAGGACTTCTTAAACCTTTTCATTTCATTTTATTGGGATGCATGTTTATAAAAGGCAGAAGAAATAGTAATGATTGCATTGGGATTGTAAAATTTGCATACATAAATACATGTTATTAAAGCAATAAAAATTGTTTCCAAAGATACATTTGTATTTTTATTTATTCATATGTATTTTAAAACTATAGAATAAGTATGCTTTAAATTACAACATTGGCCTCATATACAGTATGTGCAGCAGAAAATTACTTGGTTGCTTACCATTGTACCTTAATGGTCTGCCCTGCAAACATCAAGATAGACCCTGAATTTCTGCTTTAGTGAGATAATAGTACAAATTATATAAGTTTTACTAAGTGTTTAGAAAGGTCGAAAAAATGCATAAAGTACACAAACTGTTGATATTAAATCAAAAGCCTTTAACTACTTAAACCAACTTTTTCAGTAAATACAATTATTTTTCTTAAATTCCTGACTGGTTTAGCCTCAGTTATTGCTCAAATTAATCATACACAGTGCTACTTTTCAGATGGAATGCACATTACAATACTTTCATCTGGAACAGTGGGCCTGATTCAGAGCAGCTCGTAAGCGGCCGCTCGTTCATTCCGAGCGATGTTCGCACAACTGAGCATGCATATGGGTTGTAATACGCATGCGCGAACCAGTCATTGCAGTCGGAAATTGTGTGCTCGCAAAATAGCGAATGCCTGCTAATTTGAGTGACAGAATGAGGCATTTGTGGGTAGTAACAGGGGAAGGTGCTTGAAAACGGGGAGTGGAAATCCGAACGCAGGCGTGCCAAACGGTCAAAACGGGTGTTTTAAGGGTGTGCATAATTAACAAAGCAGCGTCATCGACCACGTCACTTGGTTGTATTTTAGCCTGAACTGCTCGCATGATTGCGGTAGGAAAATGCTACCAGAAGCACTGCGAGCAGTTCAGATGCCTTTCGATGTACTCGATTAATCTAATAAATAGCGGAGATGACGTAGAATGCGAGCGGCCAGGGGGCGTTTTTTAAAAAATAGCGAGCGCATGTTTCGTTCTCTCATTCAGACATAGAGGCGTCAACAGACCGCAACAAGCGAGCACTCTATTTAAATAATCGGCCCCTTTTTCTGAACGAGCGAGCGCAAATAGCGTCCGGCTCTGAATCAGGCCCTGTGTTCCTGATACATACTGATACAGACTTACATATATTTTTTTATTGGTTTTACACAAGACTACAGGGCTAATTACTATTTGTTGGGTGATCTTGGTGCGAGGGTTCTATTTAAGGAGAAGAAGACCTAACCATCCCACTTACCCAGAAACCCACACCTTATGAAAGGAGAAACTGTATAACTGTCTTTGAAAAAGTGGGGAACACCACTGGACAATATTTATAAATAAGCGCTCCCAGGGACCTTTTCTTTATAAATCTGTTTGGACAATTGGTTCTTTTGACCAACAATTTACCACCCCTAGGGAACCTGCTAATCTGTATAATTTATTGTGTAAATATTGTCAAATATAGCGCAAAGGTAGGACATTTGCATATATATATATATATATATATGTCCACGCAAGATGGATGGCACTCTAGGTCTCATGTGTGCTGAAAAAAATCCCCCAGAGCCTGGAGTATAGGTCGACCTTTCAGGGCGCAAACCCTTTTATCAAGACAGATATACAATAAAAGAAAACATACCTTTATAGTGCTCACCACGTGTGGTTTCTTCCTGCTGCCGCAAATCCCGGCGGAGACCCGATGACGTCACATGTGGCGCCATGGCATCGGCATCTCGGCGTCTCCAGGGGGCATGGCTGAAGTTATGTCTGCCATCACCATAGTGACTAATAAAAACAATAATAGAACAGACGCTCCACTAGAAACAGGTCATGTGGCTATGTAACATAACAGTTATATTACACACAAGTAGCAAGTTACTACATAACAATATGCGGGAGATGCTATCCATATATAAAGACAGTCAGTGTCACATATGTTGGAATTAAAGCTAATAAAATACCTATATCTGAAAATGAATTACCGGACCTCTAGGATATCAAGCCTAATGGATATAAGAACAAGGAGGTAACAAATGTTAATAAGGCTTAAATGCTATTCTGCAAGAAAGTATAGGACTCTAATGGAAGGAAACAGTAAAGTCCCTACTTGAATGGGCACTATAGGCTAAAGCATATCTAAAAATCGAACAATTATAGACACTACTGGATGCTATGATCTCCTTAATCCAGACTCTTTATACGCCAATGCAAATTATAGAAAGCTACTAAATGAGAGAAAAGGAAGAAAACCTTACAAAGGGAAGAAATAGTATTCAATCTCTCATCACATGTGTTGTCAGAAGACGAATATTCAGTACTAAATAAGGGACTAACTTTTGTACCCTCCAATAAACCTGACTTGTTTCAGTCTAAAAATGATTTACACAAATTTAATAGAAGATTCCGTCTTAAAGAACATTTTCAAAGTACTGAAGAAGTCTTCACGGATATGGTTCCGACACACAGAAAAACTACCTTTGACCCTATCTCACAAAATCAAGCCATCAAATCATTTACTAATAACATAGAGAATACCATGGTAGAATTAACTAATTCTTACAAACCATCTAAAAATAATTTGACACTCGGAGAAAGAAAGGCTCTACAAGATCTAGCATCATATCACGACATCGTGATCCACCCCGCCGACAAAGGCGGGGGTATAGTAATTATGGATTTGTCTAAATATAAAGCAGAAGCTTATAAACAACTTTCAGACAACACTACATATGAAAAATTATCACATGACCCTACAGAAGGTTTCAAAACGGAAATGTATACCATACTTGAACTAACTGTGGAACAACAAATCATTACTAAAAAAATGATGACATCTCTAATTTTGGAACATCCGATGATTCCAGTTTTTTATTTAATACCTAAACTACACAAGGATATTTTAAATCCTCCTGGACGGCCCATCATAGCCGCAAGAAATTCTCTATATTACATAGTAGCAGAATTTCTAGATTTTTATCTGCAACCTGTGGTACAAGCATTACCTACCTTTCTAAAGGATACCACAAATTTTTTGATTAAGTTACAATCCTTATCTCCATTGCCAGAAAATGCAGTGATGTGTACTATCGATGTGGTAAACCTGTACACCAGCATTCCGCACATGAGGGGTTTGCAGGCTGTACGCAGAGTGTTAACCAATAACAACAATTACAAAGGTCCAGATATTACCTTGTTTTTTATATTATTGGAGATAACTCTGACTAGAAATTATTTCATGTTTAATTCAGAGATATACCGACAAAAATCTGGCTGTGCTATGGGGTCCTGTGTGGCCCCTAGCTTCGCCAATATCTTCATGGCGGAAGTAGAACAGGATTTATTTTTTACCAATCCAGAGGTAGCAAAATCCATCATTTGGTATTGTTGTTACACAGACGACATCTATCTCATTTGGACTGATAATGAAGATAGATTTGATCAATTTATGCACACCACTAACACTCTGGATTCTAATATCAAGTTCACGTTGATTCAAAGTCAAACCAGGATTAACTATCTAGATGTAGAAGTTTCTCTCAATGAACAAAACGAGATTAGAACTACCCTTTTTTCAAAACCCACCGATCGTAATACTTTATTACACGGAACAAGTTACCATCCAGAAGCGGCCAAAGATGGACTACCATTTTCTCAATTTATTCGAGTCTTACATATATGCAGTGACCATACAGATGCAGAATTGCATATTAATAAAATGATGGATAAATTCCTTACTCGAGGCTATGATCCAATCATGTTAAAAATATCTAAAGTAAAAGCTCTTGGACTTACAAGATCAGAGGTTCTTACACCTCATTTACAAAAGAGGAAATTATTTAAACAATTTCCCTGGACACAAGAATATACACCTATCAGCAAGCAAATTGTATGCAAAGGCAGAACAATATGGCCTATTTTTACATTGGATCATCAATTGCCAGGTTTACGTGACTATAGAATTTTACCATCATACCGGCAAGGCAAAAACATCAAAGACACTGTTGTTCATAATGATATTTCTTCATTTAAAAATCAAAACACAGAGCATTTCCTTATATGTAAACCAGGCAATTATAAATGTTTAGGCTACGTCACTTGCAGATACCTTGAAACTGGTAATACCTTTGCCCATCCCCATTCTGGCAGGATCTTTAAAATCAAATATCCCTTGACCTGCAGTAGTAAGTTTGTGGTTTACTACATACGATACCCATGCGGTCATTTATATATAGGGAAAACTTCCAGACAACTAAAAGAAAGAATTGCCCTACATAGGTCCAATATCTGTGCTGCGTTAGAAGGTAAACCTTCTGAGCATCCAGTAGTTTGACATTTCCAGCAGTTTAAACACAATTTGTCTACCATTCGCTACAAAATGATCAATTGGATCCCACCCAATCCAAGAGGGGTGACCGTATTCGAGATCTCTTACAAAGAGAAGCATGGTGGATACACAGCTTACAGACTGTGAATCCACATGGACTAAATGAGATTCTCTCATTTAGTAGCTTTCTATAATTTGCATTGGCGTATAAAGAGTCTGGATTAAGGAGATCATAGCATCCAGTAGTGTCTATAATTGTTCGATTTTTAGATATGCTTTAGCCTATAGTGCCCGTTCAAGTAGGGACTTTACTGTTTCCTTCCGTTAGAGTCCTATACTTTCTTGCAGAATAGCATTTAAGCCTTATTAACATTTGCTACCTCCTTGTTCTTATATCCATTAGGCTTGATATCCTAGAGGTACGGTAATTCACTTTCAGATATAGGTATTTTATTAGCTTTAATTCCAACATATGTGACACTGACTGTCTTTATATATGGATAGCATCTCCCGCATATTGTTATGTAGTAACTTGCTACTTGTGTGTAATATAACTGTTATGTTACACAGCCACATGACCTGTTTCTAGTGGAGCGTCTGTTCTATTATTGTTTTTATTAGTCACTATGGTGATGGCAGACATCACTTCAGCCACGCCCCCTGGAGACGCCGAGACGCCGGTGCCGTGGTGCCACATGTGACGTCATCGGGTCTCTGCCGGGATTTGCGGCAGCAGGAAGAAACCACACGTGGTGAGCACTATAAAGGTATGTTTTCTTTTATTGTATATTTGTCTTGATAAAAGGGTTTGCGCCCTGAAACGTCGACCTATACTCCAGGCTCTGGGGGATTTTTTTCAGCACACATGAGACCTAGAGTGCCATCCATCTTGCGTGGACATATGATTTCTTTAGGATAGACACCGGGCAAGCTGAATTACATAACTGGAGGAGTGCCGGACACCACCATTGTTGATATATATATATATATATACACACACAAAGCAATCAGTGCCTCCCACCTTTAACTGCCCACCCACCAGGCCCCTATGTAACTAGCCAAGAGGAGTCTACAGGGGTGGCCATACTTATACTGGGGGATTTTATGTTCCAGGCAGACACCCAGTCAAGTTTACATTAACTGATATTTTCAATCTATTTATTTCTAGTTGCAATACTAAATAATAATTTATTGTCACTTGACTCTTGGACTAATTAGTACACTTGGGCAATCAAGTTCAGTCACAGTTACTGTGGCTTGGTCTGTTAATGTTTTGTGTCTATTTATCTCTTGACAGACTCACACATATTTTGAAAAAATTGGCAGCTGATTGGGGCCCAGTGTGGTTGACTTGTACATGATTCTGATTGAATATATAAAAATAAATATATATATATATATATATATATATATATACTGTCTAAATATATATATATATATATATATATATATATGTATATATATATATATACACACACACACACATATATATATATATATATATATATATATATATATATACAGTCAGGTGCATAAATATTGGGACATTGACAGAATTTTCATATTTTGGCCTCTATTCACCACCACAATGGCTTTGAAATGAAACAAACAAGATGTGCTTTAACTGCAGACTTTCAGATTTAATTTGGGGGTAATTACCTCCAAATCAGGTGCACGGTATAGGAATTACAACTGTTTCTATATGTGCCTCCCATTTTTTAAGGGGCCAAAAGTAATGGGACAAACTAAACAATCCTAAATCTAACTTTCACTTTTTAATACTTTGTTGCAAATCCTTTGCAGGCAATTACAGCCTGAAGTCTGGAACGCATAGACATCACCAGACGCTCTGTTTCATCCCTGGTGAAGCTCTGCCAGGCCTCTACTGCAAATGTCTTCAGTTCCTGCTTGTTCTTTGGGAATTTTCCCTTCAGTTTTGTCTTCATCAAGTGAAATGCTTGCTCAATTGGACTCAGGTCAGGGGATTGACTTGGCCATTGTATATCATTCCACTTTTTAGCCTTAAAAAATGCTTTGGTTGCTTTTGCAGTATGCTTCGGGTCTTTATCCATCTGCACTGTGAAGCACTGTCCAATGAGTTCTGAAGTATTTGACTGAATATGAGCATATAATTTTGCCTGAAACACTTCTGAATTCATTCTGCTGCTTTTGTCAGCAGTCACATCATCAATAATTACAAGGGAACCAGTTCCATTGGCAGCCATACATGCCCACGCCATGACACTACCACCACCATGCTTCACTATGTTTTGGATCATGAGCAGTTCCTTTCCTTCTCCATACTCTTCTCTTCCCATCACTCAGGTACAAGTTGATCTTTGTCTCATCTGTCCATAGGATGTTGTTCCAAAACTGTAATGGCTGTTTTAGATGTTGTTTGGCAAACTCTAATCTGGTCTTCCTGTTTTTGTGGCTCACCAATGGTTTACATCTTGTGGTGAACCCTCTATATTCACTCTTGTAAAGTCTTCTCTTGATTGTTGACTTTGACACATATACACCTACCTCCTGGAGAGTGTTCTTGATTTGGCCAACTGTTGTGAAGGGGTTTTTCTTCACCAGGGAAATAATTCTTCTGTCATCCACCACAGTTGTTTTCCGTGGTCTTCAGGGTTTTTTGGTGTTTCTGAGCTCTCTGGTGCATTCTTTCTTTTTAAGAATGTTCCAAACAGTTGATCTGGCCACACCTAATGTTTTTGCTATCTCTCTGATGGGTTTGTTTTGATTTTTCAGCCTAATTATGGCTTGCTTCACTGATAGTGACAGCTCTTTGAATTCCATAGTGAGAGTCGACAGCAACTGATTCCAAATGCAAATGTCACACCAAGAATCACCTCCAGACCTTTTACCTGTTTAACTGATAATTAAATAATGAGGGAATAGCCCACACCTGTCAATGAAATAGCTAACATATTCAAAAATCAAAGGGTCAACAACCAAAATGTAGACACAGTTAAATAACAGCCATAATGTTCTCTTAGCTAAAATATTAAGTAGTGGTGACTAGTAAACAGTGATCCTGTCATGTCAGACTAATTGCAACTAGCAACTCAGGTGATACCCATCATATGCTAATTGTAATGAAACTTGTCATTGTAATCAGCAAATTAGCATAGCAACAGTAGAAAAAGCCTGTTTCCAATTAGCATGCCAAAATGTATCAGTCTGTTGCTTTAAATTATGTTGTAAGGTTGCAGGAACAAGAAAACCATGTCTAATTAATTTTATTTAGAAAAAATAACAAACTGACCATAACAGTTTATATGTAGAACAAAGCCTATACTATTTACCACCTATTATATTTTAGTCGCGAGAAAAAATAATCATGACTCAAAAAAATTGCGACTTTCATTATTAACAGATGTGTTTAAATCAATAGAATGGCATTTATAGACATATATTCATTAATATCATATTAGTATTACAGTGGAAGGTGCCAGTAACAATAATGTAACTACATACAGTATACAGTAGTTTACCTTGCATTCAAAATATAGGAATGTTTAAATTTTGATTTGGAAAAAATGTTGACAGACAAAATGTAGACATTGACAATATATGTCACTGCACATACTATAACTTGCAGTCAAAATAGAGGACCTGATTCAGCAAGGATTGCTGATGTGATTATGGCTACAATCGCATATGCAGGTCTGCTGCGAAAGTATGCTAATATGTACAATTTCAAAGCACTCACACGGACAACATGCAGATGCCCACTTCTTTTCTCGCACATCTGTAATACCTTGCAATCAAGCCAAAACATCTGTAACATCAAAGTACACAAAAGTTCTCATTGGGACACTGGGCCTGATTCAGACCCGCTTGCGAGCGCTGAGTGCTCGCAAGTGGGTCGATGTTTGCCCAGTGCGCATGCGCAAGATGGACCTGGCTCTGTCATGCGCATGCGCGAGACCCTGATAGCGATGGGCAAGCTGTCGCTATGGGTCTCGCTACAAAGGGGGCATGCTGTCGATATTGAGTGACAGCACGCCCCCTTTGGTGGGCGTGCCGGGGGCGTGGCTGGCCAGATGGAGGCGTTCCCATGGGAACACCTACCGTCTGGGGCTGGCCCCACTGACATCACCAGTGATGTCAGTGGGAGTGCTTTCAGCTCTGATAGACCACCACAAGAGTCTCATTGCAAGCCTGATGGTCACGGTGGTCTTGACCATCGCGACCACCTTCCTGGCCACTCGCTGTAGCTGTGGGTGGTCACCCACAGCTATACGAGTGGCCAAGAGGACGCTCTAAAATTAGGAAGGATGGTCCTGATTCAGAGCGAGCGCTATGTTAAAGCGTCCAGCTCTGAATCAGGGCCACTGTCTGTTGGAACTTGGAATCATAGCATTATGACTGTTGACATTTTAATGGTGTCTATATTTTGGTTGTCAACTTTATGATTTATCTATATTTTAAATGTCAACGTTTTATCTGTTTCTACTTTTCAACTGTTTACATTTTGTCATTATCAACATTTTAAACTGTCTATATATTGAATGTCTAAATTATGTCCATGTCTAAATTATGTAGCTGCCAACATTTTCACTGTCTACATATTAAATGTCAATATATAGTCCATTTCGACATTTTGGTTGTTTAAATATTGTTTCTGTTAACATTATCACAGATTTTTGTCACTGATAGAATAGAGGGTAGTTACATGACCCTAAGCAACCTGAGTTGGCTTACTACACCACTCATAGGGAATCCATCTAACCATCAGTTACCACCAATTACAGACTCATATCATTGCATAGTGGGCAGGTACTTTACTGCCACCAATAGGCTCCTACACTAGCATCTGGAACCACTTCCCCAGGCTCAAATCACCAGCACCTGGAACTGCCTACTTTTGGGTATGTGTGGAGATGCAGCTGCACTTCCTGGATAGTGTCAGCTAATTCCCACTTTGCCCTTACACTGGACAGTCTGATAGATAGGTGGCAAAGGTTTTCACCTTGAAGACACTGGGATAAATTCAGAAAAGCTTAAGAATGCAATAGCATTTTGCACTATTCTAGTGGTCACAGGATACAGCAAATTCAGAGGTTATAGGTAAGATATTTACTGTTCAAATGTATTGATAAAGACAACTCCTGTTGCTAAAAGACCTTGGGACAATTAAAACCATTCAAAATGTCACAGAAGTACAATCCTTTTGATGCTAAAATATTATATGCATTCACTGCACACATTCCCTCTTTTTATCATGTTCTACCACACAATATCACAGGGAGCAAGCTCACCCTGGGACCCTTAACCACTCAAGCTAAGTGCATGCACACATTTAACTTGGTCCCTAATAGACAGTGGGGAGTGATCAATCCTCTGTGCCTGAGCCTACCTGGACAGTTAACCGCAGCCAAGCAGGTGAAGTCTAGAGTGCAGGGGTAATTCCCCAAAAAACTTTACTTCTAGGATTCTTCTGGGAGAATCTTTTTCACTTCTATGACTGAATTTGGCCCCAGAGTCAGGTACTAGATCACCAGGTAGCAGAGTCCTAACCACCAAGTAGGAGCTCTTTACACTATAGTGGAACAAGTAATTAGATGTGTTGCCAGCTCTCCTTGCACCTTCTCCTTCTGCTGCAGAAGGCTGCATTAGAGGACATTGGTGTATCCAATACATTACATTAAATTTGTACATGTAGTGGCACCTTGCTGACTTTCCTCTGCAGTGGGACATTGAACATCATCCTGCCACAACCTCCAAAGTTGATCTGGGGCTGTGGCACACATAAATTCAAAAAATGGCAGCTGGTGCTGCCAACACTTTAATTAAAGGGCACCTAGTGCCTATTGGTCACTTTGAAAATGGCACCATGGGATGTGGGTTAACACTTTCAGTGCTGTGGCGGCCACTTGAGCCTTGTGGGTCAGATTTTTGCCCACATCCAAGTTGGATATAATTAGGGAGAGAAGATGAGGAAATAATTGATAGTATTATTTGGTGGTTTGGATACCAAGGTAATTAATCTTAGATCAGTTTAACTGAAAAGAATAGTGGTGTGTCAGATCAGACCATATAATGATGGGGAGGTATACATCTAGAACTTTTTTTCTGGGTATTATTTTATAGCCAGAGTGTGAGCCAAACTCTGGAATATTTGTAAGGAGTGGGGTGAGAGAATTAGCTAGTTCTGTGATAGTCAAAAGTATGTGATCCACATAGAGAATGATTTTAAGAACATGAGCACCAATGGTGACCCCATGAACATCTGGATTGATGCAAGTTTTGGCAGCCAAGGGTTCTGCAAAGATAAGGGGAGAGAGATGAGGAATCCTCTCTATTGCCAGATACCATGGCTCTGTGATTATAATATAAAGCTTTATCCTCTTCAAAACAGTTGCTATAAAAATCCATTTCTCAAAGGACTCAGAATATAATGGGTTAGGAAAAACAATCAAACACAAGGACAAAAGGAGTTTTCTGGGTGTGAAAGGCATTTATTATATAATTTGAGCATCTTGCATTGTCTTGCAATGTCGAAGGCCTGTCAGCCAGAAATAAACCTGACTTGGTCAAGATGAATCAAGAAAGTGAGTAATGGGCTTAGTTTAGCATAGATTTTGTGGTCTACATTCAGTACAGAAATTGGTACATAAGTTGCACATTGGGCTGGGTCACGTCCTGGTTTTGGGATCACCACAATGTTGTGCAAAGTAGTATCATTATCAAAGGTTGACCATTGAATAAATAAGTTAGATGAGTGCAAATAATAGTTTTGTTTATAATAGTTGGATGTAAACCCATCTGGGCCAGGGGCCAAGGATAATTTAACATCATTTATAATGTACATGGTTTTCTCCAGGGTGATTTCTATGTTTAAAAGATCATGTTGTGAGTCTGAAAGAGTAAGAAGGAGGCCCAGAGTCAGGTATGGGTACACACCATTATGTACAGAAAAAGGTGCAATGTCATATAAATTATACAGGGCCAGGTGACATTTTGGCCATAAGTCAGATAGTACACTTTGCCCCCTTGTCAAATAATCACTGTTGAAGCCCCTAAGTGTACAAGATGCTCTGCAAGAAAAAATGGTGTTTAACTGTTAATCTGTTATAGTGTTAATATGTGTCCCTGGTGTTGGGATGTTACTTGTAGTTGTGCAATCTCAACTTCCATTCTAATTGTGTGGAGGGTTATGTATGTGGTTCTGGAATTTGATAAGTTTGTTTGAAGAGGGGAGTTTCAGGGTACACTTACCTGCTTCTTGATAAAGCCGTGCAGCACGAGGAAACACGTCAGAGCCCTAGGTGTATCTCCATTCGGAGGTTATTCATCATTTGCCGCACAGTTAACATCTTGCTGGAGAAAGTTTTTACCTACGCATTCATCAGGTGAACACAATTTGTATGCAGACTCACCCACTGCAGTCAGGTGAGCACCACTGTGTGGAGCCGACTCCCGGGGCAACACATTTGCAGATGAGCTAGCTCATTAGTACAGGAGCCGCAGGAGCCGCAGGACCGCTGTCCCTACCTTACCTTGGAGCTTAAACACGGAGGATAACCCCACAGTATCCTTACCTGTTACAGACTGGAGTCTGGTAGTGGACACTAGCGGAGTGAGTATTTAGAGCACGTGGCTCACTTATCATCACTCACTATTACATCTTACTTGCAGATCTCTATATACCACTGTGGAGTCCTACTTTTATTCTAACAATCATTGGACACTTTATTGCAATTGTGATTTCTTCTTCACTGTTAGCTACATGGGTTGGAATTTTTTCTGACTTTTTATTTAGATTTTATTTTATTAATTTATGCCTATTTTGCACAGTGCTGTTTTCATATATTATATGCAATTTCTTGCTCCTGGGAGTAATTGTTATATATCTGTGATACTTTTTTATGTTTAATAAATATTGTATTACTACTTTTCAATTTGGTCTGATATTTTGCTCTAGTTGGTATAGCGCCATTGCAGTATTTCTCTGTTTTAGCCGCTTTTGTATTTGAGACAGGCAATCTCCAATTCTGCATTTTGGCAGCCACACCTTCTGAGCTATTCAACACAGGTTTACTAGGGCGCCCAGGTTTTTTGTGTGTTAATTGACAGAATGGAGTAGCAGGTGATGAACATTTAGCAAGGAAGTTTATATTTGCAGCTACATTCAAAATGGATTGTAGTGGTGATATCCTGTTTTGGGAAAGACCAAAAAAGAAAACTATTGTAATAATCAATGTGGGGGGAAAAGTGTGCATGAAAAAAAGTTTTTGCAGTGTATTGTGAAAGATATTGTGATATTCTGGATGTTTTATAGATGCATGTAACATGATTTAGAAATAGATTGAATGTGGGGAACAAAGGACAGTTTAGAGATAAAGATAACACCAAGGCAGTGAGGGGTAGGGTTGATTTTTGAGTTATTAATAGTTATAGAGTTATCAGGTTGGTAAATTCTATTGACCAGTGGAAATATTATTAATTATGTTTTGCAAAGATTAAGTTTGAGGTTGCAAGATGACATCCAAGAGGAAATGGCAGTAAGACATTCAGTAACAAGGACTAATATAGATTGTGAAAATCTGGGGATGATAGGTAGATTTGAGTTTCTTCTGCATACAAATGATACTGACATCCAAAGGAGCTAAAAAGTTTGCCAAAAGATGTGGTATAGATTCAGACCTAAGACTGAGCCATGCACTACTCCTACTGATGGAGTTAGTGAAGAGGACATTGATTCAGAGAAACAAACACTGAAGTAGTGATTAGATAAGTAGGATGAGAACCAGGATAGTGCTATGTCCTCAAGATTTAGGGATTTTATTTTTTTATTATTATCCTATATTTATCTGGCACCACAATGGTTCTGCAGTGCCTTACACAGTACAGAAATGAGCACACAAGAAAAACAGTTAATAGTAATACAAAACAATGAAGGAAAAGGGCATGGTTTATAAACATAGCTGCATAACACAAGCAGCAGGGCCTCAGCAACCAAGTGTTAGGTGCCAATTGAGGAGTTAGGAGTGAATTATACTATAAGTAGGGGGAGGTAAAGCACGTGAGGGATGAGGGATGAAGTCTCTTAACCACTAGTCTGGCATGGTCACATCAGATGTGACCACACCAGGCAGGGCTTATCCTGACATGGTCACATCTGATGCGACCAGTCAAAAATGCCCAGTGTGCGGCTGCCAGAAGATAATTTTCTGGCACTGGCCAGTCTCAGAGGGACCTTCTGGCCCCTCTGTATCCTTGAATATCCCCCCACTGTCTGCCAATCACTGCTGATCACAGTGATATGACATCCCGGCAGCAACACCCTCCTGGCAGCTGCTCCTCTCTGCCAGTCTGCGCGCCATTCACTGTGCATACTCGGTGGCTGCAGAGTGAAGTATTCATTTTGGAAGTGGCGTCCATTCCCCGGTGATTAACTGTCAGCTGCAGAGTGAAGCAGCCACCGTGGAAGTGAAGAGAAGTCAGCACCCACCCCTTTTAGATTACATGGCAGCTGCACAGTGAAGCAGCTACTGGGGAAGTGAAGAACAGTTAGTGCCCACTATCCTGTGAGTATCTGCCATCTGCATAGTGAACCAGCCACCAGGGAAGTGAAGGGTAGTCAGCACCTGCTTCCCCTGTTATTACCTGGTGGAAGCAGCCACCAAAACATATTAGGTATGGCAATCGACCATCAATAGTAAACATTTATGGTTAACTGTTGATGGCCAATGGTTTGGCCATTGATGGCAGAGAACCAATGGTTCTCTGCCATCGATAGATGAGTGGGAGCTGATGATTATTTTTCTTGGAGTGGGTCAGTGCTTAACCTCTCCCTCAGCAGTTGCCAAGCCCCACCTACAATTTATTCAGCTCACTATGACCCCAACAGCAGTGGCCATTGAGTAGTGCAACCATTTATGTTTTTTGTGCCATCAATAGTAATCACCGATGGACCCCTTGATTATAATCATTGATGGACATCCCACTGATGGCCTTCCCTAGGATATAAATAGCAGTGTCCCGGCTTATTGATACTTATCAATTTTGACATATCAGAAATAAAATATTGATTTTTTTAAGTTAATGAGCAGTATATTAGGGAAAGCCATCAACCACCAATGATGTATAATCATCGTTTGTGTATGCCTGATGGCAAGCACTGACACAGACTCATCAAAGGCAGCACAAGATGTCAACAAAACAAGTGGGAATTATGTACATGCAAAGAGTTGCATAATGCCAGATGTTTCAGGCAGTCAGTCAGTACAATAAAGTCATGGCAGAGTGAGGACTGTGATTGGGAAGGGGAGGAGTTGGATTTATCTAAGGTTGGATCTATAGCTATTTTGAAATCACCCACCCAACATTGAATAAACCTGTATCTCTCCCAAATGTATCTAATCCTCTCCATCTGACAGGTCCCCAATACCAAAAAGCAATGTACAGTAGCTGAGTTAAGTCCATTTATATTAAGTGGAGGGAGAAACAGGTAAGGTAAGGCAGGAGGGGGGGAATGGGAAAGATCATATAAGGGGTAACAGATAAAGTATAGCAAGTGAAAAAACATACATCCTGTATGAAAAAATGGGCACAACAAATAAACTGAACTGTGCACATTACCTAGAACAAGTGAATTAGAAAAGGGGGGAGGGGTAATAGAGGAGAAAGGAGAGATCAAGAAACAGGAAGTGAAGAAATAAAAAAGGAAAAAGATGGTGGGAAGTGGGTAAGAGAGGGAGAGAAATGAAATGGGAGTTAATAAGATAGAATACAAGATACTGAAACAAAGAGATGGCAAAATAAAAATAAGTGGTAAGTTACAATATATGGTATGCAACAAAACAAATAATCACATAAGTGCAAATAGAATGAATGTGTAGAGATGTCCTATAAGAGAACAGGATAATAAACAAAAGGAAAAAATATTATCTATCATGGAGGTAGGTTGTTGGGATCTGGATGATGTCTCATACAGTACCACTCTAGTGCATTTGGCCTAGGACATTGTGGCTTTGGAGAGGCATGGGATGGAAGGTGGGTGAGTTTGGGAGGATGTGCATTTTATTCAGTAGAGATTGATCATCCTCCAGTGTCTTTGCCATAAATATGGAACCATCCTTAAGAACTTGAAGTTGAATAAGGAAGACCCAGTAATATTTGTGGTTGTGATTTCATAGGATTCTTGTTATCAGATAAGATTTTGGCATTTCTGAATTGTAGACAGAGCAAGGTCCTGGAATATCTTAATATGAATGTTGTGAAAGTAAATGGCAGGTGAGTCTTTGTCAGCCTGAATTTTTTTTTTCTTTTGAGCAGATACTGTATAATTATCAAAGACATCACTGGGCTTGGTTAATATGTGGTTTTGCTCTAAGGGCTCTATGTGTCCTGTCCATCATGCAGTCTTCAACAGTGAGGTCTAGAACCAAATTGACAAAGAAGTATTTCAGAAAGAAGGGAGGATGCAGAAACTGTCTTATGGATATGATGAAAATTAAGAAGGTTGTTGCATCTAGACTGGTTCTCAAGGTCCTTCTGTTGTGTTTTTCTCTCAACTCCTCTAACTGGTACTTCAAGAGCATAAGTGTCCTATTCATCGCACCCTGGAAGTGACAGAGTTCATAATTTTTATGCTCCAATGAGCTTCTAACAAGGTGATATCACACCTTGAATCCTCCACAGCCTTTTTTCATTAGTGTTGGAATGTGATTTTGATGCAATCCATTAGAATATCCATAACCTCTTTAAAGGTTGGATCAATCTCCGGACTTGGAAAGAAGGTCAGGGTGGGAGAGTCATTGGGATTAAGGGACATGTCATATATATGCAAAGTGCAACAAGATAGCTAAAAGGGAAATACAGTGTTTGGGGGAAGGACACCATGACAAGTATAGCAACATCTCTTTAATAGCTCAAGAGTTCATAGGATAGTTTAACATAAGCGCTGCATCAAACACCTTGTGGTGAAAATCGGAGTGCAGCAAATGTCAGCCAGTGAGTGTCTCCAGTGGTGAAACAGAAGTAATACAAACAAATTAATTTCATCTGGGAACATTCTAACTAAACAAAAAAGATAAGTTACAGAGAGTAGGTATGAATCTCTTAAATATCCATGCATCAATCCCAGAAGAAACAGCAGAGGGGGTCTATGGGCAACTAGGAAACTGGCAGCAGGGGATTTTAAGTAAACTGAATCCCAGTCACAGTATCACAATGATATGGTAATGGGCAAAGAGCAGCCAATAAGCAAGTAAACTTTCTTACCTTGTAAGATGGCTTCACTGTAACCACTCCCAAAAGAACTACAAAAACAGGTCTTATAACAAGCCACGTCTGTTAACAGGTTTTTTACGATAATGGCAAAGGCAATAATCAGCCCTTGTAAGTATATAGGTCTGGCAACAAGATATTCACATTAAGGGCACAGGCAATAATAAGATCTTGCAAAATTCCAGGTCTGGCAATGGGTTATTCACAAATAGGCACTGCATTACAGGAGTTAGGGACCAAGCAGCCTGTACTGTGCATGTACCTGAATTTCCAGCTTTTGCTTTCCATTGACTGTAAGTATTGGCACTGCTGTACAGCTACCCCATCTCCAGTCTTAGTGTATCTCCAGCAGCAGTATAGACACAGATGTCGAATTCATGTACAGGACCTTATGGAGAACAAACTGCTAATGCTGACTAGGTGAATATGGCTTCAGGTGGTATGCATTTCCATTGTAACTTTTTTCCATGAATTTGGCTGGTGCAGAGTGGTTTGGATCATTATCCTGGAACAACCTGTTGCCAGATGGCACCAAAGTTTTAGTAATTGTCCTTTCTTGAAATAAAGTATTATGTTTAACTACTATAGAGATAAGAAATAATGGTCAATAATTAAGTAGAAGCAAATGTGATAGTATATTGTACATCAGTCATTGCCAAACTTGGTACTCACTCACCCTAATAGTCCAGGTTTACAGATATGCTGGAGCACAAGTGTCTTTTTTCATAGTCTAGTCAATTTGAATTAACCATCCATAATAAAGCATGTGCTTTCTAAAACCTGAACTGCTAGGGTGCCATGAAGACTACATTTGGGATCCACTGCTGTACATCATGTACACAGACACACACACACACAAAACAATCCATCAATTTAAATACACATTGATTAATGATTAATTTAGCAACATAATTACTACACTATAATATTTGAACTGGAAACTCACTTCCAAAGTGGTTTAGTATTGTATGTAATAACATAATGTCTGTTCAATATATAATGTTTTATCTGTATTGCATGTAAGCATTTTATGTTTTGTGTATATGATCATAAAGTTATCTTTGTAAAAAATTGGGGACCTTACATATTTTTGAAAGTTTAGATAACTGAGAGCAATACAGTATAGTAAAGTGGGTGATATATATTTATTTAGCAATGAACACATAATAGCGGACTATTTGATGAACCTGGTAAAACAAAGAAATGCCATAAGTCACACTTAAGGGTTTCTAGTTTGGATGAATTGGCATTGCAACTGGGATTCCTTGTTTTTGGTCAACATGGTACAAGGCAAATGTTTAAAAAGGTTGTATAAAACAATGTCTCTTAAGTACATCTGAGATGTCATGGGTGCGTGCTATTCATTATGAATAAAATAGCAGAAAAGTTGCAAATTGCATCACATCCCAACAATTAATAAGATTAATTATTAATAAGACCAAATGTAGGCCAGATCAGTACCCTATAAAAATACATACATAACCTTTTTTATCATTAATAGTTTTTATTGAAATTTTCCAGCAGGAAAAAAGGAGGGAGGAGTACAGAAGAATAAAAAAGGAGGAGAAAAGGTAGTACCAGGAAAACACAACAACACTGTCACATATTATACAATGCAAAAATACATATTAAAATACATTGTAGTTAAAAGTAGTAGCATAGAAAGATGGGTGGAAGGCAGATTATGATTCAGGGGACTAATTGAGATCAATGAAAATGAGGCATCTGAATATCTGTGTTCTACATTACTGATCCTGATCCATCAGAAACATACTTCTGTGACTTACACCATTTTATTAGGGGCAATGAGGCAGAGTTTGACCTACAGTCTCCATTTCAAATTATATATTTTATTTTAATTTCGGAATTGGAGGGGGTTAAGTTTTTTTTAGGACTGGGCAATAGAGATAAGGAAAAGCAATATACAGTTTACACTAATTACAACTTGGTAAGAGAGCACATCATATATCAAACCAGCTACAGTATTTCTCCCCAAAGAGGCTAATGTGTGGACAAGTCCAAATACATGTGTTAAGTGACAAGGGAGTGAGCAGTTGTGCCAACACAATTTAGAGTGGTCCATTTGTAATAATTCCACACCAATATTGTAATATATTTTATTAAAGTGTAATGTCTAGTCACTTCAGATGATCTTCACTTAGTACATATAATACTCCACTGATTTGTAGTAGTATTTCTTTGTGATATATTTTTTTATACTTTAATTCCATAGCAATGAATTGCTATACAAACAAAAAGAATAAATACAAAAATATAGTTAATTTGATGCACTGTTAAGATCATAAATTACACTTGTGGACATTACAAATTATATAGGTTAAAATGACATGAAATGTTATCATATCTATTAAAATAGTTTGTTCAGGGATTCTTAGATTTAATGTGAAATATGTAAAAAATTTTGTATAGTAGATCCCACTGAAACTCATGTAAAGGCCAAAACAAACATGAGGGGAGATAAAAGACTGCACTGTATAGTCCCACTAGATATGAAAAAAAATCTAAAAATATTCTAGCAGATGGTCCATTGTAAACAGCAGAAATAGATCAGAGGATATCTCCCTGAAACCCAAAAGACAGGAGAGACTCTTGTAGATAAAACCAATGAAGATGATTAAATGCCTTCTCTGCATCAAGTGAGAGCAAAACTTGCAAGTTTTTATGTTTAACCAACATTCTACAATATCTAACATTTTAAAGGTATTGTCAGATACCTCTTGGGCTTCAACAAAGCCAACCTCATCTGACTTTATCAATTGTTGAATCAAGGGACTAAGTTTAGGGCAATCGCTTTGGCATATATTTTAATATTTATATTATGTAAAGCTACGGGACTATAATGTTTTCTTGCTTTGGAGTTGGAGATAGTAACAATTTTTCATGACAAGAAAGTATGGAGGAATTCTCACCATTTAAGATAATTTAATTATTATTAATAAAACCATCCAGGCCAGGTGCCTTGTTCAGCAGGAGGGTGTTAATTACTGCTTTGATCTTTTACTATGGCAAATAGAGAGTCTGAGTTCAAGTAAGGGAGATTGAAGTTATGGAGAAGTGAACTAAAATTGAGGTGTCCTCCACAGAGTTAGTTGATTGGTAGATCATAATGCATGAACATCCTTGGTGAAAGCAAGCAGATAATCAGGGAATATTAATTAGAGGGACACAAGCAAGTGCAGTATCCCAGGACCATATCACAGGTGCATGAATTGACCAAACAATAGATAGTATACAGGACAATTCAGCATGTTGTCAAGTCCATTTATCCAGTTGAATAACATCAACTGAGTGTATAAATTGTGGACAGCAGAAAAGAACATACATTCTCTATCATCTGGTGAATGGGTGCTCCATACATCATACAGATCAAACTCAGTTAAGTCACAGAATGACCCATGGCTGCTTTAAGGACAGACGGAGACATTACAGCTCCATTTGGGATCAGGGACATAATCAAGCTTGCCTAAATGATAAAGTGGCAGGCTTGCAAAGTCTGCATTGCATTTCAACCTGGACAAATGGAAGTTGGAAAGAGTCTAGGAGTATAGAAGGACACAATTCCTCCTGACAATGCTCAACTCCTGTATAATTTTCCTGTCCCAAACATAAATCAAATTTGAGAGTCTTGCTGGACCCCCCCACCTTTGTAACTTAAGTCAGCTAACTTGCTTACTACACTGAAAACTACATTTCAATACAATACTATATAAGAGGCAAAGTATTTAGTTTAATAATGTGGATTCAATGTTTCAACAGAGTATCAAGTCTGCTGATGTAGTTTTATTTTGTATAATTAGGAGTAGACTGTTTCCCATCCAAATAGGTTGTTGCAATACTAAAAGAAAAAATTACATAGGATTATGTTACCTGGAAGGTAACAATGTAGTTTGTGCTTGATACATGCTCCCACAGCCTAGCTATTTTTGAGGCACCATATGAGTTCCACCCTTGAGTTGTACTTGCAGTTGCCTCTTTTCACCTGCCAATCTCAACAGTCTCAATGGGGTTGCTGCTGTCCTATTGACTGTATCTCTACACCACGGCCTACACCCTATGACTCCTGTAGCTATGAACATCCTGGATCCTCCATCTAGTTGCCTTTTGGGTCATTCAGCACTGGTCATCTGCTCCAGACCACTCCTGATGCCTTAAACTGGCCTGTGGCTGTGTCCATTCTCTGTTGAAACTCAGAACCATGACTGTATGCATCTTGATTTTGCATACACTGATGTGTTAGGGGTCCTGTAGCTCCTGTACCTCCTCCACCATCTCTTATCTGCACACAGTCTGACTCTCACACAACACCAACACCTATGGCCTTGCTGCTGCCTGGGACACCAAGTATCCTTTGGTACTTTACTAGATGATGTTGCTCTCCTCTCATGGCAGCCATATTGAGTTTGAACACCTCACCTACTGCACCTCAGAACTGGGTGTCCTTCATCCTAAATGGGACTTCTGCTTTTTGGCCACTGCTCACCTTACTTGAACATAACTCACAGATCTATAGCTAGTTCTACTTTGTGCCTTGCATGCAATTACCATCAGTTGCCCACCTGTTTGCTTCTCTATCCCCTCCATTGTGGGAGGCCACCACCAGGCTTCAGTGGTCCTGCTCCCTGCATCCACCCTGCTGGAGTCCATACTCCATCAGCCCTGAGTGCCCATGACTGATTCTTTAATTTCTGCAATAAGCTCCCCTCCAGATCTCTCCAAGAACCTGTTTCTCTGTGGGACATCCACTGACAGGTCTTCATTAAGACAATGCGGGATTGGATATAATGTCCTGCAAACCACTGGTTATACTGGATTATCTATTGACAAAAGCATTGCTCTCCATCTTTTGTATGGTTGCCACTAAGACATACTGTTGACATACTTTAAGTAATGCTGCTTCTGGAATGCTACAATAGTTCCTATCTGTTTATGTCCTTTTTTTTGACTTTACAATGAGGATTCTTTTCTCTGAAACCTCCATTGTTTGTTTACTTCCCTGTACCTGTGGGTGTGTTTTCTATTTTTCTTCTCCTACCAACTCACAACACAGCCTATGACATGTTTTATAAAAACCAAAAGTCAGTATTCGGAAACTTACAAACATTTCCAACACTAAACCCAAACATTCAGATTTGCCCGCAGACCAACCCAGCTCTCCATGTCCATCATCTCCACCTGAGATTGAAATAGCCTCTAATATTCAAGAGGTGCTCCCCAACCTGGTGGGTGGATCAAAGCCAATTCCAACAGGAATTAAAGAGAGCTATGGATGACTTTAAATGTAAAATAGATATTTTTGGCACCAGTACTCTCGAGACTTGGTGCCAAATGTAATAGGGTGAGAGTTTATAAACTGTGAGAGTTTAGTAGTAAACTCTCACATTGGTCGAATTTTATCTTTAAAATGGGAAAACATCTGAATAAAAATTTAAATCTTGAAAGGGTTTTTAGTCTAAAAACATGCGAGTTTGCTTGTTCTCAAACTCTTTTACATTGGCAGAGTTTAAAAAGTTTGAGAGTTTACCTTTAAACTCTCGCATTTTATAAACTCTCACTCTATTACATTTGGCCCTAAGATTGAAAATGTATTCCACTTTCATGGTGTCATGTATAGGGAGTTGTCCTTCTTGAAAATAGAAATCAATGACATTAATGAAAAGCAAGAAGTTCACAGAAAAACCCTTCAGATCAGAAACATACCTGAAAGATTTGCATCAGCGGTTCTTCCTAACTTCCTGTGAGTGTTGTTTATGCACATCCTACCTAAGCACAAATTTCTGCTTGACAGAGATTAATGAATACTGAGATCTACCTTAACTTTGGAACAAAACACTCAAGATACTATCACTGCAAAACTGCATTATATTTGTACTCAGAAGAAACTTCTCATAGCAATGATAGACAGCCATTGCATTGACTTTTGTGACATGCACTTTCACATTTTTCAGCAACCTCTACAATACAAAATTCATGATAAATTATCTAAATTTGAGGCTAAATTGATTAAATTTATATTAATGTAAAAAAATGGCTATAATTTGCATACAGTTTAAGTAAAAAAAAATAACACTATATTAATTAGGAAAAGGAAACATGTATATTATACTATTCTGCAAAATCATTTCTCACAATATTTTTTAGGAAAAAAATAACTACAGTGCATGTGTTTAGTTCACAATTAAAATCCTTATCTTGTTTATATACAAGAAGGACAGCATAAGTTAGGTACAATCTGACTGAACCAGCTTAAACCCCATGCTTGAGGTAGCAGTATACCTTTAAGAACTTTGATGCTGGTGTCAGTCATTAGTCTTAGCCTATAGGGTGCCTTGGGGGTTTGGCCTTGCTGGTATATTAGGTCTGTTATCCAAAGACTCAGCCTCTTTGTTTCTGGAAATTTCCAGTCCATGAGTCAAGGAAGTTGTCTGTGCATTTAATTGTATCAGTTGGTGTATAGTCTGTTTTCTTCTTGCTATTTACTTCTTATTTCTTTCTCTATCCTTGTCTATTCTTTTCTGTCCTCTATACTTGTCTTTACTTTTGCTCCAGTCATTTAGTTCTCAGCCTTTTGTTATTTTCCCTCAGACATAGTTTACCTTTTAAAATTTGTTTTGGTACCCAGGGGCTCTAGGCCAGGCAGGGGGGGTAGGGTGTTTCAGCAGGTCCCAGTTGAGCACCCAGCAGGCCAGGCTGGGCCTGTGATTCAGGTGCAGCATACATCTACTGTGCAGGGTGACATAATGCCCTCTCCAAGCAGGATGGCTTATAATGCTCCACTTTATAGAGAAGTGGTGTCTGTGTGGTGGGGCCAATTTTGGTGTGGGTCACTTGATGCTCGGTAATACTTACACCCCCACCCCCTTAGTGCATTGTGTGTAGAGGGCACACTTGTATAATTCCTGTGTTAAATAATGAAATCATTAGCACCACCTTTTTTAACATGTACTGTATCAGCATTAATAAATAACCTGTGCCCCAGCTAGGAGATCTGGAAACCATGCACTGTGCTGCTATAGAACCCAATATATAAATATATCCAGTGCTAGGTCCTTCTGCTGTTCCCCCAGACCCTCGATCTTGCTCCAGTGATTTGGAATGGTGCCCACATATGTAAGAAAAACATTCAGCTTAGGCAGGATGGCCTTTCTGCCGAATCTAATGGCTTAGTATGATCACTGGTCCTTTATATGCTGGAATTATGACATACAATACACTATGTATGACACATACAGTATAATGGGTTACTGTGATCACTGGTCCTGTATTTGCTGGAAATATAACACACAAAACACTAAGTATGACACATATAAAGGCTTATTATGATTGCTGGTCCTGTATATGCTGGAATTAAGGACACTCAATATATTTTGTATGATGCATAAAATGGTTTTCTGTGATCAATGGTCCTTCATATGCTGGAATTAATGGACACTCAATACACTTTGTATGACGCATATTAAAGTTGGATAAGTGCTAATTATGCCCTCTTCATGGACTGGCCACACTCACTCTAAAATCACGCATTTGGAAAGCCCCCTCTGGAAATCCTGCATTTGCCACTGGTGGGCATCACTTGGCGCTGGGTCAAACCTACACCCCACCCTTAGCACAACATGTGCAGTGGGCACGCTTACACAATTTACATGTTTTTCCCCAGCGGCTTTCACTAGGCGATGCTGCATCTATAGTGCAACAGGTTCAACTACCTTCCTCCCACCCTGTACTCACAGGTTCCGCATCTATGCTTGCTCCATCCAGTTTGCAGCCTTCCCTACCTGCAGCAAACATGGATCCTTTCACAGCCGCTAATGTATTAGTGGCTTTGGCAGCTGCTTTGGCACCTTTGTTGGCAGTGCAGTCCACATCAGCCTACCCAGCATTGGCGCAGTCATCTGCACATTTGCAAGAAACTTTGGCCCTCCTCTGATGGGTCAGCTTTTGCGTACTTTTGGTTTGCAAGGGTTTCAAGTCCTGGTACTGTGCCTTTGGTTTCTCCTTCTATATCTGTGAATGTGGCTATCGATTCTGTGCCTGTCATCCCTTCCTCCTCCTCTTCAGGTGTTGCTGCGGCTATTACCTCTGTTGACCAGATTGATGGGGCAACATTGGGCATTGCAGCACTATGGCCATATCGCATGGTTTGAGCAGGCATGTGCATCATCGTATCACTAGAGGTAAGTATGTGGATGAATTCACGCTTGCCTCTAAAGGCACACATCCACTAGCATACCTCACAGCAACTGTGCTATTGCGAAATTGTGGTCGTGCAGGCATTTGTCAGTTTGTGGTGTGCCTGCACTGAAAGAGCAGTCATTTATTGTGGGCACATCAATCATCTACTAACATGCTGAACCTGACGATATTGTCAGGTTGTACGGCATGTCTGCACGATGATAGATGTCTAAACAACCAGCAGGAGTGTGTATTGCTGGTCGTTTTTAGACAATTTTGCAAACTATTTACAAGTGATTTGAAACGATTTGTGACCGATTGAGTGATGGCGATATTGGTGTAATTCAGTCGCTCAAATGAATCATCTGGTGGATGTGTGCATTATGGTGCATACACACGATCGGATTTGTCGAATCAATGATATGAACGATGACCGATTTGAATGATTCCGTCAATGATTTGAACCATGAACATTTTAGACAATTCAATTAATGTAATCGTGTAAATCTGACTGCAAACACATCAGATTTCAGAAACCATTATCAGACATGCAGGCACGCGCATCATTCATCGATGCATGCCGATGCATGCCGAGCATGTCAAAGATGTGAACAATTGAGCGATTTTTGCAATCATTATTATTCATATATGACGGAAAATCTTACTGTGCATACCCTGCATTAAATCCGAGAAGGAGTTTAGAGGTGCCAAGCAAACAGGTTCTGATTGGCTGGTGGGAATGTTCACATTTTTGCCTGCTAGTCAGACACTATGCCAGCGGAGCATTTGAACATGCTTCAGTATGTGCATATGGTTCATGGCATTTCAGGTATCCCTTGGAATTTGCAGTCTGTTTTTTGAACTTCCTCACATTGTTTGTGAGAAATTTTAAAAGAGTTTCAGCTGGGGAGAATGCCCCCCCTTCTTTCTTCCCCCCTTTTGGCGGACCTTGTGCTTTCTCTGTTCAGTGTCATTCATGCTAGTGTGAGGTATAAGTCTTTTGATGGTGCCATCACCCTTGCTCGTTCCTTCTGTGTTGTGGCTTTGCTTGCAAGGATTGATGTTGAGTCAGCTTTCCGCCTGTTACCCCTGCATCCAGACTCTCTTAGTTTCATGGGTTTTCAGTTGCAGGGGGAATATTTTATAGACAATGTCTGACTTTGGGATGCTCCATTCCCTGTTTCTTCTTTTTGTACATTTTTGCACATTCCTGCATTGGTGCCAGCATGGGGGAATTAGCCCTGGTTTATTACTTTGATGATTTCCCCTGTATCGGTCTGGGGGCCCCCTCATTGGGTGCATTTACTTTTTTGTTGCAGGCTTTATTTGTACAGCTAGGTGTTCCCATTGCCCATGATGAAACAGGGGGCCTGGTTACATGTTTTTCCTTTCTTGGTATAGAAATCGACACCACTGCAGGTTGCTGTCGGATCCTGGATGACAGAGTATATAACCTGTCTTGGGTTGGGGAAGGTTTGACCAGAGATTTGCTTCTGTTTGATGTTTTTCCAATCACAGTGGCCGCAAAAATTTGAGGGGAGTGCCTGCAGAACTCTAGCTTAGTATTTTGATGTGACAATCTGTAGGTGGTTAAGGCTATTAAACATCAGCGATCATCCTCCCTGCCAGTTCTATGTTTGCTTGCTAGATTAGTGTTGCATTGCTTAAATGTGTAACCTTAGCTTGGTGGAAATGATAGCCAATAGATCTTGATCTATTGCCACATCTATTGACGGCAGTCAGAGGTGTGTGCTTATTCGCAATTTGAAATTAATTTGCTCAAATTGGCATTTGCAATGGCGTTCACATTGCATTTATGGTTAGTGAGTTGGTGGCTCCTGAGCATGCTTTGACATCTGCACTGCTTTGTCAGACATATTGTGCAGGGAGGACTCTCTGTTGCGCAATATGCGTCACTCTAAAACTGACCAGATTGGGTGGGGTCACTGGCTAGCTTTGGAGAAGAGTGAGGGCACTGGGATCTGCCCAGTGTTTTTGGTGCATGAATATTTGCGTCAACATCCAGAGTGTGGGGAAGCGTGGTTGGTGCATTAGGATGGGGTTACAGTTAGTACATGCCAATATGGTCAGTTTTTGTAGTGGTGAATCACAGCTCCCTTCGCATGAATATGGCACTCATTAGTTCCGAATTGGGCTGCCATGTCTGCTGCTGTTTACGGTTTTTCATCATCAGAAATTCAGGCTCTCGGTGAGTGGAAATCCAAAACATTCCGTCGTGATGTGCATCCTGGCAGGAAGCTTGTCGGAAGCAGGTTTGCTTATTTTTGTGGAGGCTTTGCCTAAGGTGATGGTTGAGTTGGTCAGTTTGTTTGGTGGTTGGCTGTGGCTTCAGTTGCCTCGCTTGGTGGAAAGAACATTAGTTTGCTTTTAGTTATACAAATTAGATGGGTGCACTCCTTGTTCAATGATAGGCCAAAATGCCCCTACAGGGAAATGATACAGCCCATCCGGGCTTGCTTTTTGCTGGAGAGTTGAACACCTAGTGATGTGTTTGGTCTGCGTGTGTTTTGTGGGAGTGTCCATTCTTTGTTGTCCTCCACCATACTAACTTTAAGCTCACAATCAATTTCAGTTGGCAACATCTAATTTTATAATTTGATAGGCCAAATTCAATATTTTATTAATTAATAATTAATTATTAATATTCTGATGTCAAATAAATTTGACCTTTAATTTTAAATCTAACTCCTGTTGTCCATATGTTTATTTTTAGATAAATTTTTAGTTGTGTTAAGTCTGTAAGGAATAATGCACATATCAACTATAGGGAGTTTAGGACAGCATAAGGCAGGTGCAATCTGACTGAGCCAGTTTAAACCCCATGGTTGTGGTAGCAGTATAACTCTAAGAACTTTGATGTTGGTGTCAGTCATTAGTCTTTGCCTTGGGGGTTTGGCCTTGCTGGTATATTAGGAATGTTATCCAAAGACTCAGCCTCTTTGTTTTGGGAAATCCCACCCTCCCTCCCTGTTTGTTGTGTGTTCGTTTGTTATGTGTGTTGTGGCAGAAAGATTGGTAGTTTGCTTTTAGTTATACAAATTAGATGGATGCACTCTCCTTGTTCAATAATAGGCCAAAAACATCCCTACAGGGAAATGACACAGCCCGACCGGGCATGCTTTTTGCTGGAGAGTTGAACACCAATGAGTGATGTGTTTGGTCTGCATATGTTCTTTGGGAGTGTCCATTCTTTGTTGTCTGCCACCATACTAACTTTAAGCACACAATCAATTTCAAATGGCAACATCTAATTATCTAATTTGATAGCCCAAATTCAATATTTTATTAATTATTAATTCATTATTAATAATCTGATGTCAAATAAATTTGACTTTACTTTTAAATCCAACTGTGTGTTTATTTTTAGATAAGTTTTTAGTTGTGTTAAGTCTGTAAGGTACAGTGCACATATTAACCATAGGGAGTTTAAAACTAATTTTAACTAACTATTTATGTAAGTCACCTTAAAGTTATTTTTGTTGAAATGTATTATATGATAATATTGTGTATAACTGTTTGTATTATAAACATTGGACCTCATTCAGAGCCACTCGCAAAAAGTGAGTGTTGCTCTGATTGAGGGCGGACGCTTTTTATTTTAAGCCGTCCTCCTGGGTGCTCGCTAAGCTGTGGGTGACCACCCACAGCTTTTGCGAGCAGCCAGGTGATGGTCACGATGGTCGGGACCATCGGGGTTGTGACGATACCCTTGGAAGCTCACTACTGACATCAAAGGTGATGTCAGTAGGGCCGCCCACAAACAGCAGGCATTCCTTCAGGATTGCCTCCATTTGTCCAGCCATCCCCCCTCCCCACCTACAAAACAGGGCGAGCTGTTGATCAACATCGACAGCCACCCCATTTGTCGCGAGCCCCGGAGTAAGTGAATTTCTCACTCACCACTGGGCTTGTGCATGCGCATTGAACACACCGCGCATGCGCAGTGCACATAGCGCTCGCAAGTGGGTCTGAATCATGCCCATTATGTACACAGTATCAATATACCTAAATACAGTTTCAATATAAATGTTCCAAAATAGTTCATTGTGATCATAATGTTTAATTCTAAGCTAATAATGATAACATATTAAGTTTCTTCTTTTAAATATAGTTATCAATTAGAGTAAACAAACTATACAAACAACAAAAATATATGTACCCCTTTGTTGTTTTTGTTAAATCTGTTTTATTATAATTTTCAGACTAACAACACAATAGAGCAGTGTGAATCAGAGATTACAGATATTATAGATAAATAAAAAGTAGCATTTGCGACAATAAACAATTGGCTTACCTAGCCTGTGATTGACATTTGATATAATGTTTATGGTACAAAATAGCAATCCCATCAATACACTTACTTCACCAATAACAATATACAATAAATAAATCTGTATCCATAAAATAATAAACCAAAAAGAGCGGGGGGGAGCATACAAGTGGACAGTGGGGGGAGGAGGGGTAAGCTGGTGAAGAGAAATAAACCTCTTGTACTTAAATCTCTGTGTGTCTAGGCCTAGATATCACAAAATCATTTCAACTAAATAAGCATGACTTATGAATTTTGCAGTAGTTGCCTTTGGAGATACCACTCAGTCTGTTGAAATACTTTAAATATTTGAGTCTGGGTGTTGCATTCCATCTTATATATATAAAGGCCCCATTTGTAAAAGCCTATGATTCCTTTCTCTGGATCCATCTGGGCAGTTTTCCTAACTAAGTATAGAGTTTGAAGCATCTTTTACTTCTGCAAGAGAAGGGGACAAACAGGAGATCCAATGCTATAGAATATTTTTTTTTGAGACAGTCATCAACATAGTGAGGATAGGTATTAGGGAATTTTGAGAGGGTCCCAAACCCCAGCCAGAGAAATTGACACATAAACATACCAATGGGTCTGGGAGTACTCTTATTGAAAAGATCTCATTAATAAATGCTATAACCTTGTTCCAGAAATATCTAATTTTCCTGCATTCCTACTTACAGTGAAAAAAGAAGGATGAACTAGAATGACATTTGTAGCATGCTCCAGTGCATGTGGGGTTAAAACAAGCATGCTGTGCCAGAGAGATATATGCCCTGTGTTTCGAACGGAGATGCACTTCCTGTAAATAGGAGGAGTTAAGCGTTGTCATAGTTGAAGCATAGTGTTTGAGAATTTGTGATGCATCTGAAAGGGAGGGGATATCTCTACGCCACTGAGTCAATAACTTGTTCCAGTTAGATTGCGATGAAACATCTATTATTAAAGAGTATATATACTTTATACGAAATGCAGAACAGTAACATATGTTGAGTATGCTTTTTATTGGATCTATACCTAGATCTAAATTGGTATCAATAGGCGGAGGTAAAGATTGTAAATAATGTTGAGCCTGCAGATACATGTAGAAATTCGCCAATGGGAGATCATAAGCCATTTTAAGTTCAGAGATTAGAAGTACTCCACCTCCAGGGTCAAAAACTTTTGAGGAATTTGATAAGCCTTTATCTCTCCATGTATAAAAATTTATATTTGACAGAGATGAGAGGAAGGAGGGGTTTCCCCATAGTGGAATGTAGGGGGATGTTAAATGATTCCTCTTGAGTTTACAGTTCAAAGATAGCCCGGCATAGTAAATATCATGGAATAGGGGATTCTGAAGTATTTAAGAGGGACTATCAGAGGGTTTTGAGTGCAACAATGCACCTGGGGAGTATGGAAAGAATACAGCTCTGTCTAACCTTTTGTTTGTAAAAATTTTTCATTCTAACAGCCAATCAGCAACATAGCTAAATAGAACTGTGAGTGTGTAGGCAGAGTAGTCAGGAATCCCAATGCACCCAGTTTGTCTAGATGCCATGAGTTTATTGAGTGCTAAAGTGGATTTCTTGGATTTCCAAATAAAACGTGTCATAATTTGTCGAAGACGGAGAATGTCTTTTTTGGAAAGACCAGTCGAAGCTGGATTAGTGGCTGAGATGGAATCAGCGTAATAATTAGCGTGTGCGATGCCATCTTGTGAATGGCAGCTAGACTCCGTTTTAGAAGCAAGAATCTGCAAGACGCCATTTTGCGACCAGCACCATTTTAAGTTACAACTCACGAGCTAAGTTTAGATGGCAATGTTTTTGATAATCTACCAAGGGCAACTGGAAGAACAGCCTCCTGAGAAAAAGTAAATAGAATAGACAATGCACCAGAATACTGTGAGTGTTTTACATTCAAATTGGGAATCCCTGTATGTAGACAAGTTTAGTTGTGGCAAATGCAATATAACCCAGGCATTGATCTACACAATTTAACTTGTCTGAATCCTAAAGAGGTTTTAGTTCCACACTCAGACAGAATGGCCCCGGCTTCACAGCTGGGGGTAACACATTTGCATTGCAGTTTGAAACTGTGAGTGAAGAATGAGATGTGTGTGTGTGTATGTACATGTATATATATATATATATATATATATATATATATGTATATGTTAAGTCCATCATAGATAGAATCTCATGCATAATCACCGCACATTACGCACAGTAATGCTCAGTAGCAAATGCACAATATCCTGCAGGCGAACACTGTATATTAGCTACATGCGTGCACATCTGCCCCAAATCAGATAAACCTAACTAGCATCTTTTCCCATATCCCTAATACTGACATAATGCACACTTACACAAAAGGTTCCATAGCTATAAAGTAAAAGATTCAAGTTTTATTCATTTATTACAAATGCTGTGAAATTAAGACTATTTTGGTATCTAAGGTTTAATACATGATAAATAAGCTGTGTTTGATATTATACTGATCCGCACTTTATCCACAGCTTTCTGGTATCAACGGTGTAAAGATCGGAACATGTATTCGCAACTTATGGACCGTAAAGACATAAAGAACCAAAATTTATTTTTGTGCATGCAGGGGAAATAGAGGATGCAACAAGCTGTTAGAGGCTGTTCTGTGTCCATTTGAACCAACCTGTTAAATGCTCTGTAACAGATGCATCCCCCTTGGGAACCAATGGCATCAGCAACAAGCCTTTCTATTGTGTTGTCTATTTCTGGGGGGTATAAATATGTGTGCTCTGACCCTGGGTTTCTAGTCTTCTTGCTGATTGCTGATTGACGGAGGTTATCTTGCTGATGCCGGGATCTGGTCCAGAGCGCCTGCGTATGTAGAACTGTACTTGGGTCTGTATAATTTCTTTGCGCTAAATTGTACTTAGCTCATAGCGTGTAACTGACTGTACTTTTACTTGAATAATACTTTGTGCTTTGGAACCACAGGTTCAAGGTCTGGAGTCTTTATTTACTGTATGACTGTGTACGCAAAATAGCGTCATTCTTAGAGGTTTATAGGAAGGTTATTAGAAGGTATAGGCAGGAGCGTATAGAGGTTCAAATCCTGAATCATTAGACCAATGGGCAACATTTGCATTATATAGAATATCTTGGGGAAGATAATGCTTTTGAGTACTGCTGCTCTGCCTAGGATAGAGAGGGTGAGAAGTTTCCAATTATCTAACATAGGGTCAATTTTAGTAATAACGGGGGAGAAATTTTCTTTATATAAAAGGGATAAAACTGCGGGAATATGAAACCCGAGATAGGTTATTTTTGTGGAAGTACACCTAAACACAAAAAAGGTCGGATGATCTTTGTGAAGGAACAATAATTCAAGTTTGTCAATGTTTATTCAGTATCCAGCTCTTAATCCAAGGGATTTAGTTACTCGCAATATTTCAGGAATTCAAAATTACAGATCTGAGATGAATAATAACATGTTATCGGCAAATAGAGCTATTTTCAAGTCCACATCGCCAACTCTGATACCTTTGAAAATTGGGGAAGCTCTTAAAGCAATGGCCAAGGGTTCTAAAGTGATAGCGAAGAGGAGAGGGGAGAGAGGACATCCCTGACTAGTCCATTTTTGTATCATGAATGGGGGGAGAGAAAACCATTACAAGAGATTTGGGGCTGCCGGGAAGTATATAACAATTTAAGAATGTGTATAAACAATTATGGAAAGCTAAAATGTGAGAGGGTTTTTAAAAAATGGAACCATATTACCAGGTCAAATGCCTTTGTAGCATCTAGCAAGAGGATCATATAGTCTCGTGAGATGGTGGATGATGTAGACTCGGAGATAGCTGTAAGAAATCTCCTAACATTTACCTCTGAGTGTTGTCCCCAAATAAAACCCATTTGGCCTGAGTGTATGAGTCCATGTAGAAGAATTTTCAAACGGTCTGCAAAAATTTTAGTAAGCAATTTATAATCCAAATTAAGAAGGGATACGGGATGGAAGGAGCCAGGTAGAGAAAGATCCCTGCCAGGTTTTGGTATAACTTTCAAAATGGCTGAATTGAAATGAAGGGGTAAATTTGGAGATTTTAGAAGGTAATTGAGGACTGCCACTTAAGTGTCACCAATCATAGGGAGAAGGATTTTATAAAAATCACCACTAAATCCATCAGGTTCGGGAGCTTATTTCCTTTAATATGTCTAATCGCATGTTGGATTTCCTCAAGGGATATCGGAGCTATGAGTGGATGGGCTAATTCAGGGGTAAGCTTAGGGCAAGGTAGAGTGTTCCAGTAATTAGGGGAGAGATCTGAGCTCGTGTGAGTTGTTGCATGAAGTATGTTAGCTTTAGAATGGAGATTAATGTAAAAAGAATGGAGTACTTCTGCCGTCTCCGCATTAGTAGTTGTGAGGGTGCCCTGAGCCATCCTTAAAGGTTGCGTTACCATAGGAGGGTGAGATCTATTGAGAAGATAGGTCAAAAGTTTCCCCATCTTGTTGCCAAATTTGTTAAAATGATAGTTGACAGAGAATAAATATCTGTCTCCCATTTGGGACATAGTTTCATCAAAATGTGTTTTGGCTAAGAGATAAGACTGTTTAGTTTGAGAGGAAGGGTGGGTTTTTAAATGCTGAAAGGCTGTTGTCAGTGAAGTCTGGGCATCTAGATACTGAGTAGAATATTTTTATTAACCAAGGAGACATACGAGATAATATTTCTTCTGAGTACAGGCTGTCATCCAAAATAATATAGGATCTGAGTCTAGGTGGGAGACATTATTGAGTCTGTATTCTTCCAAGGCAGATTCCAATCTATCTCTGAATTTAGTGGATTTAGCTAAATACGGTGGAAATGTCCAGGGTTTGGGCATAGGGGCTTCATCTGCAATACATAGAAGTATTGAAACTAGAGCATGGTCAGAGATGGAAATTGGCCTGTAAATTAGGGAAAAGAGAATGGGAAATTATAATATAGTCAATTCTTGAAAGAGTCTGGTGTGCAGCTGATAGGCAGGTATATCTCTTTCAGTAGGGTTCAGGGCTCTCCATGTATCTATATATTGCAATCTTTTGCCAAATAAAGGAATTCCCAACTTCGGGAATGAGGGGGGGACTTTAGATGGTTGTGATTTATCTAGTAAACCAGAGGAAATGAGATTAAAATCCCCACCTAATACTAAAGGATTTGAAAGCAAGGGAGTAAAGAGTGCTACAATTCTCTGACAATTTTTTTTTTAAAAAGTATTCCAGACATAGATATTGCAAAACACATAAGTACGTTTTTTGATCTTAATTGTAACTACAAGACAACATCCCTCAGGATCAGAGAGAGTGGATACTACTTCTAGTGGGATGTGTTTTTTTCTCAGAATAGCCACTCCTCTTACCTTGGATACAGCACATTTAATTCTGAGAACCCATTGATTTAACATATTAAGCTTCACAATCTCATCTGGAAGCAACTGTGTCTCCAGGAGCATTACAATATCAATTCTCATTTTGTTAAGATATAGAAGAACCTTTTTTCTTTTAGCAGGGGAGTGGATACCTCCAACATTCCAGGATCCAATGCTAAGAGAAGACTTAATGTGATGTAGGACATAAATATCACATAGGCCAGACCAGGTATACAGTATGAAAACACCATAAAAAGGGGATAGGAAGGGAAAGTGGGGAACAGAAAGGAAGATGAAGAGGGAATACAGACAGTCCAAAAGTGGAGAATGTCATGAGACACAGTATACATTGGTTAAGAAAGAAAAGACATAATCAGAGCAAAAATCACAACAGAATACTGTGATTCCGGTGAGAAACAGTTGTCAACAAGATATCACATATCAAATGTTTAGGATTATATAAACTACCAGCCAGAGTGAGAATAGAAGGGATCTCACATCTTGCTCTCCAAACCAGATCTATACTCACAATAATGGAAATAACCATTCCCTCTTGGGAATTAAGTAGCAAAAACAAAACAAAACAAGAACAATATAATACAAAGTAAAATAACAACCCCTGGGAAGAGTAGTGGACCCATTCCTGAAATATGCATACATATAGTAGAATGCATAGATATTACAATTTCAAAACAGAGGATATAGGTAGACCTGAGAAATAACCCAAATGGCACATCAGCCGAAAGTGGGTGGTCCAGCAGAGGAATATGTGTTGAGGATATAGTTCCGTCATATCCAGCTTCCGGAAAGTGACACAAATCTCAACCTGTGGGTTGATCACTGATATCGGTTAAAGATGCCTGAGATAATTTCTGAAGGTATGCAGTGGCATCTGCAGGTGTAGTGAAATATTTATGGGATGAACCATGATATATGCATAGTCAGGATGGGTATAACAAGCCAAACTTGCAGCTCTCTGAAACGAGTTGGGAGCATAATGGTGAGAATGCCTTACGAGCCCTTGTCAGTTCCACTGAATAGTCTTGAAAAATAAAAAGCATGTGATCCTCCCATATCATATTTTTCACTTGGTAAGAAGACCAGAAAGCCATTTTGTGTAAATAATTGAGGCACTTGAAAAGGGTAACTCTTGGGCATGGCCTACTGGGAGTCGGAGGGGGGCCAACCCTGTGTACCCTTTAAATTACTAAATTGTGGCATTCCTGCTCAATCCCTAAAATGGAGGGCAATGTGTTGCACACAAAGTGTGCTAATGCTGGACCTTTGACTGACTCAGGGAGACCCACTAATCTGATGTTATTTCTTCTAGATTGATTTTCTATGTCATCCCATTTGTTCCAAATCTGGTAACCATCATGTTTAAGTTCTTTTACATAACGTTTTTTCCCATCTCTTTCATGCAAGGCAGCACCCACTTGGCTCTCTGTCACTGTGACTCTATGAGAGAGATGCTGGAGTTGCTGAGATATGTCTGCCACCACTTATGTGAGAAGGGGGGTCATAGTCGATCTCATTGCTTCCACTACTTCCCCATATATGACAGGGGAGTCAGGGGGGCAGAATAACTGAGGAGTGACAGTGTCCTTCTCTGTCACTGACTTTTTAGGAGCCGGAGACATGCTGTCAGCTCCGGCATCCGGAGCCATATTGCCGCGCTTCTTCTCCTGTCTCACAGGCAAAGTTCCCTGCTGAGAAGTGGAGGCTGCATAGCAGATCCATGTAGTGGTCCATATCTTGCCACGGGCCCAGTCACTGATAAGTGGGGGTGGTTTGGAGGCTGTAAAAGCCTTGAAAAGTTTTGTCCCGGCGGTGAGCAAACGGAGCTGAGGGAGCTGCATTCTCACTCCATGAAGCCGGAACCGTAAGTCACCCCTTTCTTGTTTATTATTATTATTATTATTATTATTAACACAGAGTGGCACATAAAGTTACTATTCAATGCATAAATTTTTTTGGATGCAGGGTCAATACTGGCTGTTGTTGCATGTAGCCAACAAATGCTGGACATCTTTATTTACATTGCAATTTACCCCTCTCAAATATAAATCTATCCGCACAATTTATATCTGCCCCACCTGTAGTGCAACATGTTTTTACCAAGATTCACAGCTACATGCTCTTTCTTACTCTATTCGCAATCTGAATCAGGTCTCTAGCCATCAATGTGAATGGGTCCATTGGACTTGTGGAAACAGTAGATTCAAGTTTTAAATTGAGGACCCATTCTTCAAAGTAGCAAAATAGAAGATATCACAGATATTTAATTCATGCACTTAAATCCTGCAATACCATTCCTATATTAGTATGGAGATGTTCTCTAGAAAATATACTATTCATCAAGTTCCTAAAACTAAAAAATTGTTAGTGCTTGAATGTGAGAACATTAACATTTTTTATTTGGATCCCTATACCTCTTCCATACTTGCGGTGCACATGTAAGACTAAAGGAATTCATAATGGCAAAAGTAGCATTAGAGAAAGATGTTCTTGGAGTAGCTGTCCTGGCACCAGAGCAATAATGAATTGTTCCAGTAGATTTCATCCTGCCATTGTGTTAAGTTAAATCCTTCAATTACATGGGGCCATTTCCAATATTGATGAATAGGTTCCAAAGTGTATGTGAATGTGAAATAAAATTTTGATCATATATGAAATATTTTGGAAAAATTGACACTCATGAAGTTGTTTCTTTAAAATCTATTTGACATTTGGCATTATTTGAAAATTGTACTTTTTAAAATGTACATTATTTTTTTAAATGAGGTGATTTAATAAAACATTATTCAATTTCAGAATGGAAAGTTTTTGTACTGTGACAAGTTTCAAGGCTTTTAACAACTGGAATAATGAGATGTCTCCAAAGGATATTTTGAATTTACTGTAACAATCTTTAAGTGTACACTTACAACTACTTTGCATTTTTTTATGTCAATAACAAAATACATGTACTGAAATAATACAGTAGGTGTATACAAATATAAAAAACAGTACATCTTAAAGTGACTACAATTTAAAGTATGTTGCACCGCTATTCAGGTAATTAGTATTAATTTCTAAGGGGGTTAAAAATTATGTAATTTCTACCACATGCATTTCTTGATTTCTTTCATATTTAATCCGATTATCACCACAGAGCCAGTAATTCCATAGCCAAATCCCATTGGTGATACATTTTTGTTGTTGTAACTAGACCATTTCCCAAGTCACTGTATTCTGAGTTTACTATCAGTAAGACTGACAGGAAGCTCTGAAAAAAATATGTTTAGGTTAGAAATGAAAAAGAATGTCACCAAGTATTTTTTCTGCGTGTTTGTTTTCTAGATAAATGTAGTGCGTACAGCCCAGTGCTTGTACCCCCATATTAGGCGGAAAACCAATGTGGGTTAATCAGCAAAGCTAGCACTAGGCTTTATCAGGCAGGGGTGGTGGAACATAAAGTGCATACCTGTAATGGTTGGTCCACCCACCATGGTTCTAAACCAGCCACAGGACAGTTTGCAACAGGGATGGATTGCAAAAGGAAGTTGGTCCCACACAAGTGACTTTGGCCTCTCTTCCTGGGTCTTACAATCCAAGATGCCAAATTATTTTACATGCAGAAGTCAGAGGACAGTGCCCACCTATGTTTGTCATCTGATTTATTCAGTTGGTGCCCAACATTTTTAATTGCATGCACTAATTATAACCAATGGGAGCAAAGAGCTATTTATTGTTTGCTATCATATATTACACAATTATAAATTCAACTAGCGAACTAGTTGCCTTATTAAAATAATTATTATGTAATGTGTGGTCAGATTTGCACAGATTGTTCCAAGAAAGTATATTTATTGTCAACCAGTAGGCTCTTAAATTACATTTTCAAACTCATAATTCATAATGTGTTTGCAGATTATAAGGAAAATAAAAAATAAAAATGATGCTTGAATAAGTATTCAAACTCTATGCTTGATGAACTCTGTTCACCATGTTTACACAGATGAATAAAATTGCCCTAGCAACCAATTAATCATTAAAAAATGTTAGCTTTAATGGATAAAGCACACCCCCAAATTCAACATACTTTGGTCATTCTGTAAAACATGTTGTGTATATGAAGAACAAAGACCATTTGAAGAAAATTAAGGACACAGTTATAGAAATTCATGATTCAAGATAGAAAAAGGGTAACAAAATTTAAATAGAATTGCTTGGATATAACAGTGAACATTGTTGGATCAGCTGTAAAAAAATGAATGCTGCACCCAACCACCCAGGCTCTGCCTATTCTTTCACTTTAAACAACATCTAAACATGGATCAGATTTATAAAGGAAGCCACAGAAAGGCCAACTGTCACTTAGAAGGAGCACCAGTCAATGATAGCAGGAACTCTACATATTAATAAGAGTGGCTTCATGAAGAAAAAACACAGATGTTTTCTGGCAAGCTCCAGATGTGCTTTAGAGTGACACAGCTACTGTAAAATGTGAGACAAGGTTTTGTGGGCTTGATTCAGACCCATTTGCTAGATGCATACACTTTTTCTCAGAGTATGCAAAATCGGCTAAGTGATGGCAAGGCAGACAAATGCACGGCAAGGCATAAGCACACCCACTATGTCTTGGTGTGTGATTGCTTCACCAGCCTGTCTTAATATGCCCACCAGCCTGTCATTAAGGCACACACTTGCGCACTTAATTTCCAGGAAGTATATGCAACCATCGGTATATCGGGTACCATCAGGAGCATTTGCCATGCTTGAGGTTGACTATACCCTACTGCAAGCACTGCGAGTGCTTTAGTGTAGAAACCAGCCAGGTGATGTGTACAATGATGCTACCTGTTTATTATGCACACCTCTGAAATGGTGTTAAGATGCTTTGACACACCTGCGTTTGCATCTCCACTCCCCCATTTCTATTGCCAGCCCTGTTACCACCCACAAACGGCTTGACCTGTCAACTCATTCAGCTGTGCTGTCTATGCTGGGTGAGCAAATGCTCCTGATCTTTCACAGTGGTTTGCGAATGCACACTGCGATGCATACGCATGCGCACATTGCAAACAATCGGCAACTAAGAGTGAATGCTTCTTTGCATCTGGGTCTAAGTCGAGCCCTGTGATCAGATAAATCAAAACTCTAGCTTTATTTACCTAATTTCAAAACGTTATGTGTGATGCATGCCTAATACTGCCCATGATTTAGCAAACTCCATCCCAACAGTATAGATGAGAGCATGATGCTGCACCATGTTGTAGGGATGCTTTTCCTCAGTGGGGACTGAAGGCCAGATTCACTACAAAACCCAATTCAGCTTATACGCATGCACCACAGTTCCAAATATCAGTGGTGGTATTTAAGTGTGTGCATTCACATTGCGAGCACAGCCAGACAAAAGTACACCCACTTCACCTTACTCACATCTGTATACTAGGGGAACATAGTGAAACAATTGGTTGCATAGAGTAACATGGGACTCATAAGCACACTTCACAAGCCCTGACATTACTCAGAAATTGCTAACAGTCATGTACGCGATCAGTGCTATGGATGCTTATGGCCACACAGTGGATAATTTATGCATGCCCCTGCAGCGGCATTGAAACACACTGCATTTGCCCGACCACCCCTTCACCACCCACAAATGGCACTTCTTGTCAATCACTCTGCTCTGGAGCTGCATAGCCTCTGCAAACGCAGTTTCCATCTCAATTGCTAGTTTGCACACTGCGATGCATACATATTTGCAGAACAACCAACCGATTGTGTACATTTTTGCAACTGCATTCCTTGCTGAATCAGGCCCTGAGCATCTTGTTAAAATTGAAGGTCTGATATGGCAAAATACAGGGAGACACCCTGCAAGACACCTTGCTTCAGTCTGCTGGAAAACTAAAGTTTGAAAGAAAATTCACTGTCAGTATAAAAATTATTCCAAGCACAAGGCCAAAGTAATACTGTTGTGGTTGAACAAAAAGGTAATTGTTCTACAATGGCAAAGTCAAAGTCCAAATCTCTAACCAACCTGAATAACAAGGAGAAATCTGCAATGAAGAAAGGGCAAAATTAACCCCCAAAACTGTGTGCAAAAAAATGTACTTTAAAAATTCACTTTGACTTTTATGGGTTGAATACTTTTACAAACTATTGTATGCTTCTCAACCATAGCAATGCACTATGCTAGTGCATAGGTATTTTTTATGTTACCAGACCCAGTAGACTTCATTTAAAACACTGCCAGAGATCAATGGTGTGCCAGAAGTTATCAACTGGGTATGACTCCATCCCAGATGTAAAAAAATATATATATAATATTCTCTAATGGGAGACAATGTGATGCCACAAGAGTGTTAATCAATTTACTATTTTACAAATCACTAAAATGTTTTCTATATTTGTATTTCTTATAAAGATGTGCTGCATTCAGCAGCGGATAACTCTTTTTTTCTAAAAAATAATTCTTAAACTTTTTAATGTATACCCTGTTAGCTGCTCTTTGGGATAACGTGGGTGTGGGGATAGGGGGTTGTGGGAGTTGGTGCAATCAGGTGTTGCTGCACATTAACAGCAATGCAGATGCAATGCAAGCCCGATCTCTAACTTTGGGACAGTCACTACTAAACATAACTGTTTACTGGAGCAGTTTCCTGCTGAAGAAATGACTGTAGTGCAGTCTCAAGTTAAGGGGTATATACAATTAGCTGAGGGGTTTACCCCAGGACTAATTGTTGCACTGGTGGTGAGTCAATTAATGGGGACTCCACTCGTGGGTGTCCACGAGACCCCGCGCGTGAGTCCCCTGCTGTCGTGCTTTACCTCACACCTCATGTAGGTGCGAGGTAACAGCTGCACGAAGCCGCCCTTGTCGGCCTCACGCGCATCAGAAAAACACACTGTTTCCGCACTTCTCATGGAAACAGTGTGTTCCTGCGAGCGAGGGCACATTTACCAGCGCGGGGAAAAAACTATTTTATTGAATAGCTTAACCCCACGCCGTGGGATTTTTGAGCCCCAATTACTCGTGAGAGAAGTCCCGTGGGTAATTGTATATACCCCTAAGTGTTCTGCCACATCAGATCATAAAAAAAGTTAGAGACATGTGTTCTAAAATTAATTCATTTGGTCAATCTTTTATACAATATATAACTTTGTGTGTATTTACTCTGTTTCTTTAAAATATCAATTGCTCTTCTTTGGGAGTTTAATGAAAATACTATTACATTTTTAGATTAATATGGATTTAGAAGGAACCCACACTACATCTATCAAATATGTTTTTGTTTGTTTATTTTCTAACAAGTTTTGGTTGGCTTTACACTTAAACCCTTTTTGTTTCTGTTGATAGGTCTAGCGTGGCAAAAACATATTTCATTATTTTGTCTGTTTATTCCTTGCATCAATTGTAATTGTTCTTTGACTCTTTAATGGGACAGCAATAAATGATTCCTAAAGGACTGAAATTCAACTGCTAGGAGAGCTACAATACATAATATAGTCTGGATAAAGACAAATTTTAATAACAGTAGTAGACTAAGGCAAACTCTGAAGGGGCGTTTTAAGAGAAGAGTGGGTCTGTGTGCAGCCTCATTACAGACACACTCCGCTTTGGCAGTGCAGTAGTCCCTGGATTTGTTCCAGAGTCTACTGTGCATGTGCAGGTCGTCACAAGGAGGTTTAGACTTTGTTGCACCTGACACGCAGGTAGCTGCCCTCATATTTGGTTCCCTAATACAGGTACTGGTGTACTCTGGATAGGAGCGGAGTATGATGTAGACATACGTATAATGTAGTCAACAAACCAAGACAGAACAAAATGGACAAGATGGTACCAGTAATGAGGCATAAACAGGTCACGGGGAATAGTCAAAGTAAAAAAAAAATCAGAATACCAAATGCACTACCAGGGAGGAGACAGAATAAGGTCACAGTCAAAGCAAAGGTCAGGAATGAGCAGTAAGGATCACTAGAAATGCAGGAGTATGGTTTGGAAGCCTATACACTGGCACAGCAGTGCATCTAGGGACTTCACTATGTAGGGAGAGGCTTGAATTTGGTGCCTCTTGTGATGTCACCAATAGGAGTGTTTAGCCCTTTAAATTTTACTCAGGTTGGTGCATGTAACCCCAGGAGAGCTGCGGCTGCCTGCATCTTGCCACCAGACACTTGGAGAAGGAGGTGGACTACACAGCAGTGGGTATCAAGTATTTCCCACCCTCTGCCCTGCTGCTGACCAGAACTGCTGGACCAGATAAGTGTGTGCCAGTGTCTGTCATGCTGTGACAGGGGCCCTGTGCACCACACACCCTGCACCCATTATAGATATGTCAGTGAACATATGGCTTCCAGCTGTTTTGGAACCAAAAATACTATAATGTCAACAAAACTTAGATACTGTGCCTCAAGGTTCAGAAAAAGCTGTGGCCCCATGGGTTGACTATACTTTTTATGATCACTAAGTGCGGTAGTCTGATTGCAGTTTTGTATAAATAATAATAATATACAGATGGTCTAATTGGCAGTTTATGGTATTGTGCTATTTAGCCCCAGGTACAGGCATAGTTTTGGCAACCCCTGAAGTGTATGGTGCTACCCATATTGTCACATATTGTGTGATTACTAACAGTTATATCATGAGTTTCTTGGTGACTTTTTCAAACCAGGCTTAGTTGCTGTTTGTTTATGTATAGATATAGTAATATAACTTTACTGCATGCTGTTAGTAACAACCATAAAATTATTTTAATTAATAATAAAATATACACTCAACCTTTCTGTTAAAAGATGGTGATTTTCCTCTCCTGCCACATGGCATTAGATTCCTTCCTTTGCAACCAGCTTCAATAACTCCTAATCCACTGCAGTTTAATCTCTTCTCATAAAAATCATTAAACCATTCATCCCCCTGCCCCTACATCTCCAACCTGATCTATGTCCACACTCTCTCCAGCCCTCTGGTCTTCCTTAAACCACCTACTCACCTCCATCCTGGTCACTTCTTTGCATACCTGCTTTCAAGTTATTGCCCATTGTAACACCTTTCCCTGGAACTCACTGTCTCTTCTAGTCCATGTAACTTAAACTCACTCTTTAAATACATCTTTTTATCAACACTCACCAGTCCTCCTCAAACCACATCCCCACCTCCTATACCGAGTTTTCTTCCCAGCTCATTATCCAAATGTTCTGCCCCTCCCCTTAAAATGTAAGATCTCACAGACAGGACCCTTCTCTCTCAGGTTCTCCATATATGACTATCCAAAATAGCAGTGCTTCATCCCCTTGTAACCTATTTCCTTTAAGTAACTCTGTTTGTGTTTTCATAAGATGGGTCACTAAGTGCTGAATTGTATTAATCCTTTACTTGTACTACAAGAGAGAGAGAAATAGGGAAGAGAAAGAGAGAAAGAGAGAGAAAAAGAGATAAATAATTTATTTAGAATTGTTCACAAAATATTATTCTTACAAGATCTTTATAGCTTATCTGATCTCGTTAAAGTAATTCCTCCTGGGCAGGAGAATTCCTCTTAAGATGGGTTTCTAAGTATATAACTTATTTGGGGGTAAAAATTCCGAAGAAGATGGGCCCATTATACTGTATAATATTAATATAACACTGGCCATAGAGGCATGTGAGAGAGAATTACGAGGGTGGAAGAATCTCCCCATTTCTTTTGGGTGAAGTATTCACCTTATTAAAATGGTGTATTTCCCTAGATTCTTATATCCGACACAGTCACTGCCAATAGTGTTAACTAGAGCTGATATAAACAAGATTAATGGTATATTTAGTAGGTTCATGTGGGAAGGGAAAAAGGCCTGGATTAGTATACCTAAATTGCAACAACTTACCTCTGAGTGAGGAATGAATCTTCCAAACTTGGAATGGTATAGTCTAGCAGCACAAGTAAGATATATTAAAGACTGGCTTCAGGAAACAGATATCTATGCTCATTCTTCTTTGGAGGGCTTATTCCCTAAAAATATGGGGCAACCATCATTTCTACATGCTACAGAGGCGGAGATTGATCCAAAAAATCTTGAAAACCCTTTGTTAATGAGCACTAGAAAAGCATGGCATATTTTGAGACACAGAATGAAAATTCATCCAAATATATCATTGTATCTAACTTTTTTGGGAAATCCAAATTTTCAGGAAGGTATGGAATCACATCCATTTACTGTCTAGAAAAGGTTGGGGATAAATAGAATTGGACAATTGGTTGATGGGTATAATAAAAAATTAAAAACATGTAGACAGTTAAGAGAAGAATATGAAGGGATAAGGTCTTACAATCTAGCGATTATTCAAGCCCAACATTATGCAAGCACTATCGTGCATTCATTGGGAGAGAGAGATTGGAATAATAGGTTGGATAGACTCTTAATGCAGAAAAATACAAATCAAAAGGCAATATTACTTTATTATTCAGTAATAAGAGACATAGGAGATACCAAGGAGATAAAAACAGGAATTAGTAGATGGAAGGAGAAATTCCCAAATGCATCTTTTGAAACACTATATAATGTGATGAGTAAAGCATCTAGATTACTACCCATACTGACACTTACAGAGATGTTTTTAAAAATTCAACATAGGGCATATCTATCCCCACTGAGACGAAGTGAGATAAAATTATCAACCACTAGTAGATGTGTAAAATGTGGAATGAGAGGGGAAGATATAACCCATTGTTTATGGGAGTGCCCGATTAATAGGCATTTATGGAAAATAATTGAAGGTTTTATAAACCTATATGTGTAAAAGATCTCTGGATAAATGCAGAATGGTCTATACTTAATATAAGGCCTCAGGATATTATTGTTATTATAATTTATTTATATGGTGCCACAAGTGTTCCGCAGTGCCTAACATAGTACATAAACAAATTGTAGACAAGCAACTTACAGAACAATACAATACAGGACAAGGACATGGATAATATATATTGCTACATTAGCGACCATAACACCCAGATAAGCAACAGAGCAATAGCAACCAAGTGTTAGGTGCCCTAGTCATGAGTAAGAAGTAGATGAAACTAAAGTAGTGAGAAGCACAAGAGGGTAGAGGGCCCTGCCTGTAAGAGCTTACATTCAAATAGGGTAGGAGAGATACACGGGGAACCCAGAAGTTAATACTTGCAATATTTGCAGCGGCAAAAAAATTATATTGCAATTTTGGTTCCAGCCAACAAAACCCTCTATGCACATTTTCTTAGATACATTATATTTTATATTTAGAATGGATTGGGTGGAGACATCCCTCCAGAAAGAAAAAAAATATAGTGCTGTTTTATGAGACATGGGGTAGATATATTCAAACCTTATCTAAAACAATTCAAGATAGAATTAGTGAATGTTTATCTGATATAAGATTAAATGAAGTGGCGGCCAGGTAATCAGAAAGTGCAACACCGCTTGATAAGCGTTGTTTGTAATGTACGGAAAAAATGCTAAAGTGAATTGTTAAAGAGAAGATAAGTGAAATTTTACAGCAGAATTATGATGTGTAAACAAAGTTGTGAAAATTACAAAAAGTTCTAATGTAAAAACAATGTATTTTTTTTATTTCGTAACATGCAATGTTTGTGCAATAAAGATATTTGAAAGGAAAAATAAGTAGTTCCTCCTCTATCTCCAAAGGATAGGATAAATGTTGTCCTACTGTTTGCAATTACAGTCCTGCACTAAACTCACCACAGCTATTTCTCTGTAGTATATGGTTATTTAATGTATTAAATATTCTAGATTAAAAACTGGTAAATAAAAGCAATATTAGTAAGGCATATCATTTAGTTTCTGAACTACTCTTGGAAAGAAGGAAATCTTCATAATGTTGCTACACTTTTCAAGGTGGAACCTCCAAGCAGATCTTATGGATCACTGCATTCTGTACCATAACCATATGACCAGTTTTGCTCCAGTATCAGCTTCCTTATGGACATGGTGGGCATATGATCTAGTTCATTTTTTATAGGGATTGGGAATCAATCAACCAATTAGGTTTAAATACATCACATTCTGACTATGGTTCAATTTGACCAGGTTTCCTGCCTGGACAAACCACTATATACTCTACAAGCAGTCCACCTAATAACATTAGTGTTAGTAACTTGATCCCATATTTCTCCATTGCTGTATTGTAATAGCTCCAGCATAATGCACACTTCACAAACATGGTGCTGACTCTGTTTTCTGTGACATTATATGGGCTTTAGAAACATAGTTTGCATAGTTTTTTTTTATTTTAATGTTGTGGTGTTTCTGTAACTTTGTTAAAGTGGCACTGACATCTTAATTGCGAAAGATATTTAACATAGATTGAAATGTTCTATTTGCTGTAAAATATACTGCATATATATTATTAATGTCATGTTAAAAATGATTTTGTTTTTTTCTCTTGTTTTTTTCTCTTATTTTTCTTCTCATTTTCCTTTCCTTTTCCTTCTTATTTGAGCTTACTGACACAATATTAACACCATAATAGCTAGCAAATTCTTAGTTTGCAAATAATTTGTGTCATTGCTATCTTTGTTAATTCGGTGGATCATTTTATTGATGCTTCCATGACTACAGGAGTCCTCATATAATCTGGGTACATGACCACCTCAATATTGATACATGGTATACAAATGTAACATATAAGCTATTTGATACCGGTAACAAAAAATGAACAACAAAAGTGCATATGTAAAGATCAAAATAAAATAGAATGAATCACTAGATACAAATGCATCTCTCTTTTAAAGTGGCAAGCAGTGGATCATATAGAGAAACTACCAAGAATCATAACATATAATATAGAGGAAAAATATAAATCAATAAAAAACAAAGTATCAAAAATGCTGGAAATAGTTGAAAAGGTGGTTGACTCACTATTATGTATACGATATCTGGATGAGCAGCATAGCTGTCCCATTCTGACATAAGGGAAAAGTCGCCACACAGTCCAAGGGCAGCCAGTGCATACCTGTTGTAAAGGGTATAGCCAGCTGAAGTGTATGCCTTGTTTGTAAGTAGCTATGTGGCATTAGTTCAGAAGGGGGAATGTCTCAAAAGGAATCATGGGGATGCCTATGCAAAGTGCTGCAGATGGTGGGGGGTGCCCCATGGACAAGTAGGAATCCCAGTTTAAAAAGTAATGCAAACCCAAATCAGGGTCTGTATTGCAGTTTATGGATAGAGAAGGGCTATATAATGGCAGATATATCTGCAGAAGATGGTTGTTCATGCACACTGAGCAACCATCACTGCAGTCTCTGGTCGGGGGTCACATTGCGACCCCCTCACCGGTGGCCTCTGCAGCACGTGTACGGTTGGACGGCTGACCACCAGTACACACTGCTCGATGAGCAGATATATCAGCAGATATATCTGCCCTTGGCTGTGCTGCACAGCTGACGTGATATGTCTGAACGTCATTCACAGACATATCCTCTGTACACATTGGCTGAAGTGCACAGGCTATTGATCAGCTTTCAGCTGAATGGCCAATATGTTAGCCAGTGTGTATACAGCATAATTGTGTGAACATCCAAATTTTGTACATTAGTTGTCTTGATAAATTGTGTGCATTAAATTTATTTTTGTTATATTTTAAATGTTCCTGTATACAATTTGTTTTAGTATTTTTGTTTTTCCTACATAATATAATGCACATCCACACTGGATGTGGCATATTAAATATGTAGTGATACATGTGACTTGTGAGTTCAAAATATAGAGCATGTCATTACTTCATTTGTTTGAAAACATTTTAGTCATGTGTTTACAAAGATTACAATTTAACCAAGGTCATAGTTATCCCTGCCCCATTGTGAGCTTACAGTCTAAATTACCTAACAGTGAGGTTCCCAAACTCTGCCATTACAGTTCATGCTTTAGTACCTTAGTCAATTTTATCTAACCATCTGGACTCAAACATGGATATCCTTAAAATCTAGACTGTAAAATGGCAGAGTTTGGGAACCTCTAACCTACAGTAACACACACACACATACACACACATTTACACACACAAATATGAACATTGGTTAATTTGAGAAACCAAATAATATCCCAGAAAAAAAAGGAAAAAAAAGTTATAGTGAGTACATTTAAATGCTATACCATAGAATGACAATACAATTGATTCTAAAATGTTTCTAAAATGTGATTTACTATTAAATTTCAAGTATATATAACATACAAAATATATTGCATTAAAATAGGATTCATTAAAATATATACAACCACGTTAACACTGATGTATACACATAACTTGAATCAATAAAATTAGAAGATTTTTCAGTGCAGATACAGCAGGCTTATTGTTTATTTCTTCCATAAACAATTTTAAGAAGAGTCCTTAAATAACTGAATTACAATTTTTTCATTACCAGGAAACTTTGTAAGTTGTTAATAAATTCACTTTTGCAATCTACGCCATACTTTCCATTAATGTAATTCAGCTTACAGCTATAGTATAACAATTGCTTTTATTCTAGTGGTTGCGAAAGAGAATACTTTTTAAATCTAAATTCTTGACAAAAACAGTAATTGCATTTATGTTGTCTGTGTAAAATAGTTGTTCATTCAATGTATTGTTCTTATATTTTACAGTATCACAGAGCTTAATATTATGGATGCTTACTATTCACAGGAGACTGGTATGTTAACTATCTGTTAAATAGATATTTGATGCCCAGCTTCCAGCAATGCACATTATGATAAGAACTCATTCCTACTAAGGGATTTTCAGTCCGCTGCTTCATGCTTGGTGTTCTGATTTGAGCATGAGACAGAAGCAATAATGACAATTTAAGGATAAAACTTCTAACCTCAATGCTCAGCATTCAGTGTAAGTGGTATACTGCAGGAAAAAAACTCCACACAATATGGTCTAACAAATTTCTTTAGAGGGATATCTACATAATCAATGGGTAATCCTATAAATACTTGATTAGAAATATGAAAGCCAGAAGGTGGGGAAGATTAAGCTTGGCACACAGAGGGTATTTAGCTGTCTTAATCTGGTTAAGGTTACATCCTATAACTTGCATATACAAATGGATTAACAGATAATCAGATATGGGGTGATACAGAGTAATGAATGCTAAGGAAATAAAAAGGTGTAGAGCAGAAAAAACAGAATGCATGTGTCTATGTGTGACAATACAATATCCAAGCAATCACTTCACTTAACACTTGGTTCTTCTCTTGCCACAAGTGATAATGTATTTTATATATGAAAGATAAAAATATATCCAAAATAGTGTAAAATGTTTTAACAATTTATTCCAATATATATTAAAAAGAAATTCCACCACTCACCCAAGCATATGCAGCGCAGCAGCTCAGGTACAAGCACTGGCCCAGCCACGTTATTATATAGTTACAAGATACGACAGGAAGTTACAACTTGTAACCATATAGTACCATGGCCAGACCAGTACTCTTTTTAATATATATTGGAACTAGCATTTGCCTGCAGCTTTGCTTGTGCAGATATCTTTTATTGCTCAGTGGAACTAATTTTACAAAGACAGTAATGGCATCTAATAATGTGATATGCATTATATATTGTAGATATTAATAACAAAATGTGTTTGTAAACATTATTTACAGTTTTTCCTACAGGGAATAACACAAAAAGATGCTTGAGGCTACTAACTAATGAGCAAGCCACATAAAGGTGTCAATGGGAGAAGCAGCTGGTCCTGAGATTTACGCCTGCAGCCCTGAGCATTTGTCCCTGTGACTTGTTGATTGTCCCTGTGAAGCAGATACTTTCAGGAAAATGCATGTGCTTGAACTGAAAAGGTAAATTGTTGGGGATAAGGAGTGTACATGGTATAAACTCCATCACACCTGCACCAGATCCCAGTAGAATCTTGGCCTCAATTAGGTTGCTCTGTAGAGCAGTGACTTCAGGTTGGGTTCCATTGCTTAACTTGGGCAGAGTCAAGTTCTGCAGAAGCATAATCAGAACACCTACTTTTAGTGCAATGCTGCACGCTGGAAGTCAATCTGGACTATCTTGTAGATACCAAATCCATTGTTACTTAACCTAAAGTAACACTGAAAAGGTTGCAAGCAACATGAGCAATGACTCTATTATATGTAGTATTTGTCTTGGTGCACCATCTATTGGATTGACATGTATATTGCAACTTCATGAGTCAAGATAAGATGCCTGATTAGGACCTAATATATAGCTGGATTTTCCAGTGAAATAGATCTTTAAATATATATATATATATATATATATATATATATATATACATATATATATATATATATATATATATATACATATATAACTATAATAAATTATTGTATGTGTCAACATACACCATAGAACTATGCCTGCATGTAATTTAGTGTACATAGAGTGACCCCTAAATAATAATATATTAAAATTTAGTACTGTAGGTGTATAAATAAATAAAGTTATAGTTCAGAATCTAGTTATACTAGACCAATTTATTTTAATTGATTTAAATGGCTTTCAAAAGCAGGTAATAGGTATTATTAATAAAAATATATATCAGTAGGGGACGGAATAAAATACTTCAGGTGAGTAGTAGATAGCTTTGCTTAGGTTAGAGAGGGTAATTAATGGCTATGTGGGATGGAGAGGAGTTATATGATAAATGTCCCCACTAGGTAGGTAAGATGGGGCAGAGAGGGAGATTGAGTAAGATAATGGCCTAGGGGCAGACATCCATTAACCCCTAGATATAGTCACAGGTCCTGCGAATGTAAACAGTCACTTGGTACTTGGTGTAAGTGTCTTTGTGAGGCCCCACCTGTATCCAGTGTCCGTTGTCTTCTGTCTTCCTCCTGGCATTGGTCCAGACCATTATCCATGAGCACACACTGCACTTCCTCTGGCTTGGTCCCTGCAGTGTACGTCGGAACCTGGGTCATTCCTGGTGTTGCAGCACCGGAGGATACTGTGAGCCTGAAAGACCTCAGCCCCAGTGTTTTCTGCGCACTCTACTCATCCAATGGTGAAGAGACTGGTTGTGGAAACAGTCTAGCTGTGTTGTAGTCCATGTTTAGGAATCCTCCTATGCTCTCAGCTGTCCAGCCTTCTCAAGGGAGAAGTTGTGGGTGCCATCTTGGGAATGGGCAGTATAAATAATATAAGAGATGATTTCATAGATGGGTGTGTTCAGCCGTGCTCTCTACATATCCTCTATCTTTCATTTTCATATGGGGGTGTCTTTGTAGTTCAGTTACCATGGCAATGGGGTTGATCAGTGGGGAGGCAGATGTCAACAAATGAATGGGTAGGTATGAACATTAAACTACAGACTGGACTAGCAATTATTTAAGTGTGGATAAATTATTTCTAACTACATGATAGGTTAAAATGGTATCATCTGCCCTAGCTGTCCTGTCTTACTATCTTACCTACCTAGTGGGGAAATTTATCACATAACTCCTCTCACATTACCATCAAGTACCTTCTTCAACCTAAGCAAGGGTAACTACAACTCACCTCAAGTATTTTTTTCCATCCCCTGCTTTTGAAAGCCATTTAAATCAATTAAAATAAATCTGTCTATTATTACTAGATTCTCAACAATATATTTATATATTTTTTATTTATTTACACACCTACTATATTTTCATATACTATTTTTTAGGGGTCACTCTATATACACTAAAGTAAATGCAGGCAAAGTTCTATTGTGTATGTTGATACATATAATCATTTATTAAAGATTAATTAAGTAGAAACTAAAGGGATTCTCTTTCTAGAACTTTGCTGCCACCCCTCAGCCAATTAACCTAAAAGTGATACCCAAGTGAGCTCCCGGCTAAAAAAAAAAAACCTCCTTCTGTTTATATTGAAAGACCACATCTCCTCTGCCAGGCTGCTCCAACATATGGGGTTACTAGAAATCCGAAACAATAGAGCCACTAGGGAAAATCAAATGATAACAGAGTTAGGAAGCAAAACTGATTTAAAATTAAACACCAAACATTTCTGTGATACTTTTATTTACTCTGGAGAAACTCATCATCAAAGAAACAAAACTTTGTTGGGACACCAAGACCATACAATGGTACATGACCAATAATATTATACCAAAAGATTTAAATTTAAGAAAACATCCTACATATCAAACCGATCATAGTGGACCTTATTTTAGACTCACACCAAATAGAATTAATCAATCTAGGGAAAGAGATCTAGTCCAAATATGCTAAATTAAATACATACAAGGAAGAAGAAGAGTTTGTTAACCTGGAGAAACTACTCACAATTGACTAAAGAAGCTCAAAGATGAGATTATATTAACCAAAACATCCAAAATAGTATGAGGCAAGATAGGAAAGAAACAGGCAGTTAAATACAAGGGTACTACCACATCATAAATTCACCATCTATATGGCAATTACAGGAAGAAATAACAGCAATAAAAATATAGGCACTGCACAGTCAAATAGAGGAGGAAGGAACAGTCAGTGATGCGTTGAGTGAAACTTCCTTCAATATGACTTTTTCCACATAGAGTATCCACGAAGAGTCTAATTATGATCATATAGCAAGACAGAACAGGGTAGCATTACAACTAGACCTAGGCCAAAGTACAGAAGAAGATTCAAGTCCACAATCAGGCCCTGAAGGAGGATTAAACTTCCCCAGAAATACAACCAATAACACGACAGATACCTTAGATCCGACTAAAGATCTAACTTTGGGTACACATTTTTTAGAGATCAGTGCAGGCCTGCAAGCCTGCAGAGACACACACAACACCCAAAGTTGAAACATACTAGAAGATTATGTAGAGGGGGGACCAGCAAAATACCTAAAACACACATCACCAAAACAAAAGGATCAGGCATCTTTAATCTAAGTAGTATTGAACTAGGACAAGACAATATTTCAGTATTGGATAAAGGACTAAAATTTTCACCTACAAAGAGCAAGAACAAGTTTGAAACTTACCTTAACCTTCACTGATTCACACAGAAGTTGACCTTCATGAAATGTAAAAACCCAATCACAAGGATTGACTCCAATTTGCCAAAAAATACATACAAACACACAGACTTGAGACCACCATCATCATTCTATCCTGTACATATGAAAGGACTATTGATAGAAACATTTGAAAGATTAGTGGCCAAAAATGTAGAAGCTTTGAACACTAGGTTACCACAGAAGCACACGAATATATTCAGGAAAGAAAAAAGGCACTACAAGAACTAACTAAGAATACTGACCTGGTATTAAAACCAGCTGACAAAGGGGGAGGGTTAGTCCACCTAGAAAAGCGAGACTACATTAAGGAATGCAGAAGGATTGTAAATGACACTAGTACCTACACAGTCCTACCAAAATATTTTACAAGTCAGTATCAAAGTCTGCAAAATCTTTTATTAGAAGAAGGTTTAAACAAAGAAATACTAACTCAACAAGAGATTAAGTTCATCCACAACTCTAACCAAGTAATGCCGGTAATATACTATTTACCAAAGGTACACAAAAACAATACAAACCCACCAGGGCACCCAATCATATCTGGAATACATTCACTAACCTCTACTCTGTCTCAATATAATGATACATTTTTGCATCCATATGCCAAGTCCCAAAAATCATATATCACAATGGCTTTGAAATGAAACAAACAAGATGTGATTTAACTGCAAACTTTCAGATTTAATTTGAGGGTAATTACATCCAAATCAGGTGAACGGTGTAGGAATTACAACGGTTTTTATATGTGCCTCCCACTTTTTAAGGGGCCAAAAGTAATGGGACAAACTAAACAATCCTAAATCTAACTTTCACTTTTTAATACTTTGTTGCAAATCCATTGCAGGCAATTACAGCCTGAAGTCTGGTACGCATAGACATCACTTGGTTTCATCCCTGGTGATGCTCTGCCAGGCCTCTACTGCAAATGTCTTCAGTTCCTGCTTGTTCTTGGGGCATTTTCCCTTCAGTTTTGTCTTCATCAAGTGAAATGCATGCTCAATCGGATTCAGGTCAGGGGATTGACTTGGCCATTGCATAACATTCCACTTTTTAGCCTTTAAAAACTATTTGGTTGCTTTTGCAGTATGCTTCGGGTCATTGTCCATCTGCACTGTGAAGCGCCGTCCAATGAGTTCTGAAGCATTTGAATGAATATGAGCATATAATATTGCCCAAAACACTTCAGAATTCATTCTGCTGCTTTTGACAGCAGTCACATCATCAATAAATACAAGGGAACCAGTTCCATTGGCAGCCATACATGCCCATGCCATGACACTACCACCACCATGTTTCACTGATGAGGTGGTATGTTTTGGATCATGAGCAGTTCCTTTCCTTCTCTTCTCTTCCCATCACTCTGGTACAAGTTGATCTTTGTCTCATCTGTCAATAGGATGTTGTTCCAGAACTGTAATGGCTTTTTTAGATGTTGTTTGGCAAACTCTAATCTGGTCTTCCTGTTTCTGTGGCTCACCAATGGTTTGCATCTTGTGGTGAACCCTCTATATTCACTCTTGTGAAGTCTTCTCTTGATTGTTGACTTTGACACATATACATCTACCTCCTGGAGAGTGTTCTTGATTTGGCCAACTGTTGTGAAGGGGTTTTTCTTCACCAGGGAAATAATTCTTTTGTCATCCACCACAGTTGTTTTCCGTGGTATTCCAGGGCTTTTGGTGTTGCTGAGCTCTCCGGTGCGTTCTTTCTTTTTAAGAATGTTCCAAACAGTTGATTTGGCCACACCTGATGTTTTTGCTATCTCTCTGATGGGTTTGTTTTGATTTTTCAGCCTAATGATGGCTTGCTTCACTGATAGTGACAGCTCTTTGGATCTCATATTGAGAGTTGACAGCAACTGATTCCAAATGCAAGTGTCACACCTAGAATCAACTCCAGACCTTTTACCTGCTTAATTGATAATAAAATAACGAGGGAATAGCCCACACCTGTCCATGAAATAGCTTTTGAGTTGATAGTCCCATTACTTTTGGCCCCTTAAAAAGTGGGAGGCACATATTGAAACTGTTGTAATTCCTACACCGTTTACCCGATTTTGATGTAATTACCCTCAAATTAAATCTGAAAGTCTGCAGTTAAAGCACATCTTGTTTGTTTCATTTCAAAGCCATTGTGGTGGTGAATAGTGGCCAAAATCTAAAAATTCTGTCAATGTCCCAATATTTATGGACCTCACTGTATAAGAAGAACAACCAAAAAACTGAAAATGTGATTCGCAGAACACAACAATAATATACAGAAAAGGTTAGACACTCACAGTCTGTCTAACCTCTTTACGGACAAAGACAATAGAGACCCCAGTGGCATGTCATTAGTTGGAATACAATTGGTAAAGAAAAACAGCAGGGGGGGACTTTACAAAGAATATCAATAAGTAAGAACTTAGGGCCTGATTCAGAGCCACTCGTAAGCGGCTGCTCGTTCATTCCGAGCGATGTTTGCACAACTGCGCATGCATACGGATCGTAATACGCATGCCCGAACCAGTCAGTGCAGCCGGAAATCGTTTGTTCGCTATATAGTGAATGCCTGCTATTTTGAGTGACAGGAGGAGGCGTATGTGGGTGGTAACAGGGGAAGGTGCTTGAAAATGGGGAGTGAAGATCCGAACGCAGGCGTGCTTAAAGGTCAAAACGGGCATTTTATGGGTGTGCATAATTAATACAGCAGCGTCATTGACCACGTCACTGGGTTATTTTATAGTCAGAACTGCTCGCAAGATTGCAGTAGGAAAAACCAACCACAAGAATAGCGAACAGTTCATACGCTGGTCGATGTACTCGATTAATTTAATTAATAGCTGACATGACTTATGATGCGAGCGGCTAGGGGGAGTTTTTATCAAAAAAACGTCCGCATGTTTTGTTCGCTCGTTCAGACATAGAGGCGGCAACAGACCGCAAAGAGCGAACGGTTTATTTGAATAGCCACCCCCTTTTTCTGAACGAGTGAGCACTAATAGCGACCGGCTCTGAATCAGGCCCATAGATGGATATTTAGTTTGAAAACCCTTGCACCAAATGGTCTGAACTTAGATAATGAGGTAAAATCAGTGATCATGGGATAGAACATCATGCTGTTCATCCACTGGTTAACTGTACACAGGGATCATCTAAGATGAGTATAATGTTTTACTTAAAATAAATTATAAATAAGTTATTGTAATAAAGCTTTTCAGCAAATTAGAAGTACATTACATTATTTGTAAACATGAAACCACCCTTAACTGCAGAGATAATATAAACAGAACAATTCCTATTTGAGGGATTATCTATCCTAAAACAGGATAGCTAGGGCAAATAATACTGTTTTTAACCAATCATGTAGGTAGCAATCATTTATCCCCACTTAAATAATTGCTAGCCCAGTCTGTAGTTTAATGTTCATACCTACCCATTCATTCATTTGTTGACATCTGCCTCCCCACTGATCAGCCCCATTGCCATGGTAACTGAACTACAAAGACAAACCCATATGAAAATGAAAGAGAGGATATGTTGAAAGCACGGCTGAACACATCCATCTATGACATCATCTCTTATACTATTTAAGCTGCCCATTCCCAAGATGGTGCCCACAACTTCACCCTTAGAAAGGCCGGACGGCCGAGATGCATAGGAGGATTCCTAAACATGGACTACAACACAGCTAGACTGTTTCCACAACCAGTCTCCTCACCATCAGTAGAGTGCACAGAGAACACCGGGACCGAGGTCTTTCTGGTTCATGACATCCTCCAATGCCATGATACTGGAAGTGACCCAGGTTCCAGCATAAACTGCAGGGACCAAACTGGTCATTACTGATTTAAGGTCCGGACCAATGCGAGGAGGAAGACAGAAGACACCGTACACTAGATACTGGTGAGGCCTCACCAGGACACTTACACCAAGTACCAAGTGACTGTTTACTTTCCCAGGACCTGTGACTATATCTAAGGGTTAGGGATGTCTGCCCCTAGGCCGTTACCTTACATTTAACCCCCTCTCTCCCCATCTTACCTACCTAGTGGGGACATTTATTAAAATAACTCTACTCCATCCCACATTCCTGTTAATTACCCTCTCTAACCTAAGTGAGGGTGTGTAGACCCCTTAAGCACTAATAAGTGTACAGTGGGTATGCTGTAATATAAGTCATGCTTACTCTCTAAACCATGACAATTGTTGAAGATTGTACCCCTGTGGAAGTCATGTTTAAGGGACAAAATGCATATGGTTATTACTGCCTAACCCATCTGCCCTACATCAGGTTTCCACCATCGAGCTCACACCCTTTGGGGTGGTTGGTGGTTAACATCTACCTAACAAAGGAATTGGCTATTCGACACCATTGTTTTTTTTTTTGATGTAAGATACATTTTCTAAATATATTTTAATAATACAAATCAAAAGATGACTGATCATGTCAATTACTAATACCAGGCTATTTGGCCATTTTTTGGGTGACATTTTGGTGTGAGGGTATATTTAAAGGATATTTCCACCCTCCTAATGGTTCCTTACATCATTTGAAGAAAAAACAAAAGTGAATTGTTCTGGACTGCTTTGATTCACCTCCAATTGGAACAATTATTTTTCTTAAGGATACAGACTATCCTTGATTTTTATATTATCATTATGTCAAATTTGTGGAATAGTTTATTATTGATCGTTTAATAAGCGCCCTCTGGTCCATATTATACATCTAGTAATTTTTGGCTTGAGGAGCCTGTACACTGCACGCACCAATTGTCAAGCATTTGTTTTTTTCTTTATTGCTCCTCTCCCTGATGTCACATTGAGATAATACATAACTAATTTTCTTTCTAGATGACTAAGCTTTACAATGTTGAAAAAGCAATCCAAATTCATACCAAAGTTTTTGCGTGATGCCAGAACAAACAGACAGACAAACAAAAATCCTGAAAATAAATATTCTACAAAGTTCATATACAGTCCCAAGGAGTACATTTCTCCAAAAAATATCTATGTACAGACACAACCATTACAACTATATTATAAGTATAGATAAACTGTTGAAACATTTTAAACTATTTTGGATATATTTTTGTTCATTTTATAAATTTTATATATTATCACTCACTTGAAATACTTTACACTATTGTGGATATATTTTTGTCATTCATATGTGAAATACTGTACATGATCACTTACTTGAAACCACACTGTGTGACAAGAGAAGAACCAGTTGTTAAGGGTAGTGTTTTTTGGATATTGTATTGTCACACATAGACACATGCATTGTGTTTTTTCTACTCTGCATTGTTTTATTTCCTCTAACATTCTTTACTTGATTGGAATTATTTATTCATCAAAAATGATAAAAGAAAATCATATATGGTTCCTAAACATGGCAACACTGTGCTGCTGATTACTTTGAAATAAAATCATATAAGAATGTATTTCACAGTATACTGTAGCTTTCAATAGTCCCTAGCTTAACTACAACAATAAGCATAACAGGGCTTTATCCAGGGCAGTGCTAGCAGGGTAATTGCCCAGATCACAAATTCCCATTTTTGGCTAGTTTTAGTGGTACTGTTGGATCATTATTTCCCACTACACTCAGGGTCCAAGGATACTTGTTCCCGAAACATCACATCCATTATTTAATGATGTCACAATATTGCCTGAATGCCTGTCAGTGTAGAATGAGAGAATGGAAGAGGAACTGGGACAGAGAAACTTGAGAAGTGGTAATAAGGTACTGTGTGACCTACTGGGCTGTAGGTAGCATTATATCAAACATATGGGACGGAGCACCAAATATTAACTAGATGGATAGATCTACCATATATCTTGAAGTGGTTAAAGTATTCTAGCCCATGAAAACCAAAACACACACAACTTACAAGCTCAGCAGTGTCATATTGCAGATAACTTCCAAAACAGCATTCATAAAATTTGCTGCTTCACTTGCACTGCATGCACAGAAATAAATGCAGATATTTGTACAGTTGCACGCATTTATGTCCACATCTTTACTATGAATCTGCTTGTTTAATTAATTCTCATCATTATCAACAGCTCTTGCAAGAAGTCCATATGAAATCAGACAGATATGCAAAAATTTCATAACCCACAGTTCACCTACTGTACATACCCATGACATGCCCTCACTCAACCAAGCTTACACATGAACACCATGTTACCACCCAGTTAAACTCATTCAGCTGTGAGTGCAGTTATGACTAAGATGTGTATATCTCCACCCCGGGGCATGTGCAGTGTTAAAAATGCTAGATCCATCAGAAAAATTGATTTGAGAGAAACTTGGCTACTACTGTATATCACAAATACGGCAATAATTTCTTCCCCAATTTGTGAATAGAGCATCCTCCATCTGGAATTATTATTATGTATTATGATACAATTTAGGTAACATATGTGATGATCCAATTGCAGCAAATCACTAAAGGATACACGCCAACCACATGTTGTCTAATCCCAGGTACAATATTATGAGGTTGTCTTTCACACCGACAGTGGTTCATAAGGTGCTACAGGTATGCACTTTAGCACATTGAAGGAGGGCATGTGCAAAATCATCATAAAATGTTTTTTTTCACTAAATTCAGAGCACTCAATTAACTGAAGAAGGGCTTCACATACATACATTTAAACAATAAAAAAATAAATACAAAACAAATTGGAAGAATGATTTTAAAATAGCAACATCTATCATTGTAGGCAGGATTCATAAAGCAACATATTACTAAAACAGGGTTTTCTTGTAATATACATGATGTACTAGTTTCAAGAGACAAAGATAATTGTTAAATCTTAAACTTTTGAATTATGTGGCTTTAAACAACTTCATTGCTTAGATTTTTTTCACGACTAGGGATAGCCTCATAACATTCTGATTTCAATCTGATATATTTGCACACTACTCTCACAAATCATGTATTGCATTTTTTATATGTATTTTCAGAAAATACTATTGGTTTCTTTAACTCATGACTAGAGAGCAAAGAGTAGCTTATTTGTTTTTTGAAAATCTGTTGTTTGTGAACAGTTCTTGCAATTTTTCTCACCGTGCATGCTCTATAGGTGAGCATACATAACTTTGAGCAACTGCAGGTAAGTTAGTGCTATATGCATCTAATCTGCATCTCCATTTGTGACTGAGTGGGTGGAACTGTGCAGCAATTGTGCATTCACCCATGTTGTGGGTATGTAGACTAAATGTGGGCAATTCAGAGGTGAGCAGAGAGGCTTCTTACTGTGACATTTTGGGCATACAGATGAATATCACAATACATTGTTCATACCTTTAGAAACAGAAAAAGAAGTATCAAATTATAACACTGGAGAACAAAAATTTTTTTCTTGCCAATAATTTAAGATCGGTTTGAGAGTACTCACAGGTCCTATTTTCACATTAGATCTTCGCTATAGCTGAATTAGCTCCAGTTTTCGACTGAATGAAAAATTATAAAATTCTATTATTTTCTCCATTTGACATACCTTACTAGTCTAGGCTTGCTTTACTTAACATAATTGACTTAGTTTTGCTTTTTTAACAACTACCCTCTTTAAACAATAACAAGTATTTGTTTTATTTGTGATAACATAGCTGGTAGTCACATTTGAGACACATAACACATTCAAATATCCTCACTAATGGTGGGAGGAGGTGTGGTAGCACTGCTGAGCCTGCAGGAGCATCATCAGGCCACAGCCATGCCTCCTCATAGCATACAGAGAGGAGCAATGGAGAAGACCGAGTGACACAGTTATCACACCTCCTGTTCCTTTGTTCTGCCTTCTCTCTGTCCCACCACAACCAATTTCCTGCTGTTTTGGCTTCTTTTGTTCAGTACGTCCTCGGCTTTTGTTGGTAATTAGCACTGAATGTGTGAAACAAAACATTTTTGCCATAAAAATTAGTTCTACTCGGAGACAGTGTACTAGCAATCTTGTTTTTTGTTATATTGTCAGAAAGAAAACTGTATTCATAAAACAAGCATATCAGGCTTATTTTGGCTATCACATAGGCCTCACAAAGTTTCTAAAACCTGTGTGGAATCACTCCACATTTTTACTTTAGGTGATCGAAAAGTACTTAATTTCGGCATACTTATGATGTGATGTGAGCCAAAGATCACTTGAGTGACTGCTATTTTGTGCTGTAAATGTGAAGGGTATGAATCAATTTAAGAACCGCAAATGGGAATACCCAATTATGAATTCTGCAAAACAACCAATACCACATAGCGAAGATTTACATGGACCATCATTCAGTTATTTGTGCAAAGTTGAATGTGATGATGTGAATATGTTAATTTCATCCGGTGCAAGTGACAATACAGATGAAAGTGAGTTTGAAGAAAGTTCCTCTACTCCAAACAATTTTCTCAAAAGGAACTAAACAATTTCAGTTGTGACTTGAATTTATCGAAAAAAGGAGCTGAGCTTTTAGCATCCAGACTTAAAAAACGTACTGTCTTGAGCCTGATGTTACTATAACATATCGAAATAGAGAGCAAGCCATACTGCCGTTCTTTAGCCAAGATAACAATCTTGTGTATTACAAAAATATTCCGGAACTTCTCCAGATAATGGGCTTACCAGAATATCGAGAAGAAGAATAGCGGCTCTTTTAGGATAGTTCTAAAAGCAGCTTAAAATGCATATTACTGCACAAAATTGTGTCGATTCCTATATGTCATTCAACAAAACTTAGAGAACAGTATTAAAATTATCAAGATAGTTTTTGAAAAAACTGCTTATTCTCAGCATCAGTGGTCTGTTTGTGTCAATTTAAAAATGGTAAAGTGGATATACTAAGTATCCTTGTCACATATGCTTATGGGATAGTCGTGCAAAACAAAAGCACTGGCAGAAAAGCATATGGCCTCCAAGAAAAGTTATATCTGTAGGAGAAGCCAACATCATTCATGAGCCCCAAATTGACAGTAAAAAAATCATACAGCCACCTTTCCATAACAAAATGGGTGAACGGTTCCACCAGGATATTCAGGTAATGAAAGAAAGATATCAAGGAAGGTGGGATCGTCGCATGATGGCCGATTACTGTTGGAGTCTGCAGAGGGACTGTTGCAACAAGAATACAATAGAAAATCCTACAAAAATTGGTTATCATAGCTTCCTAACATTTTTGTATGTAATTATCATGTGTCTTTATACAACATTTTATGGATCAAATTTAATCAGAAAAAAAATATATATATTTTCTACTATTATTAACATTGTTTAAATAAATATTAAAGAAATATGCATATCTCAAAACCTAGAGCAAACTGAAAAATAAGTATGGCATATTCATGATCAGGAGCAAAAAATTTATCTAAATTGACTCTTAAATCCCTGGCAACAGATTGACTTTTCCCCAGTGTAATCAATCAAAACTCTTTTTACTTGTGAATTAGTTTGGACCACAAGTTTGTTTTTGGTTAAATGGAAGTTATCAGACATTTTGGGGTCCACATACTAATCTTTGGAGAGAGATAAAGTGGATGGAGATATAGTATCAACCAATCAGCTTCTAATGGTCATATTTCAAATACAGCAGTGACAGTTAGGAGATAATTGGTTGGTTTGTCATCAACATCCACTTTATCTCTCTCCAAAGCTTAGTACATAAACCCCATTGTTACTAATTGAGGATGCCACCCTACAGTTTGTTTCTTTGTTATCTTTATATTAGAGATGAGTGGATTAAGTTTACTTGAAACCAAACCCTGAACCCCAGCTATTGGAGTCCTGATCAGTTATCTCCATCGAGCTTAGCTCCCAAAATGAGGCAAAATGTCATTTTCTTAGCATTGGCACTCACATGTTTTGGATTGCATATACAAATCCCTCCCTCATGTTTCAGCACCATTTGATGTAGGAGATCTGACGGTGAGGGTGTAGGCAGGAAGGGCTCCCTGAAATTTGCACAAGAACAAAATAGTAAAAAGAGTGTAAATATAGGTTAGTGTTTTCTTATTTGTAGCAGCCACAGTGTGTTAGAATGGTTGAAGATTTTTTTAATGACAGTGAACAAATGAGCATATCAGACAGTGTCTTTGACTACTGTGAGGCAATTTTGACCCCCTTATCCTTTCCTTAAGCTGCCCACCCTCCATTTTGAACTCAGTAAGAGTAAGTGATCAATGTCAGAGGCTACGTCCTCAAATTGTGGAAAAGATGATGTTCATAAAAATTAACTATAACTTCCATTATGAAGACCTTTCTTCCAATCACATCAAAAGTACAGAAACTTCTGAAATGGGGATTAGGTAATATTGTTTTATGATGATGATGTTAACACTGATGAAGATGTGGATGAGGATGATAATGATGTCATCTTCCCACTGTAGAGAAGAGATCATTAACAAAATAAAACTATTAGTTGCCTTAAGCTTATTTGTAGCTTGTTTTGTGGGGGCCCAAACAAACCAAGCACTTCTTCCACAAAGGTTTCAGTCCCTGTTGCTGAAATGATTGGTTTGTTTTACTGTGCTTATCCATTTTAATATACAATACAAGGGAGGGTGGGAAGATCCAAGGACAATTTCATCTTGCACCACTTTTCTTTTTTGCCATTGCTGTGTAGCAATGTTTCATAGATGTGCTATATTATTTTAAACTGCTGAGTGTTTGTGCAAATGCTCTGTCACTTAGTAGCCAGCTATCTCACTGTAGTCTATATTGATGAACAATATTGTGCACAAAAACATTATTGTGAACAATATTGTGGTCAAAATTGACTGGAAATACAGACTCAAAACCAAAACACCAAACCAAAAAATAAACACATGAAGGTGGTTTTGCAAAACCAGACCAAAACACGTAAATTGATACAGATCCAAAACCAAGACCAAACCAAAACCAAAATACAGGCATCAGTGCACATCTCAGTGCACATCTCTACTTTATATACTTCTATAGCATTGTTTCTTTAAGAAAAGCTAGATATTTTTTATCGAAAAACAAAACATTCAAACAAAGCCCAATATAGTAATGCAATATGTTAAAGTAAAAATTAACAAGTAAGTTAAATCTTTTACACTCTTGACAAATCTTGCCTAAAATCCTATTTAATTCATAAACAACATTAGTTGCAGGTAAACAACAAGTTGTATTATATCGGAATTAAGAAAAAAAGTAAAAACATACATTAAACATCAGCATGCAGGGTAGACCACTTGGAATCATATTTAAACTCCATCCACAGGAATGCCCCTGAGAACCTCCCAAACAATTAATATAAAAAAGATAATATGTTATGCTATGTATGAGGTGCCTTACTTCTGGCATACATATATTATCATGATTCATGGTATTAATCACTAGAGCTTTTCATTTCAGCATGTCTGTTTGCTTCTCAACTAACCATGGTATGAATATAAGAACCTATAAAAGGGTCAACCAATGAAAAATATTAAATACATTTTAATACTGTATAAAGACTTATTAAAAACTACAAGTCATTTCTTTGGAAGAACTGTTTGGGTTTGAACAATTCAAAGTAAATGCCAGTAGCTTGGCAAGAATCTTGACATAATTATTCATAGCAATATTGGGCAATGAGATTCACAGAGAAAGGGTTTCTGACTTGATATACTGTAGGCATGCATCTCTTATTGAAGGTGTCAATGATTCTCTCTACATCAGTTTGTAATAAGCAATACAAAAGGAGTGAAGATAATACATTCACAACCAGAAATAAGTTTGAGATGCTTTATCTTGATGATCAGCAAAGTGATAATTATGAGACACAAATTAGGAAAAGGGTGAGAGCTAGCAGATCCAGATGGGACAATACAGATGATAGTTATGAACCCACACAATAAGAAGGTTTTAGAAAACCACCAAATGTACAACAGTAATGTGGGCGTTCCAAAAAGGCAGAGATCGAGAACAAGGGTATCAAGAGGAAGACAGAGCAAATATAGAAAACAAAACTCCACCTGAATTACTGTAGATACATGATGAATAGTCACTCAGCCCTCTAGCTAACTTAGTGAAGATGAATTGAAACTTTAAGCAAAAGGGTTGAATTTTGCTCCAGTATCAAAGCTTAACCTCTGAAGTTTAATGGAGGACCTTAACAAATACTGTATGTTAAGTAGAAAGTGGTATTTTGCATGAAAGTTTTGAAAAAAAGGATTAACACACACACACACACACACATTCTCCAAATATGAACAGCATTCAAAATAACTGAAAAAAATTGCCACTATGAATAAAGCCACACTTTATATTTAATATATATTACAATGTTTTATTATTAAGGTGTTTCTACAATTTAATGATTTGTATTAGACAAAATGTTTTGGTAATTTATCCCCCACTGATAATGAGGTTTAGGTAATAAATAAGTGCTGTGATATAGAGCTGAATGATGATACATGTACACTGTAGTATACCTAAACAGTGCACACATATGGATGTTACTCTATTACTGTATGCCAGAGACAGTGATGTTTACATTTCTGGATGGTTCTTGGACATATTTTGTTTTGTGCAGGTCTCTCTTACATGTGTGGAGTTAATGCATATATGGGAAAGAGGGAGCATGTGTTACAAATATGTAATGAAAAGAGTCTAAAGACCAGGAAGTCACCTCCATATACTATCTAGTGCTCGTTATCTGTATGGTTGGACTAAGCTGATTCTCATACATTTTCTGTTTTGCAACTGAATGTTATTAAAGCACGAGGTTCCAAAAATTTGCTGTTAAGTGCCCTATTAATCCTATGAGTTTTGTCAATGCATTGTCAGATAAATAAAATCCCCTTTATCTTTACTTTTGCATTACGAGCAGTAAGACATTTATTATATACTTTAAATTTGACAGTTAATAAGTATGAGCCTGATTCATCACAGATCACAACCGCAACAGTGTATGCAAATTGCCCAATGGTGCATAGTGTGTATGCCTATCCACCGCAGTGCAAATGTGTGAGTTGAGAATGCAATTGCACTGCGATAAACTACACAGATACAAAGCTATTGCACATCAAAGGATGGGATGTCAGCATTTGGGAGTGGTGACAGGGAAGTAGTAGGATGAAATGCAGGCATGCCTGTCCATTTGAACACTGTTACTTGGGCGTGCATAAATTAGCCACTGTGATGTGGCAAACGCAGCTTAAGTACTTACTGCGTGTGGCAAGATTAGCAATTTCTGAGTAAGGTAATACCTGTTGTAATTGTGAGCAAGGGACCAATGTTACTTGATGTTCCCGATGTATGCATAGGACTGCAAGGTATAATGGTTGTGAAATAGTGTTAGTGGGCATCTCTATGCTGGCTGTGAGATGGCTTTGCTATTGCATTCATTAGCATATTTTTGTAGCAGACCTGAGTGTTTAATAGCGATCCATAGTGAATCAGGTCCTATATTAGCAATTAGAGATGAGCAGTTAAGATTTGGAGAAATCAGATAGAACTGAATATTGGGGTACTGAGTTGAACCAAATCATGGCTTAGGTTTTCCCACCAAATTTGGGCATTATTTTATCAAAAATGTTGGATCTTGCGTATTTTAGATTGTACATATTTTAAGTGCCACCCTCATAATTTCAGGTGGCATTTTAAGATAGGAGAGTGCATACAGAAGGTTGTAGGCTGTAGCTATTCTGAAATAGTTGCCATTGGAGAGAGTTGTCGGTGGTTGGATTAGAAGGAAATCATAAAAAAGACAACATCTTTAATGTGTTTGTCTGTGTCGGTCAAATCTGCAATACATGCTACTTCTGTTTATTGATGTATCTTTATACACTATGACTTAAGTCATGTGAAACAGCCCTTCTTGGAGTGCCAGGTACTGGACAACTAAGCCACACCGAGCATCTTTTTTGCTTAAAATATGAGTCTTATTCACATAAATTAAACAACAGGCAGTGATAAAAATATTTTGCTAGATTGCAATAATACATTTCATGCACAACATTTGTATTTCTGTGTGCGAATGAGTCTGGATCTGAATACAAAGTGCCACAATGCAACAGCCTTGACTTTTACTCTCGCCAAGTTCTGTTGTACTTCATCTGTACATGTTTAAAATGATTTATTATGCAGTTAAAGTTGCAGCTCAGCATCTGTAGTACACTTTGAGTGGAGTTTAGCTGCATCTGTGATATGAAAAAGATGCAAAATTTAAATAAAAAGACAGTACTCTACAGCTCTTGGAGCGGCTATGTTGCGCCATTCATCAAGTGCCATATGGAGTAGTAAAGCTAGGTGTTTGAGGACACTTTTGTATGTTTGTCAGACACTAGCAAGCAATACTAGCTCCTCCTGTGAATGTTTGTTTGAAGTATGTTGCACTTACAAAAATTGTCTCAAGGATATCTATCTATACTGCAATATTATTTATAAGGGCAGAGACAGTATTCTTATTGCAATCTTAGCTGACCAAAAATTACTGTGCTGATTACTGGGCTGTGATCTGCAGCCCAAAGAAGATATATTTTTTTGTTAAAAAAAATATTTCACAACCCTTTTAAGTCAAGTTAAATATTTTCAATTTAGATATTTAAAGGGAATATTGTGTGTGTTTGAGAAGCAGTGTATACTACTGTACTCATTGGATATTTTGCTCCCTTCAACTGTACCCAAAATATTAAAAGCTGAAAGAAGACTTTTTTATGGTTTAAAAAAAAATATCAAGTATTTTATTAAAACTGTATGGTAAAGGTAACAGTTCTTTATTTCCCTATCTCACTGAACATTCTCTTGGTGTGGAGGCAGTTACAAGACCTAGTACAGTCGCTTACTCCTGATCTGGTGTAAATCAAACTATAGCAAAAAGGAGCATCCCAGTACTAGTGCCAAATGTCATAGTGTTTCTTCAACATCTACATTTAAAAAAGGTAAAGGGGTACTAAGAAAATGTCGAAAGGACAATGCACATCTAAACAATGTTTGATAAGCTCTAACTAAAACATCACCACTAACTATAAAGGGAAAAGTTACTGCTGAAAAACATAAAATTGCTAACATTCCATAAACCACACACAGTGGCAATTAAAGGATCAGTTCATGATCTTTCTTTGCGAGTTGTGGTCTTGCTACTGTTCATTCATATACTAGAATGCTTTTTGTCAAAAGCCAGGGCCAAACACAGTCAGACAACTCTTGAAACTTCACATGCAACAGCTTCTCACTTTAGGTCTACATGTGTCACCATTAAAACAGGAAAATCATTGCTCAAACAGAACACTTAGGGTGTCATTCAGACCTGATCGTGAGCGGCAGTACGCTCAGAAGCGGGTTGATGTTCCGCCACTGCGCATGCGCACAACAGAGGGAGCTCCATCGTGCGCATGTGCGAGACCCGGTGAGCGACGGGCTCTCCATCGCTCCGGGTCTCGCAACAAAGGGGGCGTGCTGTTGATGTTGATTGACAGCACGCCCCCTTTGGTGGGCGTGCTGGGGGCGTGCCTGCCAGATGGAGGCATTCCCATGGGAATGCCTACCGTCTCAAGCCGGCCCCACTGACATCACACGTGATGTCAGTGGGAGTGATTTTGGTTCTGATAGAGCCAAAATCACTCCAGGGCTTGCGGCAGTGAGACCCTACAACAGGGTCTCCGTCGCAAGCCCGATGGTAGCGATGATCAAGACCATCATCATGGACACTCGCTGTAGCTGTGGGTGGTAACCCACAGCTATGCGAGCATCCATGGGGACACTCCAAATAAAGGTAGGAGATCCCTGATTCAGAGCGAGCACTCTGGTCAGAGCATTCAGCTCTGAATCAGGCCCTAAGGCTGAAGAACAAATTGGGTGTTCACAAACTTAATAGAAGTCTGAGGAGAGTCTAGGATGGTCCATGAATGATATGTATAAATCTGAAATTTTTGGATCACACAATGTAATCCTAGAGAAACCTCCTTACACCATTCAAATGTGAGGATGAGTAGTAGTAAAAGTGATGACGATGATGGTTTTGACATAGAAATTGAGGATACTAATTTGGAATTTGTAAATGTGCAACAGAGTGAGGATGATGAGGAAACAGTTAATAATGTTCTGGTGATGATGTTGTTTGTGTAGTTGTAAGTCAGCAACTAGTGGCAGCACTTTATGACAGTAATAAGAAGCACATTGTCATTCCTGGGTAAAAGACCAAAAATGCCACCTTTACCAATTGAAGTTATTAACCAAATCCTGACATTTGTTAAGGCATCTGTGGCATTTGTAGTGCTAAAGTAAGTAGAGGTAGGTTATGTTAATCATCTAGACAACTCTGCCCTGTTACAGTATGTCATTTGTAGTTAGTTCTTTCCAGTGGTTTATCTATATCTGGAAAATCATATATAATAAGTAGTTCAACACCAGCTTCAAGCCGCATTGATAGATACCAGCACATGTAATCTCTACTGTGAACATCTACATTATCAAACTCCTCTTTAGCGATGAGAGGTAATCTTACTCCATCCAATTAGCAATGTCAAACATATTCCCTTATTGCAATTCCACAATCCCCAAGAATATTCCTTGTGTGCTAGGGCTGCTGCTGTTGGGGATGAATCTTCATCACAGAAAGGGACCAGAAAGACTACTGATTTAAACAACAAATGACTGTATGACATGGCCACTGAAAAATGGGGCATGTCAACATGACACACACCCCTTTCTAATCACTCTGGGTACATTCCTTTCTATTACATATGCACCTTATTGTCCCAAGTAGTAGTGCCCCTCTTGCAATGCCCACTGTAGTAGTGCCCCTTATGCAATGTCCCCAGTAGCAGTGTCCCATGTAGTAGTGCCCATTATACAGTGACCCTAGTAGTGCACCCTTATAAAGTGCTCCTTATGAAATGCCCCCAGCAGTGCACAATTATACAATGCCCCCCTATGCAGTGCCCCTTATACAGTCCCCCCTATGCAGTACCTCCAGTAGTAGTCCCCCTTATGCAGCCAATGAGATTCTGTCTGACACTCATTGGCTGCTGAAACACACACATTGCCACAGCGCCGGCGGCAATGTGTGAGCAACTGTGTAGTGTGGACTGCACTTACTGCATTCTGCAGAACACTGAGTGAATAGGGTGGACCTGCACCATGGCCAGCAGTCCCCCCCATGGTGCAGTCCCACGGCAGCCAGGGCATGAGCCACAGCGGCCCTGCCCTAGTTGTGCCACTGCTAAGATGTTAAACAAAAAGTATTTTTTGCCTAGAAAATGCCATTGTACCTACCATCCACTTAGCTAGATATATGTGGACAAGCATTACTGGTCAAGCTAAAGATTACATTACTATGACAAGCCGATGGATGTTTAGTAGTAGTATCTAACAAACAATGCCATATCATTCACAGGCAGGCTACTCTATGTATCAGAGACTTCACTTAGAAGCATACAGATGTGTCTTCATACATGTAGCCTCAATACACCATGTAGTGCAACTTGCTGGCATGAGTGAGCTGCTAGGTCCCGTGGCAGTCTGCTAGCATTGGACTTTTTTTTTCTGATAGGACACACCAGCAGACTATGCTGATTATTTTTATATATGACATTTGTATATCTGTGTGCAGCTGAGACTATATATGAAGCACAACAGAACTTGGAATGAAAAAAGCTGTGGCTACTACATTGTAACACTTCGTATACAGATTCAGAGACACATATATACAAGTGTAGCATATCAAAATAATCAGAACAGTATCTTGGTGCATCCTTGTTACATGCATTGCAACTAAGATGCATGTTCTGCAAAAAAGATGCAAGAGAGACTCTCTATGCATCAGAGTCTGATGGAACCGGGCACACTGAGAGGGGATTTTTAGTGCAATTACAGCAATGATGTGTAAGGACACATCTGTACTGGTGTCAATATGTTAGAAAAACTCAGAGATGTGATAGCAAAATGGCTGAGGCTTACCCCAATTTGATTCTCCCCAGAATTTGTCATTTCTGAGAACAGAACTAACATTGTTTGAGCATTACAACTGGATTAATTTAAATATGTGTAATGGTTTGTGCACACAATAAATGCGGTGCTCCAATTTTTTTAAAAAGATGACAGGTCAATGCAGGAGTCTGTGGCCCAGAAACTTTCTGGGCATATTTGGTATTCAGCAACCGCATGTAGAAGATTGCATTAGGTGCAAGAAAACTTACATTTGCCATGCCATCCACCAGTGAATTAGTATTATGACTGATAGCTTTTATAGCACCAGTACCTGAGGGATATTTTAACATAGGACATGTTCATAGTGAGTATTTGATTAATTGCTGTAATAGTAATTCACTTCCTGGCATTGGCAGGGGGGGTGCTCTGGAATGATGCATCTGGTATTTATAAGTCCATGAGGACAGGTGGTGTAGTTTGATCCTTAAACACTCTGGTTACTAGGTTTGACAGATGGCCTTGTATGTTCCAAAACATTCACACATTGTATTGATGATGCTATGTGAGTGAATAAAACTTCTGTCATATTTTTATAAAGAAGACTGGTGAGTGCTCTCTCTATGTTTGAATATATCATGGCTAACTGTGGACCGTTTCTGCTGTGATGCCTGAGACTATGCACCCAGTAACATGGATGTATACATTTTGTAAACAATAGAATTAAGGTGATGTTTCCAAAATATATTTAAAGTGCTTAAATAGTCCGTATTGTACACACTATATGAATAAATCAATATACCAATAAAACTGCAATGTAAAAATAAAGTGCACCATTGTTCTTATAAGTAAAATGTCATATCCATATGCAAAATTAGTAGTCAAAATTAGTGGCCATAAATCACATAAAAATCATTTAGTAAAAACAAAAGAAACAAATAACAAAGGGAAACAAAATCTCATAAAAGTTGAGTATGCAGAAAGATAGAAAATGTAGCAAAAGGCTTATCTCAGTTTAATTAATGTGGTCCATTTTTAGGCAAAAACAAAGCTCCCAACACATTACATCTGGTCTCTCAAACTTAATCAAGGGGATACATGTCTTGTGGGAGGCCTGATATTTATACCCCACTAAAATGGGACAATTACCAACAATTCTGTTCAATTATGATATCAAATTATCTAATGCAAATTCCTGTATTATCAAAATTCCCACAAAGTCCTAAATGTTATAGTACTTGTGTGCAGTGATGGTAGTAGATTAAAATAATTATAAAATGCGATAAATACAGTATATGTAGTTCTCTACTTTAATTAAAACTTTTTTCTAAAATCAAAGTGCACTTCCTGTTTTCTGACTGTGACATTAGCTCCATTTATACTAGAGACTTTAGCCATGTACTGCCATTGAGTCTGATTCAGAGATTTTTGCAAAGCCAATATTTATGGGGATTGAGTGATTGTTTGCAATTGTGCATGCATAAAAGCCACACTGTGCATTCATAGTGATTGCATTGTGAATATGCTCATACAGAGGAACCATTCACAAAGTTAGTGACAGTTAGTCAGCATTTGGGGGTGCTAACAGGGAGTGGTTAGTAAAATGCATATGTGTCAGACTGTTTAAACATCATTTCATGGCCATGCATAAATTAGCCATTGCAATCTTTTTCACAGCACGAGAGATCTCTGTGTGTCTGGAGAGCTTCAGTGTTTGCAGCTGGTCAGACTTTACTTACATGCTACATGACTGCCCGATGTGCTATGATGTTACTGATGTATTGTACACACACAATCTGGTGCTAGGTCCATATAATAATTATGCAAATGTACACTTATCAGAACCAGCAGAATAGTTAAAGGCCAGCACTCACATCAGTAAGGGAACCAAGTTTATTTGTAACAACATTTAACAAAACAAATGCATTCCATGCTAGACCTCCATTTTATTCACCCCCTGGTCCTTTTCCTTATGGCCTTCTGGTTCACTCTGCCATGTTTGCCATATAAATAAAGAAAAAGGTGGTAACCATGATGAGCACCCCTATATAATATTAATTCATGGAAACACTAGACACTATTGTCAAGCACTGCAAATACAGCGTAGTGGTCAGCATCTCACAATATGATGCACTGAATCTGTTAAGAACATTAAATACAACACAATGAGTGATTATCTTGTTTAGAACTAACTTACAGTTTAGTGTTCTTGCAATAGCTAGCAAACAACAGGGTAAATCAAAGTGCTTAGTGTGGCAGGTGATAATTAATCTGTAAGTACAGTGGATCTAATGATTCAGCTCTATGTCTGGTGCAGTAAACTGTTAGTCAGTGCAACATACCATATGTTGACTCACTTGGTGCAGCGGCCAGTGACATACCTTTAAGTGCAGCAGAACACTGTCTAAGCATGACAGGCAACAAAGGAGCATGGTAATGCCACACAACACAAACATAACATATTAAAAGAGTGTACAACTAGCATGGCACACTAGCAGACAGAAAACCAGGTCAACTTCTGAAAAGTATCCCATAGTGCCCAATAATGAAATGATGGACGAAATAAGCATAGCGTATGCAAAACCAAAGCCAATCTTATCATAGATAACAAATCTCACACAAGGCAACAGGGTTACTCCAAAGTTTCAGACCATTTTAGTTCTTTCCTCAGGGTTAAAGGGCTTGATTCAGAGTTGTATGCTATTGCCATCACTCCTGCAAATGTGTATGTAGTGAAAAAGAAAAAGGAAAACATCCTTCTAAAGAAATGGCTAATTCCACTCACCTGAGAAATGCATTAAGGCATCCTCACTATCCTTGCGGATTGCAATTATAGGTTGACTTTTTCTTAGTCATCCTGCACATATACACACTGACTCCCCAGTACCGGCATCCACCACTACAACAGCTCCTCCAGTGCAGGTAACAAGGTGCCACACCTGCTACCAGTCCCTGGCTATCCCAGTCCAGGCTTCACAAGCTGTGCCTATTGTGGGTCCTCTCCAGATGGAAGCTAATACATAGAGCATCCCCCTTCAGGACTATACACCTGAGGTGAATATTGGAAAAAGGGACAGCAGAGAAAAACTAGTTCTCCATACTCTCATCAACCACCAATATGAAGAGAGTTGTCAAAGACAGATACCAATTCCAACTACTCATTGGTCTGTGAGCATGCATAGCCAGTATAGGCTCTCACAGTAACTACACTATTCAGTGCACTATTTCTATGTTTTTTTGGAGCTCCCATTTTTATATCTCCAGTTTTTGCTTTATGCCTATTGAAGATTGCATGTGAATTATTGAGTTTTTTGCTGCATAGTTTACTCAGAGTTGACACCTATGGCTTTTTTATAATTTGTTGCAGGATGTCATAATACTTATCATTACTCTATTTATATACTGTATATGCGTTATTGATATAATATGTTTGCATCTTTATACATAATTGATTATTTTATGATTATAAATTATATTAACTATTTGCACTCTTTGTTCATTTTTGTTTTACTTATTGCATCATTTGGGATTAACCTCCCAATAACAAGTCAAGCAGCACTTCAATTATTTGTTTGATACATTATTTAATCAAAGGAGTGCTTTGGATTTGTTGTTTTTACATCCAGTATATGCAGAGGATCTGCAAAAATATGCAAATGGCGCAGCTGCCGGCATTAGTATATTTCCCTACAGTTAAACTCTCATAGTGGGTAGCACCTCATCATTATAGAACTTTATATAAAGAGAAGGTCACTAACTGGTGTGGTTGTTCTATGATTCCTATACATAACATTCTGGTGTGCTATAGACCTGTAACTGCTTAACTAGTATGATTTAGACTGACCATTTATACATATGTTGCATTATCGCTCATTGTTGCTGCTTTCCCTCATTAAAATGATGCAATTATGCATGGAAAGTTATGTTTGTAACTGTGTGTGCATATATATATATATATATATATATATATATATATACAGTCAGGTGCATAAATATTGGGACATTGACAGAATTGTCATATTTTGGCCTCTATTCACCACCACAATGGCTTTGAAATGAAACAAACAAGATGTGCTTTAACTGTAGACTTTCAGATTTAATTTGAGGGTAATTACATCCAAATCAGGTGAATGGTGTAGGAATTACAACGGTTTCTATATGTGCCTCCCACTTTTTAAGGGGCCAAAAGTAATGGGACAAACTAAACAATCCTAAATCTAACTTTCACTTTTTAATACTTTGTTGCAAATCCTTTGCAGGCAATTACAGCCTGAAGTCTGGAATGCATAGACATCACCAGACGCTGGGTTTCATCCCTGGTGATGCTCTGCCAGGCCTCTACTGCAAATGTCTTCAGTTCCTGCTTGTTCTTGGGGCATTTTCCCTTCAGTTTTGTCTTCATCAAATGAAATGCATGCTCAATCGGATTCAGGTCAGGGGAGTGACTTGGCCATTGCATAACATTCCACTTTTTAGCCTTAAAAAACTCTTTGGTTGCTTTTGCAGTATGCTTCGGGTCATTGTCCATCTGCACTGTGAAGCGCCGTCAAATGAGTTCTGAAGCATTTGACTGAATATGAGCATATAATATTGCCCGAAATACTTTAGAATTCATTCTGCTACTTTTGTCAGCAGTCACATCATCAATAAATACAAGGGAACCAGTTCCATTGGCAGCCATACATGCCCACGCCAAGACACTACCACCACCATGCTTCACTGATGAAGTGGTATGTTATGGATCATGAGCAGTTCCTTTCCTTCTCCATTCTCTTCTCTTCCCATCACTCTGGTACAAGTTGATCTTTGTCTCATCTGTCCATAGGATGTTGTTCCAGAACTGTAATTACTTTTTTAGATGTTGTTTGGCAAACTCTAATCTGGTCTTCCTGTTTTTGTGGCTCACCAATGCTTTACATCTTGTGGTGAACCCTCTATATTCACTCTTGTGAAGTCTTCTTTTGATTGTTGATTTTGACACATATACACCTACCACCTGGAGAGTGTTCTTGATTTGGCCAACTGTTGTGAAGGGGTTTTTCTTCACCAGGGAAATAATTCTTCTGTCATCCACCACAGTTGTTTTCCGTGGTCTTCCGGGTCTTTTGGTGTTGTTGAGCTCTCCGATGCGTTCTTTCTTTTTAAGAATGTTCCAAACAGTTGATTTGGCCACACCTAATGTTTTTGCTATCTCTCTGATGGGTTTGTTTTGATTTTTCAGCCTAATGATGGCTTGCTTCTCTGATAGTGACAGCTCTTTGGATCTCATATTGAGAGTCGACAGCAACTGATTCCAAATGCAAATGTCACACCTAGAATCAACTCCAGACCTTTTACCTGCTTAATTGATAATGAAATAATGAGGGAATTGCCCACACCTGTCCATGAAGTAGCTTTTGAGTTGATAGTCCCATTACTTTTGGCCCCTTAAAAAGTGGGAGGCACATATAGAAACCGTTGTAATTCCTACACCGTTCACCTGAATTGGATGTAATTACCCTCAAATTAAATCTGAAAGTCTGCAGTTAAAGAACATCTTGTTTGTTTCATTTCAAAGCCATTGTGGTGGTGAATAGAGGCCAAAATATGAAAATTCTGTCAATGTCCCAATATTTATGCACCTGACTGTATATATAAATTTAGGATATTTTTTATGCACTATTTGTAAATATATTGAAAACTTGTTGTTTTTAGAATATATTAAGCACAGGTATATAAACCAATACAACTAAAACTTTAAATATATGTAACACATTAAATTTACAAATGTGAAACATCAAATACGGACAGGTTCAATTACCCATTTTTCTCATGACTGTATTAAGAAGAAAATGAGAGTAATCATAAAATGTAATAATACATAGTATTTTGAAGTGACATACTGTATTTGCTTTTCTCCAGCATAGTGAATTCTTTGAATGACAGTAATCCTTTAAAGCATCACACATGGCATTTGCACAGGTGACCTTCAAAAAACATAAAGCGCTTGTATGTGCATATGTGCACAGATGAGAAATCATTGTATTTGTACAAAGAGAGTAATACAATGCACCACTTCTGGCACCACCTCCTATAACTGTACAGGAGTGGGTCAGACTATTTTGGAAATAAGTAAGCAACAATTTTAGTTAATCTGTTCTATTTAAAAATGGTACCATATCCTTTTTTATGACAATGTCTTTATCTATTGTTTTAGCGTTTTACTTTATGGTGTGTTTATTTATGAAAGTGAAATGTAATAAATCAATTGATGGTGAAACTAAAATAAAAAAATATATATATTGAAATAGTAAAAAATAACCAGTTCAGCAGATTATTATTTACCATAGAACTATTTTGAAAATGTAAAAGTTAATATACTATCAACATATTAAGGGCCTGATTCAGAGGTGAATGGTAATGCAACTATGACTGCATGCTAATGTAATAGTCAATGGGATAAGTACAAAGATTATTACAGGGAGGCCCAATGGCTGTGACTCAAATCCGTTATTTTGCATAATAAGTTGTACCATCAGCAGCATCAGACACATATCAGTCGCACCATCAGACATTAGATCAGACCTATGGTTACTCTTATTGTCCATTGAAACATGTCCACTGGTGCAAGTGCAACTGTGAAAAAAGACGCAGATGCTGGTATTGACAACCCTCCATATAGCTAGCAACCCCCTGTTACCACCCAGGAATGCCAACTGAAATTGTCTCTCTCTGTATCCAAATTTGTTCTGTATCCCCCAGCAGTAACTATCAGGACACATGCACAGTGTGACTCACACACATCCAGGGCCGTAGCTAGGGTAGTGCAGCCGGTGCAATCGCACAGGGCACCACAGGTCAGGGGGCGCTGTTTGTGCCTGTCAAACTTCTGTAGCTTCCTCTTATTTCATACCCAGCAACTCCTGGTCTCTCCTATCTCTTCCCTGGCCCTTCCCAATGAAGCCATGGCCCTTTTTTGGGTGCATTATGTCCCTTTGAAAAATGAGGGGGGCGACAATGCTCTGTCTGGTACAAGGCACCAAAAAGTCTAGTTACAGCTCTGCACACATCCGCAGATTGAAAACATCGACATCGACTGTTTTGTGACAGAATTTGACTCTGCAACCTCCTCAGAATCAGACACTAGGTTATAAAACTGTATTACATTCAACAATTTTTAAAAATAAGGAGCAATATGGCTAAACCATTTTCTAGTTTTACCACTAATCATTTAATAAATCACTATGGGCTCCTAACAGAATTTAAGAAAGGAACGCATTATGAAGAAAGGACACTGTACACATTTTTAGAATGCAGGCTGTTACTCCACATGATGCTAATGATAATTGCATTTGTCAGCAGATAGCCAGAAGCTTTTCACATTATTGGCTTTAAAAAGCCTCAGTATAGTGAAACTTGCACCTGTCTTTAGTGATTGGGATTAGCATTATTACTATGATTATTTTAATACTTTTGACTAAAATATAATTAGAATTTATTGGTTATGACACTACCAGAATCTAACTAATATGTTAAAAACATTTCCCTTGTTAAATGCTATGCTATGTAAATAAAACTAAATATATTTATAGACATTCTTGCATGTACAGTACATGTAACAATGTAGTTGTGTTTTAGATAAATTAAAATTATTATCAACATTTAGTAAAGCACTTATTTTACTCATGAGACTAGTACTTGTATCTGATATTTAAGTTTAGGTACAATATAGAAATATAAACATTATAAATTAAAATCAATAAAACATTGATGTTTTGTTGATTTTAATTTCATAAATATATGTAATAGTTTAATCTATAATTTAATTTCACTGTGAAAACATACCATCTTTTCATACTTGTAATGAAAATGCATATTAATGTTATCTGGCATTGATTTTTTTTTGTGTGTGACATTAAAGTAATGAAATATATGTCAAAATGTTTGTTTTTTCTTTTAACATATTCATTTTTTGTTTTCAAGAAAGATGGACACATATATCAGCACAAGTAGGGCAGTCTACTGATGTGTGTTTCTTTCTACAGTATGAAGTTTCTGATTTATTTCTAACCATTGAGATGTATTTTTTCATACCTCATGATATCACCCTGTAACTGTGTTGGTCCACTGAACTTTAATTCAACAATAAAATACAAGAATACAAAATACTAAAATAATTCTGTGATTATAGATTATGCAGCAGCTCTTATGTGAAAGTGTAGCCCTTGGCATTATTGAGGGAACTCCATCATGTAGTAATGGAACACCTGAATAGGAATGTGATGGTGAAAAAATAACAAAATGAAAAATGCCTGATGTCTAAGCATTTAAAGTGCTGGGATGCAACACAATCAAGGCATGCACCTTCATAGTATAAACAGAAATATATTCTCTCTTACAGAACAGGTAATATTTAAACAAACTCAGTTAATAGGTTCAATATGTATAGCAATAAGACTTCACAGTGGAATATGATGTAAATCTCCAAGGATATTTTCACTGCGATTTTTAAAATATGGGATGAAAGTAGAACAATCAAAAAACATTTCCATACCTAGTTAATCTTGATTAGTAAATTGTGCACAAATGTTATGTTTGGGCAAGAAATACGGTAACATTGCAGAGCTTTAATAAAAAAATACAATTTATAGATTTGCTGCCTTTTCTATGCATGTGACCGAATATATAAAATTTAGACATTAAATTATATTTTTTTTAGAAATGCATGACATGATGTACTAACACAAAACACAAATGAATTGTGCATGATGCTGGATATATTGTTCTAGGAATGCATTGTGAACATATATTACAAGGTTAGAATTAGATGTACTGTAGACAAAATAACAAAAAATATGTTGGGATTGGTAAATAGTCTTTGAATGTATGTGGCCTATTCAAATAAAGTATATTTACTGTACAGATGCAATTTTACAATAAATGATAATTAAATAGATGTTTATACATATAAATGCAGAACTCATACACTTTGTATTAACTCTTCATAGATGTACATCCCCTGGAGAAAATATACATGGAAATTAAATTAAAATTCTGTAAATTTTGGCTACACTATGGTTGGAAATTATTTTATAGTAAGCTTGAGACTGACATTAAACAGGTGAAAATCACATAATGAGTGTTAAACAATCCTCAATATTTTAACGCACAGTGCAATTACTTTTTTACTGTTGTTAACAAGTATTAATTTTTCATGGTCATATTTAACCCTCAAAATGTTTTTTTTCCATGGAAAATAAAATAATTCTCTGCAATAAGCTATTCATTTGGCCCCAAGCATTAAAATAATGGGGGTTACATATAGTATTAGCATGGCTCTTTGCTAGAAGCTCATAGTGGCTCAAAATCATATTAGACAGCTCTTTAGTCTTACATTTTTCAATGCAAATCAGCTCTCTCTTTATTTTGATGACTGCATATTCCATAAAATGTTATGTTATTATCCAGAGACTATTACTATTTTACATTTGTTTTAAAATTTTCTATTCAGTCATGGTTCAAACTCCCATGTAATAAATTGGAATTATATTTCCAAAGGGACTTCCTTCTATCTCAGCAGGAAATTGGCACTTCTGCCAATGGCTTTTAAGGAGAGAGAAGTGTTTAGGCTTGTACAGTGATATTGTCAAAAAAGTGACAGGTTATTTTTGCAGGGATGTCGTTAATATTATAGTGGATGGGATGCCGGCCACTGATATACTGATGCTGGAATCCCATCGCCTGGCAAAATGCTGATGAATGCCGGTCTCCTGAATGTTAGGACCCAGGTAATTATTAGAGTTTCCCTGGGGATGGTGGAGTTAGGTTTAGGTGTTCCCAGGGGAGATTGTGGTTAGCAACCCCCTTGGGAGAGTTAGGCTACGGGGAGGGAGGTTAGGTTTAGGCACCACCGTGGTTAGGTTAGGGTTAGTAACCACCCCAGGAGAGTTAGGTTTAGGGTGCAAGCGGGTGGGTTAGGGTTCAGCACCAGTGGAGCGAGGTTAGGGTTAGGCACCTTCAGGAGGTTTAGGCAGCACCAAGGGAGGTTTAGGGTTAAGGGGAAGGGCTTCCAGCATCAGGATTTGTACCGGCAGTTATTCAGCCATCAGCATATCATACTTAACCCATTTTTTCATATAATTTTAAATTTGTGGTTTTACAACAGAAGTATTTATATAGCACACAGTTTAATTTCAAATGGAGCCTTTTTGTGACAGCAACTGGATGCATGTGTACAATGCATGTATGGAGGAAAAAAATGAGGGCGAGGCTGTCGTAGGTGAGGAGGACATTATAGGCATGGAAAGTAAACTTGGGGATAGATGTGGGGGATGTTGCAAAAGCTGATTTGGATGCAGTGAATGATGGTGAGAATGAAGGAGCTCAGGCAATGGTTCCTTGTGATGAGTCTGTGCATACCAGAATCTGACATCTACACCAGTATTGTACAAGGTATGTTCTGGATGGTGTATGTGATAAAAAAAATTTGTTTGCTCACCAGTGCAATTTATTTACTGTATAATCTCTTGGAGCCTAATCTTGAACACTGTACTCCCACCAAGCACATAGTCTACTTTTCCAAACTGCCAGCTGCATTACATTTTTTTGCATCTGACACATTCCAACCAACTTTGTTCCTATTTGCCGGTATGTCCCAGAACACTTTTTCATGCATTTTAACCAAGGTTGTAATGGCTTTCAGGATAATTGGTACCCAGTTTATAAAATTTTCATATAATGACAGTTAATGGAGGGAGCAAAATCAGTTTTTTTATTCAATTTCTTACTTTCCCAATGTTTTGGGGATGATTGAAAGTACACATATGACACCCACTTTACCACAGCATAAGGAAAAATGTTTTTGCAACCAAAATCACTTAAATTTGCTGAATGTTTAAATAGTATGTGATGCCACTAGTGGTGTCTCAATGGGGGTGTGGGGGTTGCGGGCTGCACATGGGTGTCACCTTCCGAGGGGTGACACCAAAGTGCAAACTGCTTCTCAGTGACAGGACCCGGGTGCTACACTAAAGCATTACATGCAGCATTCAGCTCCTGACACAGTGAGGGATCCTGCACTGCACAGGTCCCCGTGGGCAGTCTGCATCTCTGGGACTCACAGAGCAACTAAAATGGGCATTCAGGCCACAAGGCCATACCCCTTACCTATGAGGCCACTTCCCCTATTTACAAGGCCACACCCCCTTTTTGCCCCACCTGCACTGGGTGTCACCACAGGGAGGGACGCCACTGGATGCCACCCAAAATTTCAGTATGTGTTTGTTGATTTTCCTTGGTTTTGATCATGACGCAATCATTTTGAATTAGTCAGCCATGACTTGTGTCATTGAATAGGGCTGGCTAATTGGTTAGTAAATGTCCAAACAAGTAAATTGTTTTAATAAATGTGCATATGAAATTAGATAGGTTAAAATAATCTTTTTGTTTTGTGTAGGTGAGAAGTGAAAGAAAGTGTTTTCTGTCATCACTAGCAACCCCTCAGAGTGATGCTGAAAAAAGGTACAAGCAGCACACATAAGAGCCCTTAAGAGCAGTTTCCACTATTTAGACAGGTACAGCAGTGTGCTGATGTATTCACCTGCACATATCTGTTATATAATAACATCAAGTTGCATTCCGCACAATATTTGTATAGCAAACCGACTGCTTGTGGATATAGGGCCTCATTCAGACCCAGTTGCAAGAACTGAACGCTCACAACCGGGTCGATGTTTTCCCACTGGGCATGCGCACATTGGAGCTGACTCCGACATGCGCATGCGTGAGACCCAGCTAGCGCACCAAAGGAGGCAAGCTGTTGCTCCGGGTTTCGCACCAAAGGGGAAAGCTGTTGATATTGATTGACAGCACGCCCCGTTTGGAAGGCAGGCCAGGGGGTGGCCGGCCAAATGGAGGCATTCATGATGGAATGCTTGCCATTTGGGGACGGCCCCACTGACATCAGCAATCATGTAAGTGGGGAGCTTCCTGCTCGATCAGAGCAGGAAGCTCCCTGGGGCTTGTGAGTGCCGAGAATCTTAGGGTCTCGTCGCAAGCCCCGATGGTCACAATGGTCCTGACCATCGCGACCATCACACTGGTCAGTCGCTAAGCTGTGGGTGGTAACCAACAGCTTAGCTAGCGACCAGGAGGCCGCACTTCAAGATGCAAGTGGCTGCCCTCAATCAGAGCGACCGCTTGCATCTAACAAACGGGTCTGAATGAGACCCATAGATCCTGAGGTTTTACAGAATCAAAACATACAGTATATTTTGTTGATATTTATACTATTCGCAGTAATTGTTTGCAACCTGTTTCGGTTATTTTTCTGTTGATTATAATGTAATACTACAAGAAAAGTTTACTTAGTTCATGTAACAGAAATATAATTTCAAATATTTGTCATCAGCCCATCTGACCTTATTTGGCATACTTATATATTAAATTATTTTTACACATATCATCAATTACTCATATGTCAATACATATTTAAATTAATAACACATTAACTTTGTATACATTTAGAAAATGTTAGTTGTCTCTTCCATTTAATTTCTTATTGACAAGTTTCAACACCTAAGGTAAGTTTGCCTTAAAATGTGTCTTGTCTCCTCTTCTCTCCCAGTTCCTCATCTCTGAGGTTTCCAATTGGCTCTCTGCCAACTCCTCCTGGCTGAATCTGTGCTTCTTCCAACCTAACATGGCCAAAACTGAAGTAATTATCTTCCAAACTTTTAGACTGCCCTCTCCCACCTGACCTCTCTGTCACTGTTGACATCATCACTATGTCCTCTGTTCCCCAACTTCACTGCCTAGGGGGTAATTATTGACTCCGCCCTCTCCTTTGATACCCATATTCAATCTCTTGCCCAATCCTGTCATTTCCAACTCTGCAACATTGCTAGCATCTGACCCAATCTCTCCAAGGAATCCACCAAAAATATTGTCCACTTACTGATCATTTGCTGGCCTCCCCCACTTCCATCTCACTCTCCTCCAATCTGTACTCAATGCTGCAGCTAGGCTATTCTTCCTCTCCCGTAACTCCACATCTGCCTTTGCTATCTGCCACACCCTACACTGGCTACCTTTCCACTATAGAACCCTCTTTTAACTTCTCACACTCACGTACAAGGCCCAGTCCAACTCTATTTTTCTCTAAAACTCCATTCCCATCTCCATACACACTCCATCCTGCATTCTCCGGTTAGCCAATGACCATTACATCTCCTCCCTTGTAGTCACTACCTTTCACTCCAAAACCAAAGAATTAAACCATTCTGCCTCCGATTTACTGGAACAATATCCCTTGCACTATCAGGCTATCCCATAACATGCATGGCTTCAACTGGGCACTTAGGGCCTGATTCGATCGCTTGCAAGTTGTGTATGCAGAGCTTGAGGTTGACAATACCCTGCCGCAAGCACTGCAAGCACTTCAGTGTAAAAACAAGCCAGGTGACATGTACTATGATGCTGACTTTTAATTATGCACACCTCTAAAGTGCCGTTGAGATGCTCAGGCATGCCTATGTTTGCACCTCCACTCCCCCATTTTTAATGGACAGACCCTGTTCCCACCTACAAATGGCATCCCCTGTCACTCACTCTGCTGGGCTGTCTATGTGCTGTGAGTAAATGCATTAAGAACTTTCACTAAGGTTTGCACTTGTGCACTGCGATGCATACGCATGAGCACTGTGATGCATATGCATGAGGACGCACACAATGCATACACACTGCATAGAGTATGTATCTTCTCAAATCAACTCAAATCGACTGCAGTGAAAAACGTTTTTTCACTGCATTTACTATTATTTTATTTATTTTGCGATTGGCATGTTCATGTACAAATCAAACAGCAAATCACTCTTCAAGACAAACTGCAAATCCCCGACACCATACAACTGCTTCATGCTTTCACTTTCAGCATGAGCAGTTCGTTCTCACACAGATACATGCAGACATCAGTGAGATGCCTGCATGTATCTGACTGGAAAAAGTGACTAAAGAGTTAAAATATAAAAAAAAACATGAGATCCCCTCCCAAAACAGAACCAGCCCGCACTGTTTAAAATCAGGTCTGGTTGACTAATTACAGGGAAAAAATTATGTAAGGTCTCCCTGTACTTATTGGAAACAGCACTGGGCTATGGGAAGCAGGGCTGGTTCTGGATTTACAGGAAAAAAATTGCGTAGGGTAAATCACAGCACCAGCCCTGGACCCTTTCTAATGGCGGACAGATGCCACAGCCAGGGGAGCCCTATCACCAGGCCCCCCAGCCACAGGGAGACCCTACATAATTTTTTCCCTGTACTGTACTTTGTCAACCAGACCTGGGTTTGAGCAGTCCGGGGCTGGTTGTGATTTGGAGGGGACCTCACATAATTTTTTTTCACTTTTAACTGTTTAATTACTTTTTATAGTCAGATACATGCAGGCATCTCACTGATGTCTGGGATAGGCGGTTAGTGCTCCTACAAGTGGGGGTGGTGAGTGGGTTGGAGAGATGTGTTGTTTACCACCACTAGCGGCTACCTCAGGGAATGTCCTAATTCCCACTAGAAATATGTAAACATGAGGTTTCAGGGAAGTGCTTGATGGCGGATGGGTCTCTAATGATGATTAATTCAAATAAAAGGTATAGAGGTAATATGATCTACCTATAATTGGGATTGTGTCATTAGTTCTTGTAACTGGTCAGCAATAACTTGTGGCTGGAACTTGGTGCAAATAATATATTGAAGTCTTTTAAATAAAGTCTCAGTATGAAGGAATGTCTATATAGATAACTGGTGTGCAACAACTTGTGGCTGGATATTCGGTACAAGTGAGAATGTCTTTCCAACAATAAAATATGTGATGATGCGAGATGTTTAACAACCTAAATTGTGGCTGGGTAGGCAAAACATTTTTGGCTGGGTGTTCAATGATAAATATGTCGTGCCTCCTTGATCGTGGTAATCCTGCTTCCCTCAGCTCACGTTACCTCAAGAGATATGGGTGCAGTATCAGAGCGGTATGACACTATTAAGCAGTTGATACGGTAAGTAATTGTACTTACCAAGAATGATGCATCTGCTGGTCCGTCGCTATTCTGCAGCTTCTCTGTTGTAATCATGCATGTGAGTAGGGGGCATATCAAGGTATATGTGCAGGTTGGTTGGAGTAATGTAAAATATTTGTACAAAGTACAGAGTGTTGGTATTAAATGAAATCTCTGATAGTAGTGAGTGTGTTATATCATACATAATATAGTTGTGTAATAATATTAATAATGAATAATGAATATAATATACATAATAATCCACAACCCATTAAAACCTAAAAATATCCAGTCTTAATGTATTAATTCATAATTCATTATGGGTGAATCACCTTTCTAAACCTGTTCTATTGTTGCTTTAGTTCAAGAACATGTTGTAGTTTATAGAGGAAGAATAACTGTCCCTCTTTAAAAGTTCTTGAGAGATACTACCACCTTTGATTCCTAGCTTTACTTTCTCCACTCCAAATGCTCATAGGCCACAAGCATTGGCTTCATGTTTTTCATAGAAATGTCTTGCAACAGACATGAGTTGCTTGAATTTCTCTAGATCACTTAGGATTTCTTACTGTACCTATATGTTCCAATAGTTTTTGTTTGAGTTGTCTAGTTGTCTTGCCAATTAACTTTTTATTGCAAGGACAAATAATGCTGTTCATGACCCCCATAGATCTACAATTTATGTAGTCCAGTATGGTATGTTTCTTGTGATATTTATCCTCAAATTTCTTAGTATGCTGCATACTATGGATCCTCATCTCCTCCCAGTCCTCAAATTATCCAGCATCTCTTCACCACCTTCAACTCTCTCCTCTGGCCAACCCCTCCTCACCTCCCATCCTCACTCTCTGCCCTTGACTTTGCTACCTACTTTACATCTAAAAATGATTCCATACATCAGGACATCATATCCCTCCAGTCGCCCAGCTCGCCACCTCCTCCTTTCCCGGATCAGCCCTCCCTATCCATTTTACTAACTCTGATATCCTTGTCCCTTGTATATGGAGAGGAAGTTTTGCCCTCATCCGGTCCTCCCTCCCTTTCACCTCCCCCCTTGACCCTATCCCTTCATGCCACCTCCACTTCCTCTCTCCTTGTCACCATTCCTATGTTGCCCACCTCCTCCATCTCTGCCTCTCATCTGGCACTGTCCATTCTACATTCAAACATGCCTTTGCATCCCTCATTCTTAAAAAACCTACGTTTGATCCTAACTCTCTATCCAACTATTGACCAATCTCTCCCCTCTCTTTTACTTCAAAACTCCATGAGTGCATTGTTTACAACTGTCTTTCTTTCACCCCATTCCCTCTTTGACCCTTTTCAGTCTGGCTACTGTTCTCTCCACTCCACTGAAACTGCCCTCACAAAAGTCAGCAATGACCTCCTTGCTGCCAAATCCAAGGGCCGCTACTCTCTGTTCATTCTCCTTGACCTCTTTGTTGCTTTCAACACTGTGGACTACCCTCTCCTGCTGCAAATCCTTCACTCCCTTGGTCTACATGACACTGCCCTCTCCTGGTTGTCCTTCTGCCTCTCTGACCAACCCTTCTCTGTGTCCTCTTATGACTCCTCTTCCCCCTCACATCCTCTTAAAGTAGGTGTTCCCCAAAGTTCAGTTCTTGGACCTGTCCTATTCTCCTTCTATTTGTCATCTCTAGGTGAACTCATAAGCTCTTTTGACCTCCATTAACATCTCTATGCTGATGATATTCAGATCTACCTTTCCTCCCCTGACCTCTACCCATCTCTCCTCACTTGTGTATCCAACTGTCTCTCTGCTATCCATTCCTGGAAGCCCCAGCATTTTCATGAACTTACTATGTTTAAGACTGAGCAGATCATCTTCCCACCCTCCCACAAAACCTCACTTCCCACTATTTCTTTATCAATTGATGCCACAACTATCTCCTCTAGCCCCAAAGTGCACTGTCTTGGAGTTACCTTGGACTCCTCCCTCAAACCACATATCCAAATCCTCTCGCAGTCCTGTTGTTTCCATCTCAAAAATATTTCCAAGATCAGACCCTTTCTCACCCAGGAAGCTACTAAAACCACTGGTCATCTCTAGATTGTACTACTGTAACCTTCTACTATATGGCCTCCCCAACACCCATGACCAGAGGCAGGCCAGGCTGGGGGGCAGGGTGCCAACTGCCCCCTGGGCCGGCATACCATTAGGCATTTGGGGCCGCACAAGCCAGAAGGCTCAATCGGAATACATAACTCTGCCTGCCTTCCGGCCGCCGTGACTCCTCTCCTTTCTCCACTGTTCACTGCACTGCAGTGTACTAGAAGCATTGATTGGTGGATGGTGCTGGCCATCCACCAATCACAGTTGTGAGACTATCTAACACTGATTGGTGGATGGCCGGAGCTATTCACCAATCAAAGAAAACTGCAGTGAAGCACGCTCACACAAAGAGCTGCTGCGCTGCCAGAGAATTAACACTGAAGTGAGTTTACAGTGCAGCCAGCACTGTAGACTCACTTCAGTGTGTTCGGTCTCTTGCAAGGGGCACAGCATGGGCGGAGCATGCTCCAGAGCCATTCCATTAGGGACATTATATAACAGACTGCCGAGATCGTAATGAGGGCATTGTCGGGACTCGGCAGCACCCATGCACTGTGCAGAGGCTGGCCTCCTGACCCCTGCATCTCTGGCTGCATTAGTACTGGAAGCATGGTAAGCAGTGTGCACCCTCCTCCCTGCTGCATTCATATTGACATGCTCTGTGCAGTGTCCTCTGTGTAGTGTTACTGTCTTTTAGTGTTAATTTTTGCCATGTTGGTCTCTCATCTTTGTGTTTTTGCCCTGAGTTCTATTATGTTTGTATTAGTGCATTCAGGGTGCCCAGTCCCACCTCCACACACTGCCCCTACACTGCTACCCCATCCAATAGTGCCCCAAGACTGTTCCCACATCTCATACTACCTCAACAATACCACCATTCCTCATATTACCCAAAACACTGCTCCCACTCCTCATACTGCCCAAAATACTGATCCCACTCCTCGTATTGCTCCAACAGTGCTCTCACTCCACATATTGGGGCAGATGTATGAAGCTGTGGTAAGTGATAAAGTGCAGAGTGATAAATGACCAACCAATCCGCTCCCACCTGTCATTTTTCAAACACAGCTAGTAACATGACAGTTGTGAGCTGATTGGTTGGCCGATTATCACTCTGCACTTTATCACTTTCCAGAGCTTCATACATCTGCCCCACTGCCCTAACACTGCCCTCAATTCACACTACTCCCAAAATATTGCCCCCCCTCCAAATATTGCACACCTTCAAAATACTGCACCCCCCTTCCCCCACAAATACTGCTCTAACACTGCACCCTCCTCCAAAGACAACCCCATTTCACAATGGTAATGGATAGATACCCTTCTGTTTCTGTACCATGACATCATCAGTTACTGTCCAGCATCATTCCCTACCATCCACGTGGTCATTGAGGGGGAATACAATCTTGAGCCCAAAGCGTGGCAAGCGAAGCAAGCCTGCAAGGGAACAATTGTCTTCTTCTGGTGGACTGTATGGGCAGAAAACCGCACTTCCACTCTCACTGCATGTCACTTCATGGTACAGAAACAGAAGGGAATTTATACACTATTTCATAATTCAGCCCACTTCACCCTCAGGCCCAGTGTTGCCCCCTCAGTCTACCCACATAGCACCTTCACGGTAATGTCTCACCTGTTAAAACTGAACATCCCCCAGTGGGCCCCTAGTGCCCCAGTCTGACACTGCCTCTGCTAAATTTCTGTCATCTCAACTTGCCTCCACACGTTGGCTATGCCAGACACACCAGTATTATGGGGGCGCTATAACATGCGCTTGCGCCAGATGCCACAGCTCTACGCTACACCTCTGAGAGCAGGTGCTATCGCAGTGGTGCAGTCACTGATTGTGTGTGTGTGTGCTGGTCCATAAAAAAGCAAAAGAGCTGTCATGGCAGCAGGCATTGTAAGCTACTCCTATGCCATAGGCTACCATGGACCTACTGTGCCATAGGCATATTGTGTCATCATAGTGACTTGTACAAAGGTGGACTAGCATACGGTTCACTATAACTTAGTAATATGGACAATAAACCACTAGCTTTATAGTTTTGTAAAGTTCATAATAGTGTTCTTTTAATTGAGCATTTTGCTAGAATATTTGTTGCCTACTGTATAAGAAGCAAAAGTTTTGACCTCTCTCCTCACCCAGATTTATAACAATGACACTGGCCTGAGTCAGAGATGTACACTATGCCGATATTTACACAGTTGAGTCATTGACTGTGCATGTGCCAAGGTAGCTCTGCGCTGCCACTCACAGTGCGATCTCCTTCAAGTGATCGGCAGTCAGGTACCATTTGGGGGATGTAATGGGGAATGGCAGCAAAAATAAACAAACGCTTTTGGGGTAGGTCATAGTGTGCGTCTGCGATCCTGTATGCAGATAAAGTTGTTCTGACAGCTCAGTCCAGGTGACGATATGGCTACTCAGATGGACGATTTTATCATATGATCTGCAACGGCTACAGAATTAGCATATTATTCCATAGGAGCTGCGTGCAGTATCGCAGCTGCAAAAGCATTAGCGTACATATCTGAATCAGGTGCTCTGTTAGCAGTGTACTATAAAGATGAGGCACTATAAACAGCATTACACAATGCCAGTCTGATTATTACTTTTAAGGGGGTTACCAGCTTTTTATTTATTATTTCTGATTTTTTTTTTGTTGTGTGTGTGTGTGAAACCAAGCATCAATAACAGAAAAAACTCATATATATGTCTTGTCATCACCCATAATGAGTATTCCCCCTTGTCACGTCAACCCCTAGTGTGTGAGCAAAAGCAGGGTAGGTCAGTGATTTCACTATTACATGTAAAGCAGAAAACCTCTCTGACCTGCAATAGGTTCAAAAAGAACATATGGTCGGGGGGCCCAGCATAAATGCTTACAGAGGCTTGCTGGGTCGGTTGGCAGTATGCCATCTATACTTGCCAGGGCCGCTTGCATTCATTTGCCACCCAGGCTAAAAGTTGCCAGCCAGCCCCTGCCCATGACTCTCCTCTCCAGTCTTTTCTCAATGCTGCTGCTGGCTCATCTTCCTCTTCAAATGCTGTACATATCCCTCACCTAAAAGCTCTCCACTGGCTCCCCTTACTTTTCAGAAACAAATTCAAGGTTCTCAGACTTGCTTACAAAGCCCTCACCCATTCATCTCCCATTTCCATCTCTGAACTCATCTCCCTTCACTCTACTGCCCACCCTCTTCATTTAACTAATGGATGCCACCTTTCATGACAAATCAATATTTCCACCCAGTGCCTCCTTCAAGATTTGCTCATGCTGCTCCCCACCTTTGGAACTCTCACCTTCTCCCCATCAGACTTTCCAACTCTCTACAATCCTACAAACGGGCTCTCAAGACCCACTATTTCATCAAAGCCTTCCAGATGTCTTCCTAACTTGCTGCTACAAGATCCTTCCTCCCTGTCTACCCCATCTGTGTCACACCAGTTTGTCTACCTCTCCCCTTTAGAATGTAAGCTCTTACATGCAGGGCCCTCTACCCTCTGTGCTTCTCATTACTTTACATTCAACTACTTCTTTCTCCCAACTAGGGCAACCTACACTTGGTTGCTCTGTTGCTTATTTGAGTGTTATGGTCGCTAATGTAGCACTGTATATTATCAATGTCCTTGTCCTGCATTGTATTGTATTGCACTGTTAGTCACTGGTCCCCTATTTGTTTATGTGCTTTGTAAGGCACTGCAGAGTACTTGTGGCACCATATAAATAAAAGATAATAATAATAATAATAATAATAATAATAATAATAATAATAATAATAATAATAATAATAATAATAATAATAATATTGCACTCCTTGCAGTCCCCACATTTGAAGGATCTCTTTACTACTGGTTTACTCTTACTAGTGTTGGTAAAGTGGCTCTGTACTAATCTGTCTCTCAAATTGACTGATTGTTTCCAGCTGATGGCTTTGTCCAAATCAGAGTCAAGTCTAAATATAGACTACAGTTTTTGTAGAATATCTTGTATTCCTCACCACTCAGCAAAATAATCTCATATAAAACACACTGTTGTTTCTTGCCTCATAATAAGCATTTTTAATTGATCTATTACTGTATCAATGATTGATTAGTCTGTTAGTAGAGCTTAGATTGTACTATATCCATACAATTCTTTATCAGACATAGGAATTGCCCTAATGAAATTCCTCTAAGTACAAGTGGGAAGTGAGCACTTGTCCAATGAAGAACACTGTTGATCACTGCATGTTTCCTGTATTGGTCATTACTCACATGGCCATCATCCATCTTATGGTAACCTGTTCCACTGATGTCATATATATAAGCTCAAGGTTCAGATAGTTGTTAAGAAAATTGATAAACTGGATAAACTTCACTTTTGTACCATCCCATAATATCAGGAGATAATCAATGTATCTCATTCATATCAGAATATGTTTAGTGTATTCCTCATTAATTTAATTTAATACCAGTGTTTCCTCCCACCAGCCTAAATAAATGTTGGTATATGTGGGGAAACAGCCCATCCACATTGCTGTGCCCCTAATTTGCAGGTTGAATTTGTCACTAAAGACAAAGTAATTCTTAGTCAATACAAAAGTAAGTAATTGTATTCTATTAAAAATGTCCAAAATCAGTGATAATTTCTTTGTCAAGAAAGTATCTCACAGACTATATACACATATCATGTTAAATACTTGTGTATAGTGATTCTACATTACAAGTGATTAGTAGAACTCTTACAACAATATAGATCTCATCCAATTTCTGTAAGACAACCATTGTGTCTTGTGTATATGTTAGTAAATTAACCACACACTTTCCAAGATGAGTGTAAATAAATATGCTGGCTTGTTCTGTCACATTTTCAGTTACAGATACAATTAGACATCCTAGAGGTAATGTGTCAAGTTTGTTCATCTTGGGTAGCATATAGAAGGTCGCTACCACAGGTTCTCTCCAAAAACTGATATTCCATTTTGGTGATTGCACCTTGCTGATTATCCAATGAGTTAAGCATTAGATGTTTGAAGCAAGATGCATCATTTAGTTGTCACATTGCTTCCATAATATATAATTATGTGTTACTAGGAGTTACAAGCAGCTTTTGCTGATTAAAATGATATGTGGCATGCCTATTTTCTCTATGTGACTGCAGGTGCATCTGCATGCAAAATGCTAGGTTACAGTCTCAATGGCTGTGACACTGTAATGTAGCATTTTGCATGCAGATACAAGCAGAGTGGCACACAGTGCAGACCACTGATAATTACTCAATGTGCATACTACAAACAAAATGCATTAAAAGCGGCATAGCATTCAACTCTGAATCAGGCCCTGTGTGTGATAATGCCCCAGCCTAAATCTGCACCTCAGAACAATTACTAGAAAGACCTATTTCTCCACGTGCATTCAAACAATTGCCAGTGTTTTTTTCTGTAAAATAACAAAGCCAATAGAGCAAAACAATTTTCATAGTGTGTTATCCTTTTAGTGTAAGAAACAGTGTGTGTGATGGTGTCCCACCCTTAAACTGCATCCTAAAACAATTCTCAAGTGTGTATGAATCATTCCTTGGCTGGTGTCCGAAATAAAGCCAATCATGGTTCAATTACTATAAGCGAAGAAGCAGCAGCCCAGTGCTAGTACATGTGGCTCTGGCCAGTCATGATAGTGCTTCAACATCGACTAAAGATGATCAAGGGGAAAGAAGGTTTAAAAAAGAGCACATGAAATCTAAACAATATTTCACATTATTAAAGAAAAACATCACCTCTAACAATAAAGGGAGAAATTACTGCAGAAAAATTAAAAAATGCAAGCATGCCATAAACCACATGCAGTGAAAAGGAAAAGGTCAGACCAAGGCCTTTCTTTATGAATGGTGATCTTGCCACTTCTGTTTCATACACTACTTTCCCTGCTATGGAAGACTGTGCCAAACAAATTCAGACATCTCCTATAACCTTACACACAACACTTTTTCACTCTGAGTCTAGAGGTGTCACCTTTAAAACCTTTAAAACAAGCAAATCAGTGCTAAGAAAATCTAAGTTTGAAAAAATGTTCTGTGTGTTCTCAAACATCACAAATCCCTGAGGAGAGTCTAAAGGTGCACAGAGGTGCTATTAGTGAATCTGACATTTATAAAACTGTAATCCTAGAGAAACCTCCTTCCACCATTTCTATACCTCTGCAAATGTGAGGATAGGTAGCAGTAAAAGTAAAGATGGTGATATAAAAATTGAAGATTTTACTGTGGAAGTGTAACAGGATTAGTGGGATATTTGTGTATCTAACATTACTGACTATGTTGATGTCGAATGTGTTTTACAAGAAGTTGTTAATATAATTCAGGAGGAAGATGTTGCTTGTGTTAAAGTAAGAAAACCACCAGTGGCAGCAGTTCTTGCCTGTGATAAGAAGAATGTCATTGTCATGCCTGGCAATAAGACCAAAAAAGCCACCTCTTTTGTGCATCACGGATAGATCCTAGCACATGCAATCTCCACTGCCAATACCCTTATCAACAATTTCCTGATTAGTAATTTGAGGTAGTCCATCTGCATTAATATTGTGAAAACTAACCAACTCCTCTATCCAGGATTCCCCAGAATAATTTTTGCTTGGTAGGGCTGCTGCTTTTGGTGAATTTTTATCACAAAATGAAAACTAATAGTTTCAAGCATCAATTGACTATGAAACAAACCTTTGCAAGAGGAAGCAAGTAAGAAAGCTGCAATCCAGTTGCACAGCAGATCACTGAAGCCATAATGTGCATGCTAGCATTAGATTTACATACAATATCCACCAACAATGCATCTGTTTTAAGACAGTTGGTTGAGAACCTGTGTCCCAACTACCAAATTCTATCTTAATTACATTTTATCAGAACAGCAATTTCTCACCTGTAACAGGACATAAAAATAAACATTATACTTGGCCTATAAAATGCCATAGTGCTGAGTATCCCCTTAACTACAGAAATGTGGAAAAGCGGTAATGGTCAAATGAAAGATTACATGAGTATGACAGCCTACTAGAAGAGTGTATCAACTTCAACAACAGCAGTATCTAGCACACAACACCAGCTCATTCATAGGCAGACTAGTCTCTGTATCATTGACTTTACCAAGATGCATACCAGTGTCAACATGTTGGAGACACTCAGAGATGTGATAGCAAAATTGATTAACCTGCTGAAACTCTCTTCAGTATTTGTAATTTCCAATAATGCAAGTAATATTGTGCATGCATTACAACTGGGTTAATTTGAACATGCGCCATGCTTGCACAATCAATAAACCTGGTAGTTCAGAATTATTTAAACAAAATGCAGATGCATGCAAGAGATAATATCTGTGCCCCTTAAAATTTTGGAGCATTTTTGGAATTCAGCAATCATATGTAAAAGATAGCAGCAGCTGCAAGAATATTTAAATTTGCCATTCCACCAACTGAAGCAAGAGGTAGTAAATTTATTTGCTTCACAACTGGAGGAACAGCAAAAAGTCATCCAAACCTTCAGTACAAGCCATGACATATGGAGAAGAGGGGGAATGGATCTTAGTCCAGCACACTGGAGAATATTCTCCTCCATGCAAAATACTGAAACCATTTGAAATAGTAACAAATGAAGTGAGTTCAGACACTAACAGCCAGAGTCTGATGATTTGGTTACATAAACTACTGGAAAAGCAGCTAAACTGAAAAAGGAGATGAAACTAAGCATTTATGCTAAGTATGTTGGACTTGTAGATCAAGTTCTTTATTCCCTTTACCAGGACAAAAGGGTTTGCAACATCTTACAATTGGATCACTATATTTTAGCATCCTTGCTTGATCCTAGATTTAAGTCATATGCAATGCATTTCTTTTTAACTGTGACACAGACCTTAAATGATGCAAAGAGCTCCTTGCAAGAAAGTTGTAAGCTCAAGTGTCACATGACATGACCATGTCTCCTGAATTATTTTCCCCTGTAAATGCTGCTGCTAGGTTAAAAACTGCAATGTTCAAAGATACCCACTGGTGATGCTTAGCTCACCACAGAAAAACCTTATAATGACATTTTGTAAGGATTAAAAGATTTGCCCAAAATGATTGATATCTCTACCATGACTCAATCTGATACACAAATTATCAATAGAATGGTAGAGGATTATTCTAACAACAGTGTACAAATTAGCATGTCATGCAGTTCCTTTGAAAACTGGGAGCAAAAAAAAGACAATATGGAGCCCCTTGTACAGTACAAACTAGCTTTACTTTACTTAAGCTGTGCCACCTTTCAGGGTGTGCTTGGAAAGCGTACTTAGCACAGCTGGGAACCTTATGAGTGATTGGCATAGGAGGTTACTTCCTAAAAATGTGAAAAATCTGATGTTTTTAAAAAGGAACAGCAAATTCTATGTGGAAGACCTTTTCCGCAGAGACTTCTCAGCAGGGGATTCCAGTGGGGATAGGCTAATATTGTGTGATGATGTTAACAACACTGATGAGGGTGAGGTTGAGGATGATAATGACATCTTCAATCTGTAGAGAGCACTGTTAGCCACCTTAATCTCATTGGGTAGCTTGTTTTGTTGGGGCCTAAATAAATGAAGCACTTCAACCAAAATAGAGGCAGTCCCTTTTAAGGAAATGCTTGGCTTGTTAAACTGTATATGTCCTTTTTAATATACAAGGGAGGGCACAAGTGCAATTACATAATGCACCACTTTTCAATGTGGGGTTTGGAAAGATTGTGTGTGTAACTTTGTAGTCTAATGAGGCATTCATGTTGATTGTATCTTGCAGTGCCAATCCATTTTACATGATCATTTTTTATAATGTTTTACATTTCTCTAATTTGTTTTTTTAATGGTTATATAATCACTGTAATTAATCAGTGCTTTACCTGACTTTTACTAAAAATGTCACCTCTATTCACCTGAGCTGGCATAGGGCCTCTGATCTATTTCTTTATTAATTAATACATTATTTAGCATTGTCTAGTTTATATTAAACTGCCATCATGTTTGCCACTAAAATGTCACTTTGTTTTCTAAATGTTTTACATTGTTTTTTAAACTGGCATGTGTTTGTGCCACTGCTCTGTCACGTTATTTAACCAGTAACCTCCCTGCAGCCTTTGGCAAATAATTTGAAGTCAATTTCAGTCACAATTGACAGGAAATTACTTGAAATTAATGTTATTGAGGTTAATTATACTGTAGGAACAAAAAAGGCCCACATTATTTGATTTTAGCTGTTTTTATTTATTTTTAAATAAATCCAGATCCTAAACCAAAACACTTGAGTATAGTTTTGTCAAAACCAAAACAAAGTCTCTATAATGAATCAGAACCAAAATAAAAACAAGAACATATAAGTCTGCACACATCTCTACAAAAAATTAAAAAAAATCCACAGACGGGGGTATCTACTGCTTTTTTCTCTCCCATCTTGTTCCAAATGAGAAAAGTGATGCCTCATTTAGAGCCTTATTCTGAGTCAGACACAGTGTCAACGCTGCATGTATTTAGCCAATTTTTTAAGTCTAGACATGTGTCTGAGTTGACCTGCACATGCAACCCAATGGTTACCAACTGGAGTTGCAGAATGAATTTGGGTGCAAGAGAGATGGATTTCAGTGGGAATGACTGGGAAGCAACAGGGTAGTAATTAGGCAGATGCAGGCATGTCACTTGTGTGTAGCAACAGTAACTGTGTCAAAATACACAGTAAAACTCTCACAGAACACAGAATGTCATGTTAAAGCAAGAAAATTGCACCTGCTATAGGGATGGTGCAAGTTCTATTACCAATGAGATATGAACTGGGATAGATGTGCCGAGCTGCAGGTGGGCATCTCAATAGGAAGATCATTGGTGACAGCATTAACATAAAACTGCAGACGTGGCTGCAGCTGCATCTGCCTGCAACTCTGAATCAAGGCCTTAATGTGCTAGATTGTCTACTTTTTAAAAGTGAAGGATTGTTGGGCTACCATATTCTTGCTACACATAGAGGGCATGATTCAGTGGTGGACACATGGTCAATGTTGTATGCAATAAGATCAGTGTTTTTTCTGTGCATGTACTGTATCCCAATGGTTACAGCTAAAAGCTGCAGAATGAATTTGAACAGAGAGAGAACATTTCAGTAGGAATTCTTAGGTGGTAACAGGGGAATGACTAGTAATATGTGGGCATGTCACATGTGTGTCTTGGACAGTGACTGTATCTTTTGCCAGGAGTTGCATTGTTTTCAGTTGCCATGCTCAGACAGACATTCTGCATCTCCATAGGGCTGGAAGGAATCTTTGATGTTGCCACTGATGGCTGGTCTTAATATGCAAAGTGGCAGATTAATGCCACAGCCATTGAATGCCTCTATAAGAATCCTATCAACTACAGCAGCATAAAGTTACAGTTGTAGCAAAACATTGCATTAATTTGCACCTCTGAATCAGGCCAAGAAAACATTTATACCAAGACAGCAATTTTTTTTAAATGCATTTTCAATTAAAGTGCTGATGTTTTTGAACAAACCTACCTAGAAAATCTTGATTTTTACTATTGTGGAAAGGTTGATTATTGGTTAAGCAAGAACCATAAAGTATTTATTTGTGGTTCTTAAAGGTGAAAAATAGTCACATTTGTTGTTGGTTCCCTTTATTGAAACTTAATGAAAAAAACACTTTTTTGCCATTTTAGTTAAAATAAATTTCACATGTTAGTATAGAGATGAGAGGTATGGTTTTTGAGAAAACCAAACAAACCCAAACTTTGGGGTTCCAAGTTGAATCGAGTTGCAATTTGAAATCACTTAGGGGTTCCAAGTAGATCCAAGTCCTGACTCAAGTCTTCTTGCAATTGGGAACTTGGATTTAAAAAACAGAACTCACATATTTTAAATTGCATTTAAGTTCTTCCCTCCTGATCTCAAGTGCTGTAAGGTGGTCAAAATTGACTGGAAATATTTTTTATTGTTGTTATTAATATTAAAGGAACAAAAACATGAACAAGTTACATTATTTTTCTTGTTTTTATTATTTTTAAAGAAATTCAAAACAAAACTGAATCCAAACCAAAACACTTGCCAATGCCAAAATATGATGATGATTTAGAACCAAAACCAAAACATGGGGGACTCCATATATTTCTAGTTAGAAATACAAAGTGTTCTGAAAAAAACAAGGTAAATTTGTGTTCAGTAGGAACCATATAAAATAAAAGTCAGTGATATTGACATTGGAATGGTCTAGATTAGAAATGTACAGTGCTTTTCTCCAGAAATAAAAATTCACTTGAATTTCATGAATCTGGACAGATCCAAGTGACAGTTCTAATCTCCTGTTGAGATCCGGTCACATTTCTGATTATATCATGGTTCAGTATTCAGATTTTAAATCCAAATTTCAGCTGTTTTTTTTTTTTTTAAATATAATTTTTTAAATTTTAAATTTAGATCTAAAACCAAAACAGTTGATGGTGAAGTTGCAAAACAAAAACCAAAACCAAAGCATGAAGATGAATCCAGATTCAAAATCAAAACCAAAAATAAGTGGGTCAGAGCACATTACTAGACTTGATAAGAAAATGGCCTCAGCACAAAAGTGAGAAACCCTCAGCATTAAAGGGGTTAAATGTACTACTTAGCAGAATAGACAGGGGTTTGAAACCACCACACATCAGTCAGTTTTTGAAATACAAACCACTGGATAAATAATTAAAAAAATTTAATGTTCAACCTAATGTTAAAGCTATCCGAACCAACCTTAAAACTGCAATAAAATTCATATAATTCATAAAGTAATATATGTTTTTAAGAAAATCATTATGCACAAAAAAAAATTGTTATTGGGATAGTATTATTGTATTATTATATTAGTGACACATTTATTGTTTAAATAAAGTGGCAAATCAATGAATTGCTAATTTGTATGAAAAAATCTGTTTATGACAGGGGTAACATTTATTATTTTCTAACGTGCTGCCTACTCTATATCAATTAAGGACCCATTGCACTTGTGGAAACTAGAATTTCCACATGTTTTAAGTAGAGAAGCCTGTTTCAGTTTTCCTGAAAACTGAACACACCCAAACACTGGGGCTCCTAGTTGAATAAAGTCTTGGTTCAGATCCCTTTTGGTAGACCGAGTAGAAAAAGGTTACGGATCAGGTCTGCTGCAAGTTTGGAACTCTGATTTAAAGACTGAATCTCAGGTTTAGGGTTTCATGTAAACATGTCCAAATTACATATTTTTAGCTTTCTATGAAGTTTAAAAATTCTAAACAAAAACAGAAAGGAACTAAAACACTTGAGTGTAGTTTTGTGAAAACCAAAATCATTGAGGGTAGTTTTTGTCAAAATTAAAACATCTCTAGTTTAAATAATGGGCTTATTCATTAATAGGGAACTAACAGGACCACCTAATATTCTTCAAACTCCAAAAACTGAAAGTTTTCTGAGTTTACCTTAGAGAACTAACACCATCTTCAGATGGCACTTGTTTGGGGAGCTACAGTCATTATATGGGAAGGAGGTCAGAGGTTGCAGATTATACTGCAGCCACCACACAGCATGACCTTGGACTGTGTGCATGGATGACCTCAGGTCATGCATGCACAATCAGCCAGACAGGTGACAGTAAGTATTACTGTTACTTCTGTAACAGTGATCCAATTCATGGGTATAGCTGCTTTTTGGAGAAGCTGTCCCACACTGGAGCAATATTTAATTGCTTTGGTACTTAAGTATTGACCACCACAATTCAAAATGAGTTGGATACTTACTTATTTCTATTGTATTTTCTTATATATCAATGCCAATAATTAGTGTACAGTATGTTACTTTATATGTGCATTAAAATGTTTTTGTTGTTATAAGAAGCCTAATAAGATGATATGGGACTCAAGATTGAAAATTATTTAAGTAAATATCTGTATCTTTTGTAAGAGCAGTGGAAACATTTATCTGTTTCCACCCCAAAATATACTCAAAGGTGACCGGATTCTGACACAAAGCTAACCTTTTTGAGTGTGTGAGAGTGAACAAGCATAGAATGGAAAAATACAGTAGACTGTATCAGTGCCATCTACCTGGTAGCTTTCAAAGGCCAAAACAAGCACTTACATTTTAGCAAAAGAGAATGACCAGGGAAGGAATTTAAAGCAACAACAAATGGTCTGAAGGCCTCAAGAACAGAAACTGATATAGGAAGGAAGCAAAGGTAAACAAAACAAATATGAAGTGAAGTACAACTCAGGGATTGGCACTCACTCATGGAAGGCCCAGCTCAAACCCAGCCCAATGACTCATAAGTAGAGTTGCAGGGTTGTGTATAGAGCAGCAGAGTAGGAGGTAAATGGCGAGGTGTCAAATATCACATACAGCCCAGCTCTGACCTCATATTTCTACAGAACACATGGGACCATAAGCATGGTATCAAGCAGAGAGAAGCATGTTAGAAGGCATAGAAGGAGTTCTGCATACATAATTCACAGCACAACCTCTTACCCTAGCACCCTGATAAATTGCAGGAGTGAGCATGTGAGTGCAAAGCAGTTTTTGAGGAGAGAGAGGGGCAGAATGCATATGGCCCAGAACTAACCCCACATCCCCCAACACAAGTTTGTGGGGCCAAACATGGAGCATTAGAGAAGAAAGGTGAGTGGTTGACATCCATGCATGCACTGCCCCATGTCAAGCCACAGTCCACTGAACCAGTGCAAAAAGGACAGTATGAAGTTGAGTTGCAGATTAGTAGGACAGGAAGGTAGTGTAAGAGATGCCTCCAATCACATACAGATCTGCCCTGTCCTCATCCCCCACACAAGTACAGGTGATTAGGAGCATAGGAACAACCACAGGTCAAAGAATATGGGCAGATGTTTATAGAGAATAGTGGACAATGACTGGAAAAAATAAACAAGTTTGTTACATGTAAAACAGCAAGACAAGTCAATAAATCAGAGGAAGTAAGTGGTGTCTCACTGTAAGGATATGTAATTTTTTATGAGATAAGTGAGGTGTGTAAAAAAACTATGTTATGTTTTTAAAATGATGCATGATAGAATGTGAGAATAAGGAGAGGCTGGGAGATGTGTTGGATGAATGAGAAATATGGGTAAGATAACACACATGCATGTATGCAATGGACACAACCTACTGTACTGTAGGATGCAGATCAAACAATGGGATGTGGTAAAAAAGGGGAGCTGGGTGGAGGGAATGAATGATGGCCTTGAAAGCAAAATGGATAGCCACTAGAGAAAATCCCATTGCACTGGAATTGGGTAGAAGCAGACTGGGGGATAAGATAGGGATTGACATTGACCATCGATGTTTAGCAAACAACAAAAGTTAGCTACTGATGGTTGATGTTTTGCTATCAATGGTGGAGTTTTTTTGTTACTCAATAACTGAGTTCCAATGGTGAAATGGTGATAGCTTATTTTTCTCATTTGCATCTCTATTAGCCACACTCTCCCATGTACAATCCCTTAACACAGCATCCCTTCTCTATTTGGCTCACCACTGTCACATATCAGCAATTTTGCTGCTCATTGAATATTCAAACCATTATTGATTTTAAGGTTTCCTGCCATAAATGGAAAGTATCAATGGCACCACCAAGGGAGACAATCTATGGTGAACCATTTGTTGTCCATCCCTAGGACAAGATCATTGAGGTTTTGGGTTAAGGCTGGGGAGTAAATTGTTTTAAAAATGGAGGCCAATCTAAATAGCAGTCAGCAAACAGCAATGTAAACTATTAAAAAAAACTGTGAAAAACAAGTAGAACAGGCAGAGGAGATAGTGAAGGTGGACAGGCAAAAACAAGAGAGTTAATAAATAAAGGCAGAATTGTTCTTATCCCATTCAGTAGTCTGCAGCCATGGAACTCCAGTTGAAAAGAACACTCACCATTCCTGATCATAAGAATCCTTCTGATCCCTCCTTAGCTTATTCTTGTAGGCTGCCTCATTCAAACTATGACTTTAAACTTAGCACTTAGTATTCATCTATAAAAGAGTACTAGAGGTAGGAAAAGTCCAGCACTCCAGATGCTGTGGAAATGCCCATCCGAGCATGCCCTGCCACAGACTTAGCATGTACTTACAGCAAATCTGTGGCAGGGCATGATAGGATGTGTAGTTCTTCAGCAGCAGTGCCACATGTTGCCTACTGCTGATCATTATCAACTCTTTAGTGTGCTCCTTGACATTATTTCAAGTAGTCAAACTCCTCTAGAATAGAAAATGTTTCTCTCCTAACTGCAAATCTATCTGAACCCTTTACAGTTGAACAGATAATCTTAAAGTGTCTGGTCAGTTTAACACATGGAGGACAAAATGTTTAGATATTAGATTATTTTGTGAAGAAATTAAAGTCTTTCTTCCACATGATCTAAATGGAGAATTTTAGTTGAAATAGGGTTTAACCTGAATTACATTTAAACATTTATACAAATTTAATAGTATAAGTTTTATATGTTTCTGACTATATATGCAATTGTTTTTGTTCAAATATTAACATTGAAGATGGGATTCAGAAATATGCCTGGTTAAAATATTTTGTATCAATATAACCACATCCACTTTTGAAAAAGTTAAAATGTTAAATAAAAATCATTAAGTGGAAATTGGCCCTTTCACTTTTAGTGTAGGATATCCCTTTGCTTCCATCCCAAATGAAATAACTGTCATCAAGAGAAGGATAAATACCTAGGGCTACATTTACTAAAGTGAAAGTTTTTAGAAGTGGAGATGTTGCCCATAGCAATTAATTAGATTCTACTTAACTTTTAACTAGCACCTCCTATAAGATAATAGCTAGAATCTGATTGATTGAAATGGGCAACATCTCCACTTATAAAAACAAATCACTTTTGTAAATATACCCCCTAGTCTCTCATTTCAACCTACTGTAATTTGACTGACAAATTATTTTTTAGTAGACAATCCTAATATAGCAGAAAATTATATGATGATTTTACATGCTGTTTGCTATATGTTTACATGTGATTGAAATTTTGCATTATTAAATGGATATTGGTGTTATAATATTGCACTAGATTGTTTTTATGTTTTATCCTGCCATATTTAAACCTGGAAGAAAGTCAAATAAAGGATCCTAGTTCTTGTGTTACCATCTACTGTACTTGATATCTATTAGGAAGGCTGCCTAAGGAATCAAACTTAATTTCTATAGGATACTATATGCCTATCCATGTATACATCCAGTAGAATTATACCTTAAGGGGGATGTTGGTTGCATTTTCTTATTCTCTAAAGTAAAAAGCATATGCAAAACACCAACTATATTAATGTGTGTATTATATTAGGATACATTTGATTGGGGTGATGACTTAGGGTGATATACATATCCTTAAATTAAATGAAAACACTAAAAAATTAAATCCTAGGCAGAAACCACTGGAGTGATAGAGCTAGATGCAATGGTTGCAAATGACAGAAAGCAATGGAACTGAAAGGTACAGTAGATTTTCAGCAAGACTCTGTACAATGCATACTGTTATTAGAGAAAAAAAGTAGTAGTGCTGTGCTCATATATTGTAAAGCAGCTCAATTTGTTATAATGTAACATGAGATTAAAGTTTTCTTGAGCGCTATAAGGAAGGGGAGTGAGGGATGCAGGATGCCATAAATATTAGGGTAAAAAGAATAGAAATAAAGGAAGTAAGTAAAGGAGAAATTAAATAGAAAAAAATTTATTAAATAAAAGGACAGATGAATTGAGAATATGAATCTAGAAAATGTAGGGAGATTCAATGGTTAAAACAATTGAAGCATATAAAAACATGGGAATTCTAACAAAAATAGAAGATGATTACATATGTACAGAACATCCAAGAATTCCTACATTTTACCATCTCCCAAAAATCCATAAAAACATAGAGAAGCCTCCAGGAAGACCTATAGTCTTGGGAATAGGGTCCATAACATTGAATCTCTCAAAAATATATTGACTTCTTTTTACAACCCCTGGTAGCAAAACAAAGAAGTTCCCTGAAGGATACAATGAGCATTCTCCAGATCTTGAATCTAACACAATGTAAAGACATTTACATACTATGTACCAGAGACATCAAATCACTTTATACTGTCATCAAGCATACAGTAGGATGTGAAGCTTCATGACATTTTCTATCTACATTAATGGACATATTAAATGCCCAAATCAATTTTGTAATGGACAACTTAGACTTTATTCTCCGCCACAACTACTTCTGGTATGACGGGAAATTTTTGCTTAAGGAACGTGGGATAGCTATGGTAGCATCCTTCGCACCAAGCTACGCAAATCTTTTTGTAGTTTGGTGGGAGTAGGAAAATATTTGGCACAATAACCCATACTTAGATAAAATCATAAGTTGGAACAGATACATCGATGACCTCTTCTTCATCTGGAATTGTTCATTCACAGAATTTAAAGAATTTTTTTGGACATATGAATGACAACATGCTCAACTTGAAATTCACCTTGACATACAGTGCAGAAAAAGTAATTTTCCTCGACTTGGAAATATACATTAAAAATAGTAGTATACAAACAAGAAAACATATCAAAGAAGTTAATGGAAATATTATGCTGGCATACAATAGCAACCATCACAAGCAATGGCTTAATATCATTCCAGGAGGACAATTTTGCAGAGTTAGAAGGAACTGCACAGAGGACAATACCTTCATTACACAAAGTGAAGAGATGAAACAGAAATTCCTCCAAAAGGGATACACAGAACCATTTTTACAAAAACAAATTTAAAAGACAGCAAATATGAAGAGAACAGAACTAATACAGTACAAAACAAAAGAAGGAATGAAGTCAAACCCCAGACAGCTTTCATTACCCAATATAATGGAAACTATAAAGAAAAGTAAAAAATTCTCAACACGCATTGGCACATTCTATTTCTTGAAGAGGATTTAAAGAAACAGATTCCAGCAAGACCAAAGGCTGTATACAATAAAGTAAGGAACTTGAAAAAACATCTAATGAAAAGCTTCCTACCTTTGTTATTACCCCCCAAAAATAATAAACAAAAGACTTTCAGTACTGCTATAACTGTCCAGGTTGCAAAAATCAAGATATGAAAAGACCGGTAGAAACATTTCAGAGACAAACAAAGAAAATCTACAAAATAAAGAGCCACTTGTCATTCGACACAGAATGTGCTGTCTTTTTATTACAATGCCCATGTGGAACACAATACATGGGCCAAACAAAAAGAAAGATAAGAACACGAGTGGCCGAACATGTCTACACATCTTTCAGCCCATTTCTTGGAAAAACACAATCAAAACCCCAAAGGATTAAGCTTTATGGATATCCAGAGAGTGATCCCCAATTGGAGAGGAGAAGACCTAGTATCCACAGTGAAAAGAAAAGAAACTAAGTGGATTTATGAATTGCAAACCCTTGAACCTCTAGGACTCAATATTGACATGAATTCAAAGCTTTTCTATGAACATCCATGATAACACTTTACCCACTCCCTTTCCCCTTCCCTCCCTTTTCTCCCCCTCTTCTTTCCCTCTTCTACCTATATAGTTATTTTTCATCCTCCAATTCTCTCATTTTTTATTTTTTAAATTTATTTATTTATAATTCACTAGTCTTTATTTTTATCTCATTAATGATATATATTTTTAAAAATATATTTTTAACTCAGTTGTCCATAGGGGCTGTGTCCACCCCAAAGTCCTGTGCTGTGTCCCAGTCCTAAAGGGGTGCTGTAGTGTTGTCCAGGGGGTGCTCTGTCCATCAGGGGTGCTCCCCCCAAGTGCTAAAAAATAATATATTTTCTGTGTTTGTGAATTGTGTGCGCAGTAGCCGCACGTACATCAACAAAGTAGTGCCAAGCGTGCGCCTGTGTCATAAGTAAAGGGCCGGCTGGCTTGACCATTAAAGGGTGCTGTAACCCCCAAAGTACACTCCAGTCCAAACCAAAATAAAAATTAATTTCTGTGTTTGTGAATTGTGTGCGCAGTAGCCGCACGTGCATCAACAAAGTAGTGGCAAGCGTACGCCTGTGTCATAAGTAAAGGGCCAGCTGGCTTGACCGTTAAAGGGTGCTGTAACCCCCAAAGTACACTCCAAACCAAATAACAAAATATTTTTTCTGTGTTTGTGAATTGTGTGCGCAGTAGCCACACGTGCATCAACAAAGTAGTGCCAAGTGTGCGCCTGTGTCATAAGTAAAGGGCCGGCTGGCTTGACCGTTAAAGGGTGCTGTAACCCCCAAAGTACACTCCAGTCCAAACCAAAAAAAAAAATTAATTTCTGTGTTTGTGAATTGTGTGCGCAGTAGCCGCACATGCATCAACCAAGGAGCAGCGCCAAGCGTGCGCCTGTGTCCCATAAGTAAAGAGCCTGCTGGCTCATTTCTTAAAGGCTGGTGTAACCCACAAAGTGCACTACTCTCCAGCAAAAATAAAAAAATATTTTCTGTGTTTAGCCACACGTATATATCAAATCGATATAACATAAATGGAGGACCAAACTTTCTCCGATAAAAATAAAATAGAGAAAGATCAAGAACCACTTCCTCCTAGTGCTGAAGCTGCTGCCACTAGTCATGACATAGACGATAACATGCCATCAACGTCGTCTGCCAAGGCCGATGCCCAATGTCATAATAGAGGGCACATACAATCCCAAATGACAAATTTCAGGAAAATGACCTTGAAAAAAACATTTAAATCAGCTGAAGAGAAACGTAAACTTACCAATATGCCATTTAAGACACGGAGTGGCAAGGAACGGCTAAGGTCGATCCCTAGTATGTTCATGACTAGTGGTTCAGCTTCACATGACGATGGAAGCCCTCCTCCCACTAAAAAAATCAAAAGAGTTAAGCTGGCAAAAGCACAGCGAAGAACTGTGCATTCTAAGAAGATATCACAAATCCCCAAGGAGAGTCCAAGTGTGGTGGTGGTTGCGATGCCTGACCTTCCCAGCACTGGACGGGAAGAGGTGGCTCTTTCCACCATTTGCACGCCCCCTGCAAGTGCTGAAAGGAGCACCCACAGTCCACTTGCTGATATGCAAATTGAAGATGTCACTGTTGAAGTACAACAGGATGAGGATACTGGTGTAGCTGCCGCTGAGGAGGAAGTTGGCGAGGAGGATTCTGATGGTGATGTGGTTTGTTTAAATCAGGCTCTGGGGGAGACAGTTGTTGTCCGTGGGATGAAAAAGCCCATCACGGTCATGCCTGGGCAGAAGACCAAACATTCCACCTTTTTGGTCTGGCAATATTTCTATCCAAATCTGGACAACAACTGTCTTGCCATATGTACCATATGTAAAGGTGAAATAAGTAGGGGTAGGGATGTCAACCACCTAGGAACATCCTCCCTTATACGGCACCTGCAGCGCGTTCATAAAAAGTTACTATCAAGTTCAGAAACTTTGGCTAAGACCGTAAGCAGTCCAGGGACACCTAAATCCCGTTGTCCTGTTGTATCCAAGCGCCTGCAAACCTCACCATCAACTCCCTCCTTGTCAATTTCCTCCTTAGTCAGGATCGGAAGTAGTCCTGCAGGCCATGTCACTGGCATGACTGACTCTCCTATCCGGGATTCCTCCGGAGGATCCTGCATTGCTACGCCTACTGCTGCCGCTGCTGCTGTTGCTGCTGCTTGGAGTCATTCATCATCCCAGAGAGGAAGTAGGAACACCACTACTTTTACTAAACAATTGACCCTCCAACAGTCCTTAGCAAGGAGGATGAAGTACGACAGCAGTCATCCTGAAGCAAAACGTATAACTGAGGCCTTTACTGCTATGTTGGTGTTAGATGTGCGTCCGGTATCCGCCATTAGTGCAGTGGGATTTAGACAATTGATGGAGGTGGTGTGTCCCCGGTTCCAAATCCCGTCTAGATTCCACTTCACTAGGCAGGCAATACCGAGACTGTACAGAAACGTCAGAAAAAGTGTCCTCAGTGTCCTGAAAAATGCCGTTGTACACAATGTCCACTTAATCACAGACAAATGGAACAGGGCAGACTAAGGACTATATGACTGTGACAGCACACTGGGTAGATGTATCACCTTACGCAGCAACAGCAGCAGCGTCACCAGTAGCAGCATCTCAGAAACGCCAGCTCGTTCCAAGGCAGGCTACGCTGTGTATCACCGGTTTCAGTAAGAGGCACACCACCGACAACCTCTTAGAGAAACTGAGGGAAATCATCGCCCAGTGGCTTAACCCACTTAGACTCTCCTGGGGATTTGTGATATCTGACAACGCCACCAATATTGTGCGGGCATTACATCTGGGCAAATTCCAGCACGTCCCATGTTTTGCTAACACATTAAACTTGGTGGTGCAGAATTTTCTGAAAAGCGACAGGGGCATGCAGAAGACGCTTTGGGTGGCCCGAAAAATTTCTGGCCACTTTTGCCATTCAGCGACTGCGTGCCGAAGACTGTAGCGCCAGCAAACACTCTTGAACCTGCCCCGCCATCACCTGAAGCAAGAGGTTGTGACGCGGTGGAACTCAACCCTCTATATGCTTCAGAGGATGGAGGAGCAGCAAAAGGCCATACAAGCCTATACATCCACCTATGACATAGGCAAAGGAGGGGGTATGCACCTGACTCAAGCACAGTGGAGAATGATTTCCGTGTTGTGCAAGGTTCTCCAGCCCTTCAAACTTGCCACACGTGAAGTCAGTTCAGACACTGCCAGCTTGAGTCAGGTCATTCCCCTCATCAGGCGTTTGCAGAAGCAGCTGGAGAAAGTGAAGGAGGAGCTAAGATGGAGCGATTCCGCTCGGCATGTGGGAGTTGTGGATGAAGCCCTTCATTCGCTTTTCCAGGATTCCAGGGTGGTCAATCTGTTGAAATCAGACCACTACATTTTGGCCACTGTGCTCGATCCTAGGTTTAAAACCTATGTGGTGTCTCTCTTTCCGGCCGACACAAGCCTGCAGAGGTGCAAAGACCTGCTGGTGAACACACTGTCAGCTGAAGCGGAACGTGACATGTCAACAGCTCCTTCTTCATTTTCTCCCGCAACTGGGGCTGCCAGGAAAAAACTTAGGTATCCTAAGCAACCCGCTGGCGGTGATGCAGGGCAGGCAGGACCACGTTTGGACATCTGGTCCAGACTGAAGGACCTGGCAACAATTTCTGACATGTCTACTGTCACTGCATATGATACTGTCACCATTGACAGAATGGTGGGGGATTACATCGGTGACAGCATCCAAGTAGGCATGTCAGACAGTCCATACCTGTACTGGCAGGAAAAAGAGGCAATTTGGAGGCCCCTGTACAAACTGGCTCTATTTTACCTGAGTTGCCCCCCCTCCAGTGTGTACTCCGAAAGAGTGTTCAGTGCAGCCGGGAACCTTGTCAGCGAAAGGCGTAGGAGGTTGCTTCCACAGAATGTGGAGAAGATGATGTTCATTAAAATGAATTATCAGCTCTTCCAGGGAGACCAGCCTCCAGAACGTACAGAGGGACCTGTGGTGGTGGATTCAAGTGGGGACGAGTTAATACGTTGTGAGGATGAGGATATACACACTGAAGAGGGTGAGGAATCAGTGGATGAGGAGGATGAGGATGACATCTTGCCTCCGTAGAGCCAGTTTGTGCAGGGACAGATTAATTGCCAGCTTGTTTTGTGGGGGCCCAAACGAACCAATCATTTCAGCCACAGTTGTGTGGCAGACCCTGGTGCTGAAATGATTGCTTTGTTAAAGTGTGCATGTCCTGTTTATACAACCTAAGGGTGGGTGGGAGGGCCCAAGGACAATTCCATCTTGCACCTCTTTTTTTCTTTGCATTATGTACAGTTTGGGGCCTAGTTTCTCAAACTGCCATCCTGTCTGCCACTGCAGTATCACGCCTAGATGGGTCACGTGTTTGTGCTGCCCACTCGTGTCGCTTAGCATAGTCATCCAGCTACCTCGGTGCAACCTTTTAGACATAAAAACCCTATTGTGAGGTGTGAGGTGTTCAGAATAGACTGGAAATGAGTGGAAATTAAGGTTATTGAGGTTAATAATAGCATAGGAGCAGAAAAACCTACAAATTCTGTGATTTTAGCTGTTTTTATGCTTTTTTTCAAAAAAATACAGATCCAAAACACAAAACCCAGAACCCAAAACACGGAAGGGTGGTTTTGGCAAAACCAATCTAGATCTAAAACACGAAGAAAGATCCAGATCCAAAACCAAAACACAAAACACGAAAATTGGCCGCTGCACACCCCTTATTATAAATAATCAATATTTAAATAAAAGTTAAAAAGACTAAATACTAATAAATCTATCATATATTCATCTTTAAAACAATACTGAATCATAAAGTGTTCATAAATCAAACCACATATTTGGACATGTTACCAAAGTGTGACATATTGATAAATATCCAAAAGACAAGACAAACAATCAAAGCAGAGTAACAAAATATCTCTTAATTAAATGTGAAAAAAATATTGGTATTCGACTAGTTAAATATAATGTACAAAATATAGAAAAATGCATATAAATAAAGAAAAATTGTTGAAAGAAAGAATAAAAACAGGTCTAGTCTCCTGTCATCCCATCAACAAATACCACCACAAGAACTATTCAACCCACCACTGTTTGCTTAGAACATAAAGCAGTAAGAGTTATATTGGAGCATATTTAGCTATTAGACATAACATATACCAAGATGTGTTTATTAGACCCAGATAGATTTACATTTTCATTGCAGTTGAGAGTGTTATAAAATAGCTAATAACCATGTCAACAAGTTCTGTCTTAATTTATTTTTCCAATGTGACCTCGATCCAAAATGTCATAAACAAAAACTTGGATTTAAATAGTAGGGATAGGGTCTATCCTGGTTTGAGGGATAGCCATAAGGGCTGAAACACTAAAAGTAATTTTTCACCTGCTGTAATATGTCTGAGGGGGAACTATACTGAAAATTGCCATTTGGGCATGAATGGGATATAGTTGTCCAAATTATCTATCAAATAGTTTTCAACCTACATCCAGAAACCTTGAATACCCTTAGGCAATTATATAAATCAGCTAATTTTGACAAAACTGTAATGTGGTGATCAATAGGTTATGTGGATAAAATTTTAAAATATTTAAGTATATGTAGAAAAGTCTAGAAATGTACTAGTTTAAGAATGGGAAATAAATTAAATAATCTGCAGATAAGTTGCGGAACCATGTAAGCACTGAAGTGCCAATGTTTCAAAGTGATTTCTAGTTTCTAGAAAAATAGGATGCTTATTAGTGGTTTTATTAGACACAATGGCTTCATAGACACACTGTAAAACTCTCATCTCTTCCAACTGTTGAGTCATTTCACTTTTCCAACATCTGCATACATGAAAGTTTGTCTTTCCTCTGTGTTTGCATGATAGGTTTTTACATTAAACAGAGTGCATTATTATCATTTCACTTACTAACTTATCTTACACCAGCCACCCTGTGGGTCTTAGCACAGTGCCTGGTTGGCTCATGAGCAGCTCAACACTCTATATATGCAGATTGTGACAGAAAGTACAATCAACCAACAATCATTGATCCTGGCAAAGCTTAGCATATGGAGATTGCAAACAGCAGGGGAGATTGATTACAGCCACATAGTGCCACTGCAGGCAGGCTCCCATCTGTCCAGGAACAGGACTCCAGTCCCATCATTCCCCTCCTGATGCCAGCCTTCCTAGACATGGTCTTCGATGTTGGTCTGCACAGCAATTTCAGGGGGTGATTCAGCAGTGTAAACAGTGACAGAAATTACACAGATTCCTGATTATTGTGAATCTGCACATGCACCTGACTTATACATGCACATGTACAGTATGGGTCTTTGGCATGTGCACACAGTCCGGCAGCAGACTGTCAGTGATTGACAGTCTGCTGCCATTTATGGTCAGGGAGGGCTCAGTTTTCAAAAATGGAGGCATGTCACCACAATTGGGAGGGATCTCTGTCAGCTGAATGAGATTTCCTGGCCAATGTTACTCATCTATGGCAGCTGGCTTGTGTGAGCCCATGTTCACTCAGCTGGACAACAGGATCACAGATGATCTGATGCTGTGTCCTTGAACACAGCTTGGATCAGTAATGCATGCAGGAGGTGTGACTCGTCTGACTCACCTTTTCTATTCTTCAGTGATTTCTGAGTCTCAATTGATTTAGGAAACTGATTTCTGTTCTGTAAGTCAGTCTGCTCCTTATATACCCCATTCCAAGTGGTATGAGAATATGCCTGCATGCACTGTCATTTAATCCTACTGTAATTATCCATGTTATAGATTAGGACCATGTAAAAAATGAAGACTGCAGGTGTACTTCAGGATCCAGTCTTCAACCCGGCAATGCCGAGTATACCAACTAGTAGATCATGATTCTGTAACCAATCATTGAGATAACACAGGTGAGCAGACTATGAATATACTTTAACATTAGGAAAATGAAATCACCCTCTACATTTAAGTTCCTCAAGTTTTCTAAAACCTATGTGAGGCCTCTTGCCATTCCAAATAAACATTCTGAATATGTAATTATTGAAATGTATGTCAGAATGGATAAGAGAAAGGACCTGAATTAAATACATTAGTTTTAGGTAGGACAATTTTTATGAGGCTTGCGCTGCCTAAATCAGACAAATGAAACAAAGTCAATAACTAAGATAAAATGAATGTCATAACTCAGTGTTGGAATTCTTGATATTTGATTACCTATATATTTAAACTGTTGTGCGGCCCAAAATATAGGATTGTTAGGCGGCAAACGGACATCGGCATTTGGCTGAGCTAGAGAAGTGCTACCAATTTAACAATATTAACCAAAAATCTTGATACTTTAAAAGTTGCTAAAGGACAAAACATAAACCAAAGGATCAATGACTAGATTGAACAAACGTGGTGAAATTGGACACCCCTGCTGAGTGCCATGTGTAAGGGAACACTACAACAGCCAATAATCAATAACAAACCAAAGGAATTGATGTACAGATACCTGATAAGTCTGATCTAGAGTGGGTCAAAATTTCTCATTTGAAGGACTCTAAATAAATTGAGCAAGAGTACTGTATCAAATCTTTTTTTGTGTGTAGAATCATAAATATAGTTTGTATATGTTTTCTAGAAGGGCTAGAGGACTGTATCAAAACTTTTTTTTGTTTTGGCTTACCAGCATATTTTGCATGTGTTTTCACATACGATGCAACAACCTTTGTCACAATTGTTCAAATGCCTTTCACAGATTGCTTATTCCTAACAAAAATCAACAAATGTTCTGCAAGAATTTATGGTAACATCAATTGATGCCTATCAGAAATAAATGTATTTAGAAGTTTTATGTCAGTACTGTTTAATGTTATGGGCCTGTAGAAATCAATTAATTGGGGATCATGGTTCAAAACTGTATATTCTTCATGGAAGCAAGGAAAGGGTGTACTATTATGGAGAATACTATTAAATAATTCCAATATATTGGAGGCTACAAGACTTTGCAGTATTTTAAAATATTCATTAGAGAATCCGTTGGGACCAGAAACCTTATGCAATTGTAGGTTTGAAATCACAGAAGTTAACTTAGCAAGTACAGTACAATCTTCTGTTGGATAATTTTCATGGTATGACTGAGTCAAAAGAAAGATTTTCACTGGATCCATCAGACACTCATGTTGACATTGTTCAAATTAAATATCACTATACAAGTTGACAAAATTGTATTGTGCATCATTAATAGCTGTGATCATTTCCTTGGTGCACATGGCCTAGACATGGTTGCTCGTTATTGCCCAGCTTAAACATAGAAAAAGTCAAGTCACACTTCACCTTAGCCAGCAATAAACAAGCCAATACAAAATAATCCAGTAAGTATCAGGCCTAAGAATATGAATATGTCTCCCATGATTCAAGTATACCCACAAGAAAGTAGAAAGGGAGCTGTGCTGTTACTGATACTGAGATCCTATATAAGCACTCCAAAATATATTTGGCCAATCCCAAAAATAAATATTATCTAAGTAGACCATATACTGTAATTCTGAACAAGATAGTTTTTGAATTAATTAGAATTATAACATATGCTGGAAAATGCCAGGTATGGAACCCATGCGACTAGGTTGCCATTACCAGGGTAATTGACACAAGGGCATTATCTGATATTTATATAACTCATTTTGTTTACAAGACTACTGAATCCCAATCAAGATTGAGTCTGTGTGTGACTAAGAGAGGTGCACAGTATAGTAAAAAAGTAAAAGACCTACAGTATCTGAGGTATTTAAAAGAACCAAATATCAGAAAGCTGGAGAGTGGTTATAAGAAATGTTGTTTCCAATAAGAAAAAGTAAAGGGCTTGGGGGACAGGTGTTGATATGATGAGTCACAATTTATGTAATGTTTCATAAAAACTTAGTAGTGGATACATTAGGTTCTTATGGGTTTACTGATGTATAGCTAGTTCCCCAAATGTTTTCACTCCAAGATTAAGAATCTTTCATCGGGATAAGTAACTGAAGAAATAATTGAATATCATAAATTCCTATGAAACAAAATAGATACACCCTGACCTATCTATTAAATATTGAAACACATTATCTCAGCCAATTTGCCTGCAAAGAGGAATCAGCACCAACCTTCCAATATTTTTTTTGTAGAAAAAATAATATCAAGACTAAATCTTTTTAAATAAGTGGCAATCTACTTCCTCTTAACAGTAGAATTAAAGTCTCCCACATTAAAGGAGATGAGCTTAAAATGGGTCTGAGAAATCAAAGAAAATAGGATATTGTTGGTATTATTATTATTATTATTATTATTATTATTATTATTATTATTATAGCAAAAGATGTACATGAGGACATATCAACCTATACATAATTTGGGCAAACTGGTAGCATCACATAGTAATCACAGCTGTATTGTAATTCTCTATCCCAGCCATCGGTAGAGACTATTAAAACTACAGAATTAAAAGGATTGTGTTAGATACCAAGTGGGGAGGGGTGCAACATGAGCACCAATTAAAAATTAAAAATTGACATATAGTATAATGCTTCTTAACACATTTTCTATGATTTCCAATCCCAAACAAAGAATAAGCAAACAATGTAATTCATAGGTGTACACCAACTGAATTACAATAGAACAATTGTAAACATAACAAGTCAATAGTAGGATAATTTGGCCAGTAGTGCAATAATCAAAAAAATTAGATACCTAATATCTACACATTTGCTACAGTAAGGAGACCTGAGATTTTGTAGAGCATGAGTGAAAATATTTTTTTAATCTCAAGTGTGATCAGAACAAATAGAGAGTTTAGCCATTATCTTGTATACTGAGCTTTGCGAGGTACATACCGTAAGCACATAGTAATGTCAGGAAGTAATTTACAATCAATACAAACTCTCTTAGACCCTTCAATTATCAATTGGGGAACCATATGATAAGCTCAGAAAATTAACTCTTTCATGCAATAAAACATATTTTTTTTATTACAAATGTATAAGTATGACAGATTATTTTAACACCAATGGAGAATGTTAGCTAACTGCAGCTAGTAATATGGGGCTTGTGCAAACTGCCTCTTGATATACTAAGGAGACAAAGAAGACTTCTTTGTTGGGGCACCACTTAATGTGATTAGTGATTGCTTTAAAAATGTACTTTTAATGAATTATGTCTAAAAGAAGAAGGACTTAACATACAGACATACATAATATACATAGAACACACAATTCACCCTTTTAAGGGAAGCAACAAATAGGAAAAACAACCTATATGGAATCAATGCCCTTATATGACATCAGAATAGTTAAGAATCAATCTGTCAGTGCAAATTTAATGAGAATAGCGTAATGACAATTAATTGCCTTATTAGCTTAACAACACACAAAGAACAGCAAAACAGACAAGCAGTAACAGAATATGTACGCTCTTATATTGGGTAAATAAGTGGCTGACTCCTACCAATGGTACAATGCTGAACAAAGTATAGTAGTTTAAAGTTTAATCTACACAAATGCCATATATAAATGAGTAGTGGCTAATTCAAAAGCAAACTGAATGTTGCTCAAAACAGTCTCCCAGTTAATAAGTGGAGAAATATCTCCTATATAATCACTAACGATATTAAAATGAACCTCTATATACCCCTGCCTGTACCTTCTAAAATCCTTCCTATAAACCTCTAAGGATGACGCTAATTTGTGTACGCAGTTATTCAGTAAATAAAGACTTAGACCTGGAATCTGTGGTTTCAAAGCACAAGTGTTATTCAAGTAAAAGTTTAGACAGTTACACGCAATTGATCCAGACACAATTTAGGCGTAAAAGGAATTATACAGACCCAAGTACAGTATACATATGCAGCGCTTCTGGACCCGAAGATAGGCATCAACAAGAGACCCCTCATCATTCAGCATTCAGCACAAAGACTAAGAACCCAGTGTTTGAGCACACATATTATAACCCCCCCAGAATAGACAGGACAATAGAGAAGTTTGTTGCTTATGTCATTGGTTCCAGGGGAGAAGCATCTGTTACAGAGCATTTAACAGGCTGGTTCAAATAGACTCTCCCTGCCTCTAACAGCTGGGGGTCTTTCCCTTCCCGCCCCCCGTAACATCCTAACAGTTGTTCATTAAATATACATTTTGTTGTTTGTAGACTCTGCGATCCATAACTTGAGAATGCATGATGCAATCTCCCCAATGATAACAATGGAATACTGTGGAAAGAGTATGCATCAGTACGAAACCAAACACGACTTGTTTAGCATGTATAAAACCTTAGTTATCAAATATCTTTATTTCTCAGCATTTAACCTAACTGAACCAACTTAAATCATATACTTTAAAGCTTTTTAAACCTTATGTGTGAATATGTAATGTGTGAGTATTTGGGGTTTGATATAAGGACGCTAGTTAACTTGGGGTAGATGCGTGCGCATAAATCTAATAAAACAGCAGTTTCATACAAAGTCCTATGCATTCGCTAATATGCGACTAGTTAACAGCACAATTGTGCGTATTAATGTGTGTATGAGAAATGGAGAAAGATGCAATTGCATGGTGCTAATAGTATTATCGCCACATGTACTAAAATGTGAGTTTATCTAAAATGGCGCTTAGGTGGCCATTCGCAAAATGGCATCTTGCGATCTTATTTTCAAGATGGTGTCTTGTGGCCAGTCGCAAGATGGCATCGCTATGAATAAATTTTAAACTGAACTTGTCTCGGCCAATTATTCAGCTTCGACATCTGGTACGTGGCACAAGTAGTTATCTTGGCAACCATAGTGCCATATTCTATAATGGGCGCAGAATTATGAGAGGTATATATCACACTTATGTATATATCAGTGATACAAGAAAAATTGCAACTTGTTCCAACAAATAAAAATTGCTTCTCAAGAGAGACTCCCAAATAGCAACATATTGATACAAATAAGTATAGATTTTGCAACACTGTGTATCAGAGTGCAGTTTATAACTTAGCTTGTGCTGGATTTCTTTTAGTGTTCAGAGTGAATATTATTGCTCAATGTAGAGGTCTGTGTGTGTGCACAAGAGGCAAAGACTTTGTCAGTTACGTCAGCAGCAATCTCCCTCCACACTGCATCTTTAAATGGTGCATGGCTGCTCTGTCAGCTTGCCTCATTTGAAATCAGATGATGTACATTTTGCCGGGGGTCAGGGCTTGATCACATCAGAGTGATGTACATCTAGGAAACCCCTTCTTAACAGATAATTGTAACCAATAATTGGTTCAAATGACATACATTGTCAATGTCCAATCCAAAAGAACTGAATGTAAGTGGGGAAGACTAGCAATAAATGATAATAGGCATATGTTAATTGTCTAATTGAGGGCCATATGGCTCAAAATTGGAGAGTTATCAGGGAGAATAAACATATTAGTAGCTAATCACCCTCAAGCACAGGTAATTCAAGGGCAATCACTATATATTAAGTGAATAATACCACGCAGAGTGTAAATAGATTAATATAGTATATAAGGGTGGATATTTATTCACTAGATGCATTTATATCTACAAAAAACATAACCATATTGCATTGTGAGCATTCAGAAGTGCCATCTAAATCACATAAGACCATATCATGCTAAATGCAGTTTACAACTATAGACAAAGCTAATCATGGTAAAAATGATTCATGTATAGCAGAAGCATGCTGCCAATTCCTTACATGAGATTGTCCTGATACATAGATACATCTGTATCAGATCACGGCAGTTAGCTCAAAGCTCCATGTTTTCAGGATAGCCCAAAGCACATAATTGTAATTTCTTCAACATATCTGGATAACAATGTGAGATGCTCATCAACTATCATGTTCTTAGTAGTAATGATATATACATATACACAGTATATAAACATACAAGCAGTGTCATTATCTAGGTCAACCATGTTATAAGGGCAACTGATGGTACATATTAGCCCCTAAAAACAGATAATTGGCATAGATGTTCATAAGACATGAGTGTCAATAATAGTCATTTTCCTAAATATATCTAAAGATATGTATAGTATTAAATGTAATAATCTCCACTATCTATTTAAGTGAAATAATATAACTCACATAATAATCATATGTACATACATCCCAGATTAGATAAGAGAGATAAATAGCATGAGGCACCTGTCAAAAAATTATATTTCATATGGCAGTGGTAAAGATGATCATTCACACTGTGAGTTATAAGAAGACATAATATATACAGGGAAAATAAAGGAAAATCACTTGATATTAGGTGAAGGATACCACCCAGAGGGTAAATAGATTAATGATGTATATAATTCACTAAATTAATTTTCATCTAAGAAAAACATAACCATGTTGGATTGTGAGCTTTCAAGGGTTCCGTCTAAATACATAAAACCATAACATGCTAAATGCAGTTTTCAATTGTATATAATGCTGGTAATGGTAAAAAATATTCATATGTAGCAAAAGCATGCTGCCACTGCCTTACACAAAATTGTCCTGATACATAGATACATCTGTATCAGCTTAAAACTCCATGTTTTCAGGATAGCACAAATCATATAAACATGCCTGGAAAACAATTTGAAATACTCATCAACAAAAGTGTTCTCAGTATGTTCTACCAGATGAGTACTGTACATATACACAGTATATATACACAAAAAATTTCATTATCTGCATACACCATGTTATAAGGGCAATAGATGATATATAATTGCCCCTAAGAGACAGATATCTGGCATAGATATTCATAAGACATAAGGGTGTCAGTCATAGTCATATCTTTAAGTATATCCAAAGATATGTGTAATGTCCAATGTAATCTTTACCACTATCTACATAAGTGAGGTATTATATCTCACATAATAATAATCTATGCATACGTCCCAGATTTGATAGCAGAGATGAAACAGCGTAAAACACCTGTCATATGGTGATATTACATGTAGCACTGATGCATATGATCATCCACGCTATTAATTATAAGAGAAAGATTATAAGAAGGGGCTATAGTTAATATATTCATTAAGTACCCCTGGTGAGAGTGCTCCCAACTTAAAAGTCCAGAAACTGTCACATTTAAATAGTTATTTTGTTATATCTACACCTTTGATCCCTAGGTGTGTTTGCTCCTGACCAAATGCTTTGAGATTTTAAGGTCTCCTTTATGCTTGTAATAGAAATGTTTTGCTTCTACAGTCAGTTGTTTAAATGTAATGAGATCCGAAGCAGCATTTCTAACATTTCCAACGTGCTTTAATATATGCTCCTTGAGCATCTGAGTCATCATGCCTACATATTTCATATTGCAGTCACATGTTATGCAGTAGATTACCCCTTTTGTTCTACACTTTATATAACTCATGATTCCCATATTCTTACCATATTTGTCTATTACTTATTTTTTCTTGTTCATATATAGACAAGCTTTGCATGAGCCACATGGAATTTAACCTTTAACTCTGGGCGGTCTAGCTGCCATTCATATTTAGTGGCTTTGAATTAGTTGGTCTCATAGATTAGGGGATCTTCTCCAACTAAGGGATACTCAGGGATACCCTATCCCAGACATATTTTGTCAGGTCTTTATCCAAATGCAGGATGTGCCAATGTTTTTATGAATAATAGCTTTTATACTTCTGCACTCTTGGCAAAAGTCTCCAACAAATCTTATTACTTCCTCCTTCTCTTTAGTCTTAGTGGCTGTTTCAAAGACGACACATACATCTATTACTGAATCCACGTTGTTTTATTCTAGATGCAAGTGAACCACATTGCTGTTTAAAAGTGTCTGAATCTAAGCAATTGTGCCGTAACCATAAAAATTCCCCTTTGGGGATATTTTCATTTGTGAGTGGGAAATGTGTTTATTGCTTTACTTTTTCTATACAAATCTGTTTTGAGTATTCATACAGGGTTCTCATAGATTTTTAAATCCAATAAATTAATGGATGAGTCACTGATATCATGTGTAAGTCTTAGATTGAGATCATTAATATTCAATTCCCTGAAGAAATTGAGTAAGATATTTTTATCACCGTCCCAGATCATTATGATGTCATTTGCATATCGATACCACATTATCACATGTTGTTTATAGCTTTTATTTCCATCATTGAATACACATTCACGCTCACACCAGCCTAGATATAGGTTGGCATATGTGGGAGTGCATGCCAAACCCATTGCATTTCCTCTGATCTGGATGAAGAACTTGCCATTGAAGTGAAGAAATTGTAATTAATGTAATGCAAAATGTAGTGGTTGCAGAATGAATTTATTGAATTCCTCATGCCTGTCCATGTTGAGAAAATACTCCACTGCTTGGATCCCTATGGTATGGTTAATGCTTGTATATAGGGCTTCTACATCCAAGCTCACTAGCAGCTGTACCTCCTCCAATCTTACATCAAGCAATTTCTTAAGTACATAAGATGTATCCCTTATGTATGAAGGGAGTGTCAGGACACAATGCCTTAGGTGCAGATCTACAAATTTGATGGCTCCCTCTGAAAGACTTCCTATGCCAGACACAATATGTCAGCCGGGTGGAGTTTTTGAAGCTTGTGTAGTTTTTGTAGCAGGTAAAAAGTGGCTACTCTTGGATATTCTGTCCAGAGGTAGTCATATTCAGTTTTTGATATTGTTCCTTAGTTCTTGGCTTTATCAATAATTATTTTTAAAATGTCCTTATAGTTTTCCAAGGGGTTCAAGAGGATCTGTTGGTAACAATGTTCATGCAATAGTTATTTTTATGATTCTTTGATAGATTGGTCCTTAGGCCAGATAATGATGTTGCCTCCTTTATCAGAGGGCTTAATAACAATGTCTTACCATGTCCTGATGTTTCTCAGGGCATCTCTCTCTTCCCTAGTCAGGTTATCCTTTCTTTTATGTAGCCATCTTTTCGTATGTAATTCATCCAAGTCCTTGAAAACCAGATTGGCAAAAATCTTCACCTTTGGACAAATAGAATCTGCTGGAAAGAAAGTGGAGTTTATCTTGCATCATGGCCTATGGTGTAAAGTGCAGGCTTCTATATCTGATTCTTCTTGTAATTCCTCTAGGGCCTCCAGTGCAGTTTGTTCCATTTCAGTCATCTCCGTTTGAATTGGTGATTGGTTTTGACTTGATGAAAAGTGTTTTTTTAATAGTAGTTTTTGGCTAAACAGCTTAAGATCTTTTTCCCAATGGAAACGATTGAAGCCCATTGTTGGTGAAAAGGATAAGCCCCTACTAAGGACATAATTTCTGTTTTTTGTAAGGGAATGGAAGAGATTAATGATTATCAGGTATTTCTTCTGGTTATGGGTTGAATATCTGCTGGGGGACAGGAAATCCCATCTTGCTTTACCTCTTCTTATTTGACCTCCTTGTCCTCCTTTTGAACCCCTTTGTCTTCCCCTGGTTCCTCTGTATTAGTTGGTGTCTCTATTTTAGTGTATGGTTTAGATTGATAACTTGTACTATTTTCTTCTCCAGATGACTCAAACTCAGAATATGTATAGTTCTCTGTTTGTTCTCCACTAGCCTCTCTAGTGCTTGGTTTTCTCCATCTGAAAATGTGTCCAGATAATAAGTCTCTTTTGTCCCTTGCAAACTTTTTTTCTTACTTTCTATGATGACCTTTTCATAAATCCCCAAGTCTTTTTTGTTTTGTTCAAATTGTAAGTCACTTTCCCACTATTCTAATTGCATCCCCAGGTTTTTAATTTCTTTTTCACATACCTCTAATACTGAGTTATCAGGTTTTAGGAGGATATTGATTAGGTCCTGAGAACATTTCAACAGGATATTTTCCCTCACCTTCTGTAAGGAATCTGTGATTAGAGGAAATGCTGGAAAAAAATTCAGTCTTAGAACTCTTGGGCAGATTTTAAGCCCAATAGATCTCTTAACAATTCGTCAAAAACAACAAAGAAAAACATCACTGTGCTAGGTATTATTAATGGCAGTCTGGTGCTTATCATGAAAAACAAGTGGGCTTCAAATACAAAAAGAAATTGAATAAACCACAATATGTGAAAACAACAAAAAGACAATTACATACAGTATAATAATAAATAATAAACAGGTAATTGACACATTAAAGGTTACTGTCCCAGTATAGCAAGGTGTTAATATTCATAGAAGTAACTCAATAATTATCTTAACAATGTTAGCTTTGTGTAGTAGCTATTAGCTGCAAATTAAAATAGCCTGCATTGATTAATAAGCTCAGAGTTCAGAAAAGTATATTTTCCTTGTTCATAGTTTGAGAGTAATTAATATAAGGAAATATTACCAGTTAAGTGAGAATGAAATCCACTTTAATAATTTACTCTGGGGTTACTCTAGGTGCAGTTGCTTCCTCTGACATTTATGGCTTTCACTATGCATGAGGTTGTATAGATTTCAAGCAATAGAAGAGCTGGTATTTTCAGTTGCCTTGTCTATATCACTGTCTTATATACTGTATATCACTGTGCAGCTGCATGAGAACAGGTGCCATTGAAGTGGCTAGAAGTTAGGAGGAGAGATAATAGCACCAGCAATCAAGTCCCCACAGCCAACATATACATATTCATGCAAGGCTCTGGCTTGCAGGATTTTAGACAGCTGCAGTGAACGGAAAACTGTCATTATAGCTGGCCAAATATGCAGTCCTCGACAATCAGGTTTTAACAGACAAATGTGAAAGAGTGCAGCCTTTTACCAAAGGTGTTGTTGGAGCCCAAGTGGCCATAGCTATAAATATTTGCTGTCTCCTATGATCTCCTGATGCCAGGTATGAATGGAAGCAAACAGCCACTTGTTCCTTGTTAGAAGAAGTGATACTGCTATAGTTGGATCATGTGCATTAATCAGTAATGGGTGCATGGACATGTTTCATTTACTAGAAATGGAGACTTTTTCAAAAATGCCCAGAAGCTAAAATAATTCAGTTTAAGTAGGTAAATGTATTAACTGATTAATCTATCAATTATAACCTTGCCTTTATTTATATGTACCAAAATAGTTTTAAAAAGTCAAAAACAACATAATTTTCAAATTTCAATATACATACGAAAAAAAATCTTGATTAATCAGTATAAACACATATTTAAAATACTGATGATTTATAGTACAGTTTACCTATAATTATGCTATCAAGATTAGTTAATCTATGTTGGTCATAGATTGTGATATCATCCATTCTGCTAATAATTTCAATTGTTATAGAGATATTTTGCTTATATTAGAACAATGACATTTTATCTTATATACATTCTAGTGCTGTAAATAGTTGTACAAAATATATATTAAAAAAAAATATTTTACTTTGATGAAGGATGGAATGGTAACAAAGGAATGAAGAGTATAAGAAAAGTACACTGATAGCTATTTTATATGACTTTGGTATCAGATTCACTATTTCCACTAAAAGATTAATTACTGTATGTAAATTATAGGGTGTTATTGTTATATGCTACTGAGGAAGTCGCTGATACAGAGGGAGAGAAACATGTTTTATTGCCTGCTAAAACAAATAAGCTGAAGACCACATGCTCTATAGCTCCCCTTATCAGAATTCCCCCTCCATTCCCTTGCTGTCGGCATATGGATCTGCTCAGGTAAGTGACTGTGTGTAATATCACAATCAACCTCTGGAGCAGAGTGAGAGAAAGGGAAGAAAAGGACATCCACCGAATGAAATGGAGGACAGGACAAGCCCCCTTCTTTTAAATATCAGAGGAAAAATGTGGTGATATGATAATATATATATATATATATATATATATATATATATATATATTATTCATGACCATGATGGATTATTTTTTACCATAAATATATTTTAAATTAATGCATAGGAGCATATATATCATTGATACATACACCTGATGGATGCAAACTTTCAGTTTTATACATGCAAACACATATATCACTGATATAATATATCTGTGGATGCAATCTATTTTTTTACAAAGTTTACGTTCACAACTAACAAAATAGATTTTATTGCCACTGTGCTTGTGTAGTCAGCTATTATCACAACTGGACATTATTTTTATCTAAAACAAAATCTTGCACCTTCAAAAGATCCAATTGTCACTGTATCTGTATATTCAGCCAAAACCAGAACTGTTTGCTGTGTACTTAGTGATACTGCAGAACAGACATTCTGTTTCACAAATCTATACAAAATTGCAGTATAAAAGGAAACATATGGTGTTAGCTGGAACTAAAAATTCATATACAATATTCCAGAATATGATAATATCAAGGGAGGATAATAAAAGCCTCAAGTGGATACACATTATCTGCTAAAAAGTGAAAAAACTACAACTGTTTCTGTTTATCCTAAATTAGATCTGCAGTTGTTTATAGACTTGTGATCTTTTTATGTGTGCTTAAATTCAACTGGTTACTATAACAGATATTAGTGGAAAATATTTTTTTAGTAGTAATATTGGAGGTGTATGTTCTAATTAGTTCATCAGTAAATTGCATGTGAACTTTTAATAAGTATTCTTATTGGGAAAGTGCTTTTGTATATTGTGAATTTTTGAATGTGAAGGAATGTGTGTATGTCGTTAAGCTGGTTTAATAAGGATACTTGATAAAATAAAATATTATTTACTTTAAATATATAAAACTGTATGCCAGCGCTCTCAATTTTGTATTTTTTTGTTATTGTCAATTATAGCAGATTGTGGCAATGGATGTCCATTCACATATTCCTTAGAGTGAACAAAACTCCCATAAAATGCAAATCTTGTGGGTAAATATTATCTATAAGAATATTGGGTCTTAATAAAGTTCAAACAAGTCACATTTCATCACGTGCCTCATTTAGTCCATTGAGACCCAAAGTATCTCATCTAAATATGCATGAGGATTCCAGTAAGCATAGTTGACAAAATCTATTACCTCCCCTTAGTGTTGTCAAACTTTTCTACTACTTTATGAGTCAGTCCAGATGGATTACAATTATGAGCATGAACATTATGTTGGGAAATACTATGGGACAAATGTAATAGGGCGATAATTTAGAAATGTGAAAGTAAACTCTCACACTTTTTAAACTCGACCAAAATAAAATAGTCCGAGAACATGCAAACTTGAATGTTTTTTTAAGACATAAAAAAGTCTCAAAATTTAAACTCTCAATCAGATGTTTTCCCATTTTGAAAATACAACTTCATCAATTTAATAGTGTGAGAGTTTACTGCTAAATTCTCACATTTTCTAAACTCTCACCCTATTACAATTAGCCCCATGTGTTTGAAGTTTACACAAAATGTTTAATCTACTGTATGTTCCATAAATCTAGGTTTTAGGGATCTTGTGGTTCTTCACAAACACTGTAAAGGGGTTTGGTTATCAAACTTGCTGATATGGAGGGGATTGTAATATTAAACTGTAGTGACTATACAGTATATCGAAATCAAATCAACAACTACAGGATACCAAATAATATACCCCACTACCTAGAGATCCCACTCCCTTTTTTCAGCTTGAGTTGAAAAACCTATTGTGTAAGGCCAAATCTTTGGGCTCTATTACTAATGAAGATTTTTTTTATAGTTAAGAAATCCTGTCACTTCCATATACTGTCACTTACCCAATATTCACAAAACACTTAGTTCACCTCCTAGGAGACACATTATGTCTGGAGTAGGGTCACTCACTTCTAATTTATCCCATTTTGTTGATGATCATTTGCAAACTAACATTGCCAACTTAGACTCTCACATTAAAGAAACTACAGAATTCTTATTCTACAGAATCCATTAGGTTTACAGTGGACTCAAGGGTGGGAGTTTCTCACAATTGATGTCCAAGCATTTTATATTAATATCCTCATGTAGATGGAGTGAATGCAATTTAACACTATTTACAATCAGACAATGGAGTCTTAGCAAGGCATTGCAGCTTTAAATTAGATGCTATATTATTTATTCTCACTCACAATTATTTCCTTTCTGATAACACATATTATTTACAAGCACTAGGAATGGCCATGGGGACCAGGTTTGCACCTAGCTTTGCTAATCTCTATTTGGGCTGTTTCAAAGAATACTACATCTGGAATAGATCATATAGAAAAAAGCTGGTACATTTTGGCTGTTTTAACAAGTTTTCTATTTGATAAAGCCCCCTCAAAAGGGGACAAACTAGTCAAAAGATACACACTGATTAACAAACTCTTATTATACCCTCTAGGTTGTGCCAACTTTTCCTGATATTTGGCTGAAAATCTGCTTTGTGGCTATTTTGCTAATACTATCTGTTCCTGAACAAGAGCCATTTTAGTGCTGCATGGCACAGTATTTATACTTATCAGGTGGTCACATGTATGTTTGCTAAGCCTGGGACTGGTTCAGCTGGTTGGGGCATCTGCCTACCTGTGAGAGTGGCACTGCAGGTAGGAAGCTCCAATCCAGTGGCAGATTTTGTCTATTGGCCTGTGCGGCTGCAGCCTCACCGTAAAATCCACCCCCTTTGTAAAGTCAGTGCAGTCCATGACTGCACTGTCTATACTATGTGACTGGCAGTGGCATCCATTTGGAAGCACTACCTGCCAGTCACATATACCACAGGCAGCCCCAGGGGTATGATGAATCCTCCCCCTTGGACTTCCAGCCTTGGCTGCTATTAGAAGAGAGCGGCTTCCAGGAAGAAGCTGCTATTCTGACTTTTCTCCAGCCCTAACTGGCTCCTAGGGGCTGCAGATGATGCAGCCCTTTGGATACCGGTTGAATGCCCATGTGTGGCTCCCCGCCACTAGTACACACCTGCTGGTCTTGGTACCTGACAGAATGATTGTGCTGGTGCCGGGACTCAGCCAGGAGGTAATAGATGAGTAATTGCATCCTCCCTGCTCCCTCTCATTTTCAGTGGCAGCAGTCCCCCTCATCTAAGTGGGTTGGAGCCAACACTGCTCCAATCTATCAGGTGATGTCATATACCAAACCTTTATTTTAAGACATTTCTCTGGTAAACGTCTTATTTTTACTTGCTGGTCTAATATTTTTCTGGACTTGTAATATTTTTCTGGCCATTTTGTTGTAGAAAAATATAGCAGTGTTAACAACAGCTCTTCTTGGAGGTTAACACTTTGCATAGTCTAGGATATTATTAGTATATAGCAGCTAATTGTACTATAAGCTACTTCAAACATCCAGTTGAAAACAAATATATTACTTATTTAAACTCATATTTAAAAAGTCATATTGAAAAAAATCATATTTAGAAAACTAGTCAAATTTAATATAGCTAGATAATTAAAACATAAAAAAATGTAGAATGTTGAAAAAATTCGGAGTTGAAATATATAGTGGAAATAGCGCTGTACATAAAATCCGAGTATTTTTACATGCATATATATCAATCTGCAGCATAATAGGCAGAAGAATTTTCTGCTGACAGGCGGACTGAATTGCACAGAATCACATAAAATTCCATAATACAATATTACTACACTATAAGATCAAATCATCTAATATAGCCAACATGATATTCTTGCATGTTACCAGGAAGAGAGTAAGAAATAAGTAAAATAAAAAATTGTTAAATATGGGAGAGAGGGAACAGAGAAAAAAAGGTCAGTGTTACATTAGATAAATAATGGCCACACATATAATCAGCAGTGCATTAATTACATTGGCAGCTATGAATCAAACAGGACATTTTAGAATAAGGAAAAAAATAATTAAATACACCTTATATCCTAATCCAGTAGGAAGGGAACTAGATCACACCCCTCATTCAGTTCCCGAGGAGTCGGAGTACTGAGGGTGTGTATCCAGTAGGTTTCCCTTCTAGATAGCTTTTTATCCAAATCACCTCCCCTTTCATCCAGGGAGAAATTACTTAGCGATGATTTCTGACATTCAAGAAGTGTCTTGGAACACTATGATTTATAATTTTATTTTTAATATTCCTTGAGTGTTCCAGTATACGCAATTTTAATTATCTTTTTGTCTTTCCTATGTATTTTTTTCCGCATTTACATTCTATCATGTAAATGACTGAGCTTGTAAGGCAAGTCATTCTACTCTTGATCGCTCTTCCCTTACTATTATCAAAATTGAAGAATTCCTTTTTGTTTTTGCTACAATATTGGCACATTTTACAATGTGTACATGGAAAGAACCCCATTATATTTTCTATAAAGTTAGTATTAGTATTTTTAAGTGTAGGTAATTTACTGGGTGCCAATCTATTTTTTAACGTAGGTGCTTTTCGAAAAATAACATTGGGCTTGTCTGGAATGATGTCTCGCAGCACTGGATCTAATTTCAAAATGTCCCAGTGTTTGCTTAAGATTTCTTTTATACACTTTTCATTCCTATTGTAAGTGGTAACAAAAGGGGCAAAGTAGAGTGATCTATCTTTCTCTAGGGTCCTGTCTTTATATTCTAAAATGCTTTGCCTGTGGTTACCGGTGATGTCACAATGCTGTGGCGATGCCTGGTGGGAAGTGAAGTCCTATGTACCTGATCCGGAGCTGGGACCTTGTGTTATACCGCTAGCACAGCGGCTGTAGTGACTGCATCTTGCGGCTGTACAAGAAAGCCTTTTCTCCTGACTTTGATCATGAATACTGGTCTAACTTTATCTATGTGTAAGTCTTTTATGTACTTTGATTAAAATACCCTTTATATTTTACTCACTGTGGTGCGCATTCATTTTTTGCTTCTTTGACCAGAAATTTGTCCATATACTCCAGAGGAGGAGGATTTATTAAACGACTGCTGCAAACAGTGACAACTATGTGAAGAGGACACACTCCCATGATATTATAGGACTATACCTACTGCGCACGGTGATATACTTTTCTCTTTGTCTATATATATATATATATATATATATATATATATATATATATAGGAAAATAGTGAAGGAAAGGTGCCTTCAGTGTACCAGTTCTTTTTAGATATTTAGCAACAACACTGTTCATATAGAGTCCATATAATCTTTATCCTGACGGGATCTCCGTGTATAATGTCCCAGGTGTATATCTCAAAAAAAGAAGAAGATAAAAACCAACATAGTGTAACATGATATAAAGTCTTAATATAAAATATGAGACTGTGCTGATTACACAGACTAGAAATGGTGTCAGAGAAAATGATAACCAGCAATCACCAGCACCCAAATAAATGCAAGCCTCATACCGGATAACACTTTTTCATACAGCAATGTAATTAGGGTCTAGGGGGAGAATGTAGAGTGGACTATGGATGGAGAAAAGAGGTGAAAACTGGTGGTAGTGGAGAAAATAATGTAGCAGCTGAGTGAGGGAGGAGTAGAAAAAAAGAGACAGTGTAGATGAGGCAGTTGGGGAGGGAAAAGTCAGTAGTAGTAATGAGTGTGAAATGAGGGAGCTGTACAGTTTAAAGGTCAAAATCAGATAAAAGGAAGAATAGTCCTGGAAGATGTAAATGCACAACTACAAAAGTATATTATAAACAAAAAAGGAGTTTAGAGCTGTTAAAGTTGTAAGACTTTGGAATTAGTATAAAGTATGATTCTATTTAAAAAAGGTATAGGTGTGAAACAATGGTAGGTACTGCAGTGGTATAAAGTTAAATTGACAGTGGTACTGGAATGATTTAAACAGTGAAGAGAAAAAACACAAACTACATGAATTAAATGTTCAGTAATAAGGTAGTTGCTTGCAATGCTGAAGCAGGGTGTTGGCAAAAGGTGTGTCCAGGTTATAATGTAAGCTGGTGCCTGAGTAGCAGGATTTCCAGAATCTCAGAAGTTTATTTGCATTTTTTTCCAAGTTATAGAGAGTTCTTTTAAAATGTTGTCCTCCTGTTTAACTCCTGACTAACCTTTTAAGTGTTGATGTACTCATAGTCCCACTTAGAAAAAAAAACACTTTGAAATTAAAACCTAAGCAGCATTGAACAAGCCAGCAGCCTTGTAACCTACTGAGTATATAGCTAAGTATAACATGTGTAGTCACTGATTGCACCAACCCCCAGTAACCTCACCCACACCAGATATGTCATAAAATTCTAATACAAACAAGCAGAGCCAAAACAGCATCCAAAGAATCTAGGAGATATTTAATTATAAAGTCAGATCTTAAGTTACTCTGGAGTTTACAGATATTAATTAAAGACAATATACCTAGAAAATCAGTTATTCCAGACAGCATTGGTATTTCTATAATAGATGCCTGGTGCAAAAAGATGTTTACCTATAAAATCAGGGGAGGGTATTAGCACAGTTCCACAACTTTTTCTTTTTTCTTGTGCTTAGATTGGATTTTTCAAAAATTCAATATTTGGAACTAGCTGCTGTAGTCTTTATTTTATTATATTATTTTTGGGGTGGTAATTCGTTTTTTTATTATATATCAGTTAAAAATTTTAGTACAGCTGAGGAATGTTTTATTTCTTTTTGATGTACAAATCCCTGATTTTGTAAAAAAAAAGTAATATGCTAATGGCTTTAATAGTTTCAGTTTAATGTTATTAATTTGAGGCTTGTTTATAAACATTCTATTTAAATGAATACACTAAATAATTATAGATATGATATTAGAGTTAAATTCTCTAGAAATATTTTATTTATTGCAATTTCTGACTGCCGTGATTTATGATTGTATTTTGGTGATTTGAGTTGACACACAAATATTCCTGCTTCATCTTAATTAATTAATGTTGGTGGGCAGAACAAAGTTTTTTATTTTAATTAATTATGATCTTGTAAGCAGCAATTAGTTTATGAGAGGGTTGACATGTTTAACAGGAATGTCTTTACTACTGTAATGTTTTAACCACTGTCGTTTATCTTAACATAGCAGTTAAATTCAGTAACTTATAGATAATAAATACAAATATGCTAATACACTTGATTTGAAGATAAAACATATTTAATTTGTCAAATGCATTATGTTATGTATCATATATATATATATATATATATATATATATTAGGGGTGTGCACCGGCCACTTTTCGTGTTTTGTGTTTTGGTTTTGGATCTGGATCTTTCTTCGTGTTTTGGATCTGGATTGGTTTTGCCAAAACCACCCTTCCGTGTTTTGGGTTCTGGGTTTTGTGTTTTGGATCTGTATTTTTTTGAAAAAAAGCATAAAAACAGCTAAAATCACAGAATTTGTAGGTTTTTCTGCTCCTATGCTATTATTAACCTCAATAACCTTAATTTCCACTCATTTCCAGTCTATTCTGAATACCTCACACCTCACAATAGTGTTTTTATGTCCAAAAGGTTGCACCGAGGTAGCTGGATGACTATGCTAAGCGACACGAGTGGGCGGCACAAACACGTGACCCATCTAGGCGTGAAACTGCAGTGGCAGACAGGATGGCATTGAAAAACTAGGCCCCAAACTGTACATAATGCAAAGAAAAAAAAGAGGTGCAAGATGGAATTGTCCTTGGGCCCTCCCACCCACCCTTATGTTGTATAAACAGGACATGCACACTTTAACAAACCAATCATTTCAGCGCCAGGGTCTGCCACACAACTGTGGCTGAAATGATTGGTTCGTTTGGGCCCCCCCAAAAAAAGCTGGCAATTAATCTGTCCCTGCACAAACTGGCTCTACGGAGGCAAGAAGTCGTCCTCATCCTCCTCATCCACAGATTCCTCACCCTCTTCAGTGTTATGTACATCCTCATCCTCACAGAGTATTAATTCGTCCCTGCTGGAACCACAGGTCCCTCTGTACGTTCTGGAGGCTGGTCTCCCTGGAAGAGTTGATCATTCATTTTATGAACATCATCTTCTCCACATTTTGTGGAAGCAACCTCCTACGCCTTTCGCTAACAAGGTTCCCGGCTGCACTAAACACTCTTTCGGAGTACACACTGGAGGGGGGGCAACTCAGGTAAAATAGAGCCAGTTTGTACAGGGACCTCCAAATTGCTTCTTTTTCCTGCCAGTACAGGTACGGACTGTCTGACATGCCTACTTGGATGCTGTCACCGATGTAATCCTTTAACAGACAGACGCACGCTTGTCGCTGCTGCTTTGAGGATTCAAGTGCGGCTACAGCCCACACAATTCACAAAGACAGAAAAAAAAAAAGAATATTTTTATTGTTTGTGGAGCACACTTTGAGGGTTACACCACCCTCTAACAGACAGACGCACGCTTGTCGCTGCTGCTTTGAGGATGCAAGTGCGGCTACAGCCCACACAATTCACAAAGACAGAAAAAAGAAGAAGAATATTTTTATTCTTTGTGTAGCACACTTTGAGGGTGTCACCACCCTTTAACAGACAGACGCACGCTTGTCGCTGCTGCTTTAAGGATGCAGGTGCGGCTACAGCCCACACATTTCACAAAGACCGAAAAAAAAAGAACAATATTTTAATTGTTTGTGTAGCACACTTTGAGGGTGTCACCACCCTTTAACAGACAGACGCACGCTTGTCGCTGCTGCTTTAAGGATGCAGGTGCGGCTACAGCCCACACAATTCACAAAGACAGAAAAAAGAAGAAGAATATTTTAATTGTTTGTGTAGCACACTTTGAGGGTGTCACCACCCTTTAACAGACAGACGCATGCTTGTCGCTGCTGCTTTGAGGATGCAAGTGTGGCTACATCGCACACAAGTCACAAACACATTAAAAAAATTTTTTTGATTTTTTTTATAGCACTTTGAGAGTTACAACACCCTTTAACAGACAGACACACGCTTGTCGCTGCTGCTTTGAGGATGCAAGTGCGGCTACAGCCCACACAATTCACAAAGACAGAAAAAAAAAGAACAATATTTTAATTGTTTGTGTAGCACACTTTGAGGGTGTCACCACCCTTTAACAGACAGACGCACGCTTGTCGCTGCTGCTTTAAGGATGCAGGTGCGGCTACAGCCCACACAATTCACAAAGACAGAAAAAAGAAGAAGAATATTTTAATTGTTTGTGTAGCACACTTTGAGGGTGTCACCAGCCTTTAACAGACAGACGCACGCTTGTCGCTGCTGCTTTGAGGATGCAAGTGTGGCTACATCGCACACAAGTCACAAACACATTAAAAAAATTTTTTTGATTTTTTTTGGAGCACTTTGAGAGTTACAACACCCTTTAACAGACAGACGCACGCTTGTCGCTGCTGCTTTGAGGATGCAAGTGCGGCTACAGCCCACACAATTCACAAAGACAGAAAAAAAAAGAAGAATATTTTAATTGTTTGTGTAGCACACTTTGAGGGTGTCACCACCCTTTAACAGACAGACGCACGCTTGTCGCTGCTGCTTTAAGGATGCAGGTGCGGCTACAGCCCACACATTTCACAAAGACAGAAAAAAAAAGAAGAATATTTTTATTGTTTGTGTAGCACACTTTGAGGGTGTCACCACCCTTTAACAGACAGACGCACGCTTGTCGCTGCTGCTTTGAGGATGCAAGTGCGGCTACATCGCACACAAGTCACAAACACATAAAAAAAATAGTTTTTTATATTTTGGAGCACTTCGTGAGTTACACCACCCTTTAACAGACAGACGCACGCTTGTCGCTGCTGCTTTAAGGATGCAGGTGCGGCTACAGCCCACACAATTCACAAAGACAGAAAAAAGAAGAAGAATATTTTAATTGTTTGTGTAGCACACTTTGAGGGTGTCACCACCCTTTAACAGACAGACGCACGCTTGTCGCTGCTGCTTTGAGGATGCAAGTGTGGCTACATCGCACACAAGTCACAAACACATTAAAAAAATTTTTTGATTTTTTGGAGCACTTTGAGAGTTACAACACCCTTTAACAGACAGACACACGCTTGTCGCTGCTGCTTTGAGGATGCAAGTGCGGCTACAGCCCACACAATTCACAAAGACAGAAAAAAAAAGAAGAATATTTTAATTGTTTGTGTAGCACACTTTGAGGGTGTCACCACCCTTTAACAGACAGACGCACGCTTGTCGCTGCTGCTTTAAGGATGCAGGTGCGGCTACAGCCCACACATTTCACAAAGACAGAAAAAAAAGAACAATATTTTAATTGTTTGTGTAGCACACTTTGAGGGTGTCACCACCCTTTAACAGACAGACGCATGCTTGTCACTGCTGCTTTGAGGATGCAGGTGGAATCTAGACGGGATTTGGAACCGAGGACACACTACCTCCATCAATTGTCTAAATCCCACTGCACTAATGTCGGATACCGGACGCACGTCTAACACCAACATAGCAGTCAAGGCCTCAGTTATACGTTTTGCTTCAGGATGACTGCTGTCGTACTTCATCCTCATCGCTAGGGACAGTTGGAGGGTCAATTGTTTAGTAAAAGTAGTGATGTTCCTACTTCCTCTCTGGGATGATGAACAACTCCCAGCAGCAGCAACAGCACTAGTAGGAAGTGGTTCTTGATCTTTCCCTATTTTATTTTTATCAGAGAAAGTTTGGTCCTCCATTTATGTTATATTGATATATATACGTGCGGCTAAAGCGCACACAAACACAGAAAATATTTTTTTATTTTTGCTGGAGAGTAGTGCACTTTGTGGGTTACACCACCCTTTAAGAAATGAGCCAGCCGGCTCTTTACTTATGGGACACAGGCGCACGCTTGGCGCTGCTCCTTTGTTGATGCTACTGCGCACACAATTCACAAACACAGAAAATAATTTTTTTTTTGGTTTGGACTGGAGTGTACTTTGGGGGTTACAGCACCCTTTAACGGTCAAGCCAGCCGGCCCTTTACTTATGACACAGGCGCACGCTTGGCACTACATTGTTAATGCACGTGCGGCTACTGCGCACACAATTCACAAACACAGAAAATATTTTTTTTTTTGGTTTGGACTGGAGTGTACTTTCGGGGGTTACAGCACCCTTTAACGGTCAAGCCAGCCAGCCCTTTACTTATGACACAGGCGCACGCTTGGCACTACTTTGTTGATGCACGTGCGGCTACTGCGCACACAATTCACAAACACAGAAAATAATTTTTTTTTTGGTTTGGACTGGAGTGTACTTTGGGGGTTACAGCACCCTTTAACGGTCAAGCCAGCCGGCCCTTTACTTATGACACAGGCGCACGCTTGGCACTACTTTGTTGATGCACGTGCGGCTACTGCGCACACAATTCACAAACACAGAAAATAATTTTTTTTTTGGTTTGGACTGGAGTGTACTTTGGGGGTTACAGCACCCTTTAACGGTCAAGCCAGCCGGCCCTTTACTTATGACACAGGCGCACGCTTGGCACTACTTTGTTGATGCACGTGCGGCTATTGCACACACAATTCACAAACACAGAAAATAAATTTTTTTTTGGTTTGGACTGGAGTGTACTTTCGGGGGTTACAGCACCCTTTAACGGTCAAGCCAGCCGGCCCTTTACTTATGACACAGGCGCACGCTTGGCACTACTTTGTTGATGCACGTGCGGCTACTGCGCACACAATTCACAAACACAGAAAATAATTTTGTTTTGGTTTGGACTGGAGTGTACTTTGGGGGTTACAGCACCCTTTAATGGTCAAGCCAGCCGGCCCTTTACTTATGACACAGGCGCACGCTTGGCACTACTTTGTTGATGCACGTGCGGCTACTGCGCACACAATTCACAAACACAGAAAATATTTTTTTTTTTTGGTTTGGACTGGAGTGTACTTTCGGGGGTTACAGCACCCTTTAACGGTCAAGCCAGCCGGCCCTTTACTTATGACACAGGCGCACGCTTGGCACTACTTTGTTGATGCACGTGCGGCTACTGCGCACACAATTCACAAACACAGAAAATAATTTTTTTTTGGTTTGGACTGGAGTGTACTTTGGGGGTTACAGCACCCTTTAATGGTCAAGCCAGCCGGCCCTTTACTTATGACACAGGCGCACGCTTGGCACTACTTTGTTGATGCACGTGCGGCTACTGCGCACACAATTCACAAACACAGAAAATATTTTTTTTTTTGGTTTGGACTGGAGTGTACTTTCGGGGGTTACAGCACCCTTTAACGGTCAAGCCAGCCGGCCCTTTACTTATGACACAGGCGCACGCTTGGCACTACTTTGTTGATGCACGTGCGGCTACTGCGCACACAATTCACAAACACAGAAAATAATTTTTTTTTTGGTTTGGACTGGAGTGTACTTTCGGGGGTTACAGCACCCTTAACGGTCAAGCCAGCCGGCCCTTTACTTATGACACAGGCGCACGCTTGGCACTACTTTGTTGATGCACGTGCGGCTACTGCGCACACAATTCACAAACACAGAAAATAATTTTTTTTTTGGTTTGGACTGGAGTGTACTTTCGGGGGTTACAGCACCCTTAACGGTCAAGCCAGCCGGCCCTTTACTTATGACACAGGCACACGCTTGGCACTACTTTGTTGATGCACGTGCGGCTACTGCGCACACAATTCACAAACACAGAAAATAATTTTTTTTTTGGTTTGGACTGGAGTGTACTTTCGGGGGTTACAGCACCCTTAACGGTCAAGCCAGCCGGCCCTTTACTTATGACACAGGCGCACGCTTGGCACTACTTTGTTGATGCACGTGCGGCTACTGCGCACACAATTCACAAACACAGAAAATAATTTTTTTTTTGGTTTGGACTGGAGTGTACTTTCGGGGGTTACAGCACCCTTAACGGTCAAGCCAGCCGGCCCTTTACTTATGACACAGGCGCACGCTTGGCACTACTTTGTTGATGCACGTGCGGCTACTGCACACACAATTCACAAACACAGAAAATATATTATTTTTTTAGCACTTGGGGGGAGCACCCCTGATGGACAGAGCACCCCCTGGACAACACTACAGCACCTCTTTAGGACTGGGACACTGCACAGGACTTTGTAGTGGACACAGCCCCTATGGAGAACTGACTGCACAACACAGTCCAGCCAGCCCCTATGGACTTTGAAGTAGTGGACACAGCCCCTATTAACAACAGCAGCACAGCACAACACAGCCAGCCCCTATGGACTTTGAAGTAGTGGACAACAGCAGCACTACACTACACTACACTACACAGCCCTAACTCCCACCCTCCCTCTTCACTGTCCACAGCCGAGTGAGAAAATGGCGCCGACGTGGGTACCTTATATAGGATCCAAAACCCGCGAGACTCGGAAGGCGGGATGATGACGTTTTGCCTCGATTTCAGATCCGAGTCAGGCGGGAAAAGTCGAGCCTGATTCGGATCGGACTCGGATCGGGGGGGCTCGGGGGGGTTCGGATTTCAGAAATCCGAACCCGCTCACCCCTAATATATATATATATATATATATATATATATCTATATCTAACATGTGAAATCACTATATTAGTTAACACTGTTAATATAAACAGACCTTTTTCTGTGCTAACAATTATAGTTGAGTGGTTATTTCTAATACCCCTTTTACACCAGAGGAAAATCCCAGGTTATTGCTGTGTCTACCTGGGTCAAAGCTCAGTGTAAAAGGGTCCCTGAAAAATAACCTGGGTCAAGTGACCCGGCAATCCAACCCAGGTAGCTACCAGGTTCGGACCCAGGATGGACCTGGGTAATTGTGCAGTGTTAATGGCGCAACCAAGGTTATCCGACCTGGGTCATGCCTAAAATGAGCTGATTGGTGGCTGTGGTGCAGTCACCTTCCACTTTTTATGACCTCACAAGTTTAGCAGTGCAAACCCAGGTTCAGTGTGAACAGGTCTGACCTGAGAGTAACCCAGATCGATGGTGCTGTGTAAATGGTGTCTGACCTGGGTTGGAACCATATATAGATAAGGGAAGGGGGAGGTAGGGAAGGATTGATTGCACGGGAATATTGGTGGGTATAAAAGATCGTTTTAAAGTAATAAAGGTAGAAGGTGCACCCTCTGAGTAAATTGAGTATATCAGAGAGAAGAGAAAAAGGAATTTGTATGTGGGGCACACTCCTATAGAATTACCAAGCTATAAAAAAATACCTTTTATTGAAATTCATTAAAAAGGAAAAGAGAAAAAAATGGCCAAAAATACCTATCAGGTTGGATAATACAAACATACAAACAATTCTCCAATCGTAGGAGATACACTGTAATATTACTGCAGTTTATGTTGTATATTTTGGTCAATACCTATGGAAAAAAATATATCATGTTTATATCTTTCAAAAACCACAAGGCAGGACTTTTAGGTATTAAGATGTACAATTTGGATATAATCGGCAATCAGAATTGTTTTTTGTATATATTGAAATATATACAACAGTCGATAATCACAGTTGTTTCATATACATATAGCAATGTAGGTATTCAGGATTGCCTCTAAGCAGATTCCTGCTATGCAATCATCTAAATTTGTGTTGTGTATTTTTTAGTCAGAAACTATGGAATAAGTATATGTATCTTATGTTAATATCTTTCAAAACCCACAGGACAGGACATTTAGAATTGAGATATACAATTTTAAATGCAATCGGCAATCACAATAGTTTCCCTTTGTATATTGAAATAAATATAACAATTGGTGATCACAGTTGTTTCATATACATATATATATATATATATATATATATATATATATATATATATATATGTATAGCATGTAACAATGCAGGTATTCAGGATTGTCTCTGAGCAGATTTCTGCTCTGCATCCATTCTCAATAGATGAATGAGCAGGGAATCTTCCTAAGTGCAGTAGCAGCAATAAAACATATGCATATTAAAGTGAAATAAGCACACACATATATATATATATATATATATATATATTAGAAACAAAGAAGGCGGCACTGGAGGGCTTAATTGCAAAATATTTACTCCAACGTTTCAGGGCATATACAGCCCTTTTGTCAAGGTTACATGAGAACAAAAACAAGTATTACCTTAAATACTGTCACCCGAGTGTGCAAGTGCTGGCTCCAGGGATGGCGCGCGTCTGCACGTTGCAGGGAGTGACTCCCGGTGATGATGTAAACATGAGGCAGTCTCTTTGGTTGTCATGGCTACCAGACGCTATCCATACTGGAGCTGCTGTGTGCAAATAAAAGTGAATATCAGACCACCACCAATTAAAATAACACAGTTGTTAAACAAAGAAAAGGAGCGAAAAATAGTACATATATACAGCAATGACAACTGTTGTTGAAAAGCGATGAATCTTAACTAACAAGGAGATAGATGTTAAAGTTTAAAGCGCATTCCAGCAAATTTTGTCATTAAGTCCATACGGTGCAATGGTATTGAGTTTTACAATCCATTTAGCTTCCAGTCGCAATAATTGTCCAGCCCTATCGCCTCCTCTTAGATTTGTAGGGACGTGATCTATTATTTTATGTTGGAAAGTGGCAAGATTGTGTCCTCTCTCCACAAAGTGCCGTGCGACCGGTTGGTCACTGTTTTTTGCCTGAAATAGCAGATCTTATGGCGGTGCGATGGAGCGCCATCCTCTCACGCATGGTTCTAATGGTTTTTCCCACGTAATATAATCCACAAGGACATATAATAATATATATTATGTGCGTAGATGTACAGGTCAAAATGTGGTTGATCTTATATTTTTTGTTGTTATGCGGGTGTTTGAACTCACCCCCCGTGATCATGTTTCAGCATGTAGTGCATTGAAGGCATTTATAACAGCCATTAGCCTTCTTTAAAACGGTGATGTCTTGTTCATATGCCCAAAAGCCACTAATATTAGTATGTACAATCATATCTCTGATGTTACGGCCTCTTAAGAAACAAGTCTTGGGTTTAGTGCCTCGAAAACATGGTAATTCACTGTCTGTGGCTAAAATGGGCCATAATGCTTTGCTAGCCTGTTACAAGACAGGACTAGATGTGGACTGATGTTGCTTCCAAGTAACTAGCGATCTATTGTTTTTTTAACAGTAGGTTGTAATAAGGTGGTTCTATTCATCTTCTTAACTTCACTCTTTTATTCTTCCAATTGTTTCGTGTCATACCCTTTGTCATGAAATTTTTGCACAATTGAGTCCAAGGCAGTATCCACCATGGCAGGGTCACTAGTGATCCTCGCAGCTTGCATCATTTGCAACCGGGGCAGACCCCATTTTAAGGAAGCAGGGTGATGGCTTGAGGCTAAGAGCAGAATGTTTTTATCTGTATTTTTTGTATATACAGAAGTACTAATCACACCATGGTCTAATGTGACCTGTACATCCAAATAGTTTAAAGTTGTAAAGCTGTACTGAAAAGTCAGTTTTATGGGTGAATCTCTATTATTAATCCTGATCATTAATGTATTGAGGAGGTCTTCTCCTCCCATTCAGAACATGAATAAGTCATCTATATAGCGACAGAAAAATGTTATATGTTTCGATATTTCTGGGTCATAAAAGAACATTTGTTGTTCTTGGTGTAGCATAAAGATGTTGGCATAGGTGGGTGCCACTCTACTGCCCATGGCACAACCTGAGTTCTGGAGGTAATATTTTCCATCATATAAAAAATGATTGCGCGTTAAAATAAGTTCTAAAAGGCGCATAAATAGATCAAGGTCCAGATCATGGGTATTTTCAGGCGTTAATAGCTCCTTAGTGACATTTAAACACTGATCATTTGGAATCACTGTGTACAAATTACAGACATCCATGACACATATGATGGTATCTATAGGAACACTTTTGATCAGGTCCAGATGTTTCAAAAACGTGGATGTGTCTTTTAGAACCGTAGATTGTTTAGTGAGAAGTGGCTTAAGGATAGTGTTCAGTAATTGAGAAATCGGCTGATACAGAGAATTCCTTGCGGATATAATGGGGTGGCCTGGCGGTTGTTCCAGGCTCTTATGCACTTTGGGTACCAAGTACAAAATCGGTACCACCGGGTGTTTTTGTGTTAGTGCTAACTGTAACTTATCTGTAATTAATCCCTCTTGTTTTACCTCTGTCAGCAGATTGTCTAACTTTATTTTATACTGGATGGTTGGATCTTTGTGTAATATCTGATATACCTTTTGATCAGATAGTTGGTGCTCAGCTTCTTGTTTGTATTTAGTCAAGTCTTGGCCTACTATTGAACCGCCTTTGTCTGCCGGGGGCGAAAAACAATGTCTCTATATTTGCTCAGTTGTTGAAGTGCCTTATATTCATCCTTATTGAGATTGTAATGTATCCGTGGTTTTGCTGAATTGTATGTAATTGCAGAATCATCCAGTAGCCTGGTGTTAGTTTTTATGGAAGAGTTATGAGACTGGGGGTCAAAATTAGATACTGATCTACGTTGTAGAAATATATATATGCACATACACATAGCACTTAGCAAAGCAAGTATTCGAGACTGTCTCCAAGCAGATTCTTGCTATGCAATCATCTCAATTTATGTTGTATATTTAGTCAGTGCCTATGGAATAAATATATATCAAGTTCATATCTTTCAAAAACCACAAAACAGGACATTGAGCATTGAAATATACAATTTTGGATGAAATCGGCAATCACAATTGTTTCCTGTGTATATTTAAATATATATGACAATTGGTAATCACAGTTGTTTCTAATATATATCTATATATTGCATTTAGCAATGCAGGTATTCAGGATTGCCTCTGGACAGATTTTGGCAATGCATCCATTTTCAATAGAGGAATAAACTGTGAATCTTCCTAAGTGTGGTAACAGCAAAAAATACATGCATATTAAAGTGAAATGAGCACTCTAAGAGTGCAAAAAAGGGGCAAAAAAATAAATGGATAATAAATAATATGAAAGTGAAAAAAATACACACACAATTAAAATTGCTATACACCACAGATAACCACAGTAATATATTAATATTGGTAGTAGAGGCGTCCCTCGATTCTACCTATGAGACATATAACAAAATTATGATAGATATAGATGAAAGAGTTGTGTTGTTTCCTGTCCTATAAATATATAGAGGCCAGAAAATGAGAGTCCCCAGTACTGGCACAATGAAGTAAGGTAAGGTGCTTCTGCTTTTAAAGCCAATTTGCACTGTTGTCCCTGTTGCTTAACAGCAGCGCAGGGAGTCCCGGCAGCTGGCAGTAATGATAGAGCAGTAGGGAGTAGAAGGAAGTACCTGATACTTAGTCTCCATTCATATGTGGTAATGCAGGGGTCCAGAGTGCTCACTGAGGAACCCCCAGCAGGCTGACCAACACGTGTTTTGCTGGGACATCTAACATGTGAAATCACTATATTAATTAACATTTAATATAAATAGACCTTTTTCTGTGCTAACACTTGTAGTTGAGTAGTTATTTCTAAAAGCCCTTTTACACCAGAGCAAAACCCTGGGTTATTGCTGTGTCTTCCTGGGTAAAGCTCAGTGTAAAATGGTCCCTGAAAAATAACCTGGGTCAATTGACCCGGCAATCCAAACCAGGTAGCTACCAGATTCGGACCCTGGATGGACCTGGGTAATTGTGCAGTGTAAATGGCGCAACCCGGGTTATCTGACCTGGGTCATGCCTAAAATGAGCTGATTGGTGGCTGTGGAGCAGTCACCTTCCACTTTTTATGACCTCACAAGTTTAGCAGGGCAAACCCAGGTTCAGTGTGAATTGGTCTGTCCTGAGAATAACCCAGATCGATGGTGCTGTGTAAACGGTGTCTGACCTGGGTTGGAACCATGTCTGAAAATCCTGGTCGGACACAAGTTTTTAGTGGAAAAGAGGTATTAGAGTGCCCCTCAACTCCACTATTCAATTTGCTAGACATGTCAGCATACTGTGAGTGCCACAAATTACTGCCAAAATTGCCGATAGGTGCTTGGAGAACAATGTGCAGATAAAGTGTGTTAGCCAAGGTGAAATTAAACACTACAAGTGTCAGAACCTCCTTTTATTAAATGTCACTGATTTTAGTGATTTTTTTTAAATTATTTTGCTGTGTCTCCCAACCCTACAAGTGTGTCAGGATGGTTTGAACCCTATAAAAGGAATCTTAACCACTGCTTTATACAAAGCAAATAATACATCTTCAGAAATTCTATAAAGGACTAAGTATTTTTATTTATTGTATACTGTATATGTTTTTTGTATATCCAGCGCCATCTCATGCTCAAAATCTTTTGCATTCCTTCAATTATCTGATCTGTTGGTCAAGAATGAAAATCTCAGCCTCAAATTCCGAATATTGAGCAGTGTGTGCATTTTCAATAATCTGCCCATATTTCCTATGTTCTACTGTCAATATGTCATCATCCTTGTGGGTGGACATATGCAAATTGGTGTGGTGAAAAATAGGCTGCTTCCATGGAAAAATTGCATAATGTGTAGCACAGATATTGGGGTTTTCAATTTTTGGAAAAATTGTACCAATCAAAAAAAATCTGATATTGTATAGCTAGCTTTATTGATAGATCTGACATATATCATACACAGTGGTGGCTCCTTATCTGCATGGCCAGGGGGGTCTGCACATCATAGGCTTCAGTCTATGCAGCCCTCTCCTCCCTGTCATCCCAGTGATTAACAGCTGATGTCAACGGGAAGCAAGGCTTATGTCTGGCAGTTGCAAGGGGCAGAGCATAAATAAGAGGGCGTAGCTTCAGCCTAGAGCTTCCAGAAGACAGGCTGGTTTACAAGGGTTGCATGAGTTGCAGCCGCTGGAAGCCAAATAGGGCTGCTATAATAGCAGGGGAGTGGCTTTCCACGGAAGCACTCTCTTTGCTATTGCAGTCTGGACTTGCGGTCCCAGGAGGAGAAAATGCCTTACCCTGGGACTAATGTCTGTGATCAGCAGGGAGTGCTTGCAATGAAAATTCACTACCACTGCTAGGCAGTACCGCAGCCCCTTGATAAAATCCACCACTGATCAGACACAATGTAACATCATATTTTGCATTGTGTAATACTATATTGTGTCAGCTCATCAGCACACCCTCAGCCTGATTTTGATATAGATACAATGCCGACATTTATGCAGATTGAATGATTATTTGCAATTGCACCTGTCTGCAAGCCACACTGCATGCATAGTGATTGAATTGTGATTACCATCATGCAAAGTGAGACACAGGTCACCTTGGTGACAGTAGGAGTGGCTGGTTAGAAAAGCTTAGGCATGTTCAGGGGCATTTCTAGTGAGGAGAGGGTCTGTGTGCAGTCTCTGTCATGGGCCCCCTCCTCTCTGTTCAGCAGCCAGCAGTGCACTGAGCTGTGCGTGGCCAGCACCAGAGTTATAGACTCTAAGCTCTAGAGTGTGCCCAGAGTCTATAGCAGATGCGCTGGTCACCAGGAAAATGGCCGCAGCTGCCATTTTCCCTGTACTGTGCATGGGAAAACTATGGGAAAATGGCTGCTGCAGCCATTTTCCAGATGTTTTATGGTGCCAGACCTTGCGCCAATGTGGGACTCTGGAGAGGTAAGTATATTATGAGTGCAGGGTGTGTGGTGTGGGGCCTCCCTGAATGCCCAGCACACCCTGCGCCCATTATAGATATGCCCCTGGGCATTTTGGACCTTTATACACTGTTTTCTGGGCATCCATAAATTAGCCACTGTTGTCTTGCTCTCAGTAGGAGAGCCCACTCTGTGTCTTGAAACCCGCTATGTATGCTGCAGCTTAGACTTCCTCAGAAAGTTGATGGCTGCCTCACCTGCAATCAATCTTTCTGATGTTTCTCATTTTGTCCATTAGCGGCAGATGGGAGATGCTTTCAGTGAGTGTCTCTTAACACTGGACAGCGAGTGAATCATTAGCATATTTTAGCAATTGCGATCCATGAAAAATCTTAGCTGCAATTGCATTTGCATCCATCTCTGAATCAGGCCCCCAGTGCATGAAATATATGTGAGAGCCCCAGTTATAAAAGGGAAGCATTGCTCTATATTAAATCTGTGTGCTAACTTCAATTTAATCTTATAGTGATTTTTTTACAATGTATACACAAATGGCAGAGCAATAGTGTAAAAGATTAGATATCACTCCAAAAAGAAACAAAGAGAAATCAAAAAGTTAATTTGATATTGTGAATTTCATATTTAGTCTTCAATCTGTAATATACATTTTGATGTGAATTTTTTTTAAGACTTATGAGTGCATAATGAATGGAAACACAACTTACTGTTAATAGTGCAATATATATTTTTTGCGCTGTAACTGGTATGATTATTTCCCTCTTTTATGAAACCTGCACATTTATTAATGATACCAAAAATCTGTACACATTTTATAATTATCATTCTACATATAGTTACTGCACAGACACACCCTGCAGATTTTATTATGAAAACTAACCAGGTTTATCTTAATCCTCATCTAAAGTCATCATATGTGCTCTCACTTATAAATAACATTGTACTACTATATTCCTTACATTTCATGTGGAGAAAAATCAGAACCATATTATTCTGTCTCTTGGTCCTGGTTTGTGAACACTGGCAATGTGTCACTCTCAAACCATTCATTTATTTCACAAGCATGAGACATTAGCACTAGACAGTAGGATATATTAATTTGATTCATAATTTAGTCCACTTAATCAATTAAAAATAAACTTGGATATTAGAAACTTTACCTATATAAAATGGTAGTTCCTTTGGATCTGAGACATGGTTTCTGAAACTGAATGTATGAATTTAAATTGCCAATTACAACTGTACATAACTTACTTTCCAATTTACTTTTTTTAATTTCACTTTATAAGCTTTCAGCCAATCAACATTAAAATCAAACAATATTTTTTTTGAAAAAAATGGGGTAGAACAAGTGCTCTTCAGCTGCCCTTAAGGTGGGGCTATTAGCCACTAGTCAGGGCCAGATATGGGGCCACAAGGTCCTGGAACTGAAAATTATCAAGGACCTATTCCAAGAAGCAAAGGGTGTGTGACCAGTGTTGCATGGGTGTGGCCAATGCCATGTGGGCATGTACATGTCCTAAAGTATCAGTCCCAATGTCTCCCTAAATATGTTAAAGTACATGCTCTACACCATTATTTTTTATTTTAAAAGAATCATTTAGTCAAAAGATCTTTGGAATATAGTGACCCAAGAGCTGCAAGAACTGAATTTTTAATGATTAATCATTTTTTCTACATTCAATAGAAATTAATATATCCAAAAATTTGTTACAACAATGGGGCTGGGATTCACCTTGGTGGATTCAGAGGATGATAAAGGTCTGGAAGAATCACCCATTTTCCAATAACATCATCTTTTAGAGATGTTTCATCAATGTTATCCTATTCATATGTAGAGGGGATCAGAAGGATCTTAAAGCTTTTTGTTATATCCTAAATGTCAATGAGTTTGAAATTAAGCTCAACTTTTGTACTAGTAAAAATAACTTAAATTTGTTGGACTTAACTCTATGTATCACACAAAACATACCAGAAACCTATTGATCCGGACTGTTATACAGATATGCCAAGCTATATCCTTGCAGCCAAAGCAGCAAATCGTGCCATGCATTTTGCTAGATGTGCACCCGTGAGTGCCATAGCATACCATAGTATATGCAGGCACAAAGAAATTGCATAGCGTGATGCGTGAGCATGTTTGTGGCACGATGAGCCACAATGTAACTGGGCACAACTATATCACAAACACATAATAGGAAAAAAGGCTTCAGAATATTCCCTCTGGTCAATTTAAGATAATCATTTAAAATTTCACAGAAAAGGATGTATACAAAATATAATTAGAAGAGATGAGTACCTTATTTTAAAAAAAGGTATATAATAAAGAACTGGTGCAAAAAGCAGAACAAAACACCTTACAAAAAGCAGACAATATTTTTATGAGGTATTAGAATATGCAAAAAAGGAACAAAGATGAAAACATTAAATGAGCATTTATACAATCATCAACACAGTAAGAAGACCCTATACTCAAATAAAGTACTGTACTAACATCTACAGTAATCCCAAATTCATCTTTAGAAAGTTCCCACCTTCAGATAAACTTTTACATTATCCCCTCAATGAAAGCAGTCATTCACAAACAAGAACTTCATATATGAAATGATTTCACAGATGTGGTGCATGTATAGGTTGCAGACCACATACAATAAATAGCCCACCAAAAATATACCATTTGTTTTGTAAACAGTAAATAATATATCATGCACCAGTTAATTAACTACAATAGTAGTAATGTCATATATACTGGAATGTGACTGTTGACTTTTGTATATTGGCCAAAATACATGCCCATTAAAAACAAGACATCTCCGTAATATCAAGAAGGGTCTTGATACCCACTCAGTTGATTTAACTTCAATTAAAAATACTGTTGCCCCCAGTTTTGTGAATACAAAAAAATGTAGGGCATAGTTAAAGTTTTTAGTAATTAGTGGAAGAGAGATGTGGCCTCATTTCTAGCAAACAAAGATGATAGAATGGATCTATAAATTAGGGACACTAGCTCCTCTAGGACTCAATCTTGAGCTTGAACTTACAATAATTAGTTTCTGACCATATTATTTCTCCTGTTCATTTCATGTAGCTTACATGATACAGTCAAGCAATGTATAACAGTAATATTTTTTCCACTGTATTATCCAGATACCTAATTATATATGGTCAATAAAGTTTACCAATTACAATATGTTTTTGAGAGTTTGAACACTTTTTTAATAAGACTTACATGCTTCTTTGCAACTTATTTTACTACAAACATTTATCTATCTTTTACACATTGAAATAACAAGTCTGTTTTATTAATTTCTACTCATTTAATTTTATCCAATGCATCCTATCTTACTTTAAATGTCCTAGCCTGAATATGAGATGCGATGCCAGATGCCTGATACAAGTTAGTCACCAGGTCCTGTGCTACTCTGATAGTGCTGTGCAGTGCTTAAATTGGTCCTAGAGAAGTGGTGCATTTTCAATAAAGGGACAGTGCGCACCACAGGAACGCACTGAAAAAAAGGATGTGGCCTCAAAAGAAGGGGCATGGTCACACAATAGTATTTCCAATTCAAATTATGTCACACAGCACAATCTTGATTCACATTACACCACATATTAGTTTCCCTTATTCATGTATGACACACAGCAGTGCCCCTTATACACAATGCCCATATTTGTGCACCTTATACACAATGCCCACAGTAGTAGTGTCTCTTATACAATGCCCACAGCAATAGTGCCCCTTACACATAATGCCCACTGTAGTGATGCCCCTTATGCAATACCTACTGTAATGGTGCCCCTTATGCAGTGCCCCCAGTAGAGGTAGTTCCACTTATGCAGTGCCTACAGTGGTAGTGCCCCTTATGCAGTGCTCTCAGTATGTGTGCCCCTTATGCAGTGCCCCCATTAGTGGTAGTGCCCCTTATGTAGTGCCCCTTATGCAGTGCTCTCAGTATAGGTGCCTCTTATGCAGAGCCCACAGTAGTGGTAGTGCCTCTTATACAATGCCCCCATTAGTAATCCCCCTGTAATAGTGCCCCCAAATAGTAGTGCCCCTTATCTACTGCCCCCAGCAGTGGTGCCCATTATGCAGTGCCCTGACTAGTGTTAGTGCCACTGCAGTGCCCACAGTGAAAGTGCCTCTTATGCAGAGCCCACAGTAGTGGTGCACCTTATGCAGAGGCCCCCTAATGCAGTGCCCCCAAAAGTGGTGTTGCTTATGCAGAGCCCCCTATGCAATGTCCTCATCAGTAATCAACCTGTAATAGTGCCCCCAATAGTAGTGCCCCTAGTAGTTATGCCCACGGTAGTAGTCCCCTCAATAGTAATGCCCCCAATAGTAGTGCCACCTGAGTAATGCAGCAAACAGTAATGCCCCCAGTATAAATGCCCCATGAATAATGCCCCCCAAGTAATGCCCACAGTAAAAGTGCCCCCTGAGTAATGCCCCAAGTATTAGTGCCACTTGAATAATGTCCCCAGTAATAGTGCCACCTGAATAATGCACCCAATAGTAATGCACCCAGTAGTAGTGCCTCCTGAGTAAAGCCCCCAGTAGTAATTCCCCCAATAGTAATGCCCCCCAGTAATAGTGCCCCCTGAGTATTGCCCCCAGTAGTAGTACTGCCTGAGTTATACCCCCAGTAGTAGTGCACCCTGAATAATGTCCACACTAGTAAAGTCCCCTGAGTAATGCCCTCAGTGGTAATGCCAACTGAGTAATGCCCCAGTAGTAAAGTCTCATGAGTAATGCCCCCAGTAGTAGTGCCCCCTATAGTGAAGTCGGTTAATTAAAAAAAACAAAAACTAATACTTACCTTAAGCTCCGCTCCCGAGTCTGCAGCTGTCTGGTCCGCATGGCTACTCCTTTAACTATGGGTGAGACCTCATGATGATGCCTCTCCCATAATGCACTGCGGGAGCTGAATTCTCTTCCATAGTGCACTGTGGGAGCCAACGTCTCTCTCATAGTGCACTGTGGGAGCCAGAACTTGGAGCTCAGGAGTGAGCTCCAGCTTCTGGCTAGCGCTGTGGGGAGGGAGCCAGATGCCCACAGGTAACAAAATCTCAATGGGTGCCCTGCAAGTGGCCCTGTGGCATTTGCCTAAGGTGGGTTGGTGGAGTCGGAACTAGTTCCGTCTCCAAATAGAAGTGACAGAGTGCAGTTCTGCCCTGTTCCGGCCCACTTTAACCCCTGGCATCGAGCATTTTTGAGAATGCGCTGATTATTTTTATTTGCAATACTTGTATATATATTGCTTGACTGAGTCTGTAAATGAAGCACAATGGAACTTGATGTGGAAAAAATGCCACTGCCACTGCACTTTGTATACACTTTCAGAGACTCAGTCACACACAGATATACAATACTACAGCAAGAATGTATGAGGACACTTCTGTACTTTTCAGCCTTGATCCCCTAACTATGTCTATTCATTATTTTATATGTAATTACTAGCGCTTCTATCAATTCTGGATTTACAATTAAAAATTTATAGACTAGAAATACAACAAAAAATAACCTATCTTTAAACCTGATGCTAAACTTAATGCATTTCATAAAAATAAATTATTTGATATTTCTAAATATTAAATTTCAGTAGGTTTACAATGCTTATCATTAAAATTCTACAATAAATGCATTTAGGGCCTGATTCAGACCCGGTCACAAGCGCTGAGCACTCAAAACCTGGGTTGATGGTGTCCCACAGTGCATGCGCACGATGGAGCCGGTTCCGTTGTGTGCATGCACGAGACCCAGCTAGTAACGGGCAATCCGTCACTCCTGGTCTCGCACCAAAGGTGGCGAGCTGTCAATGTTGAGTGACAGCTCGCCCCCTTTGGTGGGCGGGCTGGGGGGGTGGCTGTTCAAATGGAGGCATTCCCATGACAACGCCTGCTGTTTGGAGGCGGCCCCATTGACATCACAAGTGATGTCAGTGGAGAGCTTCCAGCTCTGTTAGAGCCGAAAGCTCTCTGGGGCTTGCAATGAATGAGACCCTACCACAAGGGTCTCGTTGCAAGCCCAATGGTCGCGATGGTCTTGACCATCGTGACCATCATCATGGCCGCTCGCTATAGCTGTGGGTGGTAACCCACAGCTTTGCGAGTGGCCAAGAGGCCGCTCCAACAAAAAAAGCCCGGTTCTGATTCAGAGCGAGCGCTCTGACAGAGCGAGCGGCTCTGCATCAGGCCCTAAATGCTCAAATTGTTGGTTGACAAGAAAGCTAAATTTGATTTCATTCATATACAAGATAATGTTAGCACTTGGATAAAAAGACAGCTGATGTAATTTCTGACAATAATTTTCTACAACACAATATCAAAGATAAACCTCATTACATCCTCTCACTGACATTTCTTATACATTTAAAAAAATCCACATGTGGGTTTCCATACAACTCACCAACTGCTGGACAGTGATGAAGAATGCTAGAAAAACTTTATATGCAGGTATTAATCAGGTATCTCCTACAGAGCTAAGTAGCAGACTATTGTCTCCCACTGAGTCACTCTTCACATTATCAACAAGATGACCCCTGCACATGTTCAGTAGTGATCTCTGAGGCTATCTTGTAACAGTGCATGGAACCTTCCTTTGAGAAACAGGAAGAATGTAGTCTGTAAAGGAGCACACTCCTCATTCAACATAAACTTGCTTCAGTCAGGGCCATCAAGAGCAGTGACAGTCCTGGGTACTGTGGAGATGGGTGTTCTACAGACCTAGGCCCCTCCAGTAGTCCCATAATCGGATAAGTAGGAATGCCTTCTACCCTCTCTGCACTCCTGGGTTCAGTCATGCTATCTGATTGCTCATGGAACTTTCCTTGTGTACAGTACTTTTGGTTTCAATGGTCATTTTCTTTTTTCACTTATGGCATAATCTGCTCCCTTTGCTTCACTAGCTATTGCCGGCTTTATTTAAAACCTCTTTATAATTAATTATGAAATGAGACACAGTTGCTACTCTCTCCTCTTATTTTTTTATTAGATACAACACATTTAGAATCAAAATAATTACATTCTAAGAACCCTTACTAAAATCGTATTTGTGGGTGATGTTACACTTACCCTTGCACACCCAAAACATGTTCCTGCTGTACATTTAAAAACACTTCAGTGTGCTATAAACTAAACACCAGTAAAACAGAAACCCTTTATTTGATTGTCAGTCCCCTTTAGGCAACAAAAGTTTAAATATATTCAAACCAATATAATTAAATACCTAAAGCTTAGTACACATTAGACATTGTGTAGACAGCATGACATCACCGGTGACAGGACCCGGCATGCAGCAAGTGCATTCATACTTGCTGATGCTGGGTCCGACGGGGGAGGAGCATGTCAAATTGCATTTTGCAGCATGACATCATTAGCAACATCCCCGTGTCGGCCCTGCAGCAGGACTTATGGGAAATGCCGCTAGTGACCTGTGGGAGGGCGCATACCATGGGTACACACTAGACGATGTACGCGATATGTCAATCTGATCTGCGGGATCGGACAACATATTGTTTTGTGTTTAACCAGCATAAGAATCCATATATGCTGATTGCCTCTACAAACAATTTATTTAAACTTATCTGCACTCATTAATACAATTTAGCAAAATGTTTGTTAAAAATTGTCTCCCTGTAAGCTTTCACCTTTGTGTTGTATTAATATATTTAACTGATCATTTTAGGAACAATCCTTGTAATGATAGTCTTTTGACAGCTCAGAAATACAGTACGTGATAAGGGCACATGGCCTGATTCAGAGCCGCTCGTAAGCGGCCGCTCGTTTGCTCCGAGCAATGTTTTCACAACTGCGCATGCATATGGGTCATAATACGCATGCGCCAACCAGTCATTGTGGTTGGAAATCGAGCGGATGCAAAATAACGAGTGCCTGCTAATTTGATTGACAGGATGAGGCGTTTGTGGGTGGTAACAGGGGAAGGTGCTTGAAAATGGGGAGTGGAGATCCGAACGCAGGCGTGCCAAATGGTAAAAACGTGCGTTTTAAGGGTGTGCATAATTAACAAAGCTGCATCATCGACCACGTCACTTGCTTGTTTCTTAGCCTGAACTGTTCGCATGATTGCGGTTGGAAAATCCAACCACAACCACTGCGAGCAGATCAGATGCCTTTCGATGTACTCGATTAATCAAATAAATAGCGGCGATAATGTAGGATGCGAGCGGCCAGGGGGCGTCTTTACAAAATAGCGAGCACATGTTTGGTTCGCTCGCTCAGACATAGAGGCATCAACAGACCGCAAAGAGCGAGCGCTCCATTTAAATAGCCGGCCCCTTTTTCTGAATGAGCGAGCACAAATAGCGTCCGGCTCTGAATCAGGCCCACAGTTGTGCCCTTATATTATGCCTGAATAAAAAAACAGAAATATCCATAGAGAATTGTGGTGGTGGGGCATAGCATTTAAGGGGCTACACCTCAAAAGGTTTTTCAGATACAGAGCTGAAATTTGGCACGGTTGGGTAGAACTATTGCTTGGTGCTTACTGCCAAAGTTCAGGGCAAAAACATAAAAAATGAGGATTTGGGAGTTATCTAAATTTCTAACTGTCAGTTTTTTCTAACAATCTCAATTAGGATTATTTTTCTGCTGTTCTCTATGGTGGATATTTGGGAAGGCATAACTCAGGGTAGTGGGCAAATTTAGACTTGGGGTTTAATTTATTAGGTAGCTATTGTTCCAGTGTATGTGCTTTTGGGGTTCAGGTAAAGAAGATAGTTACAGTTTTTAAAATATTACCTCAATAATATGTAATTGTATAGATAGGAGGCTCTACAGGAGCCTCCAGCAGGTTTACTCTTTGTTGCTTCACTAGGTACACAAAGATAGCTGTCATTTGTGGGCATTAGTGATGGTGTGCTCGGGGGAAGGAATCGGCCATCAGCTGCAGCCAGGACACGTGGGAGGAAGAGGGTAGTGAGCATTTGCTGTGGCTGCCCCCCTTGGAGATGGTAGTGGTTGTTAGTGGTGGTGGTGCAGGTGGCAAAGTGGGCAGCAGTGGTGCAGGTGGAAAGACCCGGGTGAGGTAGCAGCACACAGGTGCAGTCTTGGATCTGGAAGATCCATGATACGAGATGGGATCAGTGAGACCAGTCTGTGCTTCTGTGTTTAATTTAAAAAACAAAACCTGTGTAAAAAAATGTGTGCCCCCCCCAAAAAGCACCAACAACAAGCACCGGGCTTTGGAGACCCAGTATTGATTGTGCTAAATACAGGGGACAAATGACATAGGGGTCCCCTGTATTAAGCACAACCAGCACCAATCTTTTCAGAATCAGTACTGGTTGCCAAAAAAAGGGGACAAATGATGTAGGGGTCCCCCATATTCAGCACAACCAGCACTGGGCTCTGAGATGGTCCTGGTTCTAGATGTACATGGGGAAAAAATGTGCTGGATCCCACTGTATTTACCAGAATCAGAACTGGACCCTTTCTAGTGGGGGGTGATGCCACAGCCATGGGAGCTCTTTCACCAGGTCCACAAGCATCACCCCTGACCGCTAGTCATCCCAGGACAGGGTTCCATGGGAAGCTGGGAACACCTTAATATAGGAGTCCTCCTCTCCAGTGCACCCAAGGCCCAGGCTGATAGCCTGGGGATATTCCCATCATCCATGGCCAGGGGGTGCCGGGTCGATTATGTAAAGTGTGGTGCAAGTAAAGAGTTAAAATATTTGCTTTTGCTATGGAACTACAGTTCCCAGGAACCCTACCCTGTATGCTGGTACATGGAGAACCACAAGTACCAGCATGCAGGGTATTACGGGCCCACTGATACCTGTAGTTCCACAGCAAAAGCAATATTAAAAAACCACAGAATACACACACCGTAGAAAAGTAACATTTTATTAAAACATACATGCACTTACACATGTGCACACACACATGCACACACACTATCTCACATACATATCCCTATAGCCCATCTGTCCTATTCTCCAGTTGATTATCCAATGGAGTACCTGTAATATAAAAATCCATACTCACCTCACCTCCTATGCATGGATCACATCCCCTTCATTCCAAAGTAAGCAATCAAGGGTCTTGGCAAAGAGAAAAACTAAATATTCAAGCCCTCGTACATTAGTAGCATCCTCTAAGGACACTGCTACCCGAATTAAAGGTTTGCCATGTGATTTCAGTACAGAAATCCCAGTGCGGAGCACTCATTGGCTGAGAGCCGAGCCTTCTGCCTCTGAGCTAATGAGCAGTTCTAACCATTGACATCAATGGTGAGAACCGAGCGTGCCCATTTCAAAAATGGCGCCTCAGCGCCATATTTTAAATTTAAAGATGGCCGTCATGAGCCAATCACGTTTGGCGACATCATCGCTCTACCCCATCTACTGGGTTATATAGAGTACCAGTATGCAGGTATGCCTGCTGGGACCTGTAGTACTACTGCAAAATACATTATTTATATTTTCATATGCACCACACTACACAATCAATCCAGCACCCACCACCCAGGGGTGCTGGGGATAGCCATGGGCTATCAGCCTGGGCCTGGGGTGCCCTGGAGAGGGGTACCCCTTTATTGGGGAGGTCCCCAGAGATCCCCAGCCTGGGCTGACTAGTGGTCAATGGTGATTCTTTGGCTGGGGGGCCCGGTGAAAGAGCTCCCATGGCTGTTGTATCAGCCCCCTGCTGGAAAGGTCCAATGCTGGTTTTAGTAATTACAGGGGCACCCTACACATTTTTTCCCCTGTATTTCCAGAACCAGGAATTGCTCAGAGCTCACTGTTTGTTGCGCTGAATACAGTGATCCCCTATGTCATTTATCATCCATATTTTGGCAACCAGGTCTGGTTATAAAAAGCCTGGTGCTGGTTGTGCTTAATACAGGGGACCCCTAAGTCATTTGTCCCCTGTATTTAGCACAACCTGTACTGGCTTTCCAAAGACTGGTGCTGGTTGTTTATTTTGGGGAAGGGGGGAAGCCATTTTTTTTACACAGGTTTCTTTTTTTATATTTTTAAACAATGAAGCACATATGGGTCTTACAGATACCATTCCTGCTTCTGTGTTTGTTTATTTATACACAGATGCAGGTATCATGGATCTTTTTGATCTGAGCCTGCACCTGTCTGCTGCTACCTCTGCTGGGTCCTGCAGTCCACACCATTAATGCCCATTACCATCCCCAGATTCTGGCTGCACATAATTCCTGCTAACCCCCCCTCTATCAGGTCCTGGCTGCAGCTAATGGCTGCTTCCTTCCCCTGAGCCCATTGTCACTACTGCCCACACTGACCAGCCATCTTGGTGCACCCAAGTGAAGCCACAGTGCAGCCTCAGTAGGAGCCTCCAGCAGGTGTACTACCTGCTGGAGACTCCTACTAAGGCTGCACCACAATTTGAAATGTCCTATCTCTACAATGGTTCATTCTTGAGGTAATAGTTTAAAAACTGTAACTTTCTCAATTACCTAAACCTCAACAGCACATACCGTTAAACAATAGCTACCTATGAAAACAAACCCCAAGTCTAAATTTGCCCCCTATCCTGAGATATGCCTTGCCAAAAATCCCCCATAGAGTATAGCAGAAAACTGGTCCTAATTGAGAGTGCTAGAAAAAACTGACAGTTGAAATTTAGATTACACCCAAATACTTTTATGTTTTTGGCCTGAAGTTTGTAATGCTGCACCTGATGACAGTTCTATCTGCCCATGCCAAATTTCAGCTCTCTACCACTAATAGCTTTTGAGGTGTAGTCCCTTAAACACCATGACCCCCTTGTTAGTTCTCTATAGAGAATTCCATTTTTTTCTAGGGGACCCCTATGTCATTTGACCCCTTTTAATTTGGCAACTAGGTTTGGCACTGAATAGCCTGGTGCTGGTTGTGCTTAATACAGGGGACCCCCTATATTGTTTGTCCCCTGTATTTAGCACAACCAGCCCTGTGGCTCCAAAGCCCGATGCTGGTTGTGCTGTGGGGGCACGTAATTTTTTTAATATTACATATTAATTATTGAACAGATGCATGGTTGGATCTCCGTGATATGTTCATGCCTCTGTGTCTTATTGATTAGTTTTTCTCAGATGCATGCCCAGCACCAGTGAGCCCCTCTATCACCTGCTGATGCTTCTGTGCATGGCCCTGTTGCTGCCATTGCTCTGCACCCCTGCTGCTGCCACTGACCCACACACCTGCAGCTTGCCACTACAGCCATCTCTTCCTCTGCACCCCCAAAATACCTCCTGTGTGCTGTCCGCTCCTCCACCCATGCTAGTGTACCTATTTGTTGTCCTTCTGCCTTGCAGGGTGCCCAGTTTGCTTGTCAAATCCCTGATGGTTAATAAATTATTAAAAAGCAATGAAAATCCATAGACAAAACACCTTATGGTTTGACATATCCCATTAAGGCTTCTTAGACATGATCTGAAATTTCACAAAACCTACTGAATTTGTGACACTCAACCTAAAAAAGCAGTAAAATTAGAATCATTAAGGCTGATGCCTTAATTGACGTGTTCCTTGCACAATACAGATATGGTAGATAGCCCTCTGATGAAGTCTCTGACAAAATGCATTAGGGTGTGGCCTCGTGACATGACACTGAGACTCCATCGACTCCCCCAACTCCATGGTTAGCAGCGACGTGGTCCGAACTGCAGCAACATCTCTAGAAGTGGTGAGCAGTGTGGTGTGTGAACCTGTCAGCTTCCACTCTGTGAGAGTGCTGAAGTGCTGAATCTGCAGTTAACCATAGGATTTGATGGCACACCATATCTGTGTTGCATAGGAACACATCAATTAAGGTGTCAGCCTTAAAGATGGTAATTTAATTGCTTTTTTTAATTTAAGTGGTACAAATTCAGTAGGTTTTGTGAAATTTCAGAACATGTCTAAGAAGCCTTAATGGGACATGTGAAACCGTAAGGTTTTTTGTCTATGGATAAACTTATATGGATAAATAAAGGACATACTTTTGTTTGTTTATTTATGAAAACATCAGATATAAAAATTATTACAAAATGTGTGTAAATGTCACTGATCTGTCTCATATAATGAACAACTTGATCCCCCTGGAGAATGGGCATTTCTGAATGGTTTCATCAGATGCGATCATGTCTGGGAGGCCCAGCCTGGTGTGTTTGCATCTGATGCAACCAAGCCAGGCAAGTGCTTAATATGATTTTTCTTTTATTTGAATAAAGAAAGCAACAAATCAGGAGAATTAAATTGAAAGTATAAAATATTTGACATCAAATAGTATATGTAAGTTACAAAAATTAGGAATAAATGATGTATTTTGAAAATGAAGTCAAATATAGCTGAAAGATTACACACAAATTCCACATAAGTAAAGAGGCAGAAGTTGTGCCCTATATACACTTTTCGGTAATGAAAATGTATGTATCATCCTCTGACTGGGATAATTCAAATACATAAATAACATGCATTATTTCATATTTATTTTATTCTTTTAGTTGATATTATGTAGGTCGCACTACACAACCTCTTAAAATTTGATAGGTTCACATAGATCAAAGATTAAGCACAGCATGACAGTGAAGCAGAAGACATTTCAAAGAGTTTAATTTATCATTAACTACTGGGTTAAAATTTATAGGAATGAGACAACACAATGTGACACTGAGTTGAAACAGTATTACACTTTATATAAGCAAATATTTGATTTCTAACCTAAATTTTGAAGTCAGACATGAAGTGTTCTTTTAAGTATGTTTGTAATTTGAATTTTAAAAGTTGTGCTTTAATAATACTGTATAGTAATAGGGTCAATTGATTACTTAATTGTTTTTTTTACCCACAATCAGACTTTTTAAGGCTCTTCTGGTGATGCAGATGAATTTCAGTAAGTAGGAGAGAAGTGTAGCTTTTGCTATCTCTCTGTTAGCAGTAAAAGCAAAGGGGTTTGCTTAAAGCTTACACTATTGTGAATTTCAAAACAAATTTGATTACAAACGCTCTAGTGATTGCATACATTGTTTTTAACTCCCAATGCTGGGTTCTATGCAATATTGAAGAAAACATAATTGATGAGATCACATGATCAATTTCTTGAATGAAAAACTGTCAGTCTATACACCTCATGGTGCATTCTGCTTACAAAGAGTAGCATTTTAACCCCTGTGCACAGGTGTGTATTCATACAATGTATACAGGGGACAATTTTATTGTCTAGAAACATTTTACTGTTTACTACAAATACTAAATAAAGATGTATTTTATAAATTATGCATACAATATTAGTTGTATGTTTTAGTAGTATTATCAGTATCTGAATCTACAGGCATATGGATAAAACAGCATCTATTATATACATTTTATAGCTACAAGATAATCAGACTTTCATGTAGATTACTATTTATTATATAAACGTAGGCTTACCATACTATTCATTTAAACCAGGTTGTTCAGGAAACACATTTTTCTGCTTCTTCCCCTCTGCCTTCTCTGATCATAAGTATTCTCAATGTTATAGAGGGAATGGACTGGTCAAGAAGGCTTTTGATTGGGAAAAGACAAAGGCTTAGGAGGACCAAAAATTTTATGATGCGGATTCTTGTGCTGCGCACATTTAGTAAATGGGAAAATAAAGTCCCAAACATTGTTTCATAGAAATGTAACCAAATAGGAGTGAGAATGGAATTCAAGGGTTTCACTTATTCCAGCATGTTCATTGAACAAAGATACGTGTGTCCAGGTTAATCCTTTTTGGCAAAGTTCTGGATGCACGAACATCTTACCCAGTGGTGGTATTGGAGCTAATTTAGTAAAAGAAAGAGGATTAATGATGGGATGAAATTCTTGATGGGTAACCCCTTCTTCAGTAGACCAGGTGCAGGATATGGCATGTGCCTTCCGATTCTGATCCCCAGGGTGGAAGGTGATTTTGTAGTTGAACCTTGAGAAGAAAATGTCCAAAGAGATTGCCGAGGGTTAAGGCATTGTGCAGACATTAAATATAGCAGATTTTTATTGTAAAAAAACAGTTATAGGATGTTTAGCCCCATTGAAGAGGTATCACTCTTCTTGAGCCAATTTGACAGCTAAAAGTTCCAGGTCACTAATACCATAATATTTCTCAGCAGGAGCGATTATTTGAGGGAAAAACCCAAAGGGATGAAGTTTGTCATCCTCCATGATCTGGGATAAAACACCACCCACACCCACAGATGAGGAATCAACCTCAAGAAAAAATTGTAAAAGTCCAGTTGACTGAAGATTGGAGTGAAGTCTTGTTTCAAGTCATGAAAAGCAGAGATGGTTTCAAGCAACCAGTGTGAGGGATTAGCACCCTTTTTGGTTAGAGCTGTGATTGGAGCAACAACAGTGGCAAATTACTTTTACATTTTCTGTAATAATTTACAAATCCCAGAAATCACTGGACTCCCTTCAATGTGGATGGTTGATGCCAATCCTGGACAGCCCTTATATTTTCTGTATCCTGTAATTTCCCAGAGATAATGTACTTCAGGTACTTTGAATATATATTTGGATAGTTTACCATAGAGGTGATTGGCAAGAATACACTGCAAAACTTCCTTAAAAATCCTGCTGATGTGACTGCAGTTCTTGAGAGAATATGAGAATGTCATCTAAATAAACCACCACATAGATATACAAAATGTCTTGAAAACTTTAAAGGTTGGAACATTGCGGGGGCATTGCAAAGACCAAACAGCATAACTAAATTTTCGCAAAGGCCATCTTGGTTATTAAAACCATCTTCACTCATCACCTTATTTTATTCTGATCAAGATATTTGCTCCTTTTAAATCAAGCTTGGTGAAAACAACAGCTCCATTTACTCTGTCAAAGAGCTCAGTGATAAGATTCAAAGGAAATACATTTTTGGTGGTTAAGTAATTGAGACTCTGGTAGTCTATGCAGGGTAAAGACCTCCATCCTTATTCTTTACAAAGAAAACCTCAGGTCTGGCAGGAGATGAGGAAGGTCTAACAATCCTTTTTGTAAATTCTCTTGAATGTATTCAGACATAGTGGCAGTCTCTGGTACAGATAATGGATATGTTTGGCCTCTAGGTGAAAAGTTCCTGGATTCAGTTCACAATCTCATTCTCTAGGAGGTAGCAAAGTAACAGGAACTTGTTCACTAAAAATATCAAGGAATTCCTTAAAAGCTTCAGGATGTACTACAGACCCACCAGACTGGGTTACTCATATCGAAATGACACAAGACTAACAAGACTGGAAACAAAAATCACCCAAAGATTTGAGTTGAGATGTAGTCCAATCAAACTGGGGGTTTGGAAGTTGAAGCCATGGAAGGCCCAGGACCAGATGGTGCATAACTTTGGGAATAACAAGAAACACATTTGTTCAACATGTAGTGCTCCAACTTGCATTGTGAAGGGAATGGTGAAATGAGTAACAAATTCTCCTTGGATGCGGCTTCCATCTATGGCTGTAAGAAAAAGTGGTTTCGAGAGGACTTTCAAAGGAATAGAGGCTTCTTGGACAAATGATAGAGCAACAAAGCTCCCGGCAGCTCCAGAAGCCACCAAGACATCCAAGGATTTAGAACCTCGAGGAGTGGTCAGAGTCACATTTAAAAAAAAACAGTCAGACTTTCAGGAGTGCTGAGTAGAAGCCCCCAACCTGATCTCCCCAGAACATGTCAGGGTTTGGTGTTTCCCAGTCATATAGAACATGATCCAATAAAATGATTTGGACTGGCACAATATTTAATAAACAGTCAGACTTTGGGGAGTGCTGAGCAGAAACCCCCTACCTGATCTCCCCAGAACAGGTCAGGGTTTGGAGTTTTGCAGATGTAAAGGATATGATCCAATAAAATGATTTGGACTGGTACAATACAGACAAACTTTTTCTTGCTGACACCACAAATGTTCTTCAGTAATCAAATGGGAGCAGTTAACTTGAATAGGTTCATACACTAGGGGAGCAGAAGGATAAGGAGTAGTAGAACCACAGGGTTTAAACCATGCATTCCTGAACCTGCATGTGGCTCTCACAGATGTAAATCAATTTTAATACACAGATATATGAGTTCCTGTAAGGACACAGGAGGATCATGAGAGATCAGTTAGTTCATCTTTAAGCCTTTCATTTAGGCCATTCCAAAAAGCTGCTCTATGGACCTCATCATTCCGCTCAAAGTCCACAGCGATGTAAACTGGACCACATATTGCCCAACAGGATGAGACCCTGCCAAATTCAAAAGATACTGTATCCATGGAGGCAGCCAAAGATCAACCTTGTTCATCAAATATTATTTTAAAAGTTGCTATGAAATCCGAATAATTGGATACAATTGGATCTGCTTGCTCTCATAGAGGCAATACCCATTCCAAGGCTGAACCAGAGAGAAGTGATATGATTTAAGATATTTGAGATCATTGTTTTGGAAAGCTAAAATTGAATTTCACATTGATTGATGAATCCCCGACAGAGTTTAGAGGCACCCTCAAATCTATTGGGAGTTGGAAGCTGCATTCAGGACTGTGGAGCATTGGCAAGTGAAGGAGTAACTGTGGATGCTAAGGAAGGCACATTAGATGCAGGCTATATAGATCCCAGGCTGGCTTGAATGGTCTCTAATCGAGATGAGAGTTCCTGTAGATATTGCATGACCTGGTGCTGGGCAAATTTTTAATTTTCTAAGCATGAAGCAATGTCTGCAGAGCATTAGTACCTGGATTCTATTCAGAGTTCATTAGGCCTGAACTTACTGTCTGGACTGGGGTATTATGACTGCTCAGTACTCACTGATGGTACGGGAGTTTGCATTCAAGATGGTCATATATAAGTCCTCCTCAGATGGCATAAGTAATATGGCAATATACATGGGTGGTATCAGAGAGCAAGAGCTGAGAGAACAATTTATAGTAGATATTGCATTGCAATATACTCGAGTTGGAGTGGACCCAGACTTGAAGAATATACTTGAGTTGGAGTAGAACCAGACTTGAAGAATATACTGAAGTTGGAGTGGAATTCGACTTGAAGAATATACTGGAGCCGGAGTCATCAGAGAGACTAGCACTACTAGCATTGGAGCTAGAAACAGAGCATGTGTCAGTGGCAAAGTTCAGGCACTGAATGCTGTGAGGAGTGAGGTTTTACACCCTGTGCATGACTGGGATTGGATGTTGCCATCAGGTGGCCACTGACCTGGATACCCATTGGGTACTTAGCATTCAGCTGAAAAGATTCAACATGGTGGCACTCAGTGTCCAGGTTTGGCAGGAATGTGACAAAACACCTAGCTCCCTGAGACCACCAGCACACTGAGGATCCTTCAGAGACATACCAAGCAGGGCAGGATCCGCTATGACCACGCTCTTTGTCTGAAGCCAGCAGGAATGCTGCTGGAGTTTGGACCCCCAAGACCACTGCCACCCTGAGGATCTGCCAAGATGGTGCAGCATGACCTCAGAGATGAGTACGGTTCCTGACAATCAATTTTAAACAATAAGGATAAGGTGTCTAACCCTTTTGAGATTGCTACTGTTTTGGCAGCTTTTTATACCCATCTTTAAACTTTAAGGATGATATTGACACCCCATCAACCATCTATAAATTTTGTTAATGATTTTCTCTCTAGTCTACATCTGCCACAGTTAGAATCATTGGTTCAGTCAGCCCTAGATGCCCCCTGTTCAGTGGAGGTTGTACCCACTATGGCTTCTCTGAAAATTGACTTAGATGGCTTCTCTAACAAGTTTTTCTCTTTCAAGACAAACTGGTTTTGAGTATTTGAGGAAGGTTTTTTTCCTCCAAAAATGTTGTAGGCTAGTAGTATTGATATATTAAACTATATGAAAAAGCCTGCACATGGCATCTATTCACAATGTGGGGAGAGATCAGGGGCATCACAAAGTTGCTGGTCATGCCCCTTACAGTGATAAAAATAGGATGCATCTCAAGGTCATGCCAACTTTTATATTGAAATTGGCCCTTTTATGGGTGCACACAGAGCAGTGCCCTTAAGCAACAGCCACCCTATCCCTTGCCCACCATAGAAAGTACACTAGGATTATAGTGTGAGAGTCTGTTTTGGGGAAGACCAGTAAGGAGACTTTTGCAATAATCAATTAAGGAGATAATGAGTGCATGAATGAGAGTTTGTACAGAGTTTGTACAGTGTCTTTTCTAAGATATGATCATATTCTGGTAACATGATTTGGAATCATATTGAATGTGGGGAACAAAGGACAGTTCAGACTCAAGAATGACACGTAGACAGTGAGCTTGTTTGGTGGGTTTGTTTGGCAATTATCAACAGTGGAAGAGATAAAAGGTTGGTAACTAGTATTGGTCAGTGGAAATATAACTAATTATGTTTTGGAAATGTTAAGTTTCAGGTGGTGAGATGACATCCAAGGTGAAATGGCAGAGAGACATTCAGTAATGCGGACGTATACAAATGGTGACAAATCTAGGGAGAATATGTAGATTTGAGAATCATCCACATACAGATGATAATAAAATCCATAAGAGCTGATAACTTTGCAAATATATGTATTATAAATTTAGAAAATCAGAGGACCTGAGACTGAACCTTGTGGTACTCCACCTAATAGTGTAGAGGAGGTGGAATTAAGAGAAACAAACACTGAAAGAATGATTAGATAAATAGGATGAGAACCAGTATAGGGCTGATTCCTATAGACCTAGGGATTGTAGTATTGTATGAGAAGAGAGTGGTCAACAGTGTCAAAAACAGCAGATATATCTAGAAGAATACGAAGTGAGTAATAACCTTTATATTTAGCAGTGATCAGATTATTCATTAATTTAGTCAGTGTTTCCTCTGTGAATATTGGGAATGAAATACTAACAGAATTTAGTAAAAAAAAAAGTTGTGCGAGTGAAGAAAGTGTGTGAGGTGGGTATAGGCAAGTCTCTCAAGTAGCTTGGAGGGACATGGGAGCTTAGAGATGGGAAAATAATTTGAGAGAGAGTTAGGGTATTTTTTTAAAATAGGAGTAATCACTACATGCTTGAATACTGATTGAAAGAAATCAGAAGATAAAGAGATTTGAGATTTTTGTTAATGTTGGGATGAGCACAGGAGACAAAGTTCTGCTGATTTGTGAGGGTATTTGATCAAGAGAAGTGGTAGTATAGTAGGAGAATGTGAAGAGTGTAGTTACAGTACTTCAACTTTATTTGTGGGATCAAAGAGAAGGTGCCAAAGGGTTCAGGGAAGGAATTGAGCAGGTTGCTGAGGAAGAGCATACCATTTCTTATCAATCATATGCACTAATAGTATTTATTATTGTTATTATTATTATTATTATTATCCTTTATTTATATGGAGTCACAATTGTTCCGCAGCACATTACATAGTACATAAAACTAAAAAGTGAACAAGAAACAAGTAACTTACAATACAATGCAGTGCAAGACAAGGACATGATTTATATACATTGCTGCAATAGCGATTAAGTCACTCACAATAAGCAGCAGGGAGTTGGCAGTCACATGTTAGGTGCCCTTATGAGAAGTAAATAGTAGAAGAAAATGTAAAGAGAAGCACATGAGGGAAGAGGTCCCTGTTCATGAGACCTTACATTCTAAAGGAGAGGGGCAGACAGACAGGCATGACACAGAAGGAGAAGATAGGGAGGAAAGAGCATGAAGTGGGTTAATATGGGATCTGGAAGGCCTTGATGTAGTAGTTGGTCTTGAGAGCCCGTTTTAAGATTTGTAGAGAGGTGGAGAGTCTAATTGGGAGAGGGAGAGCATTTGAAAGGTAGGGATCAGCACAAACAAAATCTTGGATGCGGGAGAGGGAGGAAGTAATCAGTTGGCAAGAGAGGCGGCATGCATTTGTTGAGCAAAGTGGACATGCGGGAGTGTGAAGGGAGAGAAGGTCAGAAATATATGTGGGAGATGATTTGGTGGGGGCTTTATAGGTGAGTGTAATTACCTTGAATTGGCATCTAAAAGAGAAGGGGAGCCAGTGTAGGGCTTGAAGGAGAGGGGAAGCAGTTGTAGAACATCTGGAGAGGAAGATGAGCTGAGGAGCAGCATTGAGAACCGATTGTAGTTGAGAGAAGTGAGAGACTGGGAGGCAAGCTAGAAGAAGGTTACAGTAGTCCAATCTGGAGATGACCAGCGAGTTGATGAGGGTTTTAGTGGCATCCTGGGTGAGGAAGGGTATAATCCTGGAGATATTTTTTAGCTGGAAATGGCAAGACTGCACATGGTGCTGAATCTGTGGTTTAAATGAGAGGGGGGGTTCTATGATAACTCCAAGACAGCACACTTTGGGGCTAGAGGAGATAGTTGTGCCATCAATAGGTAATGAAATTGTGGGAAGTGGTGAAGTGGATGGGGGTGGGAAGATGATCAGCTCAGTCTTAGACATGTTAACTTTAAGAAAGCACTTGGACATTCTTGAAGAGACAGTGGAGAGACAGTTGGAGATATGGGTAAGGAGCAAGGGGGAGAGCTCAGAGGTGGAAAGGTAAATTTGAGTATCATCAGCATAGAGATGATATTGGAGGTCAAAGAAGTTTATGAGTTCACCTGAAGAGGACATATATAGCAAGAAAAGAAAAGATCCAATACCAGAACCTTGGGGAACTCCTACTGTTAGTGGAAGTGGTGGGAAGGGTACTCATGAGACGATACAAAAAAGGAATGATCAGAGAGGTAGGAGAAAAGCCAGGAGAGGGCAGTGCCATGTAAACCAAGAGAGTAAATGATTTGCAGGAGGAAAGGGTGGTCTACAGTGTCAAATGCAGCAGAGAGGTAAAGTAGAATGAGCAGAGAGTAGAAGCCCTTGGATTTGGCAGCAAGGAGTTCATTGCTGACTTTTGTGAGGGAAGTTTCAGTGGAGTGGAGAGAACAAAGCCACTTTAAAATGAGTCAAGGAGGGAGTGGGAGGAAAGAAGGGTGGTAAAGTGGTTGCAAACAATATGCTCAAGGAGTTTGGAAGCAAAAGGAGAAGAGAGGTGGGGCGGTAGTATAATCAGATCAAGGGTAGATTTTTTAAGAATGGGGAGACAAGGGCATGTTTGAATGCAGAAGGGACAGTGCCAGATGATAGGGAGAGATTAAGGAAGTTAGCAAGATGGGAACATGCAGAAGTAGACAGGTAGGTAGGGATAGGGTCAAGAGGGGAGTTGGAAGCAGAGGAGGACCGGAAGAGGGCCATGACTTCCTTTCCAGAAACAGGGGATAAGGATGTCAGACTTGGGGAGACAGAAGGGGAGGGGTGGTCAGGGAAAGGAGGTTCTTGAAATATGTTTGTTTGGTGAGTGACAAGGCAACACTGTAGGATGAGAGAATAAATTTGAAATTGAGGAAGTCAGCCTTAGTGCGTATCTCCACTGATGCTCAGCAATTCTTGAACACTTGGAATGGCAGGGTTGTGTTGTGGATCTGCGAGGGTGAGTAGTTATTGCCGGAGCAACAGAGTCTAGAGAAGAAGTGAGAAATTGTTCAGGGAAGTAGCTTGTTCAGGACATAGAAAGAATAGGGGAGAGACTCCAGCTAGGAGGTAAAAGCAACAGTGTCAATAGCCTCAATGTTATGCTTAGTAATGGAAGCCTTAGGAGGTAAAGGAGTGGAAGGAGAGAGGGATAGGTTAAAAGAAAGAAGGTGATAATCAGAGAAGGGGAATGGGGAATTGGAGTAATCAGAAATATCAGAACGGTGAGTGAAGACCAGTTCAAGTGAGTGCCCACTCACATGGAAGGGTGATGAGGTCCATTGGGCGACACCAAATGAAGAGGTGAAGGTATGGAGTTTATCTCAGAATATTCTGTGGGAATGTCAATAGAAAGATTAAAATTACCTAGGATAATGGAGGGAAGATTTGAGGAGACAAAGTGAGGGAGCAGGAAGCAAAGTTGTCAAGGAATTTGGAGGGATAGCCAGGGGGATGGTATATGACAGCTACTCTGAGGTTTACTGGTTTGAAGAGGCATATAGCATGAACCTAAAATGTGAGCAATGTAAGGAATAGTTTGGAGGGTATTAGCTGGTAGGACTACCTGGTGGATAGAAGGACCCCAACACCACCACCATGGTGACTCCCAGGCCAGGGGGTGTGGGAGAAGGTCAGCCCCCCAGAGGATTGAGCAGCATGAGAAGTGGTGTCAGATCCAGGTTGCAGTAATGACTAGGTGATACAGGGAGTTGGAAATGAAAAGGTCAAGGGTGGGGTCCAGTTTATTACAGACTGACCTGGTATTCTAGAGGGCACAGGATAGAATGAAAGCATTGGTGGGGGGATGTGAATAAGATTATCTGGGGTGCAGAAACATGGAGGTAAGATTAATTTGGTGGACTGCTTTGAATAGAGTTTAGTGATGGTGTGGGCATCTGAGCTAGAAAGGGAACCTGTAGGAGGTGGGCAAGGAGGGAAAGGTGGATGGCAGTGGGGTGAAGTGACAGGGAAAGGAGTGTAGGTGGAGTTTTTGGTGGTAGGGTAGTAGGACAGAGTGAGGGTTGAACAGGAAGAAAGTGGAGTAATGGTAGAGGAGGGAAGAGTAGACAGACAGAGGAAGGGGGAGAAGAGAAGGAGAATGTGGAAGAGAAAAGGGGGAAAGGATACAGGTGGAAACAGGGGCAGAACAGATGATAAGGTATAGACTGAATGAAGGAGGGAATTGAAGAAAACCTTGTCACAGTGTTTATAAGTAAACAAGAGGAATGAAATTTGGAAATGTAAATGAAATATGAGTGCAAGAGATTTGTAGAAATGCAAGTGAAAGAACAGTGATGGTAAATATGTATGCAGATTAAGAAATTTGTTATTGAGAGGATTAACAGTGGGGATCCAATGTGTGCAGAATTTGAATAATATCGCAGATTGTAAGCAGATAGAGGATAGAGGCTAGGCAAGAGAGCTAATATAAAGGACAGTGTTTCCAAGTGGAAAGAAGTAAACTGACATGGGGACAAGTATGATAAGCATTGAGATGTATGTGATAATCAGAATAGCCAGCATTATTATCAGCAATAGAAGTGTTCTTGCCATGACCGCACAGGGGGTCCAGTTGTAATCTGAATCTTTAGACCATTGAGGTTTGTTGTTTGATGGAACTTAGAGTTTCCTCTTTCTGCTTATCTTTGGTTTAACGCAGGTCTAATGCTTCAGTTTTGCACTTAAAAAAGACTACACTTTAAAAACATGCAACATCCAGACAGGCTTCCAGCCTCTGTAATGACACTTAATCAGATATGCAGGCAAGTGTGGCCACTAATTAATGAAAACCCTCCCATTGGCCATCCAAAAGAAAGCTAGCAATAAAAATGGCTTAAGTAAACAAGCAACACATACCAAACATCTAGGGCTGGAAATGACTCAAGCCAATAGCCGGTGAGTTGGGTGCAGGAGGAATAAAAAGTTATATCATTGTATTATTTCAATGTATTAAAAGTTATTTCAATGTATTGATTAATTTCTTTCATTCATCAACATCGGTCCCAACCAATCAAGTTAATCAATTTATTAGTATCATACTCATATCAATTAAGTTCTTCAATTCATCATCATTGGTCTCAAACCAATCAAGTTCATCAATTCTTCAATTTGAGATTCAAATGCATCAAGTTCTTCAAATCATCAACATCAGTCTCAAACCAATCCATCTCTCAATCCAGTATCATTGGTCCCAATCCAATTCTGCTCATTCATTAAGTATTATCATCTCCAGTTCTCTTTCCAATCTGCTGTTTAACAAAGACATTCCATTCTTGTTCTTGCCTTTGGGCCCATCATCCTCTGTAACTCCTCTGCAACCTCACAGCATTACATGAGGGAGTTCTGGCTCAAGTCACCTAGGTTTATTCACACAACAAAAGTTTCCACTTCATACTCCCATGCCTGTTCCAGCCCAAATTAACACTCAGGCGTGACACAATTTGTGTTACCATTGGATGATGAATATCAAGGTTTTTAGACATAATTTTGTAACCCTTTCCAGCATTATGCAAGTCAACAATTCTTAATCTTAATTCTTTGGATATCACATTTTTTTTAATCAGGCATTAATAACATCAGGCAATAATTCCTATAAATAGCAAACTCAATATTTGTAAGTGTTTTTTTATAGGACAGTGCAACTATAAATAACATCTCCAATTTTGTCCCATTAATTGGACTCCAGATATTCTAACTCCTGACTCCAACTAGCTTTGTTTAGAAATCATTGGCTTAGGAGTTCACACATTTTTTCCAAAATATATTTTGTATTCAATGTGGAAAATAAAAATACAGTTATTTGTATATTTTTGTTTAAGCAGACTGCATCTATTCTTGTGATTATTCTTCTGATTTAGATGAAGATCAGATCACATTTTATGACAAATTCATGCATAAATCCAAGTAATTCTAAAGATTTCACCTACTTTTTCTAGCAACTATAAATAAAATTCACTGCTTCATCTTATATTACTTCTTTATAGTATTAATTTTTTCTTTACACTTGAAACATATAAATATATGAAGCAAAATGTAATAGGGTCCAATTTTTGGAAATGTTAGAGTATAAAGCTATACTCACACATTTTAGAACTCAACCTACGTAATTGGGTGTGAGAACATGCAAACTTGCATGTTTCTGACACCCCTCTAACCAGAGCCAGATTTAGATCTCATGGGGCTCTAGGCAAGATACCAGTTTTGGGACCCCCCTCCCTCAAACATTCCAAAGCACTATACTTTAATTTCTGATTCATTCCCCTGTACAGCACCCTTAAGAAAAGTTCTGCTGTGGCATTGAAACATTGTATGTATGTATGCATGTATGTATATATGTATGTATGGGTTGGGTACAGGATGCCTGTGCTCAGGATACAGGTGCCAGCATCCTGACAAGGTTAGGATATTGATACCTGCCGGTAAGTATCCTAACCCTACCCCTTACCCTCCCCACAGCCTAAACCTAACCCTACCCCCCACATCACAGCCCCCACATTCCTCACATCACTGACCCCTCTCAGGGCAGAACCCACCTCCTCCCCTCACAGCACAGACCCGCTCTTTCACTGACCCCTCTCCTATCTTAGCATAGACCCCCTCCCCTCATGCAATGCCCCTGTACTAGTGCCCCTTATGCAATGCCCCCTGTAGTAGTGCCCTTTATGCAATGCCCCCTGTAGCACTGACCATTATGCAATGCCCCTTGTAGTACTGCTCACTATGCAATGCCCCCTGTAGCACTGCCCATTATTCAATGCTCCTTGTATTACTGGTATTTATGCAATGCCCCCTGTAGCAGTGCCTATTAAGCAGGGCCCCTTATGTAATGCCCCCTGTAGCAGTGCCTATTAAGCAGGGCCCCTTATGCAATACCCCCTGTAGCAGCACCACTTATGAAGGGCCCCCTGTAGTTGTGCCCATATGCAGTGTCCCCTGTAGTTGAGCCCATATGTATTGCCCCCTGTAGTTGTGCCCCTATGCAGTGTCCGCATAGTGGTGTCCATAAGCAGTGCCCTTTAAAGTAGTGTCCCTATCTGTGTGCCCCTTAAAGTAGTGCCCCTGTAGATGTGCCCTTTAAAGTAGTGCCCCTGTAGTTGTGCCCTTTAAAGTAGTGCCCCTGTAGTAATAGTAGTGACCCTGTAGTTGTGCCCTTTAAAGTACTGCCCCTGTAGTAGTAGTGCCCTTGTAGTAGTAGTGTCCCTGTAGTAGTAGTGCCCCTGTAGTTGTGCCCTTTAAAGTAGTGTCCCTGTAATTGTAGTGCCACTGTAGTAGTAGTAGTGCCCCTGTAGTTGTGCCCTTTAAAGTAGTACCCCTTCAGTAGTAGTGCCCCTATGTAGTTCCCCTGTAGTAGTAGTGCCCCTGTAGTAGTAGTAGTAGTAGTAGTAGTAGTAGTGCCCCTGTGTAGTTCCCCTGTAGTAGCAGTGCCCCTGTGTAGCTCCCCTGTAGTAGTAGTGCCCCTGTAGTAGTAGTATCCTACCCCCCACCCCCTACTTACCTGACTCCATGTGGCTGTCGTCCGGGCTGACACTCCCACTGCTGTACTGACTGGATCTGAGTTGATCCAGCAGTCATGACCACGCAGGCTCCTCACGGCGCAGGTGATATCATGATGTCACCCATGCAGTGCATCTCTGGTAATGCTGGCTCTGAAGTGATCAGAGGCTTCCTTATCCTCAGATCAATTCAGAGGCCAGTGTTCACTGACCCTGTTCTGAAACTCCACCTCCTCCTCCCTCCACCTGGTAGGAGCAGGGCTCTGGACATGGAGCTGCTGCTGCTGGCACTGGCTGGCAAGAGGAGACACAGCAGCAGCACGTCCAGAGCCCTGCTCCTACCAGGTGGAGTTAAAATGCAGACTTTCTCCAGGGCCGGATTCCGCCAGACCCTTGGCATCTGCCTAGGATGCATAGCAGTAAATCTGGCCCTGCGTCTTACTCACAATTGCAAACTTGCATCCTGATGTTTTGCCATTGTGAGGATACAATTCGGGCAATGTAATAGAGCACTTGTGTTTACTCACACCTTATTACTGACTTAAAACTCATTCAAAAAGACCTGTTTCAGGCTAGCAATTATAGCTTGAGCAGGTACAACTTTTACAGTAACATACATAGATCCGTGAGACCTGTGCATGCTTCTTAGTTTTAAAAGATAGAAAAAGTAAAAAATAAAAAATTACGTGGGGTTACCCCCTAAAAGCAAAACCACCACTACACTTTTCTGAGCAAGTCCTGCTTATGAAAATACAGGGGGAAAAACATAGGGTTCCCCTGTATATTCATGAAGGGAAAAGGGGAAAAGGGGAAAGATTGACCCTGAATACCCTGACACCAAATGGACTGAATGAATACAATAGTTACAGTCCCTTTCTGTAATCCTCATAAGCCTTTTTAATAATTATATCTTTTTGAGTAGCTCTGAATAGTTTTCACACATTCACCTACACTTGTTCACTTCATACATATTTAACTTACACGTATACCATCATTACTGTGTAATAACAGTTTTCATGTTTTTTATTTAGTTCTTTCAATTATATTTCACATCCAATAACTTCAATTATCACACCTCACTGCATATCTTGCTCTCCTCTATTTCATACCTTTCATAATCTTCTTTTTCACTTATTAATTCATATCAACATGAATTTTATAAACTTTTTTCATATGTATACACAATATTACACACACCTTAACACTTTTAACTATATGATTATACTTGTTATATTAATACATTCTTATTATAGTATTTTCACTTTATTCAGTTTCTATTTAATTTTTATTTTTATATTTATTGTCCTTTTCATACTTAACTATATTTATATATTTATATAGTTTTAATAAGAATATTTCCAACCCTCATGTATGGATTACACAGGGTTAAAGGCAGAGTAGGATATAAGTTTTATCTAATTTAGTCAGCTACTTATATATACTTACTTATTCGCATTATCTGTCTTCTACCAATTATTTATACTAAATAATAGTCACACCAGTATATTGATAATTTGTTGTATTCAGAAACTTGACAGGTGCAATGTCAAATCTAGATCACAATAGGTCTAGGCTGAATCTCATTATCCATTTGATTACTTCAGCCAGACATAGATGCTTACAGGCCTGATCACATGTCAATCACGTCTCAACAGCGTATGAGACGCTACCACACAGGATATCAGCCCGGGCAGTCCAGGGATTCTCAGATGGTGCTCTCACCTCCGTGAACAAGCCTGCTGGTGAAACGCGCATTGGACGGGACGGACGGGTGTCTGTGTCTGCGTAGCACAGGACACCCCTTCTACTAGTTTGTATATCTACCTACACCATTTATCGCTAAGTCGGTCCGGACGCCACACGGTATAGAGGGACCACTTGGCACTATTGCATACTGCTATTTGATTAGTGCTTCATTCAGCCACAGTGGCCCCTATATATCAGCATATATTTATTTACATTTCTATGCCTATATGATCCACTATTACTTTTGGGATACAACACATAGGCGGACCACTCGGCGCCACAGCACACTGTTGTCTGACAGGTGCTGTCACTTTGTCTAGTGGCCTATTTACATTAGCCTATATCTCACTATTAGGTAGCATATTTATCTCTATTCACCTGATTTTACACATATCTTCTAGATATGTATTACTGACAGTCTTTATGACCTATGTTCAGTGATTGCCTTTAACATCATTATATTCTTGTTGCTGTTTGATGGTTATATTTTTTAGACCATCATAAAAAATCACACTTGTACGCAGGTTATACATTTTTTAGATCATTATAAACAATCACACTTGTACGCATATCTTTTTACAACTGTACCAACAGTTATTTTGTTCTCACCTGTTACTGTATAAGTATGATTATATCTCCTGTTGTTCCAATCAAACTATCCAAAGAGGATTAATAATTAAAAGATAGTTATGTACTAACAACCTGTTGGATCACTAATGCAGTCTAATTAATTTTCTTCAACCACGGACTTGTTTTATTGATACAGCAGATTTAGATGGATGTTTTGCAACAGCATTCACACTGGCATTTTACCTTGTTATAATATGTAAACAACAACTTGTTCCAGTATAATATTGTAGATGCATGAATATATTTCTAGCTGTTCTTAATTAGTTGAACTGGATTGACTAATTGAGAGTGAAGATATTTTGATCCTAAATGACAAACTAATTGACCCACTATCATGGGCTGGATAAGATTAACTGCTATAATATAAGATTGCTTTACCAATATATATTTGGATCTTACTGACACCTGTTGTCTACATGTTCTATTTCACTCTATTAACTGATGACTACCTCAATCAGAGTAACTCTCTCATTGAGGGTCCTATGCTTTATGTAAGACCCTCAAAAGCAGAAGTGAAATATTGAGTAACGTTGCGGTTACTCTGTTGTTTCTAAGGGGCTACTGCTCCCGAACAATCTCTCACTCCCCATTGATTGCTATATGCTAAGTGAGGAGCAGCAGAATTTAGTGTAACAGTGTCTTTACCCCTGACTTTTCTGATATACTCAGGTGTCATATCTATCGTTAGGCATCATTCGACATTCGGCCGACATAGTGATATATATAGTTGATATATGATGTAATTCTACAAACTAGCATTAACTTAATTAAGCTGTTATAGCTTTATATGAAAATATTAATGATTGTTATATTTCGCCATTATTAGGAGCATATCCTGCTCTTATCTGTATTTGAGATCATTTCTATTTTTTACAGAAATAATTATGAGGCACCTGTTTCCCTTCCGATTGTTTGTCCAATATATTAATATTCGGAAATATATATGTTTTATGTTGTATTATGTTATTCATTGTTGTATGTCCATACAGTAAGTCATATAGGCATTATTATGCCAATTAAAGTTATGTTTTTGCAATTTAATTTCAATTAAGAGTGCTCACAATATAGAGTTTATTTTTCTTTCTTTTTGTGATATTACTGTTCTACTCTAGTGAGCACCACCGCAATTTGAGATTTATATATATTTATCATCTACTTCTACATATTACCTTTTAATAGCGGTCCGTTATTGGTACTATTTATATATGGTTGGTGCGTCAATCTTTCCCCTTTCCCCTTTTCCCTTCATGAGTATATTACTTGTTTACTGAGTTTATCTCAGTTTCTTGATATTGACAGCACGACTTATATCCTTCAGCTTCTATTTGACACAATTCTTACTGTTTTTGATGTGAATATAATTTATTCTACTAGTATGGCAAACTTCAATCTAAAAGAATTGACTTCGAAACAAAGGACTCCTGAAGATATGGACAACATCTTTTCATCATTAGAAATTGAGGATAATATCAATACTAAATGGGAAGATGATTTCACCCAATTAAGATATGTATTACAAAAACAAATGAGGGTCAGTTGGGATCTCAGAATTTTGGAAAACTACCAAAAACATAAGATCTCTCCTAGGGACCTTAGACCTAAAATTTTCCCCTCCTTCAGTCTGATAACAACCAATCTTGAGAAAGAATGGGAAGCATGCCTCCTAAAATGTTCTCAAGAATTAATAACAGTACTTATAAAACATAATCTTCTTGTACTTGAGGAATGCGACAAAGAAATTGATAATTTGGGTAAGAAACTTTCCCCATGGGAACAAGATTTGCAGTTCCAAAAAAGTTTTGACAAAAACAAGAGAGAATTGGAGACTTTTGAGAAGACTATCATAGAACGGAAATGTTATAAACTCTCCAGAGATAAGAAATATTTTTCAACTGGTCGAATTTTTAAATGGAACCAACAAAATAAATCCAAATACTCCAGACGAGATGCTTTCAACTACTCGTCATCTGAGGCAGAATCTTCGGGTACAGAAGATTATTCTGATACACATTCAGAATCGAGGTCTACAACTTTAAATTCTGCGGTCCCTTTTTTAGGGGATTTGAAAGACTCAAGAGGCAGATATCACACAGAAGGCCCACAAGGAGGGGGAGGAAGAAGGGTAAGATGCAACCAAATTTGGGACCCACCGACACCATCCAGACAGTCAACGAGGGTCAACAGACGAAAGTGATGAATCCCAGACAAGAAGATGAACTTAAAATTATCAATTTGTCAGATGAAATTCTCTCCCCTGCACAATTAACAATATTGAGGAGAGTATTTTCTTTGTAACCTACGGCTAAATTTGACAGATTTAAATGGGAGAAGGATTTGCATCTATTTGGGAGAAAGCTTCTCCTCACTAAATTTTTCTCCAAACAGGAGAGAATCAAGGAGATGAGAAACCCCATTCCCTCTGCTGCTGAAGACCTATACTCCGCTGCAGTTATTACACAAACACTAGATACTGACTTAGATGCGGAGGCACTTTCTATATTAGAGGACTTAGCTGGAGAATCTATCTTTCCACCTGCAGATACTGGAACTAGACCAACATGTAAGAAGAAATCCACCTTCTTTCCCCCTGAACATACCTGTGCACAAGTCCAAATATTTATGGAACTAGTATCTAAGGATATGGATAAAATGTCAAAAGAAGGTCTATATACTCAGCACCAAAATATTACAAAATCTGAAGAACTAGCACTGAAAGAGATACAGGAATGGGATCACATCATTATTAAGCCATCCGATAAAGGGGGCAACATCGTCCTTTGGCCTAGGGAGATGTATGTTAAAGAGGTTCTGAGACAATTACAGGATGTTTCCTGTTACAAACAACTTATGTTTGACCCAACTGATAATTTTCATGATTTATACAATAGGATGATTAAGGCGGCCCAACAGCTAGGCATAATTACCAAAAATGAATTTGAGTTCTTGCAGGTCAAAACCCCTAAGATATCAACTTTTTATGCACTCCCTAAGGTACATAAAAACGTAAAAAATCCTCCCGGCAGACCAATAGTCTCTGGGATAGGTAGCCTTACAGAACAAGGGAGTAAGTTTGTTGACAGGCATCAGAGGGATCATGTCCTAACTCTCTCTTCTTACCTCAAAGACACCAGAGATGTCCTGCAAAAGATCCATTGTATTAAATTAGAAAATGATCATTTGCTAATCTCAATAGATGTAGAGTCGTTATACACTTCTATCAAACATAAGGATGGTCTTCTAGCTGTAAGATACTTTCTAGAGATGACTAACAATGGTGAATTCAATTAATTCTTGATTCATTTATTGTCTTTCATTCTGCATAAAAATTATTTTACCTTTGCAGACAAATTTTATTTACAAACAAGAGGAACCGCAATGGGTTCCACCTGCTCTCCTACCTATGCCAACTTGTTTTTAGGCTGGTGGGAGCGGGAGGTTGTCTTTGCAGAACCCAATGACAAATATACCCAGCACATTTTACAATGGCTGAGGTATATTGACGATATATTTGTCATCTGGGGAGGCAGTGAACAGGAATTTGCAGAATTCATGGATATTTTAAATTCCAACAAATTGAATTTGAAATTCACCTGGGAGATTAGTAATGATAGTATCTCATTTTTGGATCCTAAGATACGTAAAGAGATTGGTGGGAAAATCGTTACCAGCCTTCATCGGAAATCTACTGCAAACAATAGCCTCCTTCATGAGGAAAGTTGTCATTTCCCACCGACTATATCAAATCTGCCCAAAGGCAAATTTTTACGGCTAAGGCGTAACTGTTCTAATGAAGAAGATTTCAAGAGAGAATGTGATAATCTCTCTCTAAGATTAAGGAACAAAGGCTACAGTAATCGCTGTATCAAAAAGGCCAGATTTGCAGTGTCCAAAATTGAGAGGGACACCCTAATTTTCCCTAAACCCAAATCTGGAAAAGATGCTCAAGAAATCAGATTTGTAGGTGACTTTTGTAAAGACTGGCAAAAAATCAAAAAGATCATACAGAAACACTGGGCAGTCCTCTTGTTGGACAATGACCTGCAAACCCATCTTGGTTCTGAGGTATCAATGAGCTGGAGGAGAGCGAGAAATCTGGGGGACCTCTTGATGCATAGCCATCATGAGCGCCTTCCCAGAAGGAAACCTAAAGCGATAGGAACATTCCCATGTGGTAAGTGTAAGGCCTGCAGATACATCAGTACTGATCACAAAATACAAAACAGATATGGTAAATATGTGATCGCTCAAGACTTCTTCAACAGTAATACAACAGGGGTCATCTACTGTCTGATCTGTACGTGTGACTATAAATATGTAGGAATGACCACAAGAAGCTTCAAAACTCGTATTTTGGAGCATATCAGTAATATCAAGAATGCAGAATCTGACACCACAAAAATGAAGAAACTCTCTTCAGTAGCTAGACACTTCCTATTCAAACATCAAAGTGATCCAAGGCAATTGAAAGTAACATGCCTGGAAAAAGTTAAATTGGGGATTAGAGGTAACTTGAGCACCACCTTACTCAGAAAAGAAACTGAGTGGATTTTTAGCCTTAATACCCTGACACCAAATGGACTGAATGAATACAATAGTTACAGTCCCTTTCTGTAATCCTCATAAGCCTTTTTAATAATTATATCTTTTTGAGTAGCTCTGAATAGTTTTCACACATTCACCTACACTTGTTCACTTCATACATATTTAACTTACACGTATACCATCATTATTGTGTAATAACAGTTATCATGTTTTTTATTTAGTTCCTTCAATTATATTTCACATCCAATCACTTCAATTATCACACCTCACTGCACATCTTGCTCTCCTCTATTTCATACCTTTCATAATCATCTTTTTCACTTATTAATTCATATCAACATGAATTTTATACACTTTTTTCATATGTATACACAATATTACACACACCTTAACACTTTTCACTATATGATTAGACTTGTTATATTAATACATTCTTATTATAATATTTTCACTTTATTCAGTTTCTATTTAATTTTTATTTTTATATTTATTGTCCTTTTCATACTTATCTATATTTATATATTTATATCATTTTAATAAGAATATTCCCAACCCTCATGTATGGATTACACAGGGTTTAAGGCAGAGTAGGATATAAGTTTTATCTAATTTGGTCAGCTACTTATATATACTTACTTATTCGCATTATCTGTCTTCTACCAATTATTTATACTAAATAATAGTCACACCAGTATATTGATAATTTGTTGTATTCAGAACCTTGACAGGTGCAATGTCAAATCCAGATCACAATAGGTCTAGGCTGAATCTCATTATCCATTTGATTACTTCAGCCAGACATAGATGCTTACAGGCCAGATCACATGTCAATCACGTCTAAACGACATATGAGACACTACCACACAGGATATCAGCCCGGGCAGTCCAGGGATTCTCAGACAGTGCTCTCACCTCCGTGAACAAGCCTGCTGGTGAAACGCGCATTGGACGGGACGGACGGGTGTCTGTGTCTGCGCAGCACTGGACACCCCTTCTACTAGTTTGTATATCTACCTACACCATTCATCGCTAAGTCGGTCCGGACGCCACACGGTATAGAGGGACCACTTGGCACTATTGCATACTGCTATTTGATTAGTGCTTCATTCAGCCACAGTGGCCCCTATATATCAGCATATATTTATTTACATTTCTGTGCCTATATGATCCACTATTACTTTTGGGATGCAACACATAGGCGGACCACTCGGCGCCACAGCACACTGTTGTCTGACAGGTGCTGTCACTTTGTCTAGTGGCCTATTTACAATAGCGTATATCTCACTATTAGGTAGCATATTTATCTCTATTCACCTGATTTTACACATATCTTCTAGATATGTATTACTGACAGTATTTATGACCTATGTTCAGAGATTGCCTTTAACATCATTATATTCTTGTTACTGTTTGTTGGTTATATTTTTTAGACAATCATAAACAATCACACTTGTACGCAGGTTATACATTTTTTAGATCATTATAAACAATCACACTTGTACGCATATCTTTTTACAACTGTACCAACAGTTATTTTGTTCTCACCTGTTACTGTATAAGTATGATTATATCTCCTGTTGTTCCAATCAAACTATCCAAAGAGGATTAATAATTAAAAGATAGTTATGTACTAACAACCTGTTGGATCACTAATGCAGTCTAATTAATTGTCTTCAACCACGGACCTGTTTTATTGATACAGCAGATTTAGTTGGATGTTTTGCAACAGCATTCACACTGGCATTTTACCTTGTTATAATATGTAAACAACAACTTGTTCCAGTATAATATTGTAGATGCATGAATATATTTCTTGCTGTTCTTAATTAGTTGAACTGGATTGACTAATTGAGAGTGAAGATATTTTGATCCTAAATGACAAACTAATTGACCCACTATCATGGGCTGGATAAGATTAACTGCTATAATATAAGATTGCTTTACCAATATATATTTGGATCTTACTGACACCTGTTGTCTACATGTTCTATTTCACTCTATTAACTGATGACTACCTCAATCAGAGTAACTCTCTCATTGAGGGTCCTATGCTTTATGTAAGACCCTCAAAAGCAGAAGTGAAATATTGAGTAACGTTGCGGTTACTCTGTTGTTTCTAAGGGGCTACTGCTCCTGAACAATCTCTCACTCCCCATTGATTGCTATATGCTAAGTGAGGAGCAGCAGAATTTAGTGTAACAGTGTCTTTACCCCTGACTTTTCTGATATACTCAGGTGTCATATCTATCGTTAGGCATCATTGGACATTCGGCCGACATAGTGATATATATAGTTGATATATGATGTCATTCTACAAACTAGCATTAACTTAATTAAGCTGTTATAGCTTTATATGAAAATATTAATGATTGTTATATTTCGCCATTATTAGGAGCATATCCTGCTCTTATCTGTATTTGAGATCATTTCTATTTTTTACAGAAATAATTATAAGAGGCACCTGTTTCCCTTCCAATTGTTTGTCCAATATATCAATATTCGGAAATATATATGTTTTATGTTGTATTATGTTATTCATTGTTGTATGTCCATACAGTAAGTCATATAGGCATTATTATGCCAATTAAATTTAGGTTTTAGCAATTTAATTTCAATTAAGAGTGCTCACAATATAGAGTTTCTTTTTCTCTCTTTTTTGTGATATCCCCTGTATATTCACCAACCGGCATCGGGCTTAGTGAGCCAGTCCTATTTGTGGATGTACAGAGGACAAAGTGAATAAGGGTCCTCTATTGACTTCATGTTTCTGTGTAACTCAGACTTTGTAATGAAAGTTGCATTACAAGGTCTGAGTTTTCAGATGATAAAAAACTTACATGGACTCGCACAATGTAATAGCCTCGAACTCACAAGTTTGCAGGCTATTACATTTTGTAATTTGCGGAACAAACTCAGACCTTTAAATGTGCAAGAAGGTCTGAGTTTGTGCCGCACACAAACCTTGCACCTTATTACATTTACCCCATTATCTTAAGTTCTTCTCCTAGACCAGAGATTTGGGACATTGATAGTGCTCTAAGAAGAAAACTTGATGTATGGAAATGTGGTTGACACTTAGTCATGTAATAAATTTTTGTTAGGACACAGGACTAGATTAAACATATTCTTTGCACTCACTTTTATCCCTTTTTCTGCTGAGTGTTGTCTCACTCCTTGGAGGAGCCCGTTTTTCCACATTTGTGTTTACTCCAATACAATTTTTTTTATGTAGTTACCACACATTTTGTACCTTGTCTTCATCAATAGACTTTGAAAGCTTTGTGTGCACTGTATTTGCTAATTTTCACTGTCTTGGGCACACATACATATGTTTTCATTTAATTTCTAACATTAAAATCTGATTAATTTATTAGGGCTTGAACTAAGACAGAAAAGACTATTCCACAGTTGATTGAATAACCCAAGCCTTTTAATCTCTCAGGCTGTTTTGCTTGCTCTCAGCAATCATAAACTTTTCTAAGCGGCTGACTGAAAACTTGACAGTAAATATAATTGACTGTTACAAAGCAGGAAGACTATAAAAAGAGATCCCCAAGCAAACTTTCAAGTGTTACTGAACCACAAAATACTTTACAGGAATGAAATATTTGGGTTTTTCTATGACCTCTATAGTCCCTAAACATAAATATTATTGAAAGTCTGTGGGGTAGTTTAATATGTGCCATGCATGCAAGAAGAAAACAAGAAGAGTTCACAAAACATGAGTAAAAAAAATCTAAAAGCAATAACAGAATGACTGTTATTGTTATCTAGCTACAAGAAACAGTGTTAAAGTCTACATATTGACATTCAGCATCAGCAAACATTTGCACACTTTCACATTTTTTATATTTAATTCAGAAAATAATTAGCATTTGTGCATTCAAATGTGATGAAGTATGTTATGTCTAGGTTTTAACTGTATAAAGGCTGCATTAATATCTTTACAGTAAATAATTTAGTAAAACATTTAATTTGAAACAGGGTGGCAAAACAACATACATATGTATGTTCACAAATGAAACAATATTGCCAGTGTACAGACTTTGAGAATGAGAAAAAGGGCTTAAATGAGGACACCATAGATGTAAAAAAACTGCCATACTCTTAGGGGCATTTTAAGAGAGGATGGGGTCTGTGTGCAGATTCAGTGCAGGCCCCCTCCTCTTTCCAGTGGTCTTGCAGTGAAGTAGAGCAATGCACACTGCCCAGCTTACCTGGCTTTGCCCTGGTGACCATGTCCCCGGTGCTCCCTTCCCTGGACCCTTCTTCAAATATGTGCCAGCCTTGAGTAAATTAGTTTGCTGTCCAGCAGCCAATTAGGGGTGGCTATGTGGACACTCCTGATTGGCTGGCGGCCCACGAGCCATGATTGGCTCATGAAAGGAGCCAAATTTAACCATACAGCCACTTGGTGACTTGTACTGGGAAAGTGACAGTCCCAGCACCGGAGGAGTGCCAATATGCAACCGGCCACCACTGATTGGCCAATCATGGCTTGCGGCCAAGGCCAAAACAAATTTAATACAAGCAGCAAGCAGCCACTTGTCGACCAACACTGGGACAGTGCCAGTGCCATCGCCGGATGGGTGCCGAAGTGGAGTGCCAGTATGACATAATGTTGCATACTAGCATACTTAAAGCACTGGGGCAGGTTGTGCAATGTGGCCCACCCTGAACCCAGGGGCCCATGTGAATGGCACACCTTGCACCCATTATAGATACACCCCTGCATACTGTTGACAGTGTGACCAATTCCGCAGCACAATGTGCAAGGCTGAGAGGTTGGAACCTTATTTTATTACAATTCATTAAAATGCAAGAAACAAGAAACAAAATAATCCAAATAGGCCTTAACTGAATGTAAGGCTAGTTATTTCTATATCTTCTCTAATGTTGGTTATTTTCTTTGGATATAGAAGCATCAACAGCTGATTGGAAGAATTTAATCTACCCAAGTATTTATTATTCTGTCCCAGGGAACTTGTGCCCAGCTTGTTGGATGCCTGATTATCTTGGTATCTGTCATGCACTTCCTTAGGATACCCTGAAATTCATCTTACTGTTCCTGTCCTGCTCTGTGATGATGTCATGTGTGCTGGTAGTTTGGGTGCGTGGGGGTGAACACTGGCCTGCTCATAGTGCTGAAGTGCCCTGGATTGGTATTAGACAGCACACAGTTAAATATAAATATATAAATAAAATATTCCTGTAACTTTATACCTCTTGTTCAAGTAGTAGAGGCAGTAGAGCAGCAAAAGCAAGAGTTGAGGAAGGAAAAGAACAGTTAAACATTTTAAATTAAGTATTTAAGGGAACATTATTTGCCTGGTTAGTCCTTCAATTATAGCATAGGAACTTGTAAATGCCAATGAGGCATTAGCTCTTGGATTGACTGTGCCCAGTCTAGCAACCTACAATTTTCTTCCTATTTATAAAGCAAATTGGCCAGATACTTGACATACTAATAAATAAATCAGGTATGGAAATGCCATTTGCTGGGTTATCAACACTTGTATGGACCTTTATGTTTAATAGCAAATTATATAAAACCCTAAGAATAAACTTATTGATGACAAATTGAAATCATTCTGTGTCTGAATACTGCATTAACTTGTTGCTTTTTTAAAAATCAGTAATACCCCTTTCACATTGCAAACTCGGCTCTTACCCATGATTTTAAACACAGGTCCAACCCAGCTGTGACCTGGGTCAGACCCCTTTTACACTTCACCTTTGACCAGGGTTATTCCCAGGTTGGCCCTGTTCACACTGAACCCAGGTCAGCCATGTAAAACCCTATGGATATCATTAACAATTGAATTTTTCAGGCTCACAAAGATAAGATCACAAAAGGGAGCAAAAGGGAGGAACGGGGACTGCTCTCAGCATTGCAGGAATCATGGCTGATGGATTATCACTGTGTAGCCCTAAGTTCATGAGTGTTTGTGCATTATTGCTGTTTGATTCAGCCAGTGAGAGCATGATGCAGCTTCTCACAGCATAGTTTATAGTTCAATTCTTCTTCACTCCAATTAGCCTTCACTGTAATGACAGTAGTGGTATTAACCCCTTCCAGGCTGCCAGAATAATGAATCAGCAGTTGTCTACAGTGTGCTGCCTGTATGTATGGCTGCTGACATCATCAAGTGAGACCCAGGAACATCCAATCAGTGGTGTTTGCCGAATCCGGGGTTGGATAACACAGGATGGGTCTGTTCACACTGCACATCAACCCGGCTTGATCCTGTGTTCAACCCTACTCGATTGCAGGGTTGAAAAGCAGAGTTGCCAGACCTGGCAATTTTTCTATTGGTGCGTTCACTCTGCACCACAATCCGGGTCGGCACGGCAATATACCGGGTTACTTTTGCGATGTGAAAGGGGTATAATTGAACTAGGGGTGTGCACCGGCCACTTTTCGTGTTTTGTGTTTTGGTTTTGGATCTGGATCTTTCTTCGTGTTTTGGATCTGGATTGGTTTTGCCAAAACCACCCTTCCATGTTTTGGGTTCTGGGTTTTGTGTTTTGGATCTGTATTTTTTTTTTAAAAAAAGCATAAAAATAGCTAAAATCACAGAATTTGTGGGTTTTTCTGCTCCTATGCTATTATTAACCTCAATAACCTTAATTTCCACTCATTTCCAGTCTATTCTGAACACCTCACAATAGTGTTTTTATGTCCAAAAGGTTGCACCGAGGTAGCTGGATGACTATGCTAAGCGATATGAGTGGGCAGCACAAACACATGGCCCATCTAGGAGTGGCACTGCAGTGGCAGACAGGATGGCAGTTTAAAAAACTAGGCCCCAAACTGTACATAATGCAAATGCAAAAAAAAAAAAATTTGCAAGATGGAATTGTCGTTGGGCCCTCCCACCCACCCTTATGTTGTATAAACAGGACATACACACTTTAACAAACCAATCATTTCAGCGCCAGGGTCTGCCACACGACTGTGGCTGAAATGATTGGTTCGTTTGGGCCCCCACAAAACGCTGGTAATTAATCTGCCCCTGCACAAACTGGCTCTACAGAGGTAAGATGTTGTCCTCATCCTCCTCATCCACTGATTCCTCACCCTCTTCAGTGTTGTGTACATCCTCATCCTCACAGAGTATTAACTCGTCCCTGCTGGAATCCACCACCACAGGTCTCTCTGTACGTTCTGGAGGCTGGTCTCCCTGGAAGAGTAGATAATTCATTTTTATGAACATCATCTTCTCCACATTTTGTGGAAGCAACCTCCTATGCCTTTCGCTGACAAGGTTCCCAGCTGCACTAAACACTCTTTCGGAGTACACACTGGAGGGGGGGCAACTCAGTTAAAATAGAGCCAGTTTGTACAGGGGCCTCCAAATTGCCTCTTTTTCCTGCCAGTACATGTACGGACTGTCTGACATGCCTACTTGGATGCTGTCACCGATGTAATCCTCCACCATTCTGTCAATGGTGATAGTATCATATGCAGTGACAGTAGACATGTCAGAAATTGTTGCCAGGTCCTTCAGTCTGGACCAGATGACCAAACTTTGTCCTGCCAGCCCTGCATCACCACCAGCGGGTTGCTTAGGATACCTAAGTTTTTTCCTGGCAGCCCCAGTTGCAGGAGAAAATGAAGAAGGAGCTGTTGGAGCTGTTCCGCTTCAGCTGACAGTGTTTTCACCAGCAGCTCTTTGCACCTCTGCAGGCTTGTGTCAGCCGGAAAGAGAGACACCACATAGGCTTTAAACCTAGGATCAAGCACGGTGGCCAAAATGTAGTGGTCTGATTTCAACAGATTGACCACCCTGGAATCCTGGCAAAGCGAATGAATGGCTTCATCCACAAGTCCCACATGCCGAGCAGAATTGCTCCATCTTAGCTCCTCCTTCACTTTCTCCAGCTGCTTCTGCAAAAGCCTGATGAGGGGAATGACCTGACACAAGCTGGCAGTGTATGAACTGACTTCATGTGTGGCAAGTTCGAAGTGCTGGAGAACCTTGCACAACACGGAAATCATTCTCCACTGTGCTTGAGTCAGGTGCATACCCCCTCCTTTGCCTATGTCATAGGTGGATGTATAGGCTTGAATGCCCTTTTGCTGCTCCTCCATCCTCTGAAGCAAATAGAGGGTTAAGTTCCACCGCATCACAACCTCTTGCTTCAGGAGATGGCGGGGCAGGTTCAAGAGTGTTTGCTGGCGCTCCAGTCTTCGGCACGTAATTGCTGAATGGGGAAAGTGGCCAGAAAGTTTTCACGCCCCTGTCGCTTTTCAGAAAAATCTGCACCACCAAGTTTATTGTGTGAGCAAAACATGGGACATGCTGGAATTTGCCCATATGTAATGCCCGCACAATATTGGTGGCGTTGTCAGATATCGCAAATCCCCAGGAGAGTCTAAGTGGGGTAAGCCACTGGGCAATGATTTCCCTCAGTTTCTCTAAGAGGTTGTCAGCGGTGTGCCTCTTACTGAAACTGGTGATACACAGAGTAGCCTGCCTTGGAACGAGCTGGTGTTTCTGAGATGCTGCTACTGGTGACGCTGCTGCTGTTGCTGCGTAAGGTGATACATCTACCCAGTGGGCTGTCACAGTCATATAGTCCTTAGTCTGCCCTGTTCCACTTGTCCACATGTCCATGGTTAAGTGGACATTGTGTACAATGGCATTTTTCAGGACACTGAAGACACTTTTTCTGACGTTTCTGTACAGTCTCGGTATCGCCTGCCTAGTGAAGTGGGATCTAGATGGGATTTGGAACCGGGGACACACTACCTCCATCAATTGTCTAAATCCCACTGCACTAATGGCAGATACCGAAAGTACATCTAACACCAACATAGCAGTCAAGGCCTCAGTTATACGTTTTGCTTTAGGATGACTGCTGTAGTACTTCATCCTCCTTGCTAAGGTCTGTTGGAGCGTCAATTGTTTAATAAAAGTAGTGGTGTTCCTACTTCCTCTCTGGGATGATGAACGACTCCCAGCAGCAGCAACAGCAGCAGCGGCAGCAGGAGGCATAGCAATGCAGGATCCTCTGGAGGAATCCCGGATAGGAGAGTCAGTCATGCCAGTGACATGGCCTGCAGGACTACTTCCGATCCTGACTATGGAGGAAATTGACGAGGAGGGAGTTGACGGTGTGGTTTGCAGGAGCTTGGATACAACAGGACAACGGGATTTGGTGTCCATGGACTGCTTACGGTCTTAGCCAAAGTTTCTGAACTTGACAGTAACTTATTCTGAATGCGCTGCAGGTGCCGTATAAGGGAGGATGTTCCTAGGTGGTTAACGTCCCTACCCCTACTTATTTCACCTTTACATATGGTACATATTGCAAGACAGTTGTTGTCCTGATTTGGATAGAAATATTGCCAGACCAAAGAGGAAGTGATGGGCTTTTTCATCCCATGGACAACAACTGTCTCCCCCGGAGCCTGATTTAAACAAACAACATCACCATCAGAATCCTCCTCGCCAACTTCCTCCTCAGCGCCAGCTACACCAGTATCCTTATCCTGTTGTACTTCAACAGTGACATCTTCAATTTGCATATCAGCAAGTGGACTGTGGGTGCTCCTTTCAGCACTTGCATGGGGCATGCAAATGGTGGAAAGACCCACCTCTTCCCGTCCAGTGCTGGGAAGGTCAGGCATCGCAACCACCACCACATTTGGACTCTCCTTGGGGATTTGAGATATCTTCTTAGAATGCACAGTTCTTCGCTGTGCTTTTGCCAGCTTAACTCGTTTGATTTTTTTAGTGGGAGGAGGGCTTCCATCATCATGTGAAGCTGAACCACTAGTCCTGAACATAGTGAAAAACCTTAGCCATTCCTTGCCACTCCATGTCATAAATGGCATATTGGCAAGTTTACATTTCTCTTCAGATGATTTAAATGTATTTTTCAAGGTCATTTTCCTGAACTTTGTCATTGGGGATTGTATGTGCCCTCTACTATGACATTGGGCATCGGCCTTGGCAGATGACGTTGATGGCATGTTATCGTCTATGTCATGACTAGTGGCAGCAGCTTCAGTACTAGGAGCAATTGGTTCTTGATCTTTCCCTATTTTATTTTTATGGGAGAAAGTTTGGTCCTCCATTTATGTTATATTGATATATATGTGCGGCTAAGGCGCACACAAACACAGAAAATAATTTTTTATTTTTGTTGGAGACTAGTGCACTTTGAGGGTTACACCACCCTTTAAGAAATGAGCCTGCCGGCCTTTTACTTATAGGACACAGGTGCACGCTTGGCGCTGCTCTTTTGTTGATGCACGTGCAGCTACAGCACACACAATTCTCAAACACAAAAAAATATATTTTTTTATTTTGTTTGGAGTGCCCTTTGGGGGTTACAGCACCCTTTAATGGACAAACCAGCCCGACTTTTACTTATGGGACACAGGCGCACATTTGGCACTGCTCCTTTGTTGATGCACATGCAGCCAGAGTGCACACAATTCACAAACACAGAAAAAAATGTTTTATTTTGTTTGGAGTGCCCTTTGGGGGTTACAACACCCTTTAGTGGTCAAACCAGCTGGCCCTTTATTTATGGTACACCTGTGCACGCTTGGCACTACTTTGTTGATGCACTTGCGGCTACTGCGCACACAATTCACAAACACAAAAAAATATATTCTTTTATTTTGTTTGGAGTGCCCTTTGGGGGATACAGCACCCTTTAACGGACAAGCCAGCCTGCCTTTTACTTATGGGACACAGGCGCACGCTTGGCGCTGCTCCTTTGTTGATGCACATGCAGCCACAGTGCACACAATTCACAAACACAGAAATTTTTTTTTTATTTTGTTTGGAGTGCCCTTTGGGGGTCACAGCACCCTTTAGCGGTCAATCCAGCTGGCCCTTTATTTATAGGACACAGGTGCACGCTTGGCACTACTTTGTTGATGCATGTGCGGCTACTGCGCACACAATTCACAAACACAAAAAAATATATATTTTTATTTTGTTTGGAGAGCGCTTTGGGGGTTACAGCACCCTTTAATGGACAAGCCAGTTGGCCTTTTACTTATGGGACACAGGTGCACGCTTGGCGCTGCTCCTTTAATGTTGCACGTGCAGCCAAAGTGCACACAATTCACAAACACAGAAAAAATATATATTTTTTTTGCACTTGGGGGGAGCACCCCTGATGGACAGAGCACCCCCTGGACAACACTACAGCACCCCTTTAGGACTGGGACACAGCACAGGACTTTGGGGTGGACACAGCCTCTATGGACAACTGACTGCACAACACCCTCCAGCCAGCCCCTATGGACTTTGAAGAAGTGGACACAGCCCCTATGGACAACAGCAGCACAGCGCAGCACAGCACAGCACAACACTACACTGCACTACACTACACTACACTACACTACACAGCCCAGCCAGCCTGCCCTAACTCCCACTCTCCTTCTTCACTGTCCACAGCCGAGTGAGAAAATGGCGCCAACGCGGGTGCCTTATATAGGATCCAAAACCCACAAGACCTGGAAGGCGGGATGATGACGTTTTGCCATGATTTTAGATCTGAGTCAGGCGGGAAAAGTCGAGCCTGACTCAGATCGGGGGGGCTCAGGGGGGTTCAGTTTTCAGAAATCCGAACCCGCTCACCCCTAAATTGAACTGTATTTTTAACACAATCAGAGTGTTAATGCAAGGTAAACAGCAGTGGTAACAGGTCTCACCTTCAAAAGAGCTTAGTTCTGTGCATTTGTACAGTACTGCAACACTTAACACATTAAGTTGTGCAGGTTATGCATGTGCAGTGCACAGGTCGGAGGTCACACCTCTGGCTGAATTTGGGTCCTAGTGCCAGAAATGTATTACAGAGAGGACAGTGTAAAAGCGCACTCCCCTCCAACAACTCGCTCATTCTGGGTCTAACTCTCATCACATAAAACATATTACAATTAATTCAAATATTTTGGCAAAGTCCACCTGTAACCGAAAATGGGTTATGCAACAAAATGATCAGTGAAATACAGTACATCAACATATCAAATATGTTCCAGTCTACATTCCAGTCAGTCCCTTTGTTAATATATCAGCAGCATTATATTCACTTGCTACAAAGATGATGCTTATAGACTTTTTTTCCACAAGCTCATGGATGAAATTATGTCTAATAACAATGTGTTTGGACTGTCCATGGTGCTTGGTGCTGTAGGACATCAAATGTATATCTTGTAAATTCAATCAAATTGCAGCATTTAACAATGTCAAACACCTCCTCATTTTTCAAATACTCCACTGTATTAGCCTACATGACACAGCACTCTCATTGGTCACCTCCACTTTATACAACCACTCCCTCTCTAGCTCCTTGTCTGCCAACAGAACACATAGTCTACCTTTTCCCATTCATGTCCCTCAAGATTTTGTCCTTGGCTCCTTTCATATCTCCCTACACACATCTCCCCTTATTTAGCTAATTAGCTTATTTGCTTTTTGGCCTCCAAAAACACCTACTTGATACTCATATTTACCTCTCAGTCCTGGATTTCTCTCCTCCTGCCCTTTCCAGTACCATCTGCTGCCTGTTGGCCATTCCTTTTAGATGTCACTTTTTTTCCTGAAATTCAACCTCTGTAATACTCAAGTCATCAAGTTTCTTCCACCCAAGCTTCCCTCTGCTCTCCCCTCTCTTTCTGTTGACAGTGTGTCACTCTACGCTGTTCTGCTGGTACACAATCTGGGTATCATCCTTGATTTTACCCTCTTGTACTCTAACAAAATTCAGTCCCTCTCTCAGTCAGCACCAGACCACCCTGTTCTTTCAAGGACTGCTGCCTCTCATCCTCCCTGATTATGTTTCCCACACTATCTGCTACCTATTTCTGCAATGCTCTTCCATACTCAATTAAATGGCACCCATGCCTTTTCCCAGTGATTTCTGTAGCATTGACAGACAATAAGTATTATCTGTTGGTGCAGGGTCTGCACCCAGTATAGATATGTCCATGACTCTCCCTTATTGTGTCCACACATAGCCCATCTAGAATGTAAGCATTTGTGACCAGAACTCTCTTTTCTTTTGTAGTAGTAAGCCAGTATTTAAATTGTGGGTTGCAGTTATGAAATTATGTATATTTTTATGAATATATTAACTTGTCTATAACTAGTCTACATGATCACATGTATAACTGTAAACTGTATGTTCTATCCAATTGCAGGCTGCTGTGGGTCCCTTGTTTATACAGTAAATTAAATATAATAATAATTATACACAGCTGTTGAATTTATGTCTTCCACTGTCCCATTCTCTGCAAAGGAAAATAGATGGATACTTGCATGAATGTATTTGATCTCTGTAAAGTAGCAGACTCACCGTGCACATAGACACCTTATAAAGAGGAATCTCAGAGCAAGGACATGGTAATATAGAACATGTTTTACTTTCATTATCCTTGTTCTATTATCCATCTCTTTAAGCACCCAAGAGCACAGTCACCCAATTACCCATTGAGTTTAATGAATGTTCTACAAGTATTTCTCTCCAAACTGCCTCCCTGTAAAAAACATAATTCTGAAAGAAAGGGAAACAGACAGAAAAATTGAAGTGTTCTCACTAGTTTTAAAAGATAATTTTGTGCATTATATTGTATTATACATACACTGGTTCCTTTCTATTTAGGGAAAAATTGTCCTTTACTGTAATTTTGACAGAAAATTATAAAAAAAAACCTGTAACTACTGTTATTGAATGTGAATGAGTCCAACACTTTTACTAATTTTGCTTTTAACATAAAAACACATTTGGCAGATGCATGACGGCATGCTTGTATGCATGTGACCTTTTCATAATGCTATTCTTCTGACCCAACGTGATTGATTTTTTTACTTGTCTCGTTTAAAATGTATGAACGTGATATTTACTGAGTATATTAGAAGACTTGCACAATTTGTTGACAACTTAAAATACTGCAATTTCAAAGTAGACTTACTTTTATTCTCATTATTCTTTTTCTACAAGTTATTACACTAATGTTTTGCCATTTAACTATAAATGAGAGTTTTGACATTTTTTATGATTTACACTGCCTAACCTTTAGAAATACTGTAACATTTTCAGTCTCTGCACTACACATGTTGTTTATGTTGCTGTAGAGACTTTACTATCCCTTTTAGTATTTTTTTTCTTATCTGCCTCACATTTTCCTTTAGATATGTCAGAATGTGCAAATTTTAGGATTGTCAACTTCATCTGCTTTAAAAGCCAGTAAAGTTTCTAAGGACTAAACATTTTAATGTCATAAAAGTTGTCTTGCAAAGGAGACATTGACAAGCTCTAATAATGAATGAAAAAATAAACAAGTTCAGTTATTTTTTCTAAGAGAAATCTTAGCAAAACCGCCAAGTTAATATTAATATACTGCATTGAATGGGTTATTGCATACAAATCTATATTTCATTATTAGTTACCTGCTTTTCTATTTATTTTATTTTTAATATTTATAATGGATTGTCTCATGTGACCATTTTTGAGAACATTATAACACTTGTTCAGTTTTAATTCATTTGTATTTTTAGCAGTGGTAATTGACAATTACTGCATATTTATTTAGAATATTATTCTATACATTTGTAAGAGCTTTGTCCTCCACAGTATTACGATATTGCTTCTAGTATGACCATTCACAATAACTACTTTCAAAATATTGACATTCAGAAAGTCAACAGTAGAGGGTTTTCATTTATGATATTGACATGATTAAATGTTGACATACAGTAGTCAATGTCGACATCTGCAGGATGTCAACAACTGAAATGTTGACAATGTCATAATATTGACATTTCCATTAGACTGTTAGGGGTAAATTTATTAAGATTCGAGTTTGGTCGAGATGGCAATCTCAGGTGAGTTTAGGCATTTTTTTTCATCTCGCAAATTTACTAAAGACAAACTCGTATGAGTTTGGGAGAGATGTATCTGTTTTCCCTTGTAAAACTTGGGTGAGATCGCAAACTCAAATGAACTCACCAACGGACAAACTCGAAAGTAGTTTTCATGAAAAAGATACAATTTGGGATTTTACCAAGAATCGAGATTACAATCTCGAAAGAGATTGTGGCAAACTCGCTGATGAATTTAAATTTCAAATACTCCATCTCCTGAGCTGCGAGTTTGGCAGAAACATACACAGATCAGTGTGATTTGTGTATGTTTCTGCCTGTATACCTAATTTAAGTGTTTATTTTAACAAATAAAAATTATGCTTTTGGGGGGGGACCCTACGTAATTTTTTAAAAAAGATTTAACCCTTTTTTTTTACAGGTAGACCACACAAGCTGCCTTCACATAGCTCACTGATATGTGCAGGCTGCTTGTTCGGCAGAGTAAGACAGAGAGAGGACACTGCAATCTCAGGTGGGCAATCTCCTTCAAAACTTGCTACTATGGGGAGCAACTCATCAGCCAACTCACTATCAGCTAAACTCACTTCTTAATAAATTTGAGAGGTTAAAAATGGGAAACTCACCTGATGCAAAGCGAGTTAGCATTAGCATTAGGGTCAGGGTTAGCATTAGGGTTAGGGATAGACATACACACAAAACACTTTGTCAACACTTCAACCATGTTGAGATTACATCAGTGTCAACATGCTGAATGCTGAAATAGTTAATGTCGATATTATAAACATGTATACTATAAATATATATTCACTACATTTTGCTGACATTACTTTATGACTCAGTTTTTATCCTTCAAAGTTGATTTACACCATTTTTAGACTTTACTTGTGTCTATGTTCTATATTAATGTATAGGTGAAGATGATTTTGCAATATTTAAAGGTAATCGGTATGAAATACCACCGGCCACATGTACGCTTCCCGGCAGCGCCTGGCCGACAGATGAGCAGAGCCTGGCAGTGGAAGCCTAACAGCACTGGAAATCCCGATTGTCGCTAAGGTAAGTATAAACTAACCTAAACAACTAACCCTAACCCTCTTTAGGGGTGCCTAACCCTAACATCCCCCCAAGTGCCTAACCCTATTCCTCCCTGTAAGTTCCTAACCCTAACCCCCCCTTCCCTGCTGCCTAAACCTAAGTCCCCCGGGGGGGTGCCTAAACCTAAGTCCCCCCCGGGGGTGCCTAACCCTAACCCTCCTGGGGGGGTGCCGAACCCTAAATCCCCCGCAGGAGCCCTACACCTAACCCTCGCCCCCGCAGCTGTCTACTTGCGGTGCCTGGCATCGGGGAAATGTCAGGCATCCACATCTGGACACCTGGCATTTCACCCTTGCTGGGATATGACAGTCAGGATGCCGGCTGTTGGTATTAAGGCAGCTGGTTTCCCGATTGTATACCATTTAAAGTATAGAGCTACAGGTTGCCGGGGATTACAATGGTTGTACTGTTATCTCTTTATTACTTGTATTACTTTATACATAATTGCAGTATTTATAAGATTTAACAATCAACACTACTAACAAACTTCCAATCTCATAAAATGCTTTCAGCAGTTTATACATGTCATCCATCAGTTACCATTGCCTTGGGTGAAAAGATCTTAGCCATAAGTAGTCTTTTTAGTTCCCTGTGCCAGAGAGAGCATTGGCACCCCCCAATTTTTAAATAGGGACATAAGATAGTGCACCTGAAAAAGGGTCATGGTCTCAAGTGGAAGGACCAGGGAAGAGAAAGAAATAGGGGAGGCCTGGAGAATCTGGGGATAAAAGAAGAGGAAGCTATAAGTGAGGATGATAGTGAAAGGAAAATTGACAGGCCCAAACAGCACCCCCTGTCCTGCGGTGCTCTATGCCATGGCACTGGTCGCACTACCCAAGTTACGGCCATGGAAAATAAATATCTTATTTTACTTATTCAAATGGATATTTTTTACTCATGCTGTCTCTCATGCATAGTCCCAGTAGAATTCCAACTAATGTAGCTTGTGTTACATATGAACTGATGTTGTGGCAAATCATTCCATCACTGTAACAAAGGACATTTTTTGGGCAATATGTTATCCGTTTATTTGGTGTAATTAAGCAAGATGGACAGAAAAATTATACAGTGCACAGGAGAAAAACACATATTTTGTCTTCTAGTTAAAGATGGAAATGACATTTGAACCATCAGCAGATGTAACATCTCCAATATTCAATTTCACTGTGTATTATTTGTATGAAATTTCTGGTTAACAATGAGATTATTCACTTAGCCACATGTTGTGGTATAAACCTCAGGACACAACAACTTGATAGTGACCTCTTAATGTTGTTAACTACAGTATATAGATGTAAAAAATGAGTAAAGCTTTGCTTAATAAATTATAACAAATAGATACTTATCTATTACTGACCATCTTAGTTCGGCACAAACCATCAATCCCTGAATAATCAAAAAATTAAAAAAATTAAATCTAGAATTCCTAAACTTTTTTTGTGTGCTAAGAAAACATATAGAGTGTGCTGTAGGATGTATGCTGATATACTGTTTCCTTCTGTCTAATACTTCCAGTGATGATTTTATTTCCTGTTGAATTACTGCAAATGTTAAATGCAAATGACTGAAAAGGTAAAGCTAGCTTTTTTACAATTATTATCAAGAACAGTTATCTATATAATTTACATATTTATTTTTGAAACTGTCATATGAGGCAAAATGTAATAGGGTGCAATTTTTCTTTGTGAGAAGCTCGGACCTTCTTGCACATTTAAAGGTCTGAGTTTGTCCCACAAACCACCAAATGTAATAGCCTGCAAACGTGTGATTTTGAGGCTGTTACATTTTGTGAGTCTGTGCGAGTTTTCTCCTATAAAAACTTGGACCTTGTAATGTGACTTGCATTACAAGGTCCAAGCTATACAGAAACCCTCACAGATCAGTGAAATCTGTAAAATTTCTGTGTTTAAAAAAAGTAATCTATAAAAATATAAAAAAATGATGTGTGCTTCCTGCCTTTTCCCCCCACCTCCCACCCCATCACAAGCATAACCTTTCTAGGGCTCTGTTGAGAAATTCCTGGTTCTTAAACTACATGGGAAAATGCATAGGGTTCTCATGTATTTTAAGAACCAGCACCAGGCTCTGTTGAGCCAGTCCTGGTTGTGGAAACACAGGGGACAAAATGAGTGGGGATCCCCTGTATTTTCTATATCTATTAACAGACTCTTTCTAGTTTGGGTGCAATGCCATTAACTTCAATGTTGAGAACCACTAGGTTACTAAAGGTTACTAGCATGGTGCTAGTTCTTAAAATACAGGGGAACCTTAAGCATTTTTTCCCCTGAATTTTAAGAACCAGACCAGGCTCAACAGAGTCTGGGCCTGGTTATGCTTTTAGGATGGAACCCCATGTCTTTTTTTTTACTTTTTACACTTTATTTTATTTACAGTATACACACAGAAGCATGCACGGATCTCATGGATCTGTGCATGTTTCTGTGTAACTTGGACCTGCTCAAGCTAAACTCGCTAACCTGAAGCAGATCTTTTTTTTATGAAATTTGAGTCAGTAATAGTTTGCAAGTTAAACACTTACACTCTATTACATTGCCTGAGTTGTATCCTTACAATGGAAAAACATTTGTATGCATGCTACATAGAGTGAGTTCTAAAAATGTGTGAGTATAGTTCTATACTCGCATATTTTCCAAGTTTGGACCCTATTACATTTTGCCCATGGTTTGCTATGTCTGGTGTCTATCTACCAAAGAGGTCTATGCTATCTTTCTATTTATTGAAACAGTTCTCTCAGTCCAACATTTATTCCTTTTCCATCTAATCTGACAAATCTATACATGTTACACACTTGACCATTGCCATGTTTTCAGCTAAAGAGAAATAATAAAATAGGCAAATACTGCAATTAATGTACTTCAAAGGCATGGAACAGATGTAAAGATTAAGATAAGAATAGACAGTCCACTGATAAATCACTGCAAGCAATACAATTCACAATCACAAAAAAGTATTTTATCAAACCTTTCTTATGCAAACAGGTCTCCTTAGTCTGGAGCTTTGTACTTCTTCACATCTCTCTCCCTTTCGAAATTGCACATAGCATTACATTTCATCAAATGTTCTCTTCTCTTACTCTATTTTTTATCTATTAATCTTTTTTTGCTTTTGTTTACCATTTTGTAATTGTGTACACTCCTTGAGCTAGTTTAAGCAACCAAGTGTTAGGTGCCCTAGTGGGGAGTAAGAAGTAGATGAAAGTGAAGTAGGGAGAAGCATAAGAGGGTAGAGGGCACTGCTCATAAAAGCTTATATTCTAATAGGGAGGGGCTGACAAACAGGTGTGACACAGATGGGGTAGATACAGAGAAAGAAACATGTAGAAGGTGGTTAGGAAAAGTCCTGGAAGGCGATAATGAAGTAGTTGGTCTTGAGTGCTCATTTGAATGATTGTAGAAAAGTGGAGAGTCTCATGGGGAGAGGGAGGGAGTTCCAAAGGCGGAAAGCAGCATGGGCAAAATCATGGAGACAGGAGTGGGAGGAAGTAATCATGGGCTAGGGGCAGTCCCTAGAAGCTGCAGTAATAAAAACAGGAGTGGCTTACCAATAGAAGTGATTTCTGTTAATGGAAGTCTGGAATGACAGTCCCACAGGGGGAAACAACTCTCCCTAGGGGTGTCTGTCTAATGTGTGATTAGCAGAAAGCACTTCCAATAGGAAGCCACTGTTAATTCACATACTTGGGAACGGGGGGCTTACAAGGTAGTGGCACAAATTATTGGGTGGTCTAAAACCTTTTAACATCTAGGAAAAATCCACCATTGCTTTTTAGGAACTATTATAAATTAAACTTTCAATTAACATATATATATATACATATATATATATATATATATATATATATATATTTTACTATCCAGCTACAACATAATGTTTTGCTGGCATTGCTAACTTTCCTCTTTTTTTCTCTTTTTTTACCAATTTGTACACTCCTCAAATTAGTAACCGACCATTCTGCAGTATTTTATTCCTGCTTATTAAGCATCATTATAGATTCAAAATTTAGTTATTATTCATATGCCATTGTATTGTTATCTAGCTGTTACAAAATGTTTTCCAGTTATACATTAGCTTACATTTCCATTAATTATTTAAACAATCAGTATTGGCCTATATAACATCACACCATTCTAGGTCACCTTGATTCACTTTCCACTGCCTGAGGAAGAAACCAGGTGATGTGAACTGCCTTCCAGAACTACAAGACCCTTTTATTTATATTATGGTTTATTTTTTAAGTTTGATCTACATAATGCGAGTATTTTTTATGATGTCATACTATGGTTTGAAAATATATATAATTTATTTTTATTATTCATTGTTTTATTTCACATAATTGGTTTTATATGCATTTCCGTGTCAATGATAGTGAGAATAGTTTTATGCATTTTAATTTGTCTCTCCATGGCATAATTAATCGTAATCATTGAAACTGCACTTTATTACAAACAAATCATTTATTTTTTAACATTAACTGTTGTTGGACATTTCCTGTTTACATATACTGTAGTTCACATTGCTATTGAGTAAAGGGATTGGTTCCACCACACATTCATCTGTAGACTATTGTTTGGTCAGTGTCAAACAGTCCTAACTTACAGTGTGTAGCTCATCAAATTGGTGAGTAAGAGGATTATTGCACCATTCATATATGTGACACAGATACAAATGCCCACATTAAGCTTTAAATTAGTCCAGTACCATAGAAAACCTTTTTCTTATCCCTCTCAGAGATCAAGATAGGAGACTATTCTCCTTTGCTGCAGGTTCAGGTATTCCTTTGGAACCATCCATAAGTTCTGATTTGACTACTTAAGAGACTTGAATACACCAGCCTCACACACTTCCTTGACTTGCACAAGTTATTTGGCCTGCTTTGGTTAGGCTTTCATTCCCAAAACTCCAAAGAGACAGGGCTGAATAAATTAGTGTATGAATTGAACAATACTACATCTAGAGGCATTTGATACTGTATGTAGACCACTCTCTTCTCATACAAACACTACAGTCCCTAGGTCTTCAAGACACAGTCCTATCCTGGTTCTATTCCTACTTATCAAATTGATCTTTCAGTGTTTGTCTCTCTGGATCCATCCCTTTCTCTTCACTTTCTATATCAGTTTGAGTACCACAAGGCTTATTACTAAGTCCTCTGATTTTCTAAATCTGTAACATGTCTCTTGACAAACTTATCAGCTCTTTTGGATTTTAGTATTTTCTGTTTTCAATATATAGCCAAACTACCCAACCTCTCCAGATGTTTCACTATCTGTGTATGTCTGCATTACAGAATGACTTTCTACAATTTCAACTTAAATGTTATCCTTCCTTCCTCCCACCTAAAATATACAGAATTAATAATATTTCCACCAACCAATTGTTGTTACCAACCTGATATTTTTACCACTGTTGACAACATGACAATCAACCCTAACGTAGCTCTCAAGCTTGCTGTCTAGTGTCATTCTTGACTCTGAACTGTCATTTGTTTTCCATATTCAATCAGTTTCCAAATCATGTTACCTACGTTTAGAAAACATTTTCAGAATACTTAAGTATCTTACACAATACACTGGAAATTTTTTTAATAAATTTGCTCATTATGTCTTGCATTGATTATTAAAATAGTTTCCTTAATCTTCACTGAAACAGGCTTTTGCCCTTAGATACTACATATATTGAATGCAGCTGTGAGGCTAATATTCCTTGCAAAATAATCATCTTAAACTGATCCACTGACAGTCCCTCCTTTGGTTACCTGTATTTTACTGGATTCAACTTAAAATACTTCTACTTACTTATAAGACTATTAACCAAACAACACCAACATACCTCTCTTTGCTTAACTCAAAATAACTCCCAGCTCAATGTGCCTGCTCTGCACAAGATCTGTGTCTCTCATCTACACTCTGTGCCTGCCCCCATCCACAGTTGCAGGACTTTTTTTGGTCTGTACCCACACTGTGGAATGCCTTTCATCCACATCAAGATTTTCCTCTAGTCTCCAAACCTTCAAGCATTTTCTGAAAACTCACCTCTTTAGGAAGCTTATCAAATTCCAGAAAAACCCACATAACATTCATAAGCTATTTTGCCAAATTACATCCACTCAATACAGTCCACAGATAACTTTCCATGTATTCTCTTTTTTTCACTCACACCTCTCACTAATCTCAGGCCAATATTTCTGGGTGACTGGATCATACAACCCACCAAGATCCTCTGCAATCTGACTGGACCAATATTCTATATTTAGCACTTATCCTTATGTATCAATTTTTATTTTCCTATAGAATGTAAGCTTGCAAGCAGGGCTTTCTTATCTTTTTGTCTGTCTGTTATTAACAACTATTCACTTATTACTGTTTTGTTCCCTATAGTAAAGCACAATGAAATATGTTAGCACTATATAAGACAATGCTAATGAAAAAATAAATAATACATTCACCTACAGTGTATAGTATCTAATAGAATATGGAATATGTTGGGCCATTTGGTTATAAACAACTCCAGATATTGTAGAGCTAAAAGTCCCAACATACTGCAACATGTAGATTTAAAATTACTGATTACATGTTATATAAAATATAGCTTTTTACATGTTACATGTTATATAAAAAGTATCATAATACAGTCAGCGGGTTGATATTACAGTCCCTTTTTTGATCCTCACAATTCACTTTTCACTAGTGAAAAAAACTTTTTGACCTCTTTGCTCAAAGCCACTGATGGCTATAAGATTTGTTCCCATTTCTGGTACATAAAGCATGTCTTGGATTTTTGTGAGTATGGATGTAGCTCCTGTGGCAAACTTCTTACTGACATGATTATGCAGCTTCTGTGCTTTGCAAAGCTCTCTGTTTTGATACACTGCACAGGAAACACTCTTCTGTCACATTGTGTGTCTGAAAATAGTATGTATGTATCTTGCACCTGTTTAAAATGGCATATGTGTGTTACTGGGAATTATAGTAGCTTGGGGATTTTGCAAATGTAACTCATGTGTCTGGGTCCATAACCTTGTGGAATATGTGTTTACAGGTGGTACTGGTATAGCAGAGTGTATGTACACACTAGTGGATGACCAGAATCAATTAACAGCCCAGTTCTTAACCAAGTGGGGTTGTTTATTTTGCAGTAATGTGTAGTGTTACTACACATACTTACAGATGTGTTTAAACAGTCACTTATATATCAGGGTAGCAGTGTACAAGTGGTTATAGTGGTTCTAGAAGGATGGATCAGCGACAATCTCAGGGTCTATCTGGAGCTAAGTGGAAGACATTGGTCCCCCACTATGGTGCTCTAACATGACAAGATGGCAATGCTCATGTGGAGAAGTATGGCCAGTGGTCATCTTGGTGAGGGATTTGAAGCCTCCCTAGGAATCTTACCATGGAGTATGTGCAATAGTATTCTCCAAATTTAACATTATCATTCTGATGTTGTAAGTAAATTGTGCTTTTCAACATGATCCTAATAGGGAAAGGCAACTGGCTATCATTTTTTTAGATGTTTTTATAGATGGATCCAATCATCAGCATAATAATAATTAATCTGTCCTACATGAGAAAACTATGATATAAGAAGGAAAGAGATAGCATTTGAATAGGAGAGAGAGATGAGTAGAAATCTAGTACATTTAGTTTTCACAACACAGATTAGCAACAATTAAGGTTAGTAACTGAGCAAGAAAAATATATATGTAGGTCAGCCTGCTACCAATTGTACTCAGTCCATTCTGAAGTCTTATTGATACACACACTTGACCAGCAGCAAATTAAAATAATATCTTCCCCACAATATTTCAACTGACATATGCTCCACACACTTTTGCACAGTACTATGGGCCTGATTCAGGAATGTAGGCTAATCACACAGCCATTGCATCTTTGTATTCAGCAGCTGCATAAAAATATGGTAATGCTGCAGAGGGTGTCTGGTGTAAATAGATGCCTACTGCTGGCTTCTCTGATCTTATGCTGCATCTGAAAATACAGTATGGGATCATCTGCATGAACAATGGTCATCTGCATAACCCACAGGTTACTCAGGTTGACTGTGGAATTCATGCTGCTGAACCCAGTGACAATGACAATTGACCATTTGCTCCCAAACACTGGAAAATTAAAAAAAACCCAGTTGTTTTAATTAATTGTGTAAAACAAATGGATTTAACCAATTTGTGTGAACAACCATGTTTATCTGCTTTCCAGTGTTTGGGAACAAATGGTTAATTGTTATTTGCTCTCATACATTAACAGATTTACATTCCAACCAACCAGATTGGGCAGATAATCTCATACTGTGTATTTAGTTTAAGTATTGTAAATGAGTATTTGTACGCCCTTCTGGATGGATTAGTTTAAACCTTCATCACCTTCTAATATACATAACAATGATTTGATAGTGTCATACATCATGATTTTTCAAGACATAAGATGATACAAATGTAAATGATTCACAGCAAAATTTATTTTTGACATGATTCCTATTCTTTTTTAAATGAAAGGTAAACAGACAATCTTACTAACATTAGTGTTTGAGAGCAAAGTGACATTTTCCTGCTGCTGCATCCTGGGAGATTTTATTTTTATATGAGCCATTAACTAGTCAACTTAATATACCACACAGTCTTTTGACCCTTGTTTACATTAGCATTTTCTTGGACTGGTGCTGGGCAAGACTGCATTATTTTTTGTTTACTTTTATGCTATTTCTAAGATTCATTAATGAGCGAGAGTTCACACTTGGTTGATTTATTGTTACTGACCTGGATTTCCTCAATTTAAAAATAGATAAATATGTTTATGTTTTGTGATGCCTTAAATACAAAATTATTAACCTATTCATAGATATTTATGTGTAATCATTGTTTTTATGTATACTGCTTACAAAGGAACTAAAAGCTGTAAAATTAGTCTAGAGTTCTATACTCAGATCAATATCTATCAATATCAAATTTTATAGAATTCCTGAAGTTTTGAAATGTACTGTATATTGATAAACTACTGTATGTAATTGTATTAGATGGTGCCCACTATCTCATAGTGCAGGCTTCATTGATGGTTGATAAGTATGCCCCTTTGTATGTAAACATTTACCTGGAGTTAGTGGATATATGACTCAGGTGCATGAACATACAGTAGCTCATATTATCAAATGTATTAATTATTTATCACTGTAATTTATTAGAAAATATATTTTAAATTTGACAGCCATACCCAATAAATAAGATTTTTAAACAGTAAGTTGAAACAGGAGATATATAACTGAACTCTACATAAAAAATAGAACATTTTTTGACAGTCAGTACACATAAGCTAAAAAAAAACTCCCTGCTCTAAAGAAATATAATTTTGAAGAGAAGCCTGAATAAAAATGAATTATATTTTGGATTGAAACTACCAAGAAATGTCAGTGAGTGCAGATAAAATAGCACAGGAAAGAGGAAAGATCTATTATTTAAAGCTAAAATAAAAACAAATTGTAATAAAGATTTATTTATAAATCAATTAACGTTCTGTCTGGTAAGTGAGCAATATTTTATTATATATTTAGCCAATACTGAATTGTTCTCTTCCTTGACATCATCTAATCAAGACCACAATGGTTAGTAAATGAAGAAATATCAAGTTAATGCAATTCATGCTATAATTCTGGGATAATACCCTATACCAGAGGAATCTGTATGATTTACCCCCGGACCCATGCCCGGTGGTTGGAATCCCGAAAGCGGCATCCCAGCAGAGGAGGAAATCCTGTTGTCCAAGGTAATTATTGTCTAGCCTAATTCTAACCTCTTACCCTCCCTTAGGGGTGCCTAACCTTTCCCCCCATGCCTAACCCTAATCCCCCCTCTAAGGGCCTAAACCTAACCCCCCCTTCCTCGCTGCCTAAACCTAAGTCCCCTGGGGAGGTGCCTAATCCTAAATCCCACCCGGGGGTGCCAAACGCTAACCCTCCTTCCCCTAGCCTAAACCTAACCTCCCGGGGAAGGTGCCTAACCCTAAATCCCCCCCAAGGAATCCTAAACCTAACCCTCTCTACCTACGGCTATCCGTGCTCAGCACCCAGCATCCCTTCGATTGGCATGCCGGGCACCAGTCTCCCGGTATCGGTAAAATGACAGTCGTCTAGATTTAGACACCTGTCATTTAACCCTTGCTATGATAAAGCAGTCAGGAAGCCGGCTGTCTGGATTAGGTCCACCGGTTTCCTGACAGCATACCATACCAGATCATCACCTAAAACACTCCATTACAGCACTCTGCAAAAGTTTTAGGCAAGTGTGGTGTTAGGACCTGTGGTTAGCAGATCATCTTAGTTGCAGTTCCCAGTCATATTTGATGGCAATAAGTCAGAGGTCGGACTGTTCGCCATCATCGCTGATTTTTCAGGGATAAAGTATCGGGCGCATGCCCACTTTATCAAACCGTAACCATACACCTGTCAAACCATAACGCAGGTGTCCCAAGGTGAGCTCAGGGAGGACAGAAACCTCCCGTGGAGCAGAAGGGCAAAAAGGGTTTTCAAATAACCGCGGCAGGTGCATAAATGCACCTGTGAAGAACAGATGAAAAATAGCATTTATTTATTTATTTTAAATAACTATGGCCATCAAATTTTGGGTATATGAAAAGGGGTGCAAGCATATTTTTAAGTCCCTAAATTATTTTAAAATGCACCTGCCGCTACCATCCACATTCTTTAAAACACCTGCCGCGCACATGGGAACCCCTTAGGAATCAATTATGCTAGGTTAGAGGTTTGTTCATAGTTTTTTTTAACCCCAAAATTTTGTAACAAAGACTTTTCACAAAGGTGAAAAGTCTTTGTAATTGAATACAGGGATAACTGAAACATGCAATAAATTATTGCTGATAACGGCTTTTCACAGCCAAATTGAATACCCCTCTTAGCTGCTACTAGAACTTTGCATAAAATCCTGCCTTTCTGTGTGCTGATCATTAATTGTCTTGTCAGTGTGCACAGGCCAGCTGCACACTGATCTTTCATTAGGGAGGCTTGCAGGGCTTCCTCTGATTGGACCTTTTGTCAGTTAAATTACAGCCAGCCCTTCACTCCATGCTGGTGATAGGGTTTTTGTGTTTCTGGTTCTGGCTTTGTCTCCTGTCTTCCAGTTGAGCTCCAGCATTTCCACCTCCTATAGTATATTGTTGCTCTGTTGTTTGTGTCATCCAGGCGGCACAGGCTGCATTGCAGCATCAGCTGCTTGTATCAACCTGTCAGCACAGGCCACACTATAGTGTCAGCTGCTTGTGTCAACCCGGTGGCACAGGCCGCACTGCAGCATCAGCTGCTTGTGACAACCCGGCTGCACAGGCCGCACTCCAGCAACATCAGTGTGCAGTCCCGTGCTCCTACACCAGTGACTTTGCTTCTGTTATTTCCAGCTTCAGTTGCATCTAGCCAGGTTGCTCTGGCCCACAGGCCACCACACAGTACAGTGCCTGCTTCATATTCAACAGCCCATGGGCTGCATCTGGCCAAGTTATACTAGCCCCCAAGGCTGCTGCATGGCCCAGAGGCCGCTTCATATTCTACAGCCCACAGGCTGCATCCAGCCAAGTTATACCAGCCCCCAAGGCTGCTGCATGGCCCGGATACCACTTCATATTCTCCAGCCAAGTTATACCAGCCCTCAAGGCTGCCACATAGCCTAAAGGCCACTTTATATTCTACAGCCCACTGGCTGCATCCAGCCAAGTTATTCAATCCCCCAAGGCTGTGGCATGGCACACTGGCAAATTGCAATGTGAACGAACAGAAGAGAAATCTAAATCAAATTAATATTTGGTGTGACCACTCTTTACCTTCAAAACAGCATCAATTCTTCTAGGTAAACATGGACACACTTTTTGAAGGAACTCGGCAGGGAGATTGCTCCAAACATCTTGGAGAACTAACCACCGGTCTTCTGTGGATGTAAGTTTTCTCAAATCCTTCTGTCTCTTCATGATGAGATCAGGGCTCGGTGGGAGTCAAATAATCACTTCCAGGACTCCTTGTTCTTCTTTATGCTAAATATAGTTTTTTGTGAAATTGGCTGTATGTTTGGGGTCATTGTCATGCTGTAGAATAATACAAAGCCAATCAGATGCCTCACTGATGTTATTGCATAATGGATAAGTATCTTCATATATTTCTCAGCATTGAGGACACCATTAATCCTAACCAAATCCTCAACTCCTTTTGCTGAAATGCAGCCCAAATCTGGCAAGGATCCAGCACTTTGGCGAACAAACTAACTTCTGTTACAGCCAAATATTATACGTTTTGACTCAACGGTCCAGAGCACCTGCTTCATTTTTTTCTGCAACCCAGTTCCTATGTTTTTGGGCATAGTTGAGACACTTGGTATGGTTTCCACATCACAATTCTTCCATGAAGACCACTTCTGGCCAGACTTCTGTGGATGGGTGTTCCTGGGTCCCATTAGATTCTGCCAGTTCTGAGCTGATGGCACTGTTGGACATCTTCATATGTCAAAGGGAAGTAAGCATGATGTGTATTTCATCTGATGCACAAAATTACTTTGGCCGACCACTGCGTCTACAGTCCTCAACATTGTCGGTTTCTTTGGGCTTCTTCAAAAGAGCATTGAAGAGCACATATTGAGCACATACAGACTGCTTTAAAATATTTGCTGGGAGAGGCCTTACTGATTCAGTATAACTACCTTTTGTCTTGTTGCTGTGCTAAGTCTTGTCATAGTGTATGACCTATGACATGATATGGTCTTCCATAATCTCACCTTTGTAGCAGTTTGGCTGTTCCTCACCCAGTTTTAAGCCTCCTACAAAGCTGTTTCTGGTTCAGTTAATGACTGTTTCAACCTACATATGAAAATGATGATCTTTATCATCTGTTTGGTATGAATGGTTAATCATACACCTTACTATAATCCTACAAAGTCCCTGACTTTGTGCAAGTTTACCTAGAAATATTGATGCTGTTATGATGGCAAATAGTGGCCATACCAAATATTGATTTGATTTAGTTTTCTCTTCAATTCATTAACTTTGAATTTTGTAAATTTCTAAAAATAAACTATTAACACATCTATTTTTGAAAGCATTCTTACTTTGCTACATTTTTTCCACACCTGCCTATAACTTTTGCACAGAATTGAATATGAAAATATATCCAATTGACAAAGCCCCCCCCAGTGAAATGCACATATTTTGATACTTTTTATTTCCCCTTATATCTATATAGGGAAAATATATTGTAAGCTCCACTGGTGTAAAATTGAGTGGCCATGTCTATTTCTGCCCAAAAGGCATGTCTAACTTCACCTATATTTCTATATAACAGCAGTAACAATATATTTTTGGAAGTTTTGCAAGTATTGATACTAACAATGCTGTCTGCAATACTTGATTTCATGTCTACAACTTTTCACTGTGATGTTTCTTTTCTTCTCAGCCAGCACAATACACATGATAAATGTGATGCCTATGCAGTCAAGTCCAATTGGAATTTGTTCTTGTGTGAATTCAACCTTAAGCATATATTTCTTCCACTTCAACTTTGAAGATGTTGCAAAGTATGTTTTTTGGTGTATTAGATTTGATTTCATTGTGAATTCTAGACTGCCTGCAACTTGTATGCCCTATATTTATTGGCTGTGCTGTTTTTGAAACCTTTATAGTATCCTCCAAATCATTACGGACACCAGATACTCTGATTAAACACAGCTTACTGCAATCTAAGGAACGGATTGTACATCATACTTATTGGTCAAATGAGCTACTTTGGGGAATTGTATTTGGGATCCAGATAGTATTTATATAAGCAAGCTGCTTATAGTCCACCACAATTGCTGGATTAACCAGCTACAGTACATACTGTAAAATACACTTACCTTGAGATCACCCTTATTGAGGAAGCTATTATTTCGATGTTCTATTTTACACACAGTTTATTTTTTCAACTACTTTTGAACCTATATTTCTCCTAAATACCATTTATTTACCACATATGATGAGAAATGACAGACTTATTTTTCTAAAAACATGTTTTTATTGAAACAAAACAGAACACATAAAAAATTAAAAATGTGCAGTAAGTTTTCAATATTGACAACAGAAGTTGATTGTAGATCATGAAGATAAATTTTATACTGTAACATTAAGATAAACTGTAAATTATTACATTATGTGACTTTTAATTTAATAAAATATGTATACAATATCAATTGAACAATAAAATGATTGGCAAAATTAGATGTGTGACACTCATTTTCTATGCTAAATATAATGTTAATACCACTGACTCTATAAGACAATTCAGGGGTCATGAACCTTTCTTTACACACAGAGAGTCAAGGTTCCAATATAACTTTCCCATGTGCCAAAAAATGAGCCAAACTGCTTCTCCTTTTAAACATAATCTCCACCCAGTCCATCCAAAAATATAATGAAGTTTATTTCTATATAAGGAAAACATGGGAGGACCCGGGTGTATCCAGTTTTGAAGGATTTTTTTTGGCTGCAGAGCTCAGGCTTAATAAGTTTCCTACCACCTTTGGTGATACATTTGGATTTAGATGGGAACCAAAATATACCCCATTTTGGTGTAAAAGAAACATAATTAATTGATAATCACTGTGCATCCTGATTCACTCTTAACAAAAAGCCCCTGTTTATTGGGCACTCCCAAAGGGAATGGTACAAATATGCATTATCATGAAGGCATTCAGGACATCTGTGTGACAACATAAGTAAGACCCACTAGAAATTGTCTTTGGGGAGATAATTATGCTCTATGAATAACACTGTAAAATAGCTCTTGATACATACTTGAAGACAAAAATTTAGAGATACTGAGTGAACACAGGAGATTTGGAGTAGAATGAGTAGGAAAGTGGTAAAGCCACTGTCCCATATCTTGCTGTGAAATGACATGATTCATGGGGTTTGCTAGGGATACATAATAATAAGAAATAGCTTTCCTAAGAATGGGTCCCCACCTTGATAATTTTTTAAAAGAGTTTTACCCATCAGGATCCTAAAGGCTCATAATCACAGTAGAAATATAGTGCTGTGTCTGTAAAGATGCTACAGGAGAAGAATAAAGCATTTCAAATGTAGCCACTGTTTTTATGTATATAAGGGGTCTCTTGCATTTGATGTGAAACAAACTACTTAAAGAAATTATGTCCCCCACCATTGGGATGAAGGGGTAGGAAGCCATGCCACCCTGGAATTCTGGGTTCTGGATAAGGGAAAGGTGAATGGAGTATTGAGCATTACTAATATACATGTGTTGTATAATATGCCATAGTTTTCTGGTGTTCCATAGAAGAGGGTTATTTTGATATTTTAAAAATAATTATTGGTCAGGTAAACAAGATATGCTAAAGTTATCTAAAAATTAAGATTCCAGGGATGTGTTGGCAAACAAATCACTGTTATGGATCCAAACAACTAAATAGTTCAACTGAGCTGCATGACTATAGCATACTATATTAGGGAAATTAATGTCACCATTTGATTTAGTTTGATATAATTTCATCATGCTGACATCTCCCATGCCAAATAAAATAATTAAATAGTGTGTTGATTAGATTAACATCTCTCAGGGTGAGAAGAAGGGGTAAGACTTGTAAGAAATAGAGTAATCTTGAAAATGTGATAATTTTTATTAGATTAACCTATCCAAGTTAAGAAAGGGTTATGTCAGGACCCAGACTGTTACACTATGGCTGAGGTCCCAGGTGACTGTGCTCCACGTGACCAGATATACAGTAGGTGTCCTCTCTTGCATGCCTACTCTCTCCACAGCCAGGTGTGGTGTCGGCCATGTGAAGTCATCTAAACACTGCCTGAGCATCTAAATGTCCACTCCCACTAACCAGTGGTTCTCGCTCACAAGCACCTCTCTGGTCCATGGGCGTGGCCATCTTAGTTTGATCATGTGGTCCTACAGTTACCAATATTAAGTCTCTCCTAGGATCAGCTGTTCGTATGTGGCAAACCAGCAGCAGACACTGGGTATATAAGTCAATCCTGGACACTCAGTCAGTGTCTATGAATTGTCTCCTAAAGGTTTCCTTTTGGCTCCTGCAAGATCTTTGTTTGTTCCTGACTCAGTACACCTACTGACTCAAAGAACTTCTGCTAATTACTGAACACACCTCAGCACCTGGCTCCAAGAACTCTTGCTACTTACTGAGCACTGCTCAGAACCTGGCTCCAAGATCTCTTGCGAACTACTAAGCACAGTTCAGTATCTGGCTCCAAGTACTCATGATATTACTGAGCATAGGTCAGTATCTGGCTCCAAGTACTCATGCTATTACTGAGCATAGGTCAGCAGAGGCGTCACTTACCTTACTGACACCTGGTGCCGATGTCCTGCATCCTTTTGTATGTCAAAGGCATGCATTCCCAGAAGGGGTGTGGCTTTGCAAAAAGGGGTGTGGCTGCTACTCGCAAAGCCATGTCCCCTTGTGTGCCAAACCTGGTGGTGTTACCACCTCTTGTTCTTAGCACACAGTGGGTTTCCCCAGCACTCCTGCAGCTGCTGGGGCAACCCAGGTCTCTCCCTGCCTGTCTCCATGTCTTGGCTTCACGGTGACACCATCTGAATTGGTGACACCAAAATAGCAGAGCAGCTATACTATTTTGGTGTCACCCACTCAAATGGTGTCACCCAGTGCAGCCCACACCCACTAGTGATGCCAGTGTAGCTTAGCACTTTGCTCCTAGAACTCTATCTTTTACCTTGGCTCAAACCAGTGCTTGAGAATACAGTCTTTAGTCAGCCATTCTCGGATCATTTCAAGCATCTGTCTAGTGGTATATTACTATGTATTACCGGGACTGGTTCTGTGTTTATATCACTATTCCCTCCAACCATTCTTGTCATCATTCAAGTTCTATTCTTCTGATCTACTAATGTCTTGTGCTGTCATATGAGGAAAACATATCTAAGAACTCCTCATTTTGTTCTGCCAGTATCAATACCTGCAAAGCCTGTTCCATCATTGGAGGCCAATTGCAGTTTGCACAGACAGATGAATCCTGAACAGGACCAGTCTTCTGGGGTTCAAGTCCTACAAAATCTCACAGCCAGACTAGAGGCTCAGAATAACACTCAGACACAAGTGCTTCAGTGCTAACAGGATCTTCTAGTCCATCTGGACCATCTACAAGTGGCTCCTTCATGCACAGCTACAGCCACACCAATCACCACACCTAGCCTTACAAGGGCCTCCAAGTACCAGTTGCATCTTCCAACCCTGAGTCATTTTGATAGCTATCATTAAGATTGATCTTCAGATGCATGAACGTGGTGTTCAAAAGAACTATAGTGATTGCTATAAAACTTGCCCTCTACCACAGTCCCATGTCTCTCATTCTATACCTGATGAACCCATGCAAATTAATCGCTCCAAGTTAACAGAAGAAGAGAAGCAGTGCAGAAGACAATTGAAATTATGTCACTATTGTGCATCTTCTGAACATTTTTTTAACAAATGTCCTTTGAGGATGGGAAATGGACTAACCTAGTCAGAAGAGGGAAAGTCAGACAAGGGGTTCTTGCCACATCTTCCCCAAATCAAGATTCTCATATTTCTGTCTTTATCGTTGTGATGGGCTCCCAGTATCACAAATTATCTGCCCTGGTTGATTCCAGAGCTGACGGTAACTTTATTTCCTCAAGTATAGTTCAACAACTACAGATTCCTGTTGGTCTTTTGCCCTGTCCTATTACTCTCACTGCCATGAACGGTACTTAGATAGAAAATGAAACAGTCACTCATCTTACAGAAGCCCTCAATGTGAAGATCGGAGCTTTACATGAATAATTCATAAAGTTCTTAGTGGTTCCAGCCATTACTCATGAAATTGTCCTGGGATTACCATGGCTGCGTCGACACAATCCTCAAATCAATTGGTCCAATGATCAGATTTTGTCTTGGGGCTCCTATTGTAAACAGTATTACTTAGCTCAAGTTGTCCGACCTGCAGACACCCAAAATTTATTCCTTTGACTCTTTTCATTAGCTATATCAAGAATTTGCAGATGTCTTCTCTGAACAGGCAGCTGATGTACTTCCACCTCATTGGCCGTAGGACTGTCTGATTGATTTGATACCTGGTAAAGTCCCTCCCAGAGGGTGCATCGATCTAATATTGGTTCCTGAGACTCAGTCCATGTCTGAGTATGTTCAAGAGAATCTAGGAAAGGGGTTCATTCGGCCTTCTTCATCTCCTGCTGGTTCAGGGTTTTTTTAAAGAAAAAAGATGGTGCACTACATCGCTTGTTTTGATTTTTCGGGGCTTAAATTAGATAACTATTAAAAAATAAATATCCATTGCCCCTCATCAAGGAGCTCTTTGACATAGTCAGGGGTGCCAACATCTTCACCAAGCTTGACCTTAGGGGCGCCTACAATTTAAGAATCTAGAAAGGGGATGAGTGGAAAACTGCGTTTAATATGTGTGATGGACATTATGAGAATCTTTTGCTACCCTTCGGCCTATGTAATGCTCCAGCAGTGTTCCAAGAGTTCGTAAATGAGATTTTCCATGACATCCTGTATCAGTATGTTATCGTCTATCTGGATGATATTTAGATTTTTTCACATGACCTTAACAATCATCGACAACATGTCAAAGAAGTATTACTTCATTTTCATGCTAATAAGCTCCATAGAAAAATATCAGTGTCTATTTGAAGTTCCAACCATCTCTTTTCTAGGATATGTGATCTCTGGTTCTGAGTTACTGTACAAATGGATCCTGAGAAAGTCAAGGCCATTCAAGAATGGATGTTACCTACATATCTGAAAGCTGTCCAAAGATTTCTGGGCTTTTCCAATTACTACAAGAAATGTATCAAGTCTTTCTCCACCATAATGGCTCCCATCACAGCCATGACCAAAAAAGGGGCTAATCCAGCTAATTGGTCTTCTGAAGCTCTCTCCTCTTTTCATATGCTTAAACACACCTTCTCTTTGCCTCCTATTCTTGTACAGCCTGACTTGGAGAAACCATTCATGCTGGTGGTTGATGCCTCACTGTTTGGAGTAGGAGCAGTCTTGTCACAAACATCTTCTGATGGAAGGCTCGTGTCCTGCAGCTTCTTTTCTCATAGGTTTTCTGTTGCCAAAAATAATTATTCTTCACAGATCAAGAATTGTTGGCTATTAAATTTGCCCAGGAACAGTGGTGGCATTTACTAGAAGGAGCAAACCATCCTATAACAATTTATACTGACCACAAAAATCTTTTAAACCTGAAGTCTGCCTACTTCTTAAACCCTCATTAGGCTTGCTGGGCCCTTTTCTTTTCTCATTTTGATTTTGTTCTTAGGTATCAACCTGGTTCTTTGAATGGAAAAGCCGATGCTCTTTCTAGATGCATGCTGGATGAAAAAGAGCAAACAGTGGAACAAAATTATCCAAAAATGAATCCTCTGGATTTCTCCTTGACAGCTACAACTCCTACTCCACCTCAAGGTAAAACCTTTGTCGCACTGGAATTGTGGAATAAATTGTTGTTGTAGGCTCACTATTCTTGTTTCTCTGGTCACTCTGGTGTTCATAAGTCATAATTTTTTTCTCCAATTTGGTATTATTGGCCCCCAATGAAGAAAGATGTACAGGAGTTCATTCATTCTTGCCCGAAGTGCGTACAGCATAAGACCTCTCAACAGTCTCCTGCTGGCTTACTCCATCGTTTATTGATTCCTATCAAACCCTGGACCCATCTTTTGATGGACTTCATCACAGATCTTCCAGAATCCAAAGGTCACACAGTCATCTGGAAAGTAGTGGATTGGATCACTAAAATGGCTCTTTTTTCTCCATTGCTACGTGTTCCTTCAGCCACCAAACAGGCACATATTTTTATTCAAAAAATATTTAATCTTCACAGACTTCCACAGGAAACAGTCTCTGACCAGGTGGTCCAATTTGTTGCCTGTTTTTGGAGGTTGCTATGTTCTGCCTTGCCAATTAAGTTACAGTTTTTGTCAGCCTATCATCCCCAATCTAAAAGCCAGACTGAGACGGTCAATCAAGTATCAGAGATGTTCCTCAGGATTTATTTGTCTTCCTCTCAGGATAACTGGGCTGACCTTTTGCCATGGGCCGAGTTCACCCACAACTTTCATCATTGTTCTGCTACAGGAGAGAGTCCTTTTTTTGCAAAGTATGGTCTACATCCACGCATTCCAGAATTTCAGTCTTCACCTGTGGTGGAAGTGCCAGCAGCCAGTGCTGTGCTCCAGCACTTCTCACAAATTTGGAAACAAATTAATCGATCCTTAAAGAAGGCTTTGCATAACTACAAGGTATTCATGGATAAGAAACATTCTGCTGTGCCCAGATTTTTTCCTGGAGATTGTGTCTGGCTGTCTACAAAAAATCTAAGTCTTAAAGTGCCCACCAAGAAGTTCACTCACCGGTACATCAGGCCCTTTTGGATCGAACGAGTCATCATTCCTATGATCTGCAAATTACAACTTCCACCCAATCTGCAGATTCCAAACTCCTTTCACATCTTTTTGCTCAAACCATTGATACTTAAGCACTGCCATGTCAAGTTACACAAGACTCCACCAGATCAGACTTCTCATGGAGTGGAGTTCAAGATTGAGAAGTTTATGGACTCTCGCTCGCATCAAGGTCATTTACAGTATCTGGTAGACTGGAAGGTATACAGCCCAGAGGAAAGATCTTGGTCAAGGGCTTCTGATGTTCATGCTTCCAGATTGGTATGAATTTCCACCTGAAATTTCCTCAGAAACCTAGGGGGTGTCTGGAAACCACCCAAAAAGGAGGAGGTACTGTAAGAACATGGACTGTTAGACTACGACTGAGGTCTCAGGCTACTGTGCTCCATGTGTCCAGATTTAGGTGTCCTCTCTGGCATGCCCACTAGCCCAACAGAAAGGCATGGTGTCAGCCACGTGAAGTCATCTAAACACTGCCTGAGTATCTAAATGTCCACTTCTGCTACCCAGTGGTTCTCACTCACCTGCATGGCGATGTTCTGTGGGGTCCATGAGTGCATCTCTGGTACATGGGTGTAGACATCTTGATTTGATCATGTGGTCCTACAGTTACCATTCCTAAGTATCTCCTACTATCAGCTGTTTGTATGTGGCCAACCAGCAGTAGGCACTGGGTGTATAAGTCCATCCTGGACACTCAGTCAGTGTTTGTGCAATGTCTCCTAAAAGTTTAGTTTTGGCTCCTGCCAGATCTTTCCTTTATCCTGACTCAGTATACCCGCTGGCTCCAAGAACTTCTGCTATTTACTGAGAATAGATCAGCACCTTGCTCTCAGAACTTTTGCTTATTGCTAAACACAGTTCAGCACCTGGCTCCAAGTTCCCCTGCTATTACTGAGCATACAAATGTGTCCACATACACCTTTGTGAAAATTGAGCCATGGCCTGCCATTCATGGCATCAGATAACCAGCCCTGCCAAGATATACTTGTCGGGACATGTGTAAGGAGGCTGAAATATAGGATAGTACCACTTTTCAGACAGCAGGTGGCATTTTTAGAAAAGTATACTGTGCTGCTTAAGTAGAAGGCTGGAGAGGAAGATCCTGTACAGAAAGCTGAGTCCCATTGCAGTACCAGACAGGCTTACAAAATGCCCTGCATACTGTATGTAAGAGCTAAAAGACTAAAGGTTCCCACCTGTGACTATTGTGGTGTAGTGCTAATGGTACTATATTTCACAGAAAACAGGCATTATAGTTTGAGTTTGATTCTCAGTGTATAATATTTTGTTTTTGCTCCAAAAATAAATTTATATATTTCAATAATATAATAATATCAATAATATTATAGTAATAACAATAACACTTTTTAGAATAAAATCATATATCATCTAGAGGCTGTGAACACGTGTACACTGGTGGGGGGATCTGAGTCAGTGAGGACGGCAAGTGTGTGTTGTGATTTCTTAGTGTAGACATTTTTACCCTTGAAAATATGGTTCCTTATTTCATATAATGAGACATAAAATGACATTTTAGATAAACATAGAAAATAATGCTTGTAAATATGGCTCAATATTTCATACACATTACTGGTTCTGGATATACATTATAATTCAAAAACTGGCAATCACTAATTTACAGTATGTTCATGTCCTTTATCAGATTAAACCATTGCCTGTATCAACACAGAGGGGTGAGGAGGAATTCATTTGTAAAGGCTGCACATTTTCTACAGACAACAAATCATGTTTTCATTAGAGATGTGCGCCGACCCCTTAAGATTTGGTTTTAGATCTGGATCACTCCTGGTTTTGGATCTGGATCTGTTTTTTTTAATCTTTTTCCTTGGTGTTTTGTTTTTCGGTTTTGGTTTTGGATCTGGATCTGGATGGTTTCTTAAAATATCATAAAAACAGCTAAAATCACATAAAATGGGACTGTTTTTGTTCATAGAGTATTATTAACCTCAATAACATTTTTTTCCAGTAATTTCCAATCAATTTTGACGACCTCACAAAATTTATTTTTCCATCTAGTGAAGGCCAAAAGGTTGCATCCAGCTAGCTGGCTGACTAAGCTAAGCGACACAGCGGGTGGTACTAACATGTGGCAGTTCAGCTTCCAAGTTCCAACATGGATACAGTGTGTTATACAGTGTGGGTTGGATACACCAATAGTGCACTAACTGTGACAGCAGTGCGGGGTGCTGGCAGTGTCCTCAGTGAAGGGTAGAGGTGATGTCTGCAGTGCCAGTGGTGTCTTTAGTGCAGGCTTGTAGGCTGTGTCTGCAGTGTGGGGGTTGCTGATGGTGTCCTCAGTACATGGGATGGCAGTGCTGGCAGTGTACTCATGAAGGGTACCAGCGATGTTGGCAGTGCCAGTGGTTTCTTCAGTGCAGGTTTGCTGGCTGTGTCGGCAGTGCAGGGGTTGCTGACAGTGTCCTCAGTACATGAAATGGCAGTGCTGCAGTGCTGGCAGTGTCCTCAGTGCAGTGTACAGGTGGTGTCAGCAGAGCAGAAGTGCCAGCATTGTCTTCAGTGCAGGTTTGCTGCCTGTGTCGGTAGTGCAGGGGTTGCTGATGGTGTCCTCAGTAAATGGAATGGCAGTGCTGTGGTGTTGGCAGTGTCCTCAGTGAAGGGTACCGGTGATGTCGGCAGTGCCAGCAATGTCTTCAGTGCAGGTTTGCTGGCTGTGTTGGCAGTGCGGGGGTTGCTGATGATGTCCTCATTACATGGAATGGCAGTGCTGAGGTGCTGGCAGTGTCCTCAGTGAAGGGTGTTTGTGGTGTCGGCAGTGCCAACGGTGTCTTTAGTGTAGGTTTGCTGGCTGTATCGGAAGTGCGGGGGTTCCAAATGGTGTCCATATCATTTTATCATCATCGTCGGTGTCCCAATCATTTTAAAATACTACACTATGGGCCTCATTTATTAATGAGTATGATAAATGGTGCTCCAGTCAATCAGCTCCCAACTGTCAACTGTTAGAAAAGTGACAGTTGGGAGCTGATTGGCTGAAGCAACGTTTACCATACACAGTGACATTTATCACTCCTTTTGGTGATAAAACTAGTTAAAAAATGGGTGCCTTTGACTGTTTCCTTTGTTCTCATCATTTTGAGGTAAATATAAGGACACAAAGGGCCTGGATGGAATTGCAGAGGAGCACATAAGTGCACACAAGAGACTGTGCAATTCTGTCTATTTAAAATGTGAATGCAGAAGGAGGTGTCACACACTTCCCTGCTGTATATGCATGATCTCAGCTCTGTGACTAAGGCTGCAGCCTGGGGTCACAATCAGAACAATTGCGACTGATGGTTTCCAATGTTCCTTAGGCCAGGCTGTGGTAGCTAAAGCTTCCCACAGCCTGGCCCGGTCCTGGAAGCTTGCGAGGCCAGAAAGTCTGCTTGCACCCATACAAACTCTGCACAGCCGTCATGGAAAATGGGGACAACACCCCCTTTTTCTGGGAATGCTACTAGGGAACATACCCGCTTCACCTCCAAAACACTGCAACCTGTCAATCAAGCTGTGGATGGGAGACACTGCAAGCAGACTCGCAGTCAGAGGGCTGCACATGCTAAGTACTCCTCCTGCGCATACGCAGTCCTCCCACCATCAGAGATGTTCACTAACCATTAAGTTAGTGTACATCTCTGAATCAGGCCCAAAGAGCTCCATTCTGAGGGAGTGATATATGTGATACTATATATACTGTAAGCCTCCATTAATAAATATAAAATAAGTATGATTTCAGAAGTTTATTAGTTTGTTATATGTTTAAGAACCTACAGGTACAGTTTCCTTTAAACAAATAGAAACATTGGTTAACTTCAGTTAACATCGATGTTTCAGAACCAATGTTTAGGTCTAAACAATGTTTTGAAATTATGTTAAAAACATTGGTACATTACATTCAATGTTGTCTTTTTATGTCCTATCCTTAGTGCACACACTACAAGCAGCTCTCCCCCTCCCAACATCCCTGATAACAGCATCACTGGCTCTGTGTGCCCCCTCCCCCACCCACAGCAGTGTAATGGTGCATACACACATAGCGATCTGTAAGCAATATAATATCGCTGGCAGATATCACTATATAGATCATCCAACACACCAATAACTTGCCAGCAACTATAGCAACCCGCGATAAGCAGGTTGTCCAGCATGCAGGGACAATGGGTGATATCGCTATCATCCATAAGTGCCTGCACATTGCTAGTTGAAGGTAAGTTGGTAGGATACATTCTGTGGGGGTTCCTGGGCAACAAATGTGGGGGGGCTATCAATAAAATTGTATTCATATATATATAGAGAGCACCTATGCTCTTTTATCAAGACACAATCAAATAATGACATACAAAATACAAACATATATACATACCAAAATCAACCAGGTGCTTGTATCACGCTGGCCCGTCTGAGTCCCGATGACATCATGGATGCGCTGTGCTGGTGGTCACTGACTCACTGGGGGGCGTGGTCCATAGTGTATACCATCACCAGGGGAACTGGGAAGCAAAGTACAAAGATTAAGCAGCTGTATGATGCACTACATAATCAATCACATAATGAATCAATGATACACTATCTGCTATAGACTCACACAAGGAGAAAGACTATGTGACACACATAATAGTAAACATGTAATATACACTATTCATACGAATGTTACAGGGTAAGGTCTCCGGTATAACAGCTCTCTCCAAGGTACTAAAAAGTAAACTGCAACCACTATTACTAGAAATACTGCATGGTGAGATCCTAAAAATATGAGCTCTCCCAAAGGTACTATAAAATGCACTGACATCACGCACATAGCTGCCTGCAATAAATCAGAAAAAGGAAATAAATAAAGCAGACCATCCATTCCCAGCACAGTAGGAAGCTACAGAAAACAACTTAAAGATAACATTTCATTGAGTCCCCACGGGTGCACTGTTTGCAAAGTGTGAATCCAATAGGCTTCTTTTTGGAGCAATGTGTGGTTCCTTCCCCACCTCTCCAGTTGGGGGTACCCAGTCAATCATTTTGTATTTAATGGTGGAGACACTGTGATGGAAATCCTTGAAATGCTTGGCCAATGCCTTGTTCAGGGCCATTCTCTCTTTAAACTGATGAGAGGTTTTGCCCACATAAAGCATACCACATGGGCACCTAACTACATAAACTATAAACCTGCTGGAGCATGTCAATGGGTATTTGATAAGGAACTTGTTACCCGATCTAGGATGGTAAAACGCATTACCTGTTTCTAAAAAACTGCAAGTAATGCACAATATACATTTATAGTTGCCTGCTGGGCGAGTCGAGAAATGAGTTGAGGATGCCTTAGTGTGATGACTTACATCATTATGCACAATGATGTCCTTAATATTCCTCCCCCTCTTATAGGAGTTTAGGATAGTGGAATCTTGTAAGGCAGGTAATTTCGGATCATTGGCAACAATGGGCCATATCTCATTGGCAAAATGCATAATCTGTCTGCTAGCTGTGGTAAATTGTTGGGTCCAAACAACCTTATTGGAACTCTCTATGGGTCCAAGGGATGTCAATGCCTGAGTTCTAGAAATAGCCAGTACTTTGTCCTTCACCCTTTTTAGTATCTTGTAGTGATACCCACGTTTAAGATATTTACGGGACATGTTGTCTATTTGTTGTATAGCATCTACTCTATCACTACAGATTCTCAAAATTCTCAAGAATTGAGAGTATGGAAATCCCAATTTCAAGAGTGCTTGCACAGTAATGTTTCGATCCATGGGTTTATAGAACATGGAGGTTTGAAGCTCATAAGAATCGCTTTGGTTGATGGTAACATCCAAATAGTGGACTGAGCTATAGCTGTACTCAAACATAAATTTAATAGCATGTTGTTTATTATTAAGATCAGTCATTAACTGTAAAAACCGTTTCAAATGCCCCAACCACAAAAAGAAGATATCATCTATATATCTGATGTTTTTGTCAATATTGGGATCTAGCAAGAAGAATTCATCAACAACTCCAAACATATAGATTTTAGCGAAGCTGGGTGCTACGCATGAACCCATAGCACACCCAGTTCTTTGGGTGAATATCTTGCTATCAAATAGGAAATAGTTCCTGGTCAGGGTTTGTTCCAACAGTACCACAAGAAATCTGGGATCTGGCCCAATGTAATCAGGATGGTTACTGATAAAGTTCTTAGTGGCTTGAATACCGTTCTTGTGTGATGAGTAGGTAAGGGTGACAAATTTTGCAGTCTCAGGATAAACGCATTGGTGTCTTTGAGGTACAACTGTTTAGAGTTGAGTAATGGCTGCAAATAAAAATCCAGGAATTGACAGATCCCATAATATAATGAATCTCTGGCAGCTATAATCGGTCTGCCAGGTGGAGAGATAGCATCTTTGTAGAGTTTGGGAATCGTATAAAAGATTGGGATCTTAGGAGACTCTTGTTTAAGGGCATCTCGGATGGTGGGTGAAATAACTTTATCCACAACTGCCTGGTCCAATAATCCAAATAATCCTGTTTTAGAGTTATTATTGGGATCCTCTTGTATCAGCTCATATACTGTCTCATCCGATAGTTGCCGGTAATATTCCTGTTTATAAGCTGTCAGATCTTGCACAACTATTCTGCCCCCTTTATCTGTGGGGCGGATAACAATGTCTTTGTAGCTGCCCAATTGTTGTAATGCCTGGACTTCATCATACACTAAGTTCTGTTGGGAAGACAATTCTGTAGAAGTGTACTTTGATATGACGTTATCCATATGATTAGTGAAGCATTTGATGCTCAAATTAGTAGACTCAGGGATAAATGTGGACTTCTTCTGGACTGGGAATGGCAGGGAGATGTTCTCTGTTGACCCAAAAAATTATTTCAGCTTTAAACTCTGATCAAATTTAAAGAGTTCAATTTTGTTCTGAATAGCGTCCGGAAGACTGGTGGGGATAAATGACAGACCTTTGTTGAGGTCATTAGTTTCATCAGTAGTTAAAGTCCTCGCTGACAGATTAAAGACTAAGTCTTCCTGGGGTATGTCTTTCTTTGCTTCCCTCGCCCATTCACCCCTGCGCCTGGTGTGGGTTGATTCTTTATCTAGGAAAAGGGGAAGAAAGGGGAATAAGTACTTGCACTCTGTCATATAATTCCAAACCCCTATATGTTCTTGATATAGTATTACATTGTAGTCATGGGGGTGCAGCCCTAATCAACTAAGTTGAATCATTTGTTAGAAAGAGAAAAGGAGTTGATAATTATGGGCCCACAAGTTGAGTAAAATTACAAGATAAAATTTAACTTTTAATGGTTATTACCTTAAAAAGGATATCCCCATTAAGGGAAAATATACAGTGAAAAAGCTGTTTACAGTGAAACGCGCGCGTCGGCGTTACTGGCAGCTCCATGTGTGTTTGTTTGTTGTGTGCAAAAATCATGACTCTATTATTATAATATGTGATGCTATACAGCGGCGCACATTGTGTTAATTCCTACTGAGTATGTCAAACTGCTCCAGGATGTTAAAAGACAAGTGATATTATTATAGATATTTGAAATTAATCACTACTCAATCAGGTCTGGTCATAGCAGAATTGATAAAGTACCACCAACACAGTGGGGAGTGCAGTGTGCCCTGACAAAAGCTATAGAGAGGTGAATTATATGTACAGCATAAATTATGTCACAATTTAACAAATGGACATGTGGATAAAATGTTGCAAAATAATTCACTAGTTTCCCTTGACATGAGAATATATTAACTAATTTATTGAAAGTCAATGTGGATGTTAAACTAATATATGACATCTAGTGTTGTGGAAAAATTATTAACATCAGTTAATGACTGACATCACTGCGGACTGGATTATAACCAGCCCATAATAATAGCTAATAGACAGTATACAAATCTGTTGACTTTCTCCGTGTGGATAAAATATAACTAATAATAGTAGTGAATTGCCGATATATGGGAAATAACTACTTCAATGCAATAATATAGGTATCACTTCAACTGATGAATTATGATAAATGTATAATAAGAGATACCATTATGATGTGAGATATAACACCCTAAGATATTGGCACCAGCCAAGGGATGTAAACGGCAAATACACACGTTAAATCTGAAGTTGTATTCGGATAAGAGCCAATACTAATAACCTCTTTTTTTTTTTTTTTTTTTGAGGCACACGTATCACGGGAGATGTCATACTTACCTTATAAGTCTAACAATATCAGGGCTATGGTCTGACAATATTTAAATGACAATTCATGGTTAATGAGAAATTGTTCTGCCGAACACGTACTATAGCATCCATAGTGGAGTGGAATTAATTGATTCTTTTTCAAGGATCCCTCCCAATACAATACTTGTTTTGTTATTAGTAGATAATGCACAACAACACATCAGTGGACCTGCATTTCTTTTAATTACATGTGTGTTTTGTTTTGATATCAAAAAATTTTTTTTAACCTTATTTTTCACTGTATATTTTCCCTTAATGGGGATATCCTTTTTAAGGTAATAACCATTAAAAGTTAAATTTTATCTTGTAATTTACTCAACTTGTGCGCCCATAATTATCAACTCCTTTTCTCTTTCTAAAAAACGCCTGGTGCGGGTTCTCTGGTTAAATCTAGGGTGGCACGGATTGCCACCCCTAAAGGGGGCTTCTGACTTGAGGTGGTGGTGGCTGTATTTGCACATTCCATGTCACTAAAGGAAATCACTTCACTGGAGTTGTCAGTTTCTAGCGGATATCTATTCTGTTTTCTAAATTTGGGCCATCTGTCATGAGTTTGGCCTCTATTATACACCCAGCTGTATACCTTAAGTTCAGCATAATCACGCATCACAGTCTGTAGTTTAGAATTTTTAAACTGTATTAGGTCAGTGCGATATTTCTCAATCTGCAAGGCTAGTTTGTTGAGCCAGTCTTGTGACGTATCAGACCTAATTCTAGCCAGATGTGAAAGATCAAAAGCCATGATTTTATCTTTAACTAAAGTCAGCTCCCTGCATGATTCCTCAGTTACCAACAGAATCAAATCGAAAGAAAATTTATTGAGGACCGCAGCCCATCTATGTCAAAATTCTGTATTGTATCATCCAATCTCTGTGATGTTTCTGATGCAAACTCTTCGAGGGATTTTTTTATCACTATAATAGTCAGATAGTGAAATGCCATGTAGCAAGTAGTCAACCTCCCGTGATTTTGGTATGTATATATGTTTTTATTTTGTATGTCATTATTTGAATGTGTCTTGATAAAAGAGCTCTGAAACATTGACCACTATCATAACCTCCTATAACAGGGGGAGGAATATTAAGAACATCATTGTGCATAATGATGTAAGTCATCACACTAAGGTATCCTCAACTAATTTTTTGACTCGCCCAGCAGGCAACTATAAATGTATACGGTGCACTACATGCAGTTTTTATTAGAAACAGGTAATGCGTTTTACCATCCTAGATCGGGTAAAAAGTTCCATATCAAATACCCATTGACATGCTCCAGCTGGTTTGTAGTTTATGTAGTTAGGTGCCCATGTGGTATGCTTTATGTGGGCAAAACCTCTCATCAGTTTAAAGAGAGAATGGCCCTGCACCGTTCCAACATTAGAGTGGCTATTGAATGCAGAGGATCGGACCAGGCAGTAGCCAAGCATTTCAAGGATTTCCATCACAGTGTCTCCACCATTAAATACAAAATGATTGACTGGGTACCCCCCAACTCGAGAGGTGGGGACAGGAACCGCCCATTGCTCCAAAAGAAGCCTATTGGATTCACACTTTGCAAACAGTGCACACGTGGGGACTCAATGAAATGTTATCTTTAAGTTGTTTTCTGTAGCTTCCAACTGTGCTGGGACTGGATGGTCCGCTTTATTTATTTCCTTTCTCTGATTTATTGCAGGCAGCTATGTGTGTGATTTCAGTGCATTTTATAGTACCTTGGGGAGAGCTCATATTTTTAGGATATCATCATGCAGTATTGCTAGTACTAGTGGTTGCAGTTTACTTTGTAGTACCTTGGATAGAACTGTTATACCGGAGACCTTACCCTGTAGCACTCATATGATCAGTGTATATTACATGTTTACTATTATGTGTGTCATATAGTTTTTCTCCTTGTGTGAGTCTATAGCAGATAGTGTATCATTGATTCATTATGTGACTGATGATGTAGCGCATCTTACACCTGCTTAATCTTTGTACTTTGCTTCCCAGTTCCCCTAGTGATGGTATACACTATGAACCACGCCCCCCTGGTGAGTCACCGACCGCCAGTACAGCGTGCCCATGACGTCATCGGGACTTGGACGGGCCAGCATGACACGAGCACCCGGGTGATTTTGGTATATATATATATATGTTTGTATTTTGTATGTCATTATTTGATTGTGTTTTGATAAAAGAGCATAGGTGCTCTGAAATGTTGACCACCTATTAGACAGCATGCTGTGAGTTTTGTTATATCAGCCTCGGAGTTCCGTCCGTCACTTGGATTTATATATATATATATATATATATAAGAGCAACTGGCATACTGTGTATACTTTACTGTAATAACAAAGTGGAAAACAAAACAATGAGCTACATTACTCGTCAATGAATGAACAATATAACCATGGATAATGAGTACTATTTTGGGAGGAAAGGAGAGATCGAAAGTACAAAAGTGTCTTAATACACAAAGGGCAACATTAATGAGTAGTAATAAAACACAAAGGGGAGGTCTAATGAAAACTTGATTTGTTGTCTGTGGAAAATGTGCAGCCTTTACAAATGAATTCCTCCTCCCCCTGCTGTGTTGAGACAAGCAATGGATTAATCGGAAAAAGGACATGAACACACTGTAAATTACTGATGGGCAGTTTTTGAATTATACTGTATATCTAGAACCAGGACTGTATATGAAATATGGAGCCATATTTACATGCATTATTTTCTATGTTTATCTAAAATGTAATTTTATGGCTTATGCTGGCCATACACCTGCACGCAGTGGCATAAATTCATCCCAGAAGCCCGGAGGCAAGTTATAATTTTATGACCCCGTCACAGCCGCTGACACTGTAATGTAGCATATCGCAAGCAGATACACCCGCAGTTGCACATAGTATATAGGCATGCCATGGAGGAGTGAGACAGAGAATTGTGGGTGAGGTGGGCGCCGGATGTGACATAAGAAGCAGCTAAAGAGCGGCAACAGCAATGAGTAGGGACAGGCTATAGATAGATGGAGGCAGCAGCTGATGGTCTGACACTGAGCTCTGCACTAGTGTATAGTGGCTTCTCAGGTGCTAGGAAATGGTGCCATTCATTTGGGCATCCATGACGGTACACTCCAGGTGCTTAGTTACAGCCCTAAGTGGGGTCAATATATTGAGGGCATTGGAGTAGGTGCCCCTTCAGTGCTGGAGCCTGGCGGCATGTGCCTCCATTGTCTCCCATAGTTCTGCCCCTACCTGCATAACCAGCATAAATGCGATTTACCTCATGATTCCCGAAGCTCCCTGCAGTCCCAGCAGTATGATTTGGTGCTTTATTTTACACTTGATCTGTCTTATGATCGATTGTGTGCCTCACGCACTCATCTGGAAAATGTAATTGAAATTACATGAATGGATGCACGATGCATCCCATGCACTAAATTTTCATTATGATCTGCACACGATACGATGGATAATATGGGCTGCACATCTGATCATACGATCCAATTTAGGAGCTGCGGAAGCATGCATCAGATCGTATCCGAGTTTAAAAATGCTCGATTTCTACATACGATGCATCGAAAAGGATTGATCATACGATGCATCGAAAATCATGGAATCGGGCAGAAATTGCATAGGTATATGGCCAGCTAAAGTATATGAAATATGGAGCCATATTTTCAAGGGGAAATTTCTATACTAAGAAATCGTAACACACGCCGTCCTCAGTGACTCATTTCCCCACATAGTGTGCACGATGTTCACACCCTCTAAAGGAAATATGATATCATTCTAAAAAGTTTTATTTTAATTAAAATAATATTATTATATCATTGAATTATTTACATTTATTTTTGTAGCAAAAAAAAAATGTTTACACTGGGACTCAAACCCTAACTGCCAAGTGTGATGTGCAGTGACTTTACCACTATACCATAAGACCTACAGGTGAATTATGTGGTCTTTTACCTCTTAGTGAAAAGGAACTGAAACTGACAGCTGTTATTATAAGGGCACAGTCGTGCCCTTATATTAAGGCTGCATCTAAAAAACTGTGATTGTCCCATAGAGAATTCCAGAGGGGGGAGCATGATGTTTAAGGGGCTACACTCAGGGCTGATGCAAGGTTCCTCGGCACCCTAGGCTGAATTTTTGCCTACTGTCCCTCTCCCCCCATACCCACATTCCAGCCCCTCAGGTTAAATGCCCCTCCAAACAAAATAATTTTAAAAAACACTGTGTGGTATTTCTGGGACACCCAAGCAAGCTGCCGCATAGGGGCAGACACAGGCAGGAAATTATATATATATATATATATATATATATATATTTCTAGATATATATGGAGGGATTTGGTAAGTACCTTCCCACCGGGTGATGATGTTGTCAGGTGTGCTTGATTTCGGCTTCCCTCCCGACTCTGTAGTAGCTGGTCAGGTTCACAATTCACTTCACTCTCGCTGGCTGTGGCTATCTTGCAAGCCCGCTGTGGCTGCTCTGCTCCCGCTGGTGAGTGGTTTCCCACAGTGCCCTGGATTATGTGACCACTGCCACTGGCTCCTATTCGGGTGAATGCCTCTGCACAGAAGATAGAGCAGGCTAATTCTGGTAATGGTAAACACAGACCTTCCTGAGGAGGCGGCTGCCATTGTCCACCACAGCACCCGGGGCCCTCTAACCAGTACCTGCTTCACCCCCTCTCAGTGCTGCTAGTGGCCATATGTTGCCGGATAATTTTTCTACCAAGTAGCCTCAGTGGGCCACCCCTTCAGGTCCCAGTGCCCTTTTGCAGCTGCCTAAAGCTGCCTAATGGAAGCGCCGGCCCTGGCTACACCTCAAAAGCTATTGGAGGTACTGAGCTGAAATTTGGCATGGATGGGTAGAATTGTTTGCTCAATAGTGCATGCCAATTTCAGGGCATAAACATAAAAAATGGGGATTTGGGAGTAATCTAATGTTTCAACTGTCACATTTTTCTGATATTCTCAATTAGGACCACTTTTCTGCTGTAGTCTATGGGGGACTTTTTGGGAAGGCAAAACTCGGGGTAGGTGGCAAATTTAGACTTGGGGCTTGTTTTATTAGGTAGCTATTGTTCCAGTGTACATGCTTTTGGGATTCAGGTAAAATAGAAAGTTACGGTTTTTAAACTATTACCTCAAGAATGCACCATTGAATAGATCGGAAATTTCAATTTGTTGTGCAGCCGCAGTAGGAGCCTCCAGCAGGTGTACTCACTGTGGCTTCATATGGGTCTACCAAGATGGCCGTCATTTGTGGGCTTTAGCGGTGGTGGGCTTGTGGGAAGAAACCTGGAGTTAGCTGCAGTGGGACCTGGGGGAAAGGTACAGTGGGGTAATTGGCGATAGCTGTGGCAAAGAGCCAGGGACAGAAGTGGGCCTTAGCAGCTGTGGTGGGGTCTGTGAGGCACCCCACACATTTGTAGCCCATGGGCCCCCACAGATCTTAATTTGGCCCTGGGTGAATTGGGCACACAGACCCACCACTGCTCTGTTCATAGAGTGGGAAGGAGGAGGAGATCTGATGCTATAAAGGTGCATACACATAGCAATTTAAAAGGATGATTTAAATGATATTGATATCATTATTGTTACCATTATCTATCAAATCGTCCTTTTTTAATGTATCCTACCAACTTACTTTCAACCAGCAATGTGCAGGCATGTATGGATAATAGCGATATCGCCCATTGTCCCTGCATGCTGGACAACCTGCTTATCGCAGGTTGCTATAGTTGCTGGCAAGTTATTGGTGTGTTGGATGATCTATATAGTATGATCTGCCAGCGATATTGTATTGCTTACAGATCGCTATGTGTGCATGCACCATTACACTGCTGTGGGTGGGGGAGGGGGCACACAGAGCCAGTGATGCTGTTATCAGGGATAGGGGGAGGGGGAGAGCCACTTGGAGTGTCAGCACTAAGGATAGGACATAAAAAGACAACATTGAAAGTACTGTACAGTTTTTAATGTTGATTACTAAACATAGTTTAGACCTAAACATTGGTTCTGGAAGATCGATGTTAACCAGTGTTTCTATTTTTTAATGGACCTGTAGGTGCTTAAACATATAAAACAGCAATAAACTTTTAAAATCATACTTATTTTATGTTTAATTTATGAGGGTTTTCAGTATGTATAGTCCCACATACTGTGTATAGCTCCCTTGGAATGGCGATCTTTGGGCCTGATTCAGAGATGAACTCTAACTAAATGGCTAGGGCACATCTCCGATGGTGGGAGGACTGTGCATGTGCAGCCCACTGGCTCTGAGTCTACTTGCAGTGTCTCCCGGCTGCAGCCTGAATGACAAGCTGTGGCATTTTAGAGGCGGAGCGGGGTGGTCCCCGGCAATGGGATAGTAGGCATCCTCATTCAAAAGAGTCTTAGTGTTTTTTTTTATTTTCTGGACTTGTTATTAAATATAGAGGTCCTGTTTTTATCTGTAATATTATTAATAAAATAGCTATTTGAAGCAGTATTATGCAATGTACTGTACCTGTATTTACTTTTATGTTAGTACATGAAACAAAATCTGGAAATCATCTGTTGGAGTTGCAATAAAGGATTTTATTGAAATCTTCTGTATGCTGTTGAATCCTCTTTATGTGAGGAAAATTATAAGGTAACCTTAAAACCTGAAGGGGTATTAAGAGGTGTTTGCTTTAAATTTATCAAGAGGTGTGTGCCTTGAACACCAGGTGGATGGGACTGTTATATCAACAAATATTTTTCAAATATAAATAATCCCTCACATTGGGTGGATCAACAATCATTTTAAAATACTACACTATCGGTCTAATTTATTAACGAGTTTTATCACCAGAATGAGTGATACATTTGTTAGGCCAGAAAGTCTGCATGCATCCATACAGACTCTGCCCTCACCCCTCCTGGAAAATGGAGGCAACACCCCCCTTTTTCCAGAAATGCTACCAAGGAACATCCCCGCTCCACCTCCAAAACACCGCAACCAGCCAATTAGGCTGTGGCTGGGAGACACTGCAAGAGGACTCACAGTCAGAGGGCTGCACATGCTCAGTACACCTCCTGCGCATGCACCGTCCTTCCACCATCAGAGATGTGCGCTAACCATCGGGTTAGCGTACATCTTTGAATCGGCACCAAGGAGCTCCATTCCAAGGTAGTGATATATGTGGGACTATACATACTGTAAGCCTCCATAAAATAAATATAAAATAAGTATGATTTCAGAAGTTTCTTGGTGTTTTATATGTTTAAGCACCTACAGGTACAGTAGTTTCCTTTAAAAAATAGAAACATTGGTTAACAACAGTTAACATCGATGTTTCTGAACCAATGTTTAGATCTAAACAATGTTTTGTAATTAATGTTAAAAACATTGGTACATTACTTTCAATGTTGTCTTTTTATGTCCTATCCTTAGTGCACACACTCCAAGCAGCTCTCCCCCTCCCCCCATCCCTGATAACAGCATCACTGGCTCTGTGTGCCCCCCTCCCCCACCCACAGCAGTGTAACAGCAGCAGCTCACCTACTCCTCCTCCTTTCCCCTCTATCAATACAGAAGTGGTGGCTCAGTGTGCCCATTGGCCAAATTAAGGTCCGTGGAGGACCTTGGGCAACAAACATGAGGGGGCCCCTATCGATAAAAGTTTTATATATATATTAGGTATGAGCCGGGGGATCCAGGGTGATCCAAGTAAAGCACCATAAGCACAGCTAGCACCACCCCACTGCCGACATCGCCAGTACCATTCACTGAGGACACTGCCATTCCACATACTGAGGAGACTGTCAGCAACCCCTGCACTGCTAACACAGCAAGCAAACCTGCACTAAAGACACCACTGGCACTGCCGACATCCCCAGTACCCTACACTGAGGACACTGCCAGCATTGCCATTCCATGTACTGAGGACACCGTCAGCAACCCCTGCACTGCCGACACTGCCAGAAAACCTGCACCAAAGATACCGCTGGCAACCCCGCACTGCCAACAGCGCTAGTACCCTTCACTGAGGAAACTGCCAGCACCGCAGCACTGCCAATCCACATACTGAGGACACCATCTGCGACCCTGCTGTCATAGTAAGAACACTATTGGTGTATCCAACCCACAATGTATAACATACTGTATCCATGTTGGAAATTGGAAGCTGAACTGCCACATGTTAGTGTCACCCACTGTATCACTTAGCTTAGTCAGCCAGCTAGCTGGATGCAACCTTTTGGCCTTAACTAGATGAAAAAAATAATATTGCAAGGTGGTCTAAATTAATTGGAAAGGACTGGAAATAAATGTTATTGAAATTAATGAAACTGTAGGAACAAAAACATGCCCATTTTATGTGATGTTAGCTGTTTTTATTATATTTTAAGAAAAAATCCAGATCCAAAACCAAAACACGAGGGTAAGCACACATCTCTAATATATATATATATATATATATATATATATATATATATATATATATATATACAGTCAGGTCCATAAATACTGGGACATTGACAGAATTTTCATATTTTGGCCTCTATTCAACACCACAATGGCTTTGAAATGAACCAAACAAGATGTGATTTAACTGCAGACTTTCAGATTTAATTTGAGGGTAATTACATCCAAATCAGGTGAATGGTGTAGGAATTACAACAGTTTCAGTATTTTCCTCCCACTTATTAAGGGGCCAAAAGTAATGGGGCAAACTAAACAATCCTAAATCTAACTTTCACTTTTTAATACTTTGCTTCAAATCATTTGCAGGCAATTACAGCCAGAAGTCTGGAGTGCATAGACATCACCAGATGCTGGGTTTCATCCCTGGTGATGCTCTGCCAGGCCTCTACTGCAAATGTCTTCAGTTCCTGCTTGTTCTTGGGGCATTTTCCCTTCAGTTTTCTCTTCATCAAGTGAAATGCATGCTCAATTGGATTCAGGTCAGGGGATTGACTTGGCCATTGCATAACATTCCACTTTTTAGCCTTAAAAAACTCTTTGGTTGCTTTTGCAGTATGCTTCGGGTCATTGTCCATCTGCACTGTGAAGCGCCGTCCAATGAGTTCTGAAGCATTTGACTGAATATGAGCATATAATATTGCCCGAAACACTTCAGAATTCATTCTGCTGCTTTTGTCAGCAGTCACATCATCAATAAATACAAGGGAACCAGTTCCATTGGCAGCCATACATGCCCATGCCATGACACTACCACCACCATGCTTCACTGATGAGGTGGTATGTTTTGGATCATGAGCAGTTCCTTTCCTTCTCCGTATGCTTCTCTTCCAATCACTATGGTACAAGTTGATCTTTGTCTCATCTGTCCATAGGATGTTGTTCCAGAACTGTAGTGGCTTTTTTTAATTTGTTTGGCAAACTCTAATCTGGTCTTCCTGTTTTTGTTGCTCACCAATGGTTTGCATCTTGTCTTGAACCCTCTATATTCACTCTTGTGAAGTCTTCTCTTGATTGATGACTTTGACACATTTACATCTACCTCCTGGAAAATGTTATTGATTTGGCCAACTGTTGTGAAGGGGTTTTTCTTCACCAGGGAAATAATTATTTTGTCATCCACCACAGTTGTTTTCCGTGGTCTTCTGGGTCTTTTGGTGTTGCTGAGCTCTCCGGTGCGTTCTTTCTTTTTAAGAATGTTCCAAACAGTTGATTTGGCCACACCTAATGTTTTTGCTATCTCTCTGATGGGTTTGTTTTGATTTTTCAGCCTAATGATGGCTTGCTTCACTGATAGTGACAGCTCTTTGGATCTCATATTGAGAGTCGACATCAACTAATTCCAAATGCAAATGTCACACCTAGAACCTACCTGCTTAATTGATAATGAAATAATGAGGGAATAGCCCACACCTGTCCATGAAATAGCTTTTGAGTTGATAGTCCCATTACTTTTGGCCCCTTAAAAAGAGGAAGGCACATATTGAAACCGTTATAATTCCTAAATCGTTCACCCGATTTGGATGTAATTACCCTCAAATGAAATCTGAAAGTCTGCAGTTAAAACACATCTTGTTTGTTTCATTTCAAAACCATTGTGGTGGTGAATAGATGCCAAAATCTGAAAATTCTGTCAATGTCCCAATATTTATGGACCTGACTGGATATATATAAAATAAATCCATAATGGTGGCACTCATTTGATTTATTCAAAAAGGAGAAGAGTGGTGCTGATGCACCTAACTCACGAAAGCAACCTTACTCAGGTCAACATTTCATTTATTGAAAAATTTCAATAAATTAAACGTTGACCTGATTAAGGTAGCTGTCATGAGTTAGGTGCATCTGCACCACTCTTCTCCTTGTGGAGCAAATCCTGTGAGTAATGGTAATCCTTGTGGAAAGGTAATCCTGTAAATACCGTTATGTATTTATTTTGTATTATGCAAGTATGGGAGGCACCCAGGTGAGATGGACTTTTAAGTATTGAGTACCAGCCATTTCTGGATGATTCTCTCTCTCTCTCTCTCTCTCTCTATATATATATATATATATATATATATATATATATATATTTATATATATATTTATAAATAGAGAGAAAGAATGCAACTGACATACTGTGTATACTACTTCTAGCTACATTTACTGTGCATACTTCTTCTAGCTACACTGCTGGTCGAATAATGTACAATATAACCATGGAAATTGGGCACTATTTTGGGAGGAAGGGAGGGAGGGATTGAAAGTACAAATGTGTCTCAATATACAAAGGGTAACATTAATGAGTAGTCACAAAACACAGAGGGAGTGCTAATGAAAACTTGATTTGTTGTCTGTGGAAAATGTGCAGCCTCTACAAATGAATTACTCCACCCTCTGTGTTGAGACAAGCAATGGGTTATTTTGAAAAAGGATAGTAACATACTGTAAATTACTGCTGGCCTGTTTTTGAATTATAATGTATATCTATAACAGTTACTGTATATGAAATATCGAGCCATATTTTCAGGGGTAAATTACTACACTAAGAAATCACTACATACACATGCTGTCCCCACATAGTGTACACAGTGTTCACAGCCTCTAGATTAAATATGATATTATTCTAAAAAGTGTTATTGTTATTACAATAATATTATTGATATTATATCACAGAATTATACAAATTTATTTTTGGAGCAAAAAAAATGTTTACACTGGGATTCAAACCCTAACTGCCAAGTGTGATGTGCAGTGACTTTACCACTATGCCACAATACCAGTGTACAATAACCATCCAGTTAGCAAACATCTCTGAGAAAGACCTTAAGGGGTCTATATATCATCCCTTACTTTCTACAAAAGCAGGTGAAAAATTAAATTACACCATGGGAACGCCTCCATCTGGCTGGCATGCCCCCGGCACGCCCACCAAAGGGGCATGCAGTGAATCAACATCGACAGCATGCCCCTTTTGGTGCGAGACCCGGAGCGATGGAGAGCCCATCGCTCGCCGGGTCTCGCGCATGCGCACAACGGAGCTCCCTCCATCGTGCGCATGTGCAGTGGGGGAACATTGACCCGCTTGCAAGCGTCCAGCGCTCACGAGTGGGTCTGAATGACCCCCTAAGTCCTTACAATTGCACCCTAAGTTTAGGATTTTACTAAGGAACTTTTTTTACTGTGTTTTACAGTATATTGGTGTTTGATGCAATTAAGAATATATTTCACTATTGTTCTGTGGGAAAATCACCACTTACTTCAGTATTTGTATATCCGTGACAGGTATAAAAAGACAAATTATATATTACCTGCATTACTTTGCATCAAACATAACACACACAAATTAGATGTGATGTTCTAAGAATCCTTTTCCACATAACCTTAATATTTTAGGAGGTTTTAACCTTTAAAAAATAATTGTATATATTTTTGTATGTTTTGTGTTGTATGTCTTTCCTCTTGCCTTATCTTATATAAATTGTAAAGTAAGTTTTAATAAATATATTATTACATATAAGAGTGCACCAAATAGGAGTTTTCTTTTTGTGGACCAATATCTGTGGTCCATATCCTCAGTTTTTGTGTACAATCTATTATGCTCCATGGTGCACCACCAAACAATAGAAGTATTTATCTACAAAAAATATTTGAAACATGATATTCATAGGTTGGTCTAGTAGCTAGACACATATGAATAATTTTCTTAATCCAGTCCAGATTCTAAATCTCTCCCTCCTTGGCACAATGGGCCTGATTCAGAGCCTCTCATAAGCAGCCGCTCGTTCGCTCCGAGCGATGTTTGCCCAACTGCGCTTGCGTACGGATCGTAATACGCATGCGCGAACCAGTCAGTGCGGCCGAAAATCGTTTGTTCGCTAAATAGCGAATGCCTGCTATATTGAGTGACAGAATGAGGAGTATGTGGGTGGTAACAGTGGAAGGTGCTTGAAAACGGGGAGTGGAGATCCGAACGCAGGCGTGCTTAAAGGTCAAAATGGGAGTTTTAAGGGTGTGCATAATTAATACAGCAGCGTCATTGAACACGTCACTGGTTATTTTATAGCCAGAACTGCTCGCAAGATTGTGGTAGCAAAAACCAACCACAAGAATAGCGAGCAGTTCATAAGCTGGTCGATGTACTTGATTAATCTAATAAATAGCGGATATGACGTAGGATGCGAGCGGCCAGGGGGCATATTTAAAAAAAAAACGACCGCAAGTTTTGTTAGCTCGTTCAGACATAGAGGCGTGAACTGACTGCAAACAGCGAATGTTTCATTTGAATAGCCACCCCTATTTTCTGGACGAACGACCACAAATAGCATCCAGCTCTGAATCAGGCCCAAGGTTCCATCAATGCAAAAGAGAGCAAACACTGTTTTGCTGCTTTTGTATTTAGGTAGACACCTTATTTTGACAGTATTATTTTAGCAGTACAATCTAAGGTTTAGCTAATACATTATCTTATCAACACTAAGGGGTGAATTTACTAAGCTGAGAGTTTGGTACAGTTTGCAAACTCTGGAGAGTTTGGGCATTTTTTCCCATTCTCAAATTTACTAATGTCAAACTTGTGAGATAGATCTCTTTTGCTATGGGAAAACACTGGAGAGTTAGCAAACTCTCTTCAATTCACTATAGACAAAACTCAAGAACCTTTTCACTGGTGAAGATAGGATTCTGGAATTTACCAAGCAGATAGTTTCTAAACTCTAATGAGATGGGAAAACTTTCCTGTAAAAACCTGTGAAAAAAATACACCTGCCTGTGATCTGAGAGTTTGTCAGAAACATACACATATCGCTGTGATCCATGTATGTTTCTGCCTGTAAATATAGAAAAAAAAATTAAATATGAGAAAAAAATTACATAGGGTCCCCCGCAAAAGCCTAACCAGCCCCATGCTTGCCAGCCTGTCCTGGTTTCTAAAATTATGGTGAACAAAATGTGTAGGGTTCCACCTTAATTTAGAAACCAACACCAGACTGCAGGGCCAGTCCTGGTTTTAAATATAGGGGGAAAAATTGAATAGGGTCCCCCATAGTTTTACCAGACCCAAAATGGGTGGGCTGTAATGCCACAACCTGGAGACCCTTTCACTGGGGCTCTGGGGCCAAAGCATTATCTGCCCAAGCTGGTCAGCCCAAGCCGGGGATCTCAGGAGAGGTGGGGACCCCCCAAAAAAGGGGTCACCACTCTCCCTTAACCTCAGGCTTGGTCTGAAGCCCAGGGGTCTTCCCCGAACCCCTGGAGTGTTGGGTATGGGGGTAATAAAGTGGGGAAATCTAAGTAAACTATTGTATTTTACAGAGGGACTACAGGTGCCAGCATGCCTGCCCTTTGATGTTGTGGAACTACAAATGCCAGCAGATGGGCGGATTTTTGTACTCCCATTGTAAAATAAAAAGCCAAAATAATAGACAAAAAACACCTGTAGTCACCTATAGTCCCTCTGTAAAATACAATAGTTTACTTAAATTTCCCCACTTTATTACCCCTGTACCCAACACTCCAGGGGTTTGGGGAAAACCCCTGGGCTTCAGACCAAGCCTGAGGTTAAGGAAGAGAGGGGACCCCTTTTTGGGGGGTCTTCACCTCCCCTGAGATCCCCAGCATTACCTGACCGGCTTGGGCTGATAATGCTTTTGCCCCAGAGTCCTGGTGAAATGGTATCTGGGCTGTGGCATTACAGTCTGGCCATTTTGGGTCTGCTGCTGGTTGTAAATATAAGGGGAACCCTACGCAATTTTTCCCCCTTATATTTAAAATGAGGACTAGCCCTGCAGCCTCGTGTTGGTTTCTAAATTAAGGTGGAACCCTACACATTTTGTTCCCCATAATTTTAGAAACCAGGACAGGCTGGAAAGCCTGGGGCTGATAAAGCTTTAGGGGGGCCCTATGTCATTTAAAAAAAAAACTTTTTCCCCTTTTTTTGCAGATACAACACAATCAGCTTACACATATCTCACTGATATGTGCAGGCTGCTTGCTCGGGAGAGTTTAGCAGAGAGAAGACACTGCAATCTTGGTTGAGTCTTCTCCTGCAAAACCTGCCACTTGAGGAAGAAACCTTTTGCAAAACCTGCTGCTTGGCAGAGAAATCTCATTCTGCTTCACCATCGGTCATCTCACTCTCAGCTAAATTCCCTTCTTTGTAAATTTGAGAGTCTCAGGAGCTTCAAATCACTTGAGTTTAGGTGAAGCTAATCGAGTTGAAAAAAAAGCACACTCTCCCAGACTCAATTCTTAGTAAATTTTCCCCTAAGGGTTAAGTTTACTAAGTGGTATGTTGAAAAATCATAGTGTTTTCTGCAATTTCTCAGCAGTTTTGCATCCCATTGTGCTACTTAGGTCCAATCCTGTGACAATCTGCTGCAAAACCTCTAGTTTTCAAGACACCATAAAACACATCGTCATCTCAACTTTTCAACATGCAGTCAATACAAACTAATGGATGCATAAATTCTGACATAAAACAGCTGTCAAACCCACATAAAAATAGTTGCATCAGGCTCTAATAGGCAATATTTCTCAGACAGCAGACTAATTATTTGCTTCTGAGCCAAGATTGGAATGACATCCATTTGGGCTAGAGTAGATTAAAATACCTTTTAAAGGGACACAAAAATGTTATTATGACATGATCTGAATGCAGGGCCGGATAACCAATGAGGTAGGTGGAGCTTCAGCTCCCTGCCCACCATCAAAATAGGCCCACAGCCCACAGCAGCATCTTCTGTAGACTGGAGAGGAATTGTATTGCTAGAGCCTGTGGCTGCCTGAGCCCTGCCCACATGAAATCATGGCGGGCCACTGACACCCCCTTCCCTGGTTCAAACCCATCGCAGTGGATGACTTCACTATTAGCCTAGCCTTCCTTGTGGTATAATGTCTCAGGGCCTCCTCCACGCCATGTGATGTTGCAGTGCATGATGTCACTTATGTGCTGCCCCATCAAAAGTACCGAGCTCAAACTCAGCTCCTTGAAGGCGGCCCGGATGGGTGATCGCTGATCCTGTCCTGACACCAAGGCGTGAGTCGTCCTGTGTAGGCTGCTAATAAGGGTATCCTGCTGCCAGCTGCTGATGAACAGTAATCAGGGTGTCCTTGCCTTCAACCTGAGCCTTAGACAGTGTCTCCGTAAAAAGGTATGCAGGTGCAATCAAAAATTTTAATAATTATATCTTTGCACCAGTGTCATATATTTGTTGTGTTTGTGTGTGTACAATGTTTATATATATATATATATATATATATATATAAATATATATATATATATATATAAATATATATATATATATATATATATATATATAATAAATACACATGTCCCCAGAATGGCACTTCTGTCTCATACAGATCAATATCATAACCCCACTGGGACTGGGTATATCTTCATTCAACGTTTCAAGAATTTTATCTTTAGGTAAAATATACTACACAGACCTTTATAGCCATCACTCACACCCTCTGTGCTCGCTGCTGGAGACTGTCTGAGAACTGATGACATCGATAAAAGTGCAAAAACCTTGCTCACTGTCAAAATCACCCCCTAGTGGTCCAGAGCTGTGACCTTCACCATGGCAACATAATAACACCTTGTGAATACACAGAAGAATGCAGTAATTAATGGAAGGCTTGGTTGAAATCAGGATAAGCATGCTTTGCACCAGAGGTAGCAAAACTCAATCTCTTAATTAAATTTCAGCAATCCCACAATTATCTATAACAGTATAAAATAAGTTAATAAATTAGAACTCTAGTTATCTGTCACTTCAGAGCCAGAATGTAATAACCAGCATGAGACAACAAATAGTTTAAATAAAGCAGGAGAACGACAAGAATTCATTAAGTCCCAGAGGGGCCACACTTTTCGATTCATGTATCCAAAAGGCTCCTTTTTTTAATAAAGCTTTTGATCGATCACCACCCCTCCTATTTGGTGGGATGTAATCAATCATTTTCTATTTTTGACTTGCCAGTGAATGTTGACAGTTTTTAAAGTGTTTTGCCACTGGTTGATCGCAAGCTTTGTTTTCCAGGGCAAGGTGTATCATAGTGTGATGGAATGCCATCCGCTCTGTAAACATCCGTTTGGTTTTGCCCACATAGAGAAAACCACAAGGACACTTTATATAACAAACTACAAAACAAGAGTTGCACGTAAAAGTATACTGGATTTTATGTTGTTTCCCTGATCTGTGATGCCAAAAGCTATCCCGTACATCTAAATACCTACAAGTGACGCAACCTAGGCATTTGTGATTTCCTGGTTTTCTTGAAAGAAAATTTTGAGATTGTCCTCTCTTTGAACTTGTGACATCATTATGCACTACCAGATCCTTTATACTTTTGCCTTTCTTGTATCATGGCAATAGACTATTGTTCTTAAGGGCTGGGAGATCTTTATCGGCTTGTTTCAAGGTTCTGAGATGATAGCCTCTCGCAATAAATTTTAATATCATCTGGTCCATGTGTCGTATTGCATCTTCTCTGCCACTACATATTCGTAGGATCTGTACAAATTGTGAGTAGGGAAGACCACTTTTAAACGCTGTTGGATGGTGACTAGCTGCATGTAAGAAAGTATTCCTGTCCGTCGGTTTTTGGTAAAGCATAGTTGTTATGCAATTATCCTTCAAAAATATTTGTACATCCAAGTAATGGATATTGTTTTCACTTGTTTCATTTGTGAATTTTACTGGACTTTCTTTATTGATGTTTTCCATCATCTTAACAAAATCCACAATTTCTCCCAACCATACCAGGAAGGCATCATCTATGTATCTGGTGTATCCATGCATGAATTTAGCTCTATCCTGAACTGAAAAAAATATATCTTTCTCAACTTCAAACATAAAAGCATTTGCGTAGCTGGGGGCTACACAAGATCCCATTGTGCAACCCTGTTTCTGGATATAGAATTGGCCATCAAACATAAAATAATTTTTATAGAGTGTTAATTCTAAAAGTTCCATAAAGAAATCCAAATCTGGCCTCTTGTAGTGTATATTGTTAGTTAATAGACATCTAGTAGCCTGAATACCCACCCTGTGTGGTATATTGGTGTAAAGACTAACGACTCTAGGGTACACAATTTTTTTAGTTTTAAACAGGCTCCACTGTTGGAGTTTACAGATAATGCAGTTGTGTACTTAAGGAAAGTAGCTTCTGCTTGGACTGCTGCCTGTAGTTAAACATCAAAGTATTTGGAAATGTTGTACAACAGTGACCCTCGGGCCAAAATAATTGGCCTCCTAGGGTTTTTTTTAGGGTCCTTGTGCAATTTGGGCAATGCATATAGGATTGGGGCAATCAGGTGGTCTACTTTCCGGCCCTCTGCCAATTTAGCAGAAATAATGCTGTTGCTAACAGCTAAGTCCACGATGGAGTCTATTTCTTTCTTGAAGATGGGACCTGGGTCTTCCTTCAGAATATCATATACCATCTTGTCATTCAGTTGGGAATATATTTCTGACTTATAGTCGGACATGTTTTGCACCACCACCCCACCGCCCTTCTGACAATATGACAATATCTTTACACCTTGATAGATTGTTTAAGGCGGTCATCTCATTTTCGTGAGGTTGTGCTTGTTGTCATATTTTATGTCCACTATGGCATCTATTTCTCTATTAAGTACTGCAGTAAAGTTTTTTATGGCAACATTAGTTGATATAGGGTCAAATGAAGATTTTTGCATATTGGTGGATCTGCGTGGATCTCACTAGAATCTTCCCCAAAATATTATTTTAGCCATAGCTTTCTGTTTAGATGGAATAAATCTATTTTATTTTTATTGAAGGATTTAGGGATATTTGATAGCCCTTTATTTAAAACATTTTCTTCATCCTCTGTTAGCATTCTAGTAGACAAATTAAAGACTAAGCTTTCTTTTTGAATGCTTTTCTTGATCTGCCACACCCACTGCCCCCCTCTCCTAGTGCATTTGCCAAATGATCTCCTTTTGCCCTTGTTGTCACACCCAGTGGGGACTTCGTGTTATTTGAAATAATGCTGCCTCCTTGAGTTTCTCCTTCACTGGAAGATACGGCCCTGATGGATGCTTCTGTGTCCAATTAAGGGTTAAAACATTGTTTGTAACATTTCCATCTAAACCCACTTTTTTGTTCTTTCTGATTGACCCAAGAGTATACTCATTGCTCCTCATAGTCCCTGTTAACTATCGCTAATTTTTTTTTTTTTAAATGATGAGATCTGCTTTATATTTCTCCACTGCTATAGATAATTTGTCCAGCCATTTTTCTGCTGTATCAGACTTTAATTTTTCCAGGTTTTTGTACTGAAACTCCACAATTTTTTCTTTTATTACACTCATCTCTCTTCTAGTTTCCTCAATAACTAACATAATGAGATCAAACGAGCATTTGTTTAAAATTCCTGCCCATTTTTTGCAAAAGTCTGGATTAAACCTTCCTATAGTTGGAATATTGCGGATTTTGAATCTGCAAGGTATCCTCTTATGTGCAACTCTTGTGTTGTAGATTATTATATAAAGTGTCCTTGTGGTTGCTCTATGTGGGCAAAACCACTCAGATGTTTAAAGAATGGATGGCAGTTCATCGTTCTACGACACGCCTTGCCCTGGAAAACAAAGCTTGCGATCAACCAATGGCAAAACACTTTAAAAACTGTCAACATTCACTGGCGAGTCTAAAATAGAAAATGATTGATTACATCCCACCAAATAGGAGGGGTGGTGATAGATCAAAAGCTCTATTAAAAAAAGAAGCCTTTTGGATACATGAATTGAAAAGTGTGGCCCCTCTGGGACTTAATGAATTCTTGTCGTTCTCCTGCTTTATTTAACCTATTTGTTGTCTCATGCTGGTTATTACATTCTGGCTCTGAATTGGCAGATAACTATTGTTCTAATTTATTAACTTAGTCTTATACTGTTATAGATAATTGTGGGATTGATGACATTTAATTAAGAGATTGAGTTATGCTACCTCTGGTGCAAAGCATGCTTATCCTGATTGCAGCCAAGCATTGCATTTATTACTGCATTCTTTGTATTCGTGAGGCGTTATTATGTTGTCATGGTGAAGGTTACAGCTCTGGACGACTAAGGGCCAATTTTGACAGTGAGCAAGGTTTTTGCACTTTTATCAATGTCATCAGTTCCCAGACAGTCTCCAGCAGTGTACACAGAGGGTGTGGGTGATGGCTATAAAGGTATGTGTTGTATATTTTATCTTTTGTATTCCTGAAGAAAATATAACATTTCTTAAAATGTTGAATGAAGATATACCCAGTTCCAGTGGGGTCATTATATGTGTCTGTATGAGATAGGAGTGCCGTTCTGGGAACATGTGTATTTGTTATTTACTATGCACCCTATGAAGCTGCAGTAAGTGTGGAGTGGCAGCCTTTGAGGACAGTATATATATACTGTGTGTGTAGGTGTACATATATATATATATATATATATATATATATATACAGTATTTTTATATATGCATTATTTGTATATGTATGAGGGGTGTGCACCGGCCACTTTTCGTGTTTTGGTTTTGGATCTGGATCTTTCTTCGTGTTTTGGATCTGGATTGGTTTTGCCACACTTCCGTGTCTTGCGTTCTGGGTTTTGTGTTTTGGATCTGTATTTTTTTTAAAAAAAGCATAAAAACAGCTAAAATCACAGAATTTGTGGGTTTTTCTGCTCCTATGCTATTACTAACCTCAATAACCTTAATTTCCACTAATTTCCAGTCTATTCTGAACACCTCACACCTCACAATAGTGTTTTTACATCCAAAAGGTAGCACCGAGGTAGCTGGATGACTATGCTAAGAGATACGAGTGGGCGGCACAAACACGTGGTCCATCTAGGAGTGACACTGCAGTGGCAGACAGGATGGCAGTTTGAAAAACTAAGCCCCAAACAGTACATAATTCAAAGAAAAAAAAGAGGTGCAAGATGGAATTGTCCTTGGGCCCTCCCACCCACCCTTATGTTGTATAAACAGGACATGCACACTTTAACAAACCAAACATTTCAGCGCCAGGGTCTGCCACACAACTGTGGCTGAAATGATTGGTTCGTTTGGGCCCCCACAAAACAAGCTGGCAATTAATCTGTCCTTGCACAAACTGGCTCTACGGAGGCAAGATGTCATCCTCATCCTCCTCATCCACCGATTCCTCACCCTCTTCAGTGTTGTGTACATCCTCATCCTCACAGAGTATTAATTCGTCCCCACTGGAATCCACAACCACAGGTCCCTCTGTACGTTCTGGAGGCTGGTCTCCCTGGAAGAGTTGATAATTCATTTTATGAACATCATCTTCTCCACATTTTGTGGAAGCAACCTCCTATGCCTTTCGCTGACAAGGTTCCCGGCTGCACTAAACACTCTTTCGGAGTACACACTGGAGGGGGGGCAACTCAGGTAAAATAGAGCCAGTTTGTACAGGGACCTCCAAATTGCTTCTTTTTCCTGCCAGTACAGGTACGGACTGTCTGACATGCCTACTTGGATGCTGTCACTGATGTAATCCTTTAACAGACAGACGCACGCTTGTCGTTGCTGCTTTAAGGATGCAGGTGCGGCTACAGCCCACACATTTCACAAAGACAGAAAAAAAAGAAGAATATTTTTATTGTTTGTGGAGCACACTTTGAGGGTGTCACCACCCTTTAACAGACAGATGCACGATTGTCGCTGCTGCTTTGAGGACAGTATCATATGCAGTGACAGTAGACTTGTCAGAAATTGTTGGCACGTCCTTCAGTCCGGACCAGATGTCCAAACTGGCACTTGACTTATGACACAGGCGCATTCTTTGCGCTGCTACTGTGTTGATGCATGTGCGGCTACATCGCACAAAAGTCACAAACATATAAAAAAATAGTTTTTTATTTTTTGGAGCACTTTGAGGGTTACACCACCCTTTAACAGACAGACGCACGCTTGTCGCTGCTGCTTCGAGGATGCAAGTGTGGCTACAGCACACACAATTCACAAAGACAGAAAAAAAAGAAGAATTTTTTTATTGTTTGTGGAGCGCACTTTGAGGGTTACACCACCCTTTAACAGATAGACGCACGCTTGTCGCTGCTGCTTTAAGGATGCAGGTGTGGCTACAGCCCACACATTTCACAAAGAGAAAAAAAAAGAAGAATTTTTTTATTGGTTGTGGAGCGCACTTTGAGGGTTACACCACCCTTTAACAGACAGACGCACGCTTGTTGCTGCTGCTTTGAGAAAGCAGGTGGAATCTAGATGGGATTTGGAACCGGGGACACACTACCTCCATCAATTGTCTAAATCCCACTGCACTAATGGCGGATACTGGACGCACGTCTAACACCAACATAGCAGTCAAGGCCTCAGTTATATGTTTTGCTTCAGGATGACTGCTGTCGTACTTCATCCTCATTGCTAGGGACTGTTGGAGGGTCAATTGTTTAGTAAAAGTAGTGGTATTCCTACTTCCTCTCTGGGATGATGAACAACTCCCAGCAGCAGCAACAGCACTAGGAGGAAGTGGTTGTTGATCTTTACCTATTTTATTTTTATCGGAGAAAGTTTGGTCCTCCATTTATGTTATATTGATATATACGTGCGGCTAAGGCACACACAAACACAGAAAATATTTTTTTATTTTTGCTGGAGAATAGTGTACTTTGGGGGTTACAGCACCCTTTAACGGACAAGCCAGCCGGCCCTTTACTTATGGGACACAGGCGCACACTTGGCGCTGCTCCTTTGTTGAAGCACGTGCAGCCACAGTGCACACAATTCACAAACACAGAAAATATTTTTTTATTTGGTTTGGAGTGTACTTTGGGGGTTACAGCACCCTTTAACGGTCATGCCAGCTGGCCCTTTAATTATGACACTGGCGCCCGCTTTGCACTACTTTGTTGATGCACGTGCGGCTACTGCGCACACAATTCACAAACACAGAAAATATTTTTTTATTTGGTTTGGAGTGCACTTTGGGGGTTACAGCACCCTTTAATGGTCAAGCTAGCCGGCCCTTTACTTATGAAACAGGCGCACGCTTGGCACTACTTTGTTGATGCAATTGCGGCTACTGCGCACACAATTCACAAACACATAAAATATATTTTTTATTTGGTTTGGAGTGTACTTTGGTGTTTACAGCACCCTTTAATGGTCAAACCAGCCGGCCCTTTACTTATGACACAGGCGCACACTTGGCACTACTTTGTTGATGCACATGCGGCTACTGCGCACACAATTCACAAACACAGAAAAAATATATTTTTTTAGCACTTGGGGGGAGCACCCCTGATGGACAGAGCACCCCCTGGACAACACTACAGCACCCCTTTAGGACTGGGACACTGCACAGGACTTTGGAGTGGACACAGCCCCTGTGGACAACTGACTACAAAACACAGTCCAGCCAGCCCCTATGGACTTTGAAGTAGTGGACACAGCCCCTATGGACAACAGCAGCACAGCACAACACAGCCAGCCGCTATGGACTTTGAAGTAGTGGACACAGCCCCTATGGACAACAGCAGCACAGCGCAGCACAGCACAGCACAACACTACTCTGTACTACACTACACTACACAGCCCAGCCAGCCCTAACTCCCACCCTCCCTCTTCACTGTCCACAGCCGAGTGAGAAAATGGCACCGACGTGGGTACCTTATATAGGATCCAAAACCCGCAAGACCCGGAAGGCGGGATGATGACGTTTTGCCTCGATTTCAGATCCGAGTCAGGTGGGAAAAGTCGAGCCTGACTTGGATCAGCCTCGGATCGGGGGGGCTCTGGGGGGGGTCGGATTTCAGAAATCCGAACGCGCTCACCCCTAATATGTATGCATATATATTTGCATATGTATATATATATATATATATAAAACCTCCTATAAGCGGCACTCTTCTGGACTGGAGAAAACAAACAACAGGAGATGATGGTGGTGTTCCAACGTTTCGGATGTCACTCCTTGTTCACGGAACAGACAAATACAAACAGGACCTTATAGCATTCAAAAATAGAAAGCTAGAGACTGTATACAAGGATTATGCAGAACATAAAGTCTATCGATGGTTGACAGGGTCTATGGAGGACAGACCAAGATCCATGAAATATAGACGTCCTCACAGATTGGGTCCTTTAGACACAGACTCGACGAGTGATTCATATTCTTCCACAGGAGTAAGCCGTGATACACCACAGCAGGGTAGTAGGGAGAATAGGAGGAAGCCCCCTTTAGGGGTATCGACCCGCGCTGGACACGGCAGAGGATCAGACCACAGAGATGAGGCTGACAGTGCCACCGGGGCCGCCAAACGGGGACGATCACAGAGAATATAGTATTTAATCTTTCACATAGAACATTATCTCCATCTGAGATCTCTGTTCTTAATAAGGGACTTTCGTTTGTTCCAACAAAAAAATTTGATGAACTTGATTGGAAGGTGGACATCAAGAGATTTAATAGGACTCTGAAACTTAAGGAGTTCTTTAATAATCGAGAACAGCCTCCAGCAGCTGTGGAGATGAGATATAAGATTTTTAAAAAACAATCCACTTTTGATCCCATTACCAACAATACCGCCACCATCGGTTTTGTGAAGACTCTTGATTCATTGGTCTGCAACATGAGGTATGACAACAAAAAATGTTTTTCAAACCTGACCAAGAATGAATGGGAAGCTCTTAAACAACTGTCTAAGTATCAGGATATTGTCATTTGCCCCGCCGATAAGGGCGGGGGCATAGTCATTCTAGATTTGGAAGATTACAAGTTGGAGGTCTATTCACAATTATGTAATAAGGAAGTATATACTAAACTAAAAGCTGACCCCACTGTGTCATTTAAAACTGAACTTGGCATGATCCTTGATGAAGTTGTAAAACAAAACATCATTCCCTCAGGAGTCAGTGACTTTCTGAAAGTTGCATATCCAAGGGTCCCAATATTGTATTGTATCACAAAGATACACAAACATGTTACCAAACCACCTGGAAGGCCCATAATCTTGGGTGATTATGTGAGTCACTCTATAGCAACGTCTCTAAGTTTTTAGATTTCTTCTTGCAACCATGCATACAGTCCCAAGCATCTTATCTAAAAGACACCACAGCTTTACTTAACAAGCTTAGTTTGCTGGAAGGTGTAGCAGATGATGTCTGGATGTGTACACTGGACATCACCAGTTTGTACACCTGCATACCCCATGAGGCTGGAGTGGAAGCAACTAGAAGTTTGTTAGATAATAACCCTGAATATGATGGGCCAGAACTGGATTTCTTCTTGAGATTATTGAAGCTGACACTCACCAGAAACTTCTTTGTGTTTAATGGAGAGTTTTTTGTGCAGCGTACGGGGTGTGCAATGGGCTCGAACGTCGCACCCTCGTACGCGAATGCGTACATGTTTCTCACTGAAAATAAGTTATTATTCTCTTCTGTACATCCCAGTTTGATAATATTCTACACTCGATACATCGATGATGTTCTATTGTTTTGGACTGGCACTGAAATCAATTTCAGAGGATGGATTGATGAAATTAATGGGATGAACTGTCCAATCAAATTCACATACCAAATGAGTCAAAATAACGTACAGTTTTTGGACATTAATATAGTCAAATCTGGAGGTACACTTCATACTTCAATCTATAGGAAACCCACAGATAAAAGTAACTTATTACTTGCACAGAGTCCTCACCCAGAATCCCTTAAGCAAGGTTTGCCCTATTCTCAACTTGTAAGGGCTAAAAGAATTACTAGTGATGAATCAGCACTTCATACCAGTATTGAACAGATGAAAGAACGGTTTCTGGAAAGAGGTTATTCTAAAACAATTCTTAAGACTGCAGTAAACCAAGTAAATGACATCACTTGATCCAGTACATTAAGTGCTAAGATCCCAATACCTCAACAAGATTGCATCCATTGGATACGTAGGTATAACACCAGGGACAATACTATTAAAAAAATGGTCAAAAGACTGTTGCCCATGATTCAGCAAGACAAAGACCTGAAGATTTTTAAATGAAGCAGAGTCATGTCTTGTTATAAGAGGGGGAAGAACCTGTGTGATTGGGTTGTGCGTACGGACATCTCACAATTGGGAACACCCAAAATTAGAACGAAACCGGGGGGCTGTTACAGATGTCTGGGATGCACAATGTGCAGTTATCTTATTAGCTCTAAACACTTTTTTAATCCACACTCTGGCCAAAGGTATGACATCAGGAGCCCTGTGATGTGTACCAACACCCACGTAGTATATATGATCAAGTGCCCCTGTGGGCTTTGCTACGTGGGCAAGACCATCAGACCCTTCAGAGACAGGATGACGTTACATCGTTCTGCCATTAGGGGGGCCATTAGTGGCAAGAACATTGATCAGCCTGTTGCTAAACATTTCGCAGCAGCCAAACACAGTCTTGCAGCTTTGCGCTACATCATCATAGACCAGGTCCTGGAGGATGTGTGTGGAGGAGATCATGATTAAAAGCTCTTGCAGAGGGAGATGCACTGGATACATCGCCTTGACACTGTAAGACCTAGGGGACTCAATGAACATGCCTCCTATGCTGTATTTTTGTAGTGCTGTCATACACATTGCAGCATGGTTGTTGTTGTTTTGTGTTTTGACAGGCACGTGTTCATGATTATGGAGTGGCTGGTAGAGGTTCACTAAAATTGCCTTGATAGCGTTTGCCACTCATTTATGGTCTTATTTAATAGATATTTATAAGGCATACTGTTCAGTTTCTCCTATAGGGTGTCCGCTTGAGTATATCATGAATTTTGATGTTTATTTTTTTCTTAATTTTTTTTTTCTTTCTTCTTTTTTTCTTTTTTAGTTTTTGTATTTGTGCTTGGTCACTTATGAGGTATATGTGCATGTCATCTCTATTGCTGAGTAGTTATTAGTATCCATATACTTTACCAGCATCTGCCTTTTAACTGTGTGCTTTACGTTTTTTTGTTTATGTCACCTGGTAGGGGGTGTGGTGCAGACTCCCTGTGTACACTGTCTCTATGGCTACGGGACCGAGCTCGACCACTGATGTACTTCCGGCTGGCAAAACCGGAAGTGATGCGTACCCGGAAGTGCGGTGGATGCCGATAGCGGGCCGGAGGGACAGCCCACAGCGTGTGTCTTTTTTTAGACACACTATATAGGTAAGTGCATTTGTATGTGTATGTTCTTTGTATTTGTCTGTTCCGTGAACAAGGAGTGACATCCGAAACGTTGGAACACCACCATCGTCTCCTGTTGTTTGTTTTCTCCAGTCCAGAAGAGTGCCGCTTATAGGAGGTTATTTGTGCTGTGGACAATACAGCAGCTGAGCACCCTGGCCATATTGACTTTGATTGATGGGAGTGCCATCCTTTTGCTGGACTATATATATATATATATATATATATAAATAATATACCAGCCAGAAACAGAAACATAGTGATGGCGCCATCCTGCTGTGTTTATTTCTGGCCAATATGGTGTATAAACACATGGGTGAAGATTATTTAAGGTGAGTGTATTTTCTTTACTGTAGACCCAATTCAGAGTTGCTGCTAAGCGATATTTATGCAGTTGAGGGCTCTGTTTATTAACATTATTTTTACTGTCTAATTCTGGCAAGGGTCTAAAGGCAGGCATTGAAATCCCAACACCTGTCATTTTACCTATGCCGGGAGCCTGGCGCTCATCATCCCGATTGAAGGTAAGCAGGGCGCGGACAGCTTCGGAGGGGGAGGGTTAGGTTAGCGGCTCCTGGGGGAGACTTAAGGCTAGGCACCCCCACTGGGAGGGTTAAAGTTAGGCTAGGAGAAAGGGGGGTTAGGGTTAAGCACCCCTTGGGGGAAGTTAGGGTTAGGCACCTCCCCAGGGAGAATAAGGTTTAGGCAGCGGGGAAGGGGGGGTTAGAGTTATGTACTTGGTGGAGGTTAGCATTAGGCCCCCCTAAGGAAGGGTTAAGGTTAGGGGGAGTAGGTTAGTTTCTATCTTCACTGGTGCTGGTCTTCTGACATGTGTCTGTTGGTAAATAATACCGATCCCCTGTGAAAAACATTTTTCACAGACATAACGCATTGGCTGTGCAGCACAGCCGATGGACAGATATATCTGCAGACATATCTGTCCACTGGCAAGTGTGTACAGATGATCAGCCAATTGTCGATACACACACAGCAGCAGCCGCAGGGAGGGTGGCGGCCCCACCCTGCCTCCCGACCAGCGGGACCCATGGCTCAGTATAGATGATGGTCATTCAGTGTGTGTGAATGACCATCATCTAAAGATATATCTGCAAATCACTTGATCTGCAGATATATCTTTCAGGTTTATACCCACCTTTACTCTCTCTGCACATTGTAACATCTGTCCACCCTGCAATGCAAAGTAGTTTTGCCAAGTTGCATATTAGCTCCTTTTTTCTAACTTTGCTTCCAATATGTACAATAATGTGAGTGTGAGATCCATTTTTGCACAAGTGACAGAAACAATGAAAATCATCCCTAGGTAATCATATTTACGTAACACTGCCTGTTCAATCACATGTCTGCTAATACTATTGTTTATAGAATCAACATCATCATATAAAGCAAATTTAAATGTCTGTGACTATTTGCTTATTCCATTTGTACCATTCCCAATCATTTCAAAATATGATCTATACCCCACACTATACTGTAGATATAGGATTTAAGGATAATACTTTGGTTTGTGTTTAACTGACAGGTGGTAGACAAGTGGTGGGCTTTCTATGAGCATATCTGAAAATATCTCTTCTCATACCTTTAACATTGAAAGTGCTATGTTGAGTTTGAATGTGGACAAAACGATGGTTCATGCATGATACATCACTTCTTGAACGCTATACTTGTTGTCATAACTTATTACTGCAGCTAATTTGGTTAAATAAAATATACATGGTCTATTAAAAACAGTATTTATTAGTTTTCTGTATTGCAATGCATTTTAAGATGGCCATTGAGCACCAAAGTATCTAAAGATACTACAGATATAGTCAACATACAGGAGGGAATTGGTGCTCCATAGTCATAAATATAATACATAATGTTTTTCAGATGCAATTACTGTCATAAAAATATATACAGAAAAAGGTAAGACTATTCTATCATGAGATCACATTATTCTCGATGTTATTTTAATTTTTATCAACAATAATTATTTGTGTAAAAGGTTTTTCTAATCTATTTAATAGTGTATTATTCAATATATTAAAATAACAAATTTCATTAACAATGCTGCTGTGATTGTAAATTGTATTAACACCAATAGAGGATAGCAAACCCACATTTTTGTTGGACATCTCTAAAGAAAAAAACAATTGAAAAGATCATAATATTAGGAAAACAAAAGTTACAATTTCAAAATACTCTTCTACAATATAGTGTGTTGAATTCTATGACAACCCAATACATCATTCAAAACCCAATGATACAAACAATATATTATCCACTGATGATTTATATCCTTACCTTTAGACTTCAAGAACAGTTTTCAGTCTTTCATACTTTGCATTAAAAGCTGAACATTTTAGTAACGTTTTAAAATGTTCCAATTTAGATAGATATGAGGTAAGTTTTAACTCTTAGATAAAATATATGTAGCATTATTTGGTGAAAAATTTATAGACAAGTACAAAACATTATTTTTAGTTCAATATAATGTATATTACAGTTTGCTACTTACATTTGCAAAACATTAATCTTGCTATTTAAATATAATTGATTAAAAAACTGACTTAATATATTTTAAACTCATCAATTCATCAATCAATAGCACCGAACAATAGTCAATATATATTCTAGCACTAGAAAGAGTCCTGATAATTTATTGACTGATGTAATTAATGATGTCGTAGATTAAACTATATTACAAAATTGTCATTGAAGGTGAGAGTAATATAGCTTTACTTGCAATAATTTTAAGTATGTTTTGCTTTTGATAGAACATCAATTATACTGCTATATAAATATATTAGTTTATTTAACAGAAATGCAGATTCCAAAAAGAAGAAACTAAAAATACTGTATCTCTTCAAGATAACATTTGGAGACTTCTGGTGGGTGGGCCATCCAGCATGGCTGCATTTTAGATTGGCTCCCTGCAGTAAGCTTTAAATCTTCTGCCATCACCAATAAATATTCCACCTACAGGCCACCAGTGGATCTCCCTGTGCTCTCCACTTCATACGGAGCCTGGGGGTACCAGAAATGTGTCAGAGCAAACTTTATATCCCCAACGTCCTGCCTTCACATGCGATGGCCTATAGGACTGCCAACAGCCTGGTTGGTGCAAAAGAGCTCTTAACCCTTTAGGAGTACACACACTAATCCAATTGCTTGTGCCATCCTCAAACTATTTGAATGAAGTTTGATCAGAGGAATAAATAGGAGTCATAAATAACTTGAACTGCAAGATACAATCAAAATACCCACTATATCATATGAGAGCCTAAATCTTGCTAAGATATCTCTATGGTTTTGTTTGATAAATATTAAGTAACTTCATTTCATTCCAAAATTATATAAAAGGCACTATTCTTGTAAAATAACTAGTGTATGTTCTATTTGTGGGATTTGAAAACAATTGTATTAGTACTAGACATTTGACAATTCAGTGGACACTTTGTATATGATTATGTAGCAGACCCTTATATGGGATCTCCATAACACATAAAGTGAGGTGTCACCACTCAGAATTGTTATTTATTCTCATGAACAACACACACAACTTAGATTAATATATTATATACCAATTAATATGGACAGCACACGGTCTTGTGTTTTTAAACTCTATTTATTAAACTCTATTTATTTCACATTTTCTATTCTTTATCACTCTATATTCTTTAATAAATGTATTTAATTTACATTTTGCTTTATATGACCCTATGCAAGGGCTTGTTATAATGATATAAAAATAGTGATTAAAAAAGCAATAAATAGCTTTCGTACTGTGATTTAATGAGGCCCGAAATTTTTAAAGCATACCTAATAAAGATTTGATTATTTTATTCTGTTATTTTTGTTTGAGGGATTGAGTGCACCCTACTCCAGTTAGATTCCTTTTTCCCCAAGTAAACAAATATTGTACCATTGTAATCAGAATACTCATGCTAACCTATTATGTACATAGTTTCTGTTATTTATGATGTCTGTTACTGATGTTTATGCTTCAATAAAAAAGTTTATATAAAAAAGTAATATAACATTTGGAGATTTTATACTGAAGAAGATCATAATAATAACGTTGGAGATGCTGCAGAGTTGGATATAAATCAGGGTGTACTGTATATTAATCAATGTAAGAATACATAGAAAAATGCATATATTCATCCATATGCAGAGTACACATTTTAATATTCAACTAACAGGGGAAAGGAAGCATGCTCATGTGCCTGCCCTAGACTATGTGCAAAATATATGCATCCAAACAGGTATATTTATTTCCAGGTCTTCATATCCTACATTGAATTTTGACTACATGAAAATGCTGTAATATAACCATACTTGTTGACTTTCTGCATCTTCAATTTCAGAGTTTTAAGGGGGGAGATGCTTATGGCCAGTGCCGGGCAGGATGATGCAAATGGCAGGATTATTTCCTCATCTCTACTTACCAATGCCTCTGAGAATCATGTCATCACACTCACCATCTCACCCATTTCACTAGGTTGTGGGCAGGATATGGTAAGGATGAGCTCAGTAGGGAGTCTTTGTGAAATCTTGGGAATTTTGGGCCCCCATTGGCAATATATGCCCAGTAGCATTATTCCCCTCTCCTCTAGTACTAACACAGTAGCTCCACAGTAGCTTAACCCATCCCCAGTGTCACTAGGACCCTATAATGGCATTACCCCCCATTCCTCCATTGCCCTGTGTAAGAAAGTTGCAACCTTTCCATCTGTCAAGACAAAAATACTTAATGGGGCATTACTCATCCCCAGTGCAAATCAAACCTTCCCATGACATTACCACTTCCCCTAAGCATAGCACAGAAGACCATGTGCACTTGCAGAGTTTATTGTACGTGCTTTGAGGGCAAACAAAGTTATCCTCTTTGCACTTTTGTTACAGGCATATGCACCACACTCTAGGGTCTGAATTTGGCAGTGCTTACTGATTGGTTAGTTGTTGGTTACTATACACTGGGCCTTATTCAGAGTTGTACTTTGCAGCTGCAATCCAGTATGCAGCTGCTGTGGAAAAATATTCAAATATCACATACACCAAGAAATGTCTTGAGATGTCCACCTGTGGCTCTGCAAATCCAAAAGTCTGCAAATACAGATGCAGCATCAGTCACAGATCATTTGATTATCTATGTTTTGAGTAGCCATGTGGTCATACAGAATGGCCCTATGTAAGACACTGAAGCCACTTTCCCTGTGTACAGGATTGCAGGTTGTGACATTCCCTGAATACAGTAGCCACATGTCTGCTTTTTTTGATGCCACTCCCTGTTACTTCCCACAAATGCTACTTGACTATCACTCACACTGTGAGTAAATAAGAGATGCAAGAGACTACTGTAATATACCTTGACTCATGCACCATACGACTCAGAGCATGTGCAGATAACTAATATTTGCTAAACTAAGAAAACATCGGCATAACATACAGCTCTCAATCATGCCCTCTGCTTATTAATTGGCTTATGGAAAAACATCGGCATAGCATACAGCTCTCAATCAGGTCCTTTGCATATTAATTGGCTTATGAGAAAAATGGACATTAATACTCTATTAATGTGTATGTGTATTGGGGAATTTACACAATGAGCTACAGTGTGGTAAGTACTGAAGTAAATGACCTAGAAAAGTTACTAAGTGCACTCAAAAAGGCTGCTTAACCCTCTGCAAAATGAGAAGTGAATTGAAACTTATTGAGGGAAAAATATAATATTATTATTATTATTATTATTATTATTATTATTATTATTATTATTATTATTATTATTATTATTATTATTATCATCCTTGAGATTAATTATAGGGTCAGCAGATTACCAAAATATTACTGCCCAAACATCACCTCTATATATCACAGTTGGAATGAGACATTCTGAATCATCATCTTTATCATCATCATCATCATCATCATCCCTAATCTTACTCTAGTCTACAAATAAAGTTAGATTTTTTAACTTTACTTGCACTTCTCAGAAACATGAAATGAAGCAACAAAAAATACTGCAAGTACTGAATAAGACATTATAATTACAGTGGCAATTCATTCTGTGGGTTAACCTATACCCAGAAATATTGCTTTATATTTGACTCATAATTGACTCGTATTGTCACTGATTTTTGCTTATACTGCATTGTGGTCATTATTACTATATAGGACAAAACAGTAACAGTATAGTAATTTAACAATACTCCAAAAATATATATTTTAAATTATTACTGCCAATATGGAAGCTGAAAATTTGCTATAAAACTTTTCCACTTTTATTATATAATTTTACCAATGCATCAGTTGCTGTCTAGTTTGTCTGCAGAATAGCTAGAACTCAATGGGGCATGGATTCAACAATCTGTTGAAAGGGCAGTACAGGAATGTTCACCTGTTGTGAATCTCTGCACTATACAGCCATGGGCAAAAGTTTTGAGTATGACTCAAGTATTAGTTTTCTCAAAGTTTGCTGCATCAGTATTTTTAGACCCTTTTGTCAGATATTACTATGGTATACTGAAGTAAAATTACAAGTATTTCATAAGAGTCGAAGACTTTTATTGACAATTACATTAAGTTTATGCAGAGTCAATATTTGCAGTTCTTGACCCTTCTTTTTCAAGATCTCTGCAATTCACCCTGGCATGCTGTCAATCAACTTCTGGGCCACATACTGACTGATGGCTGCTCATTCTTGCCTAATCAATGCTAGGAGTTGGTCAGAATTTGTGGGTTTTTGTTTGTCCACCTACTGTACCTCTTCAGGATTGACCACAAGTTCTCAATGGTTGTGTTTTTAGGCAAAATTGATCCCACTTCCTTGGCTAAGAAGCATAACAATGTCTCAAGCATAACACTTGCTTATTAGTAACACTTATTTCTCTCTTTTGTACTATAGGTATTTTGACACTTGACATTGATATCTGTGCTAGGCAATTATACCACAGTAAATTTGCTCACAACTGGTTACTTTGTCATAATGCTTAGGTTAAAAAAAAAAGAAACAGGGGTGATTCCCAAAATAGACTGTATATATATATATATATATATATATATATATATATATATATTACATTTGACCTGGAGTTACTTTAGATAAAGTATCTTACAATATAGGATGAACATATCCATTGAAATAATTTTTACTCTGTATACAATCCAGAGACAGCGGCGCTCAGGTAAATAATGTCACATCAACACAGGTAGTTGTCACCAATGTTTTGGAGCTCACTTTTAATGCTCCTTCATCAGGGTATAATACACATAACAAACATACTTACATTTATCACCACTTACACTCCACTTGAAACTCATGGCACCTGGGGTCAGGAAACAGGTGGCGCCCCAAACTGATGTCATTGCCCTGCTCCCATTGCGAGTGTAACCGCTACAACAATACAAATGTGCAGACTGTAATCCTTAATGCGGGAATGTTCTTGCAGGGTCATATTATTACACATATTATCCATACATCATAGCAATCCCAATCATTAATAAAAAATTATCAATATATTTGATCCATGTTATGCCCAACATTATAAGAGCATTACTATAGATGTAAAAAAATGCAATACAAAATAAAGCAATAAGATTTAACTAATCATGCATAGCATAGTGTATGTATACTGAGATATAGGACCTCATTCAGAGTCGGTCGTTGCGGCAACATGGTTGTAAGGGAAAAGGGGCCGGATATGCAAATGATGTACTCGCAAGTTGCATCCTTAAGATCGTATCGTTAGCTGGCCGACCAAGGGGAGGATGCGGCCGTAAGACAAAAAGACGCCCCCTTCTCGTACGCATTACACGTCATCACCGGCCATATAAGGATTAATCGAGACCATCGGTAACCATCGGAACTGGTCGTAGAGCTTAAGGATGACCATACCCTCTCTTAAGCACTATGATCAGGTCAGTGTACAAACCACCCATGTCACGTATGCCATGACACTACTTAGTTAATTATGCACTCCCATAAAATGCTGTTCACATAATTAGGCACACCTGCGTTCGGATCTTCACTCCCCCGTTTTCAAGCACCTTCCCCTGTTACCACCCACAAACGCCTCATTCTGTCACTCAAACTACCGACCTGGCTGTGTTCAAGGAGAGAGAAATTTATGATCGTAGCAGCTACTTTGCACATGCGCATTGCGAACTTTACGCATGCGCAGTTTAGCGAACATCGGTGGCATACGACCGTGCGGCCGCAACGACCAACTCTGAAAGAGGTCCATAGTGTAAAACACATTACAGGTTGAGTCTCCCATATCCAAAATGCTTGGGACCAGGGGTATTTTGGATAACGGAATATTCTGTATTTTGGAATAATTGCATATCATAATGAAATACCTTGGGAATGGGACCCCAATATACACACAAAATGCATATATGTGTTATATACACCTTATACACATAGCCTGCAGCTCATTTTATACAATATTTTCAATAATTTTGTGGCTCAACCAAAGTTTATGTACATACATTAAATAAATTTATGTTTCATTTACACCCTATACACACAGCCTGAAGGAAATTTTATACCATATTTTTAATAATTTGTGCCTTAGACAAAGTTTTTGTACATTGAACCATCAAAAATCAAAGGTTTTATTATTTCAGTCATGCCAAAATTATTCCGTAATTCGGAATATTCCGTATTTCGGAATATTTGGATATGGGAGACTCAACCTGTATACTTACACTATGCTATGCAGACTGATGTCTGTCCTGATGACGGGGCAGCAGTCCCCAAAACGTCATTATTAAAGACATGGATTTATACCTTTTTTTGCAAAAGTCTTGGAGTGACGCCTCTTTGTTGTTATTACATTATGGGCTTCTTCTGTCCTTCTGGAGAAAGGCACCCAAGCATGTTTAGTCGGGGTTTACAGCATATATATACATATATATATATATATAAATATATATATAATTTAGCAGGTGTGGCACTCCAGATGTAAAAAAAATATCACAGGATGGCAAATGTGAATCACCAAATGTAAACCTGAGCATCCGGAACTACGATCAAACCCCAATTCAGCGGCTCTACTGGATGTTGTCATCATGCTATCAGCATAAAGATGACGCATCCGCTTGTGTCACCATTACCATAGTAACAACTATACAAAGCAACACACAAACATTAAAAATCATTAGAACATGGTAAAGCGATGCATAGCAATATTGCTTTAATGCCCTCCTGTTCTATATCTAACCAAAGAGAGATTCATCTAATACTTCCATGAGACTAATATAAAATAATATATTGAAAGCTAATGTGATAAGATGTCTGAGACCTAATAAAGCAAGTTAGAGACAAATTTTTATTGAGTCCTTTCGGATGTAGGACATTTAAGCAAGCAAAACAACAGGCTTCACATTGTAGCAATGTGGTTGCCCAGTCCCCACCCCTCATTATGGGGGGGGTGTGGTCAATCATCCTGTAGGTCAAACTATTTAAATGATGTTTCATTTCAGCAAAATGCCGCACTACAAGTTGCTCAATTGAGCCCATGTTTAGGGCATTGCAAATGGCAGAATGATGTGCCGCCATTTGCTCTTTGAATTTGTGCTCTGTTTTGCCTATATATGTTAAGTAAGGCCACAGGGACATATCAATTGGAACATCACAAAGCATGAGTTGCAATTTAGTTGATGTTTAATAAATATTTTTTTGCCACTATGTGGATACAAGAATGATTCCCCTGGGATTAAACATTGGCATGTTATACAAGTGCACTTAATGCATCCCTATTTTTTGGGGAATGAAAAACTTCCTGTCATCTTGTTGCTCATCTTTGAGATGTAATTTTTTACCAGCATATTCCATAGGTTTCTGCCTTGCTTATCACATGGCATCAATTGATTATGCTTAAGGTGTAACATTTTGTCATATTCTAACAAGGTCCAATTTTGTTTAGAAATGTTATTAATTCTAGGGGATGCAACATTAAGGGGTCTATTATTCAAGCAGTGAACCAGTGGAAAAGTGAACCAGTGGAGAAGTTGCCCATAGCATCCAATCAGCTCCTACATATTATTTTATAGACTGTACTTGATAAATGCTACTTCAATGCTGATTGGTTGCTATGGGCAACTTCTCCACTGGTCCACTTCTCCACACATTTCACTGCTTGATAAATAGAACCCTAAATCTGCTAACCAAAGGGAACTTCGGGTAAGTTGACTTATTTTTATCCCTCTTAAATAACAATTGATCTCTGTCAAGCGTCAATACCTTGCTCTTTGTTTCAAGTAACAACTTGTGGGACTAAACCTCTTAGAGCAATAATGTTCTGTCAATTCATCTAATAGTTTACAGGCCATATTTATATAGCTGTTTATGCATCTCACCCTGATCATTTGGGAGTAGATTAGCCCCCACACTAGATTCTTAGGGTGACAGCTATGAGCTTGTAATAATAAGTTTCTATCTGTCAGCTTTGCATACAATGAGGTGTTGATTCAGTTATCCTTGATGGAGATTTTAACATCCAAAAATTAATCTCATCAGGTTAACAATCTCCCACTCATCACCCTTCCAAATAATAAGAGATCATCTATAGATCTTGAACACTGTAATATCTGTGCTGAAATTAAAGGTTCATTAAAGAATAAATTATTCTCAACTGAAAATGTGACAATATTTGCATAAACTAGGGTTGTACTAGGGCCCATTGTTCAGCCTTCTACCTGCAAATAATATTATCTGTCAAAAAGAAAAAAGTTGATAGTCAAAATGAATTAGAACAGTCTAAGTATTTATTCAATAAATGCTGGTTCGAATGCTTTCTTCCTCATCAGGAACTTTTCCACACACTTTAAACAAAAATCATGAGGAATTGCGGTATAAAGGCTAACCATGTCAACAATGATCAGCCAACAACCATCAGGGACCACTGAAATTTATTTTAATTTGTTTAGTAATGTAGTCATGTCAAGCAGAAATGATGGTTCTGTTTGAATCAAAGTTTGAAGTAAAGCATATAAGAAAATTGTGGCCGGTTGCAGAAGAGACCCTCTAGCTGATTCAATGGGGCATCCTGGTGGGGGGTTAAGCTCCTTACGTATCTTTGGGATGGTATAAAATATCAGCATAATTGAATATTTTGGAATCAGTTCCTCCACTACTTTGTCAGAAATTAGATTAAGAGCCTGTACTTGCTGCAAAATAATTTGTAAATTTTTCTTGCACACTGCCGTGGGGGTTTCATTATTTGCTAATGCTGTAAGGGCTTGTCGTTCTACTACTGACAAATTAGGGTGCACTGGTGCTTTAAATATCCAATATGGTGACCTCTTGTTCTAAAGTTATCATGTATGTTTTGATACATGGATTGTTTGATTGTGGTTCAAAAGTAAATCTAGGATACAACTTCTTTATTTGATAAGGTATTTGGTCCTCTTTCACAGGTGATTGATCTTTGAAGAATTCTTTAAGTTTTTGTTTTCTCTGTAGGTAATTTTTTCTATGTTCTATTGGAATTCATTGAAAGGTACTGTAGGTATGCATGATAGTTCTTTACTTAATACTCTACACTCACTGTCAGAAAGCACGTGTGAGGACAGGTTGAAAATCAAATCTGTCTGGACTGTGGTGGTTTGGTTGCATGCCCTCTGCTTCTGGATTTGTTTGCATGATCTGGTATATTTCCTTTTTGACTGGGTTTTCCTGTCCATGTTGCTACCCCTAAAGAGACATTTGCTGATCAAATTTTCCTGATTCACTATTGGAACTAAGGATCTCCTGTGTAGATTCTGTATCGAATCTGGTAAGTTGTTGTTTAAGTCTAAAGAATGGGCATTGTGTATCCTATGGTCGGTGTCCTGAGAGCCAGTGATAGTCTGAATGAGTCTCATAGTCATTCTCTACCTTTAATAATTTTTCTTTTTGAATTTTATTAAGTCACTCTTGTACTGGGCGAATTGCACTTTCAGCTTGTCAATCCAATTAACATCAGTATGCCTGTAAAATTGGCATATGGAGAGCTTCAAAGGAATTCATTTATATTTCACTTTTGCAGACTAAAAGAAGTAAATCAAAGAACATTAGTTTAAAATAGCAACCCAGCACCTACAAAAATACTGGTCATGGTGACCTATAGTGGGGTAGTTACACACTCTAAAGCCTCATAGTATATTTTTCAGTTTGTATTAGTCATTTAGGGATAGTTCATGTAGGTAAAGATTAGTTTATTTTTTCTTCAAACAAAGTAAATCTTTGAAGATTGAGTCAGCCACAAATTCAAAGAGCGAATTGCAGTATATCATCCGCCCTAAACATGGGCTAAATTGTGCAACCTGTAGTGCGACAGTTTGCTGAAATGAAACATCCTTTAAGTAGTTTGTGCTACAGGATGATTGACCACACCCCCCCCTAATGAGGGGTGGGGACCGGGCAACCATATTGCTACAATGTGAAGCCTGTTGGCTTGCTTGCTTAAATGTCCTACATCTGAAAGGGCTCAATGAAAATTTGTCCCTAATTTGCTTTTTATAGGTCTCAGATATCTTATCACACTAGCTTTCAATATATTAATTTTATATTAGTCTCATGGAAGTATATCTCCTTGATTAGATATACTGTAGCATAGGAGGGCATTTAAAGCAATGTTGCTATTCATCGTTTAACCATGCTCTACTGATTTTTAATGTTTGTGTTTTGCTTTATATAGATGTTACTATGGTGATGGTGACACAAGCAGATGCGTCGTTTTTACACTGGTAGTGCGATGGCATCATCCAGTAGAGCCACTGGACGGGTGTGTGGTTCCTGTTCCAGATGCTCGGGTTTACTTTTGGTGCAGCTCTGGTGTTAAATTTTATTATTATTACAAAATGCAATATATGAGAATTATCCAGCAGTGAAAGAATATTGTGTTCCAAAAATATTTAGTGGTGAATATAGTCCTAAATCCATTCCTCATTTTTCATATTACATTAAATTATCTCACTAAAACATATCAGTTTAAATAATTGCATTGATCTTAAGGTGGGTACATACTGCAAAGATATATCTGCAGATCGAGTGAGATGGGTCAGAGGTGAGTCCACTCCCCTCCCTGCGGCTGCCGCTGCATGTGTATGGGCAATCAACTGATCACCCATACATATCTGCCAATGGACAGATATATCTGCAGATATAGCTGTCCATTGGCCATGCAGCACAGCCTGTGCGATATGTCTGTGAATGATGCCGTTCACAGACATATCACTGGTACACACTGGTTAACGGGCACCAGATATATGGGTGGATCAACTGATCGGCCAATATATCTGTCAATGTGTACCCAGCTTTAGATGTCCAGGATAATTACAGCATTGAATTTGTTATACTCATGCGACAATAGTAGTATTATGCTATAACCATCAAAATATTATATAATTCTAAATAAAATAATTGCCCACTGGAGTATTCAATTCAATTTATACCTTAAAATCACATGTTTACGAAATCATGGAAATCATGCAACTGATCAATAGTGTCCTTCCAAAATAGAAAATACTAGCCTACCAATTTTCTACCAAGGGTGCAACTGGAGATTTCATTGCTAATTGTTTCTTTGAACATAATAGCATGTTTTAAACGATTGTCAAATTCCAACAACTTCATTAGTGCCTCTATGATTGGGTTATATTTGCAAACTTGCTAAATATATTTTATTAATCAAATGCTCAAAAAATTGGAACATTTGTTAATAGTGATTCCACATCTAATATACTGTACAGACATTTAGCACCAGAAATATCTACAGTATCTGACAACAGTGAAAGCTCATTATTGGAGTCTGAGAACACGTGGGGACAAAAGTATAAGGATGAGAGTTTAGCGGTAAACTCTCACACTTTTTAAACTTGGCCAATGTAATAGAGTCCTAGAACATGCCAACTTGCATGTTTTTAGATTAAAAAGACTCTCACAGTTTAAACTCTCATCCTGTTTGTTTTCCAATTTTGAAGATAAAACTTGACCAATGTGAGAGTTTACTGCTAAACTCTCACATTTTCTAAACTCTCAACCTGTGATTTTACTCTGTCAGCTGATAAATCATGATAGCCACTCTTCTTGAGCAACTTGAATGAGCTTTACTTTGCCACTCCTGTGGTATAGGATTTTTTTTCTCAATATCCATAACCATCTATAATTGATAGTGAGAAATATGGCTAATTCTGAGTTGGGTACAAAGCAATAAAAGCTAGTAACTTTGTACAAGTAGAAACCATGTTTCAATAAAAGGGGTGCAAAAATGGTTTTATTTAATTTTTTCATATGCATATAAAAAACTTGTAAACATGAACTTATACTAATAATAATGACACAGAGACAGATGTGGCATTTAAACTGGTTGGCCTTTTTATTCATTATCCATCAATAACTTATCTATGGTGATGACAAAAGAAATAGCAGCCAAAAGAGATTAATGACTATCAAATCAGATGACTAGAAAAACTTGCAGGGCCAATTGTCTGCTCAACAAGTCTATAGGTCACATGAGACTCTTCCATACCTTCAAATGCCCAGTTAGCCAACCCACGCTGCTAACCCTAGTGGGGACATTGAGACAAAAGGAATATCAAAGGGGAATGACCTATTAACTAGCTCATTGACCTCCTGGCTGTAGTTATATCCTGCCACGCAATTCACAGACAAGGAGCCAAGCCCACCACCATAAACTAAAACTTAACCATCTGAAATCCTAAAAAACATGCTCCAAAAATAGACAAACCCAAACTTCTTTAAGATGGACCCCAACCAGCAACATGTAACTGGGAATACTATCACCGTACCAGCAGGGAGAACACCCTTCCCCCAAATAAAGGGAGTGCAAACTCACATTAACACACTGAGCTATCTGAACAGTAACCAAGTAAAAAAGAACCCTAAATTAGAAGGGTCAATTAAAATGTTCAATGGTAAGTAAATAGTGTCCCACAAACACACTGGCAGGGCCAATTGCCCTTCTCAACAGCAGACAGTAGGGTCTAAACCCCCCATACCAATACACCATATAACATCAACCAGACAGCTGGTGCTGCTGACCCCAGGAGGTAGAAATCAGCCAACCCAGTGAATGTACAAGCCCCCTACACTAAATAATGCCCCATGAGCCCAATATGGCATACATCCCAAGGTCACCCTGCACCATCCTAACCCTACCCAAAGTGGGAAAGGAGGGGGGTAGAGTGGGGGGGACAACTTGGTCTGTGGTAAAAGCCTGAAAAAACCTGCCAGGAGTACCAGAGACAGCCAGTCTCTATAGAAATATATGGTCTGTACCTTAGCGCAACTACAAAAGCCCACAATTGAAGGAATCAGGCTGGCAATGGAACCCAATTGCAGGATCCATGTGGAGCCATCACCAGCATATCAGCCATTGTGTAGATGACAACGACACATGGCCCGCTATCTAATGAAACAGGGGACACCTGGAACATGCCCTGCCCCTCACCCTAGGAGCACCAACATCTCCACAAATGCTACAAGCACAGAAAACCCAGCAGAATTGGAAGACACCCCAATCCTTATGACCTGAGCCACCAGAGAGAACTGGAGACAGCAAAGCCTCCCAGGGCACCCATGCAAAATGGAATTCCTGCTTGCAATAATGGCTACAAGGCTAACTGTCAACATAGATACCTGTCACCTGGGGAGAGAAGAGAATACACTGTCATAGCCGTATGATTGGCTGAGACCAGATCTTAGAATCAATATTGGGCGACTCCATCTTATGTTGCTCCTGACGATGCCTTCATGCGTCATCAGCATGAAACCATTGTGTGCAATGCTAATATGCTATTATTAGCATTGTACGACTGCATTGCTACCGCATACTGTTAAAAGTCCTACCATACCCCATACGCACATTAAATCATACATATAATTTACAAGACACACAGTGCACAGTTGCGCTGTTTAGCAAAGCACTCTACACATATAATGCACCATGCGTATTAGTGACTACACAGAATATCCTTACACTTACACATAACAAAACTTATAAAATGGTTCCTCCACAATTAAATGCTTAATATTAGAGATTATATTAGTGAATAATCATGTTGTGAAATGTAATGTAGACAATATTTAAGGTACATAAGCTAGTAAACATATCATGTTTGCTACCATTCTAAAGCACTGTTTGCAGATTTCCAGTCGACCCGCAAGGATATTGCATCATGCGTTCGCAAGATATGAACAATATGAAAATAGTGGTTAGACTGTAAAAATGTATGACATGTTTATTTGTTAGTTGAAACCAGTTCTTTGGTGGGAAAACCACACAAAGCAACGTCTGAGGAACTGGGACATACCCCTAGTGATGCTATATGAACTGTCCAATGACCTACATCAAACCAGAATGTCCACGAGCAAGATCCAATGGAAATCCGTTAACTAGTTTCTTTGTTCTGGGAGGGTATATAGCTTGCATGCTGGTTCTAGTCTACAGCCATTCTTTCTTGGATAACCACAGACTTCTGGACTGATGACTGTTTGCTGGGACCAGTGCGCATGGGTATGTATTTGGCTGTATTGTATTATGTATTTCATTGCTTTTGCGCAAATTGTGCTAGATGAAATTGTGTAACTTTCTTTTATTACAATAAGGACCTTTGTGCGTTTATAAACACAATTATTGTCTGGACAGTTATTAATACTCTCTAGCAATAAAATGGTATTCATAGATGGGGCTCACAGTTGATATCAAGCCACCCTGATTTGCACGATAAACAAACATACCTCAATTCCACAATTAGGGGTGGAAAGGTACCATAAGCCGGATGAACGCACTGTGTTCAAAATCCTGCTGCCATTCATTGTTGTGAAATCAATGTCCTTTATTGTGTGATCTTAAAGGGGTGCTGATTAAGAATCTGGGGACAAGAGAGAAAGGATTGTCTGTCCGTGTTTTGTGTATTAGTCACATTATTGTGTATGTGACTAGTCGCAAAATAGTGTAATTTTTATGTCTGCGCTTTTGTGCATCAGTCGCATTATTGTGTATGTGACTAGGTGCACAATAGCGTATACGTGTTTCCAGTATTGCTGCCACGAGTTCAAACAAGAGTTAAGATTGCATTGTTGTATTGATAGCATGATTACATTGTTTAAGTCTCTTAATCATACTGCCATATCTGAGAAAATGTTTAAATTATTTTCTGTGCAGAAAAGGTGCATGATAGACATATATGTATGGTGAGAATAGGGGTACTTTATGTGTTCCCTATTTACTAGGGTTACTGAGTGTTCCCTGGACCTAGGAGTACTGTGTGTTTCCTGGGGTACAGAAAAGCAGGTGTATTGCATATAAAGGATTACTGTGTGTTTCCTACTGATAGGGGTACTTTGTGTTCAATAGAGGTGAATCGGCTCTGAGATTGAGATTGAACCACATGGTCATGGCAGATCATGAATGTGAACTGAGTTGTGGTGGAGGAAATCACTGCCAAGCAGTGGAAAGTACTCAAAGAGGGATATTCTTTTTGTAGGGGGTTCTGTTTATTCCTGCAGGTTAGGAGGTACTTTGTGTTCCCTATCCTGAAGGCAGGATATTGTATAGGCAGCATTCTGCTGCTTGTTGTGTAGGTTAACTATAACGATTAGCAGGTTGGTAGGTTGGTTGTACACAGCAGGTGAAGTTGAGTGGACGCAGCTTATGAAATTCTGTCCAATGGTCCACATACTAGCAAAAAAGTGCTTAGCGTTTTCCCAGATGGGTGCCAGGCTGTCGCTGGGTAGGGTGGATGATGCACTGCCTGTGGAAGAGCTGACCGGGTCAGCACAGCATATATTGCATACTAAGTATGGAGCGTAAGCAACTGCGGACTGTAGTGTATGGATTAAGATGCGAGGAAGTGTGTAAAACCTTTTTCGAAGATTTGCAGTTTTTGATGAGGAAATATTGAACAATGTTAGAGATAGCATCTGTGTGGTGAAATCTCTGAAGAAAAGAGTAGAATATAACGATTACTTGAAACTATGGTAGCATGAGGGAAACATGGTGTAGCATTGTGCTCACGATGCAAGGTAGCATGCACACAACACACAATAGTGTTGTGTGCGTACCACAATGGAATCCATATGCATAGCATGGTAGCATTGCCAGAAGTAGTGCAGGAGGACATAAAAGATAGCACACACCACGGGGAAATGGTCATCACAGTACTTATGGATGGTCTTAAAGACAATCTAAAGACCAGGATTCAGACCTCACATCCTGGGTGGAGGGAAATTACAGTAGACACCCTCAGGGAAACTGCAATTGAACATAACAAGAACATCCTCAGGAATCGTGAAACAGAGTGAGAAGCTAATGGCTGTTAGCATTCAATCTCTTGAAACAATACATTTACAGCCACCAGACACCTACTCACCAGCACAGCTACAAGTTCTCAATACACATCATCCTGTGCAGTCACAAATTATACAGCCATACCACACATATCACACTCGGCAACAAAACACATATCAACATACCTTGCCTCAGAACACATTCCACACACAGCCACAACCCCCATATCCACATCCCCATCCATTATCTTTCCTCACTCCCCAATCCACACAACAACAATCTTTCAAAACATACTCACCACGAAAGTGTTTTAACTGCAACCCGAGGGGACACTTGAATAGGGGCTGTAAAGCAAGGAAACAGGGACCATTTAACCAGGGAATTCCAAACCATCCCCAGACTGCAGGAAACTTTCAGCAATCACCTTCCCACATAGAGGCAGTAAATGCTTTAGTGGAGCAGGACAGTCACACCTGTAGTCTACAGCAAGTCACATTAACTGGGAGAACTTGGGAAGAACCAGTAATGATGGTTGATGTAGCTGGTAATAAGAATACTTTTCTTGTAGACACAGGGGTGACCAGATCAGTTTTAAAATCTCCATCCAATTTACAGGTGACCTGCAAGACAGTACAAGCAATGGGTGTATCGGGTAAAGTGCAGCATTACCCTTTAACCAAATCTGCAGAGGTTACTATCGTGCCATTGCATACCAGGCACTCCTCTCTCTTGGCAGCTTCGGCTCCTACTAATCTTCTGGGAAGGGATTTGTGTAAAATGGGATGTGTCATTTATTGTACCCCTGATGGTATATTTTTAGATATCCCTGAGAGAGTTGCCCATGAGGTAAGGGATATATTGGACACTCCACAAAGGTTAATGCTTCACTCTACCATTCTAGAGCAAACTCCATCACAGGTAAAGGAGATGTTATCTCAAATACCGGGTTCCCTTTGGACCCTAGATGGACAGGACACTGGATTAATGGCAAATGTAGCTCCTGCAATGACTAACTTAAAAGTGGGAAGGCAGGCTCCAAAAATCCCTCAGTACCCTTTAAAACCAGAGGTTGGAGTTAGGGGTGTATCCCATAATTGAGAGATTGCTGCAGTAGGGGATTTTAGTCCGCACAGCTGGTGTAGCCAATAGTCCCATCTTTCTGGTGAAGAAGAGAGGTGGGAGGGGTTATAGGCTAGTACAGGCCCTTAGAATAGGTAATAAGGTAGTTGGGAGACAATTCCCTGTAGTGCCAAATCCAGCTGTCATGTTCATGCAGATCCCACCAAATGCAACCCATTTTACTGTCATTGACCTCTGTTCTGCCTTCTTCTCTGTCCCTCTTTATCCTGACTGTCAATATTTCTTTGCTTTCACATACAAGGGAGTACAATACACAAGGACATGGTTGCCCCAGGGCTTCATAGACAGCCCCTGTATCTTCTCCCAGGCCTTACATGACTGTTTACAATCTTTTCAACCTGCCAGTGGATCTGTTCTAATCCAATATGTAGATGATTATTTGTTGTGTTCTAATTCGTTTATGTTATATTTAAATGATACTAAACTACTTTTGCTTCATCTCTCACAGACAGGACACAAGGTTGCTAAGGACAAATTACAGCCATGCCACACCAGGGTTAAATACTTGGGACACTGCCTAACCCAGGGATTACAACATCTGATTACTGACAGAATACAGACCATATAGATCATGGCACTGCTGCAGAACCAACAGCAAATCCATACTTTATTGGGCATGTGTGGATACTGCAGAACATGGATCTCAGGTTTTTCTATTTTGTCTTTACCAATGCAGGACTTAGTTTCTTCCTCAAAACCCAACCATGTCATACACACTGAGGAAACAGACCAGGCTTTCCTTAACCTTAAGAACAGTCTGACAAGAGCACCTGGATTGGGAATACCAGATTATGAAAAACCTTTTGATTTGTATTGTAAGGAGGCTAATGGTTGTGTAGCAGGTGTCCTCACACAAAAACATGGTGATGCCAGTAGACCCGTAGCATACTACAGTGCACAATTTGACACTGTGGAAAGATCACTCCCAACGTGTTTAAGAAGTGTAGCAGTGACTGCTCTATTGGTCAGTAAGAGTGATGATGTAGTATTAGGCTGTGATATGATTGTTTTTATACCCCATGCTGTATCTGCTTTGCTGTATTCTGCCCAAACCAGGCATGTTTTCTCGGCTAGGTTCACAAAATGGGAACTAGCTCTAATAGCACCTGCAAATATCACCATTAAATGGTGCAGTACATTAAACCCAGCAATATATTTACCATATGTACCTCAGGATGCACAAAGGGTGGAGAGAGGTGAGTCACTGGTGGAAGGTGAGTTCTGCAGGTATTTTGATGCACATGATTGTATGGAATATTTGAATCAGACCTTTACTGCAAGACCTGACATACGTGATACACCTTTAGAAAATGTAGATGTGACATATTACACGGATGGGAGTTGTCATAGACAAACTGACACTGAAGAGTTATGTACAGGTTATGCTGTTGTAAATGACAAGGATGTTATAGAAGCCGAACCCCTTGGTCCACCTCACTCAGCCCAATAAAGGCTCTTGAGGAATGGGGAATCATCTGAGGAAGCCGCTGATTGACATTAGAGGTGGAGAAATGCGTAATCCTTTTTCACTGTGATACCCGCTTCCTGCTGGACACTGACATGCTGACCACTGTGGTGCATGGACGATATGCAGACAACTTTTAAATAGGTACCGGTATGTGACAATGCAAGTCCACTGCGCTTTGGTACTGTATGCCCTATGCCCCATGCAGCATTGTAATATATAATTGGCTGCTTGCTATATATGCTACATATGCCAAGTGGATTGGAAGGGGGATGTTTAAAACAAGCCTTTTTTGACAAAACTAACCATGTACTAACCAAGCACACCAGAGGAAGTCCCTTAATCAAACATTATAAAATAGACTTAATTTTATTGATTTAAAGCTGACTCCGGACTTAACAGGTGGTCCACAATACAAATTAATAGTGGAACACACTGTTCTATGATCATTAGACCGGGATACAGATTATTAACACTACAAATATACAAATACTAATGACTACTGGACATGTTTTATTCTCATTACTAACATACCTTGAATTTATGAACTATATATATATATATATATATATATATATATATATATATATACCACTAATGCATTCCGGAATGTAGGCATGTTTCATTAGATGACTTTACTTTTTCCTATATTTTATTGTTTTTTATTTTTATTATTTATATGTTGGATATTATGGATCCATATTAATATTCAATGTTTTAATTAATCATGTGCCCATGTCTATGTGATATTGTATATTTTTTATCTATGTGCTCATTTGAGGCAATTAAATATTGATTGAGCAGTGCTATCTTATTGGAAGGATTTACTTCTTTCTATAAAAATGACTGAACTGGTGGCACTAAGGAGAGCGTGTGAACTGGCAGAAGGTAAGTCAGCTAATATCTGCACTGACTCCAGGTATGCCTTTGGGGTAGTGCATGATTTTGGAGCTCTTTGGCATCTGAGAAATTTTATAACAGCAGCAGGCACACCAGTAGCACACTAATATCACATAAAATGACTGTTGACAGCAGTTCAAAAAACCAAAGGCAGTAGCCATCATTAAGTGTAAAGCCCATACATGTGATGATGATCTGGTGTCACTGGGCAATAACAGAGCAGACGGAGCTGCCAAATGGGCAGCAGGTTTAAGAGTGAACATGCCAATTAACCAAATGATGATGTTTCAAACGATTGATATGCAGAAATTAATTGAGATGCAAAATTTGTGTTCCATTCAGGAAAAGGCAGTCTGGAGATATAAGGTATGTGGGCAAGAGTCCTATGGACACTGGAGAGATTGACAAGGTAAGCCGGTGGCACCCAAGGCATACTACCCAAGCTTGGCTGAGGCAGCACATGGCCTGACTCATCTGGGTAAACAAAGTATGTGCAAGTTGTCGAGGGTATACTGGTGTGCACCGGGTTTTTCTTCTCAAGTGGAAAAGAGGGCAATGTCCTGTTTGACCTGGTTGAGGAAAAACGTTGGAAAAACAATACCAACTGAGCCACCTCACATCCCGCCAACAGATTGACATTTTCAAGTAATACAAATTGATTTCATCCAATTACCACCCTGCAGGAATCTAAAGTATGTATTAGTTTGTACAGATGTGTTTTCTAATTGGGTAGAGGCATATCCATCTTCTACTAATACTGCTGTGTTTACTGCTAAGGAGATTGTTCAGGAATTTGTATACAGGTACGGTATCCTTAGTATCATAGAAAGTGAAAGGGGTACTCATTTCACCGGAGATGTCTTCCAGAACATGTGTAAATTGATGGGTATTAATAGTAGACTTCACACCCCCTTAACGACCGCAAGCCAGCGCCAAGGTGGAGAGGATCAACGGTACTATTAAAAATAAACTGAGTAAGATCATGGCAGAAACTGGACTAGGATGGCCAGAAACCTTACTGCTAGTACTTCATAGCATCAGGACAACTCCTAAACCCCCTCATAATCTGTCCCCCTTTGAAATACTGTTTGTGAGACAACATCATTAGATTATAAGTCCACAGGAATATTTGAAGAGTAACAATGAGGTTACTGTAAGGTATCTTATAACAATGAGTAAACAGTTGAAACAGCAGCAGCAGAAATTTAAATTGTTGTCACCTGATATGCCTGAAACAAACTGTCATGATGTTGTACCTGAAGAATTTGTTATGATCAGGAATGTCTTACATTCAGGTTGTCTAACAGATCAGTGGGCAGGTCCGTATCAAGTGGTGCTGACAAGTACAACATCCTTGAAAGTGGCAAAGAGGGATACCTGGGTCCATTCCTCTCACTGCAGAAAGCTCAACTATCCAGTGGAGATACAAGGTGGAGTCGAGGCAGATAAGGTGGACCTGTCGATTGCAAGCTTGTTCTGGGATAGTTAAGGACTGCAGTGAGATACCTGAGCTAGAGAAATGTATAGCCCATTATTCCAGCAATGGAATGGCGGGCTGTGGTTGCGTTCCTATTTTCTACCAGAGTTCCCATCATTCTTGTTTGGTTCGGGATGTCCTGTTTCTCTAATGGTGGGCAGATGATGGAGGGAGAGGTCGATGATGATATCGATGGAGTGGAGTCAGAAGAAGGTGGAATACAGTCACAAGGGCAGTATCTGACCAAACTCAGTACAGTAATTTCTAAGAGATCTGTTAGCCTGGAAACTTGGAGACAGTGTGAAGGTTTATCATCTGAGGAATATTGTATTTGTGAGTTTTGTTGGTCCCTAATTGATGAGAGATGCACCCAACAGTGCCAACCTACATATAACCAGTATTGGGGTGGGTATCCTTTAGAGGATTATCATACCATGCTGGGCAAGGTTTTAAATCAGACTGTCTGTTGAGTGTGCTCTCACATGCCTCAGGGACAACATAATGTAGGGTTAGTGCCATTCCCATTAAATGTCTCTGAGGTCTTAAAATTGCAACAAGGGAAGACGCTGGATGGAAAATTTCTTATTTCCAAACCACCTCATTTTAAACTCCACCAGTACCAAGTAGATAGATTACTTTTGTGTTTGAACATCACCGACTTCAACATACCAGGAAGTTGGGAAGTGACTGGGAATAACCAGATTATGATATTCTCACTACGAGCTGATAGTGAGCCTATACATTTTTAACTTTTATGCACAATTAGATTAAGTGGGAGACACTTCCGGTATCGGTATACACATAGTGACACCAAAGAAATGGTTGGTAGGGTACCAGAAGGGTACTGTGCCAGGGTAATTCAACCAGAAATGTGTGTTAGTCAGATGGGAGAACATGGGAGAGAATCATTTGCTAGGGAAATGTGTTTAATGATTATGATGCAATCTATTCCTTACATTCTCCTTGATGATGTGTATTTTATATGTGGAAGGAAAACGTATAAATGGCTCTCTCCGAGTTTACAAGGTGTATGTTACCTGGGAAGGGTACTCCCAGAGGTTATGACCCTTACACATGGTGAAATGCTTGGTATTCATAAAAACACACCATCACCATATCTTCACACACAGTATGAACACAGAGACAAAATAAATATGATACCTGGTGATGAACATACAGACACACAGTTGATTAGTGAAACAACTGGCTTTCAAGTTTTAGTAGCATTGGATCCCACCAGGATCACTTGGAGTACTTTAAATTTTAGATACATCCAAGACCTTGATAAATGAACAGATAATATCACCAAGATGTATGATGACACATTTAGGTACACAGGTAAGGAGATACAGGCCTACAAGAAAGAACTTATGCAACATAGACTAGTATTAAATTATTTAACAGCTGTCACTGGAGGGTACTGTGTGAACTTAGCCACCCAATTTGGTGTAAAGTGTTGCACGTACATCACAAATAACACTAGTGACCCCAAGGAGGTGATAGACAGTAAAATGGATGAAATTCTGCTGCTGAAATGGGAATTTCGGAAGAACCATAATGCTTCAGTGGCTGAAGTAGAGGAAACGGTAGAAGAGTGGTTCTCTAGGTTGAACCCTGTAAAATGGTTCTCCGGTTTAGGAGAGTGGGTCCAGGAAATTGTTTCTAGTGTAGGTAAACTCCTGATCCTCATATTGGTTGTCATCTTAGCAATTGGCTTATGTGTCAGATGTGTTCCTGCTGTGTTGAAGTGTGTAAATGTAATGGTAAGGTAAACTGAGAGAATGAAATTATGATGGTGGTAAGCAATGATGTTATGAATACTAAGGTAAATGAAGAACTGCATTACAATCCTGAAAGTAGAACCATCAGATGATGCCATGCATGAAATGTATTATAAAATGTTATTTTAAACATCCTAAATAATGTAAGTCCCTATCCCCTCCAAGACTTCCTTTATAGCTTACATGCAACCCCACATCTTTCCCATGATCTTCTAAGATCTGCGGTGTGCGTATAAGAGTAGTTTTATGTCCCTCCCAGGGACACATGGTTTAATGACCGCATGGTGCCATCCCATAATATAACATTAAATAATACTCCATAGTGTGATAGCGTATTGTTTGCTATCAAAGGGTGGACTGTCGAAGCTGGATGATTGGCTGAGACCAGATCTTAGAATTAATATCGGGCAATGCCATATTATGTTGCCCCTGATGATCCCATCTTGCGTCATTAGCTTGAAACCATTGTGTGCGATGCTAATATGCTATTATTAGCATTGTGCGACTGCATTGCTACCGCATACTGTTAATAGTCCTACCGTACTCCATACACACATTAAATCATACATATAATATACAAGATGCACAGCGCACAGTTGCGCTGTTTAGCAAAGCACTCTAAACATTAAATGCACCACACATATTAGTGACTACATGCAATATCCTTACACTTACACATACCGAAACTTATAAAAAGGTTCCTCCACAATTAAAGGCTTAATATTAGAGGTTATATTAGCAAATAATCATGTTGTGAAATGTAATGTATATGATATTTAAGTTACATAAGATAGTAAACATATCATGTTTGGTACCATTCCAAAGCAGTGTTTGCAGATTTCTGGTTCGACCTGCAAGGAAATCGTATCATGCGTTTTCAAGATATGAACAACCTAAAAATAGTGGTTAGAATGTGAAAATGTATGAAGTGTTTATTTGTTAGTTTAAACCAGTTCTTCGGTGGGAAAACCACACAAAGCAATGTCTGAGGAACTGGGACATACCCCTAGTGATGCTATATGAACTGTCCAATGACCTGCATCATACCAGAATGTCCACGAGCAAGATGCAATGGAAACCCTTTAACTAGTTTCTTTGTTCTGGGAGGCTATATAGCTTGCATGCTGGTTCTAGTCTACAGCCATTCTTTCTTGGATGACCACAGACTTCTGGACTGATGACTGTTTGCTGGGACCAGTGCACACGCGTATGTATTGGGCTGTTTCGTATTATGTATTTCATTGCCTTTGTACTAATTGTGCTAGATGAAAGCATGTAACTTTCTTTTATTACAATAAGAACGTATGTGCATTGGAAATATAATTATTGTCTGGACAGCGATTATTTCTCTCTAGCGATAAAAGGGTATTCATAGATGGGGGCTCACAGTTAACATCATGCCACCCTGATTCGCAAGATAAGCAAACATACCTTGATTCCGCAAACAAGGGTGGAAACGCGCCATAAGCGGGCAAGAATGCACTGTGTTCGAAATCCTTCTGCCATTCAGTGTTGTGGAATCAATGTCCTTTATTGTGTGATCTTAAAGGGGCGCTGATTAGGAATCTGGGGACTAGAGAGAAAGGATTGTCTGTCTGTGTTTTGTGCATCAGTCACATTATTGTGTATGTGACTAGGCACATGATAGAGTATATGTGTTTAAAGTATTGCTGCCACATGTTCAAACAATAGAGTTAAGATTGCATTGTTGTACTGATAGCGTGATTACATTGTTTGTCTCTTAATCATACTGCCATATCTGAGAAAAAGTTTAAATTCTTTTCTGCGCAGAAAAGGTGCTTGATAGATGTTTATGTATGTTGAGAATAGGGGTTCTGTATGTTCCCTATTTACTGGGGTTACTGAGTGTTCCCTGGACCTAGGAGTACTGTGTGTTTCCTGGGGTACAGAAAAACAGTTGTATTGCATATAAAGGAGTACTGTGTGTTTCCTATTGATAGGGGTACTTTGTGTTCCCTAGAGGTGAATCTGCTCTCAGTGTGATCGCAGAATTCATTGATCAGTTAGGTTCTTTGGGCATTGAGATTGAACCACACGGTCAGGGCAGATCGTGAATGTGAACTGAGTTGTGCTGGAGAAAATCACTGCCAAGCAGTGGAAAGTACTCAAAGAAGGATTTTCTTCTTTTACGGGGTACTGTGTGTTCCCGCGGGTTAGGAGGTACTTTGTGTTCCCTATTATGAAGGCAGGATATTGTATAGGCAGCACTCTGCTGCTTGTTGTGTAGGTTAACTGTAACAATTAGCAGGTTGGTTGTACACAGCAGGTGAAGTTGAGTGGACATAGCTTATCAATTTTCATCCAATGGTCCACATACTAGCACAAAGTGCTTAGCGTTTTCCCAGATGGGTGCCAGGCTGTCGCTGGGTAGGGTGGATGGTGCACTGCTTGTGGAAGAGCTGACAGGGTTGGCATGGCATATAATGCATACTAAGTATGGAGCATATACAACTGTGCACTGTAGTGTATTGATTAAGATGACGAGGAAGTGTGTAAAACCTTTTCCAAAGATTGGCAGTTTTGATGAGGAAATACTGAACAATGTTAGAGATAAAAAGGTATTCATAACTCATAAGTCCCAAAACAAAAAAGTGGCACTTGCAAGAGATGCTCTTGCAATAGATGGGTAACCAGGTACCCACTGCAGGTAAAAAAATCCCCCTTTAAGTCCTAATACCCACATCATAGAAAAATCTTTTTAGACAATGATTGTGGGCAGACACACATTATACAACAGATTTAGACACCATGGGACATAGGAAAAAGGTGCAAGTAGATGGAATCCCATAATGTAGCATTATACATAGAATTCCAGATGGTGTCCGTTAACAGAGAAAAGGGGGTATAGAAGACAGAGTTAGATACATATAGCTGGTTATTGCAGATAGCCAGTTAGACAGATTACAAGGAAACAATGACATACTGAAGGCACCAACTACACAATGGCCTAACTGCAGAAACATCGGCAGACTCAGCACCCAGACAGGTGACTCTCATATGAATATGGGCCCCAGGGCATATTAACCAGCAATGTGACCAGTGGAAGAGGATAGTGAAAAGTAAGGAATTCATAGTCTGTAAATACTCTAGAATGACCTTCAACCATTGGTTATAACACAAATTAATTAATCTATCCTTCCTAATCAAATCCATGAACAGGAAATGACAAAGGGCGTACAAAAATGAGAATGTTCAACAGGACAGCCATAAATTAAAATAATGGGAACTGGTGGCAGCAGCTCTAAGCCAATATTGCAGTTAATAAAAGTTAGCACAGGAACATAAAATTAACAAATGCAAAACAAATAAATAATAGGGTATGCAGACAGCATCTCCAACACAAACTACGCACTGCTAGGGAAAGGATGAGGATAAAGCCCATGACCTCTGCGGTGTGAGCCATGAAGCTAACTGACCAATGCAGTGCTAGGCAGTAAAGCTAACCATTACACTATCCATACTGCAGAATGAAATGCTGAGCAAATGTGCAAATGTGAGCATCAATGCAAATGAAACCACGATCCAAGCTGTTAAATCACAGCCCACCTGGGGTAGCAGCCTGGGATCACCATAGCGGCCATTGCGACCAATGGTCACGATGGTTGATTCTTTGACCAGGTCTCAGAATCTGATTCTTAGCACAGCTTGGCTGGGTACTGACAGCTGCAAGGCCAGAAAATCTTTGTCCACCAATGCATTCCCTGGCTTCATCCCTCCTGGAAAATGGGGGGACATGCCCCCATTTCTGGGAACAGTGGCCAGCCATGCCCCCACTCCATACCCTAAATACCACAGCATGTCAATCATGCTGCAACTTAGAAGGGTGTGCTAGTGAGATTTTAGGATCCATTATGCACATGTGCAGAAATGGTCCTGTGCATGCTTAGACCCTAGACTATTGGAGATGTGCGCTAACAATCAGGTTATCGAACATCTATGAATTAGGCCCACTGTCAGAGAGTGTAATCAGTTGCAATATCATTAGCATAGTTTTCATGTTTGAGTGATTGTAACATGTTAGTTTAGATCAAAAAAAGGAAATTTGTAGGACCGCTAGTTTGTGAAAGTAAAATGATACAATGTATATTAAACAGATATTTAATAGCAATGTACAATATAAAACAACAATATGGAAAATTGAGTGCATGGGCTCTGTGCAGTGTGCAGACTGTCTTTGAGTGAATTCTTGATCGCCAAAGTGAAAATAAATATGAATGTCTCTTCATTTTTTACACTGTTAGTTTAGATTCATGGAAAGGAGTTTCATTTAATGAGTCTTTCTACCATAACTGGGTATTAGTCAATTGGATACCTAGGCTAGTGTCACATACCAAGAGGGAGAGCCTAGCAAGTGCTTTTGGTACTGGAACTAGCTCTGTATTCACTTATCAGTGCAGCTGATGGCAATATGTGCTTGTTTTCCCTCTTCAGTCCATTTTTCAATTTATCTTAAATAAATTGTGACAATATTTTTGCCAAATACAAGTATCTGTATGTTTATTTATAGGTTAAGTGGTTATTAGTATAATTGTAAGATATTATTTCAAATTATTGAAGTCCTCAGTCACACTGTACTCTTCAATGAAATGAACTTTGGCTTCAATTTATGAAATAGAATGATGCAAATTGACTTATTTTTTTTTCTTGACATTTCTATACTTAGCGGCATAAGAAAGCAAAAATATTATTTTAACATTCATGTAGATATTCAAAACCTGTCACTGTAAACTTACATAACTGTAGTCCGCATGGTTTCATATTCTCTCCAACATTGGGAAATATATATATATATATATATATATATATATGTTTATCACATTTATAGTATGTTCTTTTTTTTCAAAATATTGCAATTTTTGATAAGCAAATTATTGCAGTTTTTTCATAAAATACATCCTCTTGGCACATCAGTTGGGTGTCTTCACCACCTCAATACCTGAAGCAAGTATTTATTTTTGTTAATCTTAAGAACATATTAAATAAGTCTAACTTCCCAACCACTGCATCTGAAACTGAATTTGCTGGTCTCACTGTATAAAGTTTATATACTCAGAAGATATATAAAATAAATATTTAGCTATGGTTTATATTTAATGCATCATCTTCAATGGTCCCTCAGGAGTCCCTTGTCTTAATCAGACACCTAGATTTAAGAATGTAAATGCTGGACACAATCCATATATATATTGGCTCCAGTCATGAAGGCAAGCTAGAGGGACTAACCGATGTGTTGCATGAATATTCCTTTTGAAATTTGGGGAGGTGTCTCCCCAGAACACTTACATTAATACTCTACTTTTATTAGCAACAGGGACCAGTATTGTATCAATTACGAATAATGCATAGTAACATGATATGCATACCTAAATGAGATGTCAAGACCATAATGGTGTTTGTTATTATCATAATAACTACATTATTGACATATATACCCCCAATAACTACTTACTTTTGCATGTATCTACATGCCCTGATCATATTTGAACAACAATATTCTAAAGCAAAACATTTAACAATAACTACAAGGACACACACAATACTTGAACAACATATGAATGTGGGAAAAGGCTCACACTAATACCCATTTTACACCAACCAAATAACCTGGGTTATTGCCAGGTTGATCCGGGTCAGGACATAGGACCTCATTCAGAGCTGGTCGCACAGAGGCTGCGGTCGGTCTGAATGAGGGGAGGACGTCTTGAATTTTTAAGACATCCTCCTTTGCGGTGGTAAGGCTGTGGGTTAACACCCACAGCCTTACAACCGCCTAAGGTGATGGTCGCGATATTCAAGACCATCGCGACCATCGGGGCTTACGACGAGACCATAGGGTAGGGTCTCCCTTGTCATGAGCCCTGGAGAGCTTTCGGCTCTGTCTGAGCTGGAAGCTCTCCACTGACATCACTAGTGATGTCAGTGGGGCCACCCCCAAATGGTAGGCTTTCCCATGGGAGCACCCCCATTTGGGCTGCCACCTCCCCGGCCCGCCTTCCAAACGGGGCGAGCTGTCAATCAACATCGACAGCTCGCCCCCTTTGGATCGAGACCCGCTACGACCAGCGCTGTCGGTCATAGCGTGTCTCACGCATGCACACAATGGTGCTGTTGTGCACATGCTCTGTGGGGGGCCATCAACCCGGTCCGAGCGCATCGGCGCTAACGACCGGGTCTGAATGACCCCCTTAGAGTGAACAGCTCATGAAAAACCCGGGATGATTTACCCAGCAATCCTTTCTTGGGTCCAGAGCAGGGTTGAAAATGGGTTGGTCCCGGGTCATTCGGCAGTGTAAACGGATGCTAGCGAGATTATTTGACCCAGCTAGCTCCAAAAGACACTGATTGGAGCTTCTGGGGCACTGGCAAATTATATAATTTGTCAGTGCCAAGCAGAGAGAGACAGCACATGCATTAATCACTTGCCTGCCTAATCTCCTGCTCCACAGCAGCCGGACCAGCCTTACCAACAGCCACAACAGCAGGCAGACATACAGCCTGCCATAGCCAGAGCTGCAGCCTGCACCACATCCTGACCAGCACCTACAAATGCAGGCTGATACACATTCTGCCACTGCCAGAACTGCAGTCTACCATCATTGCTGCAATGCTGTGAGCAGTCCCCTCCCCTCCCTTCTGTTGCCTTTTGTGATCTTATCATTGTCAGCCCTTTAAAAAGTAAATTTGTAATTGCATCTATAACAAAATGCAGGGATTTTCCCTAGTTCAGAGTAAACGGGGCCAACCTGGGAACAATTATGGTTAAATTGCAATGTAAATGGGGTCTGAAGCCGGATTCGACGTGGGATTGACCAGTGTTCAGATTCCCAGGTTGAAACCAAGATTTTGGTGTAAAAGGGTTATAACATTAAATGTACTGGTTACAACAGACAATTATAAAATACAAAGTACTTGGCCATTAAAAATTGTTTGTAATGATACAAGGAAAGTTTCTTGTAGATCCACATTCCTTAACAAGTTGCTGGTTGAACTCCATACAGTACTGTAATTATTTCAGCCACTTAATTGGCTTGATTGCATCAGATGTGTCTAGCTCTTCTAATGACAATGTCACTTCTGATGAGACACTGGGGTTTATTCATTAAGTCAAATATCATGGTCCAGATGGACCCTGATAATAAGCATTCCTACTTGCGGCGAGCGCTAGAGCAAAATCAGTTGCCTCCCCAAATGTTTCCACTGCTTCTTCCAGAGCAGTGAAACTTGGCACTGCTGAGTGTGACTTGGCAGTGCTAGTGATCCTACGGGGACTAGCGTTCACGCAGGTGCACAAAGCCCCAGCATCTGAAAGGATCCCTATTCGCAACTTGGGACTCCTTCCCATAGGGAAATAGCGGGTGTGCAGGAGCAAACACCATATGAAGATGGCAAATGCTCCTGCAGTCAAGCTCTGAAAATATTGTATATTTGTAGCTTGATGAATTTAGATCCCCATACTACTGTATGGGGACAGCAAGCCACATTGGGAGAGAAAGGTAGGCAGGACATATTTGTGATATCTCCTGCATTACCTTTATAATGAATGGCCCCAAAACTTAACTTCTCCAAAAGTAGATGAAAATGTTAATCTTCAGATGCTTTTGTAGAAATTAAGTGATAATGAATAGACCACTATGTCCCTGACATTGTCACATAATTTGAAACTGTCTCTGATATGGCTAAATATTAAGCAATTGTGTCAGAATCCACCACAGGTGCAATGCTGTAAATTTCTCAGATAGAATGACATAAGTTGCATATAAAATAAAATGTATTGCCCCGGTATCCTGGGCATACTTGCTGGTAACTGTAGTCTGCCTGAACACAAATTACAAGAGAAAAGAAATTCCTTAAGTGGGGCACTCACGGATCAGAGTTTGTTGCAGATGCATAAAGAAAATGTATGACCTACAAGGGGAATCATATAATACATATATAAAGAATGAAATACATAAAATGTCACTTTTATTGTGTTAATTAAAATATTGCAAAAATATAAAGAAATAAATATTGAAAAAATAAAATAGTGTGACCACTGTTAACTGTGTGCTAATATCCTTAAATATATATTCCTCCTTATATGGCTTAATAGCTTAAAATGAGGTTATCCTACTGGGGTGTCTGTATATTAAGGGACAAACACAAACTACTATAAAATTACTCAAGTGCAATATATCTCACAAGGATGTTAGATTGAGGAACAGATAGCCAATCCATGCCCATACGGTTCCTCTGATTGTCAATACAAAATAAGTTTATCCTCTTAGATCCTTGTATTAGATGAAATGGATGTCTTAGATGTTATTCATTTTGTAGGTCATACATTTTCTTTATGCATCTGCAACAAACTCTGATTCGTGAGTGCCCCACTTAAGGAATTTATTTTCTCTTGTAATTTGTGTTCATATGATTTATTCCAGGGTGCACCTCCCTTGAGTGATATAGACATTATAGGTACATTGGGAAGGACTGGGAAGGATATACAATTTAATTTTGATATATCTGTGTGGGTTATTTCTGCTTCTTTACAACTGTAGTCTGCCTGCATAGAACAATATTTGTATTTATTATTTACACATTAACCATCTGCCCACCAGGGCTGCAGGGAAAAGCCCTAATTGATCCTCCGGAGGGTGCTTCCATTTTATTTTTGTGGACCCGACAAAACACCCCACCCCTGGTTTGTATGGCCCAGGCTGAGATGTCTGGGGCTGGTTTCTGATTTGGTGGGGATCCCACTCAATTATTTTTTTTAAATGTAAGCGATTATTTACTTTTTACCCTAATGTACCTGCATAGATCATAGTGATCTGTGCACTACTTCTTCCAAACTCACCTGCCACAGGCAGGTCTAAAGTTTGGGTGGGTTTGCCATCATTTTATCATCAGGATTTCGTTGGTTTTAAAACAACCATTAGTAAATCTGAAATTTCTATAGTCATCTGTGTAACAGTATTGATTGTTGATCCAATGTTCTAATGTCCTAAAGTCGAGTTTTGGTAATTTTTTCATTGGTTTTGCTTTTTAGCAATGGCCAGTTTTGGTTGGTTTGTAAAACCAATGGCAAATCGCACAGAATCCCAAACTAACCTTTAGTAAATATACACCATAGTCTTAGCTCCACCTTATAATGGGATAACCTTCTTGTGAGTCTGTGGATATTTACTTTCTGCTCTTGTGTGTTGATTAGTGGTGTTTCTGCAGTTCTAGACACTATGTTAAAGGATTCATAGTGGAAAATAGTTTCATGTGAGCATTGATATTCACTTTCCAATACCTTTGGAACTTGCTTCATATAACCTAGAGTTCTCCTCATGGTTTTCTTTGGATTGGCTATATTACAAACTGTTAAAAGAAGGAGTCTTAAGTGAGTATGATTTTCCAGACTCCAATTTCTGTTGCATTTGGTATAAACATGGGTAGACCAGTGTTGTCCCTATGTCAAGAGTTTCCATTAAAAGACTTATTGATATTTTCCCATCATCTTTTTAATGTTAGCTTATGTTTGTTGTAGGTGCTAATGCTAAAAAGTGCTAATGTTAATTTTTTTAAAGGTGTACAGTATATCTACATGTATTATTCCAGTGAATGAGCATGTGGGGCTGCACGTGACTGGCCCACCAGCAGAACATAATATACTTTCAGATAGCACACTTAAGTATGGGAAAGACATTTTTTTTAATTTGGGTAATTCTGCCACCATTCAAGAGGACCACAATTAGGTGGAGAATGATATGAAAATTTGCATATGCTTCTGCCATTTTACATCCCTAAGTTGTAGAATTTGCGGACTCTAACAAAATATTTTGCATCATTCACAAAATAGATTTGGGGAATTTTGTTCATAGATTTCTCTTTTATAGATGCAGTTTGTGACAGTTTGATCCATTTCATTAGTATGAATATTTTTCATGAAGCTGTTTATGGTAATTGTAAACACAATGATTTATTTTTGTTTCTGACACATATCCTTTTCTCCAGTATGAATAACGGAAGGCTTTGTGTAATAATTTCTTGGCATTGCAGACACAAGCTTAATTTCTAATGTGACAAAAAATACCCATGAAATGTGGATCCCTCGGGGATGCAATAAAACAGTTGTCTCTTTTCTTTATCATTTCTACATGCTTGTCAGTTTGAATTCATATCAACTGACTGTGTGTCTTTGCTGGTAATTCATCATCACCTACAATGTCATTTTACCTCTGCTATTTGTCCTTGTCAATTATCAATACCCATCATCAATACATATCTGACTGGCACCATCTACAGTATAATTTGCTTGTTCTCTGGGGCTTCAGGTTATACTCATGTTGGCTAGGAGAGGTCATAATCTCATTGCAATATTAGACCTCAGTATTATGTTGCAAACAGCTTATAACTCCTATACTAAATAGAAATGAAAAAAAAATTTCATGTACCGCAATCATCCATGTTAACAACTTTGTTCACCTCATAAAATAGATATACAGTGTAGCAGTTTACAAATCATTGTTATTGCCTTGGGTAAATAAAGACCTTTCTCAAATAAAAACATGATGCTCGCAATATCATCTGTTAAATGAGCACCACTGCCATTACATTCAATGTCTTGGAAAGTGCACAAGGATTTAGTATACAGATGTGTCCTCATATATTATTACTGCAGTCATGCCAAAACAGCCCTTCTCATCGCGCCAGGTTCCATGTGACTCGGATGGCTCAAAACAACTTTTTCACTCAAATGTGCATCTTAGTTACACAAATGAAACAATTGGACATGACAAAACTGCTTTGCTAGACAGCACAGATTATTCTGATATGTGACATATGTACAGTTGTGTATGAGTAAGTCTGAATCTGTATTTGAAGTGCTATGATACAGAGGCCATGATTTTTTCTCACAATAAGTTCCATTGTGCTTCATTCATGACTTTGTATGTGTTTTAAACTAATTTCTGTATGGTGATAGTCACAGCCCAGAGTCTGTAGTACACTTTGAGTGGGCTTTTGTGGTTTCTTCAATGCAACATTGACTCATAACATAAAGGAAAAGTTGCTATGCTTATACCATTTAGCGTATTGGGGATTGGTGTATAAAAACACATCTCTATGTGTAAAGAGGCTAACACATATGATGTGTGACATTTACCTTGACTGCATGACATCAATGACATTGAGATGTCACTTATATTAGGTGAAATTTCATTGCAATCTGGAGGCATGTGCCTAATTTCAGACTGTTTGCGTGCCAGTATTTTATTAGCGAAAATAAATATTTTAACAGTTCTGGCATTGGGTTACCTTATTATCTCAGAAACAATTGTTTCAGCTGCTGACTTAAGCTGTATATACACTATAATATTTTGCCCAACAATACTATAGACTAGACCGATTCTGCATGACCAAAATGATCAAATGAAGTTTAATATATACCATAAACACTATCTAATAATCATTTTGTTCCATACATACTGAACTTTCAATGTCTCAGCAAAGAATGAAGCCACCTATGTGCAGCTCCTGGTTGTGATTCTGAATTAAAATGTGATACAGTAAGAATAATTATTATCCTTACCATCTGAAGACACTGAAATGCATCAATGTTTTGTCTCTGAGCAGCGTCCCCAACTTTATTAATTGCAGCACTCAATCATCGTTCAAGATTGACTCTATCAATTTGTCAATTTGACTATAATTTACCCACTAACTTCACTCATAACACAGTGGGCAGTTCATTTCTATGTAGACTAGAATACAAAAGGAGCAAGTTCATACTTCTTGACTTATTTAGATTGTCGGCAATGTGTTCATCACCACCAGAAGCTGCACATGGCACTATCCTGATTTTTTCAAGGGTTACTATTTGTCTTTTCAGTATTTAATTAGTGGCATGCAATTTATGGCCTAAACTGAGGAAACATCAGGTATTATACTGTATGCACGAGCACATACTTGCACTCAGTGGAACTCATGCTAATTTAGTTGTTTGGATATTAGTACTTTTCATGTCCTTAAACAATATTACACATATAGCTATATATATACCTCACAATTATGGCTCCTTATTATTGTAGATTCACAACAGGGGAGGAAAGGGGCATGAGAATGCATATGGAATATGTTAAATGAGCAGAACTTTGTGCTACCTCAGTTCAAAGCTAAGAGCCAGCAGACACTAGGACCCACTGTGGCATGTTCCTGGTGGCTTGAACTCAGACTTGCGCTATTGCGCATGCTCACCTTTACAGCACGTCTTTCTCCATTGGCATTTTTCACAAAGAACTGCTGTGTTATGGACTTCACTGCTGGAAGCCCATAGGTTTTGTCTCACCATGTTGGCACAATGCGAGACTGGTACGAGCAATATGGTCCTAAAAGATTAATTTAAGCATGAGGCATATGCCAGGAGGCATTTCAGGATGTAATTGACACATGAGTGACTAGAACTTTGGTGGCAAAGCTGGAACATTGTGGGAATACAGCAGAACTGTGGAATGCTGACAAACTGAACAGATCAGTGAGGCAAGAGGAACTAGGCGCCATATGGAGCCAGTTTGCACTACATAATTATAGATCATATCTGCACATGGAGGAGACAAGGTGAATATTTTATTGAAACATGAGCCAATATGGATTTATTTCATTAGACACAGTCCAACCAAGGGGTTTACTCCTTACCCTTTGATTCCTTCAATTACAATATCATTACAGCCACATGTGAACAATAAATTTGTTTTATTAAACAAAAATGTAAATGATAAATTAAAGGTCCACATTGATAGCTGCATTTGAAGTTAAACAAATCAATTACATATGTAATTTCCAACAAATTAACATTGTTTTGGATTTGGATATGTACTGTTTAACCAATATAGCAGTTGCACAAAATTAATAAATGTGCAAATACATGGTAATTGGTATCTTGAGAACGTATGTGTGCCTTCTTTATAAGGCTTGAAAAAACCATGATAAACAATACATCAATGCATTGTAATTTGTAATGGGTCAGTACAAATAGGTGCGACATGGCTTGTGCGAGAAGTTCTCACAATGAACTCACACTACAAAATACAGTTGCAATGCAATTCCAGACTCGCATTTTTTTTAAGAGGTTAATCGTGTTTTTTTTGTGAAGATAAAAATGTTTGGACACAGTTCAGAACCCCTTGCACACCCTCCTTAGTGACTAATTAGGCATTTAAAATATTTCAATTAGCCTAATTAGCCCAAAAATTATATGTCATCTTTCAGTGTTTAAAAAAGGCCTCAAATTACCCCCAAATCAACGTAATATTAGTTTAGGCACCCCAATATAATTAACATATTTTTTTAAATGAAAAGTAAATGCTTTTATAATTTTTTTTGCATTGTTTGTTTAATTAATCTGAGACAACAATTGGAAGCAACAACACTACATGGCTAGACTACACTGATCAATCTGATGTGCGACATTTTATATCTGTGTGTGAATCTGTGTAAAAAGTGTTTGATGCAGCGGCCATTGGTAAAACCAATTTGTGTGTGGTTAATGTCACCATCTAGCATCTCTAGAACACTGTATGGCATTTTGCTGCATATGTGATGAGTATAAGATGCAAAATTGAAAGAAGCATTTCAGTCATGCTGGGTGCTTCACTCCATATGGTATATAGACACTAGGGGGTATATTTACTAAAATGAGAGTTTTTCGAAGTGGAGATGTTGCCCATAGCAACCACTAAGATTCTACTTAACATTTAACTATATGATGATAGCTCAATTCTAATTGGTTGCTATGGGCAACATCTCCACTTCTAAAAACTCTCACTTTAGTAAATATACCACCAGGTGTATGAGGACATATATGTATAACCTAGAGTAAACTAATATACTCATTATGTAACCATAGAATTCTATGCTAATACACACAGAATTATTAGGGGTACTTTATCCATTTCTTAAATGCACTTCATTGCTGTGTTAATAACAAAATTATTCAATAACAATGACCTAATTAGTTTAGAGGATACAGATATAAAAATATACATTAATTTGTTTTTATTTTCCCTTTTGTTTGTCCCAGAAGCATCAACGTGTTTGGTGACATCCAGTGTGCACTCTGGGTACCCCCTGTGCACCCAGCCAAAAAGGGTGTGTAGCATAAATAAAGGGGTGTGGTCTCATGGGGGATCCTGATTACATCACAAATAGGTAAGCTTTTTTATTATTAAAGTTTATGGTGGCAAAGAAAGGACTGACTTCTTTTTGATAATAAGCAATGAAAACTGTAAAAGGTTCAACATGCTTTGGGTCAGGGCCATATTAAGAGAAGAGTAGGCCACATCTAGAGCCCACTCCTCTCTCCCCAGTGGCTGGCAGCAGCAGTAGACTCTGGGCACTAGTCGGTGCCCAGAGACTACTGCGCATGTGCAGGTTGTGGGGAAAATTGCCACAGCTGACATTTTCCTAGCGATTTCCTCACTGAGCATGTGCAAAATGCTGGGAAAATGGCAGTGGTGACCATTTTCCAGTGTTTTGTGCAGGACTGAGACACCCGATGCAAGGTCTCAGAGAGGTAAGTATTACAAAATATTGGTGCAGGGTGTGCAGTGTGGGCCTCCACTGCACACCCTAAATATGCCACTGCATTTGGGACAGCAGTCAGCCCCTGACTATATTTCAATTTCCAGGAACCTCTTCATTCCCTCATTATGTGTAGTAATTTGTTTAATACTATAATAACTAACATAGACTTAGCATTTACATTTATCCTTGCGTACATTGCAGTTGTAAAGTTTAGTCCATTTACTTCCTAATTACACAGATATTTACCTCAATTCATCAATTTGAGAAGAAATGGGATTGTGGAGGTGCACTGATTTCACCCCACTTAGTGGAGTTAATTCACCAGTAGCTGGTATATATAAATCTGGTAAATGTATACAGGTGAATGTATATAGGAGACCTATTTGTATTCAATATACTGTAAGTATCACATAAAGAATTGACGGCGGTACTCCCAAGAGTTTTAGACAGATAGCAATATAAAGAGCAAAGAAAACTCTATTTTTTGGTGCACTCTTAAAAAGTTAAGACTTAACTTTTAATAATATGTAGAACTGACTCACATGACATACACTGACTTCCTTGATAAAGTTTCAGTGTAACTTACATTGGAAGGAAGCAGCGAGCAAGCTGCTAATGGAGTGCAAGTAGCAGCTGCTACAACACCCCACAGTATCCATGCCAGAGGGACTTGGGACTTATATGTTGGACTTGTATATAGAGGGTATGTACTGTATATTCCCAAATCATCAATGCAAGGGGGTAACTAGAGGTGTTAAAAAAAAACTTCCAAGGATTCATGGCAGACTGACTTGAAAAAGAGATGCAACCATGCAACCATCTCCCAATTTGGCAATGCCATGCCAACACACATTGGCATCTCCCTCTTGGTAATGGGACCAAACATTTCCTATCAATGTAATGGTGTATTTGTTCAATTACTGTACATTTGCTACAAGAACAACACCATGAAGAAAGCATACCAAATTGTTCCCTTTTGGTTTTAAAATATGTATTTACAAAAATAAATGCTTGAAAAAAAAATTCAAAGGAGAATAACCCTGCCAATAACAGTATTTTTTAGTTCAATAGACTTTGAACCAGCTCTGTGTTATTGTTTTTTTAAGTATATTGTATGAGACATCTAGCAAGTGTGTATTTTTTTGTTATAACACTACCACTTTTTAGGGCCAGGATAGGGCAAGGGTGGTAAAAAAATATTTCTTACTTTCTTGTTTTTTCTTAACTTACTTTAAAATGATGCCATGTGAAATACAAAAGACACAAACATATTTATCTTAATTATTTAAAAAAAAATAAGTCCATAAACTCCACCAAAAAGTGATCATTTTCTATTATTCATTTTAAGCATGCTGATTTTTTCAGCAGCATTGTATTTTCTACTGTATTTTAGAAGTATTTTTATCACTCCTAATTTAATAAAGGTGCACATGCCTGTACTAGCCAGTGCTTTCATTTTATCCTCCTTCAGTTCTATGACATGAATACTTCTATATATCACAGTGGAGGGAATAGAATTATATTAACTTGTTCTCAGGTTTAAGCAATATGTGGTTTATGTGATTTAGGTCCTTCACACAAAGCAGAGGTCAGTTTCAGTACTCCTGTAATTGTGCTTTTCTTGAACACTATATGATGCCTAATGCAACAAATATTTAATGTATCTCAAGGAAGTTTGTGTAGTTTAGTGAGGTTGTGTATTATAAAACTAACCATGATATATAAAATGTTCATACGTGTTTGACTTATACTGTAACAAATATGCCAATATCTACATTAATATATTCTGATAAATATAAGCTGTATATTATCTGGTTTAATGAATAATTAAAATACATCTGTAAAATGTATACTAGATGCATTTTACAAAAAAGCAGTCATAAAATGTGCCTAAAAAATATTTTTTTCAGTATGCTGTTCCTGACACATCTTTATATTTAGAACAGGATAATACAATAGTATAAGCAGCAAATTGATTCTAGAATTAAACAGTAACATTCTGTATGCATCTAATTTTTGCTGGGAGATGTGGCTTGACAGTGTTGGCAGTAAATGTTCACATTACTGTACACCAGTTTTTACAATATATAGTATATAAATAAAATGTATAGCCACACTAATAATATCTATAGTATTAGTGGGAGGGATCAAGACACTCAGCTAGTCAGGAATGGCTTTCAATTATCATCATCCTTCATCATCATCATTCTTTATTATTATCATCATCATCATCATCATCATTATCATCAGTGCATATTTTGCACCAGTAACAACAATAAAATGACAAATGCATATACTGCAGTGTTGTGATGTAGGTAAGTCACATTTGCATTAACACGCCCTTCCTGGGCTTGGCCTTAGCATTCAGCTTCTAAGCACAAAAAGTCAGCTTAAAATGTGAAAAAATTTGCAAACAGATAGAATTGTAAGGTATTTCTTTGCACATGGCAGTTTGAAAATATGTGTCTTATACCAAAAATAAAAGCTGTTCAGGAATTAGAGACAATATAGTACAGTCATTGAAATCTAGTATAATGCGGCCCATACACGGTGCGATTTTTTGCACAATATGGCCAATTTAGATCAATTGTAAGTAACATCCAATCATGTACATCATGTGTGTTATTTGTACCATTATGATGACGATGCACGTCCCCGCCATCATAAATCTGCATCGTACTTCTAATGGGAAAATGGTAAGATTACAACCTAACATGTACAATGTGACACACATCATAGCAGTTTTGCTTGATTTACGATCCGATGTACGAGGTATTGCAAAATCCCTGGCCACTACCCTCGTCCATTTTGTCCATTGTCTGTGAGTATTGCCAAGTGAGTATATATGTACTATACAACTTCATTCTACACCCTGTTACCACTGTGCCACAAATGATTATTCCCCAGACACACCATTGTTTAAACCACTGTGCCACCAATGTTTATTCCCCAGACACACCATTGTTTATATCACTGTGCCACCAATGTTTATTCCCCTGGCACAACATTGTTTATACCACTGTGTCACCAATGCTTTTTTTCCCTGGCACACCATTGTTTAAACCACTGTGCCACCAATGATTATTCCCCTGGCACACCATTATTGATACTACTGTGCCACCGATGCTTTTTTCCCATGGCACACCATTATTTATACCACTGTGCCACCAATGTTTATTCCCCTAGCACACCATTGTTTTGAATTAATGGACCCTCATTGGTGCAGAGTAATGTAATCAGATAACTTTTTTTGTTTGTTTTGTATTAAAAATATAAAAAAAATTATAATGAACTCAACTGTATAAACATTAAAAATTAAAATGTGAAAAACATTTTAAAACAGACTGTGTTAAAGCATAACATTTTTGAATAGTCCAAAAGTAAACATATATATTAAAGCAGTTTCTGTTTTTTAATCCCGCAGAAATGACAAGCATAAGGGAGAGCCAGGTCATAACAGGGTTCATGAAGCTTTATAGGTCCCATGAGTGCCTTTGACATGTCAAAATAATGGAATACAACAACAAACAAAAAAAGGAAGCTGCAATAGATGAAATGGTGACCTTCAGCCTCAGATACCATGATGCGGCAACCCTCAAGTGGGTGGAACAGCAGATCCAGAACCTGTAGACCATTTCTGTGCAGGATAGGAGGAAGGAAAGCGAGTCACGGGCACCTGGAGCAGGGGCAGATGACCTCTACAGTAGCACCCTATGGTACTATAATCTTTTGGAGTTCCACCACGAAGTTGAGTCCCAGTGAACGTCTAGAAGTCTATTAGTGGACATGGTCCCCAAGGAGTAGTATTTGGAGAACAAAGGGAGTGAGCCACCATCCTTTCTGGATCTTATAAGCAAATAATGTCTTTGTAAAGGTAATTATCGGATACTGTCCTCCAGCCATTGTACTGCCCCCACTCCATTAAAGTAGGCCAGGTATTGCTCCCTGACCTGTTTTGCCCATGCACTTGGTAGTGTCTCCCTCACTGTCATCAATGGTCATCCCCATTGTTGGCTGTTGCATTAATTTTTGGAATGCAAGAAATTGTATAGAACACAACAGGCCATGACCTCAAAATCTGTTTGTCCACATGAAGGTTTACAGTTGTATGGAATATCTGGAACTAACTACACATAATTCCAAACGCATTTTTAACAATGTGCCGTGCCCTGGATAGGCAATAATTTAAAATGTGTTTCTCTTTGGTCAGTACCCTTTGTCCATATGGCTTCAATAAACACCATGAAGAGCAAATGCCTTGTCTGCCACAAACACATAGTTCAGGCCATGCTCCATAACTGCTGTTGTTTTAGATGGTTGGTGGAAAGTCTGTCATAAAATTCCGTTTGCTTGAAGGATCCACCATCAAAAGCATGGCCATTTTTCCCCTCATCAACATAAATAAATTCACAATTTGCATTTACCACCACGATTAGCACAATACTGTGAAATCAAGGTAATGGATATGTGTTTGCCATCGATGGCTCCTCCACAATTTGGGAAATTCCACCAGCTTTCAAAATCATCACCAATGTTCTTCCAGTCCTACTCCATTGTTGGAAACTAGATAAAGAATAGTAAAATAAAATAAATATACAGTATATCAACATGAATACTTTCTCTCTCTCCTCCTCCAGTCTGCTACACCTGACTTGGAGCAGAATACGAGCCCACAGTTAATGCAGCCTCCTGAAAATGGTGCAGCAGTGCCCTAGCCTCCGTGATGTGCATGCAGAACGCCCCGCAGAAACCTGGCCACACCTGATCCACCCTCACAGCAGGTTAAAACAGGCCCTTGCAAAAGCAACCATCAGTATGACAGCCTGGGAACCCATGTGGTGAGCAGTATCCGAGTCATGGAGGAAGAACAGCAACTCCATGCTGAACGGCTCATATATGATATTATTATGCAGGGCAAAATGAAACAACTGGAAAGCACATCAAGGGTGACCACAGAGACTCGACTCCCATCCATGGCCCATACAGTCCACAGCTCTATGGCATCCCATTTATATCCACCACCAACCTACCAGGACACTGAAAGAATGGGGCCAACCACATCCCAACCCACACCCCCTTCCATTTACATTTCTCCAGAAACATGCTACCTCTCGACAACCTCCTCTTCTGATGTTCTATATCAAACCATGTTGGTCGAGGGTGAAGAGTCTCCCCTATTTGTTAATTTTTCTTTAAAAAAAATTAGTATCACACAGTTTTTCTTGACCCAACACCTGCTGCATGGTATGCGGTGTGGGTGATGCAGTTTGGACAGGGTAACTAAATGCATGGCACAATAGCAGATTGAGGTTTGCTGGGGCCTCAATCTGCACTTGCACCATGTGCTTCTTGACCTGTTCAATCTATCATCTGACACACCGTATACCATGCAGCCAGATATCCATTGGGTGACAACAAACTGGTTGATACACACGTTTTTATAATATACAAACCTTGTTGGTTTGGTTTAAATAAAAAAAACTCCGGTGGTATACACTTATTACGCTTATATGTTGGTTAAGTTGCAATATTTACAATGTTAAATACAGTCATGTTTGTTGATACATTTTAAAAATGTTGAAAGAAAAAAATAAATTCACAGCCAAAAAAAAAGTGTTGAGTTTTTAATCACCTTGAAGTACTGGAACTTCAGTACTTTCACAATGGCATCCCAAGTGTCTGGGATCATGCGCCCCAATGCCTGGGGGGAAATGAGGGTTCCAAACTTCAGGTCTTCAAATGACCTCCCTGTAGCCAGGTACCTCAGCATTGCAATGAGCCTCTCCTCACCTGAAATGGCCCTCCTCATGCTGGTATCCTGCCTCAGGATATAGAGAGTCACTAGACACAACAATTCCTGGAAGATGGCATCATCCATACGCAGGTAGTTGTGATAATTGTCCGAGTTGTTCTCCCTAATCTCCATCAGCAGGGGCATATGGGAGCAACATTCCCTCCTCGTTAGCCACTCCTTCATCCAGCATGACCACATCCTCCTCCTCTTCTCAGCTCCTTCACCTTTCAGCCTCAGACAGCCATAGGCTAGCAGAAGCTTATGGCAATAGGAATCCTTCAGAAAGCAAAATACACACACTTTGTCAAGGCAAGCCTTAAAACAAAGCAGAACACACTAGCAAAGTACAACGTTCAGCAGGGTATAAAACTAAGCCTCACTAGTCACTGAGCATAGTGTGCACAGATCTAAAATGGATGCTTCCTTTTATACCCCCTAGATATGACTTCCCCTATTCAAATTCCAGCAGATTCATTGTGAGGTTTTTGACAGAAAACAATGTATCGTTAACAATTCGCAATTGAAAACAACGCATCAGTATCGTATGATAGTATGTACAATTGTACACCATTTGCCCAAATTGAATTTCAAGGGAAGATTCTTAAGGGAAATCAGACAACACATCTGAACGTCAGAAAATTTCACCGTGTATGGCTGGCTTAATAGTAAAATGCCATTTACATAGATGATAAAAAATGATAGGAAGTACTGAAACAATATTTTTGAAACACTGCTGTGAAATAGCAACACTAAAAGGCATTAACAAAATACTCAAAGTGCACAACCTGTGTGTTAAGTACATTTTTCACAATAAGTAAGTAAATAAGGTATGTATCCAGTACCAGATAACATAGATCAATTGCACTATTACGACATCGTAATCGTGCAATCGTTCAGTAATTGGGCACACATCGGGAATGTAAATATCAGAAACGACCAGCAATGCGCGCTCCCGCTGTTTGTTTCCGACATCAATCATCACCCGAATATGCTGGTCAACCTTTTGACAACGTCAGGTTGAGCATGTTAGGTGATGATTGATGTGCCTACACTGAATGACTGAAAGCACCAGACTGTGAAACGACTGCACGATTACAATGTCATAATTGTGCAGTAATTTCTATGGCTGCTAGTGGATGTGCCTCTTAAGGCAACAAGCCGATCAGTTGTTGCAACAAAACTTGTACTGTATCTAATGAACATGTTTTGGTGGAACAATTCACTGGTGTGTAGCCATACTTTTTATTCTGGATTAATGCATTAAACCTGGGTTTGAGGAGACATTTTGGTCTATTTACTAAGCTGTGTTAGGAGATAAAGTGAACAATGATAAGGTGCCAGCCAATCAGATCCTTACTGCCATGTCACAGGCTGTGTTTGAAAAATGGCAGTTAGGAGCTGATTGGCTGGCACCTCATCACCATTCACTTTATCTCCTATCACAGCTTAGTAAATAGACCCCTGGTTTGTAAGCAGTGTCAGACTGGGGCATGAAGGGTTCACCAAGAAAATGCAATAGTAGTTATTTGCAGGTGCATAATCAACAATTGGCTAGATGAACTAGAGGGGCATAACCATCCCAAAAAGGAAACAGCATATTTTTATAACAATTATTATTAAATCCAACTGAAGAGGTAACTGCAAACCAGCAGTACAGTGTGATCCTCATCTGTGTATGTACAGGTTAACCACAAACATCAATACAGATTATTACACTCCCCTCAAATTATTCTAGTGTTTTGTAAAGACTTTTTGTGTATTTTATCATTCATATTATGAACTGAGGCTGTTTGCAAAGTATTACAGTAAGTGAAACAGTGTATCTACTTATAGCACTGGACACTAAGGGCCAGTTTCAATTAGACACAATAAATCGAAAACTTAATGTCTGAGAAGTTTTTGCACACTTTTGTGTTTTGGTGTGATATTTTTGCATACTTTACAAATGCATGCTACCGTTTTTCACACTATCCAATTACAATAGACACAAAAACACATTTGCACAAAAACTGTTTGAGAGGTAACCTGCAAAAAATACAGGTGAATATGGGGAAATCTTTCTGTACCGCTTAAATTAGGCAACTGACATATGTAATCAATTAGAAGTGTATTAGTGGCCCTAATAAAAGTATTTGGTGTTCTTAAATTTTGTCAAATCACTGTTCTATGCATATTTGTATAAGTGTAAAAAATATGAAAAACTATTTTTTTTTAGAAAATAATTGTTACAGTTAAATTTGGGGTACATCAAAATGGGTGCAAGTATACACTAAGTCCAAAAAGTGCACTTTAATTTTTTTGTAAAAAATATACCAGATGCAGCCACTTGCAAGATACAAAACACATGTCCCATCCATACAGCCCCCCACCCAAATACCTGACCCACTATGTTAAAACCATTATCCACTACTTTTAATTTTTTCACCCCAAAATTTACATGTCTTTATTTGCCAATTTGTGCCTAATTTATCATTAGGGTGTGTCAAATGGGTTCTGAACCAAGTCTCCACATTTTTAAGCAAAATCCATGGCTATTCATGGCTAATTGAATTCAGCCCTAAGTAAAAAGAAATACCATTTGTTGCCAATGTGTATAATCTGGCATAAAAATGCTTTTATTCAATCATATATTTTAGTATTAAACTGTTATATACAGGTTGAGTCTCCCATATCCAAATATTCCAAAATACCGATTTTGTTTAGCATGACTGGGATAATGAAACCTTTGATTTTTGATAGTTCACTGTACAAAATCTTTGTTTAAGGCACAAAATTATTAAAAATATTGTATAAAATTACCTTCAGACTTTGTGTATAAGGTGTACATGAAACATAAATTAATTGTATGTATGTACACAGACTTTGTTTGAGCCACACAATTATTGAAAATATTGTATACAAATACCTGTAGACTGTGTGTATAAGGTGTATATAAAACATAAAAGCATTCTGTGATTAGATTTGGGTCCCATTCCCAAGATATCTCCTCATGGTATGCAAATATTCCAAATTACAGAATATTCCGGTACCCAAAATAACCTTGGTCCCAAGCATTTTGGATATGGGAGACTCAACCTGTATACAATTAATGTTGTTCCATTCTCTCTACCACTGTCAAGTCACTTATCTATTTTATATTACCAGCACCTGTTGATATATATTTATATGGGATTTTTTTCATCATAAATATCATTTAGTTGTTTGTTTTGATTGGGAACAATAGGTGTTGTTTACCCTCAAACCCGCAGCTTTCACTTGTTGGTGTTTTCAAACTATGGGGTATGTTTACTAAAGTTTGTAGAAATTGAGATATTGCCCATAGCAACCAATCCGATTCTAGCTATTATCTTCCAGCAGGTGCTAGTTAAATGCTAAGTATAATCTGATTGGTTGCTATTAGCAACATCTCTACTCATTGTTTCAACATTTTGCATGTTACTTGCATGTGTAAATTGGATGAATAACAAATAAATATTATGTAAATTTTACTAGTAACAAATAAATATTATGCATGTGCTTATCTGTTTATCTTTATACCTGTCATTTGCTCCTCCTTGTGTTGAATCATAAATATATAAGTAACAACAAAGTTACATAAAATTAAATATTTATTATATTCCACATATACACATAAATGTACAGTACATCTATCACATTATGTCAGCAATAGATTACATGGAATACAGTCTAAGGGCCTGATTCAGACCCACTCGTAAGCGGGTCAATGGTCCCCCACTGTGCATGCGCGAGCCCCGGCGAGTGACTGAAATTAAGTCACTCCGGGGCTCACTACAAGACGGGGCAGCTGACGATGGTGAGTGACAGCTCACCCCATTTTGTAGGCGGGGAGGGGGGGTGGTTAGGCAAATGCAGGCATTCTCACAGCAATGCCTGGCGTTGAAGGCGGACCTACTGACATCACTAGCGATGTCAGTAGTGGACTTCCTGCTTTAATAGAGCAGGAAGTCCACACTGGCTTGCGGGAGCCGAGACCCTACCACAGGGTCTCGTCGCAAGCCCGATGGTTGCGATAATCGCGACGGACTCCAGGCAGCTCGCACAAGCTGCAGGTTGTCATCCACAGCTTTGTGAGCAGGCTGGAGAAAAAAAAACACGCCCTGATTCAGAGCGATCGCTCGCCAGCAGCGAGCAGCTCTGAATCAGGCCCTAAATACAAAGACGCATATCAACGACACACTCACTGAAAATTTTTCTTAGGTGTGAATGTCCTATTACTGCCCAGTTGACAACTACTAATTCCTTATGGTATGTTAATGTTTGTAGTTTTTTCCTAGCTTCTAAAAAAATGACTTGATTTTAGGGTAAGCAGGGTTTTTAGGTGTTTGTTTATTTTCTTAAATTTAGCTTATTGGAATGGTGCACCTCTAAATGCAGCCATTAGTGACTTCAGATATGTACACTAATAATGAACATAAGGCTGGGTACACACCTGGGAGACACGTCCACTGACGCAGGGATCCACAAACTGCATGGCCAATTGGTAAAACAATACACACTTACCAATCTGCTGCTAGATATTTCTGCACTGATATTACAACTATGTGGGCATTTAAATTGTCAATGTTGGAAGGTCAATGCAGCAAGTGTACAGTCGGTAGATGGGTTACACGTGCACACAGCCAGACGTTCCGATATATCTGTAATCGGCATTGGCTGTGTGGCAGGGCTGATGCAATATGTCTGTGAATGATGTCATTCAAAGATATACTGTATATTCTGTACACACGTACAGATGCCCTCTGCGATATATGTTGTTCATCGGCTTATTAAATGACATATTGCATAGTGTGTACCCAGCAATGATATATACTTATTTCCTTACTGTGTATGATAGCAAGAAGTCAGATAAACTTCATGGTTTAGGGGCAGAGGAAGTGAGACAATCCAATTTCCATAGTAAAGCAGAATAATCAGATCATATTATAGATAAAATGTATTTTTAATTGTTGCTGAGCAATAAAGCAATATGAGAATATAAATTATGGTCATTAGAATAAACTAAAAAATCATTTGAGCAAGGATGTCTGGATCTACAAATGTCATATTGAGCAGGAACCTGTTTGAAAGCAGCTAATCGACTGAATAAGCATTTGAGATAGATTTTGAAGGAGAGGTGAAATGATTTAACCATGGCTAAGAAACTATTAAAATCCAAAGTCTAAAAGCACCAGTGCCTTTTTTTATTTCTATGCATGTTTTCATGAAAAGCGTATATACTTAGAATTAGGGACATAGAGACATTTATTAACATCATTTTTTTTTAAATAATGCAAAAATGGGTTTGGTATGAGATCCCGGCAGTTTGGATGCCACTGGTCAGAATGCTGACAGCGGCATCCCAACAGTCAGAATCCCGACACCCATAAGTAACAAGGCAAGTCTAAACCTTACCCATAAACCTCCCACCCCAGTGCCTAAACCTAACCCTCCCCCTACTGCCTAACTCTAACTCTCCCCCTACTGCCTAACCCTAACCCCACACCCTAACCCTCCTCTGGAATGCCGGTGGTTAGGATTCTGGTGCACAGATCCAAAAGCTGTCAGGATTTCAGTGTCGGGATTACGGCTATCAGTATCCCGCATGCTGGTATGTGAACTACATCCCAATAAAACCATGTGTTTTTTCATCTATTTCACATAATTTTAGTATCACATAAATGTATTAAAGGGCAATTTGAGTAGGTTTTTTTTTATGAAAAAACTACTCCAAACCCTTCAATTCACATATTAATAGTATGCAGATCACATTTCTATGCTTGTAATGGGAAATGCAATCTGCCTGAAATTTACTAAAATACATTGTAAAAACATACTGGGGAAAGCCATGTGAAAATAACGCCATCTTCAAATGGCATTACTAGGGCTTTTCCCTGGTTTCCTGACTCCTGCCCTGCTCTGTCAAGCAGAGCAGAGCTGGGAGCTGGCACATGTGATTAGCTGTATGGTCTAAAAAAACTACAAGCTGATTAGATAAAATAAATATGTTTTAAATAAAATCACTAAACTGCATCCAGTGACTGGTGATTGGTACTCCAGTGAGGTCCTCTGAAGTTCTAGTTAGCTGGACTCTTGGCTCCTTCTCTGTGACCCTGGCCAGCTGCTACATAAAGCAGTGACCAGGATCACAGTGCAGGAGCCCAGAGACCAGCTGACTGGAGTCCCAGAGGACCTCACCTGAGCACTGAACACCAGGCAGGTAAGAGTAAGCTAGGGGGGAATGGTGGAGGGTCACAGAGTTGGTGTGCTGGTGGTGCATGCACTGCAAAAAATACAGTGAAAAGTGTGTGAAGTGGAATCACTGGGACAAAGCTTTTTTGCAAGCTCTGTCCCTGCATGCGATTTTTGATACATCCTTGTATTCAAATATCTCCTTGTGATACTGGCCAAATTTATCACAGCCAATAAACATCTGAGATGCAAGTTGTGATAAATATGTCCCATAAAGTGAAAATAATGTAAAATTTGTATTACTAAATTATCGACTACTTTCTTCTCTAGCCTGTCAGGGACACATGTCAAGGGATTGAGCTCTGAAAATATTCAAGATAAATCAGGGAATTCAGATGAATTTATACCTATCAAACTTTATAACATGTTAATCTAGATGATTGTCAGATGTTTGATTGTACAAGGGGTTTAGTATATTATATTGGCAGTTACCAGTTCTACAATCATAATGTCGACATGATCAACATGTTGACAGACAATATAGACAATATAGACCTGTTTAGCATTTTACATTCAGTGGGTTGACATGCAGCATGTCAGCTCTGATGAAATGTCGACATAGTGACAAGCAATTTAACACTTACATAAGTATTGTCAGCATTTTCTCCATGTCGACATTTTACATTTGTCGACATGTTAGATGTCAACATCATAATATTTAATTTTGTTGTTGACATCAGAGCCGTAACTAGACATTTTGGTGTCCTGTGTGAGAAAGAGCAATGGTGCAATCCCAAATGTCATATTTTGATATTGCTATTTCCAACACTGAAAGTGTCATGACAAATTATACTGTGGCAGTGTGGTTCTGGGGCTCTTGGCTGTTAATTTTGTTTGTCCACATTTTGTGTGTTTGAATGCTGGAAGGTATGTAAATAAATCAAATATCTTGACAGATACTGGTATTTACATATAAAAATCAGTTGAAAACACTACATTATTCTCTGTATGACTCCATTTTCTAATAATGTTCCTTAAATTAGATTACTTACATGAAGTCTGCTGTGTATAAGAAAATTATCCCCATCATCTAATATATGATAGTAAAATATATATGGATCCAGTAAGTCCCTGAAGCTGCTGCAGAAATTCTTTACAGTTTTTTTTATTAGCTTTTAATATAGTTAAAACTGTCAGTATGAGGGTACTTTTATATTTGTAAACTATTTACCTGCTATGACTGTGTACTGGAATCCAGTGTTTCAAACTGACACTCACACTGGGCCCTTCTATCTGTGGATGCTGCCAATGGACCTGTGACACCACCTGCCACAGCCACAGCAAGCGCGTCCTTCATTCCCAAGTACCAAGTTCCAACAAACAGCTCTTCTTAGAACTTTGTAGGGATAGGAGTGTCATCTCCTCATCTCCCAGACCAGCAGGCAGAGCAGCCCGAGAGTGACAGGCAAGGTCTGGCATTGCAGTAAAGTAGCAGACCTGGGTGCACTACTACTAAAACATAGCAGTTGGTCTGCACCATGGATAGAGAGTTTGGCAGGTGGCTGGTTCCTCCCTTCTGGCATGTTGCACTCTGCAGCAGCACCAGCCGCACCACCTTAGTTACGGCCCTGGCTGACATTATAAAGGTCAGCACAGTGAATGCTACATGTTGACTGCATACAATTACAAAAACATTTCTTCTGCGAATAATTACATACTGTATTTTTGAGCACTGAGTCCTTGAATAAGAACAGGATGGCAACAGAGTAAAAATTTTAAGTTAAGTGTTCTGAAGGAGATAATTCATAGCAATTAGCAATTAGTAGGCAATAGAAAGGTCAAAGTTTCTGGCTATGAACTATACCAGTTTATATATTCTACAGTGCTAAATCTATTGAATGAATGAAAGATGTCAGCAAACAGATGTCAGCAAATATAATAGTGGAAATATAAAGTTGTACATATGGACTTTTGATTAATTGTTTCATTAATTGATTGAATGAATGATTGATTTAATAGGAACAACACTCTTCAAGCCCAGGAAAGAGTCCCCATGTACTTTACAGACAGACAAGTAGAGTTTACAGAAGTGAAGGCCCATTTCCATTTTCTAGGAGAAACACAGACATCTACAGAAGTCTGAGGTAATGGGCTGGGTGTCAGTATGAGCTCAGGGTCATGCTGCAGATATTTCCACTATGTGCCACTAGATTTCAGAATGGGCAGTGAGTGATGTGCTAATGATCTCATTTTAAATTTAGACCATGACATTGAGACCTATGAAATGGCTCTATATCAATCAGATGTCTACAGTCCAGGCAATATAGAAATAATTCTATAGTTTGGGAGACTTCCAGAAATAGAGATGGAACATGGAGACTATTCTGGAAAAGAGAAGTCTCCAATGTATAGAGAATGATTTGTTTGTGAAATAGCTAACAATCTAGAACTGAGAAAGCAGAAGCAAGTGTACAGTCATGCAGAGTAAACTTTTGGACTGTACCATTGTGAGAAGTACAAAAGGTAGTATGGAATAATCTAATAAAGTATTAGATTATCAAAGAGCAAATAGTCTAATTATGTGTGGTAATTTTCTAGGTGTTTGCAGCATGGTAAAAGTATTGTTTGATTGTAGGTGATGCTTGTAGGTGATGTTGAGCTTGAATTGGCTTCTAGAAGGTATTAGAAGCAAGTGTACAGATATACAGAGTAGTACTTCATACAGTCAGGTGCATAAATATAGGGACATTGACAGAATTTTCATATTTTGGCCACTATTCACCACCACAATGGCTTTGAAATGAAACAAACAAGATGAGCTTTAACTGCAGACTTTCAGATTTAATTTGAGGGTAATTACATCCAAATCAGGTGAACGGTGTAGGAGTTTATATATGTGCCTCCCACTTTTTAAGGGGCCAAAAGTAATGGGACAAACTAAACAATCCTAAATCTAACTTTCACTTTTTAATACTATGTTGCAAATCCTTTGCAGACAATTATAGCCTGAAGTTTGGAATGCATAGACATCACCAGACCCTGGGTTTCATCCCTGGTGATGCTCTGCCAGGCCTCTACTGCAAATGTCTTCAGTTCCTGCTTGTTCTTGGGGCTAGTGCTTAGTTTAAAGAGTAAATAGATTATTTAATTTAAAGCTAGAGCTATTCAGGTGTTAAACAGGAGGAGAACAGAAGGAGAAATTAACAAATCAGCAATTTCTGCTATTAAGGACTGTTATAATCTACCACCACATTTCCACCATGCCTATTGATCGTGCCTGCACCTGGATCCCCAATGCTGCCTGAATCCCTTCTGATCTCCCCATGCACTCTGCTTATCCACTCCAACTATTCCATTCCAAATGATGCACCAAGATGACCCCTCAAATGGACCTTGGTTTTGGCCCCAAAATCATGAGGCTTAGTGCAATTTTCATCTTTTGTCTTTTCATCTTAAGTTTTTAGACTAACCTTTCCTTAGATGTGCTTCTCCTTCACTTCATTACACTTTAATTTACAACAGCACCCAACCCTTGGTTGCTGACACCATGCTGCTTACTTAAGTGTTATGCAGCAATGTATAAATCATGTATTTGTCCTGCATTGTAATTACTGTTAATAACTGTTTTCTTGTGTGCTCATTTGTTTATGTACTGAGTAAGGTGCTGTGGAACCCTTGTAGTATCATATAATAATAATAATAATAATAATAATAATAATAATAATAATAATAATAATAATAATAATAATAATAATAACATGTAAGTTATGTCTGCATGCTCTTTAATCTCTGGGAGCCTGGTAAGGTTCCACTTGAAATTTGAGCTTTTTCCTGTGACCTGAGATTTTCTATTCAAATGCATCCACCTGATCTGCCATGCTAAGTACAAGGGAATTAAATGTTAAGGTGCGTACACACTTGCTGATCTTCTGAATGACTGAATGATAACGATATCATAATCGTTCAGTCATTCACTATATCGGCCAATTTGTATGCAAAAACAATGAAGGATAATGACCAATGACCAACGGTGCGCACTCCCACAGATAGTTAGTCTGTGTTGTTCATTGCCCGAACATGCAGGCCAACCTGACAATATTGTGAGGTTGTTGCATGTTTGGGAATGAGGGAGGGAGCCCAGCGCTGAACGATATCATTCATGATATTGTTCAGTGTTTGTGCTCAATGTTGTTAATGACATTGAGCACACCCCTGCCGGGGACATACTAGATGATGTTGCTCATTAAGCTAATTGTCTAGTGTGTATGGCCCTTTAGATATGTACAGTTCAAAATACTGGGTCAAGTGTCATGTACATACAATTCAACAAATGTTACTCTTTAACACTTGTAAATTGATAATTATGAAAACACATATGCATCCAACTCTAACTAGATGCAAGTGTATAGTTGCAGAGATAGGTAATATAATATCCATATATACTATATTATCCACCCTGTGGAATTCCTTCCACCACACAAAAAGACTTTTCACTAGTCTCCTAACCTTCAAGCGTTCTCTGAAAACTCACCTCTTCAGACAAGCTTATCAGATTCCAGAATCACCTACATATCCTTTATAGCTTCCCTATCCTACTCCCTTCTTATAGTTTACACATATCACATTTTCTCTTTCTTCAATTTCACATCCTCCTAACCCTAGGCCAACTTTCCAGTGTGACTGGATCATACAACTCACCAACAACATCTGCAATCGGGCTGGACCAATTTGCAATATGTAGCACACATCCTTGTGTATCAACACCTATTTCCCTATAGTTTGTAAGCTTGCGAGTGGGGCACTTTTACATTTATATCTGTCTCTTACAACCCAGTTTTGTTCTATTAATGTTGTTTCAAATTGTAAAGTGCAACTGAATGTACTGCGCTAAATAAGAAACTTAATAAATAAATAATAAATTAAACTTAGTTTCTCTGTTATAGAACCTCTCAACTCTAATTTAGCATAGAACTAGTACAATATATAATATGATATGCAAAAGATGTTGCTGTTTAATTTTGTGGATCATACTAGTCCACCCCTAATACAATGAAATAGTTTGGGCCGCCAGTGCTCTTCACTCCCATAGCTTTGAACAGCCTCCCTGATTCATCCTGTAATGGAAGACAAGGGGAGAAAATTACTAAGAATCATGTTGGGCTGTGACTACACTTATCAACAGCTTATCACCAGAATGTTTCCTGCAGCAAATCTCAAATTTACTAAGAAGCATGTTGGGCTGATAATTGTCATTTGATGGTGATAATGATTGTGTTGTGGAAAGCGTGACTTAACTTGTATTAGCCCTAAATGGCACTTCAAATCGCAAAACTGGGTGTTGTTGAAATGCGCAAATGAAATCTCTAAAGACAGAAACACTGGAGCATGCAAAACAAATGCAATATAATCAAAGGCAAATCATGTTTGCAAAACTCTTACAATTGGTCCAAAGTCACACATGGTCCTGTGTCATCATATGCCCTAATAAATATGCCCCCACACTACTGCAACATGTGCATTGCTGGTGTGTGGTTTGAGTGGAGTGTGCATTCTGGGTAGAAAGGAGAGTTCTTGGCTTATTTGAAGAGTGTTATTTGGTGGTGTATGTAGTCTTGTCTTTTAATGTTGTCTTGTTATTTTTTCCAGTGTATCTTCATTTTTGTCCTGTGTCATTTTAAGTTTTGTCCAGTCATTATATTTGTGTGTGTGTGTGTGTAGTGATGTTGGAGGTGGTTTGTTTTTTTATTTTATTTCTCTATGTACAGTGTTATTTGTGTTCATGGAGGACAGCAGTGGTAGTAGGAGGATGGTGGATGTTGAAGTCTCAAGTCTCAAGTCTGTGTAAGAGGATGAGATGTCTATGATGCAGCCTTTGGAAGAGTTAGAGGCCATTGATGAAGATGTGTATTTGCTCAGGGCAAAGACCAAGAGTGGCTGCAATGTGTGGTTCAAATTTGATGAGAATGTGGCCCTTGTGAGCAGGGTTGTGCAACATTTTGAAGTGTTATTTGGGCAGCATGCCTCTAGAACTAGTACACACAAGAAGTCCCTCATTTGGAAACAAATATTGGATGATTTGAATTGTTCTGGCTCATTTAAGCATGGTGTTGAGGTCTGTAAAAAGCATTCCAGTGACATCAAGTGTAATGTGAAGCAGAAAATGGCCACAGAGAGGCGGATAGAAAGGCAGACTGGTGGCAGATTAACATTTAAGCAGGAATGGTTGGATATGAAGAGCCACTCTGCAGCATTATTCTTCCAGAAGTGGTGCAGGATACCTATATACATGACTCTGATTCCCCTCTCAAAAAGAGAAATGTCTTTATGTTAGCATTTGTATTGCTTAACATATGTTTTGTCTATGAATCAAAGCTTTGTAAATATAATTTGCACATTTTTTTCTGAAAATGTGCAAAGTTTTCTACTAACAGTATTTTTCATTTTTTTCATAGATGAAAATGTCACTTTATAATCATTCGACAAATGTGTCCACACAGCTATTATATTTTGTTTGACAATATTTTGCCTGTTTTGTAAAACTCGCCTACAGATGGACCCAGCTGCATTGTTGCTTATAGCACACAAGACGCCTTCCCATGATTGGGGTCACGCAATAGATGCACTTCTGTGATCAAGGACATGCAGGTGTGTCTCCATAGGTTTGAATGGAGATGCACTCCCATGATAGGGAATGCGCCATAGTGTAGCGTGGCACATATCGCAATTTGCATGCATGTTTGTGCCATGATCACCAACAAACTAACTGGGCATATCTGTAAGTGTTTTATTTGTTGTTGTTCTTTAAATATTTTAAATAAAGATAATTATTGTCATGCTTTATTACAAATAAATGTGACTTTCCATGTTATAAAGAATACACATAATGTATATACAAAGTACAGTTGATTGTAGTGTATTTAAGTAGTTAAGCCAGTCTACATAGGATCCCTCTATGATACTGTAGTTTACAAAACATATCCATGAACATGTTGTTAGCCTACATGCATGTTTGTTAAATTTGTAAAAAAAAATATTTAAAAACAGTATCTGATATATATATTTATGGTGTGCTTTGTATTAAAACAGAAATTTGCAAGCGAAAATACACCTTCCTTAAAGCAAAATTTTAGCATTCCAATCTGCCAGGCAAAAAGAAAAGCCGTCTGAAGAAGCCGCCGATGTTTGGTCAATATAGGTGGGGAAACGCGTTACAAAGGAGACATGATAAGCTATTCATTTATACAAATTATTTCCAGTGGAGCTGTTATCCAGAGACATATATTCTTGAATCATATCTCTGATCCAGACTGAATTGTGAAGAAACTGGCAGTGGAGAGACAAGAGGATTAAACGTCTATTACTAGAGACCAGTGGAGTATCTGGAACAGTTATTGCACTATAGAAACCACTGTGACTACCAATAAATGTATGGTATATTAAAGGAACAATTTTTAATATTGGACTGACACTATTAACCCATATGAGCTAGATATGCTTCACTAAATAAGTGCTAATATAAGGTAATCATATGAGCTGGATATGATATACTAATCAAGTGCCAATATATTATAAGATACCTTAAAGGAGCATTGACAACACTAACTCATATAAGCTGGATATGTCTCACTGACCAAGTGCTATACTAACAAAATTTGATCATATATTATAACTAGAAGATTTAAATAATGTTATTTTTATAATAAATTGCTACAGACTCTTATGGCAGTTCTTTCAAATGAATCATATATATATATATATATATATATATAGTAGAAATCCATTACTGCACTCACATCCAAAGATAAGTGATCCACGGGGTGCTCCACTAGGGAGGTACCCAAAAGGTGCTTCAATTAAATATCCATAGTTTAGGCTTATTAGAGCCAGTTTACCATATGTCAACCATCCAGCTTGCTGGACGGTTGCCACATGGTGACCTGTCTTGACAAAGACCCTCAAGGGGTCAAAACATTGACTACTACATGTATTTGGTGATGTGTACTTTTTACAATAAAATGTATTTTTCATTAATTGCGGTGAGTGCCCTCTTTGACTGTAATAAGCCTAAACTATGGATATATATATATATATATATATATATATATATTTACTGTATATACAGTCAGGTCCATAAATATTGGGACATTGACAGCATTTTCAGATTTTGGCCTCTATTCACCACCACAATGGTTAGGAAATGAAACAAACAAGATATGCTTTAACTGCAGACTTTCAGATTTAATTTGAGGTTAATTAAATCCAAATCGGGTGAACGATGTAGGAATTACAACAGTTTCAATATGTGCCTCCCACTTTTTAAGGGGCCAAAAGTAATGGGACTATCAACTCAAAAGCAATTTCATGGACAGGTGTGGACTATTCCCTCATTCTTTCATTATCAATTAAGCAGGTAAAAGGTCTGGAGTTGATTCTAGGTGTGACATTTGCATTTGGAATCAGTTGCTGTCAACTCTCAATATGAGATCCAAAGGAGCTGTCACTATCAGTGAAGCAAGCCATCATTAGGCTGAAAAATCAAAAAACAAACCCATCAGAGAGATAGCAAAAACATTAGGTGTGGCAAAATCAACTGTTTGGAACATTCTTAAAAAGAAAGAATGCACCGGAGAGCTCAGCAACACCAAAAGACCCGGAAGACCACGGAAAACAACTGTGGTGGATGACAAAAGAATTATTTCCCTGGTGAAGAAAAACCCCTTCACAACAGTTGGCCAAAGCAAGATCACTCTCCAGGAGGTAGATGTATATGTGTCAAAGTCAACAATCAAGAGAAGACTTCACAAGAGTGAATATAGAGGGTTCACCACAAGAAGCAAACCATTGGTGAGCCACAAAAACAGGAAGACCAGATTAGAGTTTGCCAAACAACATCTAAAAAAGCCATTACAGTTCTGGAACAACATCCTATTGACAGATGAGACAAAGATCAACTTGTACCAGAGTTATGGGAAGAGAAGAGAAGGAAAGGAACTGCTCATGTTCCAAAACATACCACCTCATCAGTGAAGCATGGTGGTGGTAGTGTCATGGCGTGGGCATGTATGGCTGCCAATGGAACTGGTTCCCTTGTATTTATTGATGATGTGACTGCTGACAAAAGCAGCAGAATGAATTCTGAAGTGTTTCGGGCAATATTATATGCTCATATTCAGTCAATTGCTTCAGAACTCATTGGACAGCGCTTTACAGTGCAGATGGACAATGACCCAAAGCATACTGCAAAAGCAACCAAAGAGTTTTGTAAGGCTAAAAAGTGGAATGTTATGCAATGGCCAAGTCAATCCCCTGACCTGAATCTGATTGAGCATGCATTTCACTTGATGAAGACAAAACTGAAGGGAAAATGCCCCAAGAACAAGCAGGAACTGAAGACATTTGCAGTAGAGGCCTGGCAGAGCATCACCAGGGATGAAACCCAGTGTCTGGTGATGTCTATGCATTCCAGACTTCAGGCTGTAATTGTCTGCAAAGGATTTGCAACAAAGTATTAAAAAGTGAAAGTTAGATTTAGGATTGTTTAGTTTGTCCCATTACTTTTGGCCCCATAAAAAGTGGGAGGCACATATAGAAACCGTTGTAATTCCTATACCGTTCACCTGATTTGGATGTAATTACCCTCAAATTAAATCTGAAAGTCTGCAGTTAGATCACATCTTGTTTGTTTCACTTCAAAGCCATTGTGGTGGTGAATAGAGGACAAAATATGAAAATTATGTCAATGGCCCAATATTTATGGACCTGACTGAATATATATATATATATATATATATATATATATATATATCAGTATATTTTGTTATTGATTTTATTAGCAATGATAATTCTATATTCTATATGTGCACATTAATAAATTGTCTGTTATTAGTTTGAGTTTGAGCAGCGCTTCTTTCAAAAATAATGTTTTCATAATATGTAGAAAGCAATGCAGGAACCTCTGCAGATTATTAAAAGCACCACCGGGCAGATGGGTAAAGGTGCAAATACCAACCAGAAGGATTCTCAGCCTGTAAGTGTACAAAATACACAAATATAGTGGAAATGGGGAGGGGGCTTGGACTGCACACCCTAATTTTAAACATAATAAGAGGTGCTACCATACTGAGACTTGTAGTACAATACAGGGTACAAAAGAATCAAGTGGAAACTCTTAGTACTAAGAACAATGATAGTCAAAAAATCCAGATAAACTCAACAATTTAAATTGAGTATAAGTGAGGTTCTTAGTACAAGTTTGGTCAGAATTGTTTGTCCAATCACCATGTCAAGGTGAACCCCATAAGATGGGTCCCTAACATCCCTAATACTAACACATTGTCCATTTATCCAGGACTTAGTGTCCATTCTAATATGTAGACAGCAATGCTGGAGCCTGCACAGATGATTAAAGCACCTAAAGGCAGATAGTTTGGGTGCAAATACCAAGCAGAAGGAGTCTCAGCCATCCAGTGTACAAAATACACAAATCTAGTTCAAGATGATTTTTGTGTGTAACTTAAAAAATGGTCCACTGTAACACTATTTCCAAATCTTCATTAAATCAACCTCTTGACATCTGTATCATACATAAAAAGCCCTGCTTATTGGGCTGCTACACTGTTATATTTTTTTTGTGGGTTCAGTCTTATTTGTTTAATTTTAACCCACGCTCCTTGATTATCTATTATTCTTGATGCCCTGTTGCATTTCATATTTGCACACATATCCATCTAATATTCTGCTCCACAGAGTGTCAAGTGTTCCACAGAGTGTCAAGCCCCTATTGCCCTCATTAGAGCCACTTGCTGAACCAGTGCAAACCCAAGAAGAAATGATTATCTTAGATATGTTACCTGCAACACCTTTAAGGCCAGAAACACCACCAGGCCCACTCAGTTCATAATTACAAAAGCCCCCTAGAAATGCAAATTCTTATGACCATCAGGTGTAGCTAACCGAGAAACAATGAAGATAGTTGTGATCAATGAATCAACAGTTTTGCAAAGTTAGCAGCAGTCTGTCGACCAATTAATGTATCCATCATGATGCTAAGTGACATTGTAGAAACAATTAATTGTAATATTAATAGTAATCTTGAAAATTTTGCTAGAATAATGGCATCCAACCACCGTGTGCTTGAGGCACAAATGAATGCAAACATTATACTTCAAGTTTTTAATAAAAAAAGAATTAATTAATCACTTACCAGAGTCACAATCTAGCACTGCATCCAGTTTAACTCATTCACTTGCATCAACTTCACCCAGGTGTGGGGCCTGCACCAGAGATGGTGCTACACGTCCAAGCTGCTCTTCACCCTCTTCTACACAGCTTCCTAAAAGAAAACAAATTGCTAATGTGAATAATTGTTGTGTCAAAATGTTGTTCTTTTTACACAACTATGAATGTGTATTATTGTTTAATGCCTATTTAATGCATCTTTTGAAAGTTGTAGGTGCATAATTTAATTTTTGCCTTAAAAAACAATCCAATCTGTGTTGAAGCTATATGTTTATTGTTTAAACACTTTGTTTTCTTATATTTCCAGGGAAACTTTATCTACCATGTTGCTTGCAATTTCAATATTATTTAGAACATGAACGTTTATTGAAGGGTTAATTAAGGTAAATAAATTAACAAACAAAAACATGTTAGCAACACTAACACTATGGGGTAACACACTGGTTAAGTAGCTCACACCAGCAGATGTGGTAACACATTATTTTAGATTTAATTCAAAAAACACATAATTTGTTCCATAATGGAGCAGAGTATGTTTGGAGGTGTTTACTTTATCACCATTTGTCTAGAAGGATTAAGTAACAAATAATTTGTAATATACTTACAGGTGAAACAGGTAGCAATCACAGAAGCCCTAACTTGCCTCCAACTTTCTGTGGTCACAGAGTCACAAGATGTAAAAAATAGCCCTGCCTGCTCATTGTTTATTACATAATCTGGTAGCGGAGGTTGTTGCAAGGCCAGATTATGCAATAGATTGCAGTTTTGCACAATGTTGTATATTTTATCTTTGCAATACAGCAAAATTCTACCAGACTTATCAAGGCAGCAGAACCAAGATTTTAAAAGCACAAATGTACATGCGTTCACTGATTTAGTTGTCTTACTGTATGTTCATAATTATACTTGTGCTCAGCAGGACTATTATGAAGTGACAATGGAGTCAGAAGTCATGAAAAACAACTATAGCTTGAATCCTCTGTAAGACAAATACAAAAAATGCAGGTGAATGTTATCATAACAAAATTAAAATGTGTATCGTGACAATACATACAACCATAGAATGTGTACTTACCCAACAACCATCCTGCCAGCATTTGTCCCACTTCAAACTTAACCAGTCATTCCTCTATGCTAAGGAAAAAGGCATCATGACATGAGCCATGGTAGCCCACCACAACACTCATGATTTATTGTTTTGCATCACAAACCACCTGCCATTGGTTCAATGCCAATGGTGACTGTTTAAATATGGGCTCTAACCCTTAGTGGTCTTAGCCAAATATATGTGCAGTCTATAGCACCCAGGCCATTTGGCATGCCTGCAATGCTACTGTATAAAAAGCTAATCTGATATCATACCACTGTTACTCCTTGTTAGGGAAGCATATATATATAGGTTTAGGACAGGGTCTTGTACCATGGCTAAGCTAGGTAGAAGGAGAAGGTGGCTTATGATATTCCAACCACACTCCCATCACTGACTAAAATTTCCCTGTAGCCAGAAAAATTCAGAACAGCAAGTAGTTTGTGTAGTCCTGATATGACTCATAACCCTGAAGTGTCTGGTTCAAGCTGAGTTGCAATGAGGTCATACAGGTGCATTAAGTTGTTGTGGTTGAGGTAGAACATCTGGATGACATCATCAATGGACACTGCATTGAGATTTAACCACCCATAAAAAAGGGTGCTTTGTCCTGCAGCGTGATATCCAGAGAAACTTTTAATTTTCTGTACACTGTTCACCCGATCACTCCTATTTGTTATCATTTGCCCAAGATTCATAAAACACTCACTAATGCACTGGGTCATCCTATCATTTCAGGTATTGGGTCCCACACTAGTAAGCTATCTTTTTTTAACACTTACAGAAATACATGATGTCCCTTCCTTCCTATATTAAAGATACAACACATGTTTTTTAAACTTATCAATATAGTAGAATAGAAGGATTCTTTCCATTTATTCACATGTGATGTTGAATCATTATACACCAACATACCACATGAGTTGGGCCTCCTTGTCATCAACTATTATTTAGGGAGTGACCCAAAAGTAGATGGGACATCACATGATTTCATATTAGAAAGCCTTAGGTTCATTTTAGAGCATAATTATTTCACTTTTGATTCACAATTTTTTTATTCAAACACAAGAGACTTCCATGGGAAACCAATTTGCCCCATGCTTTGGAAACCTATACATGGACAGTTGTTATGACCACTATGTGTTGGGGAGCAATTTTGGGGTGAACCTTTTTCTCTATGGCAGATTCATAGATGATTTGTTTTTTATTTGGGATGGGGATTTTCACTATCAATTTCTTTTTACAACAACTTAACACTAACACATTTTGATTGAAATTCACTAGCACATTTAGTTCAGTATTGATTAATTTTCTGGATAGCATGCTAACAGTAGTGAATGATCAAATTCTAACTAAACCGTACATTAAACAAGTCGATTGTGGGTATTATCTAAATTAAGCCAGTTGGCACTAAAGACCATGGAAAAATAATGTTCCTAGAGATCAATATCTCCCTATCAGAAGGAACTATTCCTCATTAGAAGCATTCCAATCACAAGATCAAGGAATGTGTGATGCATTTATTAACCCTGTGTCAGGTGCACCTCTGGCACTTTCTGGTTCAGGCACAGTGCACCAGACAGACACCTGTTATAAAATCGTCATTAGCACCTAATTAACTCAACTCTAATGCTCTTAAAGTGATCAGTGACCTCCATTAGGATGTACAGAGAGAATATATGGAAATCTGATTCACAAAACCACATTTATTAACCTTAAAGCAAATAAAACAAAAAATACTAAATTTTAAGATGTGCAGTGTGCCTAAGAGGCCACCCTAGACAAACCTACATATTTCCGTAAAATACCCACAACCTTTGTAATTTTCATTCATAAAATTAGCAAAATACACAAAATTGTGAGAAAATAAAAATAAATATGTACTTTCCAAAGTCGTACGAGTTCGGGCGCAATGAGCCTGAGAGGCCAGGAAGGTCACTACTGCACTCCATGCAGGCAATGGGAAAACTGACTAGGGGGGTTTCAAACCGCACCTATTGATAGGAAGGTACTAGGAGGGGCAGGCCCCTGTGCCCCTTGTGGTGGAGAGGTGAGCGAGAACAGCTTTGTGGCGCCAGTCAGGCCAGCTGCACCTGACACAGGGTTAAACAGGGATATCCCCACTTTCTACTGGATAGAGTACTAAAAGAAGTTAACCATATGGATAGAACTTTACTACTTGAAGTCAGATCAATGCATCCAAGATCAACTACGGATTTGGAAAAGAAGGATGAACAAATATCCATTATCATGCAGTATAACACATCGACTTATGCCATTAAGAAAATAATTTCCAAAAATGTCTCACTGCTAAAAGCAGAGAGAGTCCTAAGTTTGGTCCTAGACAACCAACAGAATGTCATTTTCAGAAAGGCATCCAACTTAAAAAAACATTTAGCCCCTAGTTTATTCTAAAGACAACCAAAGGACCCAGATATTAGTACCATTTTTTGGTTACCCCTAAAACCACATGGATATATTAAGTGCAGTTGAACTAGATGTATTATAGGAATGGGATTGTAAAGCCGGTGGTTGTTTATTTGCTGGTTCATATCCTGACAACATGAGGCCGAAAGGAGGAATTCCAGACAGCAGAAGTAAGCAACACTAACCCTCCCCTCTCCCCCCTAACCCTAACCCTCCTTTAGTGGTGCCTAACCCTAACCTCCCCCCACTTATTGCCTGACCCAAAACTCCCCCCAGTGGTGCCTAAACCTAACCCATCTCCCTGCTCCCTAGACCTAAATCTCCATGGGGTTGCCTAACCCTAACCTCCCCCGTAGGGTGCCTGACCATAACCCCCCTTCCCCTAGCCTAACCCTAACCCTCCCAGGGGGAACTTAACCTTAAGTCCCTCCAGGAGACACCTAACCTAACACCACCACCCCCGTGGCTAAGGGGACATGCTCCTGGACTTACTTCATTCATTCCCGCATTGTACTGGATTCTGGTGTCAGGATAATTACAGGCGTCGGTATATCAATGTCTGTCATAAATCCCTTGCCAGCATTCTGGAATCAGGATTGTGACCAGCTGCCTTGCGGCCACTGGTCACTTAACTACATCTTGTATTGTATGCAGATTTTCAAAGAATAAAGTGACAGATGTAGTTTCCTTTTACAACAAAAAAAGTTTAGTATACACAGTTTTCTGAACTGTAAATCTACGTACATCATTTATGTCATCCAGTGTACAGTAAGTGTAGCTTACAGTGTGTAAGCAGGATGACTCAATCACTGCATATTAGGTTCACCACACACAGATGCAATATATTGAATGGCACTAAAAACCACAGTCTGTCTAGACATATGGTATTTTGGCAGGAAAAGGAGATAGAATAATTTTCAGTCATGGCTTTAGAACAAAGTTCCAATACATCGAGAGGGGGTGATCATTTTTGTATGCTGTGCAAAAAGGAAGCCTTCTGTATTTTCCATCTAGACACTCTGATCCCCTTTGGGCTGAATGATACTGTAGAATTGAACCATTTACTGAATATATTTTTGGTATTGTCTTTGATATGGCTGGTTTTCATCCCTCATTAGATTAGGTAGCGACACTTTTGGTCCCCATTGGTCCCAATCTAGTCATGTTGTGGGTGACAAATTAGCCCTGTTCTCAAGGTTTCATCCAGATACATCCACCACAAATTTAGGAATTGTGATCTTCTATTATACTAAGCTAGATGCAGGTCTATTTTTCTGTATCCAATGTAGTTAGTGGACTGTGGTTGTATGACTTAGTTTCATTATGATTATTATTATTTTTATTATTATTATCATTATTTTTTAATTAATCTTATTCTAGGTAATTCTACTATTCTTATCATGCAATTAGACATATGAGCACATTATATTATTAATAGTTTACATTTATTATTATTCTTCCTTTATACATTAACTAATTATATATTTATTGTTATTAATATTTAAATTCTCATGACAAATTCTGATATAATATTATTATTTCTCATGGATTCTGTTGTTTCTAGGGCTCTATTTATGGATGTAACTTATTTAGTATTATTATTATTATTATTATTTATTATTATTTTTGTTTTATTTTTTGTTTCACATATGCCTTATTCTTTTTTACTAATCGTCTGTTCCTATATTAAATATATGTGAATATGGGTTGAGTATGGGTGTTTCAGAGGGATGCAGTCAGGAAGCCGAAGGTTGAAATGCTGACTGCCGGCTTCCCAACTGTGCAATCCCAACAGGGGACTAATGATAGGTGTCAAAATCCAGATTTCTTTCATTATCTCTATGTCAGGTGCCTGATGCCCTGCATACTGAATGAAGATAAGCTGGACAGCCATGGGGGGAGGGTTAGGTAAGGGGCTCCTGGGAGGGGCTTAGGGTTAGGTACCATCAAGGAGGGTCAGGATTAGGCTATTGGAAGGGGGGGTTAGGGTTAAGCACTCCCGGGGGAGGTTAGGGTTAGGCACCCCCCGGGAGATTTAGGATTAGGCTGTGGGGAAGGGGGACTTAGGTTTAGGCACTTACCGGGGGTTTAGGGTTAGGCACTTGTGGGGGATGTTAGGGTTAGGCATCCCTAAGAGAGGGTTAGGGTTAGGGGGGAGAGGGTTAGTAATAGTTATAGCAGAAAAACTTACCTGTCGGGATCTTCTCTTGCATCCAGCAGTGTTTTATACCGATCCCATTTCAGAATAGACAATCAGATCAGATTGGTATGTTATTTTATTTTATTTCCTGATCATTAGGATTGATCCTCTGCCAATACATTTAAATTACATAATATATTCTTGTTTTATCCTGTTTGTAAAAGTGTAAAATTCTTCTAACATTAATTTTATTTAACATGAATTCATTTAACTTTGTTCTAAATTTTTATTTTATGTATCTATATCTATGTAACTCTCAGGCTTGTGACAATATAAGTGGTTTCCATGTTAATTGATTATCATCTGCATTATCTCATGTGTTACTGATTATCAATCACTTACCAGCTTAAATACTATGAATTTGCATAAGCAAGTCAGCTCTGATGAAATGGCCCTCCCCATTGGCTGAGAAATATGTCAGGTATTGCCTCCAGGACCATTGACCAAAAGAGTACTTGATTGGTCACACATCTCATTACAGCTAGTCCTATCTTGCTCCACTACAGCTGGAGCTTTTAAACAAAGATGCTACCTTGTTCCTCCAGCCATTGGGACCTAATTTATGAAGGTGCAGTTTACTCCTCCAATGGCTGGAACTCCATGCTACCAGGACCTCACAGCTCAGCGTGGCTCTCCCTTCTAGGTTGGTAGAGAGCTGCAATGCTGCTAGAGACTTCGGGAGTAGAGGACAGACTCCACATCAGTGACTTTGACCAGGACGCCTGCAGACAGTACCACATCACAAAGGTGATATGCAGTCCCTGTAGAGGGTCACCGTTGTTTCATATCTTAAATCCAATTACATTCCCTGGCTTTTCCTAGCTTGTTTCTAATAGATAATAACACCAAATAAGTTGCTGGAGTCTTAGGGCCAAATTCAATTTGAGGCGAAAAGTCAGAAAACTTTTCGCCAATGACGTCATTTTCGCCTGTTTGGCTTTTACTCCGTTTTCAATTTGGAAGACTTTCCGCCTAGGTGGAATGTCAATGCAATTTAATAGGCGAAAAAGTATTGCCTATGAATAGCAGGCAGAAAAAAGTGCAGAATTGGGGTTTAGGGGTGCAACGTTGTGGGAACCCCCATGCGGCCTTTAGACAGTCCCCCAAAGGTAAACTATGTAAAAAAAAATTAAAAAACACTTAAGGACACCCGAAAAAAACACTTTAAATTTTGGGGCAAAAAAAAAAATTGGGGGACAAAGTTAAAAACTAGCGAACTTGACTCTGGGGGGGTCCCCAAGTATGCCCCAGGTGTTGTTTTCATTGCAGCTGCTTGCAGCAGGTGGGTTTTTCACAATTTTGCAACACACTTTAGCAACTTTATAATATGCTGAACCCCATTTTCAAGTACCCCAAATTTGCAGTGCATAGTTATTTTCCTTAAAAAAACTTCTTAATGCTCTTCTGCATCACCTTATTCAAAGCTGCATTTATGCACCAGCCGTGGCTATTAGAAACCCCCACTTCCTTCAGCAGATAAAAATGGGGGTACCCTTTGTCATCCCCTAAGTCTACACATCTTTAGGGGGGTCCCTGGATTATTTCCCAAAAATTCCTGTTGTGCTTAACCATTAAAAAAATGGGTTAAAAGTTAAAAATAAATGACATAGGGTCCCCCCCCAAAAGCCAAACCAGCCCCAGGCTTGCCAGCCAATCCTGGTTTCCAAAAAAGTACCAGGAACAAAATGTGTAGGGTTCCACCGTAACTTAGAAACCAACATAAGGCTGCACGGACCAGTCCTGGTTTTAAATATAGGGGGAGAAAAGACATGGGGATCCCCCTATATTTAAGACCAGCACCAGATCCAACCAACTGGGGTGTAATGCCACAGTCTGGAGACCCAATCACCAGGGCTAAAGGTCCAAAGCATTAGCACCCCAAGTTGGACAGTGCAAGCCGGTGATCTCGGGGGAGTTGTGGACCCCCCATAGAAGGGTCCCCGCTCCCGAGCACCACATGCTTATGCTGAAGCCCGGGGCTCTTCCCCATACCCCTGGAGCGGTGGGCATGGTGGTAACGGGGGGCCAAATTATGTAAAACTATTGTATTTTACAGTGGAACTACAAGTGCCAGAATGCCTGCCATTTTGCACCTGTGGAACAACAAGTGCCAGCAGATATGCGGCACCTGTAACTTCACTGTAAAATAAATAGTTAAATAAAGACAAAACACACACACACCGTGATTAGTATAACTTTATTACACACACCTACCCATTCACATATACTTACCTATACCAGATGTTTCTGTCCCCTTGTCCAGTAGAAAATCCTTAATGACTGGCCCTGCAAAAAAAAACATTCTCACCTATATCCTGGTGCTTATCTCTAAAGTAATTCATGAACTTGGCAAAACAAAAAAACGAGTTCATGATCCACGTACCCATGATCTGTATGTGTGTTGCCACACATACCGATCCCTCCCGAATGCCAGCTGATGGGATTGCACGGGGTTTGCACATCCCGTCAGCCAATCAGCGGCCATACTGACTTTAGAGCGGTCGCTGATTGGCTCCGGCTACTGACAGTTCCCACATGGGAACTGTCACTTGGGAACTGTCTGTAGCTACTTTCAAATTGAATACAGGGATATAGCAGGCACGCGCGCTAAAAGTTTTCACCTCCAAACTGGCAATGTAGGCAAAAACGGGATTTCACCGGCAGAGGCGAAAACACCGCTTCAAATTGAATATGGGCCTTAGAGTGTATGTGCAGGACTTTGCAAACTATGCTTATGCAGTCTTCTTTACAAGCTTCTGGCTGAATGTGGACTTTTAAAGTGTATGAGATGCTTTTTAGCTAAACCTGATTCTACTAACATAAGCTGCAATCTATATGCGAGTTTATTTACACTAACCAACTGACCATCTTTGACTGATTGAGGTGCCTCTAAATTACCATTTCAGCATCTATCGATTTGACTGATCCTGGATTCTAATAATTTTTATATTTTCAATTGTATGTTATACTGTATGTTTATATTATATATCTTTTTGTAAGTGATATTAAATATTATACCTCTGTCCAGCGCTCTGACTATTTTTCTCTTTTTTCGCCCATGAAAGAACATGTGGCATCTCTAACTCCTGGTTCCTCTGTTCTGTTTTTTGCTCCTGGAACCTATGCGTCAGCTGGTGCAATCCACATGAAAGCAGTGTCTGTGCCAACATAACAGAAAAGAAAGCCTCAGACTAGTTTGGAATCACAGACATTGCAGCAGTTGACTTGGTTGCCTTTTATAAGCATCATAATTGCGAGTGTCCTAATTTAATTGCATTGAACATGCAACATGCCACTGATTTTTTTAGTCTATTAATTTTGTGCATTGCATTGCAACTTTTCAGTTACGTTGGTCAACATGATTCTTAGCAAATTTGAAGTTTGTATTGATGTCAGTGTTATTCATTAGATGTTTGGTCCAATGGTGATATGCTGCGATTTGTGTGCGAAGTCATGTTCAACATGCGAGTTGCCCTTTAGTAAATTTCCAATTTCCAAAATCATGAGTTTATCACAGAAAATGACCAAATCACAATAACATGATTCTTAGTAAACTTCCCCCAATGTATTACAATATCTGAAGTATTCCGTTTACTGCTGCAAATGGTTTAGGATTCCAATAATAGTTTAAAGGTCATGTTCTCAAGAAATTATTAAATTATTTGCTGCGAGTGACCAGGGAATAACATCTTACCCAAACACTTATTTTCTGATTCATCTACCTAAGAAAAGTCCCTCTACACCTTTATTTCCACTTGGCAAACTGCCCATGCCTTTTCCTTTCCTAAAGTGGAATTATAGTACGCTTCTGTAAAACTGTCAGCAAAAGAATCAGTTTGCTTTAAAGCCTGTATTTCTTTTGTACAGCACGCATACTTCACATCTATAACACTATGGTCTACAAATGTTTTTTTTATGCATAATAGTTTTCCGTCATTTAGCAACTTTACAATATTTCTTCTGCTTCATTTTAAAAAAATATAAGTTATTTTTTAGTACTGGAACCTAATAAATCTCGTGTTATCCATTTACACAAAATAATGTCAGAAAATAAAAGAGTGATTGTTTCACTTCTCCATTATCAGCAAATTGCTTCAGAGACAATGTGAAATTTATCACCAGTCCTTCAATAGTTTTCCAGTCAGAATTTTAGTCTTAAAAGAAAATAAGGAAAATATTTGCTTTCCAATAGATGACTTCAAGTTAGTATCTTAGTAGTAAATAATATTTAGTACAAATACATTCTACAAATATACACATATATTTATGAGAACGATTGCAATTATCTATATCACTTAATTAAAATTAACATTAAATGGCATTTGGGACAGATCATTCATTGAAAGCTGATATTTATTAATGACCATGTTAAATGTTGTAAAGGTTTAGTCTCCCATATCCATGTTTTTTCTAATGTCTTGACGTTACTTGACATCATGATTTCATCTGAGAGCTTGAACATGTAACTGGGTCGCAGGCGACACCAAGAACTTTGCCTGCACTCCTCGAACCCACTGGACTGTCAAATGGCACCTGACGGACTAGGCATCCTCTGTGACCTTGGCCATTGTTCCATTCTTGCTGCCTCCACTCGCACAGCAGAGCTGCCACCAGTGGCCACCTTCTGCTCCCTTGAGCCCAGATAAATGTACAAGGGCTGATTGAAAAGTAATGAAACTGATTTTTTATTCAGAATCAGATGACTCCACAGGATCTGAACATTTTTCTTCTTCAAAGTAGCACCCTTCACATTAAATACATTTTTTTCAGCATTTCAACAACGATTAAAAGAATTGCAGTAGGCTGTTTTGTAACATCACTTTTAGTGTTGCAGCTGTGGAATTTTTAACCTCCTTATCTATCATCTGTTGAGAACTTCCATGCAATTGTTTTTACAGGGTAGGGAATGTATAGAAATCAGTCTGGGCTATATGGTTATATAGTTATATGGGCTATAATTTCAGTCAGTGCTGCCAAATCAAAAGCAGCCACATGTGGTCGGGCATTGTCTGGGAGTAAAAATCACTGTATTCTGAAAACGTGGTCTTTTCTTCCTCACTTTTCCACGTAAATGGGTTTTCAGGACATTTGCATAGTAGTCACCATCGATTGTCTGTCCACAGGGAACCCAGTGCTGTAGGATTATACCATGTGCATTATAGGGATTATGTCCATCGGCTTCCAAACCGCTTCCCAGTATGGCCTACTGTATCATATATTACTAAGATATCTGTAATATCTGGTATATATCTTCTCTGGGGAAGCAGTCAGGAAGCCGATGGAGAAAATCCTGACCACTGGCTACCCGACTTTCTAATCCCGACAAGGTACTAATGACAGGTGTCAAAATCCTAATGCCTGTCATTAGAACAATGCTGGGAGCCCGACACCTGGCTTACCAATTGAAGGTAAGCCGCATGCCGAGAGCAGTCACCCGCAGGGGGGTAGGGTTAGGTTAGGGGCTCACCGGGGATCTTAGGGTTAGGCACCCGCCGGAAGGGTTATGATTAGGCTAAGGGAGGTTAGGGTTAGGCACCCCCCTGGAGACTTAGGTTTTGGCTGCAGGGAAGGGCAGGTTAGGGTTAGACACTTAGAGGGGGGTAATGGTTTGGCACTTGGGGGGAGGTTAGGGTTAGGCACCCCTATGGGAGGGTTAGTGTTAGGGGGTAGAATAGTACTACTTACCTATTTAAGTTTGGGATCTTCACCCCTGTCAGGCTTCCGCTGTCGGGATTTGAACTGCCAGGCCATGCGGCCAGTGGTAAATCATACCGATTCCTCTTCTCCGTACCTTTGGGTCATGTTTTGTAGCTATTTTATGTTTTTAAAATGCCAAAAAAAGTAACCAAAAAAATTTCCCAATTAGAGTCCAGTACCTAAGATTCCTATAAGGAATACTAACTGTGAAAATTGATGTTACTGGGGCATTATTGCACAGTACTTACTGCCGAGACACTACCTAAAGAGTTATAGCATCTATATTTTAGGTGTGTTCAGAGCACTACTTTCAACTTCTATCTGTGTGTAAGCAAATTATTTAGAGCAGTAACATTGCTTTTGACAATAATTGTTGCATGTACTTTATGTCCAAGAATCTTCTTAGACACTTGCACATTAAATTTGTCCTTAATTGACTGTTCCTACATAGATCTGAAAAACAGTACCTCATTTGAATTACAATACCTGCTGTGAATTTCATCTGTGTCAATTTGATAGGTAATATGTTGTCCTATGTGGAAGAGAACAGCAGGGAAGGTGTCAGACTGTCTCTTTATACAGTGATAGCTCATTTTCCAAGTTCCTTCTCCTAATTTAAATATGCACAATAGCAAAAATGTGAGCAACACTGTTGTTGGATTCTGCTCCCCCTTTAAAATTAGAAAAACAGGAAGAGGGACAGATCTCACAACTGAACATCAAAATCAGGACATTCTGCAGATAGTCTCTCTCCTCCCTTTTGTTACAGATTTCATTACCTGTGAGCAGGCTCAGACTGGGCCTCAGCTGCATCCAGTAGACTGTTGTATTGTTGTTGGAATATAGAGTTTACTCAGGAGGAAATGTTTAATTTTAAATTTAATTGGCTGGTTATAGAAAATAAAGACAGTGGCAGTGTCATGATCATACTGTGTTTGCTTGCTGGCACAAACTATTGAATTAAATTGCTGTTTTGTTAATCCTTTATATTATAGTTAGGGTACATACACTGTCAGTGTGTCTCATCAAAAAACAACACAGCAAAGGATTAACAAAACAACAATATAATTTAATAGTTTGTGTTAGCAAGCATAAACATGGCCTATTTAATGCTTGTGGGGGTCCCGGGGCCACTAGGTTTTGGGCTCCCTCCAATGTGCCAACGATAATCTTTGGTAGATGTGAAGAGGTAAAGTGAGATAAAAATCTGAATGGAGTGGTGCATTTTCTTTTAAATACAGTAGTGTATGTGAAACTCAGTGGGTCTCTGTGGTTGCATTCCTCTGTGGGCCCTTCATGTCCCAGTCCCACACTGCCTGTAAGTGTCAAAAGCTCAGTTGCTGCTTAACCAGATCCTAGAAAGTTGTGTTCCTGTTTGGAGAAAGGAGATATACTATCAACCTTATGGAAAGTTGATCGTTATATCTTAGGAAGCCAAAAAAGCCAATTTTCCTGATGACCTCCACCATTACATTGTTAGTACCTCTATTACATCAACAATTATGCACACACACACACACTACATGAATTCACCTTTAAATCATAGCAACACTAGTCATCCAATCAACGTTACAGGAAAAACACTTGAGCCCTCTTTATTAGAGGAATCAGATCTATTAACTCCACATTACAACAATACCTTCTCACATATTGGGGTCTATGTATTAAGCAGTGATAAGTGACAGAGTGGAAAGTGATAAGTGCAAGCCAATCAGCTTCCAACTGTCATCTCACAGGCTGTGTTTGAAAAATTACAGTTGGGAGCTGATTGGCTGGCACGTATCACAGACTTATCACTTTTCACTCTGTCTCTTATCACTGCTTAGTGCATAGACCCCATTACCTCTTTCACCTGTAACATATACCCCTTTCTCTCCTCTGTAGTAACACATAACCTCGCTCATCCCACATTTCCCGACCTCACCTCAGTAGTAACACAATACCACTGCTCACCCCTATAGTAACAAATTCCCCTCCCTCACCTGTGTTGTAACACATTATCTTCCTTCACCCCGTGGTAACACATTTTACATCCCCCTCCCTCATCTGTATAGTAACATATTCTCTTTCCTCAGTATTCAAATAGGGAAGCCATACCAACTGCCAGTGTTGTTTGGCATCAATTAGGATGACAGTTGTTGTTTAAGTATGAACTATGCTACAGCCAAAATGAGACAGTCAATTAGGACATTGCACAGGGGGAAAAAACATTGTATCTATTTTCACCACCTTAGGAGTCAAATTTCAACAAAACCCTTCTTAGTTGGTACCTACATCATAAAAGGCAATTCTCCCTAATTTTCATGTTCCTAGGTCCAGGGACTTGGGCTGGGCATTGATGGGTCAGTCAGTCAGTCAGTCAGGACATTTGAGCTATATATATATATATATATATATATATATAACTTTTTAAAGCAAACAGCGTATTCACTCTGCTGCAACTTAAAGTATTGTTGCTTATAATTATTGGGTTATTACAATTTTAGACAATTTTAGACATACTGTACATTTGTTAGTCTACTTATTTGTCAGTTTTTACATATCTGTAATGTCCATGATAGTCATTTGTAATCTTTACCTAACATGACACTTTCTATAGTATATTAGACATCAAATATAATAACCTGTCCTGCATTCCCAGTGCAGATGTACTGTTTTTAAAAGGGATACTGGGCAGCATAGATGGTGTAATAGTTAGCATTACTGCCTCACAACACTGAGATTGTTGGTTCAATTCTCATAGCAACCCTAATTGTATGGAGTTTCCCCGTGCTTGTGTGGCTTTCCAACAGGTACTCTGGTTTCCTCTCACAATCTAAAAATATGCTGGCAGGTCAATTGGCTCTTGACAGAACATAAACAAAACAAAATTAACCCTAGTGTGTAAGTTTGTGTTTGTACTTGTGGTAAAGAATATAGATTATAGGCTCCACTGTGGCACGGACTGATGTGTATGACCAAATATTCTCTGACAGTGCTCTGGAATATGTGTATGATATAATAATAACTGGTAATAGATAATAATAATAATAATAATAATAATAATAATAATAATAATAATAATAATAATAATAATAATAAAAAAAAAAAATTAATAATAATAATAATAACAGTGATAAACTACTTTCAGAAATACTGTAACCATTTTGCTGGTCAAAGTATAGGGCTGCATGAAATATATCTCTTTTATTGGTTATATTTGTTAAAGTTGACAGCTACAAATAGTTTAACATATAAAAACCAGAGACATCCTTTTAAACTTTTTTATTTGTTAAAAACATAATGTCTCAACTATTTGTGTTTGTTAATATATTAAATCATTTTATAAGTTTACTGGTTCAAAGTGTTTAGATTTTTATACAATAATTCAGAGTTATACCAGAATTAAACAGGAGGTAAGCAGAAGGGGAACATTCTATAAGAAATGTCTGCTTCTGAAGGACTACTTTAAACAAACTACTGTACTTTCAGTTCAGCTACCCATTACCTCAAACTCTAGCTTTATTGACATACTTGACACTCCTTACTAAGCTCCCTGTTTGGACATTGCAAGAAGTTCCCACATTACTTTCTGCACTTATTGTCTTTAGTTTTTTTTACACATCTCTATCTATATCATTCCTGTACCAATTTTGCCTTTATTCTTCTGAAATTCCAATCTGAACTGCCATTTCTTTTTACCAATGCTTCACAACATGATTTATCATTTTTTCCCTGCACCCATAACATCTCCTGATATTTTATAATATACTATTGTAGTTTTGCTTTTATATTTACCAGCACTGTTCTTTTTATTGCATTCTTGATATTTTTATTGCACTATTTTTGTAGCACATGTTCTCCATAACTACCAGTGTTGGACTGGAGCATGACAGGCCCACAAGGGGAATGCAATGGTAGGGGCCCATGCTTAAGGGATATGCCTGTGACAACAGTGGTAGAGTTGTCTCGATCATGCAGCCAGAAGAGGGTGCCATGCTCCCTACACAGAGCTGCCATGCAAGGAACACCCACTGTGCTCCCTGCAAGAAAGAAGCACAGAAAGCACCAACTAACCATCCAGCCTCTGGACCACTCTGGAGTGAGATGAGAGGGAGGGGGGAATAAAGAAATATACTGCTTATCTTTAATCATTTTGATCTGCCACTGTACAACAGGGAGTGAAGACATCCCCCACAAAAGCTTAGGCAGCTGTTTGATTCCATGTAACTGACCCACTAATAGAGGAACAACATATAATTTGAGTGCACAGTCTGGAACCTGACATTAGAGGAAGGGATGGGGCCCTCAGACATTGTCTAAGATATTAATTTCCTTGCACCCCTATAAGGGTCTTGTGTATGGGCAGCAAATTTGTCACAAATGGTAACCAATTTCTTTAAACAACATTTTAAAGTAATAATAACAATATGCATCTGTCAGTAAATGAACTTGGTAGTATGTTATCTACAAATTGAAGTAATATAAGCATAAAAATATGTAGACTTTTTGTATAGTTTTAATTAAATGCAATTATTCTACAATAACGACATGAATATTCAATTAATAACTCCTTTTGAGGAAAGAAGAACATGATATGTAAAAATGTGAAAAAAAAAGAAAGGGAAAGACAAAAAGAGAAGAAAAGAAGGAAAAAACAAGGCAAAAAAGGGGGATGAAAAGGACAAAATCAAATGCAAAAAAGGTAATAAAAATTAATAATAATATATAGGGTCCATACATCTGTTTTTTAAATTTACTGTAATCTCCTTGCAATAACAAGATGTAAAATGGTTAATGTCCAGCACAGTTTATGTGGTGGCATCCCACACCTCAAAAACTTCAGAAGAAAAATATATATGGGTAGTAAGGTTCTTGTAATTATTGTATACTGAGTCCAGATGATAGTTGTTATCATCAATCCAAAAGGGGAAAAAGAAAACATTGGTAATGGAAACAACAGGTAGTGACAGCAGTTTACCTCTATGGGTGTGATCAAGGGCAGGTGGGTGACTTTTGTAAGGTCCAGTGGGGACTCCAGACTGTGCTGCCCACCTAAAAGTAGAGAGATGTCAGGTTGCCTATATCTAGGTCCCAGCCACTGTCTACTAAGGGATGCAATCGTAGCCTGGGGAGGGGATGTTCCTTACAAAAAAAATCCCTGCAGGGGATTCTCTGCTAGGCACTACCTCCCCTTATGGAGTCTTACCTTTATGTTACCTCTCTATGTGGCCGGCTCCTGAATCACCCCATACGGCTTTCTCTACATGCAGATGTCACTCGGCTTATGGGTTCAGTGACAGGTGGCATTGTAACTATCTTCACTGGTAGAGCCTTTGTGATCTTTAGAAGGAGGGTGCATCTGATGTCAGTTCCTAAACATATCAGCCCCCTCGGTCAGGGAGTATATGGTTGCCATATTGGTTAATGGCAATTTATGTCCTACTTCTGTGATATCTATAAGTGGGCATATTTGGGAGAGCAGAAAAAAACTCTCCATATGTATATATCAGTCCTGTTTTTTATTTTTTCCTTTCTCTGGGAAAAAAATAGAGCAGGAAACTCTAGTATGTGATACCTCTATATAAACAAGAAATGAGCAACTAAACACTTAAAAGAATGCATAATAAAATAAAATTAAACAAGAAAAATACATGTAAAGAAGGGGGAAGGGAACATGTAGGATAAGCAAAAAATAATAAATAAATAAAAATCAAAAGTAAATAAAAGGGGCAAATCAGAAAATATAAATAATGTACATTAATTAATCCAAACAAAAATATGTTTTTAGTCAGCCAAGAATGAGCATTGTTTATTAATGTACCTCTAACATGTACACTATTCTGGGATCAACCTACATGATAATTATCATGCTTAAAAGTGTTTTCTAACTAAATCACAATTTTATACACTAAATCCAGGCACACTGGAGTGGTTGTGGGTGGAGGTATATTTGATCATCCCAATAGTTGTCCTTATGGAATCTTAATTAAGCCGTGATCACTGATTTTATTTCATTATCCACGTTTAACCCTTTAAGGTCAGAGAACATATCACTTGCCAAAGCAAGGGGGTTACATACCTCAATGAATGTCCCTGCGTGCTATAGTATGTGGGAAGGAAGACAAGAGCCCATAAAACATGAATAGGAGAACATATCAGGAATGTGAGAAGGGGTTTAGAAACTCACAACCTGTTGAAGCATTTTAAAGACACACATGATCAAAACCCTGCAGGACTAAAATTCATGAATATTAAGAAAGTTTTGACAGATTGGAGAGGTGGTTATTTATAAATGACAATCAATAAGGAAGAGCTAAAGGTGGATTGTTTTCATTGAAAACACTAACACCTAAAGGGTTAAACGTGGATAATGAAATAAATCAGTGATAACAGGTTAATTAAGGTTATATGAAGACAACTATAGGGATTGTAAAATATACCTTTGCCCACAACCACTCCAGTGCGCCTGGAGTTATTGTATAAAATTGTGATTCATTTAGAAGACACTGATAAGCATGAGAATTCTCATATAGATTGATCCCAGAATAGTGTGCAAGTTAGAGGTACATTATTGCATGATGAGGTTTCTTGGCTGATCAAAAAATATTACTGTTTGGCTAAATTAATGTACATTATTTACAGTATATTTTCTAATTTACACCTTTTGTTTACTTTTGATTTTACTATTTTTTATTTATTTATTTATTTTTTCTTATTCTCCATGTGCCCCTACCCCTTTGTTTACATATATATTTTTATTGTTTAATTTCATTTTACTATGCATTCTTTTAAGTGTTTAGATGTTCATTTCATTTTTATATAGAGGTATCACATACTAGACATTCCTGCTCGATTTTATTGCCCAGAAAGAGGAAAAAATAAAAAACAGGACAAATACATACATAAGGAGAGTTTTTTCTGCTCTCCCAAATATGCCCACCAATAGATGTCACAGAAGTAGGACATAAATTGCCCTTAACCAATATGGCAACCATATACTCTCTGACAAAGGCCTGAGGGGGCTGATACACATAGGAGCTGACATCAGATGCACCCTCCTTCTTGAGATCACACAGACTGTGCCAATGAAGATAGAGTTACATGACCACCCATCACAGGACCCAGAAGCTGAGTGAAATCTGCTTGTAGAGAGATTTGGAAGCCGGCCACATGGAGAAGTAACATAAAGGTAAGACTTCATAAGAAGAGGGGGTGCCTAGAGGAGAATCCCCTGCAGGGATTTTTCTAGTTAGGAACATCCCCTCCCCAGGCTATGACTACATCCCTTAGTAGATGGTTTCTGGGACCTAGAGATAGGCAACCTACCTTCTATCTACTTTTAGGTGGGCAGCACAATCCGGAGTCCCCACTGTTCCATAACCATTGACCCCACCCTTATTCAATAACACCGGTAGAGGTACCTTGCTGTCACTACCTGTTCTTTCTGTTACCAACATTGTTTTTTTCCTCCTTTTCGATTGATGATAACAATTGACTATCATCTGGACTTATACAATAACTACAAAAACCTTACTACACATATATATTTTTCTTCTAAGATTTAGAAGTGTGGGATGCTACCCCATAAACTGTGCAGGACATTAACCATTTAACATCTCACTATTGCAAGGAGATTATATTTACAAATACAGATATAAGAACCCTATATGTTATTATTTTTTATTACATTTGTTTGCATTTGATTTTGCCCTTTTTTTCCTTGTTTTTTTACTTGATTTCTTCTCTTTGTCTTTCCCCTTCTTTTTTTTCTTATTTTACACATCCTGTTTTCCTTCTTTCCTCAAAAAGAGTTATTAATTGAATATTCATGTCTTTGATGTGGTATATTTAATTATATATATATATATAAAAAGTCTACATATTTATGTCCTTAGACACTGTGGTTTACCGGGGATTTCCCCTATTCTCTTATGGGCCAGTCCTAACCAGATTACTATTTCAATTTATCCTTCTCCTACCTCCCTCATCTACAGTATACCATAATCTTAGTTTTTTCAACTCAACCCATCACCCATTGGCTAGATAATCCTAACTTCTACAACCTATTCCCACCTCTCTCTTCCCACCCTAGTCTTCTCCACCTCTTCCCACTACTTTGTCTCCCTAGTACTCTCCCTTTCCTCTCCTGTTCCTACGTATATTTTCAATTATTTCACTCTCACCATTGTCCTTTTACCCCACCACTAAGCCCTGTACTCTCTGTTATCTCAGTTACAAATCCTCACCTACATTCCTATCACAATAAACTCCCTATTTGCCCTCTTTACCTCAGTGCTCCAAATTAATCTCACCTCCAAGCTACAACAAACACATAATCCCATTCACATCTATCCCCTTAACTCTGTCCCTCTCTTCTGTGCTCTGCGGAATACCAGATCTGTCTGTAACAAACTGTATCACACACATTAACTTTTCCTTTTCAACTACATGAATCTCCTGGCCATCATTGAATCCTGGAATTCCAATTCAGACACCACATATCTCACTGAACTCTCATCTGGTGGCCTCACATTTTCTTACACACCCTGTCCTGGGGTATTGCATATTAGTGGTGTAGTGGTTCTTCTGTCTTTCTGCTGTTTCTACCAACACATACCATCAGAACCATCCTTTCCATTTTCTACAATTGAGATTCATGCTATTTGCCTCTTACAGTCTGTTCACCTTTGAGTAGCTGTCAAATATCATCCCCATGGACCTCTCTCCAAATTCCTTGACAACTCTGATTCCTTGTTCCCCCATTTCCACTTTTCAGACCCTTTAAGACCTTCCTTCCCTTATCTTAGGTGACTTCATTTTCCCTACTGATGTCCGTATTGACCATAATTTATCTAGATTCCTTACCCTTACATCACCATTTGCTCTCTTTCAATGGACCATCCCACTTTCCCATGTGAGTGGACACTCACTTGATCTGGTCTTCACCCACTGTTGTGATATCTCTGACTTTACAAATTTCCCATTATCTCTCTCTGACCATCATTTTAACTTTTCACTTAACCCTCACTCTTTGTCCACCGCTACCTCATAAGGCTACCATCACCAAGCATAACTGTTTAGCTATTGACATTATGTCAATATCATCCCTGTTGACTCTCTTCTCTCCCTTATTGTCTCTCCCTCCTGCCCTAACAAAGTTATTTCTTCTCTAAACTATGTTGCTCCAGCAGTTCTTACTCACCTTTGCAGATGCACACCTCAGTTTTTGCACTTCAAATGCAGCAGATACTTGCAAAAGCATTCACATACCGCCGAGAAACCATATAGGAGATTATGCTCCATTTCAAATGTATGCTCTTGACCTACAGTACTGCCCTTTCCCTCTCTAAACATGATAATTTCAAAACCCTTATATCATCTCAGTCCTTTAATCCCAGTTATCTCTTTACCACTTTCAACACCCTCCTATGACCCCTCTTCTCACCTCCTCATTCTCTGCCCTTGACTTTGCCAACCGCTTCACACCCAAAATGTAATCCATCCATCCATCAGGATTCTACCTTTACTTTTTCATTCCATCTTCTTCTTTTGCAGTTTGCTTCTCCCCATCTTCCCATCCATTTTATCAACTCTGACTTTATTCTCAGTTTCTAAAGATGAATTAATGGCTCTAATCCAGTCCTCACACCATTCCACCTCCCCCTTGACCCCTTATCCCCTGTAGTCTCCTCCATTCTTAACAACTTAACCTGCAATTTTTTCTGGCAAAACCCATTCAGAAAAATTGCTGGGTCAGAAGGAGATTACGGGGAGACAGAGGATATCGATTCTGCACATATGTAGAAATTATTTCTTCTTCAAAAACACAGCAGATGCTGTGGTTGCACTTTGTCAGCTGAAGAACAGTTGTCCGCATTTGCATCCCATGCAACCACATCAGTTAAGTGGCTAAAAATCCCACCCTTGATTCAGATTCTCTCTCTAATTACCACTCATCTCTCTTCTCCTATTTGCCTCTAAACTTCTTGAGTAGATCACCTGCAACCACTTTACCACCTTTCTTTCTGCAAACTCCCTGCTTGCCCTATTTAAGTCTGGCTTTCATCGCCTCAACCACAAAAACTGCCCACACTAAAGTCAGCAATGACCATTTTGCTGCCAAATCCAAAGGCCACTACTCTCTGCTCATTCACCTTGATCTATCTGCTGCTTTTGACACTGGACCACTCTCTCCTCCTGCAAATTTTACACTCTCTCAGTCTGCATAATACTACCCTCTGCTTGCTGTCCTACTACCTCTCTGTCCATTCTTTCTCTAATTCATCTCATGACTCCACTTCTCCACTTTTGCTACCTGTAAGTGCCCCTCAAGGTCTTGTTCTTGGACCTCTTCTACTCTGCCTATATAAAGAGAAAAATGTCACTCCAAGCAGTAATATTGCATAAACTATAATAGATTGTTTGCACAAAAATAGCAATATTTCAGAGCTGTATTAGACCATTTATTTAACTGTGTAACCATCTAATACACAGCTTTGTACATGATCTAATACAGATCCAAAATGTTGCTATTTACTGTATGTGCAAATTATCTACTATAGTTTATGCAAATTTCCTGTTTGGAGTGATGATCCTCTCCATCTGAATACTGATTTTGTTCATGTACGCAAGTTTTATTTTCCAATCATGGGTGCCCATCACCACAAGCCTTCTGAAGTCATCATACCCTGTCAAAATACTTACATGTTATCACTACACATCCTGAAAGATAAAATAAATTAATAAAAACAGCTTTATTTACACATTTCTACCTTTAACTAATGAAAAAAGGGGCAACATTTCTAAAAATTGATAAAACCATGGAAAACTAGAATAACAGGTTTAATAAAGTGATAATTTTCCTGATGTAATACTCAACTTTTGTTGAGAATACAGTATGACATTAGCAGCTCTAGCATAATTTGATTGGATGAACACTTTACAGCATTAAAAGCAGCATTCCAGTAAGTGCTTGTTAACACAAACTTAATGTATCTATATTTGAAAGAACAGTCACCAGGGCCATCATAAATGTCTTACCCAGTAGTGCTTGAATAAACAGAGTAAACGTTTACTTTCCCCAACACTGTATCTTGCTTGCTAGTTGTAGTGTTTATGTAACTCATAGTGTACATTGCCCCATATCATACTTGCTTACTCTCCTCTACTCTCTGGAATAAAGTGGGCAGGATGGTGGAATGATTATGTGATTTTTGGTTTGTTACAGCATTATAAAACAGAAACATCACAGTGATGCTGCCAATTATTGCATGTTCAGCTTGGAGTGGGAAAGTACTGGTTCAAATCACACTTTATGCCACATTTAGATGACAATTTTAATAAACAAGAAATGTACAAAATATTAAAATTATTTTAATCTATTTAAAGTGTCTGATTTCTTCTAAGTAGATAAAATACAAATGCAATCTAGATGATTGCACTGGTTGCAAACATCAGATGGTGTCATTTTTTAGGGGCAGTTAAATTTGCCTGTAAGATTAATAATTTAACAGGGAAATTTACTGCATATATCTGCATTGACCAAGTTGTCTCAGTAACTGGGAATTTACTAAGATAAATACCTAAAAATAGCCAACAAAATAATAAGCATAGTAAATAATTAGTGCAATTAAATGGAGTTGCTTGCAATGCCTGATAACAAGGATATGATGAAGAGTTGGGCAAGCTGAGAGAAGGCCTCATGAGAGAGGAAACAAAAGGGGACAGTGGTGGGATGAGATGAAAACATGGATTTCACCCTCCATGGTTGTAGAAGAAGGCAGAAGACAAGAGAAATTGGTTAGGGAAAAAAAAGAATGGAAAGCAGTAGGACAGGCGTATAAGATGTCATCATTGAAGGTATCAATTTTGGATGTAAAGTAGATTGTGAATTCAAGGAGAGAAAGGGAAAAGGGCATTTTAGGAGTGGGTAACAGTTGAATATGGCAAAATGGTAACAGGAACTGGAAGATAAGATAATTAAAGTAGGACTATTTAGGATGGGTTAGCGTAGAGCAGTAGGATAAGAGTATGTAGGAAATTGGTGAGTGATTTCCTTTAATACTGCTCAGCAGCATTTCACTTGTACTAATATAAGCTTGAAGTGCCATGGTTACTGGACAGATCAATGAAAAATGACAGTAACCGCTAGAGCAAAATAGTAGAGATTTGAGACGGGAGAGTGGAGGGAGCTCAGAGAGGAGGAGAAATAAACTGGGACAAGTGAGTTAAGTTTGCTCTTGGAGAGAGTAACTGTAGAAGAGGTAAGAGGTGATGGTGGTGAACAAGTTAAAAGGAGAGAAGTTGATGACTGCAGAGAGAGAAGTAAACGTTGGTTAAATCCAAGATGGCACAAAAGTGGGAGAAGACTAGATCCAAGGTGGGAGTGAGAGGAGGTCTATTTGGTGATGTCAAAAGAAGATGTGCAGGAGAGGAGTTTGGAGGTAGGCACCTCCAGGTGGCTATTAAGAGGAAAATTAAAGTCACCAAGTATAAGGGATGGATCATCAAAGAAAGGAAGTGGGAGAACCTGGCAGCAAATCTGTCAAGGGAGTGGGAGATAGGGCCAGGGTGATGTCACAAGAAGATGATTTAGAGGAAGATGATTTAGATGGAAAAGATGGATTGAGTGGACCTCAAAAGAAGAGAAGTAAGAGAGATCAGGGGGTATGGTAAAAAATACACAATTATGCCAAACTATTGCAAGTCACACAAGCATATGGTCTGGGTGAGAGCGACCCCCTACATTAAAAAAACAGCAGGTGAAGTGGTGTTGGAGGGAGGGTGAGATAGTTTTCCATAATGACTAGAATGTTGAGACAGTTAAATGTGAAGTTATTGTGTGTGGAAGCTAGTTTGGTACAAACAGACCTGGCATTCCCAAAAACACATTAGAAAAGTAAGGAGTGACTAAAATTATTGGGGTGAAGTTTTTAGGGTTATTAGAATTCAGAGAGGATTTGAGAGTGTGGCCGCTGGGGTGAAATGATGGGTAGGTATGTGGGGTACAATAGTAGGATGTGGGAGTAATGAACCAAGAGGCAAGAGGCAAGTGGGGGGAGCTGAGAGCGAACTGATAGTAAGTATAGGGGAAGTTGTGGGAGAGAGGAATCAAGGAAGTGAGAGAGAAAGAAGGAACTAAAGAGAGGCACATGTGGGAGGAAGAGAAGAGGTAAGTATAGAAGGGAGGGGATGAGAATGAATATTTAAGGGAAAAGAGAGCAATATGGGGATGAGGTGAAAACTGAAAGTACAGGGAACAGTGTTGTAGTCTCTCCTCACTTTCACTTAATCATATATGTAGAATTTCAGTCTCACCACAAATATGAAGATAAAGATTGCTTTCACAGCTCTCTTAAAATTGTACCTCTAGTTGGAAAGTATTTCATTTGAATATAGGGCCTGATTCAGAGTTATATGCAATGTTGATGTTTATGGAGCTGAGCAATTATCAGTAAACCGCACACGCATCTAAGTCGCAAATTGCATGCATTAAGGAACATTACTGTAGTCACCTGCAGCAACTATTTGCTTGCATTGAGACTGACAATCAGGGCACATTTGGGGGAGAGAACAGGGAGTGGTAGCAGATACTTAGGATGAGTTGTGTCTGTTTAGGTGGCATGTCACATCCTGCGACTGCAATACAGTGCAAAAAGAATATGGTTCCAGAATCTCAATTCCCACAGCCATTTTGCAGGACCATAGACTCATTCAGGACTGTGATAATCAAGTGATTTGCGACCAAAGCTGTGTCTTTGTACACACATGCTACAGCATTTTACGCAGATGATTGGATTTGCAAAGCTGCAGGTGGTCATCTCAATACATCTTCTGGCAACTGCGACCTTTGCATATTTTTGCATAGCACCTGCACACACATTCATAGCAATGGCTACAATAGTAAACAACACTAAATCAGGCCCAATGATTGAAAATGCATTACTATTACCTGGAAAGGGCAGTCTTATTATGTTATTCAGATCAGCATGGTATACCCACGTCACTGAGGAATCCTGCTAAACTTTAAACCTGACTAGATAAAAAAATTAATATCCAACTACTAAGGATTTATTTAAAACTGCATAAAGAAATACAAATAGTTTTTGATCATGATTACCAAGTTGATATAAAGTTAGGTCTTTAATTACATTCTCTAGGACAGGGAATGGTTATTGTTTTGTTAAGATAATATTTTGTGTCTCCCCTTACTGGAGTTATCTTATGTGGTGGTCATTACTACTCAGAAAACTCGATTAATTAATTGTTGAAATACTTTTTTCTCTTTTAGGTACACTTCTGCTGCGGCAAATGTTTTGTTTAAGTTGCTAACTCAATCATGGGACTTCCCATGATGCATGGTGAGCTGTCTCACTGTTTCTAGTTAGGTATAGTACATCTACAGTGACAATATACCACCTCCCAACTGTCCTGATTTTAGTGGGACAGTTCTGCTTTTTGGGGACTGTCCCATCTGCTGCTGCAGTGTCCCACAGGCAGTTTAAAGGTTGGAAGACACAGTGTCATTGCCACTGCTGAGCATGCTTGCAGTGTCTATTAAGTGCAGGGAGGAGGCTGGGGGCAGCTTAGCAGCTGCAGGATTTCCGGGCTCACCACCATCATGATAAGAATACATGGGCATCACAAGCAGTCAATCCACATAATGTCATTCTCCAGGGGGTGTGGCCTCATTGCCACCCTTTCATGAATACTCAAGGGTTTTGATTTCAAAACCCAAAATGTTGGATGGTATCCAATATGTTATATAATCTTGATTTTATCAGAAGATCTTAGCACACTGCTTTCACATATAGTAGGTGTCTAAAATATATAATAAACACTTATTAGTTTATTGTGTCAAAAACTTGCTTCATGACTGGGTAATTAAATCAGAGGTGTTTTCCTATTATCCTGCTAGAGAAGTCATTTTTCTAAGAATTGTTACATATATGTAAATCATAGTTATTTAGCCATGAGTAAAGGCTTTGGCCTTGGCTTTCTCTTTGCAGGATGACTGAATGCCTCTGTGCTATAGTATTGATATTTGAAACATTTTGCATGTGTTTGTGGGAATCGGTAGGGGTGCCTAAGCCTAACCTCCCCCCAAGTTCCTAACCCTAATCCCCCCTCTAAGTGCCTAACCATAACCCCCCCTTCCCTGCTGCCTAAACCTAAGTCCCCTGGGGGGTGCCTAACCCTAAGTCCCCCCGGGGGTGCCTAACCCTCCCTCCCCCTAGCCTAACCCTAACCCTCCCAGGGGGGTGCCTAATCCTAAATCCCCCCCAGGTGCCTAAACCTAAACCTCCCCCCCATGGCTGTCCGCTCGCAGCACTCGGCATACCTTCGATCTGGATGCTGGGCGCTGGTCTCCTGGCATTGGGGAAATGTCAGGCGTCTACATCTAGACGCCCGGCATTTCACCCTTGCCGGGATATGACAGTCGGGAAGCCAGCAGCCAGCTTCCCAATTGAATACCATGTTTGTGTGTCAAATTTAGGTCTATGCAAAGTGGAAAATGATCTGATGACTGTGTATATGGTATTACATATGTACAAAGATTTTCCAGAATTGTGTGCCTGGCATAGTGCAAAAATAGAGAAATGTGATTTATTTTTTCTGAAAGACATTTAAGTGGTGGAGATAGAGAAAGTACAAGCCTTATTAATTATATTAATTGCATACTTATGATCTCATTGCATTAGCAATGGATTTTCAATGATATATCCAATTCCTGTGTACAGTGTAATGACTTTAGCCAAAATATATTTAAGCTGATATCTTAAATTCATACAAGAAAATCCTGCATCTCATGTTGGATGCTACTGAATATCAAATATTTCCCAAAGGTAACAAATGTACTCATTAGATGAGCTTTGCATTTTACATTAAGATATTTTTGACATGTTGTGGCATAAGACTTAAATATTTATCTAGTGCCTGCCAAAATGATGGATGTGTATCTTATATTACATTATCTTATATCAAATTATCTTTTTTCAACAATGCTTCACAATATAAAAAAGTAATAATCCTGTTTCTTTATAGTGAAACAGAAAACAACATAATGCAAAAAAAACATGTAGCCATGTAGAAAACTGAAAATAAAGATTACATTTTAGTTTTTTTTTTAATTTAACATTTGATGTACCCATTGCTGTATACAGTATCTGCGAGGAATGTTATGTTGGCATATTTACTTTTCATATATTGTACTGTAGTACAATATTTCCATTAATGTCTAAGGGATCTATGTACTAATACTTGTGGACCAACCCCAATAATTATCTACCTAACTTGCTTGGTATCTTTTAATTTTTACTAAAAATGTCCCGGCTATGCACTATGGGGAACTCGCAGGAACAGCAGTTGCGGTAACTGTTGTCCCCATGAGTTATATCCCAGGCATTTAGGAGAAGTCTTTCACATAAGTGAAAGACTTCACTTGGGGAAGATGACGCTGCACATGCACACAGCGTCAGCTTCCGTGGCCGGCCAAGGGCTGCGGGGACAGTTAGTGTGATCTCTCTCCTGCCCCTGGAGCCCCCATAGGCCTACAGTAGTTTATACAAACTGAAGATGGTGTAAACTACTGGGGCTAAATTCCAAAAGCTTCAATGTTTGGAGTTTAGTACATAGGGGTCAGATCGTAGTCACCATTGATAATAATGGGGACTGCGATCTGCAGCACTAATTAGCACTTTCTATGAAATCTCCTGCATTGTGCTTTTAGTAAATAGGTTTTCTACATAAAATTATGCAGATACTGCTGATTCTGCATAATTGTATGTAAAAAACAGCTTCATACATAGGCCCCTAAATACTTATGGTTTAAAAACATAATTGCTATTATATTATAAGATCTAATACAATGTTGCTATATTGACCAATTTAAGAAAAGATCTTACGAAATGACAAAGGCAGTAGAGAAAAAAAACCTGTGGAGCAGATCAGTCAAATATGAAATTCTGACAATATTGAGAACAAAGTGAAAAGCTTGAAAAGGAAATAAGATTGGTAACTTGACAAGCACCTTTTTTTTAAAAGAAATGTCTTTGTTGTAGTTGCAATGAAAAAAATAGTAGGCTAAAGTGCTTTTATCTTGTCCACTTCAGTGAATTATGAAAACATTATTATGGACAATCTGATAAATGTATCATCACAGAGTGCTTTAGGACTCTGCTGTAAATTAATATCCCATTACTATTGATGGAATCAATCTTATCTCAATGAGTTTGCAACATTTAATGAACATTGCACAGGCAATCCATTAGCAAATAAACCCACAGAGGGATATCCTCTTTTTTTCAAGAAATTATGGTATTACACAAGTCTTGCTGCTATAAAAGTACAGTACAGATATTTGTTTCAAATATATTGCATGTGATTGTGCATGATACATTTCAGAGTTTCTGCATTAAATCAAAAGAATAAAATAATGAGCTTGTGCATAGGATGTTTAAAAATAAATCAACACATTTAAATTATTTTACAATGTTCTTTGGAGCAGTCAAAAATTTATTGTACAGTAAATAGACATATTTTTTTTGGTTGTAATTGTACTAGTACCAATTAATTACTTTTCAGTATTTTTCACTTATCTGTTTCAAATTCACATAACATATTTGGTTGAATAATGAATTTATCAAATTACCATTTTTATTTTGAAAAATGCATTGTTATGCAGTGGTAATATGTCAAAATGTTATGGATTAAGTTTGATTTTATATTTAGAAATATGAAAGAAGCACAGGCATGCCTGCATATTTTAATAGATAAATACCTAACAGCTCAACTGTTCTTTAACAATGCAGATTTAAACAGATTGTTGATAAAATATTAGGTTTCTTTTTTACTAAATTTAGTGTATATTGGGCATTTCTTTAATATTTAAGACAAATGGCCCACATAAAGACTTAAATACATTAAAGGATTTGACAAAGCGTAGGATGGAAGAATTTTTCAAACACAAAGAAATGACAGAACAAATGTCATGTACAGAAGCTGCAGGGTTTCTGGCTCAGGGGGAATAGGAAAAAAATGTCAAGGAAAGGAAAGGGTGGTATATTCAAGGAACATTTTTCAATTTCAGGCAATGGGGTCTAATGTAAACTGAAAATGAATAGCATATGAATACAAAATATATAGCATAGAAAAATAAATTATGTTTTAGGCTTAATATAAATTATAAAAAAAAATAAACACTAGGTTGCAACTAAATGCTATGAAAATATATGATTTTTGGCAACTGCATGCTATTAAAATATATGATTTTTGGAAAATTATGTGATCTTTGAAACTGCCAGATTTACTAAAAACCAATTCATACACAGAAGAGCATATTTGCTAAGTACACATTTTGAAATCAACATCCCAATTCTTTAGCATAGTAGGTATACAAACTTTGTGGTTTCTAAACGGTCAGAAAAAGGCAAGATTTTTAGAACTTTTCTGATAGTTGTGATAGCCCAATCTGCAAAATTTTGCCTTCTCTAACAATACAGTACAGTATGTGTTAATTTATAACAAGAGTGGTCCTCTTTTGCAAAGTGATGTGGATAGGATGCACAAGCAGCTTCTGCTGATTAAAATGATTTTCTGCATGCCTATATTATGTGTGCTGCAAAAAGCAATCAAGGCTCAAAATAAATCCACTAGGGTGCAGAAATTAGACATTGAGCTAGCCCACAGGCAACAGCATTTGGTTATTGAGGAGATATGGGGACAATAGAACCAAGTTTGTGAAGCGTTAATAGAGGTGTTAAAGAATCTAGCAAACCTTTCTTGAAATGCTTCCACAATGTTACAAATAGTTCCAGCTCCATATGGGCTAGCTATTTTCTGCAAAATATGACAAAGTGATAATTTTGAAGCATATTTAACAAATTTTGAAAGAATAACTGAGAATGAAAGTTGGCCTAAAAATCAGTGGTCATGCCTTTTGGCACCATTCCTGTCAGGGGAATCACAAAAAGGATATTTTGACTTGAGCTTTACTAATGCCTAGGACTATCACAAACTAAAAACTGAGATTCTAACTCACTTGGGTGTCACAATGCCTGTTCAAACAAAATGAGTTAATCGCTGGGGATACTAAGTGGATAAGAATAAAAGTCATGACCTCATCCATCTCACCCATACGTGGCTACAACCAGAGACTCAAACAGGTCAACAGATTATTGAAAGAGTTATTGTGGACTGATATCTACAATCACTGCCAGCAGATCTGAGCAAGTCTGTTACCATGGGACCCTAAAACAGAAGACTTGCATGTTGAAATGTCCTGTGATGGCATTTCCAATGACTTTTGGTATGAGTGACAAGCCTAAGGCTCGGGATTGGTCAGAGCAGGCTTGGGAGGCTGAAGAGGAGACTTGGGAGGCATGGATGAAGTGAGGTGGCTTGAGCCAGGACTTCCTTATGAATTACTGTGAGGAGGTAGAAAATCTGTAGAGGATGATGGGCTCGAAGTTGAGGACAGTAATGTAAATGTTTTTAATAAACAGCAGGTTGTAATGAGAACTGGAGAGGATGATACTGGAAAGAAGAGCAGGATTGGACTGGGACTAATGATCCTGGATTAGTGAGTAAAGCCAATATGAGACAAGTGATGCTTAGCTAAAGAGCTGGATTGGTTTGAGACCAATGTTGATTAATTGAAGAACTGGATCAGTTTTAGACCAATATTCATGAACTGGTTCGATTTAAGACTGATGATGATGAATTGAAGTACTGGATCGGTTTTACACCAATTTTGATGATTTAAAATACTGTTTCAGCTTGAGACTGATGATGATGAGTTGAAGTACTGGATTGGTTTGAGACCAATGTTAAATATATCAGAGGGGACCAATGATTGGAGATATTGGATTGGACCGGTGAATGGAAATATAATCTGGAACAGATGGAGGCAGATAATAAAAAGTCTCTAATGGGGATGTGTCAGAAACTCCTTTACTTAAAGACAATGTTCCTCCAGATCATAGTCAAATATGAGAATATCATCAAGATAGACAACAACATGTATGCACAACAGATCTCATTGACATAGTGCTGGAATACTGCAGGAGCATTGCTAAGACCAATGGGCATAACAAGGTACTCCTAGTGACCATCGCAGGTGTTAAATGTGGTCTTTCACTTGTCTCCTTCCAAAATTCATATGAGATTATATGCTCCTCGCAAGTCCAATTTGGTGAAGTAGTGGCTCCACTGACTCGGTCAAAAAGCAGTTTATAATTGTGATATAATTCAGTCCCCTGCAGTCAATGCAGGGGTGCAATCCTCCATTCTTTTTTGGAAGAAAAAAAATCCACACCAGTGGGAAAGGTGGAAGGGCAGATGAAACCTTTTTACAACTTCTCTTGGATATAGTCAGTCATTGCCTTTGTTTCTGGGAGTGATAGCAGATAAATTCACCCTCTGGGAGGAGATTTCCTGGGGATTAAGTCAATTGGACAATCCCATTAACGGTGAGGAGGAAGCACATCAGTACAAGCTTTACTGAAGACATCAGTGAATTCATGGTAAGGAGGAGTATAAGAATGAGATAGCACTGCAGAGTATACTGGAAGAACTTTTTGAAGGAAAGGACCAAAGCAGAAAGTTCCCCAGGTGGTAATTTGTGAGGTTCTATAGTCAATTTGAGGATTGCAGATGGAGCCAGGGCAAGTCAAGAACTATAGAATTCTAAGCCCTGGGTATGACAAGAAAACTTAAAAGTTCAGAGTGCAGAGCACCAATCTTGACTTGCAGTTGTCGAGTCTGTAGGGTAATTGTAAACCATAGGATGCGACTTCCATGAACCGCTGTGAGGTAGATAGGATCTAGCAGACTGTCGGTTGGTAATGCCCATCACTGGACTAATTCAGATGTGAGGAAGTTGGCAGCTGTGCCTTAATACAGTAGAGCAGAGACTTGCTTGAAGCACTTGGCCACTAGAAGGGAAACTGAGAGAATGCAATCGGTTTTCTTTGGAGAGAAATAAACTACTCCTAATTTAGCCTCTCATTGCTACATTTGGAGTGGGAATGTCCCAGATGCTTGGGATAATTGTTGAGCTGATGAGGAGGAGCAGCACAGTATAGACAGAAATTCTCAGACTGTTGTCTTTGGTGTTCTTCCTATGAGATGAGAATGGTTGATTTGCATCAGACAGGATGAAAAAATCTCCCTCTCTCAATAGCTCACTCTTTAAAATGTGTAGTGCACAGAGAGTTCAAGTCCTCTAACTTGTCCGGATGATCAGGTGTAACAAAAATATCTTTACTTTTATCTGATAAGCCATTCCAAAAGACTGCATAGAATACTCTGTCATTCCAAGAGAGCACTGATACTAGTATTTAAAACTGCACCAGATATTGGCCTACATAGTTCGAACCCTGGCACAAACTTAGAAGATCTGAGGATGCAGATGAAATTCTTTGTGGCTCATCGAAAATTCAGTGGAAGGCAGTGATGAACTCTTTGTAGGATGTTAGGATAGGATCAGATCTTTTCCATATTGGTGAAGCTGAGTCTAGGCACATCTCGATAATAGGGTAATTATATATACCACAAGGGAATGGCCTGGACTGTGCAGATGAGGTGCCACTGAGGACACTGAAACCTGAGAAATCATAATGGTTGAAGTGGTAGCTCCTGAGCTTCTAATTGGATGTTATCCAGCCAGTTATTCAGTTCTTGGAGAAACTGAACCACCTGACCCTGTGATGTCTCTTGGTGTTCTAGGCGAGGAACAAGGTCAGGTGTAAACTCATCAGCCTGTGCCTGATTCTTGGCTAGATCCATGGGACTAGTACAAACTGTAATATGCCTAAGGATTGGGATTGGTCAGATTAGGAATATAGGCTGAAGAGGAGACTTGGAGGCATGAATGAAGCTAGGTGGCTTGAGCCAGGACTTCCTCATGAATTATGGTGAGGAGATAGGTGAACTGTAGAGAATGATGGCCCCAAAGACAAGGACAGTAATGTAAAAGTATTTATAAAACAGCAGGTTGGAATAAAAACTGGAGATGATGATACTGGAAAGATGAGCAAAATCAGACTGGGACCGATGATGCTGGATTACTGAGTAGAGCTGGTATGAGACCGATGTTGATGAATTGAAGAACTGGATGAGTTTGAGACTGATCTTGATGAATTGAAGTACTGAATTATTTTGAGACCTATGATGATGAATTGAAGTAATGAATCGGTATGAGACTGATGATGAATTGAAGAACTGGATCGGTTTGAGACTGATCTTGATGAATTGAAGTACTGGATCGGTTTGAGACCTATGATGATGAAAAAAAGTAATGAATCGTCTTGAGACTGATTTTGAATATGTCAGATGGGACCGATGGTTTGGAGATATTGGATGGGACTGATGACTGAGATATCAGATGGGACCGATGGAGGCAGATAATAAAAAGTCTCTGTGGTAAAACCAGACTGGAGTGTGAGATGGAATAGAGTGTGAGATGGACTTAATTACCAGTATTGGAACTGCAATGTAATGGACTGGGACCATTCAGATACACAGTATCTGGGAGCTAAACACAGAGCTGTAACTTCAGTGAAAGCAATGTTGTACTGGCAACAGGAGCCAGTCAGGAAATTGAATTTATATGGGTGGATTCCCAGAGATTGGATGCTGCGATCAGCTGGTCTGGAAGCAGCGCTATTAGTGTAGGAAGATCATTAGGTGACAGAGTCCAACATGCTGTGCCCATACTGTGGTTTTGGAGAGAAATCTGGCATGTAGCTTGTGTACCATCATGCTGGGGAGACAGGCTGTGAGCAAGAGGAAGCATAAAGTGACCTCCATGCTTAATGACAGGACAATGAGTGGTTTTGGCAGGAGCAGCACAGACAGACCTCAGTACCAGCTGGGAGTGATGTGCAGCATGAGTGGACCTCTGTGCTGTCTCGGAATGATGCACAGTGCAAGCGGATCTCAGCACTAGCCTGTACAGACACTGGAGATGTAGGAAGGTGTTTTTTAGGTCCAGAGTGTGACACAGAGATTCTAGGCTTGGAACCTGTATATTGTCCAGTTGTGCCAAATAGGTTTCTACCCTGTAATAGACTTGATAAAAATGTGATCAGATGTTTTAGATGTGGTAGCTTGGACCACGTTGCTGCTAATTGACCATTTACCAACAAACCTATGCAACTTGATACTGCTTATTTAAATCACAGAATACAGTATCTTCTTTAATCAGCTAGCCTGCAATGAAGACCGACAGGCTGAGCCAGATAAAAAAATGTGTATAATTACTGTAGATGGCAAAAGAGGAAAGGCTTTGGGCCTGATTCAGAACCATTTGCTATATGCATGCGCTCACAAGCTGTCCAATGTTCTGCGTATGCACATGCACACACTTCATTCTGCACATGCGCGAACTACTCACTGCAATCGCATACTGCTCACTCGCCCTGCAAAGACAGCCCAGTGTAATGAGTGACAGATGAGGCCATTTGTGGGTAGTAACAGGGACAGGACACTAATAACAGGGGGTTGGAGATGCGAACGCAGGCATTCCAGAGTGTTTCAGCGACATTTTACAGGCGTGCATAATTAACAGGCAGCAACATAGTACACATCACTTGCCTTTTTTACACTGATTTCCTCGCAATGCTTGAGGAAGGTAAAAGCTACCTCAAGCACTGTGTTCACATGCGATGGCACTCGATGTACCAATGTTTTAATACACTTCCTGGAGATGATGTGGTGCTGGTGGGTGGCTCTGCCTGTGCAATTGGGCATATGCATACACAAAGTGGCTGCTTGCTATGACATGGTGGGAGTGCTTATGCCTTGGTGAGCGATCGCTTCCCGTGGCATCACTTTGACAAATTTGCATACACATCCAGTGAGCGTACACAGAAAGTGAACGGGTCTGAATCAGGCCCTCTGTTAGATTACTCTTGTAAAATCTGAGCTGGTGGACCCCTTTGAAATATCAGAGGAATACTGTTAGTGTAACCTGTATACATGGGAATAATCTGCATTATGATACTGCAGAAATAAACAGTGAAACACAGTGTAGTCCCATGGTATTAACGGTGGGATAAGATCATTTTTAATGTTTGATACCTTAGTGGGGATATAATTTTCCAACTTCTAGAAGCTATGGTAAACCCAATTGAGAACAGAAGTAAATAACTCAGACCCATTTGTTATATTTACTGATACAGTGGCAGTGGGAGTGTTCCCTGAATCTGAAGTGCTCCCTTTTTGAAGAATAATTGCAGAGTCAGAAAATTATGAGAGCAGTAGTGGTGCCTTTATGGCAATAGCAAATGTTGTTGAACTAGTTCAAAGTATGCCTGATCTTGAGGTGAGAATTTTTTTTGCCTTAAAATAGTTGAAAGACTCTGCTCTGGTAAAGGCTAGAGAGAACATAAAAATGGTTGATGGAAACCCAGTAGAGCCTCATAGTATTTGTCATACCATTACATGGCAGTATTTTGAGATTTTTGCTATCAAATATCCAAAAAAGAGGAGACATTGTGGATCAATTTATATTTGCTAAGACATATAGAAGAATGGTGTGAGACCTTGCTCATGCTCATGGTCACATAATTGCAGGACATCTAGGTGTAGAGAAATCCTCAGATATATTTCAGTATTTTTTTCTGGTCAGGGGTCCATAAAGATATATCTGACTCCCAATTGAGAGAATAGCTTTGGATTTGGTTGGACCTTTAATAAAGTCTGTTCAAGGTCATCAGTATATTTTGTTGGTAATTGTTTATTCTGTGAGATACCTGGAAGCAATTCCAATGTGCAATACATCAATACAGACAATTGCTGGGGATATAGTACATGTGTTTAGCAGAGTAGGAATACCTAAGGAAATCCTACCTTATCAGGGTACCCACATTTATATCAACAATCATGAAAGAGTTGTGCTACCTATTTAAGGTTACTCAGCTAAGTACCTTTGTGCATAACTCTTTGACTGATGGTTTAGTGGAGAGGTTTAACACAACTTTAAAGAATATGCCAAAGAAAGTGGTGGTTAAAGATGGGAAAATTGGGATTATTTGTTACCCTATTTTGTGCTGACCATTAGAGTGGTTCCATGATCATCCAAGGGGTTCTCGTCTTTTGATTTGCTGTATGTGAGATACCATAGGGGATTGCTGGTTATTTCAAAAGAGATATGGAAGGGGTAACCCAATCTATATAGGATGGTTACTTAGCATGTATTTTTAGATGCAGGAAAGAATAGCTGTAGTGTTGCCAATAATAAGAGAGAGCACATGGAACAGGTCCAAAAGTCAGAACAAAGGATGTAGCATAGAATTCTAATGTCCAATTATGGACTGCTCCTGGGGACAGAGTGTTAATTTTTGTTCCCATGGTAGAAAGTTAATTTCTGGCAAAATGGCAAGGACCATTTCAAGACAATGAAAAAGTGGGTGATATTAATTTAGAAGGTGTAGAAGGCTGGAAAAAGAAAGCCATATAAGTTTTATAAATCTTATAAACCCTTGGAAAGACAGAGTAGCTATGTCAGCCACGCCAGTTCTTCCAGTAACCACAGTACCTTTGGTTTATAAATTAACTATAGCCAAACCCTCTTAACTATTCAACAGCATGAGGCTAAAGAATTTTGCAGAAGAAAAAGAGATTTTTTTTCTGACATACCTGGTAAAAACAACAGTCATTAAACATGACCTAATCACTGAACCAGGCGTTAAGGTTAACCTAAAGTCCTTTAGAATAACAGAAGCCCAATGGGAATCAGTGTCTTACATTTTTTTTAAATATTGGAAAAATATATAATTGAAGAGTCACATTGAACTCATTCCAAAACATAATGGAAGCTTATGCTGATTTCTATAAAGTAATAGTGTGTACAAGTTTGACATCTGAGAATGAACTTTATGAAAGGCTGGGGACAGCATGGTATTTAACCACTCTAGACTTAACCAAAGTGTATTAGCAAGTGCCGTTGACAAAAAAACAGAGTTTTACATATTGGGGGGTCTGTTTTAAAATAAGATGTTACAATTTGGGTTACATGGGTCACCCAGCACATTTTAGAGGATGCTGGACAACATGATAAGGCTCCATAACAGTATGCTGTTGCTTATCTTGATATTGTAGCCATTTAAAGTATTTTGTCTCACTTATACAGGGTACAAGCAGTGTTGGACTCCATCCATAAGGCAGGATTAACAGTCAACCCATAAAGTGTTGCTTAGGGATAAAAGAGATGAGGTATCTTGGATACACCATAGGCAGAGGTTTGATAATACCCCAAATTAATAAAATTGAGGCTACAGAAAATTGGCCACAACCCCTAAATTAGTAGCAGATGAGCACTTTCTTATGAATGACAGGGTATTCTAGAATATTTATAACCAATTTTGACATAATTGCTGTCCATTTCACTGAACTTATCAATGGTAAACAGTTATACAAGAGTTAAGTAGAATCCTGATGCAGAAAAGTCTTTTCAGGCATTGAAAGAAGTGTTGTGCACCCAAATAGTTTTGATGACACCAGTGCATCAGATGCATCAGTTGTAGGGATAGGTGTTGTGTTGTCTCAAAGGAAATATGGTGAAGAGCATCCTCTTATTTATTTAATGAGGAAATTGAATGTGCAATTGAATGTACATGAGAGATATTATGGCACTGTTAAAAAAGAAACAGTAGCAATTAAGTGGGCATTACCTATCAGGCAGGAAATTAGATTGATTATCAATCAAGCTCTTTTGAAGTGGATGGCTGAGAATAAAGAGACCAATAGGATAATAACTAGATTGCTCTTGGCATTTGCAAAATGTATAGTTTTCCGTAGAGAATACATCAGAAAGCCAACTGGCCAATGCAGATGCTTTGTCCTATATTTATGCTTAAGGGCAAAAGGTGTTTCATCCCTCTAGTCAAAATAGAATGGGGGTATATGTGACAAAAAAACTAGAAAACTTATCATTGGGTGATATGTATGCCCCAGATTTAACCTTCTGTTTGGTAGACAGAAGATGATTTTCTGCCTTGATTGCCAGACCACCTGTGACAGGCTGATAAATGGTCTGTCAGCCTCAGTAGTCAGTCTAGGGAACAGGTCAGAGACCTGTAGAGAGTGATTGCTGAATGTTAGTTCTGTGCTAAATACTTCTGTTTTGTAAGGGGAATGATAGCACCCTATACTCTAGACAGAGAATCATTTGGTTAGTTAGAGCCCGACAGGCCAGGGTTTGGCACCCATACCCTTATCTATTCACAGTATATTTTGTCCTTTGATGATGGGTTTGATCAAAATGTCAACAAAATCCCCATGCTTTTATTTTCTAGATACACAGAGAATTGCAATATAGTATTGTTAGAACTAATATAAAGTCTTTTTGTTTTGTATTCATATATAGCATTAATTATGCCATGCAGCTGGTACCATGTACAATATGGGTAAAAATGAGCATAAGCATTTTTCATTTCTAATTTGAAGTTTCTTAGTGATATCATTGCTGCCTCTGATAAAGGCTGTAAAAAGCCTAGTTGGTTGCAGCTCTCAAGCCAGCCCTTGTCTAAATGATACCCTCTGTATCTAAGAAGTGAGTGCATTTAACTGCAAGTTAATGATGTGTTGGGCATATATGCTAGTGTAGGAATTTGCAGAGAGATATTGTTTTTTGATGATGTGCTAATCAAAACATGAACAAATATCTCCAATTTTTTATTTGCTAGATACACACAGATTTGTATTATATTATTGTGAGCAACTATAGTAAAAGTCTTCATGTGCGTATATAATATATATATATATATATATATATATATATATATACACACACAAAGGCCTGCACTGAGAACTGAGATCAGAAGAGACTGATCCTAGTAGTGTAGTTAGAGGAGAGCTGCTGCAATTCAGTGCCACCACATCAATGACCATGTTTCCTATGAAGAGCAGTCTGTAGCCACAAGCAGAGTAGCAGAAGATGCAGGTCAGTGGTCTATGCTGTTGCATACCTACTCCCCATAGCCTAAACACAACTATGCCACATTGTGGTGCCCCAATTCACATAATTCTGCACAGTGACCCCAGGACACATTAACATGGCAGCTGCTTACCACATTCCTCACTGACACCTAGCCTAGCTGTTGACTGTTACCCAACACATCATCCCATTATCTGTGAGTTGAATGAACCAGCTTGGTGATCTCTCCTAAATACACACCTACATGTTGATGGCATCAGCTGCTAGCTCTTCCATCCACTTCTGGAATCACCTCCAGGAATGCTTGAATGAACTTCACTGACTCACTCTCTCATTATCATTTCAGTATATGTCTATATAACTCTCATGTCTATACTGGGTTGGGTATGATTTGCCAGCAGATGGATTCCATGTGGACGAAATACTGATGCTGAATTCCCAATGGTGAAGTATCCTGACAGGGGTCGGTAAGTACCCTAACCCTGCCCCTCTCCCCCCTAAGTCTAACTCTCCCTTGGTGGTGCCTAACCCTAACCTCCCCAAAGCATTGCCTAACACCAACCCCCCATTCCCGCATGCTAAACCTAACAATCCTGGGGGTGCCTAACCCTAAACTCCCCCAGTAGTGCCTAACCCACCTCTTCCCACACTCTAACCCTTCCCAGGAGGTGCCTAACCCTAGACCACCCAGAGAGGCTTCTAAACCTAAGCCCCAATCCCCGGCATAAGTTAATACTTACAGTACCTGCAGTGCCTTTGTTTGAGATGCCGGTGATTGATATGACGGACATCGCTATCCTGATGTCTTTAGCATAGCTGAATCAGCATTATGCCAGATGATGGGATTGCCAAATCAGTATATTGATGCCCAGGATCCCATCCACCAGCATTTTCAACAGTAAGTAGCAATAAATAACATGTTATAAATAATTAGAACATGTTCAGATTGAATACGTAATAAAAATTGATTGAAATGCTGGTTGTTTGTTGTGCATTTGATTCTAACCAATTACTTATCTGTTATTTATAAGAGTGATGAGCACAGGCCCCTTGTTTTGGTTCTGGTTCTAACTCATCATCATATTTTGGTATTGGCAAAACCAACCTCAAGTGTTTTGGTTTCAGTTTTGCTTTTGGATCTGGATTTGTTTTAATTGTTAAAAACAGCTAAAATCATGTAACTTGTGCCTGATTTTCTTCCTATAGTATTGTTAACATCAATAACATTCATTTCAAGTCAGTTTTGAACACCTCACAGATCACAATATTGATTTCACCAATATTGGCAAAAGGTTGAAATGAGCTGGCTGGCTAAACTAAACGACCAAGCAATAGCACGAAAACATGACAATTTAAAAGAGTATACTGTAGCACATCTATGAAAAACAAGAGCAAGTGCAGCTCACATCAAGTTCACTTCTAACAAACATACACAATAGCCTGTTTGCACTTGATTGCAGGTGCTTACAAGTGATGGCAAAAACATATGCATAGTGACAAAAATGCCTGCAGTATTTTACATACTTCCCAACCAATCCATCTACTGTACCTACACTACCACTCTCTCTAATGGTGACTAGTATGCAGTATTGCATTACAACCCACACCCTCTCCATACACTCTCCTGTTATAAATTATGAGTGTAGAAGTTGATATTGCAGAGTTATATACACAGACCAGTGGATGGATCAAACTATGAACAGCCTAGTTACTTAACTAGTGGTGTTAGTTTATTGATAGATAGCAGGTATATTCATATTAACTGGATATGGAGTGGAGCAGGGTAACATACATCTCACCACCTGGTGATTGTATGCTGCAAACAGTTAGATGTGCAAGGATACTGGAACAGCTTAATAAGATGGTATTAACCAGGTTCTCTTTAGGAACTAAGAGGAAGGGTTCTGCCTCCCAACATGTCACTCTCACAGAGAGTACAGACAATATGGCTTCTGCACATGCTCAGTAGTGATCATGGTGTCCATCATGGGACAGGACATGAAGCATCCTTGGAGAACAGGAAGTCTGGAGTCTGTGCATTAGTGCGCTCCACTTTCAATACTCACCTCACTACAAGCTTCCTCATGTTACAAAAACATTCAAATAAACCTTTCCTTTAGCAACCTGAATAATAAATTTGATCAAACACATGAAAAGGCATCAACAAATCACTTGACTTCGAGGCCACTTTTTCTTAGAGACATCATAAGTGAATGCTATGTGGCCCCTTTCCTTAGCACATATGCAGGATTTTCATAGCTGGTTATGTGGATTTCATCAACAGATCTCTTTTCCACAAGTTCACAAATTAAATGATGTACTGTATGTTTGGATCTTCTGTGATGCTTACTGCTGAGTGACAAATCAATAGCACCTCTATTGTTGCATACAATGTTTATGGTATTTTGTGTATTTATGACATCCATTTCACCCGAGGTTTCCTTGAGGTGTAGAGCCTCCTTTCCTGATTCAGTCAATGCCATATATTCTGCTTCTATGGTGGACAATTCTACTGTTGGCTGCTTCCTGCATGCCCAGCTGACCGATGCACCTGTCAGTTGGAAGTTCGGAACAAGTATTCAGTTGGCATCATGGACTTGAAAAATTCAAACTTTATGGATGGCATCCCTTTTAAATACCTGAGGATCCTTTTTATAGCTGTCCAATGCAGTCTTCATAGCAAACTGGCTGACTTTGCTCACTGCATGTGCGATACTGGACAGAGTTCAAACACTTGCATACATCAGATGTCCGATAGAATTATGATAATGGAAAATATTCATACCTTCACCTCTTTCTCATCTTTGGGTGATATACACTTAGTCTATTTTGTGCTTTGATTAATGGGAGTGGCAATACAGCAAGTTTGGCATCTGACATTCCATACTTTTTAAGTATATTTTCAATATACAGTCAGGTCCATAAATATTGGGACATTTAATTAATTTTCAGATTTTGTCCTCTATTCACCACCACAATGGCTTTGAAATGAAACAAACAAGATGTGATTTAACTGCAGACTTTCAGATTTAATTTGAGTGTAATTACATCCAAATCAGGTGAACGGTGTAGGAATTACAATGGTTTCTATATGTGCCTACCACTTTTTAAGGGGCCAAAAGTAATGGGACAAACTAAACAATCCTAAATCTAACTTTCACTTTTTAATACTTTGTTGCAAATCCTTTGCAGGCAATTACAGCCTGAAGTCTGGACCGCATAGGCATCACCAGACGCTGGGTTTCAGCCCTGGTGATGCTCTGCCAGGCCTTTACTGCAAATGTCTTCAGTTCCTGCTTGTTCTTGGGGCATTTTACCTTCAGTTTTGTCTTCATCAAGTGAAATGCATGCTCAATCGGATTCAGGTCAGGGGATTGACTTGACCATTGCATAACATTCCACTTTTTAGCCTTAAAAAACTCTTTGGTTGCTTTTACAGTATGCGTGGGGTCATTTTCCATCTGCACTGTGAAGCACCGTCCAATGAGTTCTGAAGCATTTAACTGAATATGAGCATATAATATTGCCCGAAACACTTCAGAATTCATTCTGCTGCTTTTGTCAGCAGTCACATCATCAATAAATACAAGGGAACCAGTTCCATTGGCAGCCATACATGCCCACGCCATGACACTACCACCACCATGCTTCACTGATGTGGTGGTATGTTTTGGATCATGAGCAGTTCCTTTCCTTCTCTTCTCTTCCCATCACTCTGGTACAAGTTGATCTTTGTCTCATCTGTCAATAGGATGTTGTTCCAGAACTGTAATGGCTTTTTTAGATGTTGTTTGGCAAACTCTAATCTGGTCTTCCTGTTTTTGTGGCTCACCAATGGTTTGCATCTTGTGATTGAACCCTCTATATTCACTCTTGTGAAGTCTTCTCTTGATTGTTGACTTTGACACATATACATCTTCCTCCTGGAGAGTGTTCTTGATTTGGCCAACTGTTGTGAAGGGGTTTTTCTTCACCAGGGAAATAATTCTTTTGTCATCCACCACAGGTGTTTTCCGTGGTCTTCCGGGTCTTTTGGTGTTGCTGAGCTCTCCAGTGCGTTCTTTCTTTTTAAGAATGTTCCAAACAGTTGATTTGGCCACACCTAATGTTTTTGCTATCTCTCTGATGGGTTTGTTTTGATTTTTCAGCCTAATGATGGCTTGCTTCACTGATAGTGACAGCTCTTTGGATCGCATATTGATAGTTGACAGCAACTGACTCCAAATGCAAATGTCACACCTAGAATCAACTCCAGACCTTTTACCTGCTTAATTGATAATGAAATAACGAGGGAATAGCCCACACCTGTCCATGAAATAGCTTTTGAGTTGATAGTCCCATTACTTTTGGCCCCTTAAAAAGTGGGAGGCACATATTGAAACTGTTGTAATTCCTCCATCGTTCACCCGATTTGGATGTAATTACCCTCAATTTAAATCTGAAAGTCTGCAGTTAAAGCACATCTTGTTTGTTTCATTTCAAAACCATTGTGGTGGTGAATAGTGGCCAAAATCTGAAAATTCTGTCAATGTCCGAATATTTATGGACCTGACTGTATGTCTGCTGGTTGACTGATATAGTACTTTTCTCAAGATTTTGCTTAATCCACAGGCCTAACAAATAATGTACTGGACATAGGTATTTCATTTTAAATGTCTGACCAGGGAACTCCTTTAACTCTCAATACTTTTCTTCATGGCCTAATAATAGTAGTTTAGCAACATATATACAACAATGAAGAGTATCTTCTATATACCAGAAATATTTATTGTAGATTTATAGTACAGACAATGGTCTGTTTTTGAATGGTGGAAACCCATTTCTTGTAATACAATGTCTAATTTTATGTACCAACATTAACCACTCAGATTCATGCCATACAGTATAGTGCAGGGGTTGCCAACCTCGGTCCTAGAGAGCTACTTACAGTTCACCTTTCCCATACCACTTAGCTGGTGCACAGGTGTATTCATTACTCACTATCACATTTGAAAAGATCAACAGGTGGAGCTAATTATTTCACTTATAATTATGTGAGGAGACCTGGAAAACATGCACTGTTGGAAGCTCTCAAGGACCAGGGTTGTCTACCTCTGGTATAGTGTAATTTTTAGAAGACAAATTTCTCCTTCCTTGAGCATCTTCTCATTATAGTATTCTGGTAGTTCCATATAAATTTTCTCCTATGGTTCATAAATCAGGAATGTTGAACTAAAATTTTTTTAGTACATTGTCATATCATGCAATGCTGACATAGCCATCACCAGCCATAAAATATTTTGCCATCAGAGAATAGGTCTTACCGCAATTGATTTCTGATTTTATGGGTATAACATTTTGCAACCAATTGGGCCTTGTACTGTGCACTGCTTCCATCTGCTTTCATGTTCCTGCAGAACACTCATTTACTTTTAACTGTATTGCGATGACTTGTTCAATGAACTATAGTCCATGTATTGTTTTCTTAATGTAATTTCATCTGTTTGTCTATCACTGAATTCCATTCAGACCAGTTGGCACTTGACTGTGCTTTTTGAATATCTAAAGGCTCAGTGAATGCAATGTTTGCAAATTCTTCATCATAGTTTTGAGATATTCTCCACTGTTATCAGATCTTAGTGTCTTGAGTCTGTGACCTGTTTGATTTTCTACAAGTTTCTTGTAATCTGCTATATTTTTCAACACTTCAGATTTTTCCCTGGTAAAGTATGTGTCATAACTGTGAAGTCATCTATAAACAGCAAAAAGTATCTGTATCCACTGACAGATTTTACTTCCATTGGATCACATACATATGAGTGTTCTATTTGAAGTGGTTTTGTAGCTCTGTTAAATTTGTAAATGGCTGATAACAGTGTTTCCCCACATTACAGGTCTCACATATGGGTATCTCAAGGTTAGTCACCAGCATTCCTATGACCAGCTCACTTTGTAGCTTCTGAACACTGTCATATCCAAGGTGACCACATTTTCTATGCCAGAGTTCCAATAACTATGACTCAGTTGTCATCATTGTGTAACAGTTCTGTGTCAAGGACATATAATTGCTAACATTTAGCAACTGTAACTATAACTGTCCCTATTTCTCCCAATGCACTTTCCTTTGATGAAGTGAACACTATGGGCCTGATTCAGAGCCAGACGCTCTGACCAGAGCACTCGCTCTGAATCAGGGCCCTCCTCCATGAAAATGGAGCGGCCTCCTGGCCGCTCGTATAGCTGTGGGTGACCACCCACAGCATATGCGAGTGGCCAAAAAGATGGTCGCAATGGTCTTGACCATCATGACCATCGGACTTGTGACGGAGACCCTGTGGTAGGGTCTCCCTGCCGCAAGCCCTAGAGTGATTTTGGCTCTATCAGAGCCAAAATCACTCCCACTGACATCACTATTGATGTCAGTGGGGCCGGCTTCAGACGGTAGGCGTTCCCATGGGAATGCCTCCATCTGGCTGCCACGCCCCCGGCATGCCCACCAAAGGGGGCATGCTGTCAATCAACATTGACAGCATGCCCCCTTTGGAGCGAGACCCAGAGCGATGGAAATCCTGTCGCTCCCCCAGTCTCGCGCAAGCGCACGACAGAGCTCCCTCCATCGTGCGCATGCGCAGTGGTGAACATCGACCCACTTGCGAGCGTACTGCCACTTGCGAGTGGGTCTGAATGACCCCCTATGATCTCTCTGTTCTAGAATGTTTATGGATAGAAGATTTAATCTGGTACATAAATCATGTCTTTGGTCTCTATGACTTTTGTACTTATTTACATTTTTAAGTAAGCATTAATTTTCCATACTTTAGTGTCTGTAAGGTCTTGATTGGTAATTCCTTTCTAGTGATAGGGTCATATTTGGTTAAGTTGGTGAACCATTCCTCATTATAGCTGAAATACCTTTTAGCACCTGAATCACTATACCAGTAATCCTTTCTGTGACTATCTATAACACTCAGGGCTGCCTCATCTCTGCTGTTTCATCTATAATGCCACAATGAAAAAGTCAAGTTCTGCAGCTATGCTGTAGCAATCTTTTCGTCATCCACTTGTACTTCAATAGACATTAGTTGCTGAGAATCAGACATAATGCTGTCTATGCAATCACTCAAAAGGATGCATTGATTCAATGTATAAAATACACATCTTATATTTATCCTCCTCACGAGACGTCCTTTCTAATATGCTGGCACAACTAATAAGACAAACTGAGGCATCAAGTTCTGCAGGATTGCTGTAGCAATCTCTTCATCATCCACTTGTACTTCAATAGACATTAGTTGCTAAGAGACATACATAAGTTTGTCGATGTAATCACTCATAAGGATGCATTGATTCAATCTAGTATTATGCAATACAGATCTTAAATGTATCCTCCTCACAAGACCTCCATCCTAATATGCTACCTGTAATGCTGTTCAAATGTCTTTTGCTGACATATTAACATGTATTATAGAGTATACAAGTTGCTCCACACTTAAGCCTATGGTCTCCATGGCTCAATCTGTCTCTTGAATTCTGCATCTGGTTTTACCTTGACCTTCCATAACCTTTCACACTATAATTGCATCTCTATATCATACTTCCAGGTTGTATCATTTTCTGCACATCTTAGCTTGATAAACCCTATTATGGCTATAGTTCCTAGATTTTTGCTTCTTACAGACATATTTGAATAGCTTCTATACTTTAATAAGTTTTACTGCTGCTATACTGCACTGGAAACACTCTGTGCTTTCTTCACTCTGTGATTTATGAAGCTTATGTGCACTGACTAGCTTCTGTGCTAGCACACTACACTAGAAGCACTCTGTGTTGTCCTCACTCTGTGTCCTTATGCAGTATGTGCTACACATGTGCCTAATATGGTGTTTATATACAGCTCTGGGCATCTCTAATAGCTTGTATATCTGGGTCTGTGGTTGCCTAGGTATTTTATACCTGTGTGTCTGGGCCAATAACTTGTTGCAAATTGTGTGTTCAGGTGTTGATTTTGCAGTTATGTTGGCACACTTCAGTGGATGACTCAGACTATAAACAGCAGAATTACTTACTGTAACTAATGTTGTTGTTTTTTTAAAGATGGCATGTACAGCTGTACTCACTGTTACATACACACTAGTGATGGAGTGGAGTGGGATACCATACAGGTCAACAACCAGTGAGTGTATGTTGCAAACAGGTAGTGGTGCAAGAATGCTGGAAAATATTTATAAGCAGGTATTAGCAAGGTTATCTTTAGGAGTTAAATAGGAGACTTTATTCTCCAAACATGTCACTCGCACAGAGAGTACAGAAAAAATGGCCCCTGCACAAGCTCAGTTGTGATCATCTAGTGATTCATCTTTCAGCAGGAAATGGCACCTGAAATCCCAAGGGAGGGATTTAGATGCAATCCAAAACACACAAAATTCATTTTTTAGTTCGAGAACTGAACTTGGTGAGAAGACCTGAGTCGGGATTTGGTTTGACTTGGAACCCCAAATTGATCTGAGATGGGACTCGGTTTGACTTGGAAACCCCAATGTTTGGGTGTTTTTGGTTTATAGGAAAACTGAAACACTAATCTCTAATTTATATGTATCTAATTTATACATTTAATTTACTCAATGAGGTGCATTTATTTTTTTCTCTTTTCCATTTTATCTTATCCATACTATCTTTTGACATTATTATCTTCTCTTCATGAAATTAAAAATGTTTTTAATATAATATGTTGGGGTATCTAAAATATTATATTAAAAATGTTTTAATATAATATGATTTTTGAGTGCTCCATTTGTAGGTGTGCTACTGCAACATTGTACAGCAGTGTTAATCATAGACCCAGCCACAGCTCTATTACCTAACAGGGATTTTGTTCACCTCATTTTAGACCCAATACAGTTATTTGTGGTATATAATTTTACAAATTATGCATTAATGAAAGTCTCTCTACATTATTACAATACTAAACAAATGAACTTCAAAGAAGCTTACCTGCCAAGAGATGACCAGCACAATTTTATTGAATAATGATATGATTACCTCAGGTTCCATACCTTTGTGTATTTATGATTTTAACAAATTGATTGTATATGTTTGTTTTATTACACTGTTTCTATTATTTTGGAAAACTTGTCTCATGAGTTTCTAACCTGTTTCAAAATAGTTTTAAATGTTTCTTTTTATTTTCATAATATTAGTGCCAGACTCAATGTATCTATTTAGGAATTAACATGAGATATAGAGACTACCAATCCTCTTTTTAGACTGGCTTGTCTAAAATAAAAAGTAAATGTAATTAGAGTTTTTGTCATATTAGCATTTTTAACAAGCACCCAAATTACATATCTTTTTGGTGCCTTCATTTAGAGTTAATCCCTGACAATCCAGGTTGTAATGCAAAAGGCATACATGCAATCTTTTGAATAATAAAGCACATACATACTGGCAATCTTTTAGATGAGACATGGCACACATCCTTTCAACTCTAGATTTGTCGGCACATTTTAACCTTCGCCACCCAACTCCAACAGTACAACAATATTTTCTAAATGACATCTTGCTGCTTCTTGGTTTGATTAAGAAGGAAATTTAAAATAGCTATATTCAAAGCAAAATGTGTAATGTTTTGCTTTGGATAGCAATACTGTTTAAACTCTCCAGCTTAAATACACTGAGGAGCATTTTTGGGAAGCCACTGCTTAGAAAATTTACCTTATGATTTTTGGTAAGATGAATATTTGTATTGTCTAACTTGATGTTTCATTACTCTAAATGAGTCATGATGTCTCTCCCATGGTGCAGAGGAGCCGCCAAGTGGACTGGACGTGGACGGTAGTGGACGCGGGAGCGGGGCATAAGGTAAGTATTAGCTTTTTTTTGTACAAGTGGCTTTTCATTACTTGAGGGTGGGAATTACTCAAGGGGGGCATTACTACTGGGGTATTACACACGAGTACTTCTACAAAGGGGGCATTAGTACTGGGGACTTAATACAGAGGGAACTACAACAGGGGGCAATACTACTGTGTCCAATACCACAGGGGGCATGACTACAGGGGGAATTACTATTGGGGACACTACCACAGGGGGAATTACTACTGGGGGCATAACTACAGGGGGCATGACTACTGAGGGCACTACTATTGGGAGTTTTGCATAGAGGGCACTGCATAAGGGGCACCACTCCTTTGGTCACTACTACTGGTTGCTCTTCATAAGGGGCACTACTACTGGGGGCACTGCATAAAGGGCACTACAACTGGGGCAGTATTACTGGGGAAATTGCATAAGGGGCACTACTACAGTGGGCATTGCATAACGGACACTAATACTGGGGGGATTTTATAAGGGTTACTACTATTGGGGGCATCAAGTTGCATATGGAATGGAAAATAATATTGTGCTGACACACCTCCATTTTTCAGTGGCCATGCCCCTTGTGGCCATGCACAGTTTTTTTGGTGTGTGCATTGCTGGGGAGGGGCACCAATTTTCATTTTGCCCTGGGTGCCAAAGACTCTAGTTACGCCACTGGTCACATATCATGTTAATCAGCACAATCTCCTGGTGCACCCTAGATGCATCACAGTGTTACTAAGATACATTTATGGCAAAAAAGATGCCCAAGGGTAGAAGAGTTGCAAGGGACCAGGTGGCTCACTCATGCCAGAGATGTCACATTGCATTTTGCATTGAGATTAAATGAACATTGACACATCTGCATCCTCCAAATGTATGTATGGGGGACTTTAGAAGATATTGGTGATATCTGCTGCAGTCTCCCATATTTGAACACAAAAGCAGTCCCCATAGAAACCTATGGGGGCTGCTTTCTGACCAAATTTTCCAAGCACCAGAATGCAATGCTTGGCCTTGGTAGCTAATGCTACCAGAATTTGGCAATAGCCATTGTATACTATAGGCTGTAGGATCCCTCCCTAGCACTCTTAACTTGTGCATGCATGGTCAGCAGACCATACATGCACAGTAGTGCAAACAGCACCAAAAGAAGAATTGAACTGATTATTAATTCTATCTATTCACTTCTTACACATTGCAGGGATGCACTACTTTCTCAGCTCCTGTCCCTGTTGTTGTATTTCAATACATTCAAGCAAACATTAATTTCACATAGCCATGAATAGTGGTGATACGAAATTATAATTATTGTAACATACAGAAACGAGGAAGTAAACACAGCAGACATACTGTATAATGGAAAATAAAGTAATACAAAATAACAGTGGAGGAGTAAGGTGAAATGTAAAACAGGGTATTGAAGTTTTTTTCGCTAACCATTAAGAATATGAAATGTGGAAACCGATTAAGGGTCGGATACAATTATCCACGAAAAGCCGTGTTTTGCAATAAGTGTTCGCAGGTGCAAAGTTTTTGCACAAAAATATGTATTGTGCAATCCTAATTCTGAAGTTTTTGCATGTGCGAAAAGTCCATAGACAAAAACCGACAAACAGTTTTCACCATCTCTTCACCACTAAAAATGTCGGGACTTGTTTTAAAACCCTTTGGACACCCCTATCCTATTGACTAATTAGACAATAATTCACCCTAATAATGACATGTCATTTTTTGGGTCAAAATGAAACATGTTGGAAAATTGGTTTAAAGGACTGGGTCTGGTATTTTGGCTGGCCTTATGGATGGGACAGGTGTTTTAAACATTGCAGGTTGCAGCATGTGTTTATTATTTTTTTTTAAAGTGCACTTTTAAGACAAATACATATACTGGCATCAATTTTAATGTACCCCCAATTTAATTGCAGCTATTATTTTCTCCCCAAAAAATGTTTTTTTATAATTTTTTCACACTTATAAAAATATACATATAACAGCCATTTAACACAATTTAAAAACCCCAAATACTTTTATTAGGTCCATTAATACACTTCTATATTGATTTCCTACACTTTTTATGTGGTACAGGCTGATTTCCACAAAATGTACTGCACTTTTTGCTTGTTTCACCATGCGCAGTTTTAATACGAATGTGATTTTGCATCTTTTATAATAGGATAGGGTGAAAAACGGGAATGCGCATAGACAAAAGATGCAAAAGTATTGCACCAAAATAAAAAATTGTGCGAAAATGTCTCTGATGTTAAGTTTTCACTTTTTTGCATCTAATTTAATTCTCCCCCTAAAGTACTACTTTCAGGCAAAAACAAAAAAAATAATCAAAACAAATACCAGTTTCTGGACCACTGTTTAAAATTACATATATTCCACACTGCACAAATTCATTACATAATTTAAAAGTAAATGTAGTAATTTATGCATATTTCAGCATAATAAAACACACAGATAAAGTAAAAACAAAGTGTTATTTAAAATTTGCTTTGCTAAAATTGAATGAGATTGAGAGAATATTTAACTTTTTTTAATAAATGTTAAACAAATATACTCTGCACATTTTTTTTATTATTAGAAAGAAATCTAAACATTTGTTAAAATATATTTATTGCTACGTGTTTTGCTTGCTAACAAGACAAAACATACTATTTTACTAAAAAAAATTTTTTACAGTGTCTTTTTTTATTTTAGCACCTTTACGTAAGAATAACTGAGCAACTTTGTAAAGTAATAAAAAAAGCACATTGAAGGGATTAAAATGTGCCACTGGCTAATATATTTGTGAAGACTTTTGGACACAAGGTAATGAGTTTAACTTGCCTCCAGACTCACATTTATGATTAATAGAAAGTGACCTAAGGCTGATGTGTATTTTTACTTTGGGGACTAGAACTATAATAACACTTTTTTTTGTAATACAATCCAACTGTATGTGAGTGTATATATTAGGGATGTGCAGGCTCTGCACATCCCTAGTATATATATATTTTTTTTTTTCTTCCATTTTATTATTTAATTTGAAATGTAAATGTGTTGTTTGTGGAAAAAAGCATTATTGATAATGGCTGAAACAACCAGCAAAAGTTTGTTTTATGTGCATTCCAGCCCTAGCATGCTGTACTGTTATTTTCAAAATAAGTATTGGTTGGAGGTAAACTGTTAAAAATATCATTTTTTTAATGTCTCTTATTTTCTAATACAAAATAATCACTCCTTGCTAGATAATATTCATTCTGAGTATATTTATATAGCAATATACATTCAAATACACATACATTCAATGTGTTCTAATGCTCAAATACCATTTTTATTTTAATATGTTTTTAATAAAATACATATGTTGCATCACAATAGTGAACAAACTACCCATGGCTAGTGCACTGAACTACTGCCACTACTAACCTTTTATTTGACAACCTGACATACAAAATGAATTCCAAATGCATCCATAAAGTACAATGTAAAACATATGCTAAAGCCTATAATAGCCTATGAATATGAACTGTAGTTTATAGTGAAACATAAATTTAATAGTACTCACATTTGCCTGATATGACATAGTTTGTTGCTGTTTCCCATTTCTACTGAATTCTAAGTAATGTGCATGTCATGAATTAGCACAAATAACCAATAGTACATTGTATCCTCAAATGAGAGTGAGTTGGTGACCACTCTCTGAAGATACTTAACAGTTCCAATAGTTGTGTAGTTATAATAGTAGGTGGAGACTACTGTTGTATGGCTTGACAATAGAGCCTTGGCATAATCAAGACTTTTCTATATAATTATACAGTACTAAAATCAAGTTCTAATAAAAATGGTCATCACTTTGGCAGTTAATGCAGTTTGGTATGAAGTTGTCATAAAGTTTGACCTTTCTCATCTCAGTCAGTAATGTCACTTCCTCATAGTTCAGGTATAATACAAATCTACAGTCTCCTAAAGAGCTTATGTTATTTAAATTGTATTATCTAGTATAGGATATTTATGAATAATTATTAATTTGAGGAATAGATTTTAATTTTCTTTTAATATAAATCTTGTTACAAATAAGAAATAAGATGTAATGATTGTATCCCAGAGGATCACATTCATATTTTTTACATTAATACTTTCCAGACAAACTATAATCCACAATGTACTTTATGCCATTGTCTTTGGTGTGGATTAATATATCAGCCATGTCTAGGTAAACAATAAATAGGTCGACCATGCTAGTTAGAGAGGGAGTGTAGATCGACTTACCGTAGAGCAATAGTAACATTAGTTAGACTGTAATATAGTCAAATGTGACAATAGATTGATATGTAATATATCGAATATCTAAGATAGACAAGTATATAAAGGTGACAGTACTTAGATCGACAACTAATATTTAGACAACGTAAAATCTGACAGTAACAATAGATTGACGCTTCATAAGTTCAAAACTAAATAGGTAGATGGCTTGTTATTGCTGGGGTGAAGATGCCCCCAGGTCCAGCGATCCAGGAATAGCAGAGAGCACAGGAAGGGGAGGTTGATAAAAGGGTGCACTGACGAGCATGGGGATGCCCAGCAATTATTACAAGGGCTGCAGGGCAGAAGTTTGGGCTTGCACTGCCAGGAGTGCTTGCAAGGTTGTAAGGGCTGGCCGGGACCTGTAGTACCATGGTTGAAAGTAGCGGTGGTGATGTGCTATTAGCAGGGCACATTTAACATATTACATGCTCTGGAAATGCATATTTTTATGGATGTCAATTATTCATGTATGATAGTTTGGTGGTTTGATAGAAAATTTTGGCTTAAAATTAATTTTTAAAAAGACTTTTTAAATGCAAAAAATGTGCTTACAATTTGTACTTTATACATTTTCTGTAAGAAAACACTTCTATTATTTCACAAACTTTATCATCCAATAGACACAGAGGGACAGGAGAGTGAGTTGGGAAAAGTATTATGGGAGATTTATTAAAGTTTGGAGAAAGATAAAGTGAAAAGTGATAAAATACCAACCATTCAGCTTTCAACTGTAATTTTACAGGTTGTGTTTGAAAAACGACAGTTAGGAGCTGATGGTTGTAACTTTATCTCCATCCACTATATCTCTCTCCAAGCTTTGATAAATCTCCCCATACATCAGCATATTGGTGAAGAGTGAGAGAGGACACATAAGAAAGAGAGAGTTTAGTAGGAAAAAAATAGGGAGGGAAAAGGTGAAAGAGGAGAGATAGAAAGGGAAAAGTTACTGAGGGAGAAAGCAAAATAAACACAGGATGGTGGTATACAAATGGGTAATACAGAGGAAGAGAAAAAGTGGATAAGGAGGCAACTGAACAAAGAAAACAGGAATGAGAGACAAAAGGAAAGATAAAGAAGTAATAAAGTCCTGGCACTACTAGGACAATAGCTAGTATGGAATAAGTATCATATTTCAGTTAATTCCTAATAGTGGAATGTGCTTCGGGAGTTAACTGTATAACTGGTAAAGATCATATACTATGAATTGACACACAGTTATAAAAGCCAAGTATAAAACTCCAAAGTCTAGAAATATGGTAAACGTGTTGCCAGATATGTATAGTAGCATCAATAATGACAATGTGCCATGTTCTAGAAAAAAAACTCTTTAAAATCCCTTGTGGTTTGTCCTGCCTATTATTCTGAGTGTTCACAGCAGCTGGCACCAAAAAGTGGGAACCATGACCACTGCACCTTTTATGTTCACTTATTTATACAGACTGAAATAAACTGCAGACTGTAAATAAATTGTAGATATTGAGGCAAGTCTATTATATGGTTTCTAAAAGTACCTAAACACTGCTAAACACTCTATGTTATCTATATGCAGTAGGTTAAAGCAGTGGTGTAACTATAAATTTTGCTCCTCCCTACCAAAAAAGTTTCTGGTGCCCCTTCCCCCCACTGCTGCCATGGCATTTTGGTAAATATAAAAAGGAAAATGCATTTATTGTGATAAAGAAAGAAAATCCTTCCTTTTGAGAATTATCTTAATTTCACATTGCTGTATCAGTGTTGGGCAATAAGCAGTACTGGGGCAATATGCTACCCTTAGAGCAGTCACATGCATCACTCCTTACAGGCTCTGCTCCAGTCTAGGGCCCAGTGGTATATGGTACTGCTGGCAGGGCACACACGAATATCATGATCCTGTAAATTAAGAAGTAGGTTTTATGTACTGCTAAAGGAACCATTTGTGAAGATTTTTTTTATATTTAATAAAGTGGTAAAAAAGGGTTAGCCCAGTGTCCAGCCCTGTATAACAGCCACTGCCCAGCCCTGTATCACAGGACAGCTGCTGCCCCCCCAGCCATGTATCACAGCACAGCTGTTGTCTCCCCCAGCCCTGTATCACACAGCCACTGGCTGCCCCCACTGCTGTGATTAACCAGCTCGCTTGCAGCCCCCGCAGGCTGCCCGCTGCCATGGTCCTCACCTCAGTATTGATGATCAGCACTGTCACACACTGTGACACACAGCCAGGACTCAGAGCAGCCACTGCCCAGCCCTATATCATTCACTGCCGGCCCACCTGACAGTGACTCTGTCTCTGGTGCAGGTACAGCAGTCTGTGTGGCTGTATCTCTCCCCTAACTTCATTGATGCTGGCATTGCCCTCATATGGCACCACCCCCAAGCACCACAAGGTTTGAAGGGACAGTAGTTACGCCACTGGGTCAAAGAATGTCAGAAAAAGGTTTTTGAGTGGCCTCCACAGGCCCCAAACTCAAATATTATTAATGATGTGTGGTGAAAGTTAAAAAATATAATAACACTTACTGAAGGAAGAAATTTTCAAGGGACACTGGGGAAAAATCATGGATGCAGCTTCAATAAATATTTCTATTACACCAAGTTAATAATTGCTTAATTAGTAAAAGTTATGTTTAAAACAATGAAATAGCACTTTATAAACATCTAATCACCATTATATTGTTTCACTGTCCTAAAACATTAGTTGGCCTTGGAGTTTAGAAGAGGAGAATAAAGTCCTCAATAGTTGTGATATGACAGTTATGGGATATAATTATTAAGATTAATATACAAAACATGAAAATAATATGACATTGACTTCTGTTATCAATACCTGGTTAAAATTGGAAAGAATGCAGAGTCCAGGACAAATATTCTGGATATAATTAATTCACTATAAACTACTGCATAGTAAATTTTTAAGAATAAATAAGTTCATTTGTAAATATTAATACATTGTGACATGTTTTTTCTTATTATAAAGATATGTGTATTGCTGGGCATACACTATACAATTATCGGGGTGATCCACCCAATATTCGCGGATCGCCCTTATAATTGTAGTGTGTATGCGTGCCACTGAGTGTTAAATATCAATCGGTTAGGCATGCCGGATCGTCCGGCATGCCTGTTCAATGCGATATTCTGTGAGCAAAAGTTGGCCACATCGGGCAGTGTAAGCCCAGCCGTGGCCAACAGACAGACACTTCGCCTGTTCCTTCCCAGGGAAGGAATGGGGATATGTCTCCTCCCCAGGTGCAGATCACAGATATCACGGCCAATACACTGTGAGACATCTCACGGTGTATGCCCATGATATCTGCAGGGTGTTAGGCTGCCGGATAAAATGTCTGTTGGTCTTTACCTGGCAGTGTATGCCCAGCTTCAGGAATAAGAATGGACTATATGTTGTTAAAATTATTCAAATACACTGTTTCCAAGGGCTAGAATCTTTGTTATTTTTATGTTCATTTTTGCTAAGTACTTGTCTTCAGTTCTAGACAGTGTCAGCATAATAACTGGGTTGATAAATGGCAAAGTGAGAGGTGATAAAAGGAAACTCTACAAATGATACAATATTTACAAAGTATTAATTAAAAGGTATATTTAAATTGAATAATTTTGTCCATACATTCCAATAACAAATTTTAATTTTTTTAATAACACCATCTCTTTAATAGAACTGACACTAATCCAGCAGATTTCACCAACTTCTTGAATTTGTGGTTATAGCAAGGTATGTTGAGGCACAGCTAACTATTTTGTGTTATATAGATAGGACTGATTTATAAAAAAAAATGAATAAAATTAAACAATTTTTGATTAAATCCAGATCAAATTAAAAATAGTACTGGAAAGAATTATTTAAATAAAGACAAAAGATAAATTATTTTTATTAAATATTTGAAATTCTCTAAGTCAGAGGTTCCCTAATGCCATCCTCAAGGCTCCCCAACAGTTAAGGTTTTAGAGCTATCCATGGTTGAGCACAGGTGGTTAATTCAAACACGTTTGTGAAACAAAAACTCTCAGTATTTTCTTATTTTTAGATAATGAAACTTTACTAAATGAGAGCAAGCATTTACAATTAAACTGAGTCAGGCATACTATTAAGCCAGAAAAAATACATTTCACACAGGGACTAAACACAAATAAAGATGTAGTAAAACCTTATGATTTTACAATTGCATACTGGTTTACTCTATTTTTTTTTACAAAGCTATTTATCCGCAGCAAATTAGTCAATATGTTCTGAGAGAAATCCAATGAAAAATCCCCAGAAGAGGAAACAGATGATTTTTTCTAGCTCTATAAGGCAATGATTTACACATATTTAAGTGTAACTTGTAAGGTTGAAAAGAAAGTCCTGTTTAATGAAACTGAAAATAAGGTGTGTTAAAGTGATTCTATTATTGTATAACTGAGGTTTTAAAGAAGGATCACTGAGGTCAATTTATCAGGCATGCAATAAGAACATAGTGTATAATCTAGGCCATGCCCTTCTGCAATACTTCTGAGGGAAGGAAAGACAGAAAAAAAGAAGCACATTAGCACTGAAGGTGTTCATTACATTCCACAGTACATCAAGCAGTCACAAAGCTTACAATTCCTGTTCGTTATTACAGTGCACACTCTCTATAGACTACATTGTACACACATGCACACCCAAACACGTGCAAACATACACATTTCTGTTATAGTATTCATTTTATTACAGTGATTTTGTTTTGTCGCTAATTATAGATTTATAGCTTTCCTTGTTGGATCCTTATTTATATTGTTAAACAACGCTAGTATTTATGAACATTGTTTAACTTACCTTTAATCTTTAATGCATTATACGAGAGGTTCACAAATACGGTATTCAAGGCTCCCCAACAATTCAGGTTTTAGAGACATTCATGGTTGAGCACGGGTGGTTAAATCAAATTGACTGAGGTTCTAATTAAGTCACCTGTGCTCAACCATGGATATCTCTAAAACCAGAACAGTTTGGGAGCCTTTATGACTGCATTTGGGAACCTCTGTATTGTACCATTACACATTAAGCAAGCTACTTTATAGGATGTGTGAAATTGTTCTAAAATTTAATAATCCATTAGCAAATTCAAAGAGGGCTTCTTGGGGTGCAGCAGCCTTAAACACAGTAGAGTATTTTTGGCACACATGAATAATGCCGTACACTGCAGTGATAGATTTTCCTAGAGAAAAAAAATTATAATACAATTATTGTTATTGCTGTTGCCCTGCCAGTAACAAACATAGCTTATTGCTTTTATCACTTCTTATATTTATTATATTTGTTTTATTTTGTTGTCTCCTATATTGTTGGTGTATTATTAATTTAATTTGAATGCACTGTATCACTCTGATCTTATCATGCCAAAAAGCAGATGTTATATTACATTCTAATAAACAATGCACTGTGATTATTTTTTCTAATAGTGTTTTTTCCAAAAATGTTTTGAGGAAATTGAAATTGCTATAACTTCACCATCACTTGCAGCAGGAATATAATATATGTTTTTTTTATACAACTAGCACCAGTAGTATCTGTGTGTGTATTATATCATATGCCTTATTGGTGTTTGAGTTAAATGGGGTTTCTGGTATATTACAAGTGGTTGTCCCTAGGGCACTCAGAGTAGAGATGGGGGGATTGGGGCAGATACATTGTTGGGATGGAATTGTCTTGAGCACTAATTGTGGAGATGGGGAGTGCCTGTGGTAATCAGAGTGGAAGTGGGGTTGACAGGTCAGTTAAAGTTGGAGTGTGCTGTGCCATGGTAGTTTGATGTATAGTGGAGGAAGTACAGTTTATAGCAGTTATGGTAGGGTATTATCACCATGATCCCCATTCACTCTGAAAGTTAAACTACATTTTGAGTGCTGTTTGCGATGTATAAACAGTGGATGGCATTGTGTTCAAATGGAGACTTTCTACCCATGGCTCTCCAGACATGGACAATAGCTCCCCCTTTCAGTGCCTGGCAAGCAGTTTGACAATCTGAAATCTGTGCAGCCCATGTTATCCTGTCTGGCCACCAAGGAGTCCCTGGACAAGAGCTTCAGCTTGAGATTTCAAGTGTCTGCAGAGTCCTTTCTGGTACTGCACACTTCAATGCAGCCAACAGCCTACCCATACATCAACTTGATTTCATGTTATTTTGCCAAAATGAACAAATCTGTCCCTTAGCACTTATAGCTCTCATTGTTGGCGTATTGTATTAAGATTTTGAGTAAAAAAAAAATTGTTTTATTTTTTTAACTATTAAGAATGTAGGTGATTAACAGTTGGAAGTAAATTCAAAAACTGAGTTTAAAGTAAACACAAAAATGTAAAGTGCCTGATAATGTGCAACATTTAATCATGAAATGCATAATGTCTACAATGCAACATGTGATTTTTAAGTAACATGTTACAGGTAATAAAGAATATGTATGCTGTTATTTCTCCTATTTGTGAGCTTTAAACTCCTCCTCATTCTACTTCTTCACCTATTCTGACTGCTCTTCCTGTGCAGTGGCATCACTAGGGGTGCATGGGGTGTGGGCCATACTGGGTGACACCATCCAGGTTAGTGACACCAAAACAGCAGTGCTGCTCTGCTAATTTAGGGTCTCCTCTTGGACAATATCACCCTGCAGCCACACTGTCGAGGGAGGCCAAGGAGAGGCTGGTGGCTTCCCAGCCACTGCCAGAACACTGGGCCCCCAGTATGGCAAAAATGGGGCTGTGCAATAAAGCCATGCACCCAAAATGTCAAACAGCAGGACTACATAGAGAAGTAGATACTATATAGGGTAAATATCTGGGGTGTCTACTTTTACTTACTTAAATAAACAGTCATGACAATAATTTCCTAGTAAGATCAAATCATATTGTACAGATAATAATATATTGGATGTGTGGGTAATCAGTGGAAGAGCTGGTATATTCGTATACTACATGAGATTTTGGATAAGACGTACAGGTGCCAGATTGCTACATAATGTATTCCTCTTTTATAGCTCTGTTTATTGAGGTTATATACAGGTTGTTAGTAGACACAGTCAAGAACTTTGAAGGTGAATTGAATGACAGTTGAGTGGACTGTCTCACATGAGTTCTTCAAAGCAGTATGCATTTTAGAATAATTGCTCTGATGCAGTTGTATTATAAAATTAGATCTTACTGGTAAGTCCAGATGGTAAATGTGCACTTGCATTTCTTTCTCATGAGTCCGTTTTCCAGAAATCCTGCTAAGTCCCTGGTTGGGGACTGTTGATGTGGGTAGTGCTTCACGAAACAAGTATTGGGGAGTATAAGGTGCTGATGTGACATATGCACATTGCTGTGAGCAGTAGAGTATCGAATTTTCAACCTCCTCATACTGCAGTTGAACAGTTCATATCTGAACTATGGTGAGGTCCATGTAAGGGACTCCCATCTTGGTGGATGTGCATATCAGCTTATCAAAGCAGTTGTAGGAAGAAACTGGAACTGCTGCTTGAACACAAGGTGATACTGCAGTCACAGTATACATATTTGTAATTCCTTCCAAAGGGATAGTGTGTGACTGCACTTGGATTTATGTGAGATTTGAATACTGTACTATTTTGCTGTGCACATTCACTCACAAATGTGCTGTAATGAACACATTCAATTTGGGCCTATGTAAAAATTAATATTAATTAGCAATACTGAAAGACAGAACAGCAATATTTACCTGGAACAAACCAATAACAACAAATTTACAAATTATGTTTTCCAAAACCCCTACATTACACCTTTAAAACTGTACTGTTAAAGCAATTAACATTTGCCACATTATTAATAAATGTAAAATACTATCATATTGCTATAAAGTATATTACACATATTGCTTCACTAAATGCATAGTTCCATAAGCAGATTCTGGACTCAACAAAAGCAACAGTGAAATTGAGTTGGAAATGAAAACAAAGAGAAGAGGCCAATGGTACTGAAAGCATGTGTTTATTGAGACAGTTCTAAATGTATTAGATTATTTGCTTTTGTTTTTTTTTATTATTATTAAATGTATGCATGTATGTAAAATATATATATATACACTACATGAAAAAAAGTATTCAGATGTCTGACTATTACACCAACAAGGACTGTAATGACAGTGTATTCAAATACATATATTTTATTATGGAACTGGTCCCTCTTTTGCAGCTACAACAGCTTCCGCTCTTCTTGAAATGCTTTCCACATGATTTTGAAGTGTTTCTATGGGAATTTGTGGCCTTTCCTTCTGTAGAGCATTTATGAGGTCAAACACTGATGTTGGACTAGAAGGCCTGGCCCCCATCTCCATTCCAGTTCATCCCAAAGGTACTTGATGTGGTTGAGGTCAGGGCTCTGTGTGGGCCAGTCATGTTCTTCTACACCTAGCTCATCAAACCATGTCTTTATAGTCCTTGCTTTGTGCACTGGAGCACAGTCATATTGGAATAGAAAAGAGTCTTCCCCAAACTGTTAATATTGTCCTTCACTGGAGATAAAGGGTGTAGCCCAAACCCTCAGCCCCATACCATTATCCATCCTCCACCAAACTTCACAGTTGGCACAATACAGTAAGGCAGGTAACTTTCTCCCGACATCTGCCAAACCCAGATTCACCCATCTGACTGCCAAACAGAGAAGTGTGATTTTTTACTCCACAGAACACATTTCCACTACTCCATAGTCCAGTGTCTGTGTGTTTTACACCACAACATCCAATGCTTGGCATTGGACTTGGAATGTGAGGCTTGCATGCAGCTGCTCAGCCATGGAAATCCATTCCATTAAGCTCCTGTCACATAGTTTTTGTGCCTACATTAATGCCAGTGGAAGTTTGGAACTCTTCAGCCATGGAATTAGCAGAGTATTGGAGACTTTTGTGCACCATGTACTTTAGCAGTCATTGACCCCGCTCTGTGATTCCGCTACATGGCTGAGTTGCTGTTGTTCCTAAATGCTACCACTTTCTAATAATATCACTTACAGTTGATTGTGGAATATCCAGCAGGGATGAAATTTCATGAACTGTCCTATTGCAAATATGGTATCCTATCACAGTACCACACTCAAAGTCACTGAGCTCTTCATAATGACCCATTTTGTATCACAAATGTTTGCAAATGGAGACTGAATGGCTAGGTGCTTGATTTTGTACACCTGTGGCAATGGGTCTGAATTTAATCAATGATAAAAGAGCTAGCAGCTCTGAAACATTGACCTGCACAAACTATGTCTGCCTATTATTGGAATCTGGTCAACCCCTGAGTGCCATCACACTTGCTTATTGAACTATATATATATATGTTCATACATATTTACAACAGGGTGTGAGACAGTCACTGGGTCTCTGAATGGATCTAACTCTACCCTTGTTCCATGGATAAATATGATAAATAAATAATACAATCCCCTCCTCCGTTATTTTCACTAGAAAGACCATTGCTCTCTATTAATATTTAAATTGCTAGTATTCTCATTTTTAGTTTTAATATTTTCAGTTCATTCATTTTTATTTATTTTTATCCAATTATAGATTTTTATAAATCATGCTATTGTCATAATTTTTGATTAAATTTATTCATATCTATCTTAATTCATAATTTTATGCTATGATTCCAAAACCGTGTTGCTACATTTAGTTTTAGACCATGTTTTACTGTTATTATTATGGTATGCCTATCTAATTGGTGTGTCTCTTAAGTCTAGAACTATGGGCTAAGACACCCTTTTCCAAAATGGTGCTTGTAATTTAAAAAAAACTACTGTTTTTTGGCTTCCACAGATATATTGCTGTGCCTAATAAAGATGTTGACCACGTCAGGGGAAGAAAGTGCAGGACCTAGGCAGGATGCACTGACGTCGTCTATGGGCAGATGCTTGCTGAGATGGTGGACAATTGAGCCAGGGCAGAAGTCACGTGGACCGGATGGGAGCTGAGCACCTGCGATACCATTCCCGGATGCTTACTAGGAGGATGGACGCCATGTGGAGCCTAAAGTGAGGGCAGAAGTCGAGTGCATCAAGCGGATGTCAACCTCGTTGCCATGTGTCTCTGTATAGAACTGGAAGAAAAAGGGGATTTTCCCTCCAGCACACTGCAGCAAAAACAAAAATACTTGAATCCTACATGATAATAGAAATTCAGAGGTATTGGTTTACATACATTTGCAAATATATGAATAAGCGCTGGGCCAAACATCAAGGCTCCTCTATACCAGCGTCCCTAACATTATGGGGGTTCACATCCGAGACGCAGGGAACCCCAAAAGAATCCAGCCAAGGACCATCCCCAGGGCATCACACGAATAATGGAAAAAAGGGTGAAAGTGAAGTGTAAAGTATAGTTGTGTAAAGATAAATCAATTAGTGTTAATGGTAAGGGGTTAAAATTACATAAATAATAGACAAACAAATAGAAAGGTGATAAAAAAATATCTATGTGAATTAAGTGGTGATGCCCTGAAAAAAGGCCCCGCAAGAGAAACCTTGGGGGCCCCACGCCCAAACGCTCACCCCAAAATAATTGTTGCTACCTAATAGTAGCACCCACCCTGGGTCATATAATTACAAATTAATGTACTGCATAATAACAGTACATGTATAAGCTGAGAGCAGACTCACCTAGAAGGTACCTCAGAAACCTCCGAATGGCACTATTCAGACCAACACATCCTCCCATTGCTGGCTCCTTTCATGCCTCACAGAACTACAAACAAAAAGTATGGTGGTCGCTCACCATACTTTGGGGGCGTGGCGCCCCTAAGGTTGCTCTGGCGGGTCCTTTTTTCAGGGCATCACCACTTAATTCACATAGATATTTTTTATCACCTTTCTATTTGTTTGTCTATTATTTATGTAATTTTAACCCTTACCATTAACACTTATTGATTTATCTTTACACAACTATACTTTACGCTTCACTTTCACCCTTTTTTCCATTATTCGTGTGATGCCCTGGGGATGGTCCTTGGCTGGATTCTTTTGGGGTTCCCTGCATCTCGGACGTGAACCCCATAATGTTAGGGATGCTGGTATAGAGGAGCCTTGACATTTGGCCCAGCGCTTATTCATATATTTGCAAATGTATGTAAACCAATACCTCTGAATTTCTATTATCATGTAGGATTCAAGTATTTTTGTTTTTGCTGCAGTGTGCTGGAGGGAAAATCCCCTTTTTATTCTGTAACTCAGTGTAAACCCCACCCTTTACGAGCACCTGTGCAATGTCATTAAGTTGATGTGAGCGACCACCATACTTTTTGTTTGTAGAACTGGAAGTGGGCAGATGTTGGTGCTAAGGGAGGAAATTCACATCTCTTTGGCAAAAGTTACCGCCAAGCTAAACGCTTATTTTTATATATTTTTAGCATTATCTGGACATTACTGGAAACCTTTTTCATATTATAAATAATGCATTACCACATAGGAGTGCTTTGGAATTTCCTTTTGTTAAATCCCACCGTTAGACCGGATATGAGGTCATCAATTGACCTAAGGTGGATTAATCAGTTCTGTTTAAACCTGGTATAAATATGGACTTATGTTTGCTAGCTATCATCCCTTGAAAAAGTCCCATTGGATGAAATGCATTGGGAAGCTGCATTCTTGCCTTTGAGTTACCAAGATAAGCACTTTTAATTTAGAACCTAATTCTCTGCTTATTTGCTTTTAGTATATATTATTGGGCCTGTGCAATATATACTATTGTCTATCTGCACTTTATTCAAATATCATGGTGCTGAGACTTGTTTATCTGCATTTTTAATATAGCTTATGATTAAATAGTTTTATCTTTGCTCCTTTAAATTATACTAACTAGCTTGACACTTTTAAAGGATCAATTCATATGTTTTTACTCTTCTGTGCATTTTATTTGTTTATTTATATTATATCCTTATGAATTTTGAATAAATTGTTTTTATTTTATATATTTATTGCACTGTGCACATTTATTATTAGAGACGCCTGTCACTGTATTTTTCACTGTTTCCATATTTCTGTTTGGGATTTATGCCCCAATCCCTAAGACTGGTATCCAGCTGACACCTTTAGGTAGAGTGTCCTGTTATATTCTCTACTTTAGTAAAATATCCATAAATGTTTAATCTTTATATAATTTATTTACATTCTGTTATTGGCTGGCGCCATAGCCATTACATTGGTTTATATATATATATATATATATATATATATAGCAACATAATTAGACCCTAGAAAGGACATAGGCAGCACTCCAGGGCTTAGAGATATGTAGTTTAAAGATTCCACCAATGTTTCAGAGCTCACAAGGCTCTTTTGTCAAGGTCCACAGAAACAAATAGTACATTACTTACCTAAATAGAAGAACCCACATCCCGACAGCATGTACCACCACCGGAGCACCGGACAAACCACACCAGGAAGTGACATCATCTGATCAGCTGATCGGTCAGCTGACCAATACATTGTTGCCTAGTAACCAAAATGAAACACCAAAATAGGTGCAAAGAAAGAGATGCATAGAAATAAAGATGTTAAAAGCATATATGAAGCAAAGAAGATAACTACACAACAAAAATTATTTAACACATGAATCTATAGATGAATATACACAGTATGTAGCTGATGTGGATCATCGATCAATGCAGAAGCACATCGGAGACAGGCATAAGACTGTATATGAACACAAAAATAAAAAAGACAAAAGTACATGCAAAAAAGGGGCTACCCCACTAGAGGTAAGTACACTATAGTATAGCATGCATAAAATTAACAAAGCAACACGAGAATACAAGACAAAATGAACAATAAACATATTGGAAAAAATAATAATAATAAAAAATAAAAAAATAAAAAATGAAGATAGTCTATCCACATGTGCAAAGGGGATGTATTCCCAGAAAAAAATAGATAAGAACACCCCAATAAATTTTTTCATTGAGACAATGAGGCTGGACAGAATTCAGTTCCAGGATCAATCTTGTCTCCAGATGCAATCATTTGGCTATTCTTTTGCCACCTCTGAGTGATGCCGGAATATGATCAATGGCTTTGTATCTGATACTGGTTAGAGAATTCCCAGCAGATTTAAAGTGCTGGGCCACAGGTTGGTCAATGTTCTTCCCTTCAAGTATCCCCAAATAGCTGACCTGTGAAGGGCCATCCTCTCCTTGAAGCACCTGCTCCTTTGTCCAACATAGTATAGTCCACAAGGGCTGACTATGTAGTAAACTACAAATTGTGTGGAACAAGTTAGCGTATGTTTGATTTTATATGATTTACCCGAATAAGGGTTTTTGAAGGTTGAACCTGGGAACATGAATGAACATGTCAGACAATTTGGACAATGATAGCAACCAGGTTTCTTAATTAGAGATAAAAAATCAGAATTGGTTATCTTAATGCCAGTAATGTCTGTTCTAAGTACATAGTCTCTAATATTCCTGCCCCTTCTGTAGGCCATGAGGGGTGTCTTAGTTTTTAAAGAAAACAAATCCTTGTCAGTTTTCACTATTGGCCATAAAGCCTTCTTGACTCCTGGACTCGCAGCAGTGTATTCTGAAGTCCAAATAAGATGGTTATCACTTCTTTTTTGATCCATTGGACCCAATAGTGATTGTCTAGACATGAACCTCATGCTTCTGGTTCCTGAGTAAATTCAGCGGGTACCCCCAGTTTACAATCCAGTCAACAACCACATCCAATTGGTGATGCAGGCCACCTGCATCATTTGTAACTTAGGTAGTCCCCATTTTAATTCAGATGGATGATGACTGGAAAATGTTAAAAGATTATTGCGATAAGTAGGTTTATAAAAAAACCTTGGGGGATATATTTCCTTCATTAAACAATACTTTAACATCCAAAAAAAATAATAATTTTGGAATGGTGGCATTTACCAGTGAACTTAATTGGTGAATCTTGCAAATTGATGTTATCCATCCACAAACCAAATTCTACCTCTGTGCCCAAGCAAATGACAAAGAGGTCATATACAGTTTGTACCTTTTATATATCAGTATCTTGCCCTGTACCATATGGTGAATTAAAAGTACTTGTTGCTCGAAATGAAAAATAAAGACATATGCATACAATGGGGCCACATTGTACCCCATCGCGCATCCTGTCAATTGCAGAAAAAATGGCCATCATGAATAAAATAATTCTGGGTCAGAAAAAGTTCTAATAGCTGTAAAAAAGGGGACTACTAATGCATAATGTTTAAGGCAAATGAATCCAAGAACTTACGCATGGCATATATGCCATCATTGTGTGGAATCGCAGTATATGGACTGCTGACGTCCAAGGTGCATAGTAGCACCTTTTCCAGAACTGGTCCAAGTTGTTTTAAAGCTAACAAAAAACAGGTGGTATCTTTCATAAAAAAGGGATGATCAACAATCAACGGCTGTAAGATGCAATCCAGAAATGGTGAAATTACCTAAAACCCTGAGTCCCTGGGATTTTTTTCAACATGTTTATGGTTCATTTTGTCTTTTAGTCTTGTGTTGCTTTTGTTCATTTTTTGCATAATAAAGTATAGTGTAGCTATCCCTAGTAGGGTATCCCCCTTTTTGCATGTACTTTAGTCTTTTTTATTTTTGTGTTCAGATAGTCTGATGCCTGTCTCCAATGTGCTGCTGCATTGATTGATGATCCACATTGGCTACATATATATTCACCTATAGATTAATGTTTTACATAATTTTAGTTGTGTAGTTATCTCTTTTGCATCATATATGCTTTTAACATCTTTATTTCTATGCATCTCTTTCTTTGCACTTATTTTGGTGTTTCATTTTTGTTGCTAGGCAACGATGTATTGGTCAGCTAACCGGGTCAGATAAAATCAGATGACATCACTTCTTGGTGTGGTTCTTCCGGTGCTCAGGTGGTGGGACACACTGTCGGGGTGTGGGTTCTTCTAATTAGGTAAGTAATGTACTATTTGTTTCTGTGTACCTTGACAAAAGAGAATTATGAGCTCTGAAATGTTGGTGGAATCTATAAACTACATTTCTCTACCACCTATGCCACCTATGGCCTTCCTAGTATCAAATTCTGTTGCTGTATTGTTTACATTGGGAAGGCACCAGGGCAGCATTTATGACAACTTGGACCACTAAGTGTCATTTTTTTCTCTGACTGTTTTATATATATATATATATATATATATATATATACTGTAAATATATATATATATATATATATATATATATATACAGTCAGGTGCATAAATATTGGGACACTGACAGACTTTTCATATTTTGGCCTCCATTCACCACCACTATGGCTTTGAAATGAAACAAACAAGATGTGCTTTAACTGCAGACTTTCAGATTTAATTTGAGGGTAATTACATCCAAATCAGGTGAATGGTGTAGGAATTACAATGGTTTCTATATGTGCCTCCCACTTTTTAAGGGGCCAAAAGTAATGGGACAAACTAAACAATCCTAAATGTAACTTTCACTTTTTAATACTTTGGTGCAAATCATTTGCAGGCAATTATAGCTTGAAGTCAGGAATACATAGACATCACCAGATGCTGGGTTTCATCCCTGGTGATGCTCTGCCAGGCCTCTATTGCAAATGTCTTCAGTTCCTGCTTGTTCTTGGGGCATTTTCCCTTCAGTTTTGTCTTCATCAAGTGAAATGCATGCTCAATCACATTCAGGTCAGGGGATTGACTTGGCCATTGCATAACATTCCACTTTTTAGCCTTAAAAAACTCTTTGGTTGCTTATGCAGTATGCTTCGGGTAATTGTCCATCTGCACTGTGAAGCGCCATCAAATGAGTTCTGAAGCATTTGACTGAATAAGAGCATATAATATTGCCCGAAACACTTCTGAATTCATTCTGCTGCTTTTGTCAGCATTCACATCATCAATAAATACAAGGGAACCAGTTCCATTGGCAGTAATACATGCCCATGCCATGACACTACCAGCACCATGCTTCACTGATGAGGTGGTATGTTTTGGATCATGAGCAGTTCCTTTCCTTCTCCAGACTCTTCTCTTCCCATCACTCTGGTACAAGTTGATCTTTATCTCATCTGTCCATAGGACGTTGTTTCAGAACTGTAATGGCTTTTTTAGATGTTGTTTGGCAAACTCTAATCTGGTCTTCCTGTTTTTATAGCTCACCAATGGTTTACATCTTGTGGTGAACTCGCTATATTCACTCTTGTGAAGTCTTCTCTTGATTGTTGACTTTGACACATATACACCTACCTCCTGGAGAGTGTTCTTGATTTGGCCAACTGTTGTGAAGGGGTTTTTCTTCACCAAGGAAATAATTATTTTGTCATCCACCATAGTTTTTTCTGTGGTTTTCCGGGTCTTTTGGTGTTGCTGAGTTCTCCGGTGCATTCTTTCTTTTTAAGAATGTTCCAAACAGTTGATTTGGCCACACCTTATGTTTTCGCTATCTCTCTGATGGGTTTGTTTTGATTTTTCAGCCTAATGATGGCTTGCTTCACTGATAGTGACAGCTCTTTGGATCTCATAGAGAGTTGACAGCAACTGATTCCAAATGCAAATGTCACACCTAGAATCAACTCCAGACCTTTTACCTGCTTAATTTATAATGAAATAACGAGGGTATAGCCCACACCTGTCCATGAAATAGCTTTTGAGTTGATAGTTCCATTACTTTTGGCCCCTTAAAAAGTGGGAGGCACATATAGAAACCATTGTAATTCCTCCACTGTTCACCTGATTTGGATGTAATTACCCTCAAATGAAATCTGAAAGTCTGCAGTTAAAGCACATCTTGTTTGTTTCATTTCAAAGCCATTGTGGTGGTGAATAGAGGCCAAAATATGAAAATTATGTCAATGTCCCAATATTTATGCACCTGACTGTGTGTGTATATATATATATATATATATATATATACATGCACATATGTTTCCTGTTACATATTTGCTCATAGGACACCATACAGTTTTCTAAGTTGCACCATGGTGCAGTAAGGAACAGGAAAACTTAACAATATCCATGGCATGCAAAACACAGCTTCACCACTGGGTGACCATTGTTTTACTGAATATGTGTGAATACAGAAAGTGGTGAATACAGCAGCGGTTGGATACAATATGGCACTATAGAACACAATAGTACAGTAAGCCCTGACAGGCAGAACAATAACATTCTGTACAGTATTGCAGAATGTAAACAGTGTCTTTAATACAGTATACATTACTGTAGTAATTCTGCATGGCTGACTATTTTCGACTGTAATGTGCAGCATTCACACAGTGATAGCATGTCTTAGAAATTAGTAGTGGGGTTTTAGCAGCACTGTATGAATTCATCAATGAACCACAATTCTCAGCCCTGAAAGAGGTGTCTTTAAATTGCAAACTGATAGACTGTGCATTTTCTGCTGCACACTTATAGGAATATCAGCACTGCTGTGCTCATTGGAGTTTGTACAACATTTCAATACTTGGTACACATCAGTAAGTGCCAGTCACTACCAGCAATGTAGAAAGTGGTGTGTAACACACAGTGATGACATTCCTGAGAAATGAGTAGTGGGACTTGAGTAGCGGTGTATGAAACTATGCTTAAACTACTGTACAAATCTCGGCCCAGATAGAGGTATCTTTGAACTGCAAACAGACTGTACATTTTATGCAGCACACTTGCAGCTATGTCTGCACGACTGTGCCACTAGGAACTTGTACAACATGTCGCTAATTGGTACACATCAGTAAGTGCCGTTTACAGTGGCAATGTAGAAAGTGGTGTGCTATGCTCACACAGTGATGGCATGTCTTAGAAACTAGTATTGGGGTCTGAGTAGCGGTGCACAAAAACATCACTGATCTACAAGTCTCAGCACAGAAAGAGGCGTCTCTGGATTACAAACTGGTATACATCCATATGCGTTGGTTACTGTGGCACTGTAGAAAGTGGTGTGCCACACTCACACAGTGATAGCATGCCTACAAAATGAACAGTGGGATCATCACAGAACTTCATGTCTCAGCGAAGATACTGTATACAGTAGGTGTCTTTAGATTACAAAATTAATGTGCATTTTCTTCAGCACACTTGCAGCAAGTGCCTGTGTTGTGATCTGGTAATACTACATTATGCCTCAATGTTCAGTGTGTGCACGGCTTGCTGTATAGTGTTTTATACGGTGAATAAGACTGTAAGGGGACACATACACTACAAAATATTAGAGTTTTCTTTAATTTATAATTTAGTGCTAGGTGTAAATCCTGACAGGAAACACACTGAAGTAAAACAATACTCTAATTATATTATATAATATAATTTTTTAAGAATTAATGGTGTTGATTGTTGAGGGGGAGGGCTACTGTGCTGTTTGAAATCTTTGGAGCAGGTGGTGTGATCACATTACAAACTTTGGGTGCCCTCAAGGTCCCTTCCCCAAAATCAAGCAAGAGCCTTTCATTAACATAATAAAGGATGCTTTGTTAGCCATTTATGAAGTTAGCTCAAGCTCTGTCCTTGCAATTATAATATTTGTGGCTTGAAAAGTAGAGGAATAGTGACCATTGCTGTGATGCTATCCCCTACCAATAGGAGAATTGCTGTGCTGCTAGGAGTTTGTACAACAAGTTGCTAATTGGTAAACATCAGTAAGTGCCAGATAACTTCACAATGTAGACAGTGGGGTCATGCCTTAAAAATTTGGAGTGGGGTCTGAGCACAGCAGTGCTGACATTGCTGCAAGTGTGTGGCATAAAATGCATAGTCAGTTTGTAATCCAGAGACACCTCTTTCTGGGCTGAGACTTGTAATTCAGTGATGGTATTATACAGTGCCCTTCAAACCTAACTGTTTATATTTAAGGCATGTTATCACTGTACGAAGGCGGCACATGGCTGCAGAACAATGTGACACTGACTGGCACCAACTTTCGTGTCATCTGGATCATAACTGTATCTAGCATAATATACTATAGTAATGATGACAGAACACATGTTATCCTGTGTCAGCTGCTCTATTGGCCTTGTGATAAAAGCTTTGTGTGGTTACTGTTTAAAATTTAAAAGCCATAAGTTAGTTGACAGGTGACCTTCAAACCAGATATTATGTCAATTCAAACTATGGGACAGCGGTTAAAAGGTTTTTTATAAGTATGACTGATAGTGTAGGACCTGCAGAGAAATGGGATCCCATGATGTGGACTGCAGGCTTAAATGCATGGATAAATCCATGAACCAAAACCACATCATTTATGTACTATGGTGAGTAATCTTATAATGGTGAGTGCTGAGGTTTGTTATATATATATATATATATATATATATATATGTCAGACAATGTAGTTGACAACAGGTGCTTATTAGTGCAATTTCTAAATGATTTATTAAGTGAAAGTATGCAACTTGTGCAAAGTTATGAAGTATGACAAAAGTGCAAATGTGTTTATTAACTGTGACAACAAAAAGTGACTCAGTGCACAATATATGCTTAATCCTAATATGTAGATTAGAGCATTTGGAAAACTTTTTAGTAAAATTAAAACTGACTTAAGGATTCATAGGTGTAAAAATACAATTTATTAATAATCAAGGTAAAAGAAAGAGAGAAAAAAAGGACAGATCATCCAATTTAAACATAGAACATATATAGAAATATAAAAAGAAGAATAAGAATTGGAGGAATAAACTAAAAAGCAAAAAAAATGCAATATTTTAGTCTAAATTTTTTGGGGGGAATTCAGAGATCAGCATCTTTCAGCAGTGTTTGGGAAAGTTCATAATGGCAGTAGGCAGGGTCCCAACATGTTTCATCCTCTTATCTGGACTTCATCAAGGAGATGTGTGTAGGGAGACAGAGCAGGGTTTTTATAGCAAAGGTTAGGCCCAAACCTAGATCACATGTGTCAATAATTGATGACATCATTTCCTGTGTATGTTTTGGTCTTAAATCCCTCTTTGCAGATAGTTTCATGTCTGGAGTGTGTGATGTAGCATTGTTCATAGGTATACATCCTAAGGGAAAGAAATGGTGGTAACTATTTTGTTTTTAGTTGTAAAAGAATGGACAGTGACCACCGTGGAACGCATATGTAATATACCATGTCAATTTCACCCACCGGGATCATGGGAGATATGCGTCACTTCTGCCCAATGTGTACATCACGGCTGTGTGCATGCTACATGTAGTACTGTGTTAATAGCTGACACACTTATGGAACACATCACATCACTTCCATCCACCGGGGTCATGGGGGATGTGCATCACTTCCTCCCTCTGTGTCCATTGCAGTTTATGTGTATTATGCTACTCGCTGGAGAGATTATGTATGGATAATTATATTATCCAGAGGCACTGTAAGGGGTAAATTGGATTCCTTTGAAGTAAACAGCCCATATATGAATCCTCTTGGCCACTTCTGGTCTTTGAATCGTACAATTACTACCGTTCCCTGGAACACAAAGTGGCCATCTTTGTAGTTTTTAAAGGCTGATGATTGCAGATAACCTTCTTTAGTCCATGACTTTAGTATATAGACACGACTTCCAGTCTTCAAAATGTGAATAGGCCATATTTGATGATATCTGAAACTGTTGGACATTTTCTAGAAGTCAATATGGTTTATTTGAGCCATTCATATGAGGTCATCTTAGGTGGTTCTAGGAACTGCTGGCCATTTTATAGAAGTCCATTTTGGCCTTTGGTACTCATTCCTTCATGTGAGGTCATCTTTCATGGTTCCTACAGTATATATTCAAAATATAGTTAAAACGGGAGCACCAATACATATACATAGGAAATAATGAAGCCATGTATTTTACCTATAATATATGATGTGGGGGCCATATTTGGTATTGGGAATTAATGATTTGATATATGCTCAATATCACTAATATTATAGACGAGGAATAAAACAAACAAAACAAAAACATTAAAATTTTGCTCAATACATGGGTTTATAAAAATTCTTATAGATACAATTATAATTTGTATGCTTAGCAAGAACCTAATGATTACCACATATATCAAAAGTGTGAAACCCGACAAAGAGCCAAATACCATTTCTATGCATTTATTAAGAGTTAAACTGTTCACTACAACACCAGGTCGTCCTAAGCAGTACTCCAGCCAAGTACTGAATAGGCCCAACAATGCTTCACTTCTTAGTATCAGACGAGGTTGGGAATAAACATGCTGGTATGGTTGTAGAGATGTTATCTCCTGTGCATCTATTTGTGGATATTGCTCTGAGATATCCTGTGTTCCAGTATGATAAGTAGTTAATCATAGGACAGTTAGCTTCCAATTTATTATTTTTACAGTGCATTATAATACGGTTATATCTTGAGTGGGCTTTTTGGATGAGTCAATGGCCTCTATTGGTCTTTTTGATGGAAGGACAAGTCAAGAGCCTTGTCTATTGGTATAAGTCTGGAAATGTTCCTCATATAAATGGGCATTTTTATTATCATAATTGAACCCCATAGGGAATAAATTGCTAAGTTCAAAGTTCCAGAACATTTTGTGTTGTAAAAGTTTTATACTCAGATCCCCTCCTCTTTCTCCCATGGTGACATGCTCAATCACTTTAATTGAGAGTTCTTCTGGGTTTGATCCATGATGTGTGGCGAAATGTTTTGAAACCATATGGCTTACTACCTTATTTTTTATATTTCTGGTGTGTTCTGGCACTCTGAGTTTCAGTGGCCTCTTAGTTTTACCCATGTACTTGGTGTCACATGAGCACTCTAACAGTTAAATGACTGAGGCGGAGTTACAATTCAAAAACTCTTTTACTCTGTATTCCTTTGAGTTATTGTGGTTCCTGAAAGATTTCCTCTATGCATGTAGGAACTTATAGGTGTTGCACCAACCATGTTTGAAGCACCCCGTGCATTTGGGTAGATTTCCCTTTTGTTCTGATATATAACTTTTCAGAAAACTAGGGGCTAAGGTGTCCTTTAAGCTCTTTGTTTTCCTAAATACCATTGGTGGCTTTGGTGGGATCACATCTTTCAGAATAGGATCCAGCAGTAGAATGTTCCAATATTTTGATAGGGTTCCCCTTATTTTTTTCTCTTGTTTGCTATAAGTGGTAATGAATGGAGTTATATCTTTATTTTGCTTCTCTTTATATGTCAATAGTTCTGACCTCACCAGTTTTTCAGTTTTCTGAATGGCTTTGCTGATGATATCCACCAGGTATTCTTAATCTTTGAACCTTTCTTGATAGATTTTAATCTGTTGATTACACATGTCTTTGCCTCTGCAATTGCTGTTAATACTGTTGGACTGTGAGCAAGGGATGTTATACTTCCAACTATTCAAATGGTTGCTCTTATAGTGTAAATAACTGTTGGTGTCAACTTTTCTTAATAACGTTTTTTGTAAGGATATTATCATCTTCCCCTGTTAACACTAAGTCTAGAAACTCTATAGAGTGCTTACTAATGTTGGAAGTAAATTTTAAATGCATATTGTTATCTGATATATGGGATAATATTTACTCGAAAACATCCTGCGAACATTCCCAAACAATTAAAATGTCATCGATATACCTTTTATTAAAAATAATGTTCTCTTTAAAAGAATTGTTGATATACACATAGTTCTCTTCCCAACAACCCATAAACAAGTTTGCAAAGTTGGGGCCAAATGTTGTCCCCATTGCTGTTCCACATATTTGTCTATAAAACTTGACTAAAAATTTAAAATATGTATGTTTCAATATAAAAGCCATTAAATCACATAAAAATCTATGTGTGCAATGTTCAATGAAATATATTGATTGAAAAAATGTCTGCTGGCATTAATCCCTTTGTGATGCTCAATGCACGTATATAATGACTGCACTTCTATGTTGACCCAGAAGTATGTATTCTTCTATTTTAATCTCTCCAATGCTTGTAATACATGTGCCATATCCTTTAAATATGATTCAATATTTTGTACATATTTTTTTTAAAAAGATGTCCACATACTCAGAAATGTTTGTGTTGAGTTACTCAATCCCAGCAATTATTGGTCTACCCGGTGGTTCCACCAAGGATTTATGTATATTTGGTAAAATATAAAAAAATGGGTGTTATGGGACTAGTTTTCATTTAGTATTGGAATTCATTATATACAGACTATCATTGTATAATCCATATACCAATAGGGTTCTTAACTCATCAATTTATCCTTCAAGAGGGTCATTCTCAAGCAGGGTATATGAATCCTTGTCCCCTAGAACTCTGTCTGCCTCCTTTAGGTAATAGGACTGGTCAATTAGTACTAGTCCCCCCCTTGATCTTTGTCTCATCTGTCCATAGGATGTTGTTTCAGAACTGTAATGGCTTTTTTAGATGTTGTTTGGCAAACTCTAATCTGGTCTTCCTGTTTTTATAGCTCACCAATGGTTTACATCTTGTGGTGAACTCGCTATATTCACTCTTGTGAAGTCTTCTCTTGATTGTTGACTTTGACACATATACACCTACCTCCTGGAGAGTGTTCTTGATTTGGCCAACTGTTGAGAAGGGGTTTTTCTTCACCAAGGAAATAATTATTTTGTCATCCACCACAGTTTTTTTCTGTGGTTTTCCGGGTCTTTTGGTGTTGCTGAGTTCTCCGGTGCATTCTTTCTTTTTAAGAATGTTCCAAACAGTTGATTTGGCCACACCTTTTGTTTTTGCTATCTCTCTGATGGGTTTGTTTTGATTTTTTAGCCTAATGATGGCTTGCTTCACTGATAGTGACAGCTCTTTGGATCTCATAGAGAGTTGACAGCAACTGATTCCAAATGCAAATGTCACACCTAGAATCAACTCCAGACCTTCTACCTACTTAATTTATAATGAAATAACGAGGGTATAGCACACACCTGTCCATGAAATAGCTTTTGAGTTGATAGTTCCATTACTTTTTGCCCCTTAAAAAGTGGGAGGCACATATAGAAACCGTTGTAATTCCTCCACCGTTCACCTGATTTGGATGTAATTACCCTCAAATGAAATCTGAAAGTCTGCAGTTAAAGCACATCTTGTTTGTTTCATTTCAAAGCCATTGTGGTGGTGAATAGAGGCCAAAATATGAAAATTATGTCAATGTCCCAATATTTATGCACCTGACTGTGTGTATATATATATATATATATATATATATACATGCACATATGTTTCCTGTTACATATTTGCTCATAGCACACCATACAGTTTTCTAAGTTGCACTATGGTGCAGTAAGGAACAGGAAAACTTAACAATATCCATGGCATGCAAAACACAGCTTCACCACTGGGTGACCATTGTTTTACTGAATATGTGTGAATACAGTAAGTGGTGAATACAGCAGCGGTTGGATACAATATGGCACTATAGAACACAATAGTACAGTAAGCCCTGACAGGCAGAACAATAACATTCTGTACAGTATTGCAGAATGTAAACAGTGTCTTTAATACAGTATACATTACTGTAGTAATTCTGCATGGCTGACTATTTTCGACAGTAATGTGCAGCATTCACACAGTGATAGCATGTCTTAGAAATTAGTAGTGGGGTTTTAGCAGCACTGTATGAATTCATCAATGAACCACAATTCTCAGCCCTGAAAGAGGTGTCTTTAAATTGCAAACTGATAGACTGTGCATTTTATGCTGCACACTTATAGGAATATCAGCACTGCTGTGCTCATTGGAGTTTATACAACATTTCAATACTTGGTACACATCAGTAAGTGCCAGTCACTACAGCAATGTAGAAAGTGGTGTGTAACACACAGTGATGACATCCCTTAGAAATGAGTAGTGGGACTTGAGTAGCGGTGTATGAAACTATGCTTAAACTACTGTACAAATCTCGGCCCTGATAGAGGTATCTTTGAACTGCAAACTGACTGTACATTTTATGCAGCACACTTGCAGCTATGTCTGTACGACTGTGCCACTAGGAACTTGTACAACATGTCACTAATTGGTACACATCAGTAAGTGCCGTTTACTGTGGCACTGTAGAAAGTGGTGTGCTATGCTCACACAGTGATGGCATGTCTTAGAAACTAGTATTGGGGTCTGAGTAGCGGTGCACAAAAACATCACTGATCTACAAGTCTCTGCACAGAAAGAGGCGTCTCTGGATTACAAACTGGTATACATCCATATGCGTTGGTTACTGTGGCACTGTAGAAAGTGGTGTGCCACACTCACACAGTGATAGCATGCCTACAAAATGAACAGTGGGATCATCACAGAACTTCATGTCTCAGCAAAGATACAGTATACAGTAGGTGTCTTTAGATTACAAAATTAATGTGCATTTTCTTCAGCACACTTGCAGCAAGTGCCTGTGTTGTGATCTGGTAATACTACATTATGCCTCAATGTTCAGTGTGTGCACAGCTTGCTGTATAGTGTTTTATATGGTGAATAAGATTGTACAAAATTTTAGAGTTTTCTTTAATTTATAATTTAGTGCTAGGTGTAAATCCTGACAGGAAACACACTGAAGTAAAACAATACTCTAATTATATTATATAATATAATTTTTTAAGAATTAATGGTGTTGATTGTTGAGGGGGTGGGCTACTGTGCTGTTTGAAATCTTTGGAGCAGGTGGTGTGATCACATTACAAACTTTGGGTGCCCTCAAGGTCCCTTCCCCAAAATCAAGCAAGAGCCTTTCATTAACATAATAAAGGATGCTTTGTTAGCCATTTATGCAGTTAGCTCAAGCTCTGTCCTTGCAATTATAATATTTGTGGCTTAAAAAGGAGAGGAATAGTGACCATTGCTGTGATGCTATCCCCTACCAATAGGAGAATTGCTGTGCTGCTAGGAGTTTGTACAACAAGTTGCTAATTGGTAAACATCAGTAAGTGCCAGATAACTTCACAATGTAGACAGTGGGGTCATGCCTTAAAAATTTGGAGTGGGGTCTGAGCACAGCAGTGCTGACATTGCTGCAAGTGTGCGGCATAAAATGCATAGTCAGTTTGTAATCCAGAGACACCTCTTTCTGGGCTGAGACTTGTAATTCAGTGATGGTATTATACAGTGCCCTTCAAACCTAACTGTTTATATTTAAGGCATGTTATCACTGTACGAAGGCGGCACATGGCTGCAGAACAATGTGACACTGACTGGCACCAACTTTCGTGTAATCTGGATCATAACTGTATCTAGCATAATATACTATAGTAATGATGACAGAACAAATGTTATCCTGTGTCAGCTGCTCTATTGGCCTTGTGATAAAAGCTTTGTGTGGTGACTGTTTAAAATTTAAAAGCCATAAGTTAGTTGACAGGTGACCTTCAAACCAGATATTATGTCAATTCAAACTATGGGACAGCGGTTAAAAGGTTTTTTATAAGTATGACTGATAGTGTAGGACCTGCAGAGAAATGGGATCCCATGATGTGGACTGCAGGCTTAAATGCATGGATAAATCCATGAACCAAAACCACATCATTTATGTACTATGGTGAGTAATCTTATAATGGTGAGTGCTGAGGTTTGTTATATATATATATATATATATATATATATATATATATGTCAGACAATGTAGTTGACAACAGGCGCTTATTAGTGCAATTTCTAAATGATTTATTAAGTGAAAGTATGCAACTTGTGCAAAGTTATGAAGTATGACAAAAGTGCAAATGTGTTTATTAACTGTGACAACAAAAAGTGACTCAGTGCACAATATATGCTTAATCCTAATATGTAGATTAGAGCATTTGGAAAACTTTTTAGTAAAATTAAAACTGACTTAAGGATTCATAGGTGTAAAAATACAATTTATTAATAATCAAGGTAAAAGAAAGAGAGAAAAAAAGGACAGATCATCCAATTTAAACATAGAACATATATAGAAATATAAAAAGAAGAATAAGAATTGGAGGAATAAACTAAAAAGCAAAAAAAATGCAATATTTTAGTCTAAATTTTTTTGGGGGAATTCAGAGATCAGCATCTTTCAGCAGTGTTTGGGAAAGTTCATAATGGCAGTAGGCAGGGTCCCAACATGTTTCATCCTCTTATCTGGACTTCATCAAGGAGATGTGTGTAGGGAGACAGAGCAGGGTTTTTATAGCAAAGGTTAGGCCCAAACCTAGATCACATGTGTCAATAATTGATGACATCATTTCCTGTGTATGTTTTGGTCTTAAATCCCTCTTTGCAGATAGTTTCATGTCTGGAGTGTGTGATGTAGCATTGTTCATAGGTATACATCCTAAGGGAAAGAAATGGTGGTAACTATTTTGTTTTTAGTTGTAAAAGAATGGACAGTGACCACCGTGGAACGCATATGTAATATACCATGTCAATTTCACCCACCGGGATCATGGGAGATATGCGTCACTTCTGCCCAATGTGTACATCACGGCTGTGTGCATGCTACATGTAGTACTGTGTTAATAGCTGACACACTTATGGAACACATCACATCACTTCCATCCACCGGGGTCATGGGGGATGTGCATCACTTCCTCCCTCTGTGTCCATTGCAGTTTATGTGTATTATGCTACTCGCTGGAGAGATTATGTATGGATAATTATATTATCCAGAGGCACTGTAAGGGGTAAATTGGATTCCTTTGAAGTAAACAGCCCATATATGAATCCTCTTGGCCACTTCTGGTCTTTGAATCGTACAATTACTACCGTTCCCTGGAACACAAAGTGGCCATCTTTGTAGTTTTTAAAGGCTGATGATTGCAGATAACCTTCTTTAGTCCATGACTTTAGTATATAGACACGACTTCCAGTCTTCAAAATGTGAATAGGCCATATTTGATGATATCTGGAACTGGTGGACATTTTCTAGAAGTCAATATGGTTTATTTGAGCCATTCATATGAGGTCATCTTAGGTGGTTCTAGGAACTGCTGGCCATTTTATAGAAGTCCATTTTGGCCTTTGGTACTCATTCCTTCATGTGAGGTCATCTTTCATGGTTCCTACAGTATATATTCAAAATATAGTTAAAACGGGAGCACCAATACATATACATAGGAAATAATGAAGCCATGTATTTTACCTATAATATATGATGTGGGGGCCATATTTGGTATTGGGAATTAATGATTTGATATATGCTCAATATCACTAATATTATAGATGAGGAATAAAACAAACAAAACAAAAACATTAAAATTTTGCTCAATACATGGGTTTATAAAAATTCTTATAGATACAATTATAATTTGTATGCTTAGCAAGAACCTAATGATTACCACATATATCAAAAGTGTGAAACCCGACAAAGAGCCAAATACCATTTCTATGCATTTATTAAGAGTTAAACTGTTCACTACAACACCAGGTCATCCTAAGCAGTACTCCAGCCAAGTACTGAATAGGCCCAACAATGCTTCACTTCTTAGTATCAGACGAGGTTGGGAATAAACATGCTGGTATGGTTGTAGAGATGTTATCTCCTGTGCATCTATTTGTGGATATTGCTCTGAGATATCCTGTGTTCCAGTATGATAAGTAGTTAATCATAGGACAGTTAGCTTCCAATTTATTATTTTTACAGTGCATTATAATACGGTTATATCTTGAGTGGGCTTTTTGGATGAGTCAATGGCCTCTATTGGTCTTTTTGATGGAAGGACAAGTCAAGAGCCTTGTCTATTGGTATAAGTCTGGAAATGTTCCTCATATAAATGGGCATTTTTATTATCATAATTGAACCCCATAGGGAATAAATTGCTAAGTTCAAAGTTCCAGAACATTTTGTGTTGTAAAAGTTTTATGCTCAGATCCCCTCCTCTTTCTCCCATGGTGACATGCTCAATCACTTTAATTGAGAGTTCTTCTGGGTTTGATCCATGATGTGTGGCAAAATGTTTTGAAACCATATGGCTTACTACCTTATTTTTTATATTTCTGGTGTGTTCTGGCACTCTGAGTTTCAGTGGCCTCTTAGTTTTACCCATGTACTTGGTGTCACATGAGCACTCTAACAGTTAAATGACTGAGGCGGAGTTACAATTCAAAAACTCTTTTACTCTGTATTCCTTTGAGTTATTGTGGTTCCTGAAAGATTTCCTCTATGCATGTAGGAACTTATAGGTGTTGCACCAACCATGTTTGAAGCACCCCGTGCATTTGGGTAGATTTCCCTTTTGTTCTGATATATAACTTTTCAGAAAACTAGGGGCTAAGGTGTCCTTTAAGCTCTTTGCTTTCCTAAATACCATTGGTGGCTTTGGTGGGATCACATCTTTCAGAATAGGATCCAGCAGTAGAATGTTCCAATATTTCGATAGGGTTCCCCTTATTTTTTTCTCTTGTTTGCTATAAGTGGTAATGAATGGAGTTATATCTTTATTTTGCTTCTCTTTATATGTCAATAGTTCTGACCTCACCAGTTTTTCAGTTTTCTGAATGGCTTTGCTGATGATATCCACCAGGTATTCTTAATCTTTGAACCTTTCTTGATAGATTTTAATCTGTTGATTACACATGTCTTTGCCTCTGCAATTGCTGTTAATACTGTTGGACTGTGAGCAAGGGATGTTATACTTCCAACTATTCAAATGGTTGCTCTTATAGTGTAAATAACTGTTGGTGTCAACTTTTCTTAATAACGTTTTTTGTAAGGATATTATCATCTTCCCCTGTTAACACTAAGTCTAGAAACTCTATAGAGTGCTTACTAATGTTGGAAGTAAATTTTAAATGCATATTGTTATCTGATATATGGGATAATATTTACTCGAAAACATCCTGCGAACATTCCCAAACAATTAAAATGTCATCGATATACCTTTTATTAAAAATAATGTTCTCTTTAAAAGAATTGTTGATATACACATAGTTCTCTTCCCAACAACCCATAAACAAGTTTGCAAAGTTGGGGCCAAATGTTGTCCCCATTGCTGTTCCACATATTTGTCTATAAAACTTGACTAAAAATTTAAAATATGTATGTTTCAATATAAAAGCCATTAAATCACATAAAAATCTATGTGTGCAATGTTCAATGAAATATATTGATTGAAAAAATGTCTGCTGGCATTAATCCCTTTGTGATGCTCAATGCACGTATATAATGACTGCACTTCTATGTTGACCCAGAAGTATGTATTCTTCTATTTTAATCTCTCCAATGCTTGTAATACATGTGCCATATCCTTTAAATATGATTCAATATTTTGTACATATTTTTTTTAAAAAGATGTCCACATACTCAGAAATGTTTGTGTTGAGTTACTCAATCCCAGCAATTATTGGTCTACCCGGTGGTTCCACCAAGGATTTATGTATATTTGGTAAAATATAAAAAAATGGGTGTTATGGGACTAGTTTTCATTTAGTATTGGAATTCATTATATACAGACTATCATTGTATAATCCATATACCAATAGGGTTCTTAACTCATCAATTTATCCTTCAAGAGGGTCATTCTCAAGCAGGGTATATGAATCCTTGTCCCCTAGAACTCTGTCTGCCTCCTTTAGGTAATAGGACTGGTCAATTAGTACTAGTCCCCCCCTTGATCTTTGTCTCATCTGTCCATAGGATGTTGTTTCAGAACTGTAATGGCTTTTTTAGATGTTGTTTGGCAAACTCTAATCTGGTCTTCCTGTTTTTATAGCTCACCAATGGTTTACATCTTGTGGTGAACTCGCTATATTCACTCTTGTGAAGTCTTCTCTTGATTGTTGACTTTGACACATATACACCTACCTCCTGGAGAGTGTTCTTGATTTGGCCAACTGTTGAGAAGGGGTTTTTCTTCACCAAGGAAATAATTATTTTGTCATCCACCACAGTTTTTTTCTGTGGTTTTCCGGGTCTTTTGGTGTTGCTGAGTTCTCCGGTGCATTCTTTCTTTTTAAGAATGTTCCAAACAGTTGATTTGGCCACACCTTTTGTTTTTGCTATCTCTCTGATGGGTTTGTTTTGATTTTTTAGCCTAATGATGGCTTGCTTCACTGATAGTGACAGCTCTTTGGATCTCATAGAGAGTTGACAGCAACTGATTCCAAATGCAAATGTCACACCTAGAATCAACTCCAGACCTTCTACCTACTTAATTTATAATGAAATAACGAGGGTATAGCACACACCTGTCCATGAAATAGCTTTTGAGTTGATAGTTCCATTACTTTTTGCCCCTTAAAAAGTGGGAGGCACATATAGAAACCGTTGTAATTCCTCCACCGTTCACCTGATTTGGATGTAATTACCCTCAAATGAAATCTGAAAGTCTGCAGTTAAAGCACATCTTGTTTGTTTCATTTCAAAGCCATTGTGGTGGTGAATAGAGGCCAAAATATGAAAATTATGTCAATGTCCCAATATTTATGCACCTGACTGTGTGTATATATATATATATATATATATATATATATATATATACATGCACATATGTTTCCTGTTACATATTTGCTCATAGCACACCATACAGTTTTCTAAGTTGCACTATGGTGCAGTAAGGAACAGGAAAACTTAACAATATCCATGGCATGCAAAACACAGCTTCACCACTGGGTGACCATTGTTTTACTGAATATGTGTGAATACAGTAAGTGGTGAATACAGCAGCGGTTGGATACAATATGGCACTATAGAACACAATAGTACAGTAAGCCCTGACAGGCAGAACAATAACATTCTGTACAGTATTGCAGAATGTAAACAGTGTCTTTAATACAGTATACATTACTGTAGTAATTCTGCATGGCTGACTATTTTCGACAGTAATGTGCAGCATTCACACAGTGATAGCATGTCTTAGAAATTAGTAGTGGGGTTTTAGCAGCACTGTATGAATTCATCAATGAACCACAATTCTCAGCCCTGAAAGAGGTGTCTTTAAATTGCAAACTGATAGACTGTGCATTTTATGCTGCACACTTATAGGAATATCAGCACTGCTGTGCTCATTGGAGTTTATACAACATTTCAATACTTGGTACACATCAGTAAGTGCCAGTCACTACAGCAATGTAGAAAGTGGTGTGTAACACACAGTGATGACATTCCTTAGAAATGAGTAGTGGGACTTGAGTAGCGGTGTATGAAACTATGCTTAAACTACTGTACAAATCTCGGCCCTGATAGAGGTATCTTTGAACTGCAAACTGACTGTACATTTTATGCAGCACACTTGCAGCTATGTCTGTACGACTGTGCCACTAGGAACTTGTACAACATGTCACTAATTGGTACACATCAGTAAGTGCCGTTTACTGTGGCACTGTAGAAAGTGGTGTGCTATGCTCACACAGTGATGGCATGTCTTAGAAACTAGTATTGGGGTCTGAGTAGCGGTGCACAAAAACATCACTGATCTACAAGTCTCTGCACAGAAAGAGGCGTCTCTGGATTACAAACTGGTATACATCCATATGCGTTGGTTACTGTGGCACTGTAGAAAGTGGTGTGCCACACTCACACAGTGATAGCATGCCTACAAAATGAACAGTGGGATCATCACAGAACTTCATGTCTCAGCGAAGATACAGTATACAGTAGGTGTCTTTAGATTACAAAATTAATGTGCATTTTCTTCAGCACACTTGCAGCAAGTGCCTGTGTTGTGATCTGGTAATACTACATTATGCCTCAATGTTCAGTGTGTGCACAGCTTGCTGTATAGTGTTTTATATGGTGAATAAGATTGTACAAAATTTTAGAGTTTTCTTTAATTTATAATTTAGTGCTAGGTGTAAATCCTGACAGGAAACACACTGAAGTAAAACAATACTCTAATTATATTATATAATATAATTTTTTAAGAATTAATGGTGTTGATTGTTGAGGGGGTGGGCTACTGTGCTGTTTGAAATCTTTGGAGCAGGTGGTGTGATCACATTACAAACTTTGGGTGCCCTCAAGGTCCCTTCCCCAAAATCAAGCAAGAGACTTTCATTAACATAATAAAGGATGCTTTGTTAGCCATTTATGCAGTTAGCTCAAGCTCTGTCCTTGCAATTATAATATTTGTGGCTTAAAAAGGAGAGGAATAGTGACCATTGCTGTGATGCTATCCCCTACCAATAGGAGAATTGCTGTGCTGCTAGGAGTTTGTACAACAAGTTGCTAATTGGTAAACATCAGTAAGTGCCAGATAACTTCACAATGTAGACAGTGGGGTCATGCCTTAAAAATTTGGAGTGGGGTCTGAGCACAGCAGTGCTGACATTGCTGCAAGTGTGCGGCATAAAATGCATAGTCAGTTTGTAATCCAGAGACACCTCTTTCTGGGCTGAGACTTGTAATTCAGTGATGGTATTATACAGTGCCCTTCAAACCTAACTGTTTATATTTAAGGCATGTTATCACTGTACGAAGGCGGCACATGGCTGCAGAACAATGTGACACTGACTGGCACCAACTTTCGTGTAATCTGGATCATAACTGTATCTAGCATAATATACTATAGTAATGATGACAGAACAAATGTTATCCTGTGTCAGCTGCTCTATTGGCCTTGTGATAAAAGCTTTGTGTGGTGACTGTTTAAAATTTAAATGCCATAAGTTAGTTGACAGGTGACCTTCAAACCAGATATTATGTCAATTCAAACTATGGGACAGCGGTTAAAAGGTTTTTTATAAGTATGACTGATAGTGTAGGACCTGCAGAGAAATGGGATCCCATGATGTGGACTGCAGGCTTAAATGCATGGATAAATCCATAAACCAAAACCACATCATTTATGTACTATGGTGAGTAATCTTATAATGGTGAGTGCTGAGGTTTGTTATATATATATATATATATATATATATATATGTCAGACAATGTAGTTGACAACAGGCGCTTATTAGTGCAATTTCTAAATGATTTATTAAGTGAAAGTATGCAACTTGTGCAAAGTTATGAAGTATGACAAAAGTGCAAATGTGTTTATTAACTGTGACAACAAAAAGTGACTCAGTGCACAATATATGCTTAATCCTAATATGTAGATTAGAGCATTTGGAAAACTTTTTAGTAAAATTAAAACTGACTTAAGGATTCATAGGTGTAAAAATACAATTTATTAATAATCAAGGTAAAAGAAAGAGAGAAAAAAAGGACAGATCATCCAATTTAAACATAGAACATATATAGAAATATAAAAAGAAGAATAAGAATTGGAGGAATAAACTAAAAAGCAAAAAAAATGCAATATTTTAGTCTAAATTTTTTTGGGGGAATTCAGAGATCAGCATCTTTCAGCAGTGTTTGGGAAAGTTCATAATGGCAGTAGGCAGGGTCCCAACATGTTTCATCCTCTTATCTGGACTTCATCAAGGAGATGTGTGTAGGGAGACAGAGCAGGGTTTTTATAGCAAAGGTTAGGCCCAAACCTAGATCACATGTGTCAATAATTGATGACATCATTTCCTGTGTATGTTTTGGTCTTAAATCCCTCTTTGCAGATAGTTTCATGTCTGGAGTGTGTGATGTAGCATTGTTCATAGGTATACATCCTAAGGGAAAGAAATGGTGGTAACTATTTTGTTTTTAGTTGTAAAAGAATGGACAGTGACCACCGTGGAACGCATATGTAATATACCATGTCAATTTCACCCACCGGGATCATGGGAGATATGCGTCACTTCTGCCCAATGTGTACATCACGGCTGTGTGCATGCTACATGTAGTACTGTGTTAATAGCTGACACACTTATGGAACACATCACATCACTTCCATCCACCGGGGTCATGGGGGATGTGCATCACTTCCTCCCTCTGTGTCCATTGCAGTTTATGTGTATTATGCTACTCGCTGGAGAGATTATGTATGGATAATTATATTATCCAGAGGCACTGTAAGGGGTAAATTGGATTCCTTTGAAGTAAACAGCCCATATATGAATCCTCTTGGCCACTTCTGGTCTTTGAATCGTACAATTACTACCGTTCCCTGGAACACAAAGTGGCCATCTTTGTAGTTTTTAAAGGCTGATGATTGCAGATAACCTTCTTTAGTCCATGACTTTAGTATATAGACACGACTTCCAGTCTTCAAAATGTGAATAGGCCATATTTGATGATATCTGGAACTGTTGGACATTTTCTAGAAGTCAATATGGTTTATTTGAGCCATTCATATGAGGTCATCTTAGGTGGTTCAAGGAAATGCTGGCCATTTTATAGAAGTCCATTTTGGCCTTTGGTACTCATTCCTTCATGTGAGGTCATCTTTCATGGTTCCTACAGTATATATTCAAAATATAGTTAAAACGGGAGCACCAATACATATACATAGGAAATAATGAAGCCATGTATTTTACCTATAATATATGATGTGGGGGCCATATTTGGTATTGGGAATTAATGATTTGATATATGCTCAATATCACTAATATTATAGATGAGGAATAAAACAAACAAAACAAAAACATTAAAATTTTGCTCAATACATGGGTTTATAAAAATTCTTATAGATACAATTATAATTTGTATGCTTAGCAAGAACCTAATGATTACCACATATATCAAAAGTGTGAAACCCGACAAAGAGCCAAATACCATTTCTATGCATTTATTAAGAGTTAAACTGTTCACTACAACACCAGGTCGTCCTAAGCAGTACTCCAGCCAAGTACTGAATAGGCCCAACAATGCTTCACTTCTTAGTATCAGACGAGGTTGGGAATAAACATGCTGGTATGGTTGTAGAGATGTTATCTCCTGTGCATCTATTTGTGGATATTGCTCTGAGATATCCTGTGTTCCAGTATGATAAGTAGTTAATCATAGGACAGTTAGCTTCCAATTTATTATTTTTACAGTGCATTATAATACGGTTATATCTTGAGTGGGCTTTTTGGATGAGTCAATGGCCTCTATTGGTCTTTTTGATGGAAGGACAAGTCAAGAGCCTTGTCTATTGGTATAAGTCTGGAAATGTTCCTCATATAAATGGGCATTTTTATTATCATAATTGAACCCCATAGGGAATAAATTGCTAAGTTCAAAGTTCCAGAACATTTTTTGTTTTAAAAGTTTTATGCTCAGATCCCCTCCTCTTTCTCCCATGGTGACATGCTCAATCACTTTAATTGAGAGTTCTTCTGGGTTTGATCCATGATGTGTGGCGAAATGTTTTGAAACCATATGGCTTACTACCTTATTTTTTATATTTCTGGTGTGTTCTGGCACTCTGAGTTTCAGTGGCCTCTTAGTTTTACCCATGTACTTGGTGTCACATGAGCACTCTAACAGTTAAATGACTGAGGCGGAGTTACAATTCAAAAACTCTTTTACTCTGTATTCCTTTGAGTTATTGTGGTTCCTGAAAGATTTCCTCTATGCATGTAGGAACTTATAGGTGTTGCACCAACCATGTTTGAAGCACCCCGTGCATTTGGGTAGATTTCCCTTTTGTTCTGATATATAACTTTTCAGAAAACTAGGGGCTAAGGTGTCCTTTAAGCTCTTTGCTTTCCTAAATACCATTGGTGGCTTTGGTGGGATCACATCTTTCAGAATAGGATCCAGCAGTAGAATGTTCCAATATTTTGATAGGGTTCCCCTTATTTTTTTCTCTTGTTTGCTATAAGTGGTAATGAATGGAGTTATATCTTTATTTTGCTTCTCTTTATATGTCAATAGTTCTGACCTCACCAGTTTTTCAGTTTTCTGAATGGCTTTGCTGATGATATCCACCAGGTATTCTTAATCTTTGAACCTTTCTTGATAGATTTTAATCTGTTGATTACACATGTCTTTGCCTCTGCAATTGCTGTTAATACTGTTGGACTGTGAGCAAGGGATGTTATACTTCCAACTATTCAAATGGTTGCTCTTATAGTGTAAATAACTGTTGGTGTCAACTTTTCTTAATAACGTTTTTTGTAAGGATATTATCATCTTCCCCTGTTAACACTAAGTCTAGAAACTCTATAGAGTGCTTACTAATGTTGGAAGTAAATTTTAAATGCATATTGTTATCTGATATATGGGATAATATTTACTCGAAAACATCCTGCGAACATTCCCAAACAATTAAAATGTCATCGATATACCTTTTATTAAAAATAATGTTCTCTTTAAAAGAATTGTTGATATACACATAGTTCTCTTCCCAACAACCCATAAACAAGTTTGCAAAGTTGGGGCCAAATGTTGTCCCCATTGCTGTTCCACATATTTGTCTATAAAACTTGACTAAAAATTTAAAATATGTATGTTTCAATATAAAAGCCATTAAATCACATAAAAATCTATGTGTGCAATGTTCAATGAAATATATTGATTGAAAAAATGTCTGCTGGCATTAATCCCTTTGTGATGCTCAATGCACGTATATAATGACTGCACTTCTATGTTGACCCAGAAGTATGTATTCTTCTATTTTAATCTCTCCAATGCTTGTAATACATGTGCCATATCCTTTAAATATGATTCAATATTTTGTACATATTTTTTTTAAAAAGATGTCCACATACTCAGAAATGTTTGTGTTGAGTTACTCAATCCCAGCAATTATTGGTCTACCCGGTGGTTCCACCAAGGATTTATGTATATTTGGTAAAATATAAAAAAATGGGTGTTATGGGACTAGTTTTCATTTAGTATTGGAATTCATTATATACAGACTATCATTGTATAATCCATATACCAATAGGGTTCTTAACTCATCAATTTATCCTTCAAGAGGGTCATTCTCAAGCAGGGTATATGAATCCTTGTCCCCTAGAACTCTGTCTGCCTCCTTTAGGTAATAGGACTGGTCAATTAGTACTAGTCCCCCCCTTGATCTTTGTCTCATCTGTCCATAGGATGTTGTTTCAGAACTGTAATGGCTTTTTTAGATGTTGTTTGGCAAACTCTAATCTGGTCTTCCTGTTTTTATAGCTCACCAATGGTTTACATCTTGTGGTGAACTCGCTATATTCACTCTTGTGAAGTCTTCTCTTGATTGTTGACTTTGACACATATACACCTACCTCCTGGAGAGTGTTCTTGATTTGGCCAACTGTTGAGAAGGGGTTTTTCTTCACCAAGGAAATAATTATTTTGTCATCCACCACAGTTTTTTTCTGTGGTTTTCCGGGTCTTTTGGTGTTGCTGAGTTCTCCGGTGCATTCTTTCTTTTTAAGAATGTTCCAAACAGTTGATTTGGCCACACCTTTTGTTTTTGCTATCTCTCTGATGGGTTTGTTTTGATTTTTTAGCCTAATGATGGCTTGCTTCACTGATAGTGACAGCTCTTTGGATCTCATAGAGAGTTGACAGCAACTGATTCCAAATGCAAATGTCACACCTAGAATCAACTCCAGACCTTCTACCTACTTAATTTATAATGAAATAACGAGGGTATAGCACACACCTGTCCATGAAATAGCTTTTGAGTTGATAGTTCCATTACTTTTTGCCCCTTAAAAAGTGGGAGGCACATATAGAAACCGTTGTAATTCCTCCACCGTTCACCTGATTTGGATGTAATTACCCTCAAATGAAATCTGAAAGTCTGCAGTTAAAGCACATCTTGTTTGTTTCATTTCAAAGCCATTGTGGTGGTTAATAGAGGCCAAAATATGAAAATTATGTCAATGTCCCAATATTTATGCACCTGACTGTGTGTATATATATATATATATATATATATATATATATATATACATGCACATATGTTTCCTGTTACATATTTGCTCATAGCACACCATACAGTTTTCTAAGTTGCACTATGGTGCAGTAAGGAACAGGAAAACTTAACAATATCCATGGCATGCAAAACACAGCTTCACCACTGGGTGACCATTGTTTTACTGAATATGTGTGAATACAGTAAGTGGTGAATACAGCAGCGGTTGGATACAATATGGCACTATAGAACACAATAGTACAGTAAGCCCTGACAGGCAGAACAATAACATTCTGTACAGTATTGCAGAATGTAAACAGTGTCTTTAATACAGTATACATTACTGTAGTAATTCTGCATGGCTGACTATTTTCGACAGTAATGTGCAGCATTCACACAGTGATAGCATGTCTTAGAAATTAGTAGTGGGGTTTTAGCAGCACTGTATGAATTCATCAATGAACCACAATTCTCAGCCCTGAAAGAGGTGTCTTTAAATTGCAAACTGATAGACTGTGCATTTTATGCTGCACACTTATAGGAATATCAGCACTGCTGTGCTCATTGGAGTTTATACAACATTTCAATACTTGGTACACATCAGTAAGTGCCAGTCACTACAGCAATGTAGAAAGTGGTGTGTAACACACAGTGATGACATTCCTTAGAAATGAGTAGTGGGACTTGAGTAGCGGTGTATGAAACTATGCTTAAACTACTGTACAAATCTCGGCCCTGATAGAGGTATCTTTGAACTGCAAACTGACTGTACATTTTATGCAGCACACTTGCAGCTATGTCTGTACGACTGTGCCACTAGGAACTTGTACAACATGTCACTAATTGGTACACATCAGTAAGTGCCGTTTACTGTGGCACTGTAGAAAGTGGTGTGCTATGCTCACACAGTGATGGCATGTCTTAGAAACTAGTATTGGGGTCTGAGTAGCGGTGCACAAAAACATCACTGATCTACAAGTCTCTGCACAGAAAGAGGCGTCTCTGGATTACAAACTGGTATACATCCATATGCGTTGGTTACTGTGGCACTGTAGAAAGTGGTGTGCCACACTCACACAGTGATAGCATGCCTACAAAATGAACAGTGGGATCATCACAGAACTTCATGTCTCAGCGAAGATACAGTATACAGTAGGTGTCTTTAGATTACAAAATTAATGTGCATTTTCTTCAGCACACTTGCAGCAAGTGCCTGTGTTGTGATCTGGTAATACTACATTATGCCTCAATGTTCAGTGTGTGCACAGCTTGCTGTATAGTGTTTTATATGGTGAATAAGATTGTACAAAATTTTAGAGTTTTCTTTAATTTATAATTTAGTGCTAGGTGTAAATCCTGACAGGAAACACACTGAAGTAAAACAATACTCTAATTATATTATATAATATAATTTTTTAAGAATTAATGGTGTTGATTGTTGAGGGGGTGGGCTACTGTGCTGTTTGAAATCTTTGGAGCAGGTGGTGTGATCACATTACAAACTTTGGGTGCCCTCAAGGTCCCTTCCCCAAAATCAAGCAAGAGACTTTCATTAACATAATAAAGGATGCTTTGTTAGCCATTTATGCAGTTAGCTCAAGCTCTGTCCTTGCAATTATAATATTTGTGGCTTAAAAAGGAGAGGAATAGTGACCATTGCTGTGATGCTATCCCCTACCAATAGGAGAATTGCTGTGCTGCTAGGAGTTTGTACAACAAGTTGCTAATTGGTAAACATCAGTAAGTGCCAGATAACTTCACAATGTAGACAGTGGGGTCATGCCTTAAAAATTTGGAGTGGGGTCTGAGCACAGCAGTGCTGACATTGCTGCAAGTGTGCGGCATAAAATGCATAGTCAGTTTGTAATCCAGAGACACCTCTTTCTGGGCTGAGACTTGTAATTCAGTGATGGTATTATACAGTGCCCTTCAAACCTAACTGTTTATATTTAAGGCATGTTATCACTGTACGAAGGCGGCACATGGCTGCAGAACAATGTGACACTGACTGGCACCAACTTTCGTGTAATCTGGATCATAACTGTATCTAGCATAATATACTATAGTAATGATGACAGAACAAATGTTATCCTGTGTCAGCTGCTCTATTGGCCTTGTGATAAAAGCTTTGTGTGGTGACTGTTTAAAATTTAAAAGCCATAAGTTAGTTGACAGGTGACCTTCAAACCAGATATTATGTCAATTCAAACTATGGGACAGCGGTTAAAAGGTTTTTTATAAGTATGACTGATAGTGTAGGACCTGCAGAGAAATGGGATCCCATGATGTGGACTGCAGGCTTAAATGCATGGATAAATCCATGAACCAAAACCACATCATTTATGTACTATGGTGAGTAATCTTATAATGGTGAGTGCTGAGGTTTGTTATATATATATATATATATATATATATATATGTCAGACAATGTAGTTGACAACAGGCGCTTATTAGTGCAATTTCTAAATGATTTATTAAGTGAAAGTATGCAACTTGTGCAAAGTTATGAAGTATGACAAAAGTGCAAATGTGTTTATTAACTGTGACAACAAAAAGTGACTCAGTGCACAATATATGCTTAATCCTAATATGTAGATTAGAGCATTTGGAAAACTTTTTAGTAAAATTAAAACTGACTTAAGGATTCATAGGTGTAAAAATACAATTTATTAATAATCAAGGTAAAAGAAAGAGAGAAAAAAAGGACAGATCATCCAATTTAAACATAGAACATATATAGAAATATAAAAAGAAGAATAAGAATTGGAGGAATAAACTAAAAAGCAAAAAAAATGCAATATTTTAGTCTAAATTTTTTTGGGGGAATTCAGAGATCAGCATCTTTCAGCAGTGTTTGGGAAAGTTCATAATGGCAGTAGGCAGGGTCCCAACATGTTTCATCCTCTTATCTGGACTTCATCAAGGAGATGTGTGTAGGGAGACAGAGCAGGGTTTTTATAGCAAAGGTTAGGCCCAAACCTAGATCACATGTGTCAATAATTGATGACATCATTTCCTGTGTATGTTTTGGTCTTAAATCCCTCTTTGCAGATAGTTTCATGTCTGGAGTGTGTGATGTAGCATTGTTCATAGGTATACATCCTAAGGGAAAGAAATGGTGGTAACTATTTTGTTTTTAGTTGTAAAAGAATGGACAGTGACCACCGTGGAACGCATATGTAATATACCATGTCAATTTCACCCACCGGGATCATGGGAGATATGCGTCACTTCTGCCCAATGTGTACATCACGGCTGTGTGCATGCTACATGTAGTACTGTGTTAATAGCTGACACACTTATGGAACACATCACATCACTTCCATCCACCGGGGTCATGGGGGATGTGCATCACTTCCTCCCTCTGTGTCCATTGCAGTTTATGTGTATTATGCTACTCGCTGGAGAGATTATGTATGGATAATTATATTATCCAGAGGCACTGTAAGGGGTAAATTGGATTCCTTTGAAGTAAACAGCCCATATATGAATCCTCTTGGCCACTTCTGGTCTTTGAATCGTACAATTACTACCGTTCCCTGGAACACAAAGTGGCCATCTTTGTAGTTTTTAAAGGCTGATGATTGCAGATAACCTTCTTTAGTCCATGACTTTAGTATATAGACACGACTTCCAGTCTTCAAAATGTGAATAGGCCATATTTGATGATATCTGGAACTGTTGGACATTTTCTAGAAGTCAATATGGTTTATTTGAGCCATTCATATGAGGTCATCTTAGGTGGTTCAAGGAAATGCTGGCCATTTTATAGAAGTCCATTTTGGCCTTTGGTACTCATTCCTTCATGTGAGGTCATCTTTCATGGTTCCTACAGTATATATTCAAAATATAGTTAAAACGGGAGCACCAATACATATACATAGGAAATAATGAAGCCATGTATTTTACCTATAATATATGATGTGGGGGCCATATTTGGTATTGGGAATTAATGATTTGATATATGCTCAATATCACTAATATTATAGATGAGGAATAAAACAAACAAAACAAAAACATTAAAATTTTGCTCAATACATGGGTTTATAAAAATTCTTATAGATACAATTATAATTTGTATGCTTAGCAAGAACCTAATGATTACCACATATATCAAAAGTGTGAAACCCGACAAAGAGCCAAATACCATTTCTATGCATTTATTAAGAGTTAAACTGTTCACTACAACACCAGGTCGTCCTAAGCAGTACTCCAGCCAAGTACTGAATAGGCCCAACAATGCTTCACTTCTTAGTATCAGACGAGGTTGGGAATAAACATGCTGGTATGGTTGTAGAGATGTTATCTCCTGTGCATCTATTTGTGGATATTGCTCTGAGATATCCTGTGTTCCAGTATGATAAGCAGTTAATCATAGGACAGTTAGCTTCCAATTTATTATTTTTACAGTGCATTATAATACGGTTATATCTTGAGTGGGCTTTTTGGATGAGTCAATGGCCTCTATTGGTCTTTTTGATGGAAGGACAAGTCAAGAGCCTTGTCTATTGGTATAAGTCTGGAAATGTTCCTCATATAAATGGGCATTTTTATTATCATAATTGAACCCCATAGGGAATAAATTGCTAAGTTCAAAGTTCCAGAACATTTTGTGTTGTAAAAGTTTTATGCTCAGATCCCCTCCTCTTTCTCCCATGGTGACATGCTCAATCACTTTAATTGAGAGTTCTTCTGGGTTTGATCCATGATGTGTGGCAAAATGTTTTGAAACCATATGGCTTACTACCTTATTTTTTATATTTCTGGTGTGTTCTGGCACTCTGAGTTTCAGTGGCCTCTTAGTTTTACCCATGTACTTGGTGTCACATGAGCACTCTAACAGTTAAATGACTGAGGCGGAGTTACAATTCAAAAACTCTTTTACTCTGTATTCCTTTGAGTTATTGTGGTTCCTGAAAGATTTCCTCTATGCATGTAGGAACTTATAGGTGTTGCACCAACCATGTTTGAAGCACCCCGTGCATTTGGGTAGATTTCCCTTTTGTTCTGATATATAACTTTTCAGAAAACTAGGGGCTAAGGTGTCCTTTAAGCTCTTTGCTTTCCTAAATACCATTGGTGGCTTTGGTGGGATCACATCTTTCAGAATAGGATCCAGCAGTAGAATGTTCCAATATTTTGATAGGGTTCCCCTTATTTTTTTCTCTTGTTTGCTATAAGTGGTAATGAATGGAGTTATATCTTTATTTTGCTTCTCTTTATATGTCAATAGTTCTGACCTCACCAGTTTTTCAGTTTTCTGAATGGCTTTGCTGATGATATCCACCAGGTATTCTTAATCTTTGAACCTTTCTTGATAGATTTTAATCTGTTGATTACACATGTCTTTGCCTCTGCAATTGCTGTTAATACTGTTGGACTGTGAGCAAGGGATGTTATACTTCCAACTATTCAAATGGTTGCTCTTATAGTGTAAATAACTGTTGGTGTCAACTTTTCTTAATAACGTTTTTTGTAAGGATATTATCATCTTCCCCTGTTAACACTAAGTCTAGAAACTCTATAGAGTGCTTACTAATGTTGGAAGTAAATTTTAAATGCATATTGTTATCTGATATATGGGATAATATTTACTCGAAAACATCCTGCGAACATTCCCAAACAATTAAAATGTCATCGATATACCTTTTATTAAAAATAATGTTCTCTTTAAAAGAATTGTTGATATACACATAGTTCTCTTCCCAACAACCCATAAACAAGTTTGCAAAGTTGGGGCCAAATGTTGTCCCCATTGCTGTTCCACATATTTGTCTATAAAACTTGACTAAAAATTTAAAATATGTATGTTTCAATATAAAAGCCATTAAATCACATAAAAATCTATGTGTGCAATGTTCAATGAAATATATTGATTGAAAAAATGTCTGCTGGCATTAATCCCTTTGTGATGCTCAATGCACGTATATAATGACTGCACTTCTATGTTGACCCAGAAGTATGTATTCTTCTATTTTAATCTCTCCAATGCTTGTAATACATGTGCCATATCCTTTAAATATGATTCAATATTTTGTACATATTTTTTTTAAAAAGATGTCCACATACTCAGAAATGTTTGTGTTGAGTTACTCAATCCCAGCAATTATTGGTCTACCCGGTGGTTCCACCAAGGATTTATGTATATTTGGTAAAATATAAAAAAATGGGTGTTATGGGACTAGTTTTCATTTAGTATTGGAATTCATTATATACAGACTATCATTGTATAATCCATATACCAATAGGGTTCTTAACTCATCAATTTATCCTTCAAGAGGGTCATTCTCAAGCAGGGTATATGATTCCTTGTCCCCTAGAACTCTGTCTGCCTCCTTTAGGTAATAGGACTGGTCAATTAGTACTAGTCCCCCCCTTGATCTTTGTCTCATCTGTCCATAGGATGTTGTTTCAGAACTGTAATGGCTTTTTTAGATGTTGTTTGGCAAACTCTAATCTGGTCTTCCTGTTTTTATAGCTCACCAATGGTTTACATCTTGTGGTGAACTCGCTATATTCACTCTTGTGAAGTCTTCTCTTGATTGTTGACTTTGACACATATACACCTACCTCCTGGAGAGTGTTCTTGATTTGGCCAACTGTTGTGAAGGGGTTTTTCTTCACCAAGGAAATAATTATTTTGTCATCCACCACAGTTTTTTTCTGTGGTTTTCCGGGTCTTTTGGTGTTGCTGAGTTCTCCGGTGCATTCTTTCTTTTTAAGAATGTTCCAAACAGTTGATTTGGCCACACCTTTTGTTTTTGCTATCTCTCTGATGGGTTTGTTTTGATTTTTTAGCCTAATGATGGCTTGCTTCACTGATAGTGACAGCTCTTTGGATCTCATAGAGAGTTGACAGCAACTGATTCCAAATGCAAATGTCACACCTAGAATCAACTCCAGACCTTCTACCTACTTAATTTATAATGAAATAACGAGGGTATAGCACACACCTGTCCATGAAATAGCTTTTGAGTTGATAGTTCCATTACTTTTGGCCCCTTAAAAAGTGGGAGGCACATATAGAAACCGTTGTAATTCCTCCACCGTTCACCTGATTTGGATGTAATTACCCTCAAATGAAATCTGAAAGTCTGCAGTTAAAGCACATCTTGTTTGTTTCATTTCAAAGCCATTGTGGTGGTGAATAGAGGCCAAAATATGAAAATTATGTCAATGTCCCAATATTTATGCACCTGACTGTGTATATATATATATATATATATATATATATATATATACATGCACATATGTTTCCTGTTACATATTTGCTCATAGCACACCATACAGTTTTCTAAGTTGCACTATGGTGCAGTAAGGAACAGGAAAACTTAACAATATCCATGGCATGCAAAACACAGCTTCACCACTGGGTGACCATTGTTTTACTGAATATGTGTGAATACAGTAAGTGGTGAATACAGCAGCGGTTGGATACAATATGGCACTATAGAACACAATAGTACAGTAAGCCCTGACAGGCAGAACAATAACATTCTGTACAGTATTGCAGAATGTAAACAGTGTCTTTAATACAGTATACATTACTGTAGTAATTCTGCATGGCTGACTATTTTCGACAGTAATGTGCAGCATTCACACAGTGATAGCATGTCTTAGAAATTAGTAGTGGGGTTTTAGCAGCACTGTATGAATTCATCAATGAACCACAATTCTCAGCCCTGAAAGAGGTGTCTTTAAATTGCAAACTGATAGACTGTGCATTTTATGCTGCACACTTATAGGAATATCAGCACTGCTGTGCTCATTGGAGTTTGTACAACATTTCAATACTTGGTACACATCAGTAAGTGCCAGTCACTACAGCAATGTAGAAAGTGGTGTGTAACACACAGTGATGACATTCCTTAGAAATGAGTAGTGGGACTTGAGTAGCGGTGTATGAAACTATGCTTAAACTACTGTACAAATCTCGGCCCTGATAGAGGTATCTTTGAACTGCAAACTGACTGTACATTTTATGCAGCACACTTGCAGCTATGTCTGTACGACTGTGCCACTAGGAACTTGTACAACATGTCACTAATTGGTACACATCAGTAAGTGCCGTTTACTGTGGCACTGTAGAAAGTGGTGTGCTATGCTCACACAGTGATGGCATGTCTTAGAAACTAGTATTGGGGTCTGAGTAGCGGTGCACAAAAACATCACTGATCTACAAGTCTCTGCACAGAAAGAGGCGTCTCTGGATTACAAACTGGTATACATCCATATGCGTTGGTTACTGTGGCACTGTAGAAAGTGGTGTGCCACACTCACACAGTGATAGCATGCCTACAAAATGAACAGTGGGATCATCACAGAACTTCATGTCTCAGCGAAGATACAGTATACAGTAGGTGTCTTTAGATTACAAAATTAATGTGCATTTTCTTCAGCACACTTGCAGCAAGTGCCTGTGTTGTGATCTGGTAATACTACATTATGCCTCAATGTTCAGTGTGTGCACAGCTTGCTGTATAGTGTTTTATATGGTGAATAAGATTGTACAAAATTTTAGAGTTTTCTTTAATTTATAATTTAGTGCTAGGTGTAAATCCTGACAGGAAATACACTGAAGTAAAACAATACTCTAATTATATTATATAATATAATTTTTTAAGAATTAATGGTGTTGATTGTTGAGGGGGTGGGCTACTGTGCTGTTTGAAATCTTTGGAGCAGGTGGTGTGATCACATTACAAACTTTGGGTGCCCTCAAGGTCCCTTCCCCAAAATCAAGCAAGAGCCTTTCATTAACATAATAAAGGATGCTTTGTTAGCCATTTATGCAGTTAGCTCAAGCTCTGTCCTTGCAATTATAATATTTGTGGCTTGAAAAGGAGAGGAATAGTGACCATTGCTGTGATGCTATCCCCTACCAATAGGAGAATTGCTGTGCTGCTAGGAGTTTGTACAACAAGTTGCTAATTGGTAAACATCAGTAAGTGCCAGATAACTTCACAATGTAGACAGTGGGGTCATGCCTTAAAAATTTGGAGTGGGGTCTGAGCACAGCAGTGCTGACATTGCTGCAAGTGTGCGGCATAAAATGCATAGTCAGTTTGTAATCCAGAGACACCTCTTTCTGGGCTGAGACTTGTAATTCAGTGATGGTATTATACAGTGCCCTTCAAACCTAACTGTTTATATTTAAGGCATGTTATCACTGTACGAAGGCAGCACATGGCTGCAGAACAATGTGACACTGACTGGCACCAACTTTCGTGTCATCTGGATCATAACTGTATCTAGCATAATATACTATAGTAATGATGACAGAACAAATGTTATCCTGTGTCAGCTGCTCTATTGGCCTTGTGATAAAAGCTTTGTGTGGTTACTGTTTAAAATTTAAAAGCCATAAGTTAGTTGACAGGTGACCTTCAAACCAGATATTATGTCAATTCAAACTATGGGACAGCGGTTAAAAGGTTTTTTATAAGTATGACTGATAGTGTAGGACCTGCAGAGAAATGGGATCCCATGATGTGGACTGCAGGCTTAAATGCATGGATAAATAAATGAACCAAAACCACATCATTTATGTACTATGGTGAGTAATCTTATAATGGTGAGTGCTGAGGTTTGTTATATATATATATATATATATATATATATATATGTCAGACAATGTAGTTGACAACAGGCGCTTATTAGTGCAATTTCTAAATGATTTATTAAGTGAAAGTATGCAACTTGTGCAAAGTTATGAAGTATGACAAAAGTGCAAATGTGTTTATTAACTGTGACAACAAAAAGTGACTCAGTGCACAATATATGCTTAATCCTAATATGTAGATAAGAGCATTTGGAAAACTTTTTAGTAAAATTAAAACTGACTTAAGGATTCATAGGTGTAAAAATACAATTTATTAATAATCAAGGTAAAAGAAAGAGAGAAAAAAAGGACAGATCATCCAATTTAAACATAGAACATATATAGAAATATAAAAAGAAGAATAAGAATTGGAGGAATAAACTAAAAAGCAAAAAAAATGCAATATTTTAGTCTAAATTTTTTTGGGGGGAATTCAGAGATCAGCATCTTTCAGCAGTGTTTGGGAAAGTTCATAATGGCAGTAGGCAGGGTCCCAACATGTTTCATCCTCTTATCTGGACTTCATCAAGGAGATGTGTGTAGGGAGACAGAGCAGGGTTTTTATAGCAAAGGTTAGGCCCAAACCTAGATCACATGTGTCAATAATTGATGACATCATTTCCTGTGTATGTTTTGGTCTTAAATCCCTCTTTGCAGATAGTTTCATGTCTGGAGTGTGTGATGTAGCATTGTTCATAGGTATACATCCTAAGGGAAAGAAATGGTGGTAACTATTTTGTTTTTAGTTGTAAAAGAATGGACAGTGACCACCGTGGAACGCATATGTAATATACCATGTCAATTTCACCCACCGGGATCATGGGAGATATGCGTCACTTCTGCCCAATGTGTACATCACGGCTGTGTGCATGCTACATGTAGTACTGTGTTAATAGCTGACACACTTATGGAACACATCACATCACTTCCATCCACCGGGGTCATGGGGGATGTGCATCACTTCCTCCCTCTGTGTCCATTGCAGTTTATGTGTATTATGCTACTCGCTGGAAAGATTATGTATGGATAATTATATTATCCAGAGGCACTGTAAGGGGTAAATTGGATTCCTTTGAAGTTAACAGCCCATATATGAATCCTCTTGGCCACTTCTGGTCTTTGAATCGTACAATTACTACTGTTCCCTGGAACACAAAGTGGCCATCTTTGTAGTTTTTAAAGGCTGATGATTGCAGATAACCTTCTTTAGTCCATGACTTTAGTATATAGACACGACTTCCAGTCTTCAAAATGTGAATAGGCCATATTTGATGATATCTGGAACTGTTGGACATTTTCTAGAAGTCAATATGGTTTATTTGAGCCATTCATATGAGGTCATCTTAGGTGGTTCTAGGAACTGCTGGCCATTTTATAGAAGTCCATTTTGGCCTTTGGTACTCATTCCTTCATGTGAGGTCATCTTTCATGGTTCCTACAGTATATATTCAAAATATAGTTAAAACGGGAGCACCAATACATATACATAGGAAATAATGAAGCCATGTATTTTACCTATAATATATGATGTGGGGGCTATATTTGGTATTGGGAATTAATGATTTGATATATGCTCAATATCACTAATATTATAGATGAGGAATAAAACAAACAAAACAAAAACATTAAAATTTTGCTCAATAGATGGGTTTATAAAAATTCTTATAGATACAATTATAATTTGTATGCTTAGCAAGAACCTAATGATTACCACATATATCAAAAGTGTGAAAACCGACAAAGAGCCAAATACCATTTCTATGCATTTATTAAGAGTTAAACTGTTCACTACAACACCAGGTCGTCCTAAGCAGTACTCCAGCCAAGTACTGAATAGGCCCAACAATGCTTCACTTCTTAGTATCAGACGAGGTTGGGAATAAACATGCTGGTATGGTTGTAGAGATGTTATCTCCTGTGCATCTATTTGTGGATATTGCTCTGAGATATCCTGTGTTCCAGTATGATAAGTAGTTAATCATAGGACAGTTAGCTTCCAATTTATTATTTTTACAGTGCATTATAATACGGTTATATCTTGAGTGGGCTTTTTGGATGAGTCAATGGCCTCTATTGGTCTTTTTGATGGAAGGACAAGTCAAGAGCCTTGTCTATTGGTATAAGTCTGGAAATGTTCCTCATATAAATGGGCATTTTTATTATCATAATTGAACCCCATAGGGAATAAATTGCTAAGTTCAAAGTTCCAGAACATTTTGTGTTGTAAAAGTTTTATGCTCAGATCCCCTCCTCTTTCTCCCATGGTGACATGCTCAATCACTTTAATTGAGAGTTCTTCTGGGTTTGATCCATGATGTGTGGTGAAATGTTTTGAAACCATATGGCTTACTACCTTATTTTTTATATTTCTGGTGTGTTCTGGCACTCTGAGTTTCAGTGGCCTCTTAGTTTTACCCATGTACTTGGTGTCAAATGAGCACTCTAACAGTTAAATGACTGAGGCGGAGTTACAATTCAAAAACTCTTTTACTCGGTATTCCTTTGAGTTATTGTGGTTCCTGAAAGATTTCCTCTATGCATGTAGCAACTTATAGGTGTTGCACCAACCATGTTTGAAGCACCCCGTGCATTTGGGTAGATTTCCCTTTTGTTCTGATATATAACTTTTCAGAAAACTAGGGGCTAAGGTGTCCTTTAAGCTCTTTGCTTTCCTAAATACCATTGGTGGCTTTGGTGGGATCACATCTTTCAGAATAGGATCCAGCAGTAGAATGTTCCAATATTTTGATAGGGTTCCCCTTATTTTTTTCTCTTGTTTGCTATAAGTGGTAATGAATGGAGTTATATCTTTATTTTGCTTCTCTTTATATGTCAATAGTTCTGACCTCACCAGTTTTTCAGTTTTCTGAATGGCTTTGCTGATGATATCCACCAGGTATTCTTAATCTTTGAACCTTTCTTGATAGATTTTAATCTGTTGATTACACATGTCTTTGCCTCTGCAATTGCTGTTAATACTGTTGGACTGTGAGCAAGGGATGTTATACTTCCAACTATTCAAATGGTTGCTCTTATAGTGTAAATAACTGTTGGTGTCAACTTTTCTTAATAACGTTTTTTGTAAGGATATTATCATCTTCCCCTGTTAACACTAAGTCTAGAAACTCTATAGAGTGCTTACTAATGTTGGAAGTAAATTTTAAATGCATATTGTTATCTGATATATGGGATAATATTTACTCGAAAACATCCTGCGAACATTCCCAAACAATTAAAATGTCATCGATATACCTTTTATTAAAAATAATGTTCTCTTTAAAAGAATTGTTGATATACACATAGTTCTCTTCCCAACAACCCATAAACAAGTTTGCAAAGTTGGGGCCAAATGTTGTCCCCATTGCTGTTCCACATATTTGTCTATAAAACTTGACTAAAAATTTAAAATATGTATGTTTCAATATAAAAGTCATTAAATCACATAAAAATCTATGTGTGCAATGTTCAATGAAATATATTGATTGAAAAAATGTCTGCTGGCATTAATCCCTTTGTGATGCTCAATGCACGTATATAATGACTGCACTTCTATGTTGACCCAGAAGTATGTATTCTTCTATTTTAATCTCTCCAATGCTTGTAATACATGTGCCATATCCTTTAAATATGATTCACTATTTTGTACATATTTTTTTTAAAAAGATGTCCACATACTCAGAAATGTTTGTGTTGAGTTACTCAATCCCAGCAATTATTGGTCTACCCGGTGGTTCCACCAAGGATTTATGTATATTTGGTAAAATATAAAAAAATGGGTGTTATGGGACTAGTTTTCATTTAGTATTGGAATTCATTATATACAGACTATCATTGTATAATCCATATACCAATAGGGTTCTTAACTCATCAATTTATCCTTCAAGAGGGTCATTCTCAAGCAGGGTATATGATTCCTTGTCCCCTAGAACTCTGTCTGCCTCCTTTAGGTAATAGGACTGGTCAATTAGTACTAGTCCCCCCCTTGATCTTTGTCTCATCTGTCCATAGGATGTTGTTTCAGAACTGTAATGGCTTTTTTAGATGTTGTTTGGCAAACTCTAATCTGGTCTTCCTGTTTTTATAGCTCACCAATGGTTTACATCTTGTGGTGAACTCGCTATATTCACTCTTGTGAAGTCTTCTCTTGATTGTTGACTTTGACACATATACACCTACCTCCTGGAGAGTGTTCTTGATTTGGCCAACTGTTGAGAAGGGGTTTTTCTTCACCAAGGAAATAATTATTTTGTCATCCACCACAGTTTTTTTCTGTGGTTTTCCGGGTCTTTTGGTGTTGCTGAGTTCTCCGGTGCATTCTTTCTTTTTAAGAATGTTCCAAACAGTTGATTTGGCCACACCTTTTGTTTTTGCTATCTTTCTGATGGGTTTGTTTTGATTTTTCAGCCTAATGATGGCTTGCTTCACTGATAGTGACAGCTCTTTGGATCTCATAGAGAGTTGACAGCAACTGATTCCAAATGCAAATGTCACACCTAGAATCAACTCCAGACCTTCTACCTACTTAATTTATAATGAAATAACGAGGGTATAGCACACACCTGTCCATGAAATAGCTTTTGAGTTGATAGTTCCATTACTTTTGGCCCCTTAAAAAGTGGGAGGCACATATAGAAACCGTTGTAATTCCTCCACCGTTCACCTGATTTGGATGTAATTACCCTCAAATTAAATCTGAAAGTCTGCAGTTAAAGCACATCTTGTTTGTTTCATTTCAAAGCCATTGTGGTGGTGAATAGAGGCCAAAATATGAAAATTATGTCAATGTCCCAATATTTATGCACCTGACTGTGTGTGTATATATATATATATATATATATATATATATACACATGCACATATGTTTCCTGTTACATATTTGCTCATAGCACACCATACAGTTTTCTAAGTTGCACTATGGTGCAGTAAGGAACAGGAAGACTTAACAATATCCATGGCATGCAAAACACAGCTTCACCACTGGGTGACCATTGTTTTACTGAATATGTGTGAATACAGTAAGTGGTGAATACAGCAGCGGTTGGATACAATATGGCACTATAGAACACAATAGTACAGTAAGCCCTGATAGGCAGAACAATAACATTCTGTACAGTATTGCAGAATGTAAACAGTGTCTTTAATACAGTATACATTACTGTAGTAATTCTGCATGGCTGACTATTTTCAACAGTAATGTGCAGCATTCACACAGTGATAGCATGTCTTAGAAATTAGTAGTGGGGTTTTAGCAGCACTGTATGAATTCATCAATGAACCACAATTCTCAGCCCTGAAAGAGGTGTCTTTAAATTGCAAACTGATAGACTGTGCATTTTATGCTGCACACTTATAGGAATATCAGCACTGCTGTGCTCATTGGAGTTTGTACAACATTTCAATACTTGGTACACATCAGTAAGTGCCAGTCACTACAGCAATGTAGAAAGTGGTGTGTAACACACAGTGATGACATTCCTTAGAAATGAGTAGTGGGACTTGAGTAGCGGTGTATGAAACTATGCTTAAACTACTGTACAAATCTCGGCCCTGATAGAGGTATCGTTGAACTGCAAACTGACTGTACATTTTATGCAGCACACTTGCAGCTATGTCTGCACGACTGTGCCACTAGGAACTTGTACAACATGTAACTAATTGGTACACATCAGTAAGTGCCGTTTACTGTGGCACTGTAGAAAGTGGTGTGCTATGCTCACACAGTGATGGCATGTCTTAGAAACTAGTATTGGGGTCTGAGTAGCGGTGCACAAAAACATCACTGATCTACAAGTCTCTGCACAGAAAGAGGAGTCTCTGGATTACAAACTGGTATACATCCATATGCGTTGGTTACTGTGGCACTGTAGAAAGTGGTGTGCCACACTCACACAGTGATAGTATGCCTACAAAATGAACAGTGGGATCATCACAGAACTTCATGTCTCAGCGAAGATACAGTATACAGTAGGTGTCTTTAGATTACAAAATTAATGTGCATTTTCTTCAGCACACTTGCAGCAAGTGCCTGTGTTGTGATCTGGTAATACTACATTATGCCTCAATGTTCAGTGTGTGCACAGCTTGCTGTATAGTGTTTTATATGGTGAATAAGATTGTACAAAATTTTAGAGTTTTCTTTAATTTATAATTTAGTGCTAGGTGTAAATCCTGACAGGAAACACACTGAAGTAAAACAATACTCTAATTATATTATATAATATAATTTTTTAAGAATTAATGGTGTTGATTGTTGAGGGGGTGGGCTACTGTGCTGTTTGAAATCTTTGGAGCAGGTGGTGTGATCACATTACAAACTTTGGGTGCCCTCAAGGTCCCTTCCCCAAAATCAAGCAAGAGCCTTTCATTAACATAATAAAGGATGCTTTGTTAGCCATTTATGCAGTTAGCTCAAGCTCTGTCCTTGCAATTATAATATTTGTGGCTTGAAAAGGAGAGGAATAGTGACCATTGCTGTGACACTATCCCCTACCAATAGGAGAATTGCTGTGCTGCTAGGAGTTTGTACAACAAGTTGCTAATTGGTAAACATCAGTAAGTGCCAGATAACTTCACAATGTAGACAGTGGGGTCATGCCTTAAAAATTTGGAGTGGGGTCTGAGCACAGCAGTGCTGACATTGCTGCAAGTGTGCAGCATAAAATGCACAGTCTCAGTTTGTAATCCAGAGACACCTCTTTCTGGGCTGAGACTTGTAGTTCAGTGATGGTATTATACAGTGCCCTTCAAACCTAACTGTTTATATTTAAGGCATGTTATCACTGTACGAAGGCGGCAAATGGCTGCAGAACAATGTGACACTGACTGGCTCCAACTTTCGTGTAATCTGGATCATAACTGTATCTAGCATAATATACTATAGTAATGATGACAGAACACATGTTATCCTGTGTCAGCTGCTCTATTGGCCTTGTGATAAAAGCTTTGTGTGGTGACTGTTTAAAATTTAAAAGCCATAAGTTAGCTGACAGGTGACCTTCAAACCAGATATTATGTCAATTCAAACTATGGGACAGCGGTTAAAAGGTTTTTTATAAGTATGACTGATAGTGTAGGACCTGCAGAGAAATGGGATCCCATGATGTGGACTGCAGGCTTAAATGCATGGATAAATCCATGAACCAAAACCACATCATTTATGTACTATGGTGAGTAATCTTATAATGGTGAGTGCTGAGGTTTGTTATATGTATATATATATATATATATATATATATGTCAGAAAATGTAGTTGACAACAGGCGCTTATTAGTGCAATTTCTAAATGATTTATTAAGTGAAAGTATGCAACTTGTGCAAAGTTATGAAGTATGACAAAAGTGCAAATGTGTTTATTAACTGTGACAACAAAAAGTGACTCAGTGCACAATATATGCTTAATCCTAATATGTAGATAAGAGCATTTGGAAAACTTTTTAGTAAAATTAAAACTGACTTAAGGATTCATAGGTGTAAAAATACAATTTATTAATAATCAAGGTAAAAGAAAGAGAGAAAAAAAGGACAGATCATCCAATTTAAACATAGAACATATATAGAAATATAAAAAGAAGAATAAGAATTGGAGGAATAAACTAAAAAGCAAAAAAAATGCAATATTTTAGTCTAAATTTTTTTGGGGGAATTCAGAGATCAGCATCTTTCAGCAGTGTTTGGGAAAGTTCATAATGGCAGTAGGCAGGGTCCCAACATGTTTCATCCTCTTATCTGGACTTCATCAAGGAGATGTGTGTAAGGAGACAGAGCAGGGTTTTTATAGCAAAGGTTAGGCCCAAACCTAGATCACATGTGTCAATAATTGATGACATCATTTCCTGTGTATGTTTTGGTCTTAAATCCCTCTTTGCAGATAGTTTCATGTCTGGAGTGTGTGATGTAGCATTGTTCATCGGTATACATCCTAAGGGAAAGAAATGGTGGTAACTATTTTGTTTTTAGTTGTAAAAGAATGGACAGTGACCACCGTGGAACGCATATGTAATATACCATGTCAATTTCACCCACCGGGATCATGGGGGATATGCGTCACTTTTGCCCAATGTGTACATCACGGCTGTGTGCATGCTACATGTAGTACTGTGTTAATAGCTGACACACTTATGGAACACATCACATCACTTCCATCCACCGGGGTCATGGGGGATGTGCATCACTTCCTCCCTCTGTGTCCATTGCGGTTTATGTGTATTATGCTACTCGCTGGAGAGATTATGTATGGATAATTATATTATCCAGAGGCACTGTAAGTGGTAAAATTGGATTCCTTTGAAGTAAACAGCCCATATATGAATCCTCTTGGCCACTTCTGGTCTTTGAATCGTACAATTACTACCGTTCCCTGGAACACAAAGTGGCCATCTTTGTAGTTTTTAAAGGCTGATGATTGCAGATAACCTTCTTTAGTCCATGACTTTAGTATATAGACACGACTTCCAGTCTTCACAACGTGAATAGGCCATATTTGATGATATCTGGAACTGTTGGACATTTTCTAGAAGTCAATATGGTTTATTTGAGCCATTCATATGAGGTCATCTTAGGTGGTTCTAGGAACTGCTGGCCATTTTATAGAAGTCCATTTTGGCCTTTGGTGCTCATTCCTTCATGTGAGGTCATCTTTCATGGTTCCTACAGTATATATTCAAAATATAGTTAAAACGGGAGCACCAATACATATACATAGGAAATAATGAAGCCATGTATTTTACCTATAATATATGATGTGGGGGCCATATTTGGTATTGGGAATTAATGATTTGATATATGCTCAATATCACTAATATTATAGATGAGGAATAAAACAAACAAAACAAAAACATTAAAATTTTGCTCAATACATGGGTTTATAAAAATTCTTATAGATACAATTATAATTTGTATGCTTAGCAAGAACCTAATGATTACCACATATATCAAAAGTGTGAAACCCGACAAAGAGCCAAATACCATTTCTATGCATTTATTAAGAGTTAAACTGTTCACTACAACACCAGGTCGTCCTAAGCAGTACTCCAGCCAAGTACTGAATAGGCCCAACAATGCTTCACTTCTTAGTATCAGACGAGGTTGGGAATAAACATGCTGGTATGGTTGTAGAGATGTTATCTCCTGTGCATCTATTTGTGGATATTGCTCTGAGATATCCTGTGTTCCAGTATGATAAATAGTAAATCATAGGACAGTTAGATTCCAATTTATTATTTTTACAGTGCATTATAATACGGTTATATCTTGAGTGGGTTTTTTTGATGAGTCAATGGCCTCTACTGGTCTTTTTGATGGAAGGACAAGTCAAGAGCCTTGTCTATTGGTATAAGTCTGGAAATGTTCCTCATATAAATGGGCATTTTTATTATCATAATTGAACCCCATAGGGAATAAATTGCTAAGTTCAAAGTTCCAGAACATTTTGTGTTGTAAAAGTTTTATGCTCAGATCCCCTCCTCTTTCTCCCATGGTGACATGCTCAATCACTTTAAATGAGAGTTCTTCTGGGTTTGATCCATGATGTGTGGTGAAATGTTTTGAAACCATTTGGCTCACTACCTTATTTTTTATATTTCTGGTGTGTTCTGGCACTCTGAGTTTCAGTGGCCTCTTAGTTTTACCCATGTACTTGGTGTCACATGAGCACTCTAACAGATAAATGACTGAGGCGGAGTTACAATTCAAAAACTCTTTTACTCTGTATTCCTTTGAGTTATTGTGGTTCCTGAAAGTTTTCCTCTATGCATGTAGGAACTTATAGGTGTTGCACCAACCATGTTTGAAGCACCCCGTGCATTTGGGTAGATTTCCCTTTTGTTCTGATATATAACTTTTCAGAAAACTAGGGGCTAAGGTGTCCTTTAAGCTCTTTGCTTTCCTAAATACCATTGGTGGCTTTGGTGGGAGCACATCTTTCAGAATAGGATCCAGCAGTAGAATGTTCCAATATTTTGATAGGGTTCCCCTTATTTTTTTCTCTTGTTTGCTATAAGTGGTAATGAATGGAGTAATATCTTTATTTTGCTTCTCTTTATATGTCAATAGTTCTGACCTCACCAGTTTTTCAGTTTTCTGAATGGCTTTGCTGATGATATCCACCAGGTATTCTTAATCTTTGAACCTTTCTTGATAGATTTTAATCTGTTGATTACACATGTCTTTGCCTCTGCAATTGCTGTTAATACTGTTGGACTGTGAGCAAGGGATGTTATACTTCCAACTATTCAAATGGTTGCTCTTATAGTGTAAATAACTGTTGGTGTCAACTTTTCTTAATAACGTTTTTTGTAAGGATATTATCATTTTCCCCTGTTAACACCAAGTCTAGAAACTCTATAGAGTGCTTACTAATGTTGGAAGTGAATTTTTAATGCATATTGTTATCTGATATATGGGATAATATTTACTCGAAAACATCCTGCGAACATTCCCAAACAATTAAAATGTCATCGATATACCTTTTATTAAAAATAATGTTCTCTTTAAAAGAATTGTTGATATACACATAGTTCTCTTCCCAGCAACCCATAAACAAGTTTGCAAAGTTGGGGCCAAATGTTGTCCCCATTGCTGTTCCACATATTTGTCTATAAAACTTGTCTAAAAATTTTAAATATGTATGTTTCAATATAAAAGCCATTAAATCACATAAAAATCTCTGTGTGCAATGTTCAATGAAATATATTGATTGAAAAAATGTCTGCTGGCATTAATCCCTTTGTGATGCTCAATGCACATATATAATGACTGCACTTCTATGTTGACCCAGAAGTATGTATTCTTCTATTTTAATCTCTCCAATGCTTGTAATACATGTGCCATATCCTTTAAATATGATTCAATATTTTGTACATATTTTTTTAAAAAGATGTCCACATACTCAGAAATGTTTGTGTTGAGTTACTCAATCCCAGCAATTATTGGTCTACCCGGTGGTTCCACCAAGGATTTATGTATATTTGGTAAAATATAAAAAAATGGGGGTTATGGGACTAGTTTTCATTTAGTATTGGAATTCATTATATACAGACTATCATTGTATAATCCATATACCAATAGGGTTCTTAACTCATCAATTTATCCTTCAAGAGGGTCATTCTCAAGCAGGGTATATGATTCCTTGTCCCCTAGAACTCTGTCTGCCTCCTTTAGGTAATAGGACTGGTCAATTAGTACTAGTCCCCCCCTTTATCAGCTGGTTTTAAAACTATAATATGTTTTTTCTTTAAATTTTTCAAAGCTTCTTTTTCTCTATTTTTAAGATTGTTTCTTTAATGGTTCAAATTCTTCCTCCCATAATTCTTTCTTTACCATTACATAAAATATATTAATGTGGTAGATTTTTCTTTTAGGCCAGATTTAGATCCTTCTTTATTATAGTTTTTATTGATGGCATTATCCTACCTCAAAAATATATTTTAAGTGTGAGGTTCCTGGTAAACTTATTCATGTCAATAAATGTCTCAAATTTATTCATATTGCTTATGGGAGCAAAGTTAAGTCCTTTGCTAAGAAGAACAATTTCAGGTTGTTTCAGGGAATGTTGTGATAGATTAAAAATTCAATGTTCTGCTGGATCTATTACTGTAGGTTTCTTTTTTTGTATGCTATTCAGTTTGCCACCTTATGTTCCTCTTCTTCTGTGAGTCTTCTCTTCAAGGGCAATGCCACTTTTGTGGTTTCCTTAAAAAATATATATTTTTAGTTTGTGTGGGGTGGGGTTTGTTCAAGGGGAATAAACATAGTCAGTATCACTGTTAGAATCAATCCTTTGTAGGGTGCTAAATCTGTTCTTTGTCCGTATTGCTCTATTAAAGTGGGATTTATCCTCTTATCTTTGAGCTGTTGGTCAATTCTTTCTATATGGTACTGATTGCCAGCTATTTTCATCTTTGCTTTGTGTATTCACTTTTGATCTTTATTTTGGAAATTTGCTTCAGTATTTTATATTGTTCAGTTCGTAATCCTGTTTGTCTTGAATAAATATCTTTTCTTAGCCTATTTTGACTTCTTCCTCTACTTGTTCCAATTTCAGATTTAAAACAGTATTATTGGTTTTAAAATCTCCCTTTTCCTTGAATTCTTCCATTTGCAATTCTTATTCTTAATATCCTTTTCTAGTATGGAGAGAGTTGCTTTTTCTCTTTAAAGATGAGTCTCATTAGGTCTGTGGAACATGTGAGCAGGATACTATCCTAGTCTATGGTAATTCTGTATTTTCAAGTCCAAAGGTAGGGTTTTTCAGTAGTCTAAAACCCCTGGGTATTCTACTTATTGAGATGTAGTGTTCTAATCCTTTGATGTCCCACCAAGTTTTGGTTTCTTTTTGAGTAATTTCTTTATTTTCCAGAACAGTACATCAATATTCTCGGTAGGTATATTCTCACATTGTAGATTTTTATTCTCATTAAAAATCATTTGACATAAATCACCCCTTCTGTTTACTCTGTCATTCTCATAGATATTTTGGTGTGTATAGGTGGTAATTATAAGGCAGCCCAACTCAAAATAACAAATTAAACACAAATCAATTATAACAATAACGCAAGATATTTTGCCACTCTGAACAGCATGTGGTATTTCCATTAGTGGGTGCTTTTTGAGATGAAGTTTATTTGTATAATCTGTTTATTTTCAAGCTCCCAAATAAAACTAGCTACAGTTACTATTATCATGGTGGCTAGGCACTGTGCGATAGCAAAACACAGTGTGGCCAGTATACGATCAATTATCATTGATCATGTACCCTTCAACAAAAGAGGGGGCAATAGGGATAAAATCCTTTTGCAGAAAGAGAGTAAATGGATTTACCATCTTAATACCATAAATCCAAAGTGTTTAAATGAAGTGCTACCACTGCAATGTTTTTGTAAGGGTTAATTAGCAGGTTGACCCAGTATTTTGCTAATTATTGTTTAGTTGTATAGGCGATTTGTACTTTAGGGGTGATAGATGACCACTTCTTGATAGTTTGCTATAAATAAAGAATCTGCAACGTAAAGCAGCATTAGTGGATCCTCAGGTTCATCTTGTTTCTAAATGTATGTGTTTTTTGTCTAAATGTATATATGTTTTTGATGATTAGAAGTATTTTATGTGTATTATTTGTCTGTCACAGATATGGAGGTTGCCTGGCAACCAAGAAACATGTCCTGTGACGGAGCTCCTGGATGTCCCCGCCTGATGATGTCATCGCGCCGGATGCGCTGGAAGCACAGCGAGCAGCACGGCAGGGAGGATGGCGGGGACAGACAGGTGAGCACCGTCAGTGTTAATTGTTTGTATGTCTATGTATGTATATATATATCAGAGCATTTTATTGTGTATGTATCCCTGAAAACGAGGGGCTGTCCCTCGAAACGTTGGAAGAAAGACTTCACTTTTTTCATGCAATTGAAAGTCTGCAGAGTGCCACCTTTTTGCTTTTCTATGTTTGGATGTGGACATCCTAAGGAGTGCACCGCAGCATTTGATATATTCAGATTGAATGCAGGGAGTGCCGGACTTCAGTCTATGTATATATATATATATATATATATATATATATATATATACACATACTACCAAGGTGCTCGGCACTCCCAATACACTTCCAGCAGCATCACCCAGTGCCTTTCACAGAATGTAAATACACAGATGAAGAAATGGACGGCACTCCTGGCTCCAACAGATACAACAAAAGACTTGCTCACTAGTGTGGATATCGATGTTTCAGAGAACTTACTCTTTTATCAAGACTTTTGTTGTACCTATTGGAATCTGGGAGTGCCGTCCATTTCTTTTTATATGTCTGTCAGCTGATGCTGTGTGTACTTTCCTTTTTCATGTGAATAAACCCGTGGATTCATCTAAACATGAGTGCTGTTTTTTTTGTCTACTTTGTGGGCTATTAGCTTGCTTAGTGACAGAGTGTTGATATTAAAAAATTTTTTGGACCAGGCACCCCCTGCCAACAACTTTATTGAGTGCCATCTCTTATGCTCTTTATACTACCATTTGTTCTGGGATAAGCAACTGTGTGTTTTTTGGTGACTGCATGCAAAGAGTGTTGCTTACTGTCTTAATAATAAAAACTATTCTTAATATTTTTCTACTTTTTTATATTTAGTGTATTTAGTGTCCTTTATATATTTTCTTTATTTGTTTCATGTTTTTGGACTGAACTTATTACTATCAAGCATTATTGTGTGGGCTACTGTCAGCTGATGCTGCATGTACTTTTCTTTTTTATGTGAATAAAACTGTGGATTCATCTAAACGTGAGTGCTGGTTCTTTTTGTCTACTTTGTGGGCTATCAGCTTGCTTAGTGACAGAGTGTTGATATATATATATATATATATATATATATATTTACAAATCAAAATATTATAATAGCGCCAGAAATTTTGCCACTTTAAACCCCTGAGGAAGTCCAAAGGACGAAACATGTTGGGCATTGCCAGCCTCTCTCAGACAGACTTGACATCACCTCACAGATAAGCTATTTTCCCTTTATTTTGTGTTAACTTGTCCTATACTTTGTTCATTACCTCATTTATGTAATAAAGTTTCCCTGTTTAAGTACACCAGTGCTGATGATGGTTTTTTATTTCATTTGAAGACCATCACCACATTATGTGGGTACTTTCTGGGGCTGAAAAATAAAGAAGAAACTTGGATAAAGCTACCAAGGTTATCAATACATGCATTTACACAAGAAATTATTGGGTACGCATAACCATTTATCACGAGACTCACTATTCTGAAAATACTACACTATATTATTTTTCTTTTCCACTTGGCTCTGCAAAGAGCCTCTTCTTATCAAGGTCCTATTTGGCACCAGTAACCCGGGTCCAGCTCTATGTCATCCACCAACAAGATTTACAGATAAGCTTTAAAGAATTATCTTTTGGTACGCACAATATTATTTGAGCACGGGCACCATTGTTCATTAATTTATTGCACTATTTGGCGCTTGTCCTTTCCACCCCATTTTCCAGATCACTATTTTGTCTGACTGCCATACAGACCTACGGAAGTGACTGCTGCCTCCTCTTATTTGAAGGATTTAAGTGGCCGATTAACTATTCATATGTATGATACCAGCACTTCAATGTTACAATCAGGATAATACACTGTGCGTGATCCAAGAACTACTATTTCCATATATATATATATATATATATATATATTTACAAATCAAAAAATTATAATAGCGCCAGAAATATTGCGACTCTAAACAGTGTTTGGTATTTCCACTAGTGGGTGCTTTCAAGATGAAGTTTACATATAAGCTTATTTATATGTATGTGTGAATATAATTGTATATACTGTATTTGGCACTCCCTTTATATGAGGTGTCTGCTCAGTCAACAGAGTGGTGGCATTTGGATTCTGCCACCTATGTATAAAGTTTTATCAGACAATGTAGTTGACAGCAAGCACTTATTAGTGCAATTTCTGAATAATTTATAAAGTGAAAGTGTGCAACACCTGTAAAGTTATGATAAAAGTGCAAACGTGCTTATTAGCTGGTGTAGAATCACTGTGCAACAAAAATTACTCAGTGCACAATATATGCTTAATCCTAATATATAGATAAAAGCATTTGGAAAACTGTTTAGGAAAATTAAAAATAAGACAAATCATCCAATTTACACACAGAACATATATAGAAATATAAAATAGTAAGAAATGGAGGAATAAACTAAAAAACAATAAAAAATGCAATATTTTTAGTCTAAAATATTTTAGGGGGATATCAGAGATCAGCTTATCTTTCAGCAGTGTTTGGGAAAGTTCATAATGGCAGTAGGCAGGGTCCCAACATGTTTTGTCCTCTTATCTGGACTTCATCAAGAGGATGTGTGTAGGGAGACAGAGCAGGGTTTTTATAGCAAAGGTTAGTCCCAGACCTATATCACATGTGTCAGTAATTGATTACATCACTTCCTGTGTATGTTTTGATCTTAAAGCACTCTTTGCAGATATTTTCATGTCTGGAGTGTGTGATGTAGCATTAATCAAAGGTTTATACATCCTATGGGAATGAAAGGGGGGTAACTATTTTATTAGTTGTAAAATAACAGAGAGTAACCACGATGGAATGCATATAAAATGCACCATGTCACTTCCGCCCACTGGGATCAAGGGGGATACGCGTCACTTCCGCCCTACGTATACATCATGGCTGTGTGCGTACTGCATGTAGTACTGTGTTAATAGCTGATATGCATATGGAACACATCGCATCACTTCCACCCACCAGGATCAAGGGGGATGTGCCTCACTTCCACCCTCCATGTTCATTGCAGTTTATGTGTATTATGTTACTCACTGGAGAGATTATGTATGGATAATTACTTTATCCAGAGGTACTGTAAGGGGTAAACTGGATCCCCTTGAAATAAACAGTCCATGTCCGAAACCTCTTGGCCACTTCTGGTCTTTGAATCTCACGATTACTACTGATCCCTGGAATGCATAGTGGCCATCATTGTAGGTTTTAAAGGCTGATGATTGAGATAACCTTCTTTAGTCCATTATGTAGTATACAGACAACACATCCGGTCTTCAAAACGTGACTAGGCCATATTTGATGATATCTGGAACTGTTGGCCATTTTCTAGAAGTTAGTTTGGTTTATTGGAGCATTCCCATCCATATGAGGTCAACTTAGGTGGCTCCAGGAACTGTTGACCATTTTATAGAAGTCCATTTTGTCTATTGGTACCCATTCTTTCATGTGAGGTCATCTTTCATGGTTCCTATATATTGAAAATATAGTTAAATGGTGAGTACAAATACGTATATATAGGAGATAATGAAGCCACATATTCTACCTGTAATATATGATGTGGGAACCATATTTGGAATTGGGAATTAATGAATAGCTCTACTGTATGCTCAATATCACTAATATTATAGTTGAGGTCCAATATTTAAAACAAAACAACATTTTTTCAATATTGCTCAATACATGGGTTTATACAAATGCTTATAGATAAAATGATAATATGTATGTTTAGCAAGAATGATTACCACATACATCAAAGTCTGAAACATGACTAAGAGCCAAGACCATTTCTATGCATTTATTATGAGTTAAACTATTCACTACAACACCAGGTCTTCCTAGGCGGTCCCCCAGCAAAGCACTGTGCAAATAGATGTACAGGAGATAACATCTCTACAACCATACCAACATGTTAATACCCATCCTCGATTGATCTTGGAAGTTAAGCATTTTTGATCCTAGTCAGTACTTGGCTGGGGGACCACCTAGGAAGACTGCCTAGGAAGACATGGACTGATTATTTCAAAGGGATCTCATTGGAAACAGCAGGCAGATGTGACTTGCATCCCCCATGATCCTGGAGGGAGGAAGTGAAGCAATGTGTTCCATGTGCATGTGAGCTATTAACACAGTACTACATGCAGCACACACACAGCCATGATGTACACGTAGGGTGGAAGTGATGCATAACCCCCGTGATCCCGGTGGGCGGAAGTGACAAAGTTCATTGCATAAGCATTCCACCTTGGTCACTCTCCGTTATTATACAACTGAAAACAAAATAGTTACCCCCTTTTGTTTCCCTTAGGATATATAAACATATGATCAACGCTACATCACACAATCCAGACATGAAACTATCTGCAAAGAGGGCTTTAAGACCAAAATGTACACAGGAAGTGATGTCATCAATTATTGACACATGTGATGTAGGTCTGGGCCTAACCTTTGCTATAAAAACCCAGTTCTGTCTCCCTACACACATCCCCTTGATGAAGTCCAGATAAGAGAATAAAACATTTTGGGACCTGCCTACTGCCATTATGAACTTTCCCAAACACTGCTGAAAGCTAAGTTGATCTCTGATTTCCCCCAACATTTTTTTTACTAAACATATTGCATTTTTTATTGTTTTTTCTGTTTATTCCTCCATTCTTACTCTTTTATATTTCTATATATGTTTTGTGGGTAAATTGGAAGATTTGTCCTTTTTTCTCTCTTTATTTTACCTTGATTATTAATAAACTGTATTTTTACACCTATGAATCCTTAACTCAGTTTTAATTTTCCTAAACAGTTTTCCAAATGCTTTTATCTATATATTAGTATTAAGCATATATTGTGCACTGAGTAATTTTTTGTTGCACAGTGATTCTACACCAGCTAATAAGCACGTTTGCACTTTTGTCATATCTTTACATGTTTTGCACACTTTCACTTTATAAATTATTCAGAAATTTCACTAATAGGTGCTTGTTGTCAACTACATTGTCTGATAAAATTTTAAACATAGGTGGCAGAATCCAAATGCCGCCACTCTGTTGACTGAGCATACACCTTATATAAAGGAAATGCCAAATACAGTATATATAAATATATTCACACATACATATAAATAACCTTATATGTAAACTTCATCTTGAAAGCACTCAATAGTGGAAATACCACATGCTGTTCAGAGTGGCAAAATATCTGGCGCTATTATCATTTTTTGATTTGTAAATACATATAATATATATATATATATATATATATATATATATATATACATACACTGTATTGAGCAAGTTTTTGTTGTACCTGTTGGAAGCCGGGAGTGCCGTCTGTTTCTTCATCTGTGTATATACATTCTGGGAAAGGCACCGGGCTATGCTGCTGGACGTGTATTAAGAGTGCCGAGCACCTGTCTTGATGGCCTGAACATTATGTGACAATTCTGAACCTTGACAAAGGTCTCTCATGGGACCGAAATATTGGATCTAGCCTTTCATATAACACTGGTGGTATGTAGTTAAAAGGATGTTTTTTTGCAATGGTGAGTGCCCTCACAGTTTGTGATTTTTTGGATACAAGTGGACCTCCTGATTTTTTCTGATCGTGTTATTGAGGTTGCACCACTAATGGACGGTATTGCTGCAGTGAGTGCGGGCCTTATTGGAACTTTATATATATCTAGTCACAAGATCAGGTTACAGTTGTTGTCTCCTGGATTAAAACTTGAATGCAGCAAATATATAGCCCAGGGCCATGATACAAGTGTCTGTAGCTAGTTTTATTTGGGAGCTTGAAAATAAACAGATAATATAAATAAATCCTTGCCTGTCCAGCTCTAACTAACATACAAATCAATCTCTCAAGGTAGAAGTATCAAGTGTCCAAATCACAAAACAGCATTTAGCAAAACACTTACAATCACAAGCAATGGTCTCTCTCTTCTTTCTGTAGGCTTTAACCTGCTCCCCAGGCAATGAGAGACAGACTAGAGAAACTGGCCCATATTTTATCAGTCTCTCATAAGTGGTCTGGCAATCCATGCTGCTAATTAGCTTTCTACCAGACAAAAGTTTGGAAACCAGGGAACACATATTTCCTCTTGACAACATATTTCCGCTTCAACCTGTGGTGTGGAACTCCTATAGTCCCTAAACAGAAAATGTGGGACAAAGCATCTGCATAGGTCAGGTGTTACCTTGACCTATGCTCTACTGAGAGCTTAAAATGTTGCAATGCAAAAAGCTATATTTTTTCTCTCAGTCTCTTTATTCAATGGAGCATGATCCGTCATCAATCTATACCCTCCCCCAAAGAAAAAGATGGTACTTTAGTGTTTATAATGCCCATTTGCCAATGTATTGTTTTTATACACTGATGTATATATCTAATGCATCTGTCTGCTTGACAAATATTTTTTTAAAGTCAGATGTCTGGGTGCACAATCCTATCTTCAAAGTTTGTAAAACCTTTTCTGCCTCAGGATTTTACTTAACAATAACTGACTGTTTACCCTTTGAAAAGTCAGTCAAAGGGACAGCAATTGTGTCATCTATAATACTCAGTGATTTGTAAGAAAAACACTAGTCTGCTTCTTATTTATGGGCCATTGGCAATTTTGTATTGCCTTAATTTTTTTTAAGTTGGGGCTTTATCAAACCTCTGCCTATGGTGTCTCTAAGATACTTCATATTTTCCATCTATAAGCACATTTTCCATCTTTTTTATTGTCTTTCAATCCTGTCACATTGTTAGAGACCAACACTGCTTGTATCCTTTGTAAGTGAGTCTGCCTATCAGGATTATAGATGTTTACATTATTAAGATAACCAGCAGCATACTGTCTATAGGGCCTTAGTATCCATCAACCTCTGAAATGCAGTGTGTATCCCATGTAACTAAAATGGCAATATCTTGAATTGGATCAGACCATCTGGTGCTTTAGCTTTGTATGTCAACAGCACTTGTTAATATCCTTTGTTTTAGTCTAGAGTGGTTAACTACTATGCTTTTCCCAACCTTTCAATAAGCTCATCAACACATAGCATTGGGTAAACATCAAAATTAGGCACACTATCAATTTAATGGAAATCATTTTAGAAGCGTAAGCTCCTGTCATGTTTCAGAATAAGTTCAAAGGTACTTGACCACTCATTATGTGACTATTCAATTATATCTGACTCCAACAATTAATTTTTTCATTAGACAACAATTATCATTTGGCTTCTGGTATTATATAGGGCTTCAGGCTAAACTTGATGCTTGGTTCAGTGATAATATCATGATTCTCCAGGTATGTCAGAAAACTAATATTCATTCATTATGAGAAATTACTTAGCCTAATACTGTTAATTAGTTGAGAGGGTTTTGGCTATTGTTAAATTTGGGAATCAAGTGTACTGTGGTTACTGGAGGTACCGGGGGTAGGGAGGGAGCTGACAGAACTATTTTATCATTCCAAGGTTTAATAAGACTTACATTATAGTTTTGTTCTGACTTTCTTTTCCCAGGCTGATACTCTATATTTTTCAACTTACACACTTTTTCTAACTTTTAAATTGGTCCTTACTTTATACTATGGGAACCAAAATAAGCACTGTGGGACTAACTAAGCAGTACACATTAGTGCTGAATGATTTTTTCCTATGGTTGGGAATCTGCACAGGTGTCTGACTCGCACTGCGCATGTGCAGTATGGGTGAAGCATGTTCACACATAGAGCAGCAGCAGGCTGTCAATAATTGAGAGTCTGCTGCCATTTGTGGTTGGGAGGGGGCAGCAACAGCCATGTCACTACCATTGGGGGAGGAAAGATGCCAGGATCTTTGTCAGCTCTTCTGGGGCGGCCGGCTTGCATGACCTCATGTATCACTTAGCCAGCCGATGTTCCTGCAGAATTTCCGATGCTGTGTTGTAGAATGCTGCTCGCATAATTAATGCATGCAGGATGTGTGATGCCTCCTGCCGCATTACCATAATTGCATGCAGCTTTGCAACTCCATCCTAAGCTGAATCAGGTCCTCTTTCCTCAGGAACATAGGTGCTTAATTGGGCATTACGATTGAGCAAACTTGTGCCTATTGGGCCTTTTCAAAGTGCTCTCTTAATATCAGCACCAATGCAGCTATTCTTTCCTGCATCTAAGAAACATTTTAAGTAACCTAATTATTAGGACTGGGTTGCCCCTCCCATGTCTCTTTTGCAAACTCTAGTAATACCATGTGGCTCCCACACAGCAAATTAAAAGGTAAAAAAAACACTTGAAGGATTTTGTAACCTCTCTAATGGGCAGTTATAAATAGGGTAATAAAAAATAACCAATATTTCTCATCTTTATCCTCTGTATTTTGCATATTCTTAAAGTATTGTAAACCTTCAATATGAAACCATCAGTCTGAGGACGATACACTGAAGTCCTTAGCTTAGTAATACCTCTTTTCCACCAAAAACCCAGGTCCGACCTGGGTTTTTGGACATGGTTCCAACCCTGGTCAGACCCAGGTCAGACCTATTTACACTGTACCTTTGATCTGGGTTACTCCCAGGTCAGCCCTGTTCACACTGAACTCAGGTCTGCCCTGCTAAACCAGTGAGGTCATAAAAAGTGGGAGGTGAATGCTCCACAACCACCAATCAGCTCATTTTAGGCATGACCAAGGTCGGATAACCCGGGTTGCACCGTTTAAACTGCACCATTACGTGGGTCCATCCTGGGTCCAACCCTGGTAGCTACCTGGGTTGGATTGCAGGGTCACTTGACCCAGATTATTTTTCAGGGACCCTTTTACACTGAGCTGGGACCCGGGTAGACCCAGCAAAAACCCAGGTTTTTGCTCTGGTGTAAAAGGGGTATAACATTAAACAATTGGTACAACTCTTTCATGATTTTTCACATAAATGGGATACCCTGATTAGATAGGGATATCTAGGGTATTTCCATACTGCTAAAGACCTGAACTAGTTTGTCTTGTCTGAGAGAAGTGTACTTCTATAATGTAGCCCGGGAGCATGATACTAACATTCAGGCCAGGATGCATAATATTCTGATACATCTTTATGGACCCCTGGACAGAAAACTCTTTGTAAAATTATTTTAGAAGTATTTTCTGCCTTTAGATGTCCTGCAGTTATATGATCATGAGCAAGTCTAACACAATTCTTCTATATACCATTAAACCAATTCTTTGTTCCACAATATATTTTCATTTATTTGACACTTCAGTCAACAAATCTTGACATACTGCCATGTGAGGGTAAGGCAACCTACTATTAGGCACTACTGAGTTTCCAACAACCACTTTTATACTCTATCTAGCCTTCACCAGAGTACGATTGTTTTACTGCTCTGAGGCAATGATGTCTTTTTTTTCACTGCCATATGGGAACAGTATGGATTCCTGACAGCATCAGGTAATCCCATATAGCATACACAAAAGGTAGAAGCACTCAGAAGCAATACAGTTCCCAGAGCAAGTAACTGTTTTCAAATTCCAGGCTCATATGTCACAAGATTACTATATCTCTCTAGGCCACAGGAGAGCAGATTTAGCTGCCAAGGAAATAGCAGCTACACACAAATATGATTAGGACACTGAACTTGCAACAAATGTGCATGTTTTTACTATAATTAATGAAACAATGTTGTGTGATATGCAACCAGTTTGTACCTCACAGGTACTGGCCAGCTGGAGGGCAAATGGATGTGTACAAGAGACTTAATAGATGGACAAGTCAGGCTAGTTGCACCCAAATCATTACTGCCAGCACTAGCTTAAGTAGTACACTTCATGACCCAAGTGGGAAAAGAAGGTATGTGTGGCATGTTTTTTAACACCTGGTAATTACAACTGAATTAATACAGCACATGATGGGACTTGATTACCTCATAGTAGCTTTGTCAGGCTATTGTGCCACTTTTCAAACAAATTTTAGGGAAAATGTTGTACTTATTTAACTATTAAGGAAAACTCAGACACTGATTTATCAGAAAATGTCTGAAATTGATAATCCTAATAATGGGTTTCCCAAATTATACAATTATACTAGCATCTTGCCTGATAAGTGGTTTTCTGTGTTTGCCACATCTACCTAGTTCTCCTGGATAGCATAGTGGTTTTCTAACATCATTTAATATGTGACACGTCTATATCTGCAAAAAAGATATCCAGCTCTAGCACAATCTCACGGGACCAGGCCCGCTGACAGGGGCTGCTTGGTGTGACCAAAGGATAGATAAATGAGGACACACCTGTAAGTTATGTTTATAGACCTTTTCTCCACTAATTCATGTCTATTAGCAATGTATTTAGACCATCCATGGTGCTTGGTGCTATAGGACATTTCAATTGCAACCATGTCTAAAAGTCTCATCTCAGCTAAGGAGACACAGGGGCCTATTCATCATCACTTATTTTCACAGAAACATGTGAAAATAAATTTTTCACATATTTTTGTAAAAAAATAAGTGTCAGGGACATTAATCAAGTTCAGAAAAAGCCTTTTTTTCGGAACTTGATGGTGTTACTGAATGCCACCCAGAGATGGCATTCAGCACCTGATAATCTTCACAGGTTACTGTTTACACAGCAGCCTGTGTAGAAATACCTGCCAGCCACAGCAGAGGCATCTATTCAGATCCCTTCATGATATGGCTGCACTGCAGAGCTCCAAAGCTGAGACCTCCAGGGCTCTGCAGACATGTGGCCCAGCTCACCAATAGAAGACAGGTGTGCCAGGAGGAGGGGATGCAGCAGCAGTAAGGGAGGGTCAGACACCTGTGGGAGGGGGGTTCTGTATTGTACACCCATGGGGGAAAGACAGAAACCCACGGGGAATGTTCTGGATTGTACACCCACAGGGAAGAGCGGGAGGGGGGCTGGATTGTACACCCACATTTGCACAGATCATACACCCGCGGGGGTGAGCTAAGTCCACAGCCTGTGTGCAGCGTGATGACAGGCAGTGAAAACTGACCATTTGCAGGAGAAAAATTATTTCACTTCCAAAAACTGATTCGTAGAAACAGCAGTTTTTCGGAAGTGATATTTTAGGGCAGGTGGCATGATGATAATTATGCACTTGCAGTACATGTGATAATTACCTAAAAAAGCAATAAAACATATACAGGCTAGGGGTGTGCACCGGCCACTTTTCGTGTTTTGTGTTTTGGTTTTGGATCTGGATCATTCTTCGTGTTTTGGATCTAGATTGGTTTTGTCAAAACCACCCTTCCGTGTTTTGGGTTCTGGGTTTTGTGTTTTGGATCTGTATTTTTTTTAAAAAAGCATAAAAACAGCTAAAATCACAGAATTTGTGGGTTTTTCTGCTCCTATGCTATTATTAACCTCAATAACCTTAATTTCCACTAATTTCCAGTCTATTCTGAAAAACCTCACACCTCACAATAGTGTTTTTATGTCCTAAAGGTTGCACCGAGGTAGCTGGATGGCTATGCTAAGCGACACGAGTGGGCGGCACAAACACGTGACCCATCTAGGAGTAACACTGCAGTGGCAGACAGGATGGCAGTTTGAAAAACTAGGCCCCAAACAGTACATAATGCAAAGAAAAAAAAGAGGTGCAAGATGGAATTGTCCTTGGGCCCTCCCACCCACCATTATGTTGTATAAACAGGACATGCACACTTTAACAACCCAATCATTTCAGCACCAGGGTCTGCCACACAACTGTGGCTGAAATGATTGGTTCGTTTGGGCCCCCACAAAACAAGCTGGCAATTAATCTGTCCCTGCCCAAACTGGCTCTACAGAGGCAAGATGTCATCCACATCCTCCTCATTCACCGATTCCTCACCCTCTTCAATGTTGTGTACATCCTCATCCTCACAGAGTATTAATTCGTCCCCGCTGGAGTCCACCACCACAGGTCCCTCTGTACATTATGGAGGCTTGTCTCCCTGGAAGAGTTGATAATTAATTTTTATGAACATCATCTTCTCCACATTTTGTGGAAGCAACCTCCTACGCCTTTCACTGACAAGGTTCCCGGCTGCACTAAACACTCTTTCGGAGTACACACTGGAGGGGTGCAACTCAGGTAAAATAGAGCCAGTTTGTGCAGGGGCCTCCAAATTGCCTCTTTTTCTAGCCAGTACATGTACAGACTATCTGACATGCCTACTTGGATGCTGTCACTGATGTAATCCTTTAACAGACAGACGCACACTTGTCGCTGCTGCTTTGAGGATGCAGGTGCGGCTGCAGCCAACACAATTCACAAAGACAGAAAAAAAAGAAGAATTTTTTTATAGTTTGTGGAGCGCACTTTGAGGGTTACACCACCCTTTAACAGACAGATGCATGCTTGTCGCTGCTGCTTTGAGGATGCAGGTGGAATCTAGATGTGATTTGGAACCGGGGACACACTACCTCCATCAATTGTCTAAATCCCACTGCACTAATGGCGGATACCAGACACATGTCTACACCAACATAGCAGTTAAGGCCTCATTTATACGTTTTGCTTCAGGATTACTGCTGTCGTACTTCATCCTCCTCGCTAAGACTGTTGGAGGGTCAATTGTTTAGTAAAAGTAGTGGTGTTCCTACTTCCTCTCTGGGATGATGAACAACTCCCAGCAGCAGCATCAGCACTAGGAGGAAGTGGTTCCTGATCTTTCCTTATTTTATTTTTATGGGAGAAAGTTTGGTCCTCCATTTATGTTATATTGATAAATACGTGCGGCTAAGGCGCACACAAACACAGATAATATTTTTTTATTTTTGTTAGAGACTAGTGCACTTTGTGGGTTACACCACCATTTAGTTAATGAGCCATCCGGCCCTTTACTTATGGGACACAGGCGCACGCTTGGCGCTGCTTCTTTGTTGATGCACGTGCAGCCACAGTGCACACAATTCACAAACACAGAAAATATTTTTTTATTTTGTTTGGAGTGTACTTAGGGGGTTACAGCACCCTTTAATGGTCAAGCCAGATGGCCCTTTACTTATGACACAGGTGCACGCTTGGCACTACTTTGTTGATGCACGTGCGGCTACAGTGCACACAATTCACAAACACAGAAAATATTTTTTTATTTTGTTTGGAGCGTACTTTGGGGGTTACAGCACCCTTTAACGGACAAGCCAGCCAGACCCTTTACTTATGGGACACAGGCACACGCTTGGCGCTGCTCCTTTGTTGATGCACGTGCAGCCACAGTGCACACAATTCACAAACACAGAAAAAAAAATTTTTTATTTTGTTTGGAGTGTACTTAGGGGGTTACAGCAACCTTTAACGGTCAAGCCAGATGGCACTTTACTTATGACACAGGCGCACGCTTGGCACTACTTTGTTGATGCACGTGCAGCTACAGTGCACACAATTCACAAACACAGAAAATATTTTTTTAATTTGTTTGGAGTGTACTTTGGGGGTTTCAGCACCCTTTAATGGACAAGCCAGCCGACCCTTTACTTATGGGACACAGGCACATGCTTGGCACTGCTCCTTTGTTGATGCACGTGCAGCCACAGTGCACACAATTCACAAACACAGAAAATATTTTTGATTTTGTTTGGAGTACACTTTGGGGGTTACAGCACCCTTTAACGGTCAAGCCAGCTGGCCCTTTACTTATGACACAGGTACACGCTTGGCACTACTTTGTTGATGCACATGCGGCTACTGTGCACACAATTCACAAACAGAATATTTTTTTTTTGCTCTTGGGGGGAGCACCCCGATGGACAGAGCACCCCCTGGACAACACTACAGCACCCCTTTAGGACTGGGACACTGCACAGAACTTTGGATTGGATATGGACAACTGACTGCACATCACAGTCCAGCCAGCCCCTATGGACTTTGGAGGAGTGGACACAGCCCCTATGGACAACAGCAGCACAGCACAGCACAGCACAACACTACACTGCACTACACTACACTACACTACACAGCCCAGACAGCCCTAACTACCACCCTCCTTCTTCACTGTCCACAGCCGAGTGAGAAAATGGCACCGACGCCGGTACCTTATATAGGATCCAAAACCCGCGAGACCCGGAAGGTGGGATGATGACGTTTTGCCTCGATTTTAGATCCAAGTCAGGCAGGAAAAGTCGAGCCTGACTCGGATCGGCCTTGGATAGGGGGGGCTCGGGGGGGTTCAGATTTCAGAAATCTGAACCCGCTCACCCCTAATACAGGCACTTTGGATACTCAAAATTCACAATGTGTTTTTATATAGATAAATGAATCCTATCTTTTTCCACGATTTCTCATGTGGTGTTTAAAGTAAAATAAAGTAAAATGAAGGATTCTCTTCAATATCCTTATTCAAGTGAATACTGTCTCTATATATCGAATGGAATCTTCCTATTGGTGGAAGTCTTCTATTGTATAGCGATTATTCAGCTCAAAGAGAAAAAATAAAAAGCATATTGGACTTCATTCAGACCCGGTCGCAAGCGATAACGCTCGCAACCGGGTCGATGTTTAGGCCCTGTGCACGCTCAGCGGTCGCATTCTGCATGTGCAATCCCTGGATTGAGAGAGAAAATCTTTCGCTCCAGAGCTCACTACAAAAGGGGGAGCTGTCAATGTTGATCGACAGCTATGCCTGTTTTGTAGGCGGGGCAGGGGGGTGGCTACACAAATGGAGGTGTTCCTTATGGAATGCTTGCCATTTTGTGGATGGCTGCACTGACATCAGCAGTGATGTCAGTGTGGAGCTTCCTGCTCGATCTGAGCAGGAAGCTCCCTGGGGCTTGCGGTTGCCGAGACCTTAGGGTCTCATCGCAAGCGTCGACGATTAGCTTAGCTAGTGACCAGGAGGCTGGACTAAAAAAAAGAAGCGGCCCTCATTCAGAGAGTGTGATCGCTTCTTGCGACCACCTCTGAATAAGGGCCATAGTGTAGTACAGGTTGAGTTTCCCATATCCAAATATTCCGAAATATGCAATATTCCGAAATATGGAATATTTTCAGCATGACTGAGATAGTGAAATCTTTTATTTTTTATGGTTCAGTGTACACAAACTTTGTTTAGGGAACAAATTATTAAAAATAAAGTATAAAATGACCAATGGAACTATAATCTTTGCACAGTGACTATTATTGATTATCAGTGATTACCACAATAACCAACAGTGGTTGGAACATACTTTTATCAATTAAGGTTTAACCATTAATTAATTTTGAGCCACCCACTATCATACCAAGCAACATCCATTATTCCACCAAGCCACATTATCAAGGTTCATTTTGTTTACAAGAGTACTCTTGATTTCCCCAATTCTCTCAATTCTTTTTTCTTTTTTCTTTTTTTCTTCCAAAAATATTTTTTTTATGTTTTTCTGGTGTAGATTTTTCTTTTGTTTGTTTGTTTTTTTGTGCTTGTTTTCTCAATTTATTACAATTCGCATCCTACTAATATTTGTATATACAATTTAGGTTTTAATTCTACAAGTAATTTACTTTGGGACATAACCTCAGTGTCTGATTGCATCTATTTTATGCATCTAACTGTAGAACTAACTACCTGTGGTTGAGAGCGGGAACTTCCCTTCTAATTCAATTGAATAAGAGATAAGGTTCCTCTTTTAGCTCCTGTCACAGCTACAGTACATATGTGAGTGAGTGCTAACCTACTATTATCATTCAGTGATTTATATAAACAGAATAGGCTGTAGGTGTAAAGGGCACCAACACTCTTCCAGCGTTTAATATCTTAATATGTGATAATTATGTTTTGATGAATAGGCCCCTTAGGGCCTTAATCAGAAGTGCATGTGCAGAACATGTCGGAGATCCCACACGCAGACTGGCAGCAGACTGTCATTGATTGACAGTCTGCTGACATTCATTGGCAGGGAGCGGGAGGCATGTCACCAACCTTTGGGGGAGGTGAGAAGAGACCAGGATCTCCACCGGCTGATGGAGATTTCCTGGCCTTTTCCTCTAATCTGCGGCGGCCAGCTTGTGTTACCTCATGTGTCACCTTAGCCGGCTGATGTTCCCGCAGAGAATCAGATTTTGCGTTGGGCAATGCTGCTCTGATAAGTAATGCAGCAGGAGGCGTGATGCCTCCTGCTTCAATATCATAACTGCAAGAATCGCAATTGCAAAGCTGCCTTCATGCAGCCTTGCAATTGTGATCCTTGCTGAATCAGGCCCTGAATACACACAAAGGGCTACATTTATTAAGCGGCGGTTTTGGTGTCATTTAGAAACTGCTGGAAACCACCATCAATTAACTTATTGAGAGCATTTACTAAGCAGCTGTTTTGATGTCTAAACTGAATCAACTGTCAATCCCCTGCAGTTTCTAAATGACAATCTGCTGTTGTGCATTCTATTTGGAAGCAGTTTCTATTGAAACCACTGCAATTTAGAAGCAATTCTATTCATATTCATTTAATGGTGCTTTTATAGAAACAACATTCAATTGACATCATAGAAACAGACCACTGTGGTATAGAAGCTATTTTATTCATATTATTAACTTGTGCTAATCTATTTGTTATTGAAAGTGCCATTTCATTGATATGATAGAAACAGACCACAGTGGACTAGAAACTATTCTATTCTCATTTATTTAATGGTGCCTTAACAGAAACATTTACCTGACATCATAGAAACAGACAGCTGGCTATTTTCACTTTGTAGGTTTATAAGGAGTGCAAGTGGAGAAGTAAAAAGTTGTAGGAAAGTATAAGTAGAAATATATATTTTTAAGTTGCCTTGTTTTTTGTATTTTTTTATTTGAGTTGTATTATCCAGCCTTTTTTAAAGTGTGAATGCAGTGTGATTGTGTTTGTGTTTTTTTATTTTATAGTTTTGTTTCTTTGTGTATTCTTAATTCTTAAAACCCAATTGGATGATATTCCTGTCAATCAATTGTTTCCTCACAAAAATCAGTTACTTTACCTGCTGTTTCAGCAAACACATACAGATGAATAGGGTGGCAGGACTGTGCCCTCTAATTTTAAACATATATGTATATGTGTATTTAATGTACACTTGGATGCTAGACTCCTTATGCTTGTTTAACACCTCACCCACCTGCCCCTAGGTGATTTTCACTAGTATAAGACCTTGAATTGCTGTCTACACATTAGAATGGGTGACAAATATATAAGACCTCAATAAATATATTTAATGTCTTAAGGAGCACACACACAACAATTTTTTGAATGATTACCAATAACGATATTGTTTATCATTCAATCATTGAAAAAATCATTCACTTTTTGAGTTAAAACAATGAACGATTATCGTTCACGTTTGTAGTTTGTAGTTCAGTCAGACTGACCAACTCAACAATTTTCAGTAAGGGAATATGCAAAAATTGTTTGTAGTTCAATAAAATCGTTCATTACATTTAGTAAATGAACGATTTTAGTAAGTGATTTTCATTCACTTTTCCCTTGAAAAAATGAACGAAAATCATTTACTAAAATTGTTCATTTACTAAATCGTTGTGTGTGTATGCAGCATTATTATTAGGGATGTTAGGGATCCATCTGTTCCATCAATACATCTGATGTTAGGGATGCATCCATAATAATGATTCTAGGTATGGTATTTTTATATTTTAGAATATTTTTAATAGTGTTTTGCATTTTGTAATATAAATCTTATAACTGCAGAAATTAGTAATCTTCCATTAATGGTAAGACACATAACAATATTAAACAATGCATGAAGTGAGACTATTAAAACACAAATTGCTTACCAGAAGTGCTCATGGAATCTATGGACACAATGAATGTTCATTTGTCTTTCTCTGGTAGTTATTATTTGATTTTAATTTCTGCTTATCATAAACTGAGTGGATGTTGATAAGTTTGTATTCTTTTACTTTAGACTTAAAAAAAATACATAGACCTTCAAAATTGACATATCTACTTTTTATCACTTACATAATAACACAACTTTCAGTTCCACAACAAATTGGCTAAGCCAAATATCCATTTTAAATTAACATTCTGCAAGTGCCAACTTGATATATAAATGTGCCAGCATTTATACAGTGCTTTCTCATTAAATTAGAAACCATGAGGGTTTAATGGACTTCAATTGGCTCATAGTGCCATACAAACAGATGTCCTAAAATTCTTTTTATTGCACACCTGTCCCAGAGTTATGTGATCACACTTCCTTTATGGTCTGTTTTCAAAAAATGTTTCATTCTAATGCAAATTTAAATTGTAAATCATTTATAGCAAGCGGTGCTTTAAAGTAAATATAAATCAAAGCAATAATTATGGAATGATTACAAAAACATGTTATATATATAGCTGAGACTAGTAGTAGTAGTAGCAGTAGTAGTAGTAGTAGTAGTAGTAGTAGTAGTAGTAGGAGCGGTAGTATGGATAAGTAGCAGTAGTAGTCTGTTTATAAATGGGACAAAATTTACTACATGGCAGGTTTGGTGTCTTTCAGAACCCACCAGAAACCACCATCAATCGACAGTGGTTTTCATATCAAATTGATAGGATCACTAATTGGCCGCTTTGAAGCCTAGACTGAAGACTCCATCAATCCCCAGTAGTTTCTTAAGGACAACCAACATGGCATGTTCTTTTTGGCAGTAGTTTATTTTTAAACCACTGTGGAACTGAATCTAAACAGCAGACAAGCATAGAACAGATCAATATGATGTGTGCAAGCTTTGTTTTGTGTAAAAATATAGAAATAGTTAAAATAAAAAAGCATGGGGCCTCCAATCAATAAACAGTTGAAAAATTAATATGGGGATGAAGGCACTACCAGAGGTCACCTTAACAAGAATTATGTATACAGGTAAATAGGCCATCAAAAACAATGACCCGCCCATGACACTTCCATAACACTTGCGCAAAAAAGGAATATTTTTGTGTGCATTTCAATTCTGATACCATTTGCCCTGATTGAAACAACACCATTGTGCATACAATATGTGTATTTAATGCATTGTAGGAGTCATAGAAATTGCCACACATGTGCAGTTGCAAATAATTGCTCAAATTCAAGAACATTGCATTGCTTCTGGCTCTGAATGAGGTCCCTTGTGTCTGAAGAGGCAGAGTGGGTGGAATGAAGTGGGAAAAAAGTGTAAGCTAAGAACACTAAACTAATTGCAGAATTTGGGCTACTGCCTTAAAGAAGATTCAGAATTAGTTTTTAATTAGCAATCATTTTTATTTAAATTCTCCAAAAATGATGTGAGTGGGGGTGCTTAAGAAATGAGAAAGGGGAGGATATGGCATGGGATAACAATGGTTTAAAGAAAAACAGTCAAAAACCAATTACATACTGTAAGAAGTTAACACAAGTTTATATATAAATAACATATCCAAGTCAATGGAGATCACTGTGGAATGGAAGTAGGGTCTGGTTTCACATGAATACTCAACAATAATGTGAGATCAGTGGAGCCTGGAATAAATGGCCCCATCTCCATCAGTAACATATTCATACCAGATGAACCACATGACTGTTGCAGGAGCAGTAGAAAGTTGTATGGCAGTAAGGGGTAAATTTACTAAAGTGAGAGTTTTTAGAAGTGAGTTTTAGAAGAGATGTTGCCGATAGCAACCAATCAGATTCTAGATATTACCTTCTTGAAGGTGCTAGTTAAATGTTAAGTAGAATCTAAATGGTTCCTATGGGCAACATCTCTTCTAAAACTCACTTCTAAAAACTCTCACTTTAGTAAATTTACCTCTAAGTCTCCAGTTGTATGGCAGGCAGTAAGTCTCCATTTCAAATGACCAAGTACAGAACATACAGGTACCATCAAGTTATATGCCCTTTGCTACTTTTCTCAATAAGTCTGGAGTGTAGAGCAGCTGGGTGCAGCTGTAGAGAACATTTCATTTTAAACATAGTGGAAAACCTGTGCCATATTTGGCAATATTTGTACATTTCCTGGGGGGCTAAGCCAAATTTCTTGGTCAAAAGGAAGCAGGGCATTTCTAAATCATTAAGAGTGGGTTAATATTTAATAATTATATTAAAGGTATAAAATTATTAATTGGTGTAAAAAAAGGTATTTTGTAAAATGGGCAACATTTATTATTTTCTTATGTGGACACCATTTATATAGTGTAAAATAATAAAGTTTGTTTCTGTCATTAATTTAAAAAAATACACTAATTAAAACTAATTTATAATGCTGCTTTAATATAATTAGTGTATTAGAAAGTCGTACATATTATTGTTATCTTAATAAATTTAAACATGAGTTTTGCCCCCTAATATATGAATAGAATAATATTGTGCACATAAGATAAATATTACCGTTATTAACATTCTTATTCAATACATAATGATTGCCCTCATTATGAATGTATGATGTATAAATGATTCATCACCTACTGATTGACCAGATAACTAAACCAGCAAGCTTTCTAAGCTATTTCATTTGTCACAATTACCTCTGTGGTTTTTGGCAGTAGTTTGCAAAACCACCTCTTGATAAATTAAATAGTTTCGATACTTCACATGTAAAATAAATCAGGATGATATGAGTTTAGTGACATCTTCTAAACTGTTTTCTTGGTGATTTTTGTTTTAGAAAGGTGTTGTGAAAATCATCAGAAAATCTGCTAAAAAACTATTGGTTTTGCAAAACCAACACAGAGAAAATGTTCCCTCATTTTCTTCATCAGGAATCAGGAGAGATTTTTTGAGTTTTTTATTTAAAGTGATTACATTCATATTCTAAATTCCTAAGATAATTCTATGGCAGATTTCATTAATACTAAGATGCCCATTTGCAGTGCCTTGAAGTGGTGCAGTTCCATCTATGTGCACCATCCAAACTTGCAACTACTCCATGTAGGTGCAGTTTCTCCTGTTTGAGGGTTGTGCATCTTTAATACAGTCACTTACAATAACATGCCTGCACCTGCTTAGACACCACCCTGTTACCTCCCAGGTTTGCCCTCTAAATTAGACAGACCGTGCATATGATTATTTTCTTTTTCTAAAAGCTGACAATAAATACACATGTGACATGTGGCTGGGAAACATGTGCAGACTTAAAACATTGGACAACTGCATGTGTTATCAACAGTGCATGTGACTCAGGATCAGGCCCAAATGTCAACAGAAAGGCTGCTTCACAACCTGGAACCTTGGTGAATTAGGAAAACTGTGCAAGTGGATTGAATGTGAATAGCTTCTCAGAGCCATAGCTTTACTTTTGATCCCAATAGCTAACTTTACTGTCTGTTGCTTTATACAGTATATGGCTGTGCTACAGTGCCTTTGTATATTTAAATTAGAGATGAGCGGGTTTGGATTTACTCGGTTTTACTCGGATCTCAAAACGGCATTTTATTGGCTATCGGCTATCATGTGTTTTGGATAGCCAATAAAATAAATCTGAACTAATCCGAACTTGTGGTAAAATGGCGATAAGAACCGAGTAAATCCGAACCCGCACATCTCTAATTTAAATACCTATTTAAACATTTAGAGTTAAATGTAATAGAGTGCAAGCTGGTGCCACTGTGGGAATACATGCAAATATTCCCATATTTTTAAGTCAGCTAGCATGTTAAATGCAAAACCATCCTGGTTTTGCCTATAACATGCTTGCTGCTTTAAAAATAAACTTTTATGTACATTTGCATTATAGGGTCTCATATGTTTACAAATACTGTATTATGCTAAGTTAAGTTTGTTTAACTATTTTGTACATTGAGCTCAATCTTTTAATCATTTGGAGTAACTTATCTACAAATTCAAACAAGATTTTTTTTTTCAGTTTTAAATTTGTGTAAAATGCCAGGTATGGCTACCTAACTCTTATGTTATATGGTTTTCCTAGGTGCCTAACCTTTTCTGTTAAGATTTGTAGAATACATATGTGTCCTGCTACATCTTTGCTCCATACACCATGTAGAATGCCATGCTAGTCACGTCCAGCTGTGCCGCTACTTGACAATGTATATCGCAGCATGCTGCAGTAAGGCACAACGGAAAAACCGGAGTGTATAGTACAACTTTCTATCCACCAGATATTGGTTTTTCTAACCTGCACAGCACATGCATCAAATAGCCAATAAAGCTTTTGTAATGCTGTCTGCTGATTGGCTGACAGAACCTGTCATTTATTACGCTTTACAGTAGTAATGGACTGCGTTTTTTCATGAATGCAGGATTAAATAAAGACAGAGCAATTCAAGTTCAATATTCTTAAGGAACTCTGCTGAACTTAATAAATTGCTCCCAACTTCCCACCACCTGTCATTTCTATGCTACTGTATAGTATGCCACCCAGCAGCATTTTGCATTAAAGCACTATTGACATTGTATTGTACACTTTATTTGCTGTAAATTTGCATGCTGATCATCATAAAGTACACAACAGGTGTGGCTCTTGATACAGCTGGCATGTGTGTTCGAGTGATTAAGATGAGTGCCCTATAGAGTTGGTGCCTCGGGTTAAAGACCCAGAAAAGGACAATGGGATTTTGTATTCATATCAGTAATTTAACTTTTGTTATTTTTTTTAAATCTTCACTACAGGAATATATAAGTAATAAATAATTTGGTGTGTGAGCTCTGTCACTTATACAAACACATATTTGCATTGCCCAGAAGACACACACCCAGAATTAAATAAAGAAAGAGCAATTCAAGATCAATTTTTCTTAAGGAACTCGGCCAAACTCAATACATGGCTCTCAACTTCCCACCACCTGTCATTTCTATGCTACTGTATTCCACCCACCTGCATTTTATGCTGAACCACTACATTGCATGCTGAACATCATACCGTTCATAAAAGGTGGCATGTGTGGTCAAGTGGGTAAGGTGAACATCTTACAGAGTGGGTGCCTTCAGTTCGAGGCCTGGAAAGGGACAATGTAATTTTGTACATCAGTATTTTTCTTTCTCTCTTAATTTTTAATCTTCACTAAAGGAATAAATAAAGAAAAAAAATAATTTGGTGTGTGAATTCTGTCATTTATAAAAAATACATATCGGCATTGACACATATCTGCAAGACATACACCAAGCATTAAATAAGGACAAGGCAATTCAACTAAGGCAATTCAAGTTCAATATTCTTAAGGAACTCTGCTGAACTTCCCATCACTTGTAATTTGTACTGTATGCTACCCAGCAGCATTTTATGTTAAACTGCTATTCAGTAGACATTGTATTGTGCACGTTACAGTTTGTACTGCTGACCTGCATCAAGTATCCTAACATCCTGATTCTTACTCTGTGTACTCATTCCTGATAATATGGCAGCTTGCTGTAGACCATATTCTAGGGATGAGCTGTGTTGGTGAGACAAGTTGCTCGCCAACAATATTGAAAAACAGTGGGTGTAAATGAATGCATGCTGTGACATTATGTTTAAATATGGCTTGCCCCAAATGGTGTGCTCACTTCAAAGGTGGTGGAACAATTTAGTCCAGAGGTTCCCCCGGTGGCTGCAGAGTCTAAGGGCCCAACTTACTAGTACAGTACATTATATGGCCAATCGGTATCTTCCATAGCAGCATACTGTTTAGCTTATTGTACTGTAAATGATAATGTTGTGAGGTAAGGTCAATATATAGGGAGGCTATGGTTAGAATCAGAATCAGATTTACACACATACTGTACTGTACCATACTGTATCATACAGTATACTGTATATGATTTGGTTCTTAGTTTTGACTATAAAATTATTACAATAACATAAACATGATATGAATAATACAAATATGATATTTATACTTTAAGTTACAAATACTGTACTTGATTGTATTTTCTTTGTATTATTCTATTAATTTTATATTCAGAACTCTGGAGAGTATTGGAGTATGACAGGCAAAGCTCTGCTTCCTCTGCCTACCCTGACCACACTTCACTGGTAAATGAGCTCTTTGTAAGTGACATAATATAATGTGAATAAGATACAGTACACCACTGTGTCACGTAATGTGAATAAAGGGCAGTACTGTGACATACACTGTAAAGTGGATAAGATGTACTACTGTGACATAACTTGATGTAACATTTATAATCTGCAGTACTGTGACATGACATGAATAAGGTTCACTTCTGTGTGAAGTAACGTGAATAAAGAGCATTACTGTGTTGTAAAATGAATAAGCTGCACTACGGTGGCTTATTGTGAATAAAGTGCACGGCTACTACTACTACTACTACTACTACTACTACTACTGTCACCCTGCTTTCCACTGCATCCAGGTGAATACTGCATCATCTATCATCAAATCACACCTTAAGGTATAGTAATGTTCATTCTAACACCCTTGGCCTAGTCAGTGAGGTGGACATATCATTTTTTGAAGGGCAAATTTGTAGATGTGATGTATCATTACAGCTACAGCATTTTTAATATAATTACAATTTTTATTATAGTACAGTATGCCATCCTCTGTGCTGTAGGCCATGCAACATTTTAGTTTTCTTCTTTGTACAGAACATTCTGTAATGTAATGTATAATATTTACATCCTTTAGAAGATATGGTCTTCAGAACTGGACACAGTATTCCAGATGTGACCGTCCCAATGGCCTACTATAAAGTACATTCAGCATACAGTGGCATTATTACTGTTCTTCTTTTAACTTACTTAAAGTCATTGTGTTGTACTGTAGAATTGTGGCCAAATTGCTTACAAATATTGTCCAGTATTTACAGTACTTGTAGTTGCATGTGGCCAATATTTTTTTCTTGTACTGTTTGATACAGTATTCAATTCTCATACAGTATGTACAGTATTTCAGTATACAGTATTTGTTTGTGGTGTTGAGGGTTCCAGTAAAGAATTGCACAGAACAATAGTGATTTACTATATTTGTTTCTAAATGATTCTAAGGCAAACTTAAGGTACAATGTTATTTTTCCACAGTCCAGACACCACCAAGCCAACCACCACCTCAGGCCCACTGAGACCACTGGAAAGCTGGTGCCATCAGACTTACCCAAACCAGTAAGTAATCTCCAATTTCTCCCTTGCTCACCTTTCTTTCTAGCTTTATCATGTACTGAGTGTTTTTGTGGGGTTTACTGTTATTCTCCCTCCTCTACAGTGCCTTGTTAAAACCCTAGATATATTTAAAAGTTTTCATCATGTCCAACTTTCCATTCTCAAACAAACAAACCCCACCACCATAACCCCCAGCTGTCAGACCACACCATACTCTAAGTATGATGGAGAGGGGGAAAGAAAAGTACAGTACTTCACTGTGCAGTACAAATTGAAGAAAAGTACAGTCACAAAACACAATGTTCTGTAAGTACAGTACTTATTGCCGCTGTGGCCTTCCTGCGGATCTTCATAAGAAGGGTGCCACATCTGCCGATCTGCCGGTGCTGTCGATGTTCTGTAAAAACAAATCCAATTATTGTATTGTACAGTATATCCATATTTTATACTTTTAATAACCATAGAGCAGTCAAGTAGTGTTTTTGCTACAAATGTATTTAAGTAAACAAAACCCACACACAATAGTCCCTTCATGAAAAAGAAACACTGTCAGCTTAAAAAAACACAATAGTTACCCCATAAAAAAGACAATATACCACCAACAGGGTAAAAAATAAATAAATAGACTACTGTAGTCCCCAGAAAAAATATTTAAAAAACACATAAACCACAGTAATTGACCAATATACAGTATTAGTCAGTATATTGTACTAGATTTCATAATTAAATAGCTATTTTAAACCCAATTAAGTATAATTTTATAACAAATATCCAGATTTGTTAATTTAAATATAATGCATATAGTAAGGTATAAATAACTATTATTTACATAATAAATATTAAACATTTTGGGGATTATTTTAAAAAAGTTTAAAACAGTATTCAGTAATGGACATCTAATGGGAACGGTTATCTGTTGCAAGCCAAGCAGTAGCATAGGTATACACATTTTAATGTTTTGAACAAGTTTAATGATATTCTGAAGCAGTTCAGTTAGCGTATGGTAATCCTTGTTCTGAACTTGAACCACTGTACAGCATTCTGAGCAGATGCTCTTGACGCAGAAGCATCACATGTGACTATGGGAAAGCTTACATCAGATGTGACCCCAGCTTGACTTGGTCCCATCTGATATGACCATGCATGCCAGGAAAATAAAGTACAACATAAATGTAATACAGTAAAAAAATATATAAATAATTAAATAAATAGTAGTATACTGTACAGTACTGTATCTCTACACAGCTTGGCTAGACACTTCTGCAGCCTATCCTGACCCCTTCTCACAAAGTCACTCTATCTCATTTGTAAGGACCTTATGGTACTATCCCTGCCCAACTGGAAGAGGATGTCACAGCAGACCCTAGCTTAGGCCCTCCAGTTTTCATCTTTGTCAGGGGCCTGTCTCTGCCACACTAGAATGATGAGCTCAGATTTACTGGATCTCCTCATCTTGGCAGCCATGTTGAGACTAAATTAACACATGTGATGCAGTCAAATATTCACCAATGTCGGGATGCCACTGTGGATCTGACACGTGTAATTTGACAATGTCTTCACACCAGGTTCAAAAGTATTGAACCTAATTATCTCTCTTTATGAAAAACTTCCATTGCATTGTACAGATGGCCCTGTAATGTATACAATATAGCAGAAATGCCAAGTGGTGGCAATTTGAGAGCAATGTATTGAGTTCGGCAGAGTTCATTAAGAATACTGAACTTGAATTGATCTGTCTTTATTTAACTCTGGATGTGCGTATTCTGTCCAACACAGATATGTATTTTTATATATGACAGAACTCACATACCAAATGATTTATACTCTTTTTAATCCTCTAGTGAAGTTTAAATAAAACTGATGTACAAAATGACATTGTCCATTTCTGGGCCTTGAACCCGAGTCACCCACTCTGTAAGGTGCTCAGCTTAACCACACACCCACAAGCACCAGCTATTTAAAGAGCCACACATGTTTTGTTTGTGATGTTAGGTGTGCAAATTTAAATCAGGTAAATTGTACAATACAATATCAATAGCAGTTAATGTCAATGTCATTAGCGGTTTATAGTCTAATGAAGCTGGATGCCATAATAAGGAGACTTATGAATGAGTAAAGTGTGGAGAAATGCATAAAGTTGAGCAGAGTGCTTTAAAAGTATTGAACCTGAAATTATCTCTCTATATGAAAAACTGCCCATATGTCTTTAGTAGCAACAGTAAACAGTACGATGGTCTGTAATAAGTATAAGGTCTATAGTGGATTAGTCTTGACACAAAGTGATCATTTCAAGCACCTGAGCAGTTTAAATGCACTCCATGACGTACTCCTATATTATGGAATTTTTAAGGTATTAAGTAAGAGTAGAAATTAAGTTGGTGTGAAATCAAAAGGCTGTATAAAATAGATTTTTTTTCTGGATTGTAAATATTTAGGATGAACTGACAGGTTTTTGTAAAAAAGTTTTTTTAAGCTTGGTAGACAGTCTCCTGATTTGTTTAGTAGTCTTAAAGGGATAAGTGTGAAATTAACTTCTCATGAATTCTGTATTCGAATTGGATAACATTAAACTCTGTGAGTACTAAGATAGTTACCATCTTGGACATTGTTTTGTGTGTACTTCTACATATGACACATCATGTATGCTGGGATATTACTAAGCATCTTCTGCTTAGGAATTTTATTTTTGAAGATATTTGAATTGGACTGAATAAACATTATCTTACTTCAATAGACACCTAAATCTGCTTGTATCCTATGATTACCAGAGTAGCACAAAATGTTATTCCATCCTCCAGCTGTTTTGAGGTTGATCCCAGTATCTCCAAGTTCAAACCCTATGTCTGCTACCAAGCACGGTACTGTAGGAGTTGCAGAAGCATGATTACATTATTAGATGCTTTTTCTTCACTTCATTGGTTATATATATATATATATATATATATATATATATATATACACAGTACATGAAAATATATAGTGTCCTTTACTTGTATGGTGCCACAGGGTGTCTGCAAAACTTTATAGAGTGCATAAACCTTGACTATATGAACAGAACTAGAAAAAGATTATTTTCTCTAGAGACATTGCTGAACATGGACAAGGTTTTTTAAAATTTCTGATGACCAGTGAGTGAAATTCTCTCACTCTGGGGCTCACTACAAAAGGGGCGGCTGTCGATGTTGATCGACAGCTCACCCCATTTTGTAGGCATGGCGGGGGGGGTGGTTTCACAAACAGAGGCGTTCCAATCCTTGCCATTTGTGGGTAGCCCCACTGACATCACCAGTGATGTTAGTGGAAGAGCTTTCGGCTATTAGAGCTAAAAGCTCTCTGAGGCTTGCGGCAAATGAGACCCTACCACAAGGATCTCGTCACAAGCCCCGATGGTCGCGATGGTCTTGACCATCGCAACCATCATCCTGGTTGCTCGATAAGGCTGTGGGTGGTAACAGCCTAGCGAGCGGCCACAAGGCCAGATCTTTTTTTAAGATGTGGCCGCCCTCATTCAGAGTGAGTGCTCGCATTTTGCAAGTGGCTCTGAATGAGGTCCATTGTGTACTTGTGAGCTATAGGAGATGGTAGTGCTGTCAATAGATAATGCAATTGAGATAGGTAAGGTTATTCAGGAGGGTGGGAAGATCATCAGCTCAGTCTTAGACATGTAAAGTTTAAGAAAGCATAGGATAGCCAGGAAGATATAACATATATACATTCCAGTATTCCTTTTGTCATGTAATTTATTGAAGCCCTTGAGTCCCACATATACTCTGCTCCTTTATATATATATATATTTATATATATATATATATATATATATATATATATTCATTACATACCTGGTACAGGGAGGGATGATGTGCCATGAAAAGAGGGCATGGCCGGGGGCTCTGAGGGGAGGGTGCAAGAGGTGCAGACTGCCTTGTCCTGTGTGCAGTGCCAACTCCCTCACAGTGTCCAGAGCCAATTGCTGCACTTAATACAAAAGTGCAGCACCTGGCTCCTGCACTGAGGGGGTGTCTGCACCTTGGTGTCACCCACGGTTGCGGCCCACACACCATGCACCCTCCTTGTGATGCCACTGTGTATATATATATATATATATATTCAGAAATAAAAGTGAACTCACCAGGCTCTTTAAAAATTTTGAAAATATACTCATAATTTTATTGTAACATCCATGTATATAGCGATAGCCTTTGGTCGATGTTTCAGTCCATACACAGACTTTTCTCAAGACCAGCTCCTGCCATATCACCAGACAACAGATAAAGATATATATATATATATATATATATATATATATATATCCACAATAGAAGTATCCAAACAAAATTTTGTGCCTATTTTCTGTTACAGTTCAAACTGTCTGCCAAAATTTTATGAATATGGTGTTATTATTAATGTAATGATTTCAGTTAAAAAGAGGTTTTCAGAAATTATGATGCTTATACCTTCACTTTGAATATGGTAGGTTATATGCAAAGTTATACAATTAATATTAAAAAAAAATATTGATGCATGTAAATCTGGCTGGAGTTATTTTATGGTAAGAAAACATTTACAACTTTATAATTTGCTATGCTTTTGTTAAAAACTAGATTACTATTATAGCAACTAAAGTAAATTATTGCATAGAATATTAAGCAAGCACAAATTAGGTGACAGCCCTCTGCTATAATGTTAATAGTTAATAGTTTTGTATTAACAATGTTAAACATATGTATACATTAAATGATGTCACATAATAAATTTAACACACTATCTTATGTACATTATTATTTAAATTTATTTGCTATATCACATTATTGTTTTTATTTTTAATTTAAAAATATAGGTTGTGATTAATATATTCTTCTATATATGATGGAATTTCATGCAACAATATTTAGAAATACGAGATTCAAGCAATGTTACATCTTTTAATGAGGGTTTGATTGAAACCAATCTCTGCATGTTGATGGAAATTAGGATGGATGTTTTTGATGTTGGAAACACTGTTAATTAAGGAAACCAAAGTATGATATGATATCACAACCTCGAAAAATTGTATGAGATGTGGAAGGATCCCAAAGGGTCTTAGATTTAAATAAAATATCCTGTTTGGCCAGTCCAGTGGTTTTTAAATGAATGATTTTCTGATCTAATGAGACATACCATAGTTAAAAAATGCTAAAATAGAAAAAAAAGATTAACAAATACGGATACTACTGTATGTAAATCTAAGAAAATTCAGGAAAAGGTTAAAGAGATTGAATTAAACCTTGATAAGAAAATAAAAATTAAGAGTGAGTTACTGTAAAAATCAAATTAAAAAAGTTGAAATGGGAGAAGTTTTAAGAAATAATTTCCGATTGATTCTAGTAGAAGTAGACAAATGATTGGATTAGAAAATTGCAATACTGTTCTGATTAAAAGATATTCTTAACTATGACATGAAAAAGTAACCTCCACCACTTTTTACACTTAGAAATACAATTATTGTATAAGAAACTAATCCAAAAATGGAAATGTTATTAATCCCCATCCCTTCCCTGTTTTTTTTAGAAATACATCAGGAACAAATCAAAAATGATCAGACAGATATATAAGTGAACGAGGATTTTTGTCCAGCTTATCCTATAGGTCAAAAAAAGTATTCATAAAAAGACAAAGCACATTAGAAAACACCTTAAAAAAGACAACAAAATAAAATGAATATTATTTTATACAAACTCCATACATATATAAATAATTCACTACAGCAGCACTCCTCTCTGATCCAATATATTAACAAATGCAGGTGCCTTCCTCACATAAGCCAGTCAAAGTGGATTACGGTATACTACATCTGAATCAGGCAGCACTCATTGCAATTATATCACAGGACACAGAAGTTACCGACGTTTCAATGTTTTACTGTATGTAAATATTTTCCTCAGAGCTTACGTTGCAAACAGTAATCAGCTGCAGTTCCTTGTTTGCAAAAAGCACAGGTGTTACCGATGTTTCATATTTTATATAAAGTACATGCCCTAAGGAAAATGTTTACATAAACATTGAAACATCGGTAACTTTTGTGTCCTGTGATATTATTGCAATGAGTGCCGCCTGATTCAGATGTTATATATATATATATATATATATATATATATGTATATAACCTCAAAATCAGGCAGCACTCATTGAAATAATATCACAGGACACCAGGTGTTACTGACATTTCAATGTTTTATATAAACATTTTCCTCAGGGCATGTATTTTATATAAAACATTGAAATGTCAGTAACACCTGGTGTCCTGTGATATTATTGCTATGAGTGCCGCCTGATTTTGATGCTTTACACCATAACCCACCTTGTTTGGAGACTTATGTGAGGAAGGCACCTGCACTTTTCATAATAGTGGATTAGAGAGGAGTGCTGCTGGAGTACTGTTCTGAGGAAGTGGATGCTGTCCCAGAAATGTTGACTGAATAAAGCACCACTTTTGGGGTATTTCACTCGTAATTAAGTCTCCTAGTGCCGCCTTCAGTAATGATGGGGGTATACTAAGGGTGCTGTCTCTCTAGGAAGGCACAGGAGGAGGATTTAAAAATGAGTGCTGGAGCCATCCTGTCATATATATATATATATATATATTTAGCACTGAGTCCAATCAGGACAAAAATCCAGCACACCATTCACAGTGAAATAATATTTTAGTATATCACCAACAGGGTAAATAACAAGCCATGATAGTTTGCAATACTTAGCACATATTCAATGGTCTGCAAAGGACCCAGGGAGCCATGCTCTAAACCCAGCTGGTTCCAACAGCCGTTTCAAGTTGCCTTCCTCAGGGAACCACAACAATAATCTAACCATAAGCATGTTATATACTCCCTTAACAGTGCATGAAATAAACTCACCTGTGCCATGCCAACCAGCACGCCAAAACCTCCACCAGGACCATGCTGTCACTGTGCATCATGACGCGCACCTGCTCCATCCATCACTCCGGAAGTGACGTCTCAGCCAGGCATCGGCGAAGGCATCTAGGTTCCAAGCACCGGAAGTGACACCGGCGAACACAGCACAGCTTACCAAACATAAACAAAACAAATATACTGGCCACAATTAACCAATACATCACCAAAAGTTTCTATAAAAAAACACATACAAAACAATCATCTTAAAAAACCATATATAAAAAATTAAAAATAAGAATAAAAATAAATGAACATTAGTATAAGTACAAGGCCCCAAGTGTAAAGAAATAGTAAACATCCAAGGATGCTGACATAGTATATAGCCCAACTATTGGACACAAGGAATAGCTACCTTTATTTATAGACAGTGCAATAGTACTAAAGAGACAATTAGATTACAATCAATAGACAAAATAACAGCTGGCTGAACTGACGCCAGGTGGCACCTAATATATATAGTGTGGAATTACTATTCTTCAGATTTATAGTATATATTTTAATCACACAGATAGGGTGCAAATATAAATTCCTCATTTAGCCCATGGGAAACCATGGTTCCAAGTTTGTAGATCCACATGCACTCTTGTTTCAAGAGCAATTTGTACCTGTCACCATCCCTAAGTAGGGGGGTATGTAGTCAATGGGCATTACAAGAAAGTCCTTCAAGGAATGTCCCTCCATGACAAAATGTTTGGCCACTGGAGGTGTCGCAGGCTCCATCTTGACTTAAGCCTTCTTTACGGAGGACTGATGCATTGCAACTCTTTCTTTTAGCATTCGGATGGTTTTGCCCACATAGATCTTATTACATTGGCAAAAAATTGCATATGTGACAAATTTAGTGTCACAACACATACAGTGTTTTAAGTAGTAGACAGTTCCCCTCGTAGGGTATATAAACGTGTTGCCTATCTTCATGAAGCGGCAATTGACACAACCGGTTCACTTGAAGGACTCTTTCTGGGGGTTTGGCCAGTCTGCAGCAGAATGACTCACCGAACCAATGTCAGAGGATGAGACCCTCTCTCTTAAATTCTTGCTCCTTTTACAACAAAACAATGGTGTATTCTTACATATGTCCTTCAGTATCGGATCTGTTTGGATAATGTGCCAGTGACGTAGGATGGCATTTTAATTAACCCTGAGGTGATAGAAAAAGTCCTGGAAAAGACTACTGGCATGTCTTTATCTGCATCCTTTATGGATGATCTCAACAGGTCCTCTCTTTTTAATGATAGACATCTCCTGATCGCTTTCTTGACTGCTAACTGGGGGTAACCCCTCTCTATAAATTTGCTGCCCTTAATTTCCAGTGATGCAGGTAGATGGCACTCATCAGATGAAATGCGCACCACATGAACAAGCTGAGAATAGGCTAAACCCTTTTTAAGGGGTAATGGGTGGAAGCTGCTTGCCTCCAAAAACATGTTCTTATCGGTTGGCTTTCTAAAAATTTCAGTTGAAAATTGACCACCAATAATCCTCACACAGACATCTAAATTGTCAATATGTTCTGTACTATAGGTGTAAGTATATCTAATAGAGCCCGGCAGTTGGTTCAACCCCTCTATAAGCTCCTTGAGATTCTTCTCTCCTTCATTCCTCAGCATGAACAGGTAATCAATAAATTTCACATAAAATAAAATAAATCATGAAAAAAACCTTATTAGCCTTAATATGCAACTTTTCAAAACAATACATAAATAAATTTGCATAAGCTGGGGCCATATTAAACCCCATAGCTGTTCCTTTTAACTTCAAATAAAAAACATTGTTAAAAAAAAAATTTTTTATGTAAGATATCCTCCATTAGTAATAAGATAAATTTAATCAGTGGACCAACATACTGTGGACTGAAGGACAGAAACTCTCTCATTGCCTGCATTCCTTCAACATGTCCTATGTTTGTATAAAGACTGTTGACATCTAGTGTCACCAGTAGACAGTCTTTAGGTGGCTGGCCAACAGAAGATAATTTATGCTAAAAATCAGATGTATCTTTTAAAAAGAAGGGTGCATCTTGCACTACCGGATGAAGGTAGTAATCAACAAATTGAGATAAGCTTTGGCAAAGAGACCCACAAGAACTAATTATGGGCCTACCAGGTGGCAGTATAAGTGATTTGTAAACCTTGGGTAAAATATAGAGTAACGGTATTTTGGGGTTCTCTTGTAACAGAAAGCGTAATGTGTAGTCATCAATCCAGCCATTTAAGTAGCCCATTTGCAAAATAAAGTCTATTTATTTTTTGTAGTTTTCAGTCAGGTCAAAAGTGAGCCATTTATAACATTCAGTCTCAGCTAATTGACGCATGACCTCATTAACATAATCATCATAGTTCATAATTATGATATCCCCACCTTTACCGGCGGGGTGGATTACTGTGGATGAGTTGTCACATAATGCAACAATTGCCATATTTTTTGCTCTAGAAAGATTTGAATGAAAAATTCTTACCTTTTGAATATGGGGTAGGGTATTAGACTTAACTAGCCTCATAAATGTTTCAATCGAGGCGTTAGGTGAGGGAGGATCAATGGTACTTTTAACCTTGAATGGTCTTGATAAATTGCTGTTCTCCTTTCCTAGCAAAAAAATCCTTAATTCTAAGTGTCCTATGAAAATTATAAAGCTCTTTTTCATAATCAATGCTGTGCTGTCTAAAGGTCTGTATAAAAGACAGACATCTAGAAAGCACAGCCATCTCTTGTTCAGATAATATATAATTGGACAAATTGAATAGAGTTATCTCTTTGGTCCGCTGTAACTTCTCCCTCACTTTTTTGCATCAGGACCCACCTCTCCTGCATGATCTTTTCCTTCTGTCCTGTCCTTCAGGGTGTCCCATGTATACATCCTGTCCCCTAAAAAATGACCCCTAACTGCAGGGGCATCAGAATCACTTTGTGATGTATCAATATCAGTGAACTGGGAATCTGTTATTTTGCTGGTACCACCACCACCTCTCCAAGGCCACCTGATTACCTGATTAACAAGCCATGGGTAGACCTTCATGTCTCTGTATCCTCTTTTACCTTTCTATATTTAGTGTTTTTAAACAATAGCAAATCAGTTTTAAATGTATTGACCGTATCATCTAATTTAGCCAGCCAATCCACATTACTGACCATTTTTAGGGCCTCCATACCAGCCCCCTCACATGTAGCTATATTTTTTTTACACATTCAATATCACAATTGACTTGTTGTACCACCAGGACCATAAGAAGGAAAAGATCATGCAGGAGAGGTGGGTCAATACGTAAAAAAGCAAGGGAGAGGTTACAGGGGACCAAAAAGATAACTCTATTCAATTTGTCCAATTACATATTATCTGAACAAGAGACAGCTGTGCTTTCTAGGGGTCTGTCTTTTATACTGACTTTTAGGCAACACAGCATTGATTATGAAAAAGAGCTTTATAATTTTCATAGGACACTTAGAGTCAAGGATTTTTTTGCTAGGAAAGGAGAACAGGAATTTATCAAGAGACCATTCAAGGTTAAAAGTTCCTATGATCCTCCCTCACCTGATGCCTCAATTGAAACATTTATGAGGCTAGTTAAGTCTGATACCCTACCCCATATTCAAAAGGCCAGAATTTTTCATTTGAATCTTTCTAGAGCTGAAAGTATGGCAATTGACGCATTATGTGACAACTCATCCATTGTAATCTGCTCCACTGATAAAGGTGGGGGTATTGTAATTATGATAGAAAAATGGTGTCACAGGCGCTCACTTAGATGGGGTTTCTGGTGGTAGCAGCAAGACCTAACTGAAGAAAATCCCTTATTCTTCTAGGACAATGTTTGAAAGAGGGGCATATGTAAACATATGCAGAAGGTCTGTGCTTAAAACTCACTCTATGTATGTGCTGAACCACTGTGTTTAGCGCAAAAGGGGACAAAGAGAGTGAAAAAATATATGTGTGTGCGTGCCCAGTGATGCTGGATGAAATGCAACAAAGGAATAAATTATACTGCGTTCAGCTGATATGTGTATCATTTAAGACCAGGTAAACTAATTACAAATGGTGTGAGTATTGGCTGATGAAGAATACACCTTGGGAGAAGGAAAAGGTGGTCTACAAATGGGATCTAAATGGCACATATATAAAATATGACATAAAAAATAGAGTAAAATATAACAAACAGAAAACCTTGTACCAAATGATAATTGTCAATGGTAACCATGTATGAATTGTATCGAAAAATAAAACAGAAGTAAAAGTAAAGAAAATATTTATTGCTATGTAAAAAATGCTAAACCATAGAACAATTGGAAAACCTGCACATGATGTGTGCTAAAACCTTCATGGACTGAAAACATGCACATGCACTAACTTGATCTGTGTGAATGATCAGAGCTTGTGTGAGTCAGTGTGCAGAATAATAGTAACAGGTTGATGGGGATGGGTAAGATCCAATGTTAGGTGGAAGGGAGCTTGGTTCAAAAACTATTATCTGTATTGTCCAAGGGCCAGAATACATGTTGAGAATAAGTCTCAATGCAGAGGATAAAGTCTTGATGAAAAATATAGTTAATGTCAGTGGCGTCCCACTAACTTTGATGTGCTGGGATGATGCGCTATGTAGAGATGCCCAGGAGTTTCTTCTTGGGGCTAGGATTGGGTGAACCCGATGCAGCGGAGGTATGCTCCTGACAGAGCATGTGTCACTGGCAACCGAAGTGCCAGTCGTGTGTCTGAGTGAACAGGCAAACACCGGCAGCACATGCTGATGCGAGCGCTACTGTCTGACAGGAGGAGATGTCATGGCAAAGACCACTCTGCTGGAGCTGTCTGCCATGTGTCTCCTCCTGAGAGGGGGGAACTCACCTCTAACACCTTGCAGGCACCATTCCTGCCCCTGCCGGCTTTTGTTCTGCATGATGACTGGTCGGTGCTTCGATGCTTCCGTGACTTTCCTAGATGTACAATAACAATAGTGTGATATTGCACTGAAAAGGAGCAGCCCTGGGTTCTGTCCAGTGTTATCAAACCTGGACCAAAGTATTGCACAAAAAGAAATAAGTAATAGAAACCTAGCACTCCACTGTAGGGTACAGCTAAAAATACATCATAAATAATACAGGAAATTGAAAATAAAAAAAATAAAAAATGGGGTACTTATATGTTCCAATTCTTTGGATAGTCCTGTAGTCCAAAAATTCTCTCCAGTCAATGATGCATATAAAAGAAAGAACATTTACAAAATAGTGTTCCCTGTTTTCCAAGAACAAAATGTGTAACACCTTTACAAAAAAGGATAGGGCCAAAACGTCCCGAACACAATTTCTTGAACTAGTTCCACAGCCACGTATCACAATATAGAAATAAGAAGAACACCCGAGGTGCAGTATCCTACTGGGTATTGCTTACATCAAAAGCTTACATCAACACGGTATAAAGCAATCCTATAAAGGTATCTTTCATCCCCTTCACGATGTGAATATCACACTTATCCTCTATTCACTGTGAGATATGCACTAGAAGCTTACATGTATGCTTACATATGGAAAGTGTTGTATGTTCCTGTAGAGGTTTCTTTGTGGCAATCTTCCACTGATGACAGCCTCACTCCACGTTTGTGTAAAAAGGTTTTTTTTTTATTCAATATAACATAATAAACTTGTCAAATATACAAAAAAAATTTCTTAAAACAATGTTCTTGTACCAGAATGCTGTTTATGCAAAAAACTTTCTCTTTCACTTTTTTGTAAAAGTGTTACACATTTTGTTCTTGGAAAACAGGGAACACTATTTTGTACATTTTCTTTCTTTTATATGCATCATTGACTGGAGAGAATTTTTGGACTACAGAACTATCCAAAGAATTGGAACATATAAGTACCCCATTTTTTTATTTTTTTTATTTTCAATTTCCAGTATTATTTATGATGTCTTTTTAGCTGTACCCTACAGTGGAGTGCTAGGTTTCTATTACTTATTTCTTTTTGTGCAATACTTTGGTCCAGGTTTGATAACACTGCACAGAACCCAGGGCTGCTCCTTTTCAGTGCAATATCACACTATTGTTATTGTATATTCTTGTTTAGTTATCTGTGTGATCTGCGGCAGGATGTTGGGTTACAGAGAAAAATGAAAAACTATACTTGAAAGTATATTTGATACAGTTAATGTAACCAATTTAGATGTACAGGAAGAAGATGTGGAAGAAACTTTAGAGGAGATTATGTATCAATTAGAAAGTTTGCTTATGCAGGAAAGTAAACTATGGTGGGAAATAGCAACTCTGGAAAAATATTTGGCAGACCAGCTAATTCCAAAAGGACTGAGTATTAAAAAACATCCCACAAACCCAATGGAATCATTAGAGTTCAAAATTGCTTGGAAACATATCACAGATTCCTGTTCCTTTGCGTTAATGGAGTTGATTATAAGAGAAAGAAAAAAGTTTCTAGAAAGAATAGAGGAAGAAATCAATATATTAACCGTAGCAGTCGAACCATTTAGAAAAAAGGAAGAATATAAAATTCTGGAGGAAGATTTGGAATATAAAATTAAGATGAAAGAAAAGGAGATCATCCAGCGTAAACACAGAAAATATATTAGAGATAAATTTCCCATAGAAATAAAAAACAAAAAAGAAAACCTGATAATGAATTCACGGGAAAGGAGTTGTAGTTGTTCACCCAGTATAATTTCAGAGAGATCAGAAGTACCACCTCATAAAAAAATTGAATTTAAGAGAAAGGAATCTGACAGAAGAATAGTTATGACTCCACAAAACTTTGAGAATAGAAATAAATGGAAAACTGTACCGTATAAAAAGGAATATGGAAAATATAATGGTGAGAGTAGAAGACGAAAAAATTATGATACCCAGTATAAACAAATTCATGAAAGAAATAGAGCGAGTAGACACCAAATGGAAGGGTATAATCACCCAGCTAGTAGGAGAGATGATTCTTCAAATTTCCATCCGATGAGATCCAAGGAAACTAGATTTAGGAATTATATTGTTAAAGATGAGTTGAATGAGGGAGAATCTGGTCTCCCTACCCCATTACCCCATTGGTTCAAAGAAATAGATTTAATGAACTGAGAGATGAACATTTTTTAGGTCAAGGGAGGAAGAGGCAATTTCGAAGACAATAATATATTATAAAAGGAAAAGAAGGGGAAAAAGAGGAGGCAGAATTAAGAAAAAAATAATAATAATATTATAGACAATAACAGCCCCCCTAACCCAAATATAGATGGTGATGAAGCTCCTTCACCTCAAAAAGACAATAGGATCTTCAACTTGAGTTCCCACATCTTATCTGAGGAAGAGACCTCAGTATTACAACGGGGACTTAAATATGCACCGGATAATAAGATTAACAAATTTAATACCTATATAGATCTACAAAAATTTACTCGGATTTTGTCATTGAAAAAATATTTTATTACATAAAAGGAAGCTAGTTCGGAGGAAAGTGATATATTTAGACCGAAATCCACGTTCAACCCCACATATATGCGTGGGTGATTTTTGGAGACGTTCAATAAATTGGTGAATGAAGATTTAGAACAGATTACACCAAGATTTAATAAATTCCCTAATATCACTAAAGCAGAATTAAAAGCATTGGAAACTCTTGAAAAAAATGAAGATATCATAATTAAACCAGCTGACAAGGGGGGGGGGGCCTTTGTTGGTATACACCTGTTTGGAGAAAGTTTTTTGCATAAACAGCATTCTGGTACAAGAACATTGTTTTAAGAAATTGTTTTTGTATATTTGACAAGTTTATTATGTTATATTGAATAAAAACAAAAACCTTTTTACACAAACGTGGAGTGAGGCTGTCATCAGTGGAAGATTGCCGCAAAGAAACCTCTACAGGAACATACAACACTTTCCATATGTAAGCATACATGTAAGCTTCTAGTGTGTATCTCACAGTGAATAGAGGATAAGTGTGATATTCACATCATAAAGGGGATGAAAGATACCTTTATAGGATTGCTTTATACCATGTTGATGTAAGCTTTTGATGTAAGCAATACCCAGTGGGATACTGCACCTCGGGTGTTCTTCTTATTTCTATATTGTGACACGTGGCTGTGGAACTAGTTCAAGAAATTGTGTTCGGGACATTTTGGCCCTATCCTTTTTTGTAAAAGTGTTACACATTTTGTTCTTGGAAAACAGGGAACACTAATTTGTAAATTTTCTTTCTTTTATATGCATCATTGACTGGAGAGAATTTTTGGACTACAGGACTATCCAAAGAATTGGAACATATAAGTACCCCATTTTTTATTTTTTTTTTATTTTCAATTTCCTGTATTATTTATGATGTCTTTTTAGCTGTACCCTACAGTTGAGCGCTAGGTTTCTATTACTTATTTCTTTTTGTGCAATACTTTCCTAGATGTGTTGCGTGGCCATGTGGAAATAGATGGTTCCTTTGCCTGCGTGTGAAAGGAGTGTATTCCAGAATGAAGTAAGCAGGCATTCGTGGTTCTTGGTTGTAGCAAAAAATATAAATAGGGGAATGATCTCCTATGCGTGACGGCCGTGTGGCCTTCCTTAGGGAGTTAGGTGAATGTAGTCCTGTAATGGGAGGTGTTTATTTGTCAGGTTGTGATGTCATGGGGGTGTGTCTGGATAATTGGCACAGTCTCCATTTATATCAATAAATAATATATACACACACTTGGCTTATGTCATTCCTTGATAAGAATGGTTATAAAAGGGTTTTGCTGTTTAAGGTAAAAATGAATCCTTCCAGAGGTAGTTGTGGTGAATAATAATATGGTAATATCAGGTGGTGGTTTTAGTAGGGTAATTGGAGTGTGTTCTTGAATAACGAGCTTGTTCAGCAGACAAAAATAATTCTGAAAATTGCAATCAATTGGTACTTATTTTTATTTATTCACCTTAATGATTAAGTGAATAATAAAATAAAACTAATAAAAGTGGGTATTACTAAATTGGATGTTTTGAGTAAGATATGTACTTTGTGTAAAAAAGTGTAATGATGTAAATAAATATATTCATTACATGATGAGATGTAATAATTTAATAATTTTGTAAGGCTCTGATATTGAAATTAACAATAGATATTACAAACACAATAAAAAATAAGTAAAATATAAATAATAATAAAAAATAAAAAATATTAATAACAATAACAATAGAACTGTCTCTAATTGGTATATTCTACTAATAGAAATTTTCTTTGCATGGATCCATAAATGATCTGTCAAAAAAACGACCATATTTTTCACTCTCTTTTGTCCCCTTTGAAATAAACACACCGGTTCAGCACATACAGAGAGTGAGTTTTAAGCGCAGACCTTCTGCATATGTTTACAAATGCCCCTCTTTCAAGTATCATAATTTTGAACTATGAGGATTATGTTAATGAGGTCATGCATCAATTAGCTGAGACTGAATGTTATAAACCGCTCACTATTGATCCGACTGAAAACTACAAAAAAGAAATAGACTCTATTTTGCAAATGGGCAACTTAAATGGCTGGATTGATGACTGCACGTTACACTTTCTGTAGAGTACCCCAAAATACCATTACTCTATATATTACCCAAGGTTGACAAATCGCTTAGACAGCCACCTGGTAGGCCCATAATTAGTTCTTGTGGGTCTCTTTGCCAAAGCTTATCTCAATTTGTTGATTACTACCTTCAACCGGTAGTGCAAGATACACCCTTCTTTTTAAAAGATACATCTGACTTTTTTCATAAATTATCTTCTGTTGGCCAGCCACCTAAAGACTGTCTACTGGTGACACTAGATGTCAACAGTCTTTATACAAACATAGGACATGTTGAAGGAATGCAGGCAATGAGAGGGATTCTGTCCTTCAGTCTACAGTATGTTGGTCCACCGATTGAATTTATCTTATTACTAATGGAGGTTATCTTACATAAAAAATATTTTTTATTTAACAATGTTTTTTATTTGCAGTTAAAAGGAAATGCTATGGGGTTTAATATGGCTCCAGCTTATGCAAATTTATTTATGTATTGTTTTGAAAAGTTGCATATTATGGCTAATAAGGTTTTTTGTTGATTTATTTTATTTTATGTGAGATTTATCGATGACCTGTTCATGCTGTGGACTGGAGGAGTTAAGGCTCTCAAGGAGTTAATAGAGGGTTTGAAGCAGCTGCCGGGCTCTACTAGATTTACGTACAGATTGTATTGACTATTTAGATGTCTTTGTGAGGATTATTGGTGGTCAATTTTCAACTGAAATTTTTGGAAAGCCGAATGATAAGAACAGGCTTTTGGAGGCAGCCAGCTGCCACCCATTACCCCTTAAAAAGGGTTTACCCTATTCTCAGCTTGTTTGTGTGGTGTGCATTACATATGACGAGTGTCATCTTCCTGCAGCATTGGAAATTATGGACAGCAAGTTTATAGAGAGGGGGAGCAGTCAAGGAAGCGATCCAGAGATGTCTATCATTAAAAAGAGAGGACCTGTAGAGATCATCCATAAAGGATGCAGATAAAGACATGCCAGTAGTCTTTTCCAACACTTTTTCTATCACCACAGGGTTAATTAAAAATGCCATCCTATGTCACTGGCACATTATCCAAATGGATCCGATACTGAAGGACATATGTTAGAATGCTCCATTGTTTTGTTATAAAAGGAGCAAGAAATTAAGAGAGAGGGTCTCATGCTCTGACATTGGTTCAGTGAGTTATTCTGCTACAAACTTGCTAAACCCCCAGAAAGGGTCCTTCAAGCAAACCAGTTGTGTCAATTGCCGCTTCATGAAGATAGGCAACACGTTTATATACCCTATGAGGGGAACTGTCTACCACTTAAAACACCATATGTGTTGTGACACTAAATTTGTCACTTATGTGATTATTTGCCCATGTAATAAGATCTATGTGGGCAAAACCATCCGAATGCTAAAAGAAAGAGTTGCAGTGCATCAGTCCTCCATAAAGAAGGCTTACGTCAAGATGGAGCCTGCAACACCTCCAGTGGCCAAACATTTTGTCACATTCCTTGAAGGACTTTCTTGTAATGCCCATTGACCACATACCCACCTACATAGGGGTGGTGACTTGCACAAATTGCTCTTGAAACAAGAGTACATGTGGATATACAAACTTGGAACCATGGTTCCCCATGGGCTAAATGAGGAATTTACATTTGCACCCTATGTGAGTGATTAAAATATATACTATAAATCTGAAGAATAGTAATTCCACTCTATATATATATATATATATATTTATATATATATATATATTAGGTGCCGCCTGGCACCGGTTTAGCCCACTGTTATTTTGTCTATTGATTGTAATCTAATCTATATGCTATGTCAGCATCCTCAGATGTTTGCTATTTCTTTACACCAGGGGCCTTATACTTATACTAATGTTTTATTCATTTTAATTTTTATTCTTATTTTCAATTTTTGATATATGTTTTTTTAAAATGATCGTTTTGTATATGTCTATGTAGAAACTTTTGGTGATGTATTGGTTAATTGTGGCCAGAATATTTGTTTTGTTTATGTTTGGTAAGCTGTGCTATGTCCGTCGGTGTCACTTCCAGTGCCTAGGAACCTAGATGCCTTCCCTGATGCCTGGCTGAAGTGCACTGGTTCCGAGTGATGTCACTTCTGGTGTGATGGATGGAGCAGATGCGCGTCACAATGCACAGTGAAGGCATGGTCATGGCGGAGGTTTTGGCATGCTGGTTGGCATGGCACTGGTGAGTTTATTTCATGCACTGTTAAGAGGGTTTTTAACATGCTTATGGTTAGATTGTTTTTGTGGTTCCCTTAGGAAGGCAACCCAAAATGGCTGTTAGAACCAGCTGGGTTTAGAGCATGGCTCCCCGGGTTCTTTGCAGTCCATTAAATATGTGCTAAGTATTGCATGGCTTGTTTTTTTACCCTGTTGGTGATATACTAAAATATTTTTTCACTGTGATTGGTGTGCTGGATTTTTGTCCTGATTGGACTTAGTGCTACATAATGAAATTATCCTTACACCTGCAAAATCATTATCAAAGTTCTGTGTGTGTCTTACCATCCTATATATATATATATATATATATATATATATATATATATATATATATATATATTTAGGAGATTATAGAATGGTGCACTAGTTTAGGTCCCAAGTCAACTGCTTTACATAGAAAAAAGTTTGCAATCAAAAATATTGCTAAATGTATAACACCTTGACCCTTCTGGTGCAGGTGGCAGCAGTCTTCCTGTGTTTTCAAGTGGCAATTGGATAAAATGTGATCTACTAGAGATGAGGGTTTGAAAGAACATGAACCTGATAGTGTAGTATTTTTTAAAAATGCACATGCTCAGATAATAATAAATGTGCATACCAAATAAGAATTTGTTTAATTTGTTTAAGGCTTATCTGTAATTCTTTACATGGATTACACGTGATGGGAGGGTCCCAGGATTTCAAATAGCTGGAACCTTAATAGGTGGGGCTCAGATAGAGCCAGATGAGACACATATATATTCGCAAGAATAAGAATAAAAAAAGATACTTGGGTATTTGCATTTAGTAATGTGTATCCTGGTCATTCCATCAGTGGGCCTGATTCAGAGCCAGATGCTAATAGCGCTCGCTCGTTCAGAAAAAGGGGCCGGTTCTTTAAATTGATCGTTCGCTCTTTGCGGTCTGTTGACTCCTCTATGTCTGAGCGAGCGAACGAAACTTGCGCTCGCTATTTTGTAAAGACGCCCCCTGGCCGCTCGCATCGTACGTCATCTCCGCTATTTATTTGATTAATCGAGTACATCGAAAGGCGTATGAACTGCTCACAGTGCTTGTGGTAGGATTTTTCCAACCGCCATCATGCGAACAGTTCAGGCAAAGAAACAACCAAGTGGCATGGTCGATGACGCTGCTTTGTTAATTATGCACACCCTTAAAACCCCTGTTTTGACCGTTTGGCATGCCTGCGTTTTGATCTCCACTCCCCGTTTTCAAGTACCTTCCCCTGTTACCACCCACAAACGCCTCATCCTGTCACTCAAATTAGCAGGCACTCGATATTTTGCGAGCGCTCGATTTCCGATAGCACTGACTGGTTGGCGCATGCGCATTACGACCCATATGCATGCGGAGATGTGCGAACATCACTCGGAGCGAACGAGCGGCCACTTACGAGCGGCACTGAATTAGGCCCAGTATCCCATATTGGCCCCGGTAATTTGCATATAGTTGGGTTAATTTGCTTCAAATAAGCCTAAAATAACCCTAGGAAATGTCTCTAGAAGGTACTCTACATGTGCAAACATTAATATACCAATTTTGATAATAGATGACCTTGTCAAAACCATGCCATTCTGCTGGTGAAACTGATGAAAACAATACATACCCGCAATGCAATGCTATAATACTGATGAATGCATTTACGTAAGAAGGAGCTACGCAAGAGCCCATTGCGCAGCCCACTGACTGGATAAAAAAACTACCATCAAAAATCAAAAATTGTGAGTCAAAGTGAACTCTAACAGTTCCTTAAAAAAATCAATAGCAGGGCCTACATATTTATTTTTGCCCATATATAAGCCTTCTAACAGCCACCAGACCTCTATCATGCAGAATAAATGTATAGAGAGTGGTGACATCAATGCTCGCCAGGAGCAAATCCTCTGGAAAAGCCCCCATCATTTCACAAGCCCTGTTCAAATCTGTGGTTTCATTTAGGCAGGTAAACGTCCCTTGGCTCTTGTTTATATTACAATAATGGCTGGCTTTTAGGTTCTGTCTAGTTTAATTAAATATTAATATATTATGGTCTTGCATTGCAGTAAGTATTGTTTTTACCAGCAGAATGGCATGGTTTTGACAAGGTCATATAATTTCATATATGGTATATAAATGTTTGCACATGTAAAATACCTACTAGAGACATTTACTATACTTACTATTTATATATGGTTTATTTTATATGCATTTTTATTATGTTTTCAGTGTTTTTGATTATGAGAAGTATTATATGTTACACTCCAGGATTAACAAGTTAACTTTTTTAATTGTAGGTGTTTAACTTTTAAGTCAATAATGTTTACATATACATATATATTGTTCACATGGGCTTGTTGCAGTCTGTTGAGATAGATGTCGATTGGAATGCCCATTAGTACTGAAACCATGGAGAGTTAAACATACACTGTTTTGTTGCTAGGCACTTGTCTGGCCACCTCCTCCCATCGGTAGGCCCAGGGTGACATCACTTCTGGTGTGACATCACTCCTGAGACCGAAAGTGCAGTGCTGGATGCCAGGGACCCACGGGAGAAGTGGTGGGTGAGTCTTGTAGATCTGTGTATTTAAGTTTGCACTGTGTGTCTTCAGTTTGTGTGTCCTGATAAAGGGGTGCTGGACTCTTAAATGTTGAATAAATACCAATTTTTGTCACCTATAATTTAGAGTCTTAGAGTGCCACTTTTCTTTGTTTGGTGCATCAGCGGTGCTATCCACAGGTAGGCACCCAAACAAGTTTGATCTAGGCTCTAGCTGCCTCCAGAGTGCTGAATTATTGTATTTTCTATATCTCAGCTGATTGTGCTTTTGGCATACAAGCCACTGCAGCTGATTACTGTTTGAAACATAAGCACTTTAATGTGTGTTTTTGTTTACAGTGATGCTAGCACTGAGCACATTAGATTATAGATTTTTTTTTTTCTCACACTTGTAATATTCACACATAGTCAATATGGAGAATGACTCTGTGGACTTTATTCTACATAAGCTGTAATGTGACATGACAGATACTTTCGGATTTTCAGATATTGAGGCTAATAACATCTTGTACACAGAGCCTGTGTTTGATTCCGCTGAAAATATTTCCTTGGAGGATTGGTACAAAGATTTGTTTAAGCTAAAGAAACGTGAAGTTTATTTCCCTTATCATGGGTTGATGGTCGCATAGTATTATCAGAGCAACAGATCCCTAGGGTGTTCAGGGTGCATAATACCCCACATTTTGGAGATACAGTGCAGCCTTTTGCACTACAGTAAGTCGATATCCAGTTTGAACAAATGTTCAATGGAGTTAATGCTACTAGGTATAGAGGAATCCAGAAAAGAGTTGAACCTCACAAAAGAAAGATTTTGGCCTTTGAGACGGAACATCTGGTAAATTGTGAGGCCAAATTGACACCTACAGGAAGAACTCATTCAATATCAGAAGGAGAAACTGCATAAGGTGCCGCAAGATTATGCTCAACGTCATGTGTATAAGTTGTTGCAGCATGCAACTAAGGAGTTCCAAGGCTGCAATTGGAGGACTACTATGTGACTAAATTTTCCTTCCAGTACATCGGTCAGTGACACAGAGAGCCCCCAATCTTATTCATCAATTTTTCTGCAGAAAGATTCCCCTTTAGGTGTGGACACCAGGGCCAGAAGAGCCTCAGCAAGACCCAATCCATGAGACATGTGGGGCAGACATAATGGAAGAGGAAACAGCAGACCTCCTAGAGGCCCAAAAACTTAATCTTTAACCTAACTAAAACTCCCCTGACACCAAGAGAAATACAGGTGTTGAGTAAAAGGTTGATTTTTGTGCCAACCTAAAGTTATGATGAATTCCAGTGGAAATTGGACAATTATAAATTGTAGTGGAAATTACAGTTAAGAGAACACTTAGACAAAATAAAATTAACAAAGGAATAATGATCGACAAGACCTTGCTTCCACAGGTTAAAAAAATTGGACCATCTTTTACCTTTAACCCACAGTCCACCAATCTTTCCATTAAGACATTTTTAAGGATTTTGGAGCAGTCTGGAAAAGAGTGTACCCCTTTAAATAATCAGAATATTATGAGGGGGAGTGGCATAGGATTGGCCATTACTCACCTCAGTGGCAGCTTCCCCTGACCTCTCAAGTGGTCACAGGCCAGGTACAGTGGTTACCGTCATGGACGCAGCCATGACAGTCTATATCACCTGATTAGCCCTTCACCAAATGGTAGCATTAGTTGCTGTCAGCTGACACTGTTCTCGAATAACCGCTAACTTAGGGTGTTTAGCCAGGGTCTGGAAAACAGTATCATCTTCTTGTGCCAGTTCTTCATCTGTAGCCACAATCTATGTACTCAGTACAAAAACAGAGGGATGGGAGAACCTGCGCTAGGATTCTAGGTGGTCATTTGTGATTCGTGCTTGCTGTGGACCTTTATGGGAATACCCAACCCAATATGGAACAATAAAAATATTTCGATAAGGTCAGTGCTACACTGAATGCAATAGGAAATGAAATAAAATAAAATAAATGCACCACACGAAATGTTTTAGAAGATATACTTAATTGCCCTTATATGTTGTTAATTTGAATAGGATGCATAGATATGGGTATGGATCAGCACTACACTAGGTTAGCGCTGCACTGAATGTGGAAGGAATGATATAAGTATACTGCACAGATGGGTTTAAACCAATATACTTGATATATATTTATTTATAAAAAAAGAGTGAAGTGCACTGTTGTGGGTAAATGTAGACACTTATGGATAGACCAGGACCGTTGGTATCAGTATGGGGCAATGATCTATGAGTCGATGTCCTGGATATACAGTAGATGATCTAACAGTATGTTGAATGGTAGACTACTTATAGTCACCAGTAATCCCTCTGGTATGCAGCTGGTGAATGTCTGGTGATGTACGCAGGGTATTACAAGATTTGTCAGGTGGGGCAGCGCCCCGTATCCCCCAGCAGCTTTTACCGCTCACCTCTGGGTGAGCAATGTCCTCTTCTTCAGTCTTCAGCCTTCCTGTCCCTTGTTCCACTATGTGTGTCAGCATACGTGGACCAATACGCTGACTGGGAAGCAAAGTCCTCACGGTGGGTCTGCGAGACTTCCGGGTAGTGAACTCTTACGAGATCGTGCACTTGCCCAGGCTCAGCAGTTCCGTCATGGTGGCTCGACTCAGCGCTGCAAGGAGACTTCAGGAGTAGGACTCAGCGATGTATATGGATCTCTGGGTGAAACAGCGGGAGTCTTCCGAATGCGTATTGGCTATACAGCCTTCCTCAGGGGTTAGTGTGCATCATCTTGGGTGTGGCTTTAAATACTCTATGCCGGAAACCATCTTTGTTGAGGTATTATGTGATCATACTATTGCGGCGGCCATCTTGGTTGTGTACTCAGTACGTCATGTGAGTACAATATACTAAGTGTCATCTTCCTGTGCCAGTTCTGCATCTGGAGTCACATTGTGTGTACTCAGTACATCATCTGAGTACAATCCCCTAAGAGCCATTCTTCTGTACCAGCCTCTGCATCTGGATCAACAGTGTGCGTACTCGCTATGTCATCCATGTTCTGACTCCTAGTGCCTTTCTCCAGTGCTTTACCTGGATTGTATTCCTCTGTTTCCCAATTGTGCCAGATACCTGACCAAATGGCACAGACCTGCTTACTGGGTGCAGAGTAAACCCAAATCCCACTTGGAGGGGTCACTGGTGAACACCTCCCAGTAGGTTAGGCTCCTTCCCTTTGGTCAGGTCTTGCCAATATCCAGTTTTTGTGAATGAGGAGGACATACACCCAAGCCCCTTGCCTCTGGTTCCTTTCCCAACCTGGGACCTCGACTTCTAAACACTCTGCACAAAAACTCCATAGCCCAAACATGACAATTTTTACAGGCCTAATGGAAGATGTGGGATCCTAGAGTGCAGGGGTATTACAAGATCTCACCTGTTGCATAGAGAATCAAGAGGCAGCAAAACACCAGGTGGCTCAGTATCTCCAGGAACTCTCCAGTCAAATATTTTCCATCCTGTCAACTCCGGCCACTATGCTTCCTACTCCTTTCGTATATGCTTCTGTAAACCCTCCAGTAGCAGTCACTCATAAGTCTTTTCTGCAGTTGGCCTTTCCTGAGCATTTATGTGGAAACCCCAGGCACTGCCAGGGCTTTCTGAACTAGTGAGAGATACAGTTTGATTGTCTACCCCAGAATTTCCCCACATCATGGTTTAAATTAGCATACATTATCTCCTTGCTTTGAGGGATGACCTTAGAGTGAGTCTTGCCTTTATGGGAGTGGCTGACACCCTAGTCTCTAATTCTGAGAATTGTATTACTTCATTCAAAAGAATTTTTGATGAGCCAGGCTGGACTGCATTGGCCTCCTCAGACCACATTCAACAAGGGACCCATACTGTGGGTCAGTACATGGTTCAATTTCAAACAATAACTTCTGAATTAAAATGGAACGATGAGGCACTTAAGGGAGCATTTCTTCATGGGTTGTCTGAAAAAATGAAAGATGATCTTACCTCTCGAGATGTTCCTGAGTCTCTTCCTGAAGTAATTTCCTTATGTATCAAGATTGATCTACACAACAGAGAATGGCTAGCTAGTAGAGGGAATTAAGATCACTTGAGGGACCGATTCTTGCCAGCTGCACTTTCTTCATCTTTTGGGCTGGGTAACGAGGAGCCTATGTAGGTTAACAGCTCATGCTTAACCTCAGCTGAGTGGACTCACCAATTCCAGAACAAGATCTGTCTCTACTGTGCTGCCCCTTGGTGTTTTCTTAAAAATTGTCATCTTCTTTCGGAAAACAAGATACCCTAACTGGTTCTGGGAGCTCTGGTTGGGGTTGATAATTATGTCTTCCCATGTGTTAGATAGCTTACTACCAGTAGAAATTAATTTCAAGACTTAAGCCAAAAGTATTAAAGCATTGGTGGACCCAGAAGAAACCGGAAATTGTATTTCTGAATCTTTTACTCAAGAATAAGAAATACCAGTCCTACCACTCACAAGCACACTGATTCTTTCTGGAGTAGATAGCAATATTATCCCTGGAGATGTCATTTCTTCAATTACCATACCAGTTTCACTCTGAGTAGGATGCTTACAATAAGAAAAGGTAGAATTAGTTCTGGCTTAGCTTCAAACTCACAACCCTATGCTGAATTGGTTCACCATGTACATACTGGCCTGTTTCCAGCAGTGTCTTCCTTGTGTTTTTCCAGTACGAACCCAGCAAGTCTCTGCCAAATCTTTTCTGATGTTCCCTATGTCTGATAAATCAATTCCTAAACCAGACTCTCATTTGCCTAACCATAGCAAGATTTTTCTGATGTTTTTAATGGACAGGCTGCTGATAAATTGCCTCCCCATCACCTTTGGAACTATGGCATCGATCTAGTTCCTGGACCAATACCACCCTATGGCCATATCTATCCATTGTTGGTTCTGTAAACAGCTGCCATGTCTGACTATATAAAAAAGAATTTTGCCAAGAGTTTTATAAGACCATCTTCTTCCCCCACTAGGGCTGGATCTTCTTCGTGGAGAAAAAAGGGCTCAGACCTTGTATAGACTACCATGGGCTGAATCAAAATACAATAAAAAGCAGATATCCTTTGCCACTCATTTCGAAGCTCTTCAATAAAGTACATGGAGCATCTCTCTTCACTAAGTTGGATCTCCGTGGAGCTTACAACTTGATTTGCACCAGAGCAGGAGATGAGTGGAAAACCACTTCTAATACTCAAGATGGCCATTATGAGTACTTTGTGATGCCTTTTGGGTTGTGTAATGCACCAGCAGTATTTCAGAGTTATGTCAATTAAATGTTTTGAGATGTCCTCTATCAATTAGTTGTGGTCTATCTGGACGATATTTTATTTTTTTCTGAAAATCTACAGTCCCATAGGCTACATGTTAGAGAGATTTTTTCCTGTCTTTGAAGACATCATCTGTATGGAAAAATCTCCAAATGCCTTTTTGAACAGTCCTCTGTGCCATTTATGGGGCACAACATATTGGGAAGTTCCCTTCAAATAGATCTGGATAAGCTAAGTGCCATCCGGGATTGGTGGCTGCTTTCCAAGCTCTTAAAACAGCTTTTTCCTCAGCTACAATTCTTCATCAACCACAACTTGGGAAACCCTTTATGTTGGAAGTTGATGTATCTTCAGTAGGAGTGGGAGCTGTCTTGTCACAAGTGGCAGAAGATGGAAGAAATCACCCTTGTGTTTTTTCCCATAAGTCTTCCACAGCCAAGAAGAATTGTGCCAGAGGGGACTAAGAATTGTTGGCTATATGATTGGCACTAGAGGAATGGAGACAGCTTTTGGAAGGAGCTAATTTTCCTATTATGATCATCACCGATCATAATAGGCTTTTATGTTTCAAGACAGCTCATCGTTTGAATGCCAGATAAGCTCGTTGGTCTCTTTTCTTTTCCAGGTTTGACTTTAAGGTCCAATTTCATCCTGGTATACAAAATAGAAATGCTGATGCTCTTTCCCGGTCCTTTCTGCCTCTGCATGAAAAAGAGCACCAACCTCAAGTTTGTCCATTTCTGGATTCCCTGGTCTTTGCTCATACCCAACTTCTGACTCACTCTCCTGGCACAATTTTTGTAACTCCTCAGTTATGCAAAAATGCATTAACTTGGGCTCATGCCTCCTTGTTTGCTGGCCACTTGGGCATCCTCAAGACTTTTAAGTTTTTACAGTGCTTTTACTGGTGGCCCACTATGAAGGAAGATTCCTGGAAATTCATTTTTGCTTGTGCCAAGTGTGCCCAGCATAAATCCACCCATAATAAAGTTGTAGGTCCTTTGCATCCAATGCCAATTGCTGATGCTCCTTGGACTCATCTGTCAATGGATTTTATTTCTGAGTTACCATCGTCCAAGGAATATAATACTATCTGGGTGGTAGTAGATCGATTTTCAAAAATGGCTCATTTTATTCCCTTAGTTGGACATCCTTCTGCTCCTCAGTTGGCTAAAATATGTTTGCGTGACATCATCTGTCTACACAGACTACCCAAGGAGATAGTGTCTGAACGAGGTGTGCAATTTGTGGCCAAATTCTTTAGGGCTTTATGTGCCTCTTGTGGAATAAATCTGAAGTTTTAATCCGCCTATCACCTGCAAACAAATGGCCAAACAGAGAGGGTGAACCAGGAATTGGAGACATTTATTAGACTCTTTGTGTCATCATCTCAAGATGAATGGGTTGATTCATTACCTTGGGCGGAGTTTGCCCACAATTTTAGGTACCATTCCTCTTCAAATTATACTCTACAGTATTTGGTAAACATTCACATGTTCTGGATTTGTGGAATCATTTTCTGGGATATGGAAAAAAATGTACTCCTCTTTAAAAAAAGCTTCTAGTTATTATGAGAAGTTTGCAGATCGAAAACATCTTGTCTTTCCTCTTCTGAGAATTGGAAACTGGGTTTGGCTGTCAAAATATAAATTTGGATTGAAGGTTTCTAGCATGAAATTTGTTCCACACTTCATTGGTCCGTATTGCTTTCTTAAAATTATCAATCCAGTGGTTTGTCAAATTGTGGCCTAGGATCATACGTTACTCACCTCAGTGCCAGCTTCACCTGAACCTCTCAAGTGGTGAGTTGTCAGGTATGGCAGCAAGTGACGCACTGAGGATTATGCCTGGGGTCAACTAGGACATCAATGTTTTGCTCCGTGACATGATATCTGTGGTTACCATCATGGATGCAGCCATGACAGTCTACATTACCTGATTAGCCCTTCAACCAAAGGTAGCATTGGTTGCTGTCACCTGACCTCAAATGTGCCGCTACCTTAGGGTATTTAGCCAGGCTCTGGACAACAGGAAGTTGCCAGTACAATGAAGCTACTTCCAGTGAATACTTGCAGTTGCAGCATTCTAGGTTCCACGCTCCTTTCTTCTAGTGATTAAATCCTAGTGATATCCTCAGTGAGTGTATCCAGTATGTCATCTGAGTACAGTCTCCTAAGTGTCATCTTCCTGTACCAGTTCTGTGTCTGGAGGCACAGTGTGTGTACTCAGTACATAATCTAAGTACAATCCTCTAAGTGTCATTCTTCTGTACCAGCTCTGCATCTGAATCAACAGTGTACACACTCAGTACATCATCCAAGTACTGACTCCTAGTGCCTTTCTCCAGTGCTTTACCTGGATTGTGATCCTCTGTTTCCCACTCAGATGTTGTACCTGACCAAAGAGCCGCATCCTGCTTACTGGGTGCAGTTTAAACCCAAATCCTGCTTGGAGGGGTCACTGGTGAACACCACCAAGTAGGTTAGACTCCTTGCCTTTTGCAAGGTCTTGCCAACATCCTGTACTTATGGAAGAGGAGGACATACACCCAAGCCCCTCAACTCCAGTTCGTTTCCCAACCTAGGACCTCAACTTCTAAACCCTCAGCACAAGAACTCCAGAGCCCTAGTGTAACAGATCTGAGTTCCTGGAAAGATATTATCAGAGGGGAAGATAAGGGGGGCTCCATTGTTGTGGTGGACATTGAAATGTATAAGGCAGAAGGTGAGAGATTACTGTCTGATGTTAATACATATTATTTATTGAGTATGATCCCACTATTGTGTTTCAAAGAGAGTTAGAGAATATTCTTAATAAAGCGGTTTTGGAAGGTATCATTGATATTGAGATCAAGGGAGTTCTTTTTAAAAAATACGCTGTTGTCCCTATATTCTATACCATTCCAAAGATACACAAGGACACATAAAGGCCCCCTAGTAGGCTGATCATTTCTCCCAGGGGCTCTCTTTGTGTTCTATTAGCTGTATGCTTGGATGCATTTTTACAATCTTGCGTCCAAGTGATGTTTACCCACCTGAAGGACACCTCAGCTTTGATCAGGGCTTGTGAAATGATGGGGCCATTCTAGAGGATTTGTGTCACTAGTCTCTATACATGTATTCCACATGATAGAGGTCTGGTGGCTGTTAGAAGGCTTATTACAGGTAACCCCAAATATGTAGGCTATGATATAGATTTTTTAATGGAACTTTAAAAGTTCACTTTGACTCACAATTTTCATTTATGATGGTAATATTTTATCCAGTTAGCGGGCTGCACAATGGGCTCTGGCATAGCCCCATATTACGTAAATGCATTCATGTACTCAGTTGAACTGGGTCTATTCTTAACTAATTGTCAAGTGAGTAAATATGTGTACAATCTTTTTGTTACATAGACAATAATTTGCTATTATGGCAGGGTTCCAATCAGGTGTTAACAGAAGCAATTGTAGCCCATAACCTGTATGATTGCCCTGCTACATTATCTATGCTTGTGAGTCAGTTTAATGTTATCTTTCTTGATGTGAACATTTCAGTGTGTTTTCCTGAAACCAGAAGTGCAGCACAGGACACCGGGGACCCGCAGGAAAAGGAGTGGGTGAGTCTTGTAATTCTGTGTTTTTAAATATTAACTTTGTGTGTCCTGAAGAAGGAGTGCTGGACCCCGAAATGTTGTATTAAACACCAATTGTTTCACCAATGATTTAGCATCTTGGAGTGTCACTCTTCTTCATATAAAGTATATATACTGTATGTTGGAGTCATTTACACTGTTAGAGGATTTATAATGAAACAGAAACATACCTGTAGACAGGTTAATATCTGGCTCCTTAGCAAAGTAAAACTATCAATATTTGTCAAATGCAATACAACAAATTCTTGTTTTCTAATCTTCTAATGGTTCACATGGGAAAAAGTAAACCAATCTGGTCCTCCCATTATGGATGGTGTAGAGTTGCTTAATGTGACATTTTTATTGATACATTTTAAAATTGGAAATTTTGAAGTAAAATTAGACTAATTTTTCAAAGATTCCAACCAGTTCTTACATTCATTTAAAATGAATAATTAGAAAGAGGGTGTAAGCTGGTGAACTATCTAAGTACAAGTGCAGCATACATCAATCCCAACCCAGATATAGAAAAAGTATATTTAATTTTTTGATTTGACTGATACAGAAGTGTCCTTATTGCCACAATCAGACTATACAGACCTTCTTGGTGCACCAGGTCCTGTGCAAATTGACTTGTGCCAAGTGCCCTTTTCATTTTTTTTTGGACAAATGTGCCTCTTGGTTGCAACAGTATGCAAGAAAACCAATTTACAAGGTTATTCTGAATAATTTTGTATGCACCACTTGTATATCATTGTGCAATTGAGTCTGAAGCTGTATACAAAGTGCTACAATGCATTGTGCTTGTCTTTTTTCAAATCAAGTTCCATTATACAGATTTAGATCTAGATATACAAATATCATAAAACAATTTAATCTTTGCAGTCTTGTGAAGCGGTTTTGTCACATCACATTATGACCAAGATGCACATGTGAGTGAAAAAAATATGAAAAAAATTATACTTTGCTCGTTGCAGCTCAGTTGTGCCATATGGAGTTTTGAGGTTAGGTTTATGAGGACACAACTGTATACTAAGCCTTGAAAGACAAAAGTGAATTGTAGTTAGTACCAAAGTTATCTTGATAACAATTACTTAAAATTTTTAGATCACTTTTATTTGCAAACCAGAGTACTGTTTTGTGAACACTGTTAGTGCCCAGCTTTGAATATGTATTTATGCTTAAATGAGAATTTGTTGTATCTAAGCAAACTATTTTTATTGATAACACACTGTCTATTAGATGGGGTATATTGAAAATATGGTTATAACTTGTGATGGAAGTGAATTTTATTTTTCCAAAAATATTAAATTACTTCATGCATAAAGAAACCCAGTTCCAGCTGCAATGGAGATGGCTGCAGTGTAAGTCTGCTCTTCTGTATTAGTGGCAATTATCTTACACACAGCTCCTCCCTGGATCTACAGTTTCTCTCTTACTTCACTAATCCTGTTAATTTCTACAATATACTGGAGGCTAAATGGGGAGAATACATATTTAATAACATGGATCATACAATGACCACCCCTCTACTGGAAGGCAGCTATATAATATAGAAAGTATTTGTCAGCATAATATTAACAGACCTGCTTCAGAGGTTGACACAGTTGCAGACATGGTTGTGAATTTTTGCAGGATGACAGTGGTAGTAATATACAAATGCTAGTTTCAGACTTTCCCTTGTGTACTAGCATGCACCAGATAAGTGTAAGTCTGGAGATGTCTGTTAAAATGACTGTGAATGGTGCAACTCTGCCAGTGGTTCCAAACACTCCACTATAGGTGCATCATCATTTTCACCATCAAAACTTGCATCAGTCTATGGCTTGTGCAGTTTCTCCATCTGAACCCAGGCTAAACATGGCCTCTGTGGATCTGGATTTTGGAATATAGCTGCATAAACTGACATGCCCATAATACCATAACACAGACATGATGTGCCCTTTTTTGCATTCACTTCAGGCCACCTCCTGGACACTGCCCATAAATGCCCACTGATTTGTCTCACTGGTTCGAATGCCAGTGTATGCAACATCAGACTCCACATACATATAAGGGAATGCATGTACTGTAGGGGTTGTCAGGACATTTTGCATATGTGCAGCAGCAAATAAATCACTCAAATGCACAAACTTCAGCATTGCATCCATTACTGAATCCAGTGGCAAACACAGGATTTCCAGAAGGGGGTTTCCAAGTGCTTAATTTAGAGCAAGTGTGACCTGTCAATGAAGAGGGCAGAATTAGTACTTAACCAGCTTTAATAAGCATCATACAAAGTGTATTATGTGTATTAATTCCAGCATATACAGGACCAGTGAGCACAGTAAGCCATTAGATGCGCCAGTAGGCCATCCTGCCTGAGCTGAACGTATTTATTTTAGATGTGGGCACCATTCCAGACTTTTGGAGCAAATCCGGGAGACTGGAGGGGCAGCAGTTGAACCTAGCACTGCCCCGGACATACTGTATATGTACATATTGGTCTCTATAGCAATGCATCTCTAACAGTGCATGCTTTCCAGAACTTCTAGTTGGTGCACAGGTTATTTATTACTGGCTGATACATGTTAAAAGATCTACATGTGGTGCTAATTATTTAATTTGTGATACTGAGAAGAACATGCAGCGCTAGTAGCAATCTATTATATTACTATTTCTATTGTGGACATGGTGTGGGCTGGGGAGGGGGGTTTCCAGACATATGGAAACCCCCCTGCATTTACCTATGGAATAAGGCTCACTAATGAGTTTTCCTGGAGAATTCTATAAAATTCTGTTTATGACAATTTGTGCTCCCTTACTTTTGGATTTTTAAAATATTATCTCAAAACATGTTATCCCATCTATTTTAAATCAGCCATCATAAATGTTCTACCCAAATCTATTCGGGATCCTTGACTTCCCAAATCTTTTAGACAAATTTCCGTTTTAGTTGTGGATTATAAGGTTTTGGTGAAGATCTTAAATGCATGGCTAAAGTTGATCTTGCCATCTATTATAGACAAAAATCAGAAAGTATTTATCTGGCAATGTCTCACCACTGGTAATAGTAGGAATGTGATTTATGTGATCCAATCAATAACTCGGTCAGGAAGCTAGACTCTGCAAGCCATTACATTTATGGATGCAGAGAAGGATTATGGCTGCAGAGAGCATTTAACTTTTCAACTGAGATCATTTAAATCCCAGTCAGTTTAAATTTGGCACAGTAGTTTCTGATGATGATACAAACATTATATTCTTCCCCATCAAGAAGGTGTCTGGCAATGGGTCCAATTTGTTTATAGGAAATGTAAGCACAAGTGTGACATATTCACACATAAGCAGAGAACGGATTTCTCAGATACAGATCACTCTGGGCCTGATTCATTGGTGCACATACTGGCAAAGACAGTTACAAACAGTCAATGTTTTCAGTCTGCACATGGATCAAAGTTGAATTGTGCATGTCTCCTGATGGTTACCACTCAGAGATGCAGTACAGATACAAGAGCTAGGGAGTTCAATGGGAATTCCTGGGAGGTAAAATGGGGGTGGCTAGCCAGATGCAGGCACCACTCCAACAGCAACTTAGTGCCTACACAGGATGCCATGTTCAGGTGGTGAATTACCCCTGCCATAGGGCTGGTGTAAGCTTTGATGCTGCAACTGATGGTGTGTCTAAATATGCAACAAGTTGGGATATTGTCACTATCAGTAGATTCAGAATCACTCGAGGCATTAGAATAAAGATGCAGTTGCAGTAAAAGACTAAGTTGTGGCCACATTTGTGTGTGACTCAGAAACTGGCCATCTGCTTAGCATCAAATGTGACACAATTATGCCAAGTGCAAAACTTGTGCAAAAACACATGTACATTATGGAGAATAAAACACACAACTACAAACTGGTAAAAGTAGCAGGTAAATCCCTTTTGTGACTGGGATATTTACACCTTAGCCAAATCTAGTCACAAATATGCCCAGAAACATAATTAGGTTAATTACTCACTAAAGAATAATTTCAGAATTTTACACAATTTAACTAAACTGTTTTTCTTCTACTCTGACATAAACTTTAATGCAGTATTATTCTATAAACAACACATGCCTCTGTATTTTGGAAGAATTGAATTATAAATGTTTTACTGAGAATATATGATAAATTGACAATCATTAACCAGTAAAATGGAACCATCCTTCCCTAGATACAACAGAAGTGTTTTTTTAAAGAAAATAATATGTTTTGAATTGTGGGATCAACACTATTACATTAAAATACTAGCAGTTGCTCATGGCTTTGCCCACAATGAAATTGCTTCTGCCAAATTTTTTTTAGTTATTTGAGGTGTTCTAGTTGTATTCAGGGGTGTAGATAGCCTGGGTGGGACCAGGGGAAGGGGGAAATGGCCTAATAGTGGGAGGCATGGCCATGCCCCTTTGAGCTAAAGCAAATAAAACACTTAAGTGGTGCTGTGCAATGAGGAGGGGGGCACTGTGTGCCCCTTAGCCTGGTGCAAAGCCAGAGGGGGGCATGATCCATGTGATTGCTTCCCCCCACAGGCATAGTAGACTGCTGCAGCTGCTGTGTGCCGGGCTGCTGTGTGGGTGGTAGGAGTGTGGGAGGGATGGGGTACGCAGCACTGGGCCACTCTAGCAAGGATGAGCCCAGGTAAATAGTACCAGCTCCCCCCCTCTCTACACACAATGTTGTATTGATTTGCATATGCTTCCTGTTGCTGGAGTGGCCCATGGAACAAACAGTACTATACAGACTGGTGGAAACAATGCCTTCACCCACCACTCACACCAATGTCACTGTGAGCCCTATGCACAGACTGTTATATAACCTATCCTATTCAAGTGAACGTGGGCCCAATGCATCTTTCTTCCCACCACTTACTGGCCACGTGCATGGTGCCACACCTATCTCTTCCACTGATGATGTAAATATATTTTGTTTTGAATTGCTCAATTTTAACATGATTGATCAAGATGAAACAGAGTGCAGGTTATTTATTGGAGTTTCCACTACACTATTATGCAGTTTTCATGAAAATCAGTTCAATACTTTTTGTGTCAACTTGAAACAAACAGATATACACACTGTTCTTATTATATTAGTATAGATATGTGAAAATTATATTTGATATGTGTGTCTGAAATTTTTTACACTAATTCTATTGCCAAAAGAGGTTTATGTTTGCCCCATTGATCTTGCAGCTTTATGACACGATTACAAATTAACGGCATACATTCCCTTCCCTTAAGCAGGGTTGGGGATCCTCAGGCCCAGGGCCCATATGTTGCATGTGGAATCATTTGGTGGAAGCCCGTGGAAGCCCTCTGAGCTTTTTCTGCTAGTCTCATCTGGCTAGCAGGGTGCCAAGAATGGCACCACGCAGCCAGAATCTATGCAGTTGTGCCACCTTAAGCGTCATTAGGATGCTTCAGATGGCCACACCACTGCCCTTACAGCTCCCCAGAGCATCCTCAGGATGCTCCGGGCATTGCTGTAATCACTGGCAATTGTGGCCCCGCCCCGTGAGACTTCATAAGGAGGGGCATGGCCACACCGGGCCCACAAATGATGTTATATATATCAAAATGGCCCTCGGCAGAAATAAGGTGCCCCACCCCTGACTTAAAGAAACATAAATTAGTGTATAGAAATAGATAAATGTATTAAGAAATAAATTATAGTTGACATATATTTTTTATTTTTTATAAATAAATGATAGTAAAACATTATGAGCTCTCCACCAGTGGATTAATAAACTGTAGGCTGTTTAAAGTTTCTGTTGGATGTTGCCAAAATCTATTGAGGAGCTCCTGGAGATAGTCCCATAGTCAGCACTGGCAACTCCATTGCCTCCAGAACTACCTAAGAATAGACAAAACATAATATGTAACAGTAAGACACTATTACACAAAACCTACATCAGCTGCCTCAAAATGTATAAAGTCAAATTGCCAGTAGTAACAATGTTGACAATTATGATATAAACACAAAAATGTCAATATTTTGATGTTGATTTGATTAAAATATTAAGATCTTAAGTGTGAGCACCTGAGAAATATCAACATGGACAGAATGTTGACATATGAAATGTCAACTTTGCCAAATGTTGACATTAGCATTAGGTTTAGGATTATGGTTAAATGTAGGGGTTAGGGTTACAGTTAGAGCAAGGGTTAGGGGATAAGGTTAGCATTTTGGTTGGGGGATATATTTACCTTCAAACCACATTGTAAACGTTCTGACCATGAGCACATTACATGAATGTCAATATAGAGTATGTTTGCTTAGATTTACTAGTTTGGACCTCACACTGCTGTTTGCTTCATCAAATTCCCCAATGGACACCAAATGCAGAATTCAATAGCCCTGTTATTTAATGGTGGTGAAAAATGTTGGTAGCTTTGGGTTTTAGTGCTTTGTGCTATTTAATTTCTGTCCCTTTTTCACCTGAGACCCTTTTTAAAGCCTGTTAAATTTACATGTCAAAGGGTGTTAATACATGATAATGGCTGTTAATTAACACATAGAATCTGAGATAAATTCACAGAACTATGCATTAATAGGGCCTCTTCACCAGGCTATTTATTAATGATTTATTTTCAGGTCTAATCAGACCCCTAAAAATCTCTGTTAAATACAGTCTGTGGGCTGTGTTTAGGGCTAATTGAATAGCCTTGGGGATCTATTAGCATTCAGTAAATTACCACAGCTAAAGTAATTCACCCCCAAGTGTTAATCTGGTAGATTTTATGCAAAAGTTAAGAATGTCTACATATACAGTACACAAGGCCGGATTGAGGGTCACATAGGCCTGGAGCTGAAAATGACCAAGGGCCTATTATGAGAAGCAGAGGAGGTGTGACCAGTGCTGTGTGGGTGTGGCCAGTGCCATGTGGGCGTGTACACCCTATACTCTCAGCTCCAATGTCTCCATAAATATGCAAAAGATAAAAAAAAATGCTTATTTTGTGAGGTAAATAGAAATACAATTTTACTACTTATGATTTATGGCCGACCGTGTGGAGAGCAGATGGACAGTCAACATCATGTTGCCATAACAATAGGCCTATTTTTATGTGGAGGCCTGGAGCTGGAGCTCCATCCGCCCCATTGTTAATCTGGCTCTGACAGTACACGCTTGCACTATATGTGGACTTTTGAATGCTGGGCACACCACACCTCACTCCCTCACTTATGAAGCCAGAAAATACTAGTCCCTGAAGGACTTGGATTCATTTTATATATATATATATATATATATATATATATATAGCTGTTAGAGCAAAGAGAAGGCACACGTGGTGTGGCAAACAGTGGGCGAGACAAAAGACGTCCAGCTCGACCCCGCTACAGAAGAGACGCTAGTGTTTAATCTTTCCCAAAGACATCTATCTGATACTGAGATTAAGGTACTTTTGAAAGGACTTTCCTTTGTTCCAACAGATAATTTTGATGATATGAATTGGGAAATAGAAAAGTACAAACTTAATCGACAATTTAAGCTACATGAACACTTTAAAGGTTCCAAAGCTAAATGTGTTTCCCCTGATTTGTCTAATATTTCGGATGTGCCCCAAGCTGTTAAGAAACTGACATCTAGACCACTTTATGAACCTAACTCGATCAATCATTCTATAAAAATGTTGATGAATATGGTTGATAAGGATGTTAACATGATTAAATCAAAAGAAATATCTAAACATTCTAATAATCTAAGTAGGGATGAATTTCAAGCTTTGCAAGCATTTTTCATCCTATACGGACATTGTGGTATGGCCCGCCGACAAGGGTGGGTCTATTGTGATAAAAGATCTGAAGTGTTATAGGACTGAGGTATTAAGACAGTTAAGTGATGTGTCCATTTATTTACCATTAGATTATGATCCCACTGCACGGTTTAAGGTTGAATTAGTAGAGTTTTTGGAGAGGGCAGTGGATGGGGCATCATCTCTAGGGATTTATGTAATGCCTTAGTACCAAAATGTCCAGTGATCCTATTGTTATATATGCTCCCCAAGGTGCACAATAGTTTGGATAACCCCACTGGTCATCCTATTATCTCATCCAGGGGGTCGTTGTTCAAACCCTCTTCAGTGTACTTGGATACACTTTTACAGTCGTGTATTATGGGACATCCATATTACCTAATGAACACAACTACTTTCTTGAATGGAGATTAATGTCCATTGGTGAGATACCACACGACAGTCTGCTATGTAGTGCAGACATTTCTAATCTTTACATGGTTATACCAAATACTGATGGCATTGAGGCAGTCTGTGAATTGATATACTGGTCCAAGTATTGATCTTGTTTACCCAATTATTGGGAATGATTTTGACAAAAAATATTTAATTTTTGATGATCACCTCTATTTACAATGCATTGGGTGTGCGATGGGGTCGAATGTGTCCCCATTGTACGCCAACGCCTATATGTATAAAACTGAAAAATATATATTCTTTGCATCATCTAGCATTTCTGAATGTATCAGATTTTATTCTCGAATTATAGATGATATCTTTATTATATGGACAGGCACGAAGGATCAGTTTATTGAATTCATGAATTGTCATAATGACTCTGGTAGTCCATTTAGGTTTACATATACTGTGGATGATTCACGTGTGATATTCCTGGATGTAGAGATAAGTAAATGTAATGGTGTACTTAGCACTACAATATATAATAAACCTACTTACAGGAATACTTTTCTGCATGCGGTCAGCTTTCATCTGAAATCTTCCAAATACGGACTCCCCTATTCGCAATTTTTGAGAGCTAGGCACAATTGTAGCAGTTCAGCTGTGGCTTCAGGCAAAATTGATATCATGATTAATAATTATATTGATAGAGGATATAATAAACATTCATTATTGGTAGCAAAGAGCAAGGCTATGGCAATACCTCATGACCATTTGTTAACACCTAAGGTTCCAGTATCAGGACAAAAACGTATACCCTGGGTTAACCACTTCAATGTTTTGAGTAATATGATACATTCTGTAGCCAGGAGACATTGACCTATTGTATAGATTTATAATGAACTTAATTTAGGTGTTGTGTCTCTAATGCCATGTTATACTAGGGGCAAAAACATTGAAGACTGGGAGGTTAAGACAGATATCAACAAATTAGAGAAGAAGGATGGGTACAGTTTCCTTAGACTTAAGAATGGATGCTTTATGTGTTTAAACTGTCTTACCTGCAGATATTTGACAGTTGGGGACAGCTTTAACCATCCCTATAGTGGTATGAGATATTTTATTAGACACAGACTGAGTTGCTTGACAAAATTTGTAGTCTATTTGATAGCACATCCTCATTGACTCAGTTACATTGGCAAGATGGACCGTACTTTGCGTGACAGGATGGCACTTCATCGGTCAGCAATTAGGTCAGCAATTAAATCTGGAACAAGTGACCAACCTGTTGTCAGACATTTTGTTCAAGCTGGTCACAATTTATCTGCACTCAGGTATATCCTTATAGACCACATTCCACCCTCTAATAGAGGAGGTTACAGGTCTCAGAGGCTCCTACAATGTGAATCAAGGTGGATACACCAATTGGGCACACTACATCCTGAGGGGCTGAACTATAGTTTGGGGCGCCACTGCTTCATTTAGAATTGTGTAAATATTTGATACGTTTACATGTTGGTATCGTGATTTATGATACTCTTTTTGACTGATTGAGAATAGGTTATTATGGTAGAACTATGGTCATCTTTTATAGGCTGTATAATGGTGTTTGCATTACACAAAAGTAACTTCTATTGAATATATGTATTGCATTCTCTTTAATGGGAATAAGAACGCATTGATTGATATTTGGATGTATATAAGGGAATTCTTTATAATCATCCATTTATTCAAGTTTTTACTGTTTTTGTTTTTACTTTACACTATGTTGCTTGGCAATGGGCCGTATCTGTGATGTCACTATTGGGCGACTCATGGCCGGACCTGGCAGCCGGGGCTAAGCATGAGGTGTGGTGTATAAAGAAAGTGTATGTTTAATGTATTTTGTATCCTGAAGATGATGTATTAAATCATCAAAAAGTTGATTATCGATCCTGCTGTTGTACTCATTATTAATGGAGTGCCGCCATGGAGGTATATATATATATATATGTGAATTTATATATATGTGAATTTATATATATATATATATATATATATATATATATATATATATATACATATACATATATATATATATATATATATATATATTTATATTATATATATATATATATATATATATATATATATTATATATATTTATACCCAGCCCAAACCCCTGAACCTAGGAACATGAACATTTGTGGTGTTTACTTCCATGATGTAGGTACCTACTAAGTAGGGATTTTTCAAAATTGGACTCCTATTTTATTATACTCTTGTCTCTAATTCCTTATGGAACCCATGTTTTGTTTTCATTGTTTGAAGTAGTAAAGTTATTTTATCCTTTCTTAATCCCCCTCCTCCAAAAAGTACAAAGGGGGCTTCTTTCTCTCTAAGGTGCTAAATAGGTAAGTTCCCAAAATTGTAACTATTTTCCTGTGTATTTGCACGTGATTCATTCAGTAATTTTAGTTAAAAACAGGGCCTGATTCAGCAAAGATTACAACTGCTAATATGCATGCAATTGGCTAATTATTGCATAATGTGATAGCGAACCAACAACTGTGATTGGGACTGCGATCACAGTGACTATGCAGACCCATCACAGAATGATTGACAGGAAGTGCCATTTGTAGCTGGTGCAGGGGGTGGTTGGCTAAACGCAGGCATTCCTGTGCATTTGAACACCATTGCAGGGGCATGCATAAATTATCCACTTTGATGCCATATGCAGCTTGGGCTTTCAACGCAAGCAATGAGGTTAGCAATTTCTGAGTAAGGTCAGAGCTTGTGCAAGTGTGCGTGAGGCTGCAATGGTACTTGATGTTACTGATGGTTTTGCAGTCTTTCTAAAGATTACAGATGTGTGTAAGATAAAGTGGGCATCCTTATTTAGTTCTGTTTCTGCATAGTAATTCCAATGGATTAGCATATGATTGCAGTGAGACTGCATGTATAATTGCTATTGCATTCGCAGTTGCGGTCCTTGCTGAATCAGGTCCACAATTCCAACAATATATTTACATGCATTCTCTCTTTGGTTTTTCAGTTGCAACAATTTACATTTTTCTTATCAATACTATATAGCTCTTTATAGTATGTTCTTTATTTTTTCTTTCTCCATAAATATTTTTTTATTTCAAGACTGCATTATACTGCACATATTATTCTTTCAACAGGTTATTACATTTATATGCATATTTTTATCTTGTATTTATCCACCCATTACATGCTTATTCTTATATTCTTCACATTTATCAAATTGTACTCTTTACATATTTCATTACATTTCATACAGTACATCAAAATATTTCTTCCCCTAGTTGTATCTTTTCTTCTTCATACCATTTTGCTTGTCTCACTTCTTTTCTTAGGGCACTTTTAACTTGTTCTGTTAATTGTTTGATGTATAATACCCACATTGATAAAAAAATTTCACTTTTTTTTCTTAATCTTTTGTCACTTCTATCCATTCCATTCTGAATAAATATTTAACTCTTGTAGGCATTTGTATTATATCTATTGGGTTTTTCGATATCCATTGTGAAAGTATTGTTTTTTTGTAGCTGCAATAATTTTACTTATCCATTTTTTCCCGTCTTGTCAATTTTTCTGTATTGTCTTTGTTTGTGACATCCCATATTGCCCATTCTGCTGTTAATTAAATAGTTTTATCTAGTACTGTTTTAATATATATTTGTACTAGTGTCCAAAGTGCTTTTACTTCCCTACATTCCCATATACAGTGCATTATCCCCACTTCAGGTTGGTTGCATTTAAAACACTCAGAATTTGATGCCATTCCCATTTTATATTTCATTTCTGGAGTTATATATGCATTATGCAGTACTTTAAGGTGCATCTCAGTATATGCTACCGTTTTTAGTTGTTTATTTAATTTTACTATATTTTTGATCATATTTTCTATGGCTATATCTGGAAAAATTTTCTTCCATCTTGCTATTCCTACCTTTTCCGTTTCCATATTTATTATACTGCGTATCTGACTATATATCTTTGATGTTGAAATTACCTGACCCGAGCAATGGAGCACCATGTCATCCATATTTACATAGATTCTTACTTGAAAGTACATAAATAAAGACTTTTCTATTTGTGGAAATTTCTCCTTAATGTATTCATTTGCAAAAATTATTTTATTTGTATTATCAAAGATCTGATGTATATATCTTAGTCCTTGATTATACCATTTCATGTACAGCATACTACTAAGCCCTAAGTGAAATCCCAGATTATGTCCAATAGGTAAAAATAATGATATATTAGAGCTTAAACTATTTTGTGGTCTTGTCTGTTTCCATGCCAAGTATGTGGTATATATTAAAGGATTTTCTTTTAATTGTAAATTATGTGTTAATGTTTTTGTGTGTAATATACTCACTAATGATTCATTTGGGCAAAAAGATTGCTCTACTTTAGTATTAGCAAACCCATCTATCCAATCAACTACCTATCTGTAATTTGCAGCTATAGCATACGTTTTCAGACATGGTAGATTAATACCACCTAGATCCATTGTTCGAGTTAATTTATATATCGATATTCTTGATTTTTTTTCCTACCCAAATGAATCTACTGAATGCCTTACATGTAGTTTTTAAATCCAATTTAGTCATTAGAAATGTCAACATTTGGAACAGATACAAAATCTAGGGAAAGTTATAATTTTAATTATTTGGCATCTTCCCAAATATGTAAGGGGGAGATCTTTCCATCTCTCATAATCCATTAATGTCTTTTGTATTATATGTGAAAAGTTTGCAGCATATAAGTCGGCGGTACAAGCTGTGATATTTATCCCTAAATATTTTATACTATCTCTTGCCCATTTAAATGGGAAAGTATTGTTCCATCCTTTTTTAACCATTGAATGCAAAGATAATGACTCTGTTTTATCATAGTTTTCTATAAAACCAGAAATTTTAGAGAATTCTCTCAAAAGATTAAACAAATGTGGTATAGTTTCCTTTGGGTTTCTAATGTATAGTAACAGGTCATCTTCATATGCTTATATTTTTAATTTAATATTTCATATTTCCACCCCCTTCCATTTTTCCATTAATATACATCTCCTTATAAATGGGTCTATTACTAAATTAAATAATAATGGTGAAAGTGGGCATCCCTGCCTAGTCCCTCTATACATATGAAATACCACAGTATTTAATCCGTTGACTGTAATATATGCCATTGGTTCTTTATACAGTAGTGTAATTAATTTCATAAATTCCTTTCCAAATTTTTGCATATGTAATACTCTCAAAAGATGTATCCATGAGACCCTATCAAAAGCTTTATCAGCATCAAAACTAACTACAATGGTGTTTTTATCTTTGTCTTGCTGTGTTTTAGTTTTTACCGCAATTAGGTGTCTCATATTATGAACAGAGTTCCTACCTTTTATAAACCCTGTTTGTGAGGGATGTATTAATTTTACCAATATCTTTTGCAATCTGTTAGCTATAATGCTTGTAAAAATCTTAAGATCCTGATTTAACAGCGCTATTGGACGATATGATTGTCTTTTGGTTGGTTCTTTTCCTGGCTTTAAGAGCAAGATGATCCTTGCCTGGTTGAAGTCTCTTGGAGCACCTCTTCCCTTTAATATTTGCTTACTGTATACAAAGTCATCAAGTGAGGTGTTATTTGTTGTGTCACCATCTTATAGTATTCTGTACGAAATCCATCTGGACCTGGTGATTTGATATTTTTCAATTTTTTTATATTTTCTAGTATTTCTTTTTCTGATTTTAGGGCAATTAAAAGCTCTCTATCTAAATCAGAAAGAGAAGATATTCTAAGAACACATTTTCTATTTATTCTGTCATATCTTCTTTTCCTGCTTGCCCTTCTATTTGTAGTATAAATGGGTTTGCTTTTTGATTACTTGCCATTGCTGCGAAAAGCTTCCCTGTTTTATTTCCCCATCTTAAATATTTATACTTCTGATGGTCAATATAAAATTGGGCTTTCTCTGTACATAATAGATCATATATTTGCTTACTATCCTTATATACTTGTCTTGTATTCTCTTTGTCCAACTGTAATAAATCATTAAAATATGTTGCTAAATCTCTACTAGCATCTATAAATTACTTATTTGTCTTCTCTTCCTCCTAACATATGCAATCATTTATCCTCTCAGTACTGTTTTAGAGGCAGCCCAAAATAATGATATATCTTCTTTATGTTCCTTTTTACCTTCTGCATAATTTCCAAATTGTTCTTCCATGTATATTTTGAAATCAGAGGAAGACAATAAGTATCCCGGGAATCTCCAGTTATAAGATGCTTTTTTTGGTGTTATTAGTTGTAACTTGAACCATGTGGGTGCGTGGTCTGATATAATTATATTTTCTATCTTGGCACTTTCAATCATTGATATTAATGTGTTACTTATTAACCATATATCTAATCTTGCAAATGTGTGATGTGGGTTGGAATAAAAAGTGTATTCTCTTTCAAAAGGATGTAGATGCCTACATGGATCTATTAACATTAATGTATCAACTAAAAGTTCTAATGTTTGAGACATGCTGTCCTACCCTCCACCAACTTGACCAGATCTGTCCAATTCAGGTGTTACTGTGGTATTAAAATCTCCTCCAATAATGATCGCCCCCTTCTGCCCATCCCTGTATCTTTACCAATATATCTGAAAAAAACACATTATTATCACCTGTTGGGGCATATATAGTTATTATTGTTAATAATTCTCATTCCAAATTTACTTTCACCATTATATATCTTCCCAACTTATCTATAAGTGTGTCTGTAATCATATATCTCAAATTTTTATGAAATATTACCATCACACCTTTTTTTTTTAAATAACATGCTGCTTTGTAATCCCCAATCCTGCTGTCTCAAATAACATTATTATCACACTTTTTCCAGTGTGTTTCCTGTAAAACAGCAACATCAGGTTTTAGTTTTTTTAAGCTGCTGCAATATTTTTCTTCTTTTGATAGGGGTATTAAAGCCTCTCACGTTCCAAGTTACAAATTGTATTTCTTTTTTCAACATATCCTTATCACTTCTTCCCATTTATAATTGACTTCACATTTCTGGTGTTGATTTTGATTCCTCAGCCCTTTCCCTCTTCTTATCCCTTCAACCAGGGGTTTTACTATATTTACCATACCATATTTGCCTTCTCCGCATATTTTTACCTTTAAAAACATACCATATGCAAAAAATCTTTCCTCTCTTTTCCCTATTTTTGCTATTCCCTGCAGTCTTCCCTTTTATACCCTTTTTATCCACCCTTGTGTAAAATAGAAAAATCCCTTTCTCAACCATCTTTAAGTACACATCTTTATATTTCCTTCATTTCACAATGCTACTTTTATGCATTACACTCTACCTCCCTCTGTACCCCATTTCAAGTAATTATAGAATTATTGATCCTGTCCACAAATGTTTTTGCCATTTCAACTGATTCAAATTGTTGTTGATTTCCATTATAATTTTTTGTAAACTTAGCCAGGTACAACAATGCAAATTTTATCCCAGCATCAAATAACATTGTACACACTGGGACAAATTATTTCCTCTTCATGGCGCACCTGGTATGAAAAGTCTTGAAATATCAACATCTTGTGCCCATGATATTCAAGTTTTTTTGTTTTGCTATAGGCTTCTAAAATCGGTACTTTATCCATAAAGTTCAGGATTCTCACGATTACTGGATGTGGCCTCTGAGCCTCTGATGTTCTTGCTTGTCCTATGTGATGGACTCTCTCTATAATAACTTTATCATCTGGTAGATTACATTTTAATTCTGAAGGTAACCACTTTGTTACTACATCATATAAGTCATTTTGATTTACGGATTCTAGTATACCTATTAATCTCAAATTATTTCGTCGATCTCGGTTCTCTAATTCCTCCATTTTCTCTTGTAATTCTTTTATTGTTGATTCTATTACACTTGTTTTTACACTTGTTTTTACCCTCTCTGTGTTTGAGTCATCTTCTAAATCTGATACACGTTGTTCTATTTCATTAAATCGTTTGCCATGTTCTTTTGATTGGAGTAAGATTACATCTATTGATTCTTTTAGTCCTGCTAATTTTTTATCCAGAATAGGAGAATCTCATGTACTTTTGCCACCAAAGCTGCACTATGGCCCTCATTCAGAGCCGTACACTCTGAGCAGAGTGCACGCTCTGAATGAGGGCCGCCCTCCTTAAAAATGGAGCGTCCTCCTGGACGCTCGTATAGCTGTGGGTCACCACCCACAGCCTATACGAGCGTGCAGTTTGATGGCCGCGATGGTCGTGACCATCGCGACTATCAAAACTGCAAGCCGGAGCCTGCGGTTGAGGTTTTCAACCGCAAGGCCCGGAGTGATTTTGGCTCTATCAGAGCCAAAATCACTCCCACTGACATCACTAGTGATGTCAGTGGGCCGGCTTCAGATGGTAGGCGTTCCCATGGGAATGCCCCCATCAGGGAGGCACGCCCCGGCACGCCCACCAAAGGGGGCATGCTGTCAATCAACATCGACAGCACGCCCCTTTGATCAGACACAACGAGCGAAGGACTTTCCTTCGCTCGTCGTGTCTGGCGCATGCTCACGATGGAGCTCCCTCCATCGTGCGCATGCCCAGTTCAGAACATCGACCCACTTGCGAGCGGACAGCCACTCACGAGTGGGTCTGAATCAGGGCCTATGTTTTTCCGGTGTATTAACCTCCTCTCTCACACTCTCATTTTGTTGTGTTACCGGTGACCCTGGTGGTGAGTTTATAGCCATCTTTTTATCTTTCCCCTTTGCATTTTGTCCTCCTTTTTCACCTATTTGTTGTTTTGCTAGATATTTTTCCATTTTATGCTGTCAATATTTGCCTTCACACCTTTTATGTTTGAATTGATATTCTCATTACTCTCTCAACTATATTCTTTCCCCCACCTGCAATGTTATTAGTCATAATAGTACCCTCCTTTCTGTCAATATAGCTCTTTTTGCAACCTTTCTCCTCTCCCTTCGTGTCTCAGTCTCTAAACAGGAATTCACATTCAATTATATTATAGATATCACCAGTCCACTCATATATTTACAGATCTCTTTCTCACCACCAGCCACCGTTCCACCTTCTGATTCTCCAGTGATTACTGCTCCCACTGTCCCACTGCAGCCACAACCGTACCTCCTTGGATACACCTTCTCCCTGCAGCGTCGATCTGATATCCTCCACCCAGCGGCTGTACCTGTATTCCACAACCTCGTTTGTGCCTCCTCCGGAGCTCCAGCCCATCATCCACACCACCACCAGTTTGCCTTATCACCTACTTGCCTGCAGAATAAAGGGAGGCCTACTGTTTCACTGCAGATACACCTGCACCATCTCGGACTCTCCGGCCACCGGCTCTACAGCCCACCAGCAACACCAATCTAGCGCCCTCCATCCAGTGGCTGTACCCACATCTTGAATCCCTGTATGTGCCTCCACGCATGCTCCAGCCCACCACCTGCACCAGCAGCACACAGCCATCTCTCCTCCCGGTCAGCCAGGTAAGGAGAAGCCTATTACTTTCTGTGCCATCTGCTGTGTCTGCATCATCACTTTCTAATGGGGTTGTGCCGTCTCTCTCCAATGCCGCCTTATTGCGCAGCTGGACTCCGATGTAGCTGCTACCATGAGCTGAAGACTGATCCCACCAGGTAACAGCCTCACTTCACAAAGTATTTATCCAAGAGACCATTGGTTGGTTTCAGGGCCCAGATTTCTCCCTTGCTGGTCCTGGGAGCTCTGGAAGCTCACTTGCATGCAACCATTTCCAATGATCCGCCCACCGAAAGTCATTCTTTATTTTTAGTTGTTTTTTTTGTCTAAAAACTCCAAATCGTATGCATTCTCTTACTAGAATTTTGAACTCTACCCTTTTCCATTTCTATCTTACATACATTTTATTGCCTAAGTAAGATATTTGAATTGAGAAAATTGAGCTTTGCTCAGAAAAAAAGGAGCTCCTCAAAAACTACTAAAGCCATAGGAAGTGTCAATCATTTTTGGTATCTACAAACTGTGAGTATTGCAATCTACAGAATGTAGTTCAATAAAGAACCATTCATCTCTCTAATAAACAGAAATGAAACACTTTACACAGACAAAAAAAACATTTGTTCACACAACAAACATATAGTCGCACATAAAAATAGAGGTAAACCTGTTCAGGTTCTTTTACCCTTTAAAATGTGTGGGCTTGACACCACAACATAACATAACTGCACTCACTGGGGCTTACTTTTCAGCTTTTATCTTCTCTAATATATACTTATGGTCATTTGTATTCCATCCAGGAGAGATCAGACAACCAACTTAAATCAACAATTGTAAGGCAGAAACCTTACATGATTTATTTAACTATGTGGTTGTCAAAATAATATAAGAAAGGCTCAGTGACCTTCCAAGACTTTTGAAAAATACAATCTGAGTCAGGAAACCATGAACTGTAGCTTCATTATCTTTATGTATAGAGATTTTCTGAGATGACAATTAAATGAAGCTAGATACAAAAATTAAAGTTAATTTAACAAATTGTTGAGAACAAAGAAGTGCCAAGCTACTGCACATGTGAATAATTTGTTCTGAAGACTTTATTATATTCTGAGACTTAAAATACAATAGTTCCCCTTCTTTTTCATGTCATGAACAGTTTAAAAGTAACTGAAACAGTTGTAATGTTAACCTATAGATGTTAGTAAAACCATACAAAAATATCACATGAAAATCAGTTGGAAGTCATCATAGAAATAATAATCACAGGGCAGAAGTCATTTCATGTAGATAACAGTAAGAATAGATCAAAGGAGTAATAACAATGTTTTCAGAAACAGTTGTTACAGTCAGTACTAGACTCAAAGTCAATTCACAAGAGTTATTGGACTGGATGACATTTCAAACATATTTGAAATATGAGACTAACCTAAATATCTATTGATAACATTAATAAAGCATACCTCCCAACATTCTTAATATTAGTAGTATTTGGATCCCCATATCTCAAAGCTGCACAAAACTTTTAGTAGTGAAGGAGGAGTGATCTCATGGCATACCTCATTTTGATCATTCTGCAGGTGAGCTGCTCCCAGTCTATCCCCGCACAGTGAAGAGAAGCTGTGCCTTGCATCTATTCACATGCTGCTTTGCATAGTAGAGCAACAGTAAGACTGCTCTCGTCCAACTGCTTCCCCACTGCAGGACACTGTAACCCATGGGTAGGAAGGTGGAACATTACCTGAATAGCGGGACTGTCCCACCAGAAGTGAGACAGTTGGCAGGTAGTTGGGAGTTATGGTAAAATCAAGCAGTTTAAGCTTGATGTGTGTTTAGTTGTGTGAAACACACTTTGGGAATAGGAATTATTGATAAATTGAATTGTTTTTAAATGTATTGTATGGTAAATGTAGCATATACATAATTGGAAATGAGCAATTTTAAACATTGGGAAAAAATACATATGTAGTGAATACCAACTGAGCAATAAATGCAAGTATATCTAATTGGCTGATTATACTTTTAAAATCTGAATTTAAGTTTCTAAATGATATTCTATGTTACTGATTTTAGTTTTTATTAGAGATAAGTGGTCCGGTTTTGACACAGCTCAATTTGCCAAAACATAGCTGAGCAAATCCGAACCAGTCATCTCTAGGTCTAATGTAAACTTAGCATAGACAGTCTTGTTTTGCAAATGGACCTATATTTATTCTATTGCAGTACTTTATTTCATGGGAAATATGATATACAGTATTCCATTTAATTATGTCTAAGTAATAATCATATGAGCTTAATCTAGGTTAATTTTAATATTAACCATTTGATAAAACTGCTGTAAATTTATTTTTGTAACTAGCTCCCTTAGATGTAATTTGATCCACATATTTTTTCACCCCTTCACAGGGGCGCAGTTTGAATAAGCAACAAGTTGCAGAGCCGGATTTAGACATCAGAGAGCCCTAGGCAAGATAACGGTTTGGGGCCCATTCCGTCAAAACAATCCATAGCATTATATTTTCTTTCTTGATTCATGCCACGGTACAGCACCCTGAAGAAAAGGTCCATTGTGGCCTTGAAAGTCGGCTATGTATGTACAGCTTCAGGGAGTCCAGCCGCCGCTGCCCCCGCTCCACCAAACACACTAACCAGCACTTGCAGTAACTCACACAGGCTTCACCTGTCCTGTCTCCTCAGCCACTGCCAGGTAAAGTTTAGCACTTTTGATATGGCAGCATCAGCAGGCACAGGGGAGTTAGTGCTGCATTAGGGTGTCACAGGTAATGCCGCTAGCAACCTCCCATATTTATATATATATTCCTCTCATAAATATATGTGTGCATGCACACAGGTTCACGTTGTTAGTCATAGGGACAGTATTTTCAGAGCCCAGGTTCACTTATGAGTTACAAAAACAAACAAATCTCAGGTGCACAACTATAAATTATTAATAATATATAAATGCAATAACATTTTGCAATCAATAGATGTTTTTTGCATAATCTTTGCCAAGGTTATGGGCCTACCCACCATATCCAGGTAACCTCTGTAGGGTAGGTCCCTAACATACTACGATTCAAATCCAGAGCATTGCACACCCCCAACCTAGCCCAGCTAAGCCGCTCCAGGGCACCGCCATAGTAAGAAAAGTGCAGTGTGAAAGAGATAGTTAGGAGCAGCTACTGCTGCATATAAAGAATGAAAATGAAAAGTAAGGTACATATATAATAAACAAACAGTGAAGGTTTAAAATGTGTTATAAAAGAAAAATGTGTTATAATGCGGTGCCCTGAAACAGATCAACAAAGGCAATCCAGGGGGACCCACACCACAAAAATGAACCAAAGTTGCACTACAGAATATAAAACTTGTAGGACTTACCTAGAATTGTGCCTAATACTAGTGTGCATATTCACTACAAGACTCCATGCTTTTAAACCAATAAGGTAGGGGTGCTAATCCAGACTGAGGGTGTCTCCTTTCCCTCAGGTGTGCAATAAAGCACATTAAATGGAGTATATGGGAAAGATTTCTGGACTGCACACCCTGAATATATATAATGGGAGGTGCTACCTGATGAGACTAATTGCACGGCACAAAAACAAACAAATCTCAGGTGCACAACTCTAAATTATTAATAATATATAAATGCAATAAAATTTTGCAATCAATAGATGTTTTTTGCATAATCTTTGCCAAGGTTACGGGCCTACCCACCATATCCAGGTAACCTCTGTAGGGTAGGTCCCTAACATACTACGATTCAAAACCAGAGCATAGGACACCCCCAAACTAGCCCAGCTAAGCCGCTCCAGGGCACCGCCATAGTAAGAAAAGTGCAGTGTGAAATAGATAGTTCGGACCAGCTACTGTTTTATATACTGTAGTGCAACTTTGGTTCATTTTTGTGGTGCGGGTCCCCCTGGATTGCCTTTGTTGATCTGTTTCAGGGCACCGCATTATAACACATTTTTCTTTTATAACACATTTTAAACCTTCACTGTTTGTTTATTATATATGTACCTTACTTTTAATTTTCATTCTTTATATGCAGCAGTAGCTGCTCCTAACTATCTTTTTCACACTGCACTTTTCTTACTATGGCGGTGCCCTGTAGCGGCTTAGCTGGGCTAGTTTGGGGGTGTCCTATGCTCTGGATTTGAATCGTAGTATGTTATGGACCTACCCTACAGAGGTTACCTGGATATGGTGGGTAGGCCCATAACCTTGGCAAAGATTATGCAAAAAACATCTATTGATTGCAAAATTTTATTGCATTTATATATTATTAATAATTTAGAGTTGTGCACCTGAGATTTGTTTGTTTTTGTGCCGTGCAATTAGTCTCATCAGGTAGCACCTCCCATTATATATATTCAGGGTGTGCAGTCCAGAAATCTTTCCCATATACTCCATTTAATGTGCTATATTGCACACCTGAGGGAAAGGAGACACCCTCAGTCTGGATTAGCACCCCTTCCTTTTTGGTTTAAAAGCATGGAGTCTTGTAGTGAATATGCACACTAGTATTAGGCACAATTCTAGGTAAGTCCTTCAAGTTTTATATACTGTAGTGCAACTTTGGGTCATTTTTGTGGTGTGGGTCCCCCTGGATTGCCTTTGTTGATCTGTTTCAGGGCACCGCATTATAACACATTTTTCTTTTATAACACATTTTAAACCTTCACAGTTTGTTTATTATATATGTACCTTACTTTTCATTTTCATTCTTTATATGCAGCAGTAGCTGCTCCTAACTATCTCTTTCACACTGCACTTTTCTTACTATGGCGGTACCCTGGAGCGGCTTAGTTGGGCTAGTTTGGGGGTGTCCTATGCTCTGGATTTGAATCGTAGTATGTTAGGGACCTACCCTACAGAGGTTACTTGGATATGGTGGGTAGGCCCATAACCTTGGCAAAGATTATGCAAAAAACATCTATTGATTGCAAAATTTTATTGCATTTATATATTACTAATAATTTAGAGTTGTGCACCTGAGATTTGTTTGTTTTTGTGCCGTGCAATGAGTCTCATCAGGTAGCACCTCCCATTATATATATTCAGGGTGTGCAGTCCAGAAATCTTTCCCATATACTCCATTTAATGTGCTTTATTGCACACCTGAGGGAAAGGAGATGCCCTCAGTCTGGATTAGCACCCCTACCTTATTGGTTTAAAAGCATGGAGTCTTGTAGTGAATATGCACACTAGTATTAGGCACAATTCTAGGTAAGTCCTACAAGTTTTATGTACTGTAGTGCAACTTTGGTTAATTTTTGTGGTGTGGGTCCCCCTGGATTGCCTTTGTTGATCTGTTTCAGGGCACCGCATTATAACACATTTTTCTTTTATAACACATTTTAAACCTTCACTGTTTGTTTATTATATATGTACCTTACTTTTCATATTCATTCTTTATATGCAGCAGTAGCTGCTCCTAACTATCTCTTTCACACTGCACTTTTCTTACTATGGCGGTGCCCTGGAGCGGCTTAGCTGGGCTAGTTTGGGGGTGTCCTATGCTCTGGATTTGAATCGTAGTATGTTAGGGACCTACCCTACAGAGGTTACTTGGATATGGTGGGTAGGCCCATAACCTTGGCAAAGATTATGCAAAAAACATCTATTGATTGCAAAATTTTATTGCATTTATATATTATTAATAATTTAGAGTTGTGCACCTGAGATTTGTTTGTTTTTGTGCCGTGCAATTAGTCTCATCAGGTAGCACCTCCCATTATATATATTCAGGGTGTGCAGTCCAGAAATCTTTCCCATATACTCCATTTAATGTGCTTTATTGCACACCTGAGGGAAAGGAGATGCCCTCAGTCTGGATTAGCACCCCTACCTTATTGGTTTAAAAGCATGGAGTCTTGTAGTGAATATGCACACTAGTATTAGGCACAATTCTAGGTAAGTCCTACAAGTTTTATGTACTGTAGTGCAACTTTGGTTAATTTTTGTGGTGTGGGTCCCCCTGGATTGCCTTTGTTGATCTGTTTCAGGGCACCGCATTATAACACATTTTTCTTTTATAACACATTTTAAACCTTCACTGTTTGTTTATTATATATGTACCTTACTTTTCATTTTCATTCTTTATATGCAGCAGTAGCTGCTCCTAACTATCTCTTTCACACTGCACTTTTCTTACTATGGCGGTGCCCTGGAGCGGCTTAGCTGGGCTAGTTTGGGGGTGTCCTATGCTCTGGATTTGAATCGTAGTATGTTAGGGACCTACCCTACAGAGGTTACCTGGATATGGTGGGTAGGCCCATAACCTTGGCAAAGATTATGCAAAAAACATCTATTGATTGCAAAATTTTATTGCATTTATATATTATTAATAATTTAGAGTTGTGCACCTGAGATTTGTTTGTTTTTGTGCCGTGCAATTAGTCTCATCAGGTAGCACCTCCCATTATATATATTCAGGGTGTGCAGTCCAGAAATCTTTCCCATATACTCCATTTAATGTGCTATATTGCACACCTGAGGGAAAGGAGACGCCCTCAGTCTGGATTAGCACCCCTTCCTTTTTGGTTTAAAAGCATGGAGTCTTGTAGTGAATATGCACACTAGTATTAGGCACAATTCTAGGTAAGTCCTTCAAGTTTTATATACTGTAGTGCAACTTTGGGTCATTTTTGTGGTGTGGGTCCCCCTGGATTGCCTTTGTTGATCTGTTTCAGGGCACCGCATTATAACACATTTTTCTTTTATAACACATTTTAAACCTTCACTGTTTGTTTATTATATATGTACCTTACTTTTCATTTTCATTCTTTATATGCAGCAGTAGCTGCTCCTAACTATCTCTTTCACACTGCACTTTTCTTACTATGGCGGTACCCTGGAGCGGCTTAGTTGGGCTAGTTTGGGGGTGTCCTATGCTCTGGATTTGAATCGTAGTATGTTAGGGACCTACCCTACAGAGGTTACTTGGATATGGTGGGTAGGCCCATAACCTTGGCAAAGATTATGCAAAAAACATCTATTGATTGCAAAATTTTATTGCATTTATATATTATTAATAATTTAGAGTTGTGCACCTGAGATTTGTTTGTTTTTGTGCCGTGCAATTAGTCTCATCAGGTAGCACCTCCCATTATATATATTCAGGGTGTGCAGTCCAGAAATCTTTCCCATATACTCCATTTAATGTGCTTTATTGCACACCTGAGGGAAAGGAGATGCCCTCAGTCTGGATTAGCACCCCTACCTTATTGGTTTAAAAGCATGGAGTCTTGTAGTGAATATGCACACTAGTATTAGGCACAATTCTAGGTAAGTCCTACAAGTTTTATGTACTGTAGTGCAACTTTGGTTAATTTTTGTGGTGTGGGTCCCCCTGGATTGCCTTTGTTGATCTGTTTCAGGGCACCGCATTATAACACATTTTTCTTTTATAACACATTTTAAACCTTCACTGTTTGTTTATTATATATGTACCTTACTTTTCATATTCATTCTTTATATGCAGCAGTAGCTGCTCCTAACTATCTCTTTCACACTGCACTTTTCTTACTATGGCGGTGCCCTGGAGCGGCTTAGCTGGGCTAGTTTGGGGGTGTCCTATGCTCTGGATTTGAATCGTAGTATGTTAGGGACCTACCCTACAGAGGTTACTTGGATATGGTGGGTAGGCCCATAACCTTGGCAAAGATTATGCAAAAAACATCTATTGATTGCAAAATTTTATTGCATTTATATATTATTAATAATTTAGAGTTGTGCACCTGAGATTTGTTTGTTTTTGTGCCGTGCAATTAGTCTCATCAGGTAGCACCTCCCATTATATATATTCAGGGTGTGCAGTCCAGAAATCTTTCCCATATACTCCCTTATGAGTTACCCTAACCTCTGTTTAGAACTTGAAGGAGGCCTGGCCCATTCAAAGCCTACCTCACAGCACCATACACTGTCCTCTTCACTGCCTGTCTCCCAAGATTTAGCACCCATCATCCCCACCCCTCACCCTCACAGAACATGCTAGATCCCAGTTTTCAGAAGGACCTCTGACATCACAACCATGTGACCCATGACAGCAGGGGGAGAGGTAAAGCAGCTGAACTTACCACTTTACTATCCATGTGGACATACTGTACAGTGAGAATAGCAACCTGTGGTGAGTGAAGCGAGCCTGCGAGGGTACAGTCTGGGCCCCATGTTCTGAACCTTGCTCCTCCCCCTGTTGTCATGGGTGATATCAGCGGTCCTGCAGCCCTCTTCATTTTAGACCTAACTCTCCCCTCACACAGACCACCCTCCCCTCACAGCACAGACTCCCCTCAACATAGACCCCATCCCTTCACAGCACAGACCCTTCTCAGCATAGCCCCCCATCCCCTCATACTACATACTCACCTCAGCATAGATCCTTCTCCCCTCACAGCACAGACCCTTCACTGACCCTCCCCTCACAGACCCCTCTCAGCAGCCACAGACCCCTCCCCCTCACTCCTCACAGTTCAGCAACTTTCTCCCCTCCCCACCAGCAACACTGACTGCAGGTGCAGCGGCACCCTATTCACAATTGCACTCCATTCTGCAGCATCCCCAACACCTTCCTGCTTATTGATAGCATTGGCCCGCCCCAGCCTTCAACTCCGCCCCCTCCTCCCCAACTGAACTTAGTAACAGGGCCATCGACGTGTTGCTGCTGCTACTTCCACTACACTACCTGTATGTGTGTAATTTCTCCCCAGCTGGTGCTAGTAACAGCAGGTAACAACAGCACAAAGGCCTCTCCCCAGGGACAGACTTCAAGGGGCCAGTCCACGGGCCCCTTGGGACCCGCTGGGCCCTAGGTGGCCGCCTATGTTACATAGCGGCAAATCCAGCCCTGACAAGTTGTCACATGTCTCAATAAATGAAGAGTCAGGGGGACTTCCAGTAATTGAGTCAGTGTTGTTATCTAGCTCCCATAGGATTGGACTGCAGTCCACTCTCTGACCATGGGTTAATATACTAATCTGGCAGTGGCAGATGGTCAATGAAGTGTGCAGACAGTCAGGGCTGAGCATCTTTGAGGGTGAAATAAGCCATTGCACACCACATACACATATTATTTTCCATCTCAAAAATATTTCCAAGATCAGACCCTATCTCACCCAGGATGTTACCAAAACCCTCATACACTCACTGGTCATCTCCAGATTAAACTACTGTAACCATCTCCTATCTGGCCTCCCTAAATCCCATCTCTCTCCTCTCCAGTCTGTCCTTAATAGGAAGAGGAGGAAGAGGAATGGTGGTCATTTATGCTCTCTGATTTATATGACAATCACTCATGCTCTTTGTATTATATGGAGGTGGTAGATGCTCTATGTATGTTAAGATGATCAAAGATGCTCATTGTATTATATGGAGGTCATTGATGGTTTTCCCTGAGTGACAGAAAGCCTAGTTTCACCCCTGTACTCATATATTATAAGTATTCTTTTTTTAATTATGTCTGTATTTTGTTGCCAACATGCTTTTTATTCTGCTGATCTTTTTTCTTTGATTGCAACATTTCATTTATTTAGGTCTTAAATAAATGTTGAGTATATTATAATTCACATATTTTCTTACATATAAACCTTATGTATCTAAGCCATCTTATTCTTATTAATAAAATTACCTTCAGTCTGTAATGTAATATAATTTTTGTTTTACTATACTATGGGATTGCAGTAGAGTTGGTAGTAAAATAGGTGTAAATAAAAAAGTGCATTTATATATTACATATTTTTGCACAAGTGGAGAGCTGTTTATTCCATGTAGCAGGTACAAGCATACACCTTTTAGTAGGTTCTACTGTAGATGAACCATATTGGCTGCCTTTAACATGTCTTTATGGAATTTTTCCTACATGAGAGTACCCCCTTGCCAACCCTGTTCTGCTTTTCTGGTTATAATTTTTAAAAGGTGCAAAATATGTGTAGTTCTGCATTTGTGTATTTGCCTTTATTACCTTTCTGAGCTTATGCAGAGCAAAATCTGGCAAATTACCTTATGCAAATTGGCATAGTTTTCCATTTACATGATCCAGTGTATCTATGGTCTAGGAATTATCAAAAACTTTAAATATTATCAGGGGAAAAAAACATGCTATGAAATCATTTTTATATTTTGCTTCCTTTTAATCCAGGCATATACAGTAGCTAAACATTATTTATTTGAAAGTAGATGAAATTAAATTTTATTTAAACAAGATTAATATGGATAACAAAATTTGGTCAGATGGTATCTTTAGATGTATTCAGGGGTGTAACCAGAGGTATGGGGGCCCCATAACAAAATTTCCTCAGGGCCCCCATAGGTCTACCTACACAGTGCCCCTGTAGTTGTGCTGATTATACAATATCCCCTGTAGTTGTGCCCCTTATGCAGTTCTCATTATACAATGCCCTCAGTAGTTGTGCCCATTATGCAGTACCCCCTGTAGTTATGCCCATTTTTCAATGCCCCCTGTGTTAGAGCCCCTTATACAAAGCCTCCTGCATTAAATCCCCTTTTGCAGTGCCCATTATGCAGTGCCCCCAGTAGAACCCATTATGCAGTACCCCAGTAGTACCCCTTATGCAGTGCCCCCAGTAATGCCCACTGTAGAGCCCCTTATGTTGTGCCCCCAGGAATGCCCATAGTGCAATGCCCCCAGTAATGCCCATAATGCAGTGCCCCCAGTAATGCCCCTAGTAGTGCCCCTTATGCTGTGCCCTCAGTAATGCCCCATTATTGACATATATCCAGTGCTGTGGAGTACTTTGATGTCTATCAAATATAATGGTACACATTTGTTGAAAATAAATTACATTGAATGAGAATTTTATATAAATGGTAAGAGTGCAAAAATAAATTTGTTAGCAACAGAAAATTTGAGGTCTGCAACACGCTGACCACCAGAGACTAAAGATTGGGTTCAGTCTGGCTGTTCAAGATCAAAAATGTGACCGTGTGGGCTTTCAAAGTTTAAACATGTTGGTAAATTATCATGTTTAATTGTAATATGAGATGGTCATGATATTGGGCCTAATTCAGATTTGAGAATAGAGTAAGATAGAGCAAGTAACTGTGCACCTAGATAAACCTTTTTGCAATTCAAGGGGTGCAAATACACAATCTATTTTGCATGTGGGTTAAAAAGTGTCTGCCTTTGCATGGAGCCCACAAATGCTGGACAGCTTCATTGTTACACTGCAATTTAGATTGCAGTTTGAACATGGCCACCCCCAAATCTAAATCTCTCTGCACATTTTAAATCTGCCCCACCTGCAGTACAACATGGTTTTACCAAGCTCTAACTCTATCTTACTCTATTCCCAACTCTGAATCAGACCCACTGTACAAAGACATATTGTCCTCCTTCTGCTTGTCAACATTTTAAATGTTGATAAGATAACTACTACCATGTCTGTCATATTCTATACACTGGCCAACAAAAACAGGGGCTGGTTTTGCCCTTTTAAATGATTGCTACTTTAAAACATCTGGAGATTCACTAGGCCATTACCGATGCCTGCAATTTGCAGGGCTGTAACATTTATGCCAGAAGGTCTGATTTAGATTATCCACCTGAAATGGAGGTCCACTATGTATTCCAGTCAGCAGGGCCATCTCAAGGCATGTTCGACCAGTGTGGTCAAAGAGGGGCACCACCCCATAGAGGGCGCGCCCCTCCCAGCCATTCCTGATTTCAGCTGGTCAGTCCAATTTTCAGGCACTGCCCCACTGTTCCACCCATGGGATGAATTGTCTTGCATGCGGTTGGGTAGTTGGGCACCTCCACCGCCGCAGTTGTGTGCTAGCCCTGGAGAAGTGGAATGTGGCATCCATTCAGTGCAGGAATAGGACTGGGGGTAGCCCAGCTACTGATGTAGTGCTGAGCTTGCCCCCAGCCTGACATTAACGGGAGGCATGCCATACGGGCATGCCTCCAATTAATGTAATGTAGGGGGTGAGGTCTATGATAATTAGGCCACACACCCATTTTGGTCACATGCAGCTTAGCCACATGCAGGTTATGGGAGCATAAGTCCTGCACAGGGCACGGCCCTGCCAGTCACAATATTTGGCATCTAATTTTTATGTTAGATGCAAGGTTGAGCTTTTATCTGCTGGCAGAATTGACCCTTTTTAATTGTTATGGCTGTTGTTTGTTAATTACCCCTAGAATAGAATGGGGCACATGTTCATCAGGTCATATGATTCTCAACATTTTTATAGCATTTTTAACTCTACCTGATGCTTAATATTAAAGTTATGTCTGAATCTTTGGGGCTGATTATGAGTTATATGCATCTGAGTCACTTTTAATTTACCCTTGTATGTCTACATCCAAAATAATGGTAATTCAAGAATCCATCTTTGTAACTGCATGTGGAAGCCTTTCCCTAACCCTATCTCTCTGTCATAATCATTAGTATCTGGATCTACACCAGACCCATGCTGGGTGCAAAAGAGTTGTCTGAAATAGACTTCCCATCTCTGTCTGCAGACACAAATGAGCCAATAAGTTGGCCGACATGGCCATGACACTCCCACTAGACAAAAGAGTTCCATGCAATCACATGGTTGCCACCCATTTATCAACCACAAATGCCCATTTCACAGATAGTGTGGTCCATAGACAGATGGATCGATCTGTATACACTAGCAACCTTAACCGTGCATAGATACCTGATCAGGCACAAACAGAGAAGCCAATTTCTTGTTTTGCCTCATGATGTCCACAAGATCTGTGCACATTGTGACTTGCTTGTGACTCTGGGCCTGATTCAGCGAGGAATGCATGGATGCAGATGCATGTACCCATCTGCTCCAGAATATGCTAATCAATGCACACGCACAGAGACCGCCGGACAAGATGCAGACACCCAGCCCCATACTATGCTGCCCATGTACCTTTACTCAAAGCCTGATCAGCATGCTAGATAGCATAAACTTCGGTAACATCGAGAACATTCTGACCCATTAGCATAATAGTGGTTGACCTGACCTGCCGCAGGAAATTGGACACTTCCTGTGTACAGTTTACAGTATGGTGGCATATGCTGTTGCACTGCCTTAATTATGTATACCCCTATAATGGTGTTATAATGCCTGCATTCGCCTGACCACGCCCCCGTCACCACTCACAAACGGCACTTCCTGTCAATCAGATTTGGAAGGGTCTGCGTACACACTGCATGTTGTCTGCACACCATAATCCGATCGCATTGTCAAGTTCACGCACATGCAGTGTGAAGCATACGCATGCACAGAGCAAAAACAAAGGCCAAGTGAGTCCGTTCTCTCCTGTGCATTCCTTGTTGAATCAGGCCCTCAGATTCAGCCCCTTTGCCTTTAATACAGTAAGAGAGGTAAAATAAAAAGCTATTTGGACATGCTGTATTCAATTATACCATTAAAAATTTAAGTTTAAATGTATTCCCTTTCACCCTGGCAGCTGCTGCTAAATGTAGCTTAAGAGGTATATTTATCAAAGTTTGATTTTACATTTGATTTGATGTGCAATTTAGCTCACCTCAAATTGAATCAAATCAATATAAATCCCTGTAAAAATCCCACAATTACTAAAATTCAATTTTAGAAAACTTTTCTAAATCAAATTTGATTTGTTTCAACAAGGATATCCCCGGCAAACACGTGTGTAAAGTGTGGTAAAAATATAGAAGTGATATCATTGTATTTAACAGTAGAACTACAGGTCCCAGCTAGTTTCTTGGAGAACCACAAGTACCAGCATGTGGGGCATTAAGGCCCGCTGGTACCTGTAGTTCACCTGTAAAGAAATGTTCAAATAAAGACAATACATACACACACACTGTGACAGTGCTGGTTATGCTGTCTTTTGTCCTCTGTATTTCCACAACCAGGACTGGCTCTGAAAATTCTGGGGTTGGTTTTGCTTTTAGGAGGGAACCCCATACATTTTTATTTTTATTTTCTACTTTATAAGCATTTTACACACAGATGGGTTCATGGTTATGATTGATCTATGCTTGCAACTGTGTCAATCAGACCTGCTCATGCTAAAATTTACAGCATATAAAAGTACTTTCTGCAAGAAGCAGAGGAAAAGGACAAATATGCCTTTGTAGGGACACTGTATGATAGATAATTGTTTATATATGGATGATGATGAAATGATTAGTATGAATAAAACTTAATGTTTAATATACACCTTTTAAAGGAAGTTCTCCCCAGAGGTTGATGTGTAGATACAACATAAAAATCTATTAAAGACAAAAAAGAACAATATAAATGTCCTTTGAAGTGTAAATCAGTATTATTATTTATTATTGATAAAAATTCAATGAGTAATCAGCTCCTGTTAAGGGTAATGAATATTCTAATTAACCCTAATTCAATCTACAGGGAGGCACATATGATTACTTCATACAGTACATACAAACCACACTATGATAACTGAGAAAGATAACTTATTAGGATAATCCAGCAGCTTTGAAATCTGTGTCTGTTAACTCATATTGGTTTTAGCAGATATGCTAGGTAAAGAATAGTACACCTTGGAGTAGTGATAAATGCATATATTAAATTGCCATATAATGTCAGCAGTTTTACTATGAGAAACAAAGTGATATCCCAAAACAGAAAAAATATATGAAAAATAAAAAAAATAAAAAAATCCAAACAATAATGGTAAGTACACAATGACAGTGTTAAATGTACTGAATAATGACAGTCTTCAGTGCAATAAAGAAAATAATAACAATTAACATACTTGGTATAAAAATCCTCCCAAGCACAATCCTCTTAGTTATATGGGGACACAGACTTTGTCACTATCAGCAATGTCAATATATGTGTACTGATATTTAATTATAATATATATCCCTCACTCATATACAGGGGACACAGATTTCAAAGCTGCTGAATTATCCTAATAAGTAATCTTTCTTAGTTATCATAGTGTGGTTTCTTACAATATATAATTGTTTGTGACCGACTATCATTTATGTATATGTCGATCACAACAGAGATCTCATTAAAAACTACTATAGTTCGCCAGATATGTACTGTATGAAGTAATCATATGTGCCTCCCTGTAGATTGAATTAGGGTTAATTAGAATATTCATTACCCTTAACAGGAGCTGATTACTCATTGAATTTTTATCAATAATAAATAATAACACTCATTTACACTTCAAAGGATGTTTATATTGTTCTTTTTTGTCCTTAGTAGATTTTTATGTTATATCTACACATCACCCTCTGGGGAGAACTTCCTTTTAAAGGTGTATATTAAACGTTCAGTTTTATTCATACTAATCATTTCATCATCATCCATATATAAACAATTATCTATCATAAGAGTGCCCCTACAAAGGTATATTTGTAGGTTTCCTCTGCTTCTTGCAGAAAGTACTTTTATATTTGTTTAGCACAAACCTTTAGGGTGCACCGCCAGCTTAGAGTCATCCCAAAAAAATTTATTGTGATGAACCATGATGTTGGTATCAATTATGCGATAGCAATTTTCCATTAATTTCAATTGTATTACTAGTACGTACTCACAACTTTATCATAGAAAATGTACAGCATGAAGCAAGTCTATTCATTTGCAGATTTTAATTTCAATTTGAAGTTCGATTTTGAGTTAGATTTCAAATGGATATTAGTAAATAAGGGATTTATGTGCTGGTCTATGTAAGAGTATAAAAGTTTTTCCGATGTTCAATTTTGAGTTGGACACAGGGCCTGATTCAGACCCAGTCACAAGCGCTGAGCGCTTGCAACCGGGTCGATAGTGGCCCAGAGTGCATGCGCACGATGGAGCCGGCTCCGTTGTTTGCATGCAAGAGACCCGGATAGCAATGGGCAATCCGTCGCTCTGGCCCGCCCACCAAAGGGGGCATGCTGTCGATGTTGAGTGACAGCATGCCCCCTTTGGAGGGCTGGCCGGGGGGGTGGCAGCCCAGATGGAGGCATTCCCATGAGAATGCCTACCATCTAGTGGTGGCCCCAGTGGGAGAGCTTTCAGCACTGTTTGAGCCGAAAGCTCTCTGGGGCTTGCAGCCACGAGACCCTACCACAAGGGTCTCGTCGCAAGCCTGATGGTCACGATGGTCTTGACCATTGCGACCATCATCCTGGCCGCTCACATTAGCTGTGGGTGGCAGCCCACAGCAATGCGAGTGGCCAGGAGGCCGCTCCATAAAAAAAATGATGCCCTGATTCAGAGCGAGCGCTCTATCAGAGCATCCGGCTCTGAATCAGGGCCTCAGTTTTATGTTCGATTTTACATTAAATTTTGCCTTTAGTAAATCTCCAAGTGCCTAATCGAATGAAAATTGAATGGTAATCAAATGTCAAATCACACTAAAATCAAAATCAAATATTCGTAAATATAACCCTAAGTCTGTCTGTAATAGATCCTTATTGTAGTGTTGAAATACAGTATACATTTTTTTTATGTCAGATCACACAAATGGTAATTAACAGATTTTGAAATCAATAAACATTACATTTACATTAATTCAATAATATAATTCCTATGAAACTACAGTATGTAAATTATTGTTCAAATAGCCATATATTAATTTTCCTTTATTTAATACATGTGTAGAATTTGTTGTTCACTTTATACCTGACTTCACTAAAGTCAGTATAAGATTTGATTTTTTTCATGAAAGCAACTCAGGAAATATGAATAAATGACAAGTGGTTACAATTATGGACAATCAAACATGCAGCTGTTGTGGGATAATTAGTATATGCAAGTAGTTGCAGCTGTCCAAGTTTTACTCTTATATTACTATAATATTTAAGAATCAAGCTCAAACATCATGCTCCAGAGAAAAATATGAAATTGTGGAAATAATAAATGTATTTAAAGACAACATGAAAAACATATTTAACTAGAAAAAACTGTATGCTGCTGTGCATGTTCTAACACAGATCCACAGACTTTATTCATTACATTTGCTACTCTTCTATCAATAGACACCTTTGAACATTAAATCTAACTATGGTACCTGACTGCCCTGGCCTGTAAGCAGATGAAGAGGGAGGAGGTAAGTTTCAAGGATGGAGCAGAGGTAGATGGCACAATATATAGTCCTATTGACTTCTGCAGGCACAATGTGAGATAGTAGAGGTGGATCTGTTGCAGTACCAACAGGGTGGGCAATAAGCGGCCCTCCAGCTGTTAATGAACTATGCATCCCAGTATGCCTTGTAACAGTTTTAGAATAGTCAAATAACAAAACTGTGGAAGGGCATTCTGAGATGTGCAGTTCTATAAGACCTGGGGGCCGCTGTGACAAATTGAGCTAACTTGTAAGCTAAGAGGAAGTTGTAACATTAATATTGTGCGCCCTAGACTGTGTTCCTCTAAGCAGAGGCAGAGCTAACATAGGTGCATCTGGTGCATTGCACCAAGGTCCACCACAATTAAAGGGCCTGCAGCCAGGAGCAGAATTACTCATTATATGCCACCCTCTCCTGAGCCATGGGCTGCATCAAAGAATAAGTATTAGGAGAGGATTAGCTACTTGGGGAGACATGGCACCACTTCCGGGGTATTTAGTGCACCACACACTGAAGGCTACGAGGGAGGAGGAGTAACTGCCTATGTGTGGTTGCCAGCGATGCATTGCAGTGGCTGCTGTGAGGACTGAGGAGTAAGTCAGACCAGCTGCCAGCCTTACCAATATATGTTTTGAAAATATAATATGTAAATCTAGGGCACAAACGTATATACTAATTTCTGATGCATATTAGCCTCTCAGGCACCGTTTTAATAATAAAGAATAGCAATGTTTTCTTATACTTTTAATAACAAACGTGGCATCCTAGCTAGGTTTTTATAAATTAATTTGTGCATTTACTGATTTTGTAAATGATACATACTGTACAACATTATTATAAATTGATTACGGCAATACGGAGTGTACCAGAGTAGCACTGTTTAAGTTGTAGCCAGTTTTAAAGATTATATCACATTAAATAGTGAAAATATTCTGCAGATTGTTCCAGCATTGAAAGTCACTCAGATACCCACAGCCTTAAATAATGCTAAGTAGCCTATAACTTTGGCTTTATAGGCACTAGTAGGAGGTGAGATGTGAATTTTGGGGAATGCTGATTTGATACTCCTGCACCTGACACATTGCTTTTGTGCATGTGTTTAGAATCTATGAGCTGCTCAAACTTACCTTGCTTTGTGACTTTCAATGCTGGAACAATCTGCAGAATGTTTTACTGCTCTTACTACACACTTTTGTGGCCATCACACCTTGTTTAAATAGTGTTCTTTGCCCTTTGCCCTTCCGCTTAACACACCATTGAACACACAGAGTCTCCAAGACATATATAAAATTCATTGGTCTTTTGTTTGAATGTTTGTCCTGTAATGCATTTATGTGTTTCTTTGTGGGTTTTTTTTTAATTCAATTTGCAAAAATCTCGAAAAAGTTTTTACACGTTGTCATTATGGGATATTGTGTGTAGAATTTTGAGGACAAAAATTAATTTATTCCATTTTGGAATAAGGCTATAACATAACAAAATGTGGAAAAAGTGAAGCATTGTGAATACTTTCCGGATGCACTGTAATTACGTCTTAATATGAGCTACTTATACAGGGACTAAGCATTATTTGGGGTATCATTTCACCTTACATTTCTTTATCTGTGTTGATATCCAGTGCCATTTGACTCCCAGGCTTCTGTGTTTATATTGTTTAGTGTTTAGGTGTGATGACACCTTTATTCTAGGAGGTTGATAGGCTGCAGGTTTTGTGCACTCTGCCAACTTACTACCATTTTGTTAATTCCTAGGTGCCACTCACCATCAGTTACCACACGATTATCCTTCTCTTGATGATACAGAGCAGGAGCTATCAAGTCCAGGACAAAGGTGTCACTGCTCACTGGTCAGGGAAGGGGGGTTCTTCAAGTGGTCTTCTCAAATCTCCTAGTGTCACCTGCTAGACATGATTTGGACAAAAGTCCTTAATCACGGTCTGCATTGACATTGGTTTCCCTCAGTTTTGCATTTAGAAAAGAAGGAAATCACAAAACTGACAGAAAATCAATGGAAAACCCAAAATCAATGATTCATATATATGAAATTGTTTCAATGAATAAGGTATCAAGACTTCTAGTTGCCTAAATTTATTCAACTAATACATATATGTATAATCAAGTATGGCATTGGTACAGATTATATTTTTACATAGTCCCCATACTTGACTAAGCATTTGTTCCAATTGTACACCAAGGCATCTATCCCAGCATAGAATAAATCAGTGTCAAGCACCTGAAGCCAAGACTTGATAGCTTGGTGAAGTTCACCATTGCTTGCAAAAATACCTTCTGCCAGGTCCAAAGAGTTCGAAATCACTTGGTGCAAGGTCAGGGCTGTAGGGAGAATAGTACAGTCAGGTCCATAAATATTGGGACATTTACATAATTTTAATATTTTGGCCTCTATTCACCACCATTATAATTTGAAATGAAACAAATAAGATGTGATTTAACTGCAGACTTTCAGATTTAATTTGAGGGTAATTACATCCAAATCAGGTTAACGGTGTAGGAATTACAACGGTTTCTATATGTGCCTCCCACTTTTTAAGGGGCCAAAAGTAATGGGACAAACTAAACAATCCTAAATCTAACTTTCACTTTTTAATACTTTGTTGCAATTCCTTTGCAGGCAATTACAGCCTGAAGTCTGGAACTCATAGACATCACCAGAGGCTGGGTTTCATCCCTGGTGATGCTCTGCCAGGCCTCTACTGCAAATGCCTTCAGTTCCTGCTTGTTCTTGGGGCATTTTCCCTTCGGTTTTGTCTTCATCAAGTGAAATGCATGCTCAATCGGATTCAGGTCAGGGGATTGACTTAGTCATTGCATAACATTCCACTTTTTAGCCTTAAAAAACTCTTTGGTTGCTTTTGCAGTATGCTTCAGGTCATTGTCCATCTGCACTGTGAAGCGCTGTCCAATGAGTTCTGAAGCATTTGACTGAATATGAGCATATAATATTGCCCGAAACACTTCAGAATTCATTCTGCTGCTTTTATCAGCAGTCACATCATCAATAAATACAAGGGAACCAGTTCCATTGGCAGCCATACATGCCCACGCTATGACACTACCACCACCATGCTTCACTGATGAGGTGGTATGTTTTGGATCATGAGCAGTTCCTTTGCTTCTCTTCTCTTCCCATCACTCTGGTACAAGTTGATCTTTGTCTCATCTGTCCATAGGATGTTGTTCCAGAACTGTAAAGGCTTTTTAGATGTTGTTTGTCAAACTCTAATCTGGTCTTCCTGTTTTTGTGGCTCACCAATGGTTTACATCTTGTGGTGAACCCTCTATATTCACTCTTGTGAAGTCTTCTCTTGATTGTTGACTTTGACACATATACATCTACCTCCTGGAGAGTGTTCTTGATTTGGCCAACTGTTGTGAAGGGGTTTTTCTTCACCAAGGAAATAATTCTTTTGTCATCCACCACAGTTGTTTTCCGTGGTCTTCCGGGTCTTTTGGTGTTGCTGAGCTCTCCGGTGCATTCTTTCTTTTTAAGAATGTTCCAAACAGTTGATTTGGCCACACCTAATGTTTTTGCTATCTCTCTGATGGGTTTGTTTTGATTTTTCAGCCTAATGATGGCTTGCTTCACTGATAGTGACAGCTCTTTGGATCTCATATTGAGAGTTGACAGCAACTGATTCCAAATGCAAATGTCACACCAAGAATCAACTCCAGACCTTTTACCTGCTTAATTGATAATGAAATAATGAGGTAATAGCCCACACCTGTCCATGAAATAGCTTTTGAATTGATAGTCCCATTACTTTTGGCCCCTTAAAATGTGGGAGGCATATATTGAAACTGTTGTAATTCCTATATCGTTCACCCAATTTGGATGTAATTACCCTCAAATTAAATCTGAAAGTCTGCAGTTAAAGCACATCTTGTTTGTTTCATTTCAAAGCCATTGTGGTGGTGAATAGAGGCCAAAATCTGAAAATTCTGTCAATGTCCCAATATTTATGGACCTGACTGTATGGTTGGCTGAGTGTTGCCTGGTGTTTCTGTGCAGCAATATGACTCCTGATTTCAACCAAGATCGGTTTTGACTAAATGCCCTCTGCAACAAGCTTAATGTGTCACAATAGTGGACAGCATTTGCAGTATCTGTTCAGGTGAGGAAATCAAAAGGAAGCATGCCCGTATGGATCGAAAACACGTCACCGTGACTTTCTTTGCTGAAGGAGATGTTTTGAATTTCACTGAAGTTCGGGATGGTGCGTGTTTCCATGTCATGGATGCTTTCTTCATCTCTGGTATCATGTGATGCACCCACGTTTCATCACCTGCAACAATACACTGCAGGAACTGCACTCCCTTCTCATAGTACAGCGTCAAGTGCTCGAGAGACAAACCCATCCTATTGGTTTTTTAAATATTTGATTTGCTTCAGTACCCAGCAAGAACACTTTTTCCTATACCGCAGTTGATCATGAACGGTGTTGTGCACAGTACACACTGAGATGTTCAGTTAGTCAGCAACAACACTAACTCGAATGCATCTGTCCTCCTGAGTCAGACCTTCAAATTGTCATTTGTGGTGAATGTGCTATGCCAGCTGGATCGCTGCTCATCATGAAAGTCTGTTCTGCTCAAGACTTTTTTCAATAAAATTATGTTATCACTGTATACCTCGAAAAAGAGAATATTACACGCATGATATGTCTCGTTACCTCTAGGCCCCTATACACTAGACAATATTTTGAACAATATGGCTGATTCCAAGGCATCTGAATGACAAATCATTCAAATCATGAAGTGTGTATGCACTATGCATGCTCCCGTGGGGTTGTCTGTCGCATCTTCAGATTTTCTCTACATGCAGGAAGATCTGTCAATCTCACTAACAATTCCGCTCAGATCGTGCAGTGTGTACGCACTACTGGCTGATCAGGCAATATGGTTACATTATATAGTTAATGGTGTAACCACCAAATGATGCAAGACATATTGTTCAGTCATCTGTTAGATTTCACAGTGTGTAACTAGATAGTTTATCTGGGAGTTCAAGGGAAATTGTTGATGACATTGTATTGTTTGCAAGTGGTCTAGTGTGTACCTAGTTTAATTAACTGATTTCAAATGTCTTTCAATTAGAATATATATATATATATATATATATATATATATATAGTTTATGATTTGAATAATATTGTATTTTTCTTCATTTCATATATATTATAGGGGTGTGCACCGGCCACTTATCATGTTTTGTGTTTTGGTTTTGGATCTGGATCTTTCTTCGTGTTCTGGATCTGGATTGGTTTTGCCAAAACCACCCTTCTGTGTTTTGGGTTCTGGGTTTTGTGTTTTGGATCTGTATTTTTTTTAAAAAAAGCATAAAAACAGCTAAAATCACAGAATGTGTTGGCTTTTCTACTCCAATGCTATTATTAACCTCAATAACCTTAATTTCCACTAATTTCCAGTCTATTCTGGAAAACCTCACACCTCACAATAGTGTTTTTATGTCCAGAAGGTTGCACCGAGGTAGCTGGATGACTATGCTAAGTGACACGAGTGGGCGGCACAAACACGTGACCCATCTAGGAGTAACACTGCAGTGGCAGACAGGATGGCAGTTTGAAAAACTAGACCCCAAACTGTACATAATGCAAAGAAAAAAAATAGGTGCAAGATGGAATTGTCCTTGGGCCCTCCCACCCACCCTTATGTTGTATAAACAGGACATGCACACTTTAACAAACCAATCATTTCAGCGCCAGGGTCTGCCACCTGACTGTGGCTGAAATGATTGGTTCGTTTGGGCCCCCACAAAACAAGCTGGCAATTAATCTGTCCCTGCACAAGCTGGCTCTATGGAGGCAAGATGTCATCCTCATCCTCCTCATCCACCGATTCCTCACCCTCTTCAGTGTTGTGTACATCCTCATCCTCACAGAGTATTAACTCGTCCCCACTGGAATCCACCACCACAGGTCCCTCTGTACGTTCTGGAGGCTGGTCTCCCTGGAAGAGTTGATAATTCATTTTTATGAACATCATCTTCTCCACGTTTTGTGGAAGCAACCTTCTACACCTTTCGCTGACAAGGTTCCCGGCTGCACTAAACACTCTTTCGGAGTACACACTGGAGGAGGGCAACTCAGGTAAAATAGAGCCAGTTTGTACAGGGGCCTCCAAATTGCCTCTTTTTCCTTCCAGTACAGGTATGGACTGTCTGAAATGCCTACTTGGATGCTGTCACCAATGTAATCCTCCACCATTCTGTCAATGGTGACAGTATCATGTGTAGTGACAGTAGACATGTCAGAAATTGTTGCCAGGTCCTTCAGTCCAGACCAGATGTCCAAACTTGGTCCTGCCTGCCCTGCATCACCGCCAGTGGGTTGCTTAGGATACCTAAGTTTTTTCCTGGCAGCCCCAGTTGCGGGAGAAAATGAAGAAGGAGCTATTGACATGTCACGTTCTTCTTCAGCTGACAGTGTTTTCACTAGCAGGTCTTTGCACCTCTGCAGGTTTTTGTCGGCTGGAAAGAGAGACACCACATAGGCTTTAAACCTAGGATCGAGCACGGTGGCCAAAATGTAGTGGTCTGATTTCAACAGATTGACCACCCTGGAATCCTGGCAAAGCGAATGAAGGGCTTCATCCACAAGTACCACATGCAAAGCGGAATTGCTCAGTCTTAGCTCCTCCTTCACTTTCTCCAGCTGCTTCTGCAAAAGCCTGATGAGGGGAAAGACCTGACTCAAGCTGGCAGTGTCTGAACTGACTTCATGTGTGGCAAGTTCGAAGGGCTGGAGAACCTTGCACAACATGGAAATCATTCTCCACTGCACTTGAGTCAGGTGAATACCCACTCCTTTACCTATGTCATAGGTGAATGTATAGGCTTGAATGGCCTTTTGCTGCTCCTCCATCCTCTGAAGCATATAGAGGGTTGAGTTCCACCGCATCACAACCTCTTGCTTCAGGTGATGGTGGGGCAGGTTCAAGAGTGTTTGCTGGCGCTCCAGTCTTTGGCATGCAGTCGCTGAATGGCGAAAGTGGGCAGAAAGTTTTCGGTCCACCCAAAGCGTCTTCTGCATGCCCCTGTCGCTTTTCAGAAAATTCTGCACCACCAAGTTTATTGTGTGAGCAAAACATGGGATGTGCTGGAATTTGCCCAGATGTAATCCCCGCACAATATTGGTGGCGTTGTCAGATATCACAAATCCCCAGGAGAGTCTAAGTGGGGTAAGCCACTGGGCGATGATTTCCCTCAGTTTCTCTAAGAGGTTGTCAGTGGTGTGCCTCTTACTGATACCGGTGATATACAACGTAGCCTGCTTTGGATCAAGCAGGCATTTCTGAAATGCTGCTACTGTTGACGCTGCTGCTGTTGCTGCATAAGGTGATACATCTACCCAGTGGGCTGTCAGTCATATAGTCCTTAGTCTGCCCTGTTCCACTTGTCCACATGTCCATGGTTAAGTGGACATTGGGTACAATGGGATTTTTCAAGACACTGAGGACACTTTTTCTGACGTTTCTGTACAGTCTCGGTATCGCCTGCCTCGTGAAGTGGAATCTAGAAGGGATTTGGAACCAGGGACACACTACCTACATCAATTGTCTAAATCCCACTGCACTGATGGCGGATACCGGATTCATGTCTAACACCAACATAGCAGTTAAGGCCTCAGTTATACGTTTTGCTTCAGGATGACTGCTGTCCTACTTCATCCTCCTCGATAAGGACTGTTGGAGGGTCAATTGTTTAGTAAAAGTAGTGGCGTTCTTTCTTACTCTCTGGGATGATGAACAACTCCCAGCAGCAGCAACAGCAGCAGCGGCAGCAGGAGGCGTAGCAATGCAGGATCCTCCGGAGGAATCCCAGATAGGAGAGTGAGTCATGCCAGTGACATGGCCTGCAGGACTACTTCCAATCCTGACTAAGGAGGAAATTGATGAGGAGGGAGTAGACGGTATGGTTTGCAGGTGCTTGGATACAACAGGACAATGGGATTTAGGTGTCCCTGGACTGCTTACGGTCTTAGCCAAAGTTTCTGAACTTGACAGTAACTTTTTATGAAAGCGCAGCAGGTGCCGTATAAGGGAGGATGTTCCTAGGTGGTTAACGTCCCTACCCCTACTTATTTCACCTTTACATATGGTACATATGGCAAGACAGTTGTTGTCCGGATTTGGATAGAAATATTGCCAGACCAAAGAGGTGGAATGTTTGGTCTTCTGCCCAGGCATGACCGTGATGGGCTTTTTCATCCCACGGACAACAACTGTCTCCCCCAGAACCTGATTTAAACAAACCACATCACCATCAGAATCCTCCTCGCCTACTTCCTCCTCAGCGCCAGCTACACCAGTATCCTCATCCTGTTGTACTTCAACAGTGACATCTTCAATTTGCATATTAGCAAGTGGACTGTGGGTGCTCCTTTCAGCACTTGCAGGAGGTGTGCAAATGGTGGAAAGAGCCACCTCTTCCCATCCAGTGCTGGGAAGGTCAGGCATTGCAACCACCACCACACTAGGACTCTCCTTGGGGATTTTTGATATCTTCTTAGAACGCACAGTTCTTCGCTGTGCTTTTGCCAGCTTAACTCATTTGATTTTTTTAGTGGGAGGAGGGCTTCCATCATCATGTGAAGCTGAACCACTAGTCATGAACATAGGGAAAGACCTTAGCCATTCCTTGCCACTCTGTGTCGTAAATGGCATATTGGAAAATTTATGTTTCTCTTCAGATGATTTAAATGTTTTTTTCAAGGTCATTTTCCTGAACTTTGCCATTTGGGATTGTATGTGCCCTCTACTATGACATTGGGCTTCGGCCTTGGCAGATGACGTTGATGGCATGTTATCGTCTATGTCATGACTAGTGGCAGCAGCTTCAGCACTAGGAGGAAGTGGTTCTTGATCTTTCCCTATTTTATTTTTATCAGAGGAAGTTTGGTCCTCCATTTATGTTATATTGATATATACGTGCGGCTAAGGCGCACACAAACACAGAAAATATTTTTTTATTTTTGTTGGAGACTAGTACACTTTGTGGGTTACACCACCCTTTAAGAAATTAGCCAGCCGGCCCTTTACTTATGGGACACAGGCGCACGCTTGGCGCTGCTCCTTTGTTGATGCACCTGCAGCCACAGTGCACATAATTCACAAACACAGAAACATTTTTATAATTTTGTTTGGAGTGTACTTTGGGGGTTAAAGCACCCTTAAATGGTCAAGCCAGCTGGCCCTTTACTTATGACACAGGCGCACGCTTGGCACTACTTTGTTGATGCACGTGTGGGTACTGCACACACAATTCACAAACACAAAAAAATATATTTTTTTATTTTGTTTGGAGTGCCCTTTCGGGATTACAGCACCCTTTAGTGGTTAATCCAGCCGGCCCTTTATTTATGGGACACAGGCGCACGCTTGCCACTACTTTGTTGATGCACGTGCGGCTACTGCGCACACAATTCACAAACACAAAAAAATATATTTTTTATTTTGTTTGGAGAGCCCTTTGGGGGTTACAGCACCCTTTAGTGGTCAATCCAACCAGCCCTATATTTATGGGACACAGGCGCATGCTTGGCACTACTTTGTTGATGAACGTGCTGGTACTGCGCACACAATTCACAAACACAAAAAAATATATTTTTTTATTTTGTTTGGAGTGCCCTTTGGGGGTTACAGCACCCTTTAATGGACTAGTCAGCTTTCCTTTTACTTATGGGACACAGGCGCACGCTTGGCACTACTTTGTTGATGCATGTGCGGCTACTGCGCACACAATTCACAAACACAAAAAAATATATTTTTTTATTTTGTTTGTAGTGCCCTGTGGGGGTTACAGCACCCTTTAACGGACAAGCCAGCCAGCCTTTTACTTATGGGACACAGGTGCATGCTTGGCGCTGCTCCTTTGTTGATGCACGTGCAGCCACAGTGCACACAAATCACAAACAACAGAAAAAATATTTTTTTTTTAGCACTTGGGGGGAGCACCCCTAATGGACAGAGCACCCCCTGGACAACACTACAGCACTCCTTTAGGACTGGAACACTGCACAGGACTTTGGAGTGGACACAGCCCCTATGGACAACTGACTGCACAACAACACAGTCCAGCCAGCACCTATGGACTTTGAAGTAGTGGACACAGCCCCTATGGACAACAGCAGCACAGCGCAGCACAGCACAACACTACACTGCACTACACTACACTACACTACAACACTACACTACACAGCCCAGCCAGCCCTAACTCCCACTCTCCCTCTTCACTGTCCACAGCCGAGTGAGAAAATGGTGCCGATGCGGGTACCTTATATAGGATCCAAAACCCGTGAGACCCGGAAGGCGGGATGATGACATTTTGCCTCGATTTCAGATCCGAGTCAGGCGGGAAAAGTCGAGCCTGACTCGGATCGGCCTTGGATTGGGGGGGCTCGGATTTCAGAAATCCGAACCCGCTCACCCCTAATATATTTATGTTCTTATCTCAGATTTCAGACCAATCTTGAACATATTAATGTTCTTATATCAGATTTCATTGAACAACCACAAACTGTAATACAGAAGAGAAGAGGATGCGGCGCACAATGTTCAGTTATTTTTTAAGTAAAATTAAATTCTTTATTTAGTATACATTAAAAATGTCCCAATTAAGGAACAATATTCAGCTAAATAAAGTTTAAAATGACAGAAAAGATATTGTGTATAATAAAGTAAGATTTGTGTAATAAAATCAAATTAATCATCATTGTGTATGCTCATTTAATTCAATTGTTGTATTTAAGACCCACTAGGCTATATGCTACACAAATTAAATTACCCCACTGATCTTTATTATATCAACAGATGTCAGTTTAAATAATTGTATATTGCTCTGGGGATTTCGATAAATATATATGGTGTGATTATTTGTTGTTGTGCAACATGCAGTTAACACAGATTTACAGAATTAAGGAGCAAAAGTTCTATTATTTGTTACAAGAAAATAGGCTAGTATGATATGATTATGAAGTAACAGAATGGCCTTATTTGTAAAGGTATATTTTTTTATTTTATACTACAGTAACTTAGCTATAGTGTTAGCAATGTTCTCCATTTGCTGACCAAACACCCTCTCTGGCAGCTGGTTATATCCTTCAAGCAACACTTCTTCATTGGCCCCTTCCATTGCACTCCCCCATAGGGTCCTTCATGCCCCAGCCTAAACTTTATGCTTCATTACTCATATTTAGCATATATATCATCTGTTTTGTACAGTTTGAACAATTTAATTTAAAAGCAATGTAAATTATTTGTTATCTTACTTGCACACTGCATATCTGGTATTGTTAAAATTTACATGACTGTTACTGAAAAGTGTGAGCTACAGTACTGCAGTAATGTAATGTTAATTATTAGTTAAAACTGCACTACAGCCTAAAGCTAATAATATGTTTGTTTGTTACTTTAATATGTTTTCAGAATTGTAGTGTTACTAAAAGGACAAAAGGTAAATCACAATAGCTGTGATTAAAGTTTCACATTCCTCTACTAACACCCCCTACAACATTTCACACAAGCCAGGATTTAGCTGGGCCTGTGAGCCCCGAGGAAACTGGCTACATGGAGAAGCCACATGGGTCCTATGGAGGGGATAGAGCTCTAATGCTCTATTCCTTACCCATGTGGTAATGCAGTTTGAAGATGATTTGATACTTTTATTCTTTTATTGGTAAATGTGACAAAATTCCCTTCAGGAGCAAAGAATTATACAAGAAACCATAGACTTAGAAATGCGATGACTTATGTAATCAAGAGAGAAACATTTCATAAAATATGTCTCCAGTTAACATAAGCAACCCCATGTTATATCCAGTGCATTAGTAGACTATAAACATAATGGAGTTCTTATTGCCTGTAGAAATACTGTACTACTAAATTGCAGATATTGTGCATAATAGAAGATCCCCAGGGAATTTTTTCTACTTGTTGTATGCAAGATTAACTACCTGATAACCCATTAGTTAAATGGCCTAAATAATAAACAACTCATTTTTCTTTATAAGCTTTTTAAAAGGATGAATTATATCAAACAGGGATTGTTAATATTATACAGTGACTATAATAAAAATTATAGATAATACTTTAGACACCACAAACCTATTTAAAGAATCTTTTGGGAAACTACAAATCTATTTTAAAGAATATATACTGTATATGAATTGTGGAGATGCTATTATCCAAATGAGAATTTATTTATCTTCCTATATACTGTATAGTACCTACCAATTCTTTCTACAATATATATTTTTTTTCTTTAAGGCAAATGGGTAAAACAACAGGTTACTAAAGAATTCATATAACTCATAACTTTATTGTTCATTATGATTAGTTTAAAAATAAATTGATGTAATCTTAAAGCATAGTTATTGAGTTCAATAAACATTATAGCTCCCTCTATGATCTAAATCAGCAGCAATCAACTCCAAAACAACCAAGCGGACACATCCTATACTGTACATTTAAACAATTAGAATCAATTCAAACTTTTTTACTACAAACCTGAAATTATTTAAAATATAAAACATGGAAATGCCACAAATCTGAAGGATTTTATATGTTTGACAATGAAACATTGTCACAGAACTAGAGGTTTGTTGGTATAAGTCGGGACCCCTCGGGTCATTTGTATGGGCTGGAGTGTAAATGAAGCTGGGTGGCTTAATAATGCTGTTCCTCATTTAGATTACTAATAGCAGTAGGATAAAAAGGGGGGGATACTGCGCACTGGACTGGGGCTAGGTGTGCGGGGTAGGCTGCACTTGTAGAAGGGTGTCTAACCTTCTAAGATATATAGAAATAATGAAATCAACATAACAGATAAATGCGCTCTATACCCCTAATTGTAATGGTATATACCAGATAACGGTATAGGTGCTTGTTGGTGGTATTGGTGTATATAGGGAACAACTCGTAGATAATTGAATAAAAGGCAATACTTTACTGAATGATATCAAGCATGTATACATATGTGACACTAAAGATATTCAGTCTATACCAATGATTCTGGTTGGATATTCTGTACTCAATTGGAATTATAGACTGTAAACCAAAAACCAAAAAAATTGAAATAAAAGGTAGGATAAATTGAGTAAGATGCTACAATAAAGTTTAGTCCAAAGTATATGTTCAAAATAGGAGCGAGGTCTGGAGACCCTTGAGTTCAATATGAGAGTATATCCGAGATTTAACTGTGTAATAGCTGGTGCAGCGTCCCGCACTTGAATGGTTAAAGGTGCTGCAGAGGTGTTCTGTGTGACATGACCACCCGGGAGGTGTTCCCAGAGAAAGCAGTATGGACTTGGGCTGGAGTGCACTGGGAGGTGTAGCTCAAACATCATGTATATCTCTGAGGGAATTTGCTGAAGACTGCTCGGGCCATCTGACAATCTCTGGCATGCCCTGCCGGCCTGACTGCTGAGTGTGTGCGAAGGGGGCATAAATGGTTGTGCCTCCCAGGAACACATTGCCATTTTCCCCCTACTACCTGGGAACTCACCTCCTCTGGACTCGACAGGGTCTGCTCTTACCCCTTGCCACCTCAACGCTGTCCTGATTCTTCTCCTCTATAGTGTTCTTCCATGTCCTATCTCATGTTTGCAGCTTGTCAGGTGCTGCCAATGTACCTGGTCTCAAGGGAGAACTCCAGAGTCCTCACTTGGTAAGTGTAAAAGGCACCAACGCATTTCAACCCACATGGGGTCTTCTTCTAGGTGATGCAGTATAGAGTGTCTGTGTCTGGGGGATGTCTTAAATCTAACTGATCTGGTACATACCTCACCATTGATTGGTGATTGTGTGGTGGTGCATGATGGATGGGTTGACATGTCTCTTGTCTCGTTGGTTGGATGGGATGTCGGTCGACCATCCTAATTGTATTGCTGGATCAAATGGAAATAATGTAGGTAATGTGGTCAACATTCTACTGATCTTCTGGTAGAGAACCATAATATATAATGAAAATGATATATGATAGGGCCATAGTGGGTGTATGCACCAACTCATGTTTGGGATCTTCTACAATATGTCAGTGTTACAGCACAAATCAGTGGAATAACAGAGGGTGTGTGTACATAAATTATGACTGAGCAAGAGACAGGAAAAAAAGGATCCAAGTAAGGGTATAGCTTGTATGTGACTCTGGTGTGTGGCTAGAGCACACTCTCATGGATAATCTGTATTCCTTAGAGAAGAATAGATGGCTAGAACCGTAACTGGGTAATCGCTCAGGACCCCCAGATATCAGGATAATACTGTCCCTGAGGGTAGGATTATATGTGGTGGCTCAGAGTATACAGTGTTAGTCTTGTCCTAGCTCTAGAGGTAGATGATAGGGGGCCCATTCATAAATATGTCCTGCGCCTGGGATGTAGATGGAGTGCATCAGATGGCAGGGTAGTGCTGGTCATGTGTATGACTTGCTTAATCGCACACAATGGATCTAATCTCATTGTCCAGGTTAAGTCCCATTGGGTGATGGGTGCCCATGATAATCATGGCTCTTAGTTCCTCTTTATTGATTTGTTTAATGTAATCACCCCCCCACCAGTTGTGTTTGACCAACTTGAGGGCAGTGAAGTTGAGGTGCATTTGGTCTGCTTGGTGGAACCTTTTGAAATGTATTGAGAGGGGATGTTTTTCGCATCCCTTCTTTACGTTATTCAAGCATTCATTCACCCTTATTTTCAAAGGGCAGATGGTCCAACCGATGTACTGTTTTGGCAGGGCATTGTAGTAAATATATGACCCCTTTCCTAATGCATGTCATGTTGTCTCTAATTTTCCATATTGTGTTATTACCTGTGGAGTGTACTATTGTTTTGGGTTTAGTGCTTCTTTGTTTTGTTCGAATGCAGGCTTTGCATGTGCCGCAATGGAAAAAACCTCCTAGCCCTCCTGCTTGTTTCTTCCACCACATGTTTGTCAGTGTGTTTTGTGTAGATTCTTCATTTTTTGGGGGTATGTGGTTCTTGGTGATTTTTGTTTTTAAGTCTGGTGTCTTCCAGAAAACTATTTTGGGTCTAAGGGATAGGACCTGGCTCAGAATGTCATCTCCTAAGAGTATGGGCCAGTGCTTGTTGACTAACTGTTTTATGCATTTGGCTTGGTTGCTATATTGAGTCTCAAAATAGATGTCATTTTCCTCGTTTGTGTCTGATGATGGTTTACTGTATACTAGAAGAAGTCCTCTGTCACTTTCCTTTACTGATAGGAAGGCTGATTCTACTTTGTCGGTGTTATATTTCTTAGCTATGAGTTGTGATTTTAGTTGTTCACCCTGTATTTCATAATCCTTGGGTATTGAACAAATGCATCTCAGTCTCTTGACTATCCTGTTGGTATGCTGTTTAGCCAACTAGGATGATGACTACTGGTGGCTAAAATAAAACTATTGACATCTACTTTTTTACGGTAGGTATTGGTGTGAATGTGGTTGTGGTCTATGAAGATGTTTAAATCGAGAAATTCAATGCTTGTCTTACTGTATTTGGTTATGATTTGTAAGTTCTGGTCATTGTCGTTAATATAGTCCATGAAAGATTTGAGTGATTGTTCATTGCCCTTCCAGATAAAGAATATGTCATCTATGTAGCGGATCCAGAGGACAAGGTTTGTGCCAAATTCATTGTTGGGCCAAATGTAGTTGTCCTCTAATGACTCATGAAGGGGTTGGTGTAACTTGGTGCAAACGTCATCCCCATGGCTTGCCTGTGGTTTGTAAATTGATCATCGAACCATAAATAGTTATGTGATAGAATGCAGGATATACTGTTCAGAATGAATTCACCTTGTGCGGTATACATCCTGGGTTGAGTGCGGGGAAATGTTTGATGCTTTCTATACCTTGAGTGTGTCTGATTACTGAATAAAGTGATGTGATGTCACTGGTGGCTAACCAAAGATCTTCGTTCCAGTGGAGTGTAGTGAGTCTGTTAACAATGCTCATGACATCTTGTAAGTAGGACTTTTATAGTTTAACATAAGGTTGTAAGTAAGTGTCCAGATATTTGGAAAGATTTGAAGTTAATGATTTGATGCCTGATACAATGGGCTGGCCAGGTGGGTTGTTGGGTTCTTTATGTGCCTTTGGAAGATGGTAGAAAACTGGGATAATTGGGTGTGTTATGTCTAGAAACTTGTGTTCTTTCTGAGTGAGCATCCCTTTCTCTAGTCCTTCTTTGAATAGTGACCTTAGCTTGTGTTGGTATTCTTTTGTGGGGTCGTGTTGTAGAGATTTGTATGTTGTGGTGTCCTGTAGGATCCTCTGTGTCTCGTGAATGTAGCTGGTTTTGTCAAGGATGACTATGCCCCCCCCTTTATCCGCTGGTTTGATGACTATATTGGTGCTATTGTTTAGCTCCTCAAGCACTCTAACTTTGTTCTTTGTTTGGTTCTTGTGTTTATATTCAGATTTAGATGTCTTGTCACATAAATGTTCAAGATCTTTGGCTAACATGGTCGTAAATGTAGTGTTATGGTTGCCCATAGTTCTATATGTAAAAACTCATCCTGGGTTGGTTTGTGTTGGGGTAGAGTTTTTTGACAAAATAATCTTTTGAGGATCAATTTTCTGGCAAATTTGTGTATGTCCAGATAAGTGTTGAATTTATCGGGTTGATTAGTGGGGGCGAATTTTAATCCCGTGTCTAATACCGATATGTGGTGATCTGTTAATGTAAATTTACTCAAATTGAATATGCCTTGTCCTTTGGTTATATTGATGCCTGTCCTCCCCTGCATCCTCTTCTAGTTTTCTTTTTGTATGTTTTGGTAGTGAGTTTGATGGATGTAATAGTGTTGGTGGTCCTAAAAAAGGGGGTTTACACATGCTGAGTCAGGTATTGTTGTTTGTGTGTACTGTTCAGCTGCATTATTGATCTGAGGGTTGATTGTGTTGTCAGATGTAATGGATGGATAGGTTTTGTGATTAGTTAGGTTGAGGAGTTCAGGCTCTGTGTCTAGCCAACCACTTTCTAATGACAATCTTTCTAGCTGGTAGTCTATATTGTGTAATGTGAAAGAATATTCACTTGATAAGGTGGTGTTGGAACTCGTTGTGGATGTGGGGGTAACCTGGATAGTGTCAATGTTCTTCCTATGTGTAGTTATGTTTTGTGTGTGAATCTTTGTTTGTTATTCTTGATAAGTAAGGTTCAGTTTATGGTAAACCAGGGTTCGTTGTGTAAAGTGCTTGATCCTGTATGACTATTCAGGTTATGTCTGATTTTCAGGGGATCTTTCCCCTTGTGGGTGGGTTGGTGTGTCTTCAATTGCAATGATTTACTGCTAAAACCATATTTGTCCCTAAGGATTATATTTATTTTTGATGGAAATTATCTTTTCTTTTTTGTTCAATTTGTCTGTAGTTCATTTGGTTAATGTCAGAAATACTGCGTCTTGTTCATATGGGGTTAACAGTGATTTCAATTGTTGTATGTTTTTGTTGAGACTGTTCAATCGGTCCGTATGTGTTTTAACAAGTAGTTGCAATAATTTATGTGAGCATTCTTGTGATATTGTGCACCATGTTTCTGTGAATTTAATGTGCTGTGGTAGCACAATGGTGATTTGTTAATTTTGAGGCCTTTGGGTATTATCTTATTGTCTGAATACCACTTAAGGGTCTGCAGGTCCCACCATATCTTGCTCTCTTGTGTTGCTGTTTTTTCTAGCTTGGTGAATGTTTTGGTGTCCTACTTGTGAGAGCAGTGTAGTGGCCATTCCTTCCCTGGTGTCTCTGTTATTCAAAGATCCCATCTAAGTGAGTGAGTGGTAGTCCTTGCTGCAATAAATATGGACACTCAAAGCTTGCAGAAAAAAGAGAGGGAATACTCTGCACTGGACTGGGGCTAGGTGTGTGGGGTAGGCTGTACTTGTAGAAGGGTGTCTAAACTTCTAAGATATATAGAAATAATGAAATCAACATAACAGATAAATGCACTCTATACCCCTAATTGTGATGGTATACCAGATAACGGTTTTGGTTCTGGCTGCAGTGGTACTGGTGTAAATAGGGAACAACTCATAGATAATTGAATAAAAGGCAATACTTTACTGAATGAGAGTGTGCTCTAGCCACACACTAAAGTCACATAAAGCTATACCCTTACTTGGATCCTTCTTTTCCTGTCTTTAGCTCAGTCATAATTTATATACCCACACCCTCTGTAAATCCACTGATTTGCACTGTAACACTGACATATTGTAGAAGATCCCAAACATGTGTTGGTGCAATGAAGCTTCAACTGTTATGCGGGCCCCTTTGCAACAGGCAACAATAGGACAACATCCAACAAGGTCCAAAGGGCATTGCTGCCCACTCAAGGACTTTGAGGCCCAATTGGCAGAGATGTAGAAGCCATCCAGAGAGGGAAAGACTGTAGATAGATAGATAGATAGATGTAGAAACCTCCAGTGAGTGAGAGACTGTAGATAGATAGATAGATAGATAGATAGATAGATAGATAGATAGATAGATAGATAGATAGATAGATAGATAGATGTACAGATGCACCCATTTAGTCTGCTGAATGTGGCACAAACATGCCCGCAAATCCCGCTGTGTGCCACGCTATGCTATGTCACATCCCCAATCATGGGAGTGCATCTCCATTCAAACCATATGCACTCACGCATCCCCGATCACAGGAAGGCATCTCACGCCATGCATAGCATGACTCGCTGAGATATTAACAACAATGCAGCTAGGCCTATCTGTAGAAACCCCCCAGAGAGAGAGTGTGAGACTGTGGATAGATAGATAGATAGATAAATAGATAGACAGATAGATAGATGTATAAAACCCCCAGAGAGTGAGAGACTGTAGATAGATAGATAGATAGATAGATATAGAAACCCCCAAGAGAGATAGAGAGACTGTAGATAGCTCACATAGAAAACCAAAACTTACTTTCTTCCTCCTAGCTAATGTTCCTCCTGAGTGGAATCTCTGGAATTCCCCTAAATCAGGTCTCTCCGCCACATTGCATGCTCCCGCCTCTGTGCTGCATGCTGTCCCTCAGTTAGCTAAGCTTTCAGTTTGTGGTCAGCACTGCAGGCCTGACTTCTGGCAGATTGGACAGAAGAAATGGAGATGGGAGCATCTAGTGGCATCTGGCAGTACTGCACATAGCAGTGACACTGACAGCAGCTTTCTAGTCTGCACCCGGCCAGCTCATAAGAGCCATCCACTGGTTGGAGCTGTAGATAGAGTGTCAGCTGGCCAGTACTGATAAGGGGGTTTTCAGGGTACACAGAAACCCCCCTACATGCACTTTTGCAGACCATATTCTAAGATCAATATTAAGTGCTTCGACCCTTTGGATTATGATTCTATCATTACAATTACCTTATTTTAATAACACACACATAAAAAACTCTATTGATTTTGTTGAAAAATTCACTCATTTGAAAAATTGTTTCACTATCCTGTCCACATTATTTACATTGGTGCTGTTTCCTTGCTGGAGATCCATCCCTAGAGACTACTCCAGGATAGGGGCCATGTGAGAGGGATGGCTGTGGAACATGCTTCCTGGGCTCCCTGCTTATTCCTGATCTGGGGAGCATAAAACTGAACCTGGAGCAATGGAGGAGGTCAGTGTGCCCCCTTCAGGGCTGGTGCAAAGAGACAACCACTTTCCATTGTCTCTTGTATTTCCACCCCTGCAAAGAACTGATAGGCTATATGAATCATGTGACAAGAGTTGCTGGAGACTGGTTTGTCAGAGCAGATCATGTAACACTGTTCAATATGGTACCCATGAGACTGAACAGGATGAACTGCATGTTTACAGATGAGTGACCATAGGTTTCAAGGATGCCATAAGCAGCCAAGATAAATAAATTTAAATATATACAGTATGGTGGTGCTTGCCCTGATGCACAGATGTATCTATTTAAACTTAGAAAAGCATAAAAACACACTGTAAATACTGTAAATACAGAGATGTGTGGGCTCAAATTCCTGGGATCCGAACCCACCTGAATATAGGGGTTAAAAGTCAAACTGAGCCAGGACATGGGTCTTCTTACCTTGTTTAGATCTTATTTGTGATTGGGAGCCATTTCACCCTGGAGACTGGGGGGAAAGGGTTTGAGTAGTATAGGGGCACGTAGTTTGTACTAAATAAAATAAAAAATAATTAGGCACACTAAAGACAGGGGCTCTGTATACTGTGGGCTGGCTGCAGCACTCTGTGTGGAACACAAAAATGCCATTGGAGTGGACTTCAACACTGTTGTTTGTTACTAAAAAAAAAGCCTGCTGAGGCACTTTTTATCTAAAAAAATATTAGGAGCACTGTATTTAGTTGGAGGCACAACAATCATCATAGGAATGGACTTTAGCAGTGTGTCACTTAAAAATATTACTAGGGATTTAAAAAAAACGATTTAAATAATATGTCAATTGGGGTGCTGTGAGGCCTTGTGTTGTGTGTACAGGCACTGCTATAACAATTAAAATGATAAAACATGTGCTAAAAAATATAACATCTTTAGGGTGCTCTAGGAGTGCATATGGAGTTGATATGGATCAGTCAACAGAAGAGCAGGAGCAGCAACCCAGTACTAGTGCTGTGGCTGCTGCCAGCATTCATGAAAGTACCTACTAAAGGTGGTTCATGGGATATAAAGTTTAAGAAAGGGCACCTGAAATCTAAACAATGTTTTACAATGTTAAAGAAATCATCAGAGGTGATTCTGTCATAATAAAGAGAAAATGTACTGCCACAAAAACATAAAATTACAAACATTGACACCTCTACAGTGACTCAATATGATATTTGTATAAATTAGAGTCCCTTGTACAAACAAGCTTTGGTGTACTTAAGTTACCCACACTCCAGAGTGTATTCGTTAAGAATGTTTAGCATAGCCTGGACCTAGTGAGTTATCGGCATAGGAGGGTACTTCCTCAAAATGTGGAAGAAATCATGTTCATAAAAATTAACTACAAATGTTATAATAAGAATTTTGCTGCCAAATGCAAAACATAATGAATAATTAGAACCAAATCCAAAACAGGGGGAATCCATGACACATTTCAAGTAAAAAAAACATATACCCATACATATATAGTGTAAAATTAATAAGCAATAAAGGAAAATAAAAGTGAGAATGGGTAATAAATAAAATAGGTTGTTGTGTACTGTACCTCTTGGCTGGTTGTAGTGGATCCTCTATATGGAGAAACGTTTTAGTCCACTTTTTAAGGGATGCAGGGGTAATGCTTGTGTTAATGTGCTGCAGATGGTTAAAAACTTGTTTTCTCCTTCCAACAGTTGTGCAATAAAGTGCCTGATGGTCACTTTCTGGCTCCTTAATGTATTTCATGCTGCTCGTGCATTTCTTTGATAGATTGCTAGGTGGGCAATTCTGTCTGACTAGACCATGTGCTTTTTTATTGATGCTCACCACATGTAGACAGCAGTGTCTTCCAAAAGGCAGAAGGTTTGTGTAGTTACCAGATTCAGAGCTGCTTCAGTGCTTAATATGGAATCTGTCCCTCATCCTATTTGGCAGCAGCAAAGATTCTCCTCATTCCGAAGTCTCGTGAGTCCCAACCATATGGTTTCTGTGGTGTGTCAAACACTTAACTCTCACTTCCTGGTTTCAGGCTTTAGGATGCAGCAATTGGCCTGTGCAAGGACTGATGTTGTTTTTGGGTGTCAACCAACATGTTACTCTCAATCACAGATATGTCCTACTACATCTATCCTCAATATACCAAGCAGTGTGACATGCTGGTGGAAGTGAGATACCTGGTCCTGGGCACCTTTGCTAGAATTGACTGTCTTTTTGGCAAAAATGGACAAGGACACAGCAGGAGGCTGTTTTAATTATTTGATATGCAACATTTGTATATCTGTGTGCGACTTGGTGTGTAAAAAATCTGTGAACGCTGCATTTTAGGTCTTTATATGCTGATTTAGAGACTCAGTTGCACACTCATTTATAAGTGCATGCTAGTCACAAGGCATTGTGACTTTGATGCATTTTCAACAAAAAAAAGATGCCTAGTGCTAGAAGAGTGGATCAGGAATTAGCACGCCGAGAAGAGCTATTTAGCACAATTGCAGCAAAGATGTCCAAGGACATATCTATACAGTAGGTCTTCTTCAAGGCACCCTTGCTTGGACTGGCTAGAGTAACTTTGATATCACAGACCAAGCACCCTCTCTCTATTGCATTTGGATCCTCCCCAGGATCTTTGTCAAGGTACTGTATGAGAGAGTGAGGATTTTAAATTCAAAGTAGAACATATGTCAGGAAGTCAACTGGCCAATGCAGATGCTTTGTCTCACATTTCTTATATAGGAACCGCAATTGTTCCATACATTCAGGTCAAAACAGAAGGGGGTATATGTGAGAAAAGCCCAGGAAAAGTTGTAAATGGGTTATATGTGTGCCCTAGGTTCCTGGCTTCTGTCTCGTGGATTGATAAACTATAAGGTGGCTGAGAGGCTGTAATTTAAGGTGTGTCAGTTGCTAGTATCAGTTGCTCATTACCTAGGGAACAGGCAGCAGCCCTGTTGACAGACACTCTGATTACTGGAAGTAATTATGTTGCTAATACTGTTTTGTTTAGTTAGAGCCAGATAGGCTAGGCTTTTATTTTACATTTTTTATGCTGTAAAATTAAACTAGCTGCAGATACTTGTACCAAAACCCTGGACTGCTGTGCTACTAATGGGTTGCTGTGTGAAAGTGCAGCTGTCTAAACCAGGAGATGGCAACCTTATCCTGCCCACCAAGTTTGTAGCCTGAATAAGGCTACAATTAATCTTTCATGAACATTTGTGCTGAGATGTTCATGAAAGATTACATTTTGCATTTTTCTGAGATCTGAACTTAGTGGGAAGATCTAAGCCAAAACTGAAATGTTCATCTCTAATTTTTAGCAGTGTGCAAGTAATAATTTGTAGATTTTACATGGTGATACAATTAGTTTTGATATATTGTATTGACATTCATAATAAGAATGTCAACATGGTCATAATGTCAACAATGTCTTCTAAAAGTAAGTGTAAGTCAAGCCCTCAATTCTAACCATAGCTGCTACACATAACCTAAGCAATTAGTGGCCCTTCAGCTGCTGTTGAACTGCAAATCCTAGCATGCCCTGATAGCAAAACTGTGGCAGGTCTTGTTGGGATGTATAATCCCACAGCAGCAGGAGGACCTCTTATTGCCCAACCATGCCCTAACCCCTAACACTAGGCATAAACCTAATAGTCATGTTTCACTACAGTATGTTGACATTTCATATGTTAACATTCTGTCTATATCAACATTTTCCAGATATTGTCTATTGGGTTTTCCAACTAATATGTGTTTTCAGATTTTGCAATGGAAATTGCAATTATATATATAAGTACTAAAGGTAAATGTATTTTTATGTGAGGATGTGTCTGAGTGTTTGTGTATCCATCAAAAGGGGGGAGTTTTCATTGAATCATAAAACAGGACAATCAAATTGATAACCTTTAACCATTTTAATTATATTATTTTAAATATATCAAAGGAGTTGTAGTGCATTTTATCATATTGCAAGTGATGAAACTGATAATCTCTTTCATCATTAAATGAATAGCATATACAGAGGTCATAAATGAAGTTAGATAATATTGCTGACTTTTATACACTTTTATTTTTTTGTTTTTGTTTAAAAATAACATTACATATTAATATAAATACAGAATGTATATATTTTAAAAATATATACCAGTTTGAAGCTTTGCCTAATGTATTCCTAGTAAAGGTTTCAGCAGCAAAATTTGATTTTAAAAATAGGTACTACATTTCACTGTTTATTATGTTCTGTAAATTTTTTGTGGCACACTTAACCTTTTCAGTATTCAACATCTGATCAGATGGTCATTCAGTCCTTTTCCCTACAGGATTTCCTGGTAAGAAAGGAGAAAAGAACAGATAATATAGCAGAATATTTAAAAGGTCAAAAATAAAGTTTTCAAAAAAGAGACAGAATTATGAGCTTTCACAATGTTGCAATATAGATTATCTAAAAAGGTTAATTAATTATTTTCATTTAAACTGAGAAAAACACATATCATTGACTATATTTTTGTGCCAGTAAATACCAGTATGGATTTTGTAAAACTACTATGTTATGGCTATAAGTAAAGCAACATGAAGCTGATTCTGAGTCATACATAAATTGGTTATTTTTTTTCTGACTTTGCATTCATCTAAATTCCTACAAAGCTGCACAGCACATGCACTAGTTTGTGTAAGGGCCTCTAAATTCCCTTTTGTTTCCTCCCAGAATTCAAAAGGACTGGGCAACATGCTAATGTGTACATTATCAATAGAATAATCCTCCACCATTCTATTGATGCTTACTGTATCATATTGAGTCACAGTAGAGGTGTTATTAATTTTGGGTAATTCAAAGAAACCAATGGGTTTCTTGGGAAAGATCATATTTTTCTTAGCAGCAGCATTTGCCTGAGAAACTGAAGCAGGAGACATTGTCATGTTATCTTTGTGAAAATAGTTTTGGGGTGCAGATGATGGGGGATACCACTGCACATACCATAACTTACACTAGAAGGAAAGTACACTATGCACATTAATTTGCACTAATTTCTTTTTTTTACACAAAGAGCGTTGACCATTGTTTCAAACACTAGTAGGTATAGGTTCCATTTGTGATAATTGTTTTTGGGATGCACATGATGGAGGGATTCCACTGCACACAGAAAAATACTAAACACATATTATGAACACATACTTTTTTAAATACACAATATAATTTTTTAATTCAATTAGAAAAGATTGCAATTTTTTTAAGTAAATAGGAAAAAAAAAATTTTTTGCATTTTTTTTAAATACTACAGGAAAAAACTCAAAACAAAGAGGTCTTCTATGGGGGCAGCAGCCTTAGACACAGAGTAGTTTTTGGACAGATAACAGAATAATAGTATACTGCAGTGACATATTTCCTAGAAAAAAAAACAAGTGCAGGATCACTTTAAAAAAATAAAAAACATTTAACAGCACCATACATAGTAGCCTGTTTGTTTGCACTGCAAGTGTGCAGTCAGTGTGTGTGACAAATAAAACAATTACACTGATAAAGAGGATGCCTGCAGTCACCCTTTCCAACAGGCACCTACTCCAGCTACCACTTAAAAAACTATTTCCACTCCTATCTACATAACCTAGTCCAATTGATGCCCTGATGGCATGCTAATGGCATTTTATGAAGAAAACAGTGCTCCAGCCCAAAGTCCTACTCCCTCTCCCTCCATTCTCCTGTAAAAAATGGTACCCAATCATGAAGGGGGGAGTTTCATAGGCATAAAACAATATCCGACACCAGGAAGATGATGTTTTGCCTTGTTTGGGATCCAAACTTGGAGGGAAGACTCCAACAGGGACTCAGAATCACTTGGATCTCATAAGTTTGGGTATGTTCAGTTTGCAAGGAAACTGAAATGCTCATCTCTAATACCACTTGGAGTCAAGTGCAGGGCAACATCTGGATGTGGACCTTAATTAGTTATCACATAGTGCCGTATAAGTTCCCCCTTTAAAGGCAAATAGGGTGCCATTGGCCCAGAAAGGTCTCTTCATGTTATGCATGTGCATGTTGTAAATGATAACTCCAAAAGTTGTTTCTCTATTTACATCCTTGGGTGATACTAACAAAGAGCAAATAACATTTAGTCAATCTCCCAAAGAATACATTATTTTTCCTGGAAGTACATGCAGGTACATCATAACATAATGCAGAATTTGACATTTAGCATATAACAGCTCTAAAATTATCTTAACACAAGTTTGAGATAAATGCCTTTGGGTTCTTCAAGGTAAATAATTAATAATTCTTTTCCTCATTAGAGATGTGCACTGACCCCTGTGTTTGGTTTAAGTTTTGGGTTTTATTCATTGTTTGGTTTTAGTTTTGCCAAAACCGCCCTCATTTGTTTTGGTTTTGGATCTGTATTTTTTTTATAAAATCTCATAATTTGGACCTGCTTTGTTCCTACAGTATTATTAACCACAATAACATTAATTTCCAGATATTCCAGTCAATTTTGATCACCTCACAGCTCACAATATTGTAATCACTTTTCACCAATATAGGCTAAAGGCTGCAGCGAGCTGGTTGGCTAAACTAAGAGAAAGAGCAGCTGCACAAAAGCTCAACAGTTTCAAAGAATATAGGACATCTATGAAACATTGCCAGACAACAGTTGTAGTCAGTTTAATAAACTGTAAAAATGCTTGTTGTCTATGTAAAAATACAGTCACCAGTGCCCCAAACAGCACATAATGCGAAAAAAAATATGTTGTATATAAAATAGGATAGGCACAGTTTAACAAACCAATCACTTCAGAGACAGGGACTTCCACTTGTGGCTAAAGTGATTGGTTTGTTTGGGCCCCCACAAAACAAGCTACCAATGGGCAGCTACTGTACATTGCTTGCAATTATCTTTAAGTATAGACTGGCTCTAGAGAGGCAAGATGTCATCACCATTATGATCCTCACCCTCATCAGTGTATACATCATCTTCACACAATATTAATTCATCCCACTAGAATCCACCATTACAGGTACCTATGAACTTTGACATAATTGTCAGTAAATGTCTTCCTCGTGGAATTTGTATTTAATTTGAAAGAACATTATTTTTTCCACATTTTGAGGAAGTAACCTCTTTGCCAATTGCTTCAAGGTTCCTGGCTGTGCTGAAAATTATTTCTGAGTACACATTGGAGGTGGGCAGCTTAAGTAAATCAAAGCTAGTTTGTAATAGGGCCTCCATTGCCTTTTTTTTCATGCCAGTAGTCAAAGGGACTGTCTGACATGCCTACTTAGACACTGTTATTAAAATAAACTTCAACTGTTCTTTGAATGGTGACTGTATCAGATGGAGTCAAGGTAGAGGTGTCACTAAATGTATGCAAATAATTTATACCCAATCAGATGTCAAAATGTCCTGTTGACTTATCTGCATCACCAGTGGGTCTCTTCGGAAAGCTGAGTTTTCTCCTGGCAGCCACAGTTGCTAGAGAAACTTTAGGAGAGACATTGCTTTGTTACATGCTGCTTGAGCTGACAACTTGCTTGCAAAGAGCTCTTTGCATCTCTTAAGATCTGGAAAGAAAGATACAACATATGACTTAAACCTAGGATCAAGCTTGGTCACCAACATATAGTGATCCGATTTTAAGATGCTGACAACCCTTGGATCCTGGCAAAGCAAATAAAGGACTTGATCTACAAGTCCAACATACTCAGCGGAATTGCTTTATTTCATCTCCTCTTCCAGTTTATCAAGCTGATTTTACAAAATGAATTAGGGGAAACACCTAAGTCAAGCTGGCAGTGTCTGAACCCATCTTTATGGATGACAACTTCAAAGGGTTTCAGCACCTTGCACAAATCAGAAAGTATTTTCCACTGTGCTGTAGTAAGGTATATTCTCCCTATGTCATGATTTGTGCAGTTTTGGATGGCTTTTTGCTATTACTCCATCTGCTGAAGCATATAAAGGGTAGAATTCCACCTTGTTACTTCCTGTTGCTTCAGCTGGTGGCAGGTGAAATTGAACTGTTCTTGTAGGTGTTGTAATCTTTCGTATGCAGCTGCTGAATCCTGAAAATTAATTAACATTTTTTGGTACACAGACAGCATCTCCTGCATGCCCTTGTAATTTTTTTTTTTAAAAATGCACAACCAAACTGATTGTGTGAGCAAAACATGGGACATGCTAAAAACATACAGCTGTAGTGCTCTCACAATTCTTATAGAGTAGCCAGCCTCAGAATGAGATGCTGTTTGTTAAATGCTGCTGCTGTTCATGCTGCTGAAGGCAATACACCCACCGAGTGGGCTGTCATAGTCATGTAATCTGAGTTTGACCAGTTTTGCATGTCTGCATATCTGTGGTTTAAGTACAGTGGCATTTTGTAGGCCATTTATTAAGTTTTTTAATGTACAGTCAAGGAATTGCTTTTGTAGTAAAGTGGAATCTAGATGGGATTTGATAGCAGGGACACAGGACCTCAATTAACTGTCTAAAACCCACTGCATTATTGGCGGATATTGGACACAGATCTAATACTGACATAGCTGCTGTGGAGTCAGTGATCCACTGTGCAACTGGGTGACAGCTGTCATTATTGCTTTCTGTAGCAAAATATTGTTTAACATTCATTTTTTTAAACTACTAGTACTAGTAGTCTTCTTGGTCTCCTTCTGGGATGAAGATCCACCCCTAGCAGCAGCAGCAGTCCTAGTGCTTAAGGATTCTTCTATTGAATGTTTGATAGGGGATGACTCAGTTAGCATTATCAATTTGGATGCAGGACTACTTCTGATCATTACTGGCCTTCCCAAAAACAGGCTATCGCCATTACAATCCATTATGAATGCAGCTGCTAGGCTTATCTTCCTTGCCAAATGTTCACCATCTGCTGCACCACTCTGTCAGTCCCTCCATTGGCTGCCTATTTTCTACATAAGGCTCTTAACCAAACCACACCAACATACATCTCTTCACTCATTTCAAAATATCTCCCAACCCGACCTCTCCACTCAGTACAAGATCTGCATCTGTCATCCCCACGCATTACTTACCCCCAGTCATGCTTAAAGCACTTTCTTTGGGCTGCACCCACTCTATGGAATGCCTTACCATGCACAAAAATACTTTCCACTAGTCTCCAATCCTTCAAGCATTCCCTGAAAACTCACCTCTTCAGGCAAGCTTATCAGATTCCAGAACCGCCCACATAACCTTCATAGCTTTCATATCTAATTACATCCCCTCTCACAGTCCACACATAACCTCACAAATTGTCTTTCTTTTACATCCTTCTGATATTTTGCCAACATTCCTGTGTGACTGGATCATGCAGCCCACTAAGAAACTCTCCATTCTGGCTGGACCAAAATTGCAATATATAGCACCTATCCTTGTGTATCAATGCCTATTTCCCTATAGATTGTAAGCTTATGAGCAGGGCCTTCCTACCTATATATCTGTGTGTTACTACCCAGTTTTGTTCTAGATATGTTTCCAATTGTAAAGCACAACCGAATATGCTGCGCTGTATAAGAAACTGTTAATAAATAAAATAAAAAAATATTGAGAATATTGATGATGAATATGTTATTGGTGGAGATTGCAGGTGATTGGATCAAGCAAAGATAAAGGAGCTAGCTGGTGCTGTACTGCTTGTTGTTACTTTTTAGCATATATTTCTGAATTTGCCCAAAACTTTAATCCTACACATTAAAAGTGGATTTTTCATATTATGCCCAAGCATATGGCCAATGGCCGTATCACAGGCAAGAACTGAATCCACTGGTGACTCACTTACAAAACAATATCCTTATCATCAACATCCTCATCATCCACATACTCAATAGTGCCAGCATCAGTTACACAAATATACCTCTTATTCTTTTGCACCTCCACCGTAGCATCCTCCATTTCTAAGTCAGCAGCAGCAGCAGTCCTAGCACTTAAGGATTCTTCTAATGATACTTGGATAGGGGAGGACTCAGCCTTATCAAATTGGAGGCAGGACTACTTCTGATCATTATTGAGGCTATTGATGGTGAAGATGTTGTTGGTGGAGATTGCAGGTGCTTGGATTAAGCAAAGAGAAAGGAGGTAGCTGGTGCTGAACTACTTGTTGGTACATTTTTAGCATACATGTTTGATTTTGCCAAAAACTTTTCATTAACATGCTGCAAATGACGTAACAGGGAGGAGGTTTCTAGATGGTTAAAGTTCCTTATTCTACTTACTGTGGCTTTACAAACACTGCAGATGGCAAAACAATTGTCAGGATTTGGGTAAAACTAATCCTACACATTAAAAGTGGATTTTTTTGTCTTAAAACAAGGCATGTTGCCAATGGCCTTCTTATCAAAGGAAAGAACTGCTTCCACTGGTGACTCACTTACAAAAACAACATCCTTATCATCAACATCCTCATCATTCACATCCTCATTAGTGCCAGCGTCAATTACACAAATATCCCTCTTATCATGTTACACCTCCACCATAGCATTTTCAATTTCTAGTTCAGGAACTTCTTAACTTGTGCTGATCATTCCCACTTTGACTGAGGATGCAGAAATAGTAGAAGCAGGCTTCTATATGAATACGGTATCAGAAAGATCAAGATCACCCATAGCACCTCTGGGCACACTTAGGCTTTCCTCAGGGATTTTTTATGTTTCTGGACACACAGTTTGTTCTACTGCCTTTGTAGTTGTTTTCACCGCTGATTATCCCAGTTTTAATTTTTTTGACAAGTCTTCTAGAGTGAGATGGTCTGGCATCTTCATGTGAGGTAGAAGAAGATATCTGACCGACAGCAGTAACAGAACCACCACTCAGAGAAAAAGGACATGGCCTGAGCCTTTCCTTGCTGCTAAGTGTGGTTTATGGCATGTTGACAGTTTTATTTTTTGTGCCAGAAACTTTCCCTTCATTGAAGGTGATTTTTTCTTTAGCAATGCACTACAATATAAGTTTTTTTATTTTAGAGGCCCCAACTAAAAGCCTCTATGCCCTTGAACAACAGCTTTAGTAGATGACATTGAAATGGTAATTTCATGATGACTTGTGGTGGCAGCAGCTGCAGCACTAGTGCTTAGTTGCTGCACCTACTGTTCTATCAATTGATTGTTGTGTTCCCCATCGATGCCTGAAGCTTTTTTGAACAAAACAAAACATATTTTTGTTTAATAAAAAAACCTGCCCACTGACTGTGACACACGGCACAGATAATACTAGGCAGTGACCCTTTGCCTACTGAATGGTACTGACATATATATTACAGCCTATTTTTTTTTTACATTTTAAACCATGTTTGATATGTTAATTATGTTCCTGCGATATAAAAAATATAATGATTTGCTGACAGCCTATCCGCAAAACTAGCCAGTATTACCTAGGGGACAAATGTGGGTGGCACTACCAATAAAAGACAGTATCACTCAACCTGTACAGACTCTTGAACTGTCTCTGTCTCACTCTCTCACTAACTGTCACTTGTTAGCTGAACTGCCTTCCCATCTGGTGGTCCTTAGACAAATGACGCCAAATCACTGCACACAGGACTTACAGTATGTCGGATCCAAAACACATGAGATCCGATGTTGGGAAGATCTTCTTGCCTCATTTTCAGACCCCAAAATGGTGCAGAGATTGGTTTTGGTAAAGTTGGGCAAATTCAGTTTCCAGAAAACCAAACTCGCTCAACTCTAATCCTCATTATTGAAAGTATTAAATGTTGTAATGTTGAGTGAAGCAAATATAATTAAGCTTGTAACATTGTATATTTTAATATTTTACTGGGAAAAGTGCTGTCAGCTGTTATAATGTCACTCTGCTAGTGCACATCCTTCTTGTAATAGCAAACACAGATATAGACATATTAAATAATATGATAATATATTCTCTTCATCTCCTTATCTTTCTCCTCTAATATGTTTTCAACAAAATGTAATAATTTTCTATTACTACCCTCTTCTCCCTGATTGCACCTTGAGTTCCTCTATTTTTTGTCCATCTACTACACCTACTTACATTTTATGTACTTTACCATCTTCTCTATATACTTTCTACTCCCTCCATTCCTTTTTTCCTTCATTTGCTTCTCTTCCACCTATCCCCTACCCTCTCTACCCTCCACATAATTTCTTCCTATAATTTATTGTCTAGCCCCCTTATTTCCTCACATCCACCTATTTTACATCCCATATATATATATATATATATATATATATATACATACATACTCATTATTATCTCCCCACTAACATCGCCTACCTCTTCATCATCTGTTTATTTCCATTTATTTCTGCTGTCTATCTTATTCTCTCTTTCTTCGCAAAATTGTATTTTAATGTAATAAACTCTGAGCTCTGTCTAACATCTAAAGGTCTTTACCCTACATAACCCTAAATGTTGACAAGTAGTGGACAAATAGGGGACCAGCATACTTATAAGCAGTGTAACAGTGTTTATATAACAATTTACACACAATATTTAGGTTGTGGCTGTATAGTTTTATATTGGTTTAGTTGTGTTTGCAAAACAATGTATTGATGCCTACAGACACAGTATAATTCAATTGTCAAGCATACATTTTGATACTTCCACTATTTTTTTTTAATTGGATCTTACTTCATTTCTTATTTGTTCTCCTATCTCTGGGTGATTATATTCCTATTTCTCAACTATGTTCTTTCTTTCCTAACATTGCAGCTATTTGATATACAGTATCATTCTATGCTACTGGGGATGGGCTTAAGTTCAAAACAAAAGCCTGGGACAGCACTTAATAAGATCTTAACCATTCCTTACAATATCAAAGGCATCAAGACCCATTTGAAAGTGAACACTATACTAATATTGTCTTTATACCAGTGACAAATATTTCATAAACAGTGCCAAAAACTTATGTTTTGGAAACACATATATCGATATCTAGTTCAAACTTCTGTTTAATGTTTGTTTTATGGCTACCTAAATCTTATAAGATCTACTAAAACAAACAAGTAATTCAGATATGTAGACTTCTGTACTAAGAAAAACACTCTACTCTGCTCTGCTATTTATGATTCTTAAAATCAAACTACTTATGTATTTGTGAGTAAACAAAGATTCACATTTCTTGCAGAATGGAACAATTTAAACACGCTTGGGATAGGCATAAGAAAGACGTAAGGAGAAAACAGGGTTGAAGTTGCCTAAAGGATACATGAAAAGGGACAAACTAGATGGGCCAAGTGGTTCTTATCTGCCATCAAATTCTATGTTTCTAATGCATAACTTACTAAGCCTGATCATGGAATTTAACTTTTTGTAACCGGATGGCTAAAAGAGCCCAATTAGGCTTTATGGAGAGTTATACCACTTTACCACTGCCAAAATAACTTGGGTTATTGCTGATTCTAGCCTTGTCATGTCTCAGTAGAAAAGTGTCCCTTAAAAATAACCTGGTTCCAGTGAACCAGGAATCCAACCCTGGACATGACCAGGTTAAACCTGGGAAGAACCAGGAACAAGTCCATTGCAAACTACATGACATGGGTCATGCCTCAAACAAGTGGATTGGCTTGCTTTGTTTGCACTTGGAGATGACATTTTTACCAAGCATCCACTGTAAACCGGAAGACACAGGTCCAATGTGAATGGCTGGACCCAGAAATAAACCTGGTCCAGCTGTCAGTGTATAAGGGGTAAAACCTGGCTCAATCCTGTGCATTGCTCTATGACCAGTAATTCAGCAAGGATCACAATTGCAACCCTGTACACAGATTGGCAGATTTTTGCATACTGTGCATGCGTATTACGGACGTACCGTGGAATTCATTGCAGAGTGAGTGACAGGCCATGAAAGTTTGGGGGTGGAGACAGTGGTGTGGTTGCAGAAACAAGAGGGTGTCTGTCCATTTGAACACTGTTTGCATGGGCTAGCAATAATTAGCCACTGCGATTGCCTACGCAGTCTGAGTGCTCACTGTGGACCTGATTCAGAGCTGCTCGTAAGCAGCCGCTCGTTCGCTCTGAGCGATGTTCACACAACTGCACATGCATATGGGTTGCAATGTGCATGCGCAAACCAGTCATTGCTGTCAGAAATCGTGCGCTCGCAAAACAGCGAGGGGGGCTGCTAATTTGATTGAAAGAATGTACCATTTGTCGGTGGTAACAGGGGAAGGTGCTTGAAAACGGGGGAGTGGAGATCCGAATGCAGACGTGCCTAAAGGTCAAAAGGGCGTTTAATGGGAGTGCATGATTAGCAAAGGAGCGTCATCGACCACGTCACTTGGTTGTCTTTTGAGCCTGTACTGCTCGCAGTGATAGCGGTAAGAAAAACCTACCACAAGCACTGCGAGCAGTTCAGATGCCTTTCAATGTACCCAATTAATCTAATAAATACCAGTGATGACGTGTGATGCGAATGGCAAAGGGGCGTCTTTACAAAATATCAAGCGCATTTTTCGTTTGAAAAGATTACCATATTTCCGCAACTGCATTGCATGTAATTTCACAGCTGAAATCACAATTGTGATCCATTCATCCCCTGTGTATAGTATTTCCAGAACAAAAACAAATAAAGATTATATACCGTATATAATCAAAAATATGATGATACTATCCCATTACATGTACTATAAGATATTAGTTTTATATTTTTAAAAAAACATACAGGATAATATATATATATATATATATATATATATATATATATATTCCCAGGTGCAGCACTCACGGCAGTAAAACATTCTTACACCATTGTATAGAATATATCAACATTTCAGTGCTTGTTTAATATGCGCTGTTTTTAAGATAACAAACAGACGGCGCTTAAAACATTTATATAGCAGTTGTCCCCATCGTGAATGCTGGTGTCTGAATGGGGGACCACACCACTCAGTCAGTTGTATAGGCATGTGATGTCATTACTGCAGGACCTTTCCATAGAATCTACAAAGTGTCAACCTTCACCATACTAAAAAAGGGGAAAATAAAAATTAAACAAGCACAACTAGCTATATTTTAGGTACTGATAGGAAAAATACAATACAGCTAGATCTTCAGCCTGCAGATATTAATAGAATTACAAGTAAAAACTGATGCATGGTTACATTGTATAACAATTTCAGCCACATGACAATCAACAAATCAATTAAAAAATTATTACACTGTATCACCACTATAATACTCATATATAAACTTTATACAAAACAAGCAAGACCCAAATATTTATTAAGTCCTTTAGGACTAATAACTTCAAATTTCATAATCCACCTTGACTTGTATTGAAGTAAGATTTTAGATCTGTCACCACTATAATTCAGCAGCGATACATGATCAATCATACATTATTTTAGGGATTAGAGACCATGGTCAGCCTCACAGAATGCCTGGCCACTGGCTGTTCACTGGCTCCCATTTTTAGAGCCACGTGGATGGCCGTCCGATGGGCCGCCATTCGCTTCTTAAAAGTATGTTTGGTTTTGCATATATAGCTAAACCTACAATGGCATATAATCTGACAAACCACAAAATGACTATTACAAATCAGGTGGTGACGGATAATATATCTCTTCCCGGAGCTAGGGTGATGGAATGTGTCACCTGAGATTAGAAATCTACAGGTGGTGCAAGTGCATTTGAAACAGCCATTCCTCTTATATACAACATTCTTAGAGGTAGGTTTATTTAAACCACTAATATCGGCCTTTACTAAATGCTCCCTCAGGTTTTTACCACTTTGATAGCAGGACATCAGTCTTGATCTAGACAGGCCGATATTATCGTCTCTGCTTCCAAGATAGGCCATAACTTCTTAGATTGTTTGCTAATTATCTGGCTACTAGAGTTACATTTATTCACCCAAGGGATATATGGGTCATTGGTATGTCTATATTTTTTGTTAGGAGGGAACTACTATCCATGGCAAGTACCTATTGTACAGTTTGTCCTAAATAAGATATCTCATAGTCTATCTCGTTAAATTTCCATACAATGATCAATTTGCTTGGATGCTTCTGTAAGGTTACTAATAATATGTCTTAAGCTCAAAAATTGTATTAAATGTCCGCTGTGACTTGTAGTCCTCCTGTTAAAAAAATAGTAAAAAAACCACAATACATACACACGGTAACAGTATAATTTTATTAAAACATGCATGAACACTCACATTCACACTCACGCATACTCATCTATAATCCCTGTAGCCATTTACACTATGTCCACTTGTCTAGAAGGATCCATGACACCTGTAAAAAATACATACTCACCTACCCCTTGGTTATGGTTCTCTTCAGTCCATGTAGGCATATATGTCATTGGAAAACAAAAAATGAAAAACTCAGAGCCCATGGACATATACTATCCTCTAAGGATTCTTCTTGACTGAGAGCTCAGCCATGGCATTTCCCATAGAAATGTATTTGCTGAGCATTCATTGGCTTAGAGAGGTGACTTCAATGATGGGAACTGCTAGGTAACCTTTAATAACCTATTGGTTAATCAAAAATTATATAATAACATACAAAAATATTGAAGGATATCATTTTTATGGCAAAAAGTGGCAAACTTTGAACCAGATTTCAAGCTTATGTTGCACTATTATTATTGGGTGGAAATAAAGTGGAATTACTTCTGCAAATCATAAATAAGCAGGTGTATAGTTCATATTTTTATTTCACTAAAAACACAATGGTAATGAATTATAAAAGTGATTATATATATGCTTCCAGCTACAATCTCTGCATTGAGGACACATTGATATCAGATGCAACTGTGTTCCACCGGTGGCTGCTGGGAGACATAGAGTGAATGTTAAAAAGATATTAATAATGAAAAGTAAAATAAAATAAGATAAAATAGAAAATATTGATTAACCAGTTAGCATGTGCCCTAATATGTTAAGTGTCAGGTGCATGTTAAGAATTTACAATTACAGTGCAGAATTTCAGTTTAAAGTATGTCACAGTCTCCATGCCAATAATTTTCTCGCAATTGCAATTTGATAAGCCATGTGTACAAAATTACTGGATTATTGCAGTCAATGTTCACATCACATTCATATCACAGTTGCATCTATGCAACTGCTTACATACAGTATCAGGTTTTAGGACTTCCCACCAACCAAGAGTCAATAAATAGCCACCTCCATCTACTGCTATCAGAGGTGCACTAGCCACCCAGCTGTTGAGCTGCATAGTGCGACCAGCCTTATGGTAGATAGACTTGCAATAGTTTTATATTTTCCTTTTGTTTAGGGATAAATAGGTTTTATGAGATAAAAAGGATAATGCAATAGATGCATTTTCCAATCTTTTTTTAATCCAATTTCTTGTGGTAGCTCCTAAAGAAAGAAAATAGCTTTAAGGATGAAGAATTTTGAAAAAAGAAAATATAATGTAGAAAATTCACCTCCAATTGTATACAAGTCCTCTTATATATTCATATGAAGTAAGGGCTTTACCATTAGGTTGGGAAAGACGCTGCATGAAACTGGTTGTGGCCTATTTATTTATGGACTTTTGTATGTAAAAATAAGTAATAGTTAAAAAGAAAAACATACAACTGAGACTTATATAATTCTTATAAGTTTTATTACATTCTTGCTGAAGCTATAAACACAGTCATCTTTATTATGCTAAATATTTGTATGTAAATACTATTTTAAGATGTGGTGAAAGTATTATTTAGGATCAGCAGCAAACTGTGTCAAAGCGCAACAACACAATTTTAATCTTATTATTCTTTAACTACATTTTGGTAGACCTCCCCTGCAAAGATATTTATCACTTAGGGTTCAATGAGATTTTTCATGTGCTCAACTGTTATAAACATTCTGTTTATAATAAGAGCTTACTACATAGCAGCACTGTACTAGGGGACTAATTTAGAGGTGGATATATTTAGACTTGGTTGCAAATGACTGATGTTTAGTGGACTGCGTATGCATTGGAGATGCAGTACACTTGATAAATACTGCTGCGACACCATTCGTCAGTGTGGAGTAAAATGCAGTTTGATTGACAAACTGCAAGTGTTTTTCGGGGGTATGAACATAAAGGCATGTTGCCGCCATTTTGGGGAGTGCCAAAGCCATGAAGTGGCTTAGTTGAAGTGGAAATTACACAAGATGCCACCTGTAACATTACACAAGATGGGCCTCATTACACAAGATGCCACCTGTAACATTACACAAGATGGGCCTCATTACATAAGATGCCACCTGTAACATCTGCATAACTTCTCAGTTCCCCTGTGGCCAAAGATGCAGCACTGAACAGGATTGCGCTGACTTCTGAATCAGGCCCTAGATCCATAAAATAATTAGGCTCTATCATTCTATCTTGTCTTTTCTTGCTGCATATTTTTAAGGTTGCTGCCTACAGCGGGAAACTTTTACGTGCCATATTTCTGCATTCTGGTGCTTTCATTATATAATAGAGGACACATTATTTAAAATAGTATTTGGGATTATAGGGCTTAATTAAGAGTTGTACGAAATATCATTGGACGCATCAGCAATGCTAAAATATGCTAAAGCAAAAGGAGGCATCTTGTGTAAATAGTAGGAATGTGCGCCGACCCCCATGTTTTGGTATTGGATCTGCATTTCCTTTGAAGTTTTGGATCTGGATTTGGTTTTGCAAACGCGCCCTTGCATGTTTTGGTTTTGGATCTGTATTTTCTTAAATTTATAAAAACAGCTAAAATCACAAAATGTGGGCCTTTTTTTCTTCCTTCAGTATTATTATCTTCAATAACATTAATTTTCAGTCATTTTTAGTCAATTTTGACCACTTCACAGCTCATAATATTGTTCACTAACATAGGCCAAAGACTGGCTGGCTAAACTAAGAAACCAACAGAGCAGCTGCACAAACGCACTGCAGTTATGTCTGTTTACAAATGTTTTACAAATTAGTAATGTATTAGCAATAACCAACAAAACTAACTTGCAAGCATGTTCAATAGAAAACAATACAACACAGAAATTTACTAAAAATTGTGCGTGGAATATTGTTACTCAAAACAAGAAGTCATAGTTAAAAAGCAGCAAACAAAAAACCCTAAACCATGTGTAAATAGCAACAGCCAGGGCCGGCGCTTCCATTAGGCAGCTTTAGGCAGCTGCCTAAGGGCACCAAGACCTGTAGGGCGGCCTGCTGATACTGAAAAAAAAGAGAGAGACATCCTTCTTTCAGACTATCCTAGCGACGGCCACGGGTCTTACTGTCCCCGCCCACACTTATACCTGTTTTTTGACTCTGCGCTGGGCAGTCTGATGACTCTGCAGTCACAACAGCACTTACATGGTTTTGTGAATGCATTGCAGCCCCCGCCCCCACTCTCCAGCTGGAGTAGCCTGCCCCTTGTCCAAGGCCGGATTGAGGGTCACATAGGCCTGGAGCTGAAAATGACCAAGGGCCTATTATGAGAAGCAGAGGAGGTGTGACCAGTGCTGTGTGGGTGTGGCCAGTGCCATGTGGGCATGTACACCCTATACTCTCAGCTCCAATGTCTCCATAAATATGCAAAAGATAAAAAAAAATGCTTATTTTGTGAGGTAAATAGAAATACAATTTTACTACTTATGATTTATGGCCGACCGTGTGGAGAGCAGATGGACAGTCAATATCATGTTGCCATGACAATAGGCCTATTTTTATGTGGAGGCCTGGAGCTGGAGCTCCATCCGCCCCATTGTTAATCTGGCTCTGCCCTTGTCTAGTGAAAGGCAAGGGGCAGGGCAGAGCACCCAGAGCTCCAAATGTGGCCTGGATGAAGGAGCGAGTACCCACAGGCACCGCTTTCTCACAAGGCCCATCGTTCTGGCAGTGCTGTCAGTAAAGTTCCCTTCTCCAGCCTCTGCCTCCCCATACTGCTGGAGGTGGAGGCTTGATACAAGTAAAAAAATTGTTCACTCCTCGACCCCTGCAGTGGCTGTTACTGGACCTACTGTGTTTTCAATTGCTCACCGGCATCTCTGCCTCCATTGGTGACAAGTCAGCGGCGCTATGCTACAGACACTGGGGGGTGACCCGGGTGAGATGTCATGAAGTCTCACCCCCAAAAAAGATGTGTAGGAGCAGGTGGATGGCTTCTGGAGCTGCCTGACAGTGCTGGGACAAGGTAAGTTAAGCAAAACTGTAAGGATATGCAGAGGGAGTGGGGGAAAGAAATCATTAAATATATAAATCTGGGAGTAAGGGGGGAATCATTAAATATATAAGAGCTGGGAATAAGGGGGATCACTAGATATACAGTATAAGGGCTGGGGGTAAGGGGGATAATTTAATATACAGTATAAGGGCTGGCTGGGGGTAAGGGGGAATCACTAAATGTATAAGTGCTGTACCGTAGGTATGGGGGATCATTTAATTTAAAAGGGATTGGGGTGAGGGGGGAAATCATTAAATACAGAGTATGACTACTTGGTTAACTATATATATATATATATATATATATATATATATATATACACCAGATGGTACAGATATATATTATATGAAAACAGCATTCTGCACCTGCGGGTCAGAACAGTGCTTGTCAGATACAGTGCAGGGTACAGTGCAGGTTGGATACAGTGCAGGTCAGATATAGTGCTGATTGGATACAGTACAGGTTGGATGCAGTAGGGGTAGGATACAGTGTGGGATATAGAGCAGGTCTGATAAAGCACATGATACAGTGTTGGTTGGATACAGTGAAGGCCGCATACAGTGCGGTATACAGTTCGGGTTGGATACAGTGTAGGTCAGCTACAGTGCTGGATAGAGTGCGGGTCTTATATAGTACTGGTTACAATGTGGGTTGGATACAGTGCAGGTCGGATATAGGACGTGATTCTGCTTGGATCACAGCACCTGATTCAGGCCCGCTCACTAGATACGTTCACTCGCTCAATGCGTATGCATATTTGTGAAAGCAGGCAATCGCACAGCAAGGAATTAGCATGTCCACTATGTCTTGGTGTGTATTCGCATTGTGTATGCAGATGCCCTCCAGCCTATCTTAAGACGCCCACTTGAACACGTCATCCCCAGAAGCGTATTCAATCATAAGTACATCGGGTACCATTGGATGTGATCACAACGCATGTGGCTGACCATAACCTTCCGCAAACACTGCGAGCACTTCAGTGTAAAATCCAGCCAGGTGACGTTAAGACGCTCAGGCACAACTGCGTTCGCATCTCCACTCCCCTGTGTTTAATGGCTAGCCCTTGTCACCACCCACAAACAGCTTCTCCTGTCACTCACTCTTCTGGGTTGTCTATGCGCAGCAAGAGAACGGTTCCCGATCTCTGGTACTGGTTTGCGCATGCGCACTGCGATGCATATGCATGCGCACAATGCGAAAATCGTCTTGCTATGAGCGAACGCATCCTAGCGAGCGGGTCTGAATCAGGTCCACAGTTGCTAATACGAACGCAATTGACCGTTTTTTATGTTCTGCACATGTGTATGCATCGCAGTGTGCATGCGTGTAATAGCTATTGCGATCGGGACTGCAATTGCAGAGGCTACACAGACCAATGGCAGAGTGATTGACAGGAAGTGCCATTTGTTGGTGGTCAGCTGAACGAAGGCATGCCATTGCAGGGGCGTGTATAAATTATCCAATGCCATACCATATGCAGCCTGAGGCCTCATATTGTGCATGGCTGTTAGCAATTCCTGAGTAAGGTAAGGGCTTGTGCAAGTGTGTGTGTGAGTCTTATGGTATTACCGATGGTTTTGCTATGTTGACAAAGTATACGGATGTGGGCAAGGGGAAATGTGCGTCCTAATGTTAGGCTGTGATCGCAATGTGATTGCAAACATGTACATATGCCTGCTGATATTAGCAACTGTGTTGTGTGTGTATAAGCAGAATAGTGATCCATAGTGATTCAGGCCCACAGAAATGTATACAGTGTGGGTTGGATATAGTGCAGATCGTATATAGTGTGGGGGATACAGTTGGGTCTGATATAGTGTGGGCAATACGTCGCTCCAGGTCTCACACCAAAGGGGCGAGCTGTCAATGTTGAGTGACAGCTCGCTCCCTTTGGTGGGTGGGCCGGGGGGGTGGCTGCCCAAACTGAGGTGTTCCCATGAGAATGCCTGCCATTTGGGGGAGGCCTCACTGACATCACGAGTGATGTCAGTGGAGAGATTCCGGCTCTATTGGAGCCGAAATCTCTCTGGGACTTGCAGCCACGAGACCCTACCAATAGGGTCTCATCGCAAACCTGATGGTCACATCATCATGGCCGCTTCCAATAGCTGTGGGTGGCCACCCACAGCTATGCGAGCGGCCAAGAGGCCAATCCAATAAAAAAAAGCCCAGCCCTGATTCAGAGCGAGCGTTCTGTCAGAGCAACCGGGTCTGAATCAGGCCCACAGTGTGGTATACATTGTGGGTTGGATACAGTGCAGGTTGGATTCAGTGCAGGGTACAGGGTGAGTATGTTACAGTGCATGTCTGATAAAGTGCAGTTTATAGTAAATGTTGGAAACAGTGTGGGTTGGATACAGTGCAGGTCGGATATAGTTTTGGATACAGTGAGGGTTGGATACAGTGCAGGATACAGTGTTGGTTGGATACAGTGCAGTATACACTGTGGGTTGGATACAATGCAGGTTCGATACAGTGTAGGTTGGATACAGTGCAGTTTGGATACAGGGCCTGATTCAGAAAGGAGCACAATTGCAAAGCTGCATGCAGACATCTTTGCAATTGCAATCCTTGCAATAATGCAAAATGCAGAAGGAAGTGTATGACACTCCCTGCTGCATTTGCGATCCCAGCACTGCGACGGAGGTCACAGACTGGGATCACCATCATGACCATCGGTGGTCAATGGCCATGATGGTGGACAGTGCCGGGCAGCCAGACAGCTGAGTAAGCCTCAGCTTACTAAGCCTGATCAGCTTGTGAGTCCAGAAGACTGCATACATCTATGCAATCTCTGGGCTTGCCACTCCCGGGAATGCCAGCCGCCCTCGCCTCTGCACTGCCAATTAAATGCCTCTGCCTGTCAATCAGGCAGAGGCATTCAAGGGCTTGTGTACAATTGAGTAGCACCCTTTCTGCACACAAGCAGAATAGGTCCTGCGCATGCGCAGATTCCCGATTATCGGGAATCAGCATGCATGGCTGAATCAAGCCCATAGTGCAGTACACAGTGTGAGTTGGATACAGCACAGGTCAGATACAGTGCAGGCCAGATATAATGAATGTTACAGTGCAGGTCAGATACAGTGTGGGTTGGATAAACCAATAGTGCACTTACTGTGATAGCGGTGTCAGCAGTGCAGGGATGCCAGCAGTGTCCTCAGTGCAAGAATGCCAGTGGCGTCTTCAGTTCAGGGGGGATGATGGGATGTCCTCAGTACGGGGGTTTGCAGTGTGGGGGTGCTCGCAGTGTCCTCAGTGCAGGGTGTTGCCAGTGTCAGCAGAGCGGGGGTGTCAGCGGTGTCCTCAGTGAGGAGGTGCTGATGGTGTTGGCAGTGTGGGGGTGCCAGTGGTATCCTCAGTGTTTGGGTGCTGGCAGTGTCGGAAAGCAAGGGTGCCAGCAGGTGGGCAATGGTGTCAGTGCAGGTGGATGGGCGGCATCTTTCCTCTTCTTCCTGTGCACATTGAAGTCTATGCGGAAGCGCTTATTGGCTGAGAGATCAACCTTCAGCTTCAAGCCCATAGACTTCAATGGGACTTTGAAAAATGGCCACTCGAGGCAAAACCTTGAGATCCGACAGTGATATCAAGGTTTTGCCTCAAATAGGGATTCAGGGAGGGTGGGGATATCTGAGCTGTGTCTTGGAGGCCGTCGGATCCCTGAAGTTTGGAAGGGCTCGGTTCCCTGAGAACCCGGCCCACTCATCTCTAGTATCTGCCTTCTGCATGTTTCTGTGATACACTGTGGTATCCGAGGACTCTATGTGTCCATCTGTCATCTGAGTAACCTTCAGGTTACTCCAAATGGCCAATGTTTTCATGCAACTAAAGTCAGTGAAGCTGCGTACAGCCATTGGCTTCAGCACATCCAGAAAACAGGATTGACATGCCCCCATTTTCTGGGATGCTGCTTTATGCTACCCCTGCTCTGTCCGAAAAAAGCCGGAGCCTGTTAATCAGGCAGTGACATCTTGTCACTGTGAGTGAACTTGCAGAATAATAATTGTACATTCGCAGTACAGATCCTGCACATGAGCAGATCTTCAAACATCGTAGTAGTTCCCCATTCAGAGCAGTAACTAGACTTTTTGGTGCCCTGTGCCAGAAACAGCATTGGCGCCCCCCTCATTTTTCAAAGGGACATAATGCAAACAAAAAGGGCCAGGGAAGAGATAGGAGAGGCCAGGAGATGCTGGGGATGAAATAAGAGGAAGCTACAAGCAAGAATGATAATAAACAGAAATTTGACATCCCCAAATAGCACCCCCTGACCTGTGGTGCCCTGTGCGATGGCACCGACCGCACTACCCTAGCTATGGCCCTGTCCCCATTATACAGTAGAAATCCAGAGCTTTTTCTTTAAATATATCTAAATATGCTATTATTTTTATTTTCATTTGCTGTTTTTCATTTTTGTCTACTGTATGTGTGCATGTGAGTGCGATTTTATAAGTGGTGTTGAATTTTTAGTTTTGATTGGATTATTAAATATTTTTAGATACATCAATAAGCTTATTTTCCTTTTATTTTTATTTTTCAGATGTTTTTTGTGACCCTTTTATATATTTTTCTGTATAATACACCATTATGCTTTGTGGGTGTAAATGCTGTAGTGTCTGGATGTGAATTATGGGATTGAGAAAAGGCTGACACAGTGTTTAACAAATCACTTATGATTCCTTTCAGGTTAATGATCTTCTGTATTTTACTAGCCAAATAACTCTTCAACTCTGCAATTATGGCATCAGTAGTTGCTGTCTTATCATAAAATGTATTAATTTATGTATATAACTTTGCAATCTAATTTTCTGCCTCTATACAGTAATACTTATGATTTCAGCATGTCAAAATGTATATGTCCACAAATATTAAAATTATATTTGTCTTCAAATTTACTTACAGGGTGTAAACATTGTTAACCATTTTAATGAAACTCTGACAGAGATAAAGCATTTCAATCATTAACCCTTTTGTTAACAATTATAACACAGGCATATTATACTGACCAAGGGCCTGATTAAAGGTGCCCATCCACTAGCAGACATGAAAACGACTACACGATTATGACATTGTAATCGTGCAGTCGTTTGTCAGTCTGTAATGAGCCTACACTGAGGGAGCAGTTGTTCAGTGCTTGCTCGTCAATCATCTGCAAACATTGTGAACCTGACGTTATCTTCAGATTGTTCAGCAATGTTAGATATCTAAACTGCCAGCAGGCACGCGCATCGCTGGTCATTTAAGACATTTTTACAAATGATTTGCAAATGAGAAATGAACGATTGAACGATAACTATATCGTTATCGTTCAATTGCTCACATAAATCATCTAGTGGATGGGCACCTTTAGATGTGAATGCAATGCCAATATTTATGCAGATTGAGCGATTGCTAGCCATTACACATGCATAAAAGCTGCACTGCAGACATGTAGCTATTGTTTTCTGATTATGCTTTTAAAGAGGAGTCATTCGCAAAGTGAGTAACAGGTAGTTAGGATTTGGGGAAGGTAAATGGGGTGATTTTAAAAACGCAGGCATGTCAGACCATTTTAACACTATTTTCTGGACATCCATTAATGAGCTACTGCATTCCTAATTGCAGCAGGAGAGCCCTCTGCATGTGCGGAGACCTGATATGTTTTCAACAACTTAGACTTACTCAGAAGGTTGATGACCACCTCATCAATGTTTTCCATGTTTCTGGTTTTGTACGTGAGCACCAGATGTGTGATGCTTTCAATGAGCCTCAGTAAGCACTGCAATGCGAAGGAGTCATTAGCATATTTTTTCAATTGCAATCCATGAGAAATCGCTGCTGGTGAGCCACTACGAGCTTTGCAAACTTCACTGGTGCTCATAATGTGACAGATCATTACACATTTCCTTTTAAGATATTAGCCTAACGGTCTTATTCAGAGATAGACACAAATGGCTCTGCTGCTGTCTGAAAGTACGCAAATATTGCAGCCACTGAGGCTTGTAATGAGACGCCCACCAGCAGCCTCTCAGATCTGACAAAAATCCAACCATCAGTCACACATTGGTGGAACATCAAACATCTGTGTAACCCTATGGTTGCTCTGAATGGCCATCAGAGCTGAGACACTTTAGCCTTTGCAACCGCTATTGGGATTGCAGTTGAAGGTTTAGGCATGACCTAAAAACAGCTGCAACAAGCCTGAAGTTGAGTTGGCACCTTCTCGTTGTGTCCCACAAATGGTTCTTGTCTGTCAATTACCTTTCACATAAATCCTCACTTCTACCACCATTGCAAGACCATCACAGTACATACATTGTACAACTTACACACATGCGCAGTATAAAAAACATTACCAACATTGCACACATCGGAATTATGTCTGCCTCTGGATCAGGCCCTGAAAGCACTCTTCCTTTTATGAAAAACAAATTACAAAATTTGTATAAAGAGGTTTGTGGTAATCAATTACTACTCTTACAGACCTAATCTGTTTTAAATTATTTTAAGGCTTTGGGTTTATTGCAATATCACCACATGATAGTAGATACACATAAGTAAAATATGTTGTGTACCTATGTTAATCAGTCCCTCCTTTAACTAATATTCAGATTTGCAGTTATTACAACAGGCTCACAACTAATGCCTAATACAAATTTCAATTACATCTAGTCCATGTCCTGACACTGGGGTTTTAGTGATTGAGATCAGGACACCTGGGGCCAGCTGGACAGTCAGACACTATTCCAAATGGGCACCTACAGAATCTAAATATTATTTTGACAAATAGTTGCACCAATATTGAAGCTGATGGAAGACCTTGAAGTGGAACAAATTGAGCCATCTTGAAGAATTGATCTACAATGACCCACACTTTCGGAGTGAGGAAGGGTAAGTCACAAAGTCCATTGATATGTTGATCCATGGAGTGTCTGGCACTGCCAAGAAAAGGAGTCTGTCCTGGAGGTGATTGTCTGCACACTTAAACCTGGTGTCACTTGGAACACATTCTAGAGAAGAATGGCCAACAGTTTTCTCAGAGTATTAATTATTGAGTTTTTTTAACTCCAGCATGTCCAGCAAATTGAGATCAGATTTGCAGATATGAAAAACTTATTCTGAGGAGGTGTAAAGACTTGAGTGACAGCTGCCACACACTGAGGATTGAAGATGGTACTATGTCTATATGGTCAAGAGACTCTCAGCCTCCATCATGGATTGTAAAAAGGCATCAGCCTTATCATTTCTGGAACCCAGGCAAAAGATACTTGAATGTCTAAATGTGAAAATAATAGGGACCAACATTGAGCTGACTTGAGATAAAGAAAGTTTTTGTGGGCCATGTAGTGACTGGATAATGTCTCCCTTTCCACATGTGCCTCCATTCTTCATGTGCCACTTGATAGCGAGCAGTTATTATCCCCAATGGCATAACTTTTCACAGCCATTAGGAACCTTTAAGAGTATGACTTACAAGGATGTTGTACGAGCATCGAGTATTTTCTGAATAAGGACTGCCCCACTCGAATGGATGAGGCATCTACTGTAACTAAAAGAAGAAAGGCAGGGCAATATTTGGCTGATTGAGGACAAGTGCTGAGATCACCACCTGATTACAGTATGTTGCTGGAAAGTAACTAGCGCTTCTTAAGGCCAGTTAGGTGGGAGCTAAGGCCAAAACCATGGGATGAAACACATTTTGTGACATTCCTCTCTACACATTTCTTTCATCCTCTCACAAAAATGGAGATCCACTATAATGCAGACATATATTAATTTATCAAGGCTGGTAGGTAAGTCCCAGGCAGCAAATTAATCTTAATTCAAACTGAATGGGTTTGCCAAAAGACAGCAACAAGCGCCTCATTACTTCACTGGAGTTCAGAGGACAGATGGCTTGATGCAGACCCGGACACTAAGCCGTGATCGCTCACTATGGGCGATTATCACCCGATTGCGCATGAGTATGCATCGCAGAGCACGTGCGCGGACCTGTCACTGTGATCAGGAATCGTGCACTCATAGCACAAAGACTGAGCGCTACTTTGAGTGACAGACAGTGCCATTTTATGGGAAGGTGCTTGTGAATGGGGGAGTGGTGCTGTGAATGCAGGCATGTCTGGGCATCAAAACAGAGTTTTATGGGTGTGCAAAATTAGCATGTAGGTGTCATTGTACACGTCACTTGGTTGTATTTCAGCCTGCAGTGATCACAGTGCTTGCAGTGGGGTAGAGTCTACCTCAAGCATTGCGTGCAGCTTCGATGGTTCTGATTAATCATACACTTCCTGGAGATGACATTTGCTAAGTAAGAAAAGTGGGTGTCTTTATACATGCGTGCACTCACTCTGCTGTTGCTCTCTAAGACATAAAGGGTGTCCTTACACCAGACAGTGTGATCGCGGAATTTGCATACTTGGCCCCTTTTGGATGCAAGTGATCACAGCTTAGCATCCAGGTCTGAATTGCCCCCAGAGTTTGGAATTGCACTGTGTATTGTCCCACAGTACAGAATCTGAATGTTGACATAGTTGCAAAACGTTTAACACTCATCAAATATCCTACAAAAAATTGCTATAAATGTAACATAATCTGAAAAGACAGGATCAGATTTTTCCACAGCAGGGATGCCCACGCCAGATGCTCAGACATTCCTGCGTTCACTCCACCACTCCCCCATTTCCATTGACCAACCCCTGTCACCACCCACAAATGGCTCATCCTGTCACGCAATTAAGCAAGTTGTCTATGCACAAGGGGGAATCGATTCATGATCAGGTGGACTTGTTCTCGCATGCACATTGCGATGCATACTGTATGCAATGTTTCACATTGCAAACATCAGCAGGCTATGTGAGAATGCAGCCTGGCGAGCAAGTCTGAATCGGGCCCAGAGTTAATACAAGTAGAAAGGCCTTATAGGAGTCGCATGGTTTGGCCCAGGTTAGCTCCTTTATTTTTTCAAATGGTTAGCAAGGACATGACATTAGTATGCATTTTGGGTCTGTTCCCCTGCCAAATCGATTAGGCCAGAACAATCTATCATGAATCTGGGATTTTGGTGATTTTTATTAGGTCCCCTGGGGCCAGCTTCACTATTGGGAGAGTGTATGAAGCTTGAGGGCCTTATGATGCTTCTCCTCATGAAGTCACTGTAGCTAGTATTATATAAAATTTGCAGAGCACGGAGCAGAGACAGGTAGCTTGATATCCTGAAGAGGCAGCAGACTGAGTGACTCTGGAGTGAGTGTCGTAAATACAACAATGTCAATATGAAAGAGGCCTGGTTTATAGGTAGTACTGTGGAGGCTGGCTGCTGCTCACATAGGAGATGTGTACTATGCACACTGTAGGCAAAGTGCAGATGGTATTGTAGCTGAATGCTTCACACAATTGAAGCAGGCTGCAGATGATGAGTGCTTAAGTGCTGTGCACACTGGTGCAGACTGCTGGTGGTATTTGAAGCTGAGTGCTGTGCACAATTGAAGGTGACTGCAGGTGATATTTGAAGCTGAGTGTTGTGCACACTTAAGGTAGGCTGCAGGTGATGGTTGAAGCTGTTTGGCACAATAAAACCAGGCTGTAGATGATATTTGAGTCTGAATGCTGTATAAGAATTACCAAAACAAATAGAAAGTACTCTTATAAGAGGCACTCATGGACTGATTAACTGATTCACTAATAACCCATATAACCAATTAAAACATGGGCCCTCATTCATTTGCGGTCGTTCGTTCTAAAACAAGGGGTGGCTATTCAAATGAACCGTTCGCTGTTTGCGGTCTGTTCACGCCTCTATGTCTGAATGAGCGAACAAAACTTGCATTCGTTTTTTGGAAAAATACGCCCCCTGGCCACTCGCATCCTACGTCATGTCCGCTATTTATGAGATTAATCGTGTACATCGACAAGGGTATGAACTGCTCGCTATTCTTGGGGTTGGTGTTTGCTACCACAATTTTGCGAGCAGTTCTGACTATAAAATAACCCAGTGACGAGGTCAATGACGCTGCTGTTTTAAATATGCACACCCATAAAACGCCCGTTTTGACCTTTAAGCACGCCTGCGATCGGATCTCCACTCCCCATTTTCAAGCACCTTCCCCTGTTACCACCCACATACGCCTCTTTCTGTCACTCAAAATAGCAGGCATTCGCTATTTTGCGAGCACATGAATTTCGGCCGCACTGACTGGTTAGCGCATGCGTATAACAATCCGTACGCATGCGCAGTTGGGCTAACATCGCTCAGAACGAACGAGCGGCCGCTTACGAGCGGCTCTGAATCAGGCCCATAACCTTTAATATATTTCTTAAAATATAGGTGTATAAAGTGACAGAAATTTGTGTAAAATTGAGGAATGTGCACCTGAACAAAATATGGTGTCCACTATTGGTTATCTATGTTATTCTATTAATTTATAATACTGTATATAACAAATCACACCTCCAAAATGGCGAACAATAATATTGATATGGATGCATTAAATTATTAAATATATACAGTGAAGTGTCAAAAGTCATGGGATAGAGGTGTAGTTCACCATCTAACCTAGCGAAGTGCAGCAACTCGATGTGACATTGATTCCACAAGTGAACATAAGACCACTGGAAAGATGTTGACCCATGCTGTCTGGATAGCTTCCTACAGCTACCTGATACTGTGGACCTCATTCAGAGTCGGTCGCTGTGGCCGCATGGTCGTAAGGTTAAAGGGGACGGATATGTAAATAAAGTGCTCACAAGTTGCATCGTTAAGATGGGATCGTTAGCTGGACAAGCGAGGGGAGGATGCGGCCGTAATACTAGAAATACGCCCCCTTCTCGTTCCCATTACACATCATCTCCGGGCATATAAGGATTAATTGAGACCATTGGGAACCATTGGAGCTGGTCGTAGACCTTAAGGTTGACCGTACCCTCTCTTAAGCACTACGAACAAGTCACTGTAAAGACCTCCCATGTCACATGTGTCATGACAATACTTAGTTAATCATGCACTCCCATAAAACACCGTTTGCATAGTCAGGCACGCCTGCGTTCGGATCTCCACTCCCCCATTCACAGGCACATTCCCCTGTTACCACCCACAAATGCCTCATCCTGTCACTCAAACTAATGACCTGGCCAAGTTGAAGGAGAGAGCAATTTCTGATCATAATAGCTAGTTTGCGCACGCGCATTGCAAATTTTATGCATGCGCAGTTTAGCGAACATCGGTGGCGTACGACCATGTGGCCGCAACAACTGACTCTGAATGAGGTCCTGTATGTGTAGGTGTAGGATCTTGGGTATGAATGGACATCTCCACCATGTTCCATAAATGCTCAACTGGGTTCATGTTGGTCAAACTTGGTGGACACACCATTCATTGGAACTCTCTAGAATGCTTTTCAAACCAATTGTGGACAATTTGGGAACTATGACACAATACATTCTTTTTTTGGAATATTCCATAATTGTGGGGGTTTTTAATACCCATGAAAGGCTGCAAATGGTCATCAATCAATGCAACATAGTGGTTACAAGTCAAATATGCATTCAGGTGGACCAGTGAACCCAACCCATGCCATGTGAACACACGCCACACTATTAAGGAACCATCACGACCCTGTATAGTGCTTCTTTGGTAAATGAGGTTCATGGCCTTATGGAGTCTGTGCCACACCTGAACCCTACTATCAGCTCAAACAACTGTAGCCATGAATAATCGGACCATGCCACATGTTGTTAGTCTTCCATGGTTCAATTAGCGATGTCATGAGCCCAGCTGAGACACTGTGTTTTATGTGGTAGTGTTAACTGGGGCACTCTGGTGGATCTTCTGCTCCCATATCCAAAGGAAGCAGAAGAATGCTGAACTGACCTGCTGGATATACATATGAAACCTCCTGCACTGAATGTGGATGTGATTTGAGCCAGTGTTGCTTCTCTGTTACCATTAACATGTCTGGTCAGACACCACTAGTTATGTACATTAAGAACCCATGGTTGACCAATGCACTGTCTATAGTGGGTGGTAATGCCATCCATGAGGTATTCCCAGAACATAAGTGACACTGTAGATCGAGGAATGTTGAATGTCAACACATCTTCAAAAGTGGAATGTCCCATCCATCAGGCACCCACTATCTTGCCTCATTTGAACTCCTATAATTCATGTCAACTTACCATGAGCATCCAAGCCAGTGTTCAAACTGAGATGTCAGATTAAAACTGGTGCAGGTCTGGGTAATTCCAAGATGTCACAGTATGGTGACACCACCTACCTTTACATACCCTTACATACTGCTAACCCATGACTTTTGCATTACAGTGTATGGTAAATCCAATTATAATGGTGTTGCCCAGTTCAGCATTCTTATAGGTATAGTTTATTGGTGCTGATTGTAATGGTTGGACACAATAGTTAAATGCTTAGTGTCTTATTGTAAATTATGTATTACAACACCAGGGGGCTTATGTAATAGTGTGTGACTAGCAGCCATTGCATGAACTCCTGCAAGTCTTCCCATGTTTTTAAAGTGGCAATCATTTTTAAGGCAAAACCAGCTTGGTTTTGCCTTTAAAATTATTGCCGCTTCAAGATTCAAACCTTTTGAAATAGTAACAAATGAAGTGAGTGCAGACACTGCCAGCCTGATTCAGGTGATTCCATTAGTTAAACTATTGGAAAAGCAGTGAGAAAAACTAAGCAAGAGATTAAACTTAATGATTCCACTAAGTATGTTGGACTTGTAGATCAAGTACTTTATTCCCTTCACCATGACCAAAGGGTTTGCAGCATCGTTCAATTGGATCACTACATTTTGGCAACCTTTTTGATCCTAGGTTTAAGTCTGACATAATGTCTTCCTTTCCAAGTGACAAAGATCTTAAGATATGCAAAGGAAGTTGTCAGTACAAGTGGCACATGACATTATAATGTCCCCTGCTTCAGTGTCTTCTGCATTTGCTGCTGCTAGGAAAAATACTGGCATTTTCCAAGAGATCCATTGGTGATGAGGATAAGTCAACTGAGCATGCCAGAGTGAAACACCATTATGACATCTGATCAGGCTTAAAAAAATTGCCCAAAATTATTGACATCTCTACTTTAAATCAATCTGATACAGTAGGCATCAATAGAATGGTGGAGGATTATTTTAATGATAATGTACAAATTATCATGTCACACAATCCCTTTGAATACTAGGAGAGAAAACATCCAATTTGGAGCCCCTTATACAAACTAGCTTTGTTTTACTTAAGCTGTCTACCCTCAAGTGTGAACTTAGAAATACTGTTTAGCACAGCCAGGAACCCTGTGAGTGATCAGAGTAGAATGCTACTTCCTAAAAATGTGGAAAAACTGATTTAAATAAAATAAACTACAAATACTATAAGGAAGACCTTTGCTGCTAATTCTAACAAATTACAGAGCATTCTGTAAGGGTGTATTGCAGTAGGGATGCACTAATATTGTGTGATGATATAAACAACACAGATGAGGGTGAGGATGATAGTGACATCTTTCAACTATAGGCATGACTAACAACACTGTTAGCCACCCAAAACCAATTGGTAGCTTTTTTTGTCAGTGTCCAAACAAACCAAACACTTCAGTCACAAAAGTTGCAGTCCCTTTTGCTGTAGTGCTTATTATGTTAAACTGTGCATATACTTTTTAATACACAACAAAAGAGTTACTGGGAGAACCCAAGGTCAATTCCATTGTGCATAATTTTTGGTTTTATGCTTTGCAATGATTGCTTGTGTTTGATAAGCAGTATATATAACTGCACTATTTTGGATGTTTGTTTTTTAAATACTCTGTTCAATTATCAGCTTGTTTATATATATATATATATATATATATACAAATAGTAACCCAGACACTCACTCAGGTATTGTAGATGATAGCGTGGGTGCCCTCCATGGACCACCAGGTCCCATTCAGCAAGCAAGAAAGGATGGCGGCACTCCATGACTGGTAGTAAGGTCAAGGTCTTTTAATCAGCGTACCAACGTGGCTCTATTGCCACCTCTAATATTATGTGGGATATGTTCTATAATCTTAAACCGCAGATCACTGACACCATGCTTTAAAGTAATCCAATGTCTAGCAACAGGTAATAGAGCCAAAAGGTTGCTACAGGCCGAATGTCGGTGTAATTTTTAAATTAGACACTATGGCACCCAGGGGGTTAAATGAATCCCTTGGTTTTCAATGTTTTTTGTAGGGATATTAACATGGACAATTTTTTATACATTTCTTGATACATCCCTTGGGTTCAATATTGGCTATTGATATGTTAAATTGGTTTGGTAATTTTTGAATATATATGCTTGCCAACTATATAGCTATGTAGTTTGTATACTTAATTAGGTTTATAAATATACTCACTCGATTGCTTATATGTTATGTATGTCTTGATATTGTTAATAGCGATTGTCATTGTTTTTGTTATTATGTATATGGTTATTATGACAACCGGGGCTTCTCACATGGTCTGGTCGCGTTGTGTGTCCCTTCCCATTACGTCACTCTGCTGCGACTCCATGGTGTGTGCGTGGACGGGCGCTGCCACGTCTGAGCAACTGAGTAAGGTAAATTTAATTGTGTGTGTATTTAAATGTTGTATGCTTTGCTGTACATTGTATCCCAGATGAAGGGCATTGGCCCAAAACATTGGAACGCTGATTAAAATACCTTGACCTTACTACCAGTCGTGGAGTGCCGCCATCCTTTCTTGCTTGATATATATATATATATATATATATACATATATATAATTAAAATTATAGAATGGCGCACTGGTTTAGGTCCCAAATAGATTATATAAAGCTTTAGTGCAGAGAGTTTCAAATCCAAGTGGTGCTAACAGTGTGACACATTGATCCTTCTGGTGAAGGTAGTAGCAGTCTTCCCATGTTTCCAAGTGGCAATCAGAAAAATGTGATCTAGAAATGGAGGTTGAAAAGAACATGCACTTGATAGTTTAGTAATTTTTTTATAAATGCATGTGCTAGAATATTAAATGTGCGTGCCAAATAAAAAATCTAGGCTTATCTGTGGTTCTTTACAAGGATTCCATGTGATGGGATGAACCTGGGATTCCAAATAGCCAAAAACCTTAAAAGGAGGGGTGCAATCAGAGCCAGATGAGACACATATATAGTGTAGCGATTCTTCAGAAAGTAATTTGCATAATTATAATGTACTGCATACCTAACAAAATTCTTGGGAATCTGCATATAATACTGTGTGTCCTAATCATTTCATCAGTATCCCACAATGGCCCCAGTGGTTTGCATACAGCTTAGTTTGATCAGCTTTCAAATAAGCAGTAAATATCCCTTTCTTAGCAACACTTTTCAAACCGGGGTTTATTGATACATAGTACAAGGGGATATGATACACAAAGAACTCTCTCCATGCTACTGATCAAATGCAGATAAGCACCTTTGAACCTTATTAGATTTTCATGTTTTTGTAGTGCTTTGTGTTCCATATCCCCTTTTGGATGCTTGCTTTTCAATAGTTTGCTCCATTTCTCAAATTTGTCTATAATTCTGTAATTAAACAATTAACCTATCAATCAAACAATCTCACTGGTATTTTGGATGCTTGTTTTTTACAAGTCTTTTCAATGTCTTTATTTTTATTTATAGCTACAGTATATTCTCTAATCAATCAATTAATACATCAATCAATTAATCAATTTCACCTGCCTTCCAGTAATAGTACAAAAACTATTTATATAGTTTATACTCCATTAACCAATGATGGCCTTGGGCCTCTGATCTAGTTCTTGATATAAACTGCCATCTTGTCTTCCACTGCAGTGCCAATATGGGTGAAAATAATATTGTCAGCTTTGAGGTGGTCAAAATGACTGGAAAATAATGTTTTTGAGGCTAATAAAACTGTCAGAACAAGAACAGGTCCAAATTACATGACTTTAGCTGTTTTTATCAATTTTAAAGAAATAAAGATCCAAAACCAAAACACTTGAGGGTGGTTTTGGCAAAACCTTATTAGATTTATTAGAACCTTATTAGAACCTTATTAGATTTTCATGTTTTTGTAGTGCTTTGTGTTCCATATCCCCTTTTGGATGCTTGCTTTTCAATAGTTTGCTCCATTTCTCAAATTTGTCTATAATTCTGTAATTAAACAATTAACCTATCAATCAAACAATCTCACAGGTATTTTGGATGCTTGTTTTTTACAAGTCTTTTCAATGTCTCTATTTTTATTTATAGCTACAGTATATTCTCTAATCAATCAATTAATACATCAATCAATTAATCAATTTCACCTGCCTTCCAGTAATAGTACAAAAACTATTTATATAGTTTATACTCCATTAACCAATGATGGCCTTGGGCCTCTGATCTAGTTCTTGATATAAACTGCCATCTTGTCTTCCACTGCAGTGCCAATATGGGTGAAAATAATATTGTCAGCTTTGAGGTGGTCAAAATGACTGGAAAATAATGTTTTTGAGGTTAATAAAACTGTCAGAACAAGAACAGGTCCAAATTACATGACTTTAGCTGTTTTTATCAATTTTAAAGAAATAAAGATCCAAAACCAAAACACTTGAGGGTGGTTTTGGCAAAACCAAAAGATGGCATTCCGCACACATTTCTACTTTCAGTGCAATCCAGCATTCAATGCAAACACAGCGTCACACATCTATATTGGACAACAATGCTAATACTGTATAAATAGACTGAAAAAACAGACATGACAAAATATTTTTTTGTATGTTTCCAGAGAGGTCAAGGTTGATCTAACATTCTGTGTGTAATGCTTGAGAGATATTTCTTTGTACCTACAGTATGTCTGTTTTATACTCATGAAAAGTCCATTTTGATAGCTATACACTTCTGCCTTTGGCATGTTTGATGTGTAATACCGCTTTTATCCCGAAATTCTGGGTCTGACCCAGAGGTTGGAGCAAGGTACCAATCCGGATCAGACACAGAATTTCCCTGGCGCTGACCCAAGATATTCCCGAGTCAGCGCCGTTCACACCAGAGCCAGGTCTGCAGAGACACAGCTTTTCCGGCGTTGAAGTGGATGCTTGGAGTTGACGCCATCTGCTAGTGCCACTGAAGCCAGCCAATCAGCAGGCACGCGGCACAATCCAGGTCACCCTGACCCGGATTGCGCCATTTACACTGCAGGGTTTCACGATTATTCCATTGTTAAACCCTGCAAGTTACCTGGGTTGGATTGCCAGGTCACTCGACCCTGCAATCCAACTCTTACCCCTTTTACACCAAGGAGCTACCCGGGTTAACCCTGCAATAACCCGGGTTTTGGTTCTGGTGTAAAATGGGTATAATATGTACAGTAAGTCTGCTGTTCTCCCCTCCCCAACTTAATTTTGCCCAGCCCTCCTCTTTTTTTTTTTCTTTCTGCATCCCAGTTTCAAAATTATTAAAAATGCATCAAGTTACAACAAATAAGAGCTGTATGACTTTTGCAAAAGTAAAGTTATTTCATATTTAGTTTGGATGGATTCCATATTTGTATCACTGGAAATTCAGCACATAATGAAAACATTTGACAAAACATCTAAGAGATGCCATATGATGTGACTAAGAGCAATGTCTGTATAGATAGCTGCTCTTCTATAAAAATCTGCTAAGATGAAGACATGTTGCTAAGATTTTCAAAATTTTCAAATCTGTTTTAACTTGTTTGCATACTGAGAGCTCATGGCACATAATATAATATTTGTTTTTCATTCTCTGTGATACTAGAAGTTGCCATATAGTAAAACAATAGCAAACACCTAAAATATAATCAGCCAAGACGTCTAAATTAACCTCAACTGCTTTGTAGTAAATGCTTGCAAAATGAAAATGCCATTGCTCTTCAGGACCAGCTGCTGAAATAAATTAATGATAAACAATCCAGTTATGCTAGTTTATGTTGTTTATCCCAACATACTCAATATTAAAATATAATGGTCTGAATAAGGCTGATGTACACATTAACAGTGAATATAGAACACTTTGGAAAATTACATTTGTCCCATTATCAGTCAGGAGCTGGGTAACATTAAATAGTGCTACCCGATTCTAAATAGTGTATTCACATACTCTATATAGGTAAACTGTGGTCATATACTTTATATAAAACTGTTATTTGAATAGGTATATTTAAAAGTTCTAAACAGTAGATTTAGAAAAAATGACACAAAATAATGTGTTTAAGAGTTGGGTCTCAAGTACAGGTAGAAAATTGATGGAGATATATATTGTAGAAGTACAATTTAGTAGGACAACATCTAGTACAGGAAAAGATCATATAATTCAAAATATACTGGTTTATTACTTATCTTGACTTATATATACACGCCATATGTGTTCGTATACTCATATACACATATATTCATATAATATTATATCATATTCATATAAGAACTCACATATATATCATTTAATGCTAGAACCATTTGTCAGCCATGATGCTGAAGCACGACTTGAATATCATGGTTACTTTAAGAAAGACATTACCTAACTTGTTTTTCTGCAGAGTTAGGGAGTAAAAGGAACACATTAAGACCTTCCTTTTGTGCACTGTCTGACTTATTTACCAAATATAGAAGTTCGTCCCTCAGACGAGGATGTTGCAAATTGCACGTAGGCCATGGCTATTGTAATTCAAGGATGGGGAGTATTTCATCAAATTAGAGCAAGAATAAACTACAATCTCAATCTTTTATGAATGTCTTATCAATTTATGCCAAAAGTCATCCAATGCTTGTATGCCTTAGAAGGAAATAACTTTGTAAGTGGGGCGTGATAATGTGCAATGATTCTGCTAATGAAAGACAAGTGTATAAAAGATTTGGGACTTGTGCCCATCTTGGTTACTAGTGCACTGACCCTGAGAGATGCACTTATGCTCTCAGTAAGATTACTTAATTAATTAATAAAATATACTTATTCTTAAGAATACCTGTTTTGGATCGATTACTCATTGGAGAAGCACACCTGATGTTCTGTTTATGGAAGGCTTAAACAGTTGGAGGCATTGTGATTGAGTCTACTAGGGATACGCAATCATGTGTCAACCTGACATGACGAGTGGGGAACTGCTTGCTGACTGGCCATCAGTTTAAGCATCTTTATGAGATGTCATCTCTTCGAGTGTCTTGGTAAGTATGGAATTTGTAATCTTTATTTTAAGATGCAGATATCTGTACTCCAAAATATTATGAGAGGAAAGGTTGTTAATGATTGTGTGTTTTTGCTAGACATTAACTCATATTTTTTATGTGACAAGGTGTGTTACTGCATATGAGTAATCTCATAAATAAATTAAAGTGATAAAGTTGATAAAAAAAAAAGTGAATAAATGTAATAATTATATTTTATATTTTAGACTGATCAGCTATAGTATAATTCGTAATAAATAAATAAACTAATATTTTTTGCGAAAAAGGTGAATATTTATAATATTACATTTAATTGAATTTTGAGGCAATTGCAGAAATTTGTATGGGTTGTTATGTGATTAATTTGTTGGAGTAAAGCTTTTCCGTAAGACAGACGTGTTGCAAGGTGTAATGTAGACCTAGAGAAAACATGGGTGCTAATATTTCCTTGGAGGAGAAAGCTGATGAACGGTCAAATAAATCATGTGCATAGTACATAATGAAACAGATTAATCCAGATTATATAAAATTCTGTGATGAGTGGTCTAAATTAACTAAATGTGTTTTCCTGTATATGGAACATTCAACACAAACAGTTTAGACTTGGTGAGAGAAAACATTTCTTGTTTATGTGGAGCTAAGCGTAGGGATAAGCATTTACAGTGTTTACATAATTGGTTTCATTACTCTAAACTGTACAAACTCCAGACTGCAAGGGGAAATGTTCAGGAATTTGTTCAAGGATGACTTAACATGTTGTACCCTCTGCTCCCACAAGATTCCTGTCCTCCTGCATATTGTCCGTTGTTCCACTGTTCATCTGGTATATCAGATGAACAGTGGAATGATGAATTGCAGATGGCAGGAATTGCATGTGCAGTATCTAATTGTCCGAGAATTGTACAACCACATGTTGCTGCATCATCTCCTTTGATTTATGCAGAAGGAGCACGTCCAAAAATACATAAATCAACGGCTGTTGGTACAGATTCAGGTGATGATACTGATGAATTAAAATCAAGTGATTTTGAACAGACTATTGAGAAATGTGAGATAGAGCAGTCTGTAGGGGAGGATAAGGTTAAAACTGCTTATGAAGTCAGGAAAGAACGGGAAGCTAGATTACAGGCAGAAGCAATTATCACTAAAGATACATTACGCAGTTCAGTGAAAGACAAAGATGTAATTAAAATGCAACCTGTGCATATCTTTACTGTGCCAGGACAGCAAGAAGGTCAAGATAGATTGATTCCTTTGTGGGCTCTGTGGAGACAGACGGATTTGCAAGCTTTAGTGCAAAATTTTCCTAACCCGAAACAGAATTTGCAAAAATGCATTCAAATACGTAGAGACCTTAGCGTTACTCCATGAACCGACTGGCAGAGTTTGGAAACAGTTGATTATTGCTATGTGGCCAGAAAATAAAGTAAAATCTGAAGATATTGTGACTGAGGCTATGGTTAATGCTACGCAGCTAACTTCTGAAGAACAACAAGTTGTGGTAAAAAAAATTTCAGGAACAACTGAAGTTAATTTTTCCACAACAAGTTGAATGGTCAAAACTGTATCAGACTAAGCAAGAGATTTCTGAAGGGGTAGCTGATTATCATAAAAGATTAATGGATAATTTAAAAGATTTTGGTGGTATTACAGTTGAGGAAAATGTACAAGTTGCTTACATGGTAAAAGGGTTGTTTATGGAACGACTTAATGATACATTACGTGAGAGAGTAACAATACTGTATCCAGAGTGGAAAGAACAGACTTTGAGTTTGTTAGTGAAAGCGGCTAAGAGGCATGAGAGAAATATTTTGCAAAAGAAATCTAAATCAAAAGAAAAGTTAATGACATTACAGATTAAGAGTCTTGAAAGCACTGTGCAGCATAATCATTACAGAAATTGTTACACATGTGGGCAGTTTGGTCATTTTCAACGGCAATGTCCGAAGTCAATCATACGGCAGAACAGACCATCCCCTTTGTACACCCCTCCCAGATTTATGAGCCGGAATGGGGAGTATAATCCTGGATACAGACCAAGTTTCCAACCTAAACCTTTTACAAGATTTTACAGACCTGGTTTACGCCCCCCTCCTCCTGCTGGGTTTTACACTCCTCGTTTCAGACCAGGGACACTGAATCCAAACTCACAGTCTTTTGTTCCAAGGGGTGGGGTGAATAGGTTGCCTCTCCCATAGGATGAGGAAAGCTCCCGTATAATTGCATTAGTAGTATCTAATATACCAGAATCAATAATACAAATGCAAGTAGGTAATGATATGTACCCATTTCAAATTGATACGGGAGCTGTGAAGAGCGTGATAAAAGATAAGGGAATTATTCAGAAACCATCACAAACTGTACAAGCAGTGGGAATTAGTGGGGAAGTCATTACTCTTCCTGTTTCAACAGATCAGGAAATACCGCTAGGGCCAATTTCAACTACGTGCTTTAATCCTTTCATCGAAGACACCTTCTAATTTGTTAGGAAGGGATTTGTTGTGTAAACTACAATGCACAATTTACTGTACTCCAGACGGAGTATTTTTACAGATTCCAGAAAAATATACAGAGGATGTGCAAGCGTACTTGGATATGGCACACATTCCTTTGCCCATTTGTCCAGTGATTCTGATTCCAGAGATTGAAAAAATGCTGGAACAAGTTCCAGAGAATCTTTGGACAACAGACTCTGAGGATGTTGGGTTCATGAATGATGCTTCACCTGTATATGTCAAATTATTACCAGGAGAGTCACCGCCATGTGTACCTCAATATCCATTAAAACCAGAAGCTGAAATAGGAATAGAACCGGTTATCAAAGCTCTTTTAACAAAAGGTATATAGGTAAAATGTATGAGTCCAGCCAATACTCCAATATATCCAATTCCAAAGCGACATACAGGTACAGGTACAGGTAAAAACTTAGGTTGGCGTCTTGTACAGGACTTAAGAGCTTTAAATAAAGTTGTAAAATCTTGAGTCTACTAGGGATACGCAATCATGTGTCAACCTGACATGACGAGTGGGGAACTGCTTGCTGACTGGCCATCAGTTTAAGCATCTTTATGAGATGTCATCTCTTCGAGTGTCTTGGTAAGTATGGAATTTGTAATCTCCCATCTTCCAATCTTCCATTGGGAAATTGATCTTTTAACACCTACTAATCTCCATATCCATAAGTGTACCACCCTCAATCCTGCTACATTGCTACCCAGCTTTTCCTCAAAGGGTGGAGAGGAGATATTTGAGGAAAAGGGGGTAGATGAGCATGATTGCATGAAATACATGAAACAAAATTTTTCTGTAAGACCTGACATTTCTGAAGTTCCATTAGAAAATCCAGAAGTGGTTCTTTTTACTGATGGTAGTTGTCACAGACAAACACATGATGGTTCTTTGGTAACAGGGTATGCTGTGACTACACAGGATGACATAGTGGAAGCTAACTCATTAGGACCACCACATTCAGCACAGGTGGCAGAGCCCACAACTTTGATAAGAGCATGTCAGTTATCTGAAGGGAAAAGAGTTAACATCTATACTGACTCCAGATATGGGTTTGGGGTTGTTCAGGACTTTGGTGCTATTTGTAAGCATAGAGGTTATCTAACAGCTTCAGGAACACTAATTCCTCATGCACAAACTGTCAAAGAACTGATTGATGCAATACAATTACCAAAAGAAGTTGCAGTCATCAAATGTCAGGCACATACTAAACAGAATGACACCATTTCCATGGGCAATAGATTAGCTGACACAGCAGTCAGAGAAGCAGCTAGCATGATTAAAGGGAAGAAAACAGAGGTAAATGCAGAATTGATGTTGTTTAAGGAAATAACATTTGATCAATTGAAACAATATCAAGAAAAATCTTCTCACAATGAAGTTAATACTTGGAAGCTAAGAAATTGCAATAAAAGTGAAGATGGTGTTTGGGTGGATGTAGATGGAAAACCAGTTGCACCAAAGGTGTTGCAACCAGCTCTTGCAGAAGGTGCTCATGGATTAGTACATTTGGGAGCAGACAATATGAACCATATTGTCCAATCTTATTGTGTGCTCCAGGATTCATATCAGTGGCTAAGGCTAAATGTCAAGGTTGTGTAATTTGTTTAAAGAACAATGTGGGGAAAATTGTACCTACAAAGGTAAAGCATTTGCCAAATTCCACAGGTCCATTCCAGAGACTACAAATTGATTATATCCAATTGCCTAATTCAAGAGGATTTAAGTACGTGTTGGTTTGTGTTTGAATGTTCAGTGGGTGGGTTGAAGGATGGTGTACATCCACTGATACAGCACAATTTGTTGCTAAGAAAATTTTGCAGGAATTTGTATGTCTTTATGGTTTACCTCGTGTTATTGAGAGTGACAGGGGAACTCATTTTACAGGGAAAGTGTTTCAGAAAATGTGTGAATTGATGGGAATAGAATCAAAATTACATACGCCATATTATCCAAAAGCATCTGCAAAAGTCGAGAGACAGAACGGTGTAATAAAAAATAGGCTAGCCAAACTTACAAAAGAGACAGGAATGGCATTGCCTGAAGCCCTACCATTGGTGCTTCATAGTATTAGAACCACACCTAAGCCCCCGGTCAATCTCTCGCCATATGAGCTGCTTTTTGGATTACAACCACGATTCATTACTAACCCAAAGACTGATTTAAAAATGCAGCATGATTTGACTGTTCAATATGTCATACAATTGTCTAAACAGTTACAAGATCTGCGAAAAGCTCAACAAGATGTTCGACCAGTATCAGCAATTGGTCCAGCTCATGAGCTGCAGCCTGGAGACTATGTTATGATAATAAGTTTTTACGCTCTGGTTCCCTTACAGATTGATGGGATGGTCCTTGGCAAGTACTGCTGACTACAGATACAGCTATAAAAGTTGCTGAGAAGGACACCTGGATTCATGGCTCCCACTGTAAAAAGGTCAGAGATCCGAGCCTAAAGGGACAACTGAAAGACTCAAACTCAAATGCTGATGCAGAGACTGAACTATATTTGAGAGAACTCTTTAATCAAGATGGAGTTGATTGCTTATCACCGATTGCAGGCATATAAACTGATGCAAAGAAGAACATTTAACATGGTGGTCTGTGTGTTGGGTTTCATCATGATTATTTCAGTTGCAGGACTGATTTATGCTGGGGAGAGAGCGAGCGAGGGTCCATGGTCTGGTTACTACACATCCATTAGCGTGGATGATGGAGTTCATTCTAATAAGTCCCTTCCTTCCTCTTTTCTAAGCAGGAAAACAAGAGAGTTAAATGACCGGTGTCAGGAGGCTGATTTACCATCTGTGACAAGATGCATTTGTGATTACTGTACTAAACCACCGGAGGAAAGATGCATATTGTGGTGTATGGACAATATTGGTTATTATTCACAGGAATATCCCATTCAGCAATATCATTCATTGTTGGGTAAGGTATTGAATGTTACCAATTGTTGGATGTGTACCAGAACTCCATTGTTAAGTCAAAATATGCCATTGACACCAGTACCAGCCTTTCACTCAGAAATTACTAAAATACATGACGTAGATTGTGAAGACTGTCTTGCAAAAAAAAATGTGGTCAAAAGGTATAATTTGACAAAACCTCCAGTAATTACATTGGCACCTCATGTAAGTGAACATTTTCCTTTTTGTTTTGAGAAAACAATTGTTGAGATGCAACAAGGTTTACCACAAGTTTGGACAACTGCAGGACTGTATAATGTTCCTAGGCCTGAAAATCCAATACAGCTAGGAAAAGTTGAAACAGGGTATTGCGATAAGATCATTACAATGCCTAGGCCTTATGCTCCTCAATGTAAACAGTTCTGTAAGGAAAGTTTTCTGAAACCAAACTGTTTAGCATGTAGCGTCGATTTGATTATACACTTCTAACTAGGAAACCGAGAAATACAGAGAATAATGAGACAGAGAAAACCAGTGAACAAGAGGGTGAGGAAAATGAGAAAGTTCGAGAAAGTGTGGAAGGTCATATAGGTCAGATGCGAGGTGAGGAAGAAAGTAAAATAGGAAGTGCACCAAAACCAGAAGAGTTTCAGACATGTCATTTGGGAATGATGGTTACAGCTACTGTCTTAATGTTTGATGTTCCTTTCCTACTGCCAAATGATCTCTATTATATATGTGGGAAATATGCTTACAAATGGTTACCTATTAATTCTGAAGGGATTTGTTATTTGGGTCGAGTGATACCACAATTTTATGCCATAACTCATGATGATTTGCAAAAAGTTCTTTTGCAGGATACCAACTTTGGACGTTCTAAAAGAGACATTGTTCCTGTGACTAAAAGGTATATCCCTTTAATACATTTATCAGTGAAACATCATATTGGTACAGCCTTTGCTAACTTTCTTACCTCTGGTAATTGGGGATATTTGGAAAATCAACAAGAGATTACTGATCTGATCTGGTTTATGGACAATGTGACTGAACTTTATGATGAGACTTTCAGATATGTTGGACATGAATTAAAAGCATTTTGAAATTAACTATTGCAACATCGCTTAGTGCTGGACTATTTAACTGCACAAGCTGGATGATATTGTCTTACTCTTGAAACAAACCTTGGAGTTCATTGTTGCAATTATCTGACTAATGACACTACTGATCCAGAAGCTGTTATTACTAACTACATGAATGAGGCTCATGATATGAAGGAAAAATTTTGATACATGCATTATGATAAAGAGTCAGAGAATGATTCATGGTGGTCATGGTTAGATCCAAGTAAATGGATTTCAGGATTTGGAAAATGGTTTACCAATTTGTTTTATGCTCTGACAAAGTTCATTCTTGCCATTGTAGTCTTGATCCTTTTTATCTAAGCAGTCTACCGATGTGGCCTATGTTGCATTCAAAGGGCTACTCAGAGAGGTAGTTACAGAATGAAAGACGCAGAAACACAATACAAAAGAGAGGCATCTAGGATAGAAATGCAGGAACTATATGTTCCAGCATAAGCTATAAATATGGCACATGCAGGATGTGCCTATTCAAAGGGTGGAGATTGTAGAAGTACAATTTAGTAGGACAACATCTAGTACAGGAAAAGATCATATAATTCAAAATATTGAGTTCCCCTGTCACTCTCAATAACACGAGGTAAACCATAAAGACATACAAATTCCTGCAAAATTTTCTTAGCAACAAATTGTGCTGTATCAGTGGATGTACACCATCCTTCAACCCACCCACTGAACATTCAAACACAAACCAACACGTACTTAAATCCTCTTGATTTAGGCAATTGGATATAATCAATTTGTAGTCTCTGGAATGGACCTGTGGAATTTGGCAAATGCTTTACCTTTGTAGGTACAATTTTCCCCACATTGTTCTTTAAACAAATTACACAACCTTGACATTTAGCCTTAGCCACTGATATGAATCCTGGAGCACACCAATAAGATTGGACAATATGGTTCATATTGTCTGCTCCCAAATGTACTAATCCATGAGCACCTTCTGCAAGAGCTGGTTGCAACACCTTTGGTGCAACTGGTTTTCCATCTACATCCACCCAAACACCATACTGGTTTATTACTTATCTTGACTAATATGTACACGCCATATGTGTTCGTATACTCATATACACATATATTCATATAATCTTATATCATATTCATATAAGAACTCACATATATATCATTTAATGCTAGAACCATTTGTCAGCCATGATGCTGAAGCACGACTTGAATATCATGGTTACTTTAAGAAAGACATTACCTAACTTGTTTTTCTGCAGAGTTAGGGAGTAAAAGGAACACATTAAGACCTTCCTTTTGCGCACTGCCTGACTTATTTACCAAATATAGAAGTTCGTCCCTCAGACGAGGATGTTGCAAATTGCACGTAGGCCATGGCTATTGTAATTCAAGGATGGGGAGTATTTCATCAAATTAGAGCAAGAATAAACTACTGTCTCAATCTTTTATGAATGTCTTATCAATTTATGCCAAAAGCCATCCAATGCTTGTATGCCTTAGAAGGAAAGAACTTTGTAAGTGGGGCGTGATAATGTGCAATGATTCAGCTAATGAAAGACAAGTGTATAAAAGATTTGGGACTTGTGTCCATCTTGGTTACTTGTGCACTGGCCCTGAGAGATGCACTTATGCTCTCAGTAAGATTACTTAATTAATTAATAAAATATACTTATTCTTAAGAATACCTGTTTCAGATCGATTACTCATTGGAGAAGCATACCTGATGTTCTGTTTATGGAAGGCTTAAACAGTATAAATGAAAAATAGGGGTGCACTCACCAGTCTTCACAAAAAAAATGTTCTTTATTCCATAGATCAAAGACTTCACAACATTAGAAGGATCCTACTAATGTTGTGAAGTCTTTGATCTATGGAATAAAGAACAATTTTTGTGAATGAAGACTGGTGAGTGCACACCTATTTTTTCATTTGTATAGAGAAGGACCTGGATGGTTCTTTTCTTTGGGTTGGACACCCCAGCAAATTATTACAACATGATGTTAGTGTGGACACATCTCTATTGTGTGTATATATATATTATATATATATATATATATATATAAAGATATATAAAAAAGAAAGACTTGGACTCACAAAAGTGTATAAAATGTATATGTTTAATAAAGTCCAAGGGAATTAAACTCCAACAGTTATTCATAAAGGTGCATAGGAAAAACCATATGAAGGATGGCAAAAAGCTCCTTGTCTAGATCCACACCACCTCATCCGATCTGAAATAAAATAAATGACAAAGGTGCCTCCTAGTGCAATAAAGTACAAATGCCACCAATGTGAACTGAATACAACTAATAAGTGGACCTATACCAAATAAAAAAGTAAATAGGCTTATCTCAATGTCTTTCCACAGGTTAACACAAATTTGTCCACTGTATGGTTTTTCATAAATTTTAATGGTACCCCAAAAATATACACAAGATAAACACAAGCATATATAGTGAAATATATATATATATATATATATATATATATATATTATGGCTTCATTAGATATGATCTGAAATTTCTCAAAACCAACTGAATTTCTACCACTGAAACTCAAAAAATCAATGAAATTACAATCAATAAGGCTGATGCCTTAATGGAAATGTTCCTTGTGCAATACAGATATACTATGCCATCACACCCTGTGGTTAACTGCAGATTCAGCTATCTCACAGAGTGAAATTGCTGCCACTCACAAAATGCTGGAGCTGCTAATTCACAGAATTGTGTGCTCATTGGAATACTCTAATGCAGTCTATGCAACTGAGCAGAAGATAGAGCTGTGCAGATGGGATAAGAGTGGTGTTGATGGGGGAGACAGGGTAATGTGGATGGGTGAGACAGAAAGGCATGGAGAGGGGGAAAATTAAGCAGTACAAAGTGATGCAGATGGGTGGAGATCAGTGGTGCAGATCGGTGGGAGGAACAAAGTGATGCAGATGGGTAGAAAACAGTGGTGCACATTGCTGACAGCAGCATGCATGGGGTGAGACAGAGTGACATAGATGATGGTCATTTAGTGTGTATGAATGACCATCATCTAAAGATAAATCTGCAGATCACTCGATCTGCAGATATATCTTTCAGGTGTGTACCCACCTTTATAAATGGAGATCAGTCTCTGCCTGAGCTTGGGTGGTGCTGCTGCTGCTGAGATACTGAGGCATTTCCCCCTGCCCTCCACCTGGATACATGATCCAGACCGGTCTCCTCATCTTTCTGACCCGATGTGTCCTTGGACTCCACCATCTTCCTGGACCCGCCCTGACAGTAGTTTACATTTACTTCCCACAGAGAGCAGACAGTCACAGCTGGCACACAGCACTCACATCCACCCTGTGTTTCATACCTGAGGGCTCATTCAGCAGGGGGCTTCATCTCACAGCCTGTATGAAACTATTATCTACATGAAATACCATGTTTCCTTTCCTGCAGGTTGCTCTGTACTGGCCTACATGGTCTCCAGGAAGTGCAGGAGGGTCCCCTGGCTAGTGTACTGTACAGTACACAAGGGGATCCAGCTGTCTGAAATATCTGGTAGATGGCAACATAAATGTGCAGCAGGGAGGTAGCACTCGCAGCCTCTCGTATATGGACAGGAACATGACTTCCCCTGGGCAGACACAGGTGACTCAGCACAGTGGCATAATTCTGGGAAATCAACATCACACACAAAGGCAGCAGGAGTTTCAGTGTGAAGGATAGAAGTTGAAAGATGTGCAGCCACCTCTTCTTGTTGGTGCCTTAGTGCCCACTTTCTGCTATCCGCTGCTGCTGTGCCTCTTCAGTGCAGCCCACTGCTCCCAAATCCTGGGAGGTGTAGTTTCAGTAATTTCCCCCTGCGCTCTGCCTGGAGACATGATCCTGACCAGTCTCCTCTTACTGACCACTTCTGTGCAGTGGTGAGTCAGTGTGACAGCACGGGGGTGTGTGGCCGCTCTGCTGCTAGGCCTTGTACTGATATATATATATATATATATATATATGACAAAAATAGAATAGATCTGTGGTGCTGCTCCTTAAATTGTTCAGTCTCAAGGGTAGGTGGTACTACTGGAAGTATTTGTCCTCCTTCTAACAATATGTGTCTCTATACTCCTCTTTAGCAAGCAGGGGGCAGCTTTGTCCTTGAAAATGCCGATTGTTAGGTTGGATAATCTAGGAACAAAGGGGGGAACAAGGACTAGTGCCTGATAGTGTAGTAGTTAAAAATACCATGAATTAAATGTATATATATATTCATATGCACGTACCATAGATATACTTGTGTGTTAAGCATATAAGGAAATAATCCTTAGATCTCAGTCAAAAGGGTTCCACATCAGACGTGACCTTTAGCTTATCTTTCTTCACCCAGGAAATCACCGACCAGATAGCTACAACCTTATTGGAGCAGAATAATTTGCTTCCATAGTGTGGTATATTTTGTAAATATTCAGTTTTAATATACAAAAATACACATATCAGACACAAAACAAACAAGAAAAAGTAGCTTATCTTATAAGTCACAGTGATCAATTCCTGTTGGGGTACCTCCACATAGTTAGTATGAGTCCAATAAAAAGTCACATAAGGTAGGAATAGATGATGTATAGGAATGGTGTATCTAACCCAACATGTTTTGCCTCTCAGTAGGCTTCCTCAGGGGTCATCTCCCGGGAGGTGTAGTTTCAGTTATTTCCCCCTGCCCTCTGCCTGGAGACATGATCCAGACTGGTCTCCTCTTACTGACCCCTTCTGTGCAGTGGTGAGTCAGTTTAACAGCACCGGGGTGTATGGCCACTCCGTTGCTAGGCCTTGTACTGTTTATATATATATATATATATATATACAAACTGCAAGGAGGCGGCACTACTCAATATGTGAAAATCACTGCAATAAATACCTAAAATCCAGTGCCATCCATAGAGCTGTACACAAAGTACAAATAAGTTCTCATATATCCATGATGGTGGCCAGGGGCGGAATGAGGACTAAAAGTGGCCCTAGAGAAATTTCTGGAAGTGGCCTCACATGGGCGGCACCAAATCAACTGTAGGCGGAGTCCACAGCAAAGTAGGCGGGATTAGTATGTCACTATACCTTGATCACTGCAATCATTTCCCCAGAGAGGATGTTCGCCCCAATAGCCTTAGCACTGCACTGACTCTCCACCAGTCAACCAGTATTAGTCAAGCTTCTGGGATGCAGTAGTCCTGGAATCGAGAGGCAGCATTATAGTATCCCGATGAGACATTTTCTTATTATAGAGCACATTCTGGGGGACCTGCTCAGTTTTCAGTGATAAGTCCCTTACCGCCATGCTATTGCACTTAAGTGCAATCATTGCCTAAAATGTTCTCTGTCTCATTTTTCCCATTTAGTGGGATGACAGGGCTGCAGAGGATGAGTGGCCCGAATGACAGTTCAAGCCCCATAGCAATGGCTTCCCTTGAACCCAGGGCTGCCATAAGACATGAAGAGCCAAGTGCAAATAAAACAAAGTGCCCCCTACAACCACCTCAACCCCTGCCAATCCAGTGGATGCAGAGGTGTCCCATGGGGCCCTGGAACCCAGAGCAAGTGCATGTTATGATGCACCCTCATAGTGCCAATACACACCAGAAGCTCCTAAGATCTCACCAGATACCCCCAGAACTACCTAAATGCCCACAGACACCCCACATTCCCTATTCCTATTTATTGTTGTGTGTGTATATATATATATATATATATATATATATATAGTAACCTCCATCCTCTATACTGGTGTATGGATAAGGAGTATAACCAGCACACAGAGTAAATGCAAAAAAAAATTATGCACACAAAAAACGGGGAACAAGCCATCCATATGAAACACTATTGAAAACTTATCTGGAGTCATATGTTTAGCATGGTGGAGCAAAGCTCAAAACACCCCAGACTTCCATAGATTAGCAGTGAGCAGCACATATCCCGACAGCTGTTTTGTTATCACCTTTTTCAAGTCCCTTGAAAAAGGTGATAATGAAACAGCTGTCGGGCATTAAAAAATGCTGATGTAAGCCCCTCAGTGCTGTCTATATTTTCTGCTACATTGTTTGTATTCTAAAGGAGGCCACAAGGGCACAGTATGCCATTGGGATAATTAAAGTGCCGGACCAACTGGACATTTATAATATATATATATTTATATATATATATATATATATATATATATATAGAACAAGGGTACTGTTAATGGCGCTACACCAAGAATTATCTTTGTTTAAGTCCTTTAAAATGAATTCTTCCAAAAATACACTCCCCGTGTGACAGGTGGCCGCCAATTTTCTCCTGAGAGACTGTTGCTGTATTGTCTAAAATAGTAGTAGAGTATCTAAAAAAGGAGGTGAGAAAAGGCGCTCTCTGGTGTAGTATTTTAGAAATATTTGATTTCAAGATAAGTATTTCAAGTACCTTCATCAATTAAAAAACAGGCACATCAGGGGTCAGAGTGTGGAGCCAGCGTGTACTCGTTCTCAAAAAGAATCCCGGAATTGTCAGATAACTTTATCAAGTGTGCCCTCGGAATTCTGAAACAATCACTGGATGCAGCAGCGGCAGGGCGAGAGGTGGTGTGAGGAGGTTCCACCATTGAATGTACGGGGAGGAGCAGAACCAAAGTGATTGTTTCAGAATTCCGAGGGCACACTTGATAAAGTTATCTGTCGATTCTGGGATTCTTTTTGAGAACGAGTACACGCTGGCTCCACACTAAGACCCCTGATGTGCCTGTTTTTTAATTGATGAAGGTACTTGAAATACTTATCTTGAAAATTTAAATATTTCTAAAATACTACACCAGAGAGCGCCTTTTATCACCTCCTTTTTTAGATATATATATATCTATATATATATTATATATATATATATATATATATATACACAAATACATACATGCACATAAGTAACAAGTAAATATAACTATATATTTATACACATAGAAATAGAAATTTAAAATAAGTGCCAGAAAATTGTACTTACCTGGGTAGGAGATATATAGGTGGCAAAGGCACACATGGTGGAGGGGGGTTAGAGGCAGGAACATATGAGATGGGTAGGAGCTATATACAGTAGGTGGCAGAGGCACACATGGTGGAGGGGGGTTAGAGGCAGGAACACATGGGGTGGTTAGGAGCTATATAGGTGGCAGAGGCACACATGGTGGAGGGAGGTTTTCCGCAGGAACACATGGGGTGGGTAGGAGCTATATAGGTGGCAGAGGCACACATACAGTAGTGGAGGGAGGGGGGTTAGAGGCAGGCACACATGGGGTTTGTAGGACCTATATAGGTGGCAGAGGCACACATACAGTAGTGATGGGATGTGGGGTTAGAGGTAGGCACACATGGGGTGGGTAGGACTTATATAGTTGGCAGAGACACACTTGGTGGAGGGGGGTTAGAGAAGCAGGAACACATGGGGTTTGTAGGAGCTATATAGGTGGCAGAGGCATACATGATGGAGAGAGGGGGTTAGAGGCAGAAACACATGGGGTAGGTAGGACCTATACAGATGGCAGAGGCACACATTGTGGAGGGGGGTTAAAGGCAGGAACACATGGGGTGGGTAGGAGCTATATAGGTGGCAGAGGCACACATACAGTAGTGGAGGGAGGGGGGTTACAGGTGGCACACATGTGGTGGGTAGGACCTATATAGGTGGCAGAGGCACACATGTTGGAGGGAGGGGGGTTAGAGGCAGGCACACATGGGGTGGGTAGGGCCTATATAGGTGTCAGAGGCACACATGGTGGATGAGGGGGGTTAGAGGCAGGCACACATGGAGTGGGTAGGACCTATATAGGTGGCAGGGGCACACATGGTGGAAGGAGGGTGGTTAGAGTCAGGCACACATGGGGTGGGTAGGACCAATATAGGTGGCAGAGACACACATGGTGGAGGGAGGGGGGTAAGAGGCAGGCACACATGGAGTGGGTAGGACTAATATTGGTGGCAGAAGCACACATTTTGAAGAAAGGGGGGTTAGAGGCAGGAACACATGGGGTGGGCAGGACCTATACAGTTGGCAGAGGCTCACATGGTGGAGGGAGGTTAGAGGCACATGATCTGAGTCAGTGCCATTCATGCCTAGCACACAGTGAGAACAGTCAGTGGAAGCACTGAGCAGGGAGAAGGAGAAGGGAGGAGCTGTGTAGGAGACCCCCGGGTGGAGCAGCATGTAAAAGAGTCAGGAGATTAAGCTATGCTGCTGCGCTGCTGTTGGTCCAGAGACTGAAGAACCCCACAAGAGTGGGGGAGGGGAGCACAGCACACAAACCAATACTCCCACCTGAAACCCGATGGTAAAAGTCTGACAGATGGTCCAGGTGGCGCTGATGATCCTAGCAACTGCATCTTACTCACAGCCAGGCAGACATCACAGGCATACATCTGCCTGTGAGTGAGAATGAAGCAGGGTGCAGCCGCGATCATCAGCACCAGTGGGACCCTGTCAGTTTGTGCCCATACACTGGTACTTCCGGTGCCTCCTTACTCCCCTAAGCTCCACCTGTGACCTACCGCAGTGCTGCTGCCTTGTCAGTCTGTGGTAGGTGGTCTAATCACTTCCACACTGTCCGCGGCTCCCTCGTTGGATTTTTCGATTAGGGACCCTTGCTCCCAAGGGACTTAATGAACATCTTGGCTTACAATATTTCATTTGATGACTGGTGTTTATTGTGGTATCTGTATTCAGTTAGTATTGAACTTGTTAGGTATCTATGTCATTAATTACCCTTATTAGTGTCAATGTATTTATATTTATTTATATTTATTTATATATTTTTTTCTACTATCAATGACCTTTATGGTCAATATTTAGTCTATAGCATGTATTGTATAGTTGTGTGTGATATATTTTATGCGTAATGCTCATTTGTCCATATATTCTGTGTTGCCTTGCAGTACACACTGCAATATTATTTTTATTTATTATTCATTTTTATCTCATCTAGTTTTCTAATATGCATTAGTGCAGTTGTGTTTGTATTGTGATTAATTGTTATGTCACCTAGGTGATGGTCACATGATGTTGTGATGGTGAGGGGTCGCGCTTCCGGCTTGGGCGTCTGCATGCTGCATGGGTGCCACTTAAGGTAAGACGATTTCTGTTTTTCTTTAGCCAGAGGACAGTGCCGGTTGTTGGCACAGAAACGTTGCTGCTTGTGATGTCGCATTAAATCACTTTTTGAAGTACCCTGAGTGCTGCAATTCCATGCCTAGTATTCATCATTTTCTCTGTGGGAACCGGGCCATTTACCTGATACCAGGGAGAGACGGACCTATGGTGAATATATATATATATATATATATATATATATTAGAACCCTCCAGAAAATATTGCATTTGCCCCTGTCTACATAGGGTTGGTGTGACCCTGCCGAGGCTACATGTGGCTTGGTGGGGGCCCCCAAAAACTTAGTTGCCAAAGGGCCCCCACAAGCATTAAGCCAGCCCTGGTTGCAGCAGTTAATGGAAATACCTGAAAACTGTATTATATATACTATTAATGTCAAGCATCAGGAAATCTCATTTCTGACAATACTCATTACAAGTGACTTCTTTATGAAGCTACTGGAAAAAAAAGATTAAAAATATTTGTTTTATATTGTAAACTGCTATTTACAATCTAAGGGCTGTGTGATGGATTAAAATGTGGCTTCATAATGGAAGAAAAATTATTTTTCAAATACCATCATTAGTAAATACAGTATATTCTAATATACGCAAGGTTTATATATAACCTGTCTATAATGTGATGTGGCAGCAACCAGGAACTCTCCAAGATCATTCAACAGCATAATGGATCTAACAACCCAGTGAAATTCACATATCATTGGGGTCCATCATACTGCAGCATCAAATTCAACAACAACAGAGAGGCCACATCTGCATAGACATAAACAGTACAAGCATGTCCTCATACACTAAACCAAAAACTAAATCAGGTGCTAAAAATATGTATTTATAGTCACTAATTGAATAGATGTGAGTCCCTATTACAAAAAAAGCAGCTCCTAAAAGGGACTTTGCAATCACCACTTATAGAACTAAATAATTATAATAAATTGTATTGTAAAAAGAGCATATATATATATATATATATATATAAAATTGACACAAATGCTCAATTCATGGCAAATTGTCCTCCCTGACGTGACACTTCACAGGTGACTCAGTCATGACCAGCATCTTTCTCAATTAACATAAATAAAAAAACTGGAATCAACAAAACTACTTTGCTAGATTGCACTGGTTAATTTAATGTGGGACATTTGTACATCTGTGTGCGACTGAGCCTGAAACTGTGTGAAAATTGCTATGATGCAGCAGCATTTTTTCTCCTGCTAAATTCTGTAGTGCTTCATCTGCAATTTTGTACTTGTTTAAAACTAATTCCTGAGTTGTTAAAGTCATAGCCAAAATGTCTGTAGTACACATTGAGTGGTGATCGGTTGTGTCTGCTGTGTGAATAAGATGCAAAATTTAAAGAAAAATACAGTATGCTGCTCCTCTGCACAGATCATCACAATATCCTGTGTATCAATAGCCACCATCCCATTCCACTTAAATGTGTTCTTCCTTACTCTTGGATGTTGAGAGTCCATAGAATTATTAGCAATCCAACACAATTGGAGTCTGATTTCAATCTAATAATGAAAAATTATTTAAGCAGAGCGCATTGGCTAAGAGAGACAGGGGCTCGGCTCTCTCAGCCAATGAATGTTCTCCCCATTGTTTTCAATGTGAGATTCTTCTGGCTAGTGGTCATTCGGGTAGTAGTACATGTCACTACTAAGTCTATGGGCTCCACAATTCGTGTTTTTTTATTTTAATGTGGTAGGTGAGTATATATTTTTTTGTTACAACGATTGTGGATGCTACTGGACAAGAGGACAGAATGGCTACAGTGAGTGAAGGTAAATATTGTTGTGAGTGGGTGTGTGAATGGGTGTGTGTTTGAATGTGAAATAAAATAATACAATTTTCAGTGTCTATGCCTTGTCTTTTTTTGACTATATATTTTACAGGAAAACTACAGGACCAGAGGGCCCTTAATGCCTTACATGATGGTACTTGTAGATCTCTAAGTACTGACATATTTGGCAGGCTTCCAGGGACCTATAGTCCTCCTGAAAGAGACAATAGTATTTTTTCTATCTGTAATACCATAATCTCGGCACCTACCACAACCAGTGGTGTTGTGCATACCCCAGGGCTATCAGCCTAGACTTTGGGTGTCCCTGGGAGAGGGTCCCCTTTATAGGGGGACCTTTCTTGAGGAATCCCCAGCCTTGGCTGACTAGCAAGTGATTCTGAATGTTTCGACTGGGGCTACCATTGTAATTGTATCCCCTGGATGTGGCATTATATCCCCACGATAAAGAGCCTGGTGTTGGTCATGTAAAATATGGGGGACCCTAACATCAATTTTCCCAATATTTTCACACCAGCACCAGCTCAGTAGCCCAGTGCCAGTTGTTTAAAATATGGAGGACCCCTATTTTTTTCTCATCCCATATTTTCACAACCTGAACCGGCTCAAAAAATCCCAGTTCTGGTTGAGCTTTGGGGGTTACACATTTTTTTTGCAATTTTTAACCCATTAATTACTTTTACACACACAGAAGCACTGCACAGATCTGTACAGGCTTCTTCAAATATGCTGTGAGTGGTCAAAATTGATTTCAATTTACCGGAAACAAATGTTATAGAGGTTAGCAATACTGTAGGAACAAAAACATGCCCAGATTATGTGATTTTAGCTGTTTTTATAAAAAAAAATTACAAAATACAGATCCAAAGCTAAAATCAAAACACATGTTGGCAATTTTGGCAAAACCAAAACTTAACAATGAATTAGAACCATAACCAAAAAAACAAAACATGGTTGTCAGTGCACATCTCTAATACCTAGTTACAGCTCTGCTTGGTGAAACTAGAGATGAACAGTCTGGTTTTAGCTCAGATCTTCCCACCAAGTTCAGATCTCAGAATGATACAAAATATCTTTCTTCATGCACAAAACATAATTTTTGTCCTTGATAGATGACATTTTGCCTCATTCTGAGCTAGACAGAAAGATCCAAGCCAAAACCGAACCGTTCATCTCTATTTAAATCTGGAGAAATCCTTTCACTGGGAATATCTCCTTATGTTAAATAGACTAACAGGTTAACATCCAGCCCATTACCCACCATTTATGAGGTGCTGAAGACACAAAAAATACAGAAATAAAGTATGCAGTTTGATTGTAATAAAAAAAAATCATCATTGATACATTGCACACAATTTTGTTTTTAATGCCAATAACTAATTCATTCTCACTGCATAATTACTATCATTTATGAAATCACATAGCACATATACAGTAACGGTATAGAAATGCCTATATGAAAAAAAGGGCCTGATTCAGAGCCGCTCATAAGTGGCCGCTCATTTGCTCTGAGCGATGTTTGCCCAACTGTGCATGCGTACGGATCGTTATACACATGCGCGAACCAGTCAGTGCGGTCGAAAATCATGTGCTCGCAAAATAGCGAATGCCTGATAATTTGAGTGACAGGAGGAGGCGTATGTGGGTGGTAACGGGGGAAGGTTCTTGAAAACGGGGAGTGGAGATCCGAACGCAGGCGTGCATAAAGGTCAAAACGGGCGTTTTAAGGGTGTGCATAATTAAAACAGCAGCGTCATTGACCATGTCACTGGGTTATTTTATAGCCAGAACTGCTCGCAAAATTGTGATAGCAAAAACCAACCCCAAGAACAGCGAGCAGTTCATACCCTGGTCGATGTACTCGATTAATCTAATAAATAGCAGACATGATGTAGGATGCGAGTGGCCAGGGGGCGTATTTTTTCAAAAAACGACCGCAAGTTTTGTTTGCTCATTCAGACCTAGAGGCGTGAACAGACCTCATAGAGCGAATGGATGATTTGAATAGCCACCCCTATTTTCTGGACAAGCGAGCGCTAATTGCGTCCGGCTCTGAATCAGGCCCAAAGTTTGTTAAAGAAATGTTACAACTTTCTCACAAAATATTCAGATTAAACCATGGAAATGATTTAAATTGCATTTAACATAGTCATCTGCAGAACTAGTCATGGTGAGTTGAAATCAAGACTTTTAAAACAGTAGGGGACATTGAGAATATAGTACCATTCTGTGTAATTTTGTTTAGTATGTTTTTTTTTATGTATTTCTGCAGTCATTAGCATAAACTTTAGAGATAATAAGGTTTTTCTTTCCTTTTTTTCCTCAGTGGGCACAGATCACAGACACTTACAGAATGCTGAGTATGTATTTATCCAATTACTGTAAACTTCAGCATTTTTAAAACACTTTTCTCTAGTTACTTCGTAAAACAATTAGAACATTCATTTTAAGACAGCTTATGTCTGTCACCTTGTTTTGGTATTTCACAGGAATTTATGCAAAGTATTAATATTAAATGTATTTATAAATATGTTTATTTACATTGTTGCTGGAAATTGGATAATTAATGTGTGCCCTACAGCAGAAGAACTTCAACAAATGGCTAACATAACAAAACATGCTTTAAATCAAGTGAGAAGCTTCATAATATGTTAATCACAACTAAGGGTAATTTAAACCTTCATCTCTAGGACCCATTTTTTCTGGAATAGCTAGGCTATATTTTTTCACAAGTTTATTTTATTCTTTTTATTTTATCAAGGGAGTCTTTTTTAAATATCCCCTACTACAGTGTCAGACAGGTGTCTTTAAAATATTTTAAAGTCTGCAGCATAGCCGACATATACAGGATAAATAAAAGTAGTACTATCTGCACTATATAAACCTGTTTGCATAGTGGTTCCATTTATTTTTATGTCAGTGTAGAAATAATTGTGATTCACAAAATAGGGCCTGATTCATAACGGATCACAATTGCAACCACGTACTGTACACAGATCAGCTGAAGGTGCATACTGCGCATGTGTATGCACCGCAGTGTGGGTGCGCAGGTTAGCATTGCAAATAGAAAGCAATCACAGAGTGAGTGATGGGACGTCATCATATGGGGGTGGTGGTGGTGGGGTGGTTGGAGAAATGCAGGCGTGCCTGTCGATTTGAATGCCGCTACATGGTCGTGCATAAATTAGCCAATGCAATGGCATACGTAGCTTAAGTACTCACTATGGGCCTGATTTAGCATGCAATGCAAGTCTGTATATGCAGGCACCTGGCTGCTGCGAAAATATGCTAATGAATGCATTCACAATGCTGCCGCTGCACAATAGACATCTAAAAATTATCCAAAAGGAGAAAAGGATCAGAGGACTCGGTTTGTGAATTCTCCTAGTATCTAGGTACTCAAAGTTAAAGATGTATAATACATTACTTTTAATAAGGATGCTTATAAAATTAATCTATATGATTACTGGCAATAATAAATTACACACAAACAGTAAAAGACACACATAGAAAATAGAACATTAATTGAAGCTGATGTCTTGCATTTGTCACAAATAAGTTACATATTGTACACATCTATGCTCATAATGGCATTCAATAGGAATTGTGAGCATTGCAGGTGGCAGAAAAAAATATGGATTCTATATTTATCTTTTCATCTGAAAACCATCAGACACTTCATAGTGATAAACTTCAATGGTGAATTTGTATCTCAGGTGGTTATCATCAAAAATATACATTTCATCTTTGTTCATCATATATCCACATTTCAGAACCTGCCATCAACATCAATGGTGGTCATCAAGGAGTCGTTCAAATTTTAATATAAACAGAAATTATTTCTCCTGTCTTTTATGCCAACAGAAACTTCTAAATCCCATTGGGTCAGGGAATATAGACAGTTTGTCACCAAAGCGGGATGTTTTTACAATAATATAAACAATTCACAGCAAACGCTGTTCTAGATCACATTGGATCTGCAGAAAATTAGAATATAGACAGTTTGTTACCAAATCAAAATATTTCTCAACAATAATAAGAACAATTCACAGCTAACGCTGTTTTTTGAAAAAAAATATGCATAAAAAACAATCTGCAGTTTACAGTAGTGGAATTAATTCTGGACACTTTCAATAAAAAAAATTTTATTTGATATTTATGCAGAAAATGCATATTCTGCTATACCAAATCAATACTTTCATGTTTTTATTTTACTCTATGATGTTTCTACTTAATATTTTAACATGATTTGTCAGAGAGAGAGATAGAAGAAACAGAGAGAAGGGGATGGAGAGATAGAGTTGGTGAAAGAAAAGAGAGAGAGAGAAGGTTTTGAAATACACTTACCAGCCACTGTCAGTGGTGAAGATGCAGGCTGTCACCAGTCACAGTAGGCAGCAGACTGACAGGATCCAGGAACAGGTCCCACACAGCATCCATGCAGGCTCATGTGCTTTGTTCAGCACTCAATTCTTCCAGACTGTGGCAGTATTTGCAATCAATCCTCAAAGCTTGTTGCAGCTCTTGTCAAAGTGTGAATAACTACTAAAATGGCTTTGAATTCCTCAAAACGTGTTGACTGGTCACCTGGGAAGAGAGGAAAAGTCATGACGCTTTGTGAGGAAGGGTATACCTACAAAGAAATTGTGAAGAGGTTGGGCGGTGGGGCAACAAGTCAATTGTAAGGAAACTCTGCATAAGTGTTGCTAGCAGTGAATTGACAAAATCAGCCACAAGAACTGTGAGAGAGCCCACACTTACAAACAATAAGAGTGCAGAATCTGTCATCAGGCCATGCAGTTGAAGGTCTGCAGAAGCCATCAACAACATAATGAAAACTTCCGGTGTCCAAGTTTGTGACCGAACCATACGAAAAAAACATTGTGACAATGGTTTGCGAGCTAGGACCCTGAGAAACAAGCCGTATCTAAACCAGAAACAGAGGCAGAAATGTATAGATTGGGCTCTGGCACACAAGGAGTGGACAGAAAAAGACTGGGACAAGATTATTTAGAGCGTCGGGACCAAAATCAGCATTTTCGAGAGTGATGGAGTGAAATTTGTTTGGCGTCGGCCTGGGGAAGATCTTTTGTCCGAGTGCACCACGGCAACTGTGAAGCACCCAGTGAGTGTGATGGTGTTGGGCAGCATGGCCAGCCATGGTGTTAGATGTTTTGCTGTCATTGATGGCAATATCAATGCCAAAAAGCATCAAGAAGCAGTGCTGGAGGTGAAACTGTTGCCCACAATCGAGAATTTGTTCGAAGGTCACCCACGGAAGTGTATCTTTCAGCAGTATGGAGCACCATGCCACATCGCCAACAGTACCATGAAGTGGTTCGGTGATCACCAAATCACTGTCTTGCCTTGGCCAGGAAAAAGTGTGGATTTAAATCCAATAGAAAATCTTCCATCAAGGCTTAAAGTGACGATATCACAAAAAAATCCAAGTAACAAGAGAGAGCTGATCTAAGCCATAATCCAGGCCTGGTACTACGTGATTTCACCTGAAGTTCTGGGATGCTTGGTTCACGCGATGCCTCGTTGAATCAAAGCTGTTCTTAAAAACAGAGGATATCCAACAAAATATTAATTTTGTGTATTGCTGAAATTGCATATTTTTTTTCCATAATAAAAGCATACTTGTAAAACTGTGGTTTTTCTGAATTTTTCACTGGAAATTTGACAAATGACAACTTAAAAATAAATAGTAATGATTATACTCACATATACTTCAATTGGAATATAAATTATAAGTGATTATAATGTAAAAATAATGGCAACGATAAATTTTCAAAATATCCTAAAAGTGTCCAGAATTAATTCCACTAGTGTATGCTGTTAGAACTTATCACAGCTAATCACTCCATTCATTCTGAATCAATGTCTCTCAGATGTTAGGGAGGTTTTTATCATAAATCTTATTCCTCCCTATGTAGCATCTCCGTATTATATGGTATGCAGTTACCAAGCATAAATAAATCACAAAAAAAACAAATAAATATAAACAAAGTGACCTTCAATCAAAACTCACATCTAAAGAATCATATATATCTCATATCGACATGATTATATGTACATGTGCATATGGTACTCAATAAAGATATATATATATATATATATATATATATCCAAGAGGTAATGGTGAGTGTATTATACAATGGATTAGTACCTAATGAATATAGGAATTTACTACCTCATGGGGCTCATCTTCTCTGCTTTTCCCCATCTTGCCATAGGTATAGGGCGGGGAATAAGAGTCAAAGTTGTCCCTGTAGTAACAGAAGAAAGAAAAGAGAGGTATCTAACAACAGGGGTCCATGGTCATTGGCACTGTTGTTATGAGCATTGCAGTGCAGAGCAGGCCATGCCTCGCTGGGGCAATTTAACCAGGTGGAGAAGTTGAAGTATCAGAGTGTAAATTGTTTCAGAAGAGATAACAGCTTGGTCCTGCAGCATGGCTCTGATGCTGCAGTGTCTCCTGTGTGTATGCCACGAGCAGAGCCCAGCCCTGTTGGAAGGGAAGTCAGCTGACGCGGGTCATGTGTGTGCTCCTTGTGGCCCACTCAAAGCCTCTGACGTACGTTTCACAGAGTAGCCCTGGCTTTACCTGGTTCTTAGTAATTAATAAATGTGGGTGAATATCTTATCTGCCTCCTCTGTTGGTTGATTGGAAGCATCCTCTGTTAGTTGATTGGCAGTCTTTCTAGCCAATCATATTGCTAATCTCCATTTGAGCCAAACAATGTCCATAATACAGTAAGTGTTTGGCAGCCATGTCAGCCAATCATTTTGTAGGCTTAGAGAAACAGGCAAAATAGTGACTATTGTGATGGTTTAGATTAAGTTGGAACAGACAGGTAAATGACAAAGAGCTGTTATGTTTTGAAGTTTGTATATAAATAAAAATGTAGTCTAATTCAAACTCACTGATTTAAAAAAATATATATTAATGGTTCATATTGGTTAAATAACAAGGTTTTATTAGATACAATCCTTATATGTAATAGTAATCCCCCAAATAGATATATTGTAAAGTCATAATTTCATAATAACATAAATATCAAAAGTTACCTCAGTTTATATTCTGTATAGTTGTATCAAGTGAGACAAAACAGTTAATTAATAATGTGCTATCAGTACTAATATTTATTATTATTTTTATTTTGCATTTTTTATTGTTTACTTTTTCATTTACAATGTGACATCATCAGCACATTTTTCTCATTTAGTCCACATTGATATCAGGGAATAGGCAGATCACTCCTGAAGTACATTATTTGTGATCCTTAGTGTGTTATGCTAAAGTTCTTGAGGGTCCCATTCCCAGCAAAATGGATGGACTCTGATATATTAAGCACAGTAAATTAAAGAAAAAGTAAATGTCAGAAGTAAAAATATCTTAGTGGGAAACTTCAAATGTCAAATCTTATAGACGGCTGTGTGTGCAGGTCTTATTAACAATTGTGTAATGTAATACACACCAGACAAAAAACATATGGGGGACTAACCAGAAAGGTAACTGGTGAATAGCATCTAAGTAGATGGGGGACTGACTAGAGAGGTAGAGAGGAGAGTTTTAGATAACATCTGAGTAGACCCTTCTATGTATGCTGAAGTGAAGTAAGTATTGATCGCTTGCTACCATCAATACCAATGATAGCCAAATTATTATTGTGATTAAAGAAGATTATAAACATAATTTTAAATTGTTGACAAATAACCAAAATGTGATATATGAAGTATATATGATACCTATAAATTGGTACATTATATTGAGGTATCAGATATTATTGTGTGACCCTATTTATGCGATCATCTCCATTCATGGTGAAGGGTGTAAAGGTGAAAATTAGTGAAGTGAATTGATCTTAAAATGGAATGATTGGAAATTGGTTTGATAAAAATGATATAGTTCCAGTGAAAAAATATAATATATGTGCCTGGTGAAGATATATGTGCATACATGATCTGGATGTGAAGATAAAATAATATAATGTTGTAATTTTACATTGTTGTGTCTGTGTGATTATTCATCTAATAGTGCAAAAACACTGCAGATCTGGGTCTGTCAAAAGGATTGACCAGTATTTTTGTAATGCATCTTTCACCATCCTCCATTCCTGGCAAATATTGGCCAATGAATCTCACATTGTTGCTTCTACCTATCAATATGGCTTAAAGGTCTCTACTCCTTTTTGATAGAAATGTTGCTGTATCCCCTCTCTTTCAGCCTTTTGGCTAGATCTTGACTCTGTGATAGATATTGTGTACTAGAGCACTTGTATTTCATTCACAAAAACTCCCCCTTGGGAATTTTTTCTATTTTGGGGGGGGAATGGAAACTTGTCTGGTGTAATAGAGAGTTTGTGGAGGTTTGTTTTCTGTATAGGTCAGTAGATATCATGCCTTCTTCATTTTTGAAGGTCATGAGATCCAAAAATGGCACCCTCTCCTGGCTGATGCAATGTGTCAAATGGATGTTGAGCACATTGTTGTCAGATGTTCTATGAAGAGCAGGAGCAGTTGTATTTCTCCTCCCCAAATCATCAGGATGTCATCAATATACCTGATCCACATGATGACATCCAATGTGAGATCATCAATTTTTTCTTGAAACAGTCTCCCGTTCCCCCCACCCAAGGAAAATGTTTGCATGTGTGGGTGCACATGCATCCCCCATTGCTGCACTACTAGTCTGCAGGTAATATTTATCATTGAATGTAAAAACAAGTGTAGTGAAGATCAAATTCTAAAAGTTTGGCTAGGAAAGTGTGGAGGTCTTCCTCACTTTTCATATTCATAAAATACCTGACAGCCTCCATTCCATCTTTGTGACTAATGCTCGTGTAAAGAGCCTCAAAATCACGAGTAACCAAGTATTGTTTATCCTATCCTCAAGTTTGATGTCTTGTAATTTATGAAGTGCGTCAGTGGTTTCCATCTCAAATAATGGTAGGCAAACTACATAGTGTCTGAGATGAAGATCAATAAAGATGATTGCTAGTTCCATCAGTCCCCCAATCCCAGAGACTATGGGTCTCTTTGGTGGTGTTTCAATATTTTCATGTACCTTAAGTAACATATAAAATGTTGCAATTCTGGGATTCTGAACTTTAAGGTATTCATACTCCTGGAGGGTAATGACATTTCTTTTTGTGGCTCTGTCTATGATCTGATTATATTTGATCTTAAAGTTGTCAAGGGGGTTAAGAAGAATCCTTTGACAGCAGGACTGATTGTCCAGCTGTCAGTATGCTTGTTCAATATATTTTGCTCTTGTCCAGATTACCACCTTCCCCCCTTTATCTGAAGGTTTAATCAGAACAGCATGCCATTCTTGAATTTCTCTGATGGCATTCCTCTCTCTAGAGGTCAGGTTAGTACTATTGGATGCTCTCCTTTGATATTGGTTTATATTTTCAAATTCCTCTGAGACGAGTTTCAAAAACACTTTCACCTCTCGGCAAATGTGGTCCTATGGGAATAATGTAGATTTTTTTCTACAGATTGGTCTCTTGGTCACATCCCATGTGCTGTTTGGCTCTGTTTTATTCTCCTGTGCGAGTTCCTGGAGAGCAAGAATGGCTTCAGGTCCAATATTGCAAGGTCTATAGTATATCTGAAGGTAAAGTAGCAGAATATAATGGTAGATTCTCAGTGTTTATCTCACTTTGGTGTCCAGGATTGGCTATAGTTTCACTCCACATGGGTACTGGATTCATCTGGGAGGTTGTTTCTGAGCCCAAGAGAGTGGGCATAGAAGAGTTTGTTCATTGTTCCTCAGTAAGTTGTATGGGGTTTTACAGATTTTCTTCTTCCTATTCCTTTCCATTTATGGTGTAGAATTTTTTCACTAACAACTTCCTTCCAAAAAGTTGTAGATCTTTCTCACATGAGAAACGATTGAAGAATTGTGTGGGGGAGGAGAGTCCTTTGCTAAGAACAGTTTTCTGGTCATTAGTTAGTAAGTGATCTAAAAGATTTATGACTTTAATGGTGAATGATGCTATAATGGTCTTCTTGTCATCCTTGTTTGGTAATGGGGTACTAGGGGCTCCCATTGTTGGTGCCCCCTCTTTTTAATACTCCTCCATGTTTTCCTCTTGTGGGGCATCTCCTGTTCCTCCCTCATTGAGGATCCTCTAAAAAATTATTGTAATTCAGGTTGATGTTAGATTCTGATCTAGACTGTGTACTGAATCCAGAGTAATCAGGAGTATCCTCTGTTTCTGAAGATTAAATTTCTGAAGAGGTGTCTTGTTCATTCTGTTTGAAGCGGGTTTTTCTCAATGTAATTTTGTGCCATTTGAAGATCCTTCATGAGGCAAACTTTCTTTTATCCCAGGAAAATTTGTTTTGTTTACGTTCTTTTATTGTCTGCTCATAAATCTTAAGATCTTGTTTGTTTTTCTCAAAGCACTATTGAAATTGTGCATTCTTCTCCAATTTCTCCAGTTTGTTACAGAGTTCTTCATAGTCTCTCCCATATTCTTCCAAAATGAGGTTATTGTGTTTCATCAATATGTTCATATGATCTTGGGAACATTTCTGCAGACTTGTTTCCCACTCCTGTTCAAGTTTTCACATGCTAATTTGAAAGCTTGGAAAATTTTGGGCCTTAGGCCTCTTGGGGAAATCTTGTTCTTCATATAATTATCCAGAGTGGTCAGATCCCAGTTTGTCCAGATTTGTTTCTGTAAAGTACAGTATATTGTAGTTTATGAAAGCCCTCCTCCCAATCGGTATGAAATTCTGAGTCCAATATACTACTGAGAAAGATATCATCCATTTAGTAGGCTAAATATTCGCTTTCCCTCGGAGATCACATATAGGGATTCATTTAGTTGCTTATATATCAGTATAATACTACTAATACTGCTAGTCTTAAAGTTACAGCCCAAATGTAAATCTACTTTATGACTTGCTGTTCTTCCTGTGTGGTCATGGACCCCTTTTTTCTGTGACAATATGCAGACACTCAGCACTACATAATGCTGCCCCCTTACCATTACTCACATCCACAATACTATGCTATACTGTGTAAACATCGGTATCATCGAGAACCATCAAACCCACTTGCACAATAGTGATTGACCTGACCTCACTCAGGATTTTAGCTGCTTCCCATGTGCATCTAGTACTCAAGCTACATCTTCTTACACAGGGGCTTAATTATGCATGAAACTTTAATGACATTCAAACACACAGGCATGACTACATTTTTCTGATCACCCCCCATCACCACCCACAAATAGCCACTTCCTGTCAATCTCTTTATAAGGGGACTGCGTGGTCATTGCCTTTGCTCCCGATCACAGTGGACTGTTTGCACATGTGCAATGAGACTTATATGCATGCACAGAATGCAAACATCGGCTGGGTGCATGCACCTTTGCACTTGTGTTCCTTGCTGAATCTGGCCCTGTGTGTGACAAGACTTGCAATATCTAAGACAGAGAGTTTGGGGGGTGGCTCTAGACTTCACACCCTAATAGTAATGAAAGGTGCTATTATGCAAAGCTTTTAAAATAATATTCACAGGAAAAGATATTGCTGATGCACCATGTGATCATTACTTTTCAAATTTGAATGTACATTGTAATTATATATCATATCAGAGGTAGTTTGCATATAGTTGGCCAATAATACGGGCCTGCCCACCAATGTCAAGGTCACCTCATCGAGCAGGTCCCTAACACTCTGGGGTTCACATCACCCCAAAAAACAGGCCAGTCAAAGACCCCAACCGGGCATCACAGGAAAAAAGGGTGACTGTGAAGTGTTATAAAGTATCAGGTGTGTGACGGTAGCTAATGATTGTTGAAATAGTTACAAAATTAAAAAATGTGTGAAAAAAAAATCATGAATAATAATCAAATGTAAAGAGTGATATAAAAAGTGACTATGTGTATTAGTGGCAATGCCCCCAGCCAGAACAGCCCAGAGGGCCCCACACCCAAATGCTCACCCCATATAAACTGACACTATATAAATATAAATAGGATTTACTTTGGATTATGTCTGTTACCAAGTGCAGTCAAATGCTAGTTCCTGGCTTAAAAACATATTGAAAGAAGTGGGGGAGGGGTGCCAATCTAGACTGAAGTAATCTCGGACTTCATTTTTGAGTATGGATAAACATAACATAGAGTTTTGGGACTGGCTCTAGACTGCACACCCTAATAGTAATGAAATGTGTTATCATGCTAAGATTTTAAAGTAATATGCACAGAAAAAGAAAATGCAGATGCACCATGCAATTATTACTGTTCAAATTTAAATGTACATGGTTTTTATTTATCATATTAGAGGCTGTTTGCATATCATTGGCCAATGATACAGACCTGCCTACCAATGTCAAGGTCACCTAACTGAGCAGGTTTGGGTCTTTTACTGTGCTGTTTTTTGGGGTGCCTACACCCCAGATGTGAACCCCAGATTTTTAGGGACCTGCTCATTGAGGTGACCTTGATGTTGGTAGGCAGTCCCATATCACTGGCCAATTATATGAAACTACCTCTGATTTAATATATAATTACAATGTACATTTCACTTTGAACAGCAATGATCGCATGGTGCATCTACAATTTATTTTCCTGTGCAAATTTCTAAGACAGGTTAGACCTGCTGTATTTCTGCAAATCATTGTGCAATTCGTACTTAACCATATTCCTTTACCACTGCAATATAATTAAGGAGATGGAGATTTTTTTACATGAAAGTTTATTTCCATGCAAGGGTTGCTGGATCAAAAAATTGCTCTAAAATAATGGTGCACTGCACTGTACATTAATTATATTGTGCTTCATTTAATATTGTATGCAAAAAAACAAAAACATTCTTTTACATATGAGCAAACATACTACATACTGCATTTTTACACATCTTTAATTAAGTTAAAATGCATGCCACTTTTTTATATTATTATTATTATTATTATTATTATTATTATTATTATTATATTTTCAAAACCGACAACATATTATGCAAGGGATCATAACACAAAAAATTACATACATTGACACGAATAATAAGTTACACATTTTTATATTTTTCTTCTTTGGTTTGATAGTATTAGCCAAAAATATTCACATGATTTATGTTCAAAAATAAAATTATTAGTAATTTACAGGAAATAAAAAGAAAATCAGTAATCCACCATTCCAATTCCTGACATGCATTGTAACGAAAATATTTATTTTAGGCAATAACAACAATCACAAACAGAATATACAAACACTTAAAATACCTAATACACCTAATAATTAGAGATGTGCATGGATCCCCTTGTTTTGTTTGTAATTCATCATCATATATTTGGTTTTGGTTTTGCCCATCTTTGTTTTGGATATGGATTGTTTTAAATACAATTGATTAAAACAACTAAAATCATGTAATGTGGGCCTTTTTTTTCCTACAGTATTACTAACCTCAATAACATGGAAAGCAAAATTGTAGTTATTATTATTAGTATTACTATTTTCATTATTATTTGTATAAAAGGCTGACATTGTGTCTTATTCAGAGTTGTTTACGCTCTGCAATAGCTACTGTGAAATTATGCTAATGCCACAGGAAATGTTGTGTAAATACAAAATATGACCTAATTCCGAGTTTTACATGTACCCAATGGTTTGCAAACAACTCCAGTGTTTGTAGACCTGCACATGCACAGGATCTGACAGGCTTTGGCGGTGGAGTGCGGGCAGCGTTGTTACATCATGCCGGATCCCTGTGTACTAACCCGGTCCGGCAGTGCTGGTCTGCAGCAGGGCAGTGGGTGGGGAATCCCCGATGCCTGCTGCTCTCTCCTTTGGCTTTCGGCATTTGGCTCCAATGTGTGGGCGTGACACCTCTTGGGGTACATGCTGACCTATAAGGAATTTAAAGTGCCAAACACACCATTAGGTGATGTCACAAAAGGTACCAAATTAAAACCTTGCCTATTTAAGGAAGTCCCTATGAGCACTCCTGTGCCAGAGTATAGGCTTCAAAACCTTACTCCAGAGTTCATATGTGTGACTTCATTACTCGCTCCTTACCCTGGCTTTGTCCATTACCCAATTTCATCTGCTCCCTGGTACTGCACTTGATATTTTGGTTTTGAACTTGGCTATCCTCTTTGACCGGCATACGTCTGCTCCCTTGTACCATCTTGTCCATTCTGACCCGGCCTGTAAATCTTCACCGCTCCATCCAGAGATCACTAGCACCTGTATTGGGGAACCTAGACTTAAGGCCGTGACCTGCATATCAGAAACAGCTAAGTCCATACCTCCTTTGCAAGTCCCTGGTGAACACTGTTAGCACACAGGACTGTGCGCCTCAGTTATAGGTTTTGCCAAATCTGTATATGGGGTTGCATCCATTACCTACCCGTGAGTTTTGACAAGCATCAAGCAGTGTCCTATAAAACCAGATGTGTAAGCTCTGTTTTCTGGGCATGCTTAAACCATTGGTTGAGTCCTTGTATGCAGCTTAACTTGCTTCAACTGTGTTAAAACACCTGACATCCTCAGTAACATGAAGGTTAATTAGATGACCAATATTCACTCAGAGTTGTCTGATGCTCAGTCTTTGGATGCAGCTGAGGATCACATAAGCCAGCAGGAGGCTTCTATGGGCCTGATTCTGAGTTGCAAACTGTGCTATAATATGCTAAACCACAGGAGGCATCAGATGTAAATATACACATTTTGCCAGCTTCTGTTATATGCTAATGTGTCAGAGGATTACTCTAGGTGAACATATTTTATGTAAGTAAAGTTCAGGTTACTCAGGATGGCTGGTGTTTTCACACAGCTGAAGACAGAGAAGCTTCATACAAGGACACAGCTACTGACACATCCTGATTTTTGGGATGTTGCCTGATGCTGTTCGGCCCCCAAAATGCTGCAGCCTGTCAATGTGGCTGCAGTATCCGCACACTGTAAGTGAATGAGCAGAAGGAGATCTGCACATGTGCAGCACAGATCCTGCATATGCGCACATCTTCAAACAACATAAATAAATTGGGTTTGCATACACTTCTGAATCAGGCCTTAGTATGCAAAGCAATTAATTGTGGGGTTAATGACACAAACTGTGCCAAAATAAGTTTATATTGTAATTTGTTATAGGCATATTTGGCTACTCTACCAGAACAGAAAATCATGTGATGCTCCCAGCCACCCGGAAAAGTTGGCAAATCTACTGGCTGGCCGCATATCCCAGGACCCACCTGGACCTCCCCGAAACTCCCTACATCTGTAGCAGTGGGGCCAATAATGCAAGTTGTGCTGAATAACATCTTTATGGCCCCACCCACTATTTCACAATGCTGGTAATCTCTGCATTGTATAGAGGGGGCAGGTCATGATGACACAATTGCATGGTCATTTTGCTGCTCCACCCCCATTTCAGCACCATGTCTCCCGCCATACCCCCTACATATATATTAATAGGTGGTGAATACTTAATGTACTGTATAATGTAGTGGAATAGTAATTGTAGCTGCTGCTTTAGATTAGTTTTACGCTAATGCAGCTGCTGCATCTTTGTAAACTGCTGCAAAAAAAATATATACAAATGTTGTAAACATTGAGGAATGTACTGAGACGCCCACCTGTGGCTTTGCAAATCCAAACATCTGCCTACAAAGATGCATTATTGGTTACAAATCCTGTCATCATTGGTCTTCTGAACAACCCTGTAGTCACGCAGAATGGACGCGTGTACAGAGAAGCCAGAGCCATGTGTACTGCATACTGAATTGTAGATGTAGGCTATAACACACCCTAAAACAGTCTCACTATGCCTTCATTCTTTGCCATCATTCATTACCTACCTTAATCACTCCCTGACTGTCAATCAGACAGTGAGTAAAATGCTGCTGTGCAGTGAAACTTTGATGTATGTGCAGTTTACCAATAATCACTCACCTGCAAAAATATCAGTATAGCCTTCAAATCTGAATCAGACCCATAGGGACTCATGTAATAAGGTGAGAGTTTAGAAAATGTGAGAGTAAGCTCTCACACTTTTTAAACTCAGCCAATGGAATAGAGTCAGACTTAAAAACTCTCATGACAAACTTGCATCTAGAATTTTTCCAATTTTGAAGATGCAACTCGACCAATGTAACAGTGTGAGAGTTTACTGATAAACTCACATGTTCTAAACCTTCACCCTATTACATTTGGCCAGTAGTGTACAATTTAGAGAGCATATCTAATAAAATTTTATAATTTTATTAACATCCAAAGATATATTAAGGTTTGGGTGTCCCTCAGATTAGCTAACTTTTAATTGTAAAGGGGGGGACCTACCAATAAAATTGTCAATAAGATATGGTTACGTGTCATTATTACAAAATAAATTGTGTAAATGCCTACAGCAGTACAAACATTTTAAACACATTGAAGTGCCCCCAGTTCACATTATGCCACACAGAAACCCCAGTGCTCACACTCTGGTGATGTAGCTATCTGCATGGGCTCCAGTGTGCGAGATCCCTTGGGAAATCTCCCAGTAACCCTGTTGTTAATCCAGCTCTATCAACAGCAAACAAGTTACCATTATGTATCACCAATTCTAGAGACATAACTAGCCACAGCACTACCTTCATGCCACAAATCCAAACAACCCACACCTTTAAACAAACCTCTAAAGGTTATCTAGCCCAACTCCAAAGAGTTCTTAGTCCACACTATGCATAATGGGAATCCTGGACTTTACCAAGCCATTACCACCACCACAAACTAACACAAAGCCAAAGACATCAGCTCACCCAAGACATCATCTCTCTAAAACTGCTGAGGCAGAATGGCAAACTAAACAAATCCAGAGCAAGACAAGACAGCCAGAATCATACACCAATCAGACAATAAACATACACAACTAAAGCAATGTAATCTTGCCCATATATAATAACCCTAACTAAACTACCACACCCAAGGCATGAAAACATATGCACAGCCATAGGCAGCTGGCCCTTTAAAACTGTCCCAAACATTATGCTAACTACTAGCCCAAAAACACAGCAATGGAAAAGAAATATGGAAGTGTACAGTGTTCTAGACACATCAGAATATCTCATTGCCCCACTGTGCAGTTCATCAAATCCACCAGCATGAAATTGTGACAGAAGCAGTCATGTACCACCCCAAACTGAAAAACTGGGTAAGGAGATGGGATGGAGGTGGTAAGGATGGGGAAGTGGGTTGACAATTAGCCTTGAGGTAAAACCTCAAAAAAACAAAGTTGCCAATAAAAATTCAAACCTCTCTCATAGGAAAAAAACTGAAATAATTTGAGACCACTGCACAGTAATATGATGGGAATCCCAAAGATCCTTGGTCATTTCACCATGGAAATGTCAGCTAGCACCTTTAGGTGCATCCATAAATAACTTGCCCTAAGGATGCCATTGCTGACAAAGCTAGCAAATAGACAAAAAGTAGAGTCTTGCATAACACTAGCCAGAAACCCGAAGACAGGCCACCATGCCAGAAAATACCAAAAGTGGAGCAGTAGGCAAAATTAATATGCACACCTCACTGATACACAAACAAAAAGGAGGGCAATAAGGAAGAAGTGTCCACAATCACACATAATTAAGTGAATACAACTATGCAAAACAAATCACTCCATAAGGAAATAAGCCCTAAAAACAGCACAATAACAAACTGAGGGTCACGTTTGAGATGCAAACAAGTGACAGAAGAAATAAAGAATAATACTTTATACCAGAATTTTCATTTTCTGACAATATGGCATTCCCAAATTTGGTGAAAGAAACTTGCCCTAGCAAATTTACATTTGAGATATGATCCAGACTCATTCATAATCATATGCACCCCTCTATCCCTGATATATATATATACGCTTGAATTTCCAACTGATGGAAGGAGGCACTCGCCACTTGAATAATAAAAATAATTTTTATTCATAGTCAGTTTTCACACTTGTTGGGATGCATCTGTATTCTGGTCAACGTTTCGGTCCCAAACAGGACCTTTATCAAGACCACATCCAAAAGATCATACACAGACATGGTAACAAAAAAACTCTGTGAAAGAAAAGAGAAAGAAACATATTGACATGTCTAATGGGCTCCCCAGGAGTAATTTAAGACTAGTAAGCCAAGCATAATGTATATAGCTTGCTAAGATCTGTGTGCAAATATACCTGTATACACAAAATTGTGTATACAATGTCTGTATACAGACATAGGAGAAAAACAAGTGCAGACATATTTATTAATTAAAAGTGGACATATAAACCCATATACCTGTTTTCACTCATGTGTATAGGAACAAACAAGCATGTGTGGGTACTAATAATTGAAGTGAAATGAGAAATACCCCAAATACACAAACACCGGATACCTAACACTTGTATCCAAAAAATTTAAAAGAGTACCTCATGAGCCAATCACATGATATTGAAGTCGTTATATGAGGCAAGACTTTTTAATGATATACAGCCTGTAAAACATGAGGAAATCATGACCTAACTAGTCAGCATAATTCACCGCACATATCCGCGGGAATGCTCTTACCTCATGCATCAGGACCGTTCAATAGGTAATGGAGTGCATCCGTGTAGTGTGCTGAGAATGGATCAGTCTGCCGCTTACAGCTGACATCCCGAACATGTCTGGAAACGCCGCGAAACCGGAAGTGCGCGGTCATGTAGTGACGCACTTCCGCGTGTCAGCCTGACCTGCATGCTGTCGGAGGTAACCTTGGTGAGCTGATACAGTGGCTCAAAAGGGTCATGCATATCGCTGACACATCACAGCTATGCCAAGATAGAAGAGCTCATTCAAATGACCGGAAATTATGGGATGTCTCAATAAGGGAGCCTGAAAGCGCCATGTCAGTATGCCTGTACAGAACCTTCATAAGACAATAACTACATGTATACACTAATAACAGACATATATAAAAAAACTTATGACAGACATATATAAATGATAACATATAATTCATTTTAGTACCAAATATCTTGATACCACATTGCTATTTAAATATATGGCTTAACACATATATAAAAATCAATCACTAGACAGACTCATATAGAAATCTCAGATATTATATACAATATATACAATTTATGATGAGCCATTAGATAAACATATAACAGTATATTATTATCTGAATATTCTTATTTATGTGCACTAAACTCAAATAGTGAAATTGAAGCATATACGTGGGATCTATTGATCCTTGGAAGCACCCCATCATTGTCTATATCTGTGTTGAGAGTGTGGGACAATTTCAGTATATATATATATATATATATATATATATATGCTCTCTGTAAAGTTTTGAAATGAACTTAGCATACTGTAGTTGAGTGCAATATTGACATAATTTTATCATAATATATGGTTAGATGTTTGGGAGTTACAGTAGATCTGGACCCAAATAATTGTTGCCATGTAGAAGTAAGTTTATCCCAATGTTTATCAGCAGTACTATGCATCAAACCAGCAGTCAAATAACACATTTCATTGGATTATGTACCTAAAGAGCATATAAGGCCAGTTATGGGTTTGTTTCAGAGGAAGGGGAAAAAACAACAGAAAAGTCAACAATACACCCCCAGAAGCAAACACGTCTTGTATAGCAGAGATACCTCTGTCCCTACAGACCAAGATTAAATGGTTGTATTGACTAGGCAGAAATAATGAGTTACCACAAAAGATAGTAAATAGTGTAGATAGGTGGTCTCTTTTGAATCCCCTAGTGATCCCTAACCAGGATTGGTAAGTGTCCATAAACATAATATTAGAACAAATTTCTGGTGGGATAGAAGACAAAGGAAGATGTAGTAAAGTTGCTGGTGAATAAGGGGAAAAAAGAGCTCTCTTGAGCAGGTATATATGCCTCTATCCTGAACCAGTCTAATACTGTACATAATGTAAAAAAAACAGCTTTATAGAAAACTTGGATATCTCAGACCCTAAGACAACCCTGCGGTCTTGGTAAATATAATTTAGAAGAACTATCCTAGGATTTTTCCCCTGCCATTGAAATTTAGTAAACATTTTTGTAATTAGTTCTATAGTATTTCTTAGAAAAACTGATGGGTAATATCTAGATGGTAAAGAAGATTTTAGGAAAAATCTAACTTTTCAGTTAAGCTACCGATCCCAAAAGAGAGAGGGACAAATGTGCCCAGGTATCTAACAATCTGGTAACTTTTTAAAAAATAGGAGGAATATTAAATTTTTAGGGATTTTAAAGGACAGAGAGGAAATGTTTATACCTAGATATTTAGGGGTATGAGTAGATATTTTAATTGTCTTAGCTAAAAGGGGGTTATTTTGAAGAATATTGTGACCAGACAGAGACATCACTTCAGTGGGCACTCCTCCCTAGTGCCTCTACATTTTGGAAAAACATCCAATATATGGCATTCACTCACTATTTGAGTTGCAGCTTCTGTATAAACCTCAACAATGATTCAAATAAATGGTCCCATGTTACAAGACTGAACACTTTTTCAGCACCAAAGGATAAAGCAATGGTGAGGTCAGGCATGCCAGAGGAAGTGAGAGTTTGGAGAATCAATAAAATCTTTATAATATTTGTGACTGAATGGTGCTGCTAACAAACCCGGTTTTATCTTCATCAACAAAGTCAGTAAGGATATGCTTCAAGTGTTCTGCAAGAATATTTCTAAGTAATTTATAATATACTTTACATTAAGTAGTGAAAAGGGCATACTGTAACCTTTTTACAGAGCTTGGGAGTTCTGGGTCCCTCCCTAGTTTGGGCAATAGTTTCAGAACAGCTGAATTGAAGATCATGGGCAAGGAGTGGTTCAAAAAGTTTTGCTTAATGGCAAAAGTCAAAGAGTCCTCAATCTTAAATTGTAAAATGTGGTAATATGAACAATTTAGACCAGCCAGCCCAGGAGCTTTTACCATCATAAGAGACTTAGGCCCTCATTCAGAGCCGTACGCTCTGAGCAGAGCGCACGCTCTGAATGAGGGCAGTCCTCCATAATTATGGAGCGTCCTCCTGGACGCTCGTATAGCTGTGGGTCACCACCCACAGCCTATACGAACGCGCAGTTTGATGGTCGCGATGGTCTTGACAATCGCGAACCATCGCCACTGCGAGCCGGAGCCTGCGGTTGAGTTTTTCAACCGCAAGGCCCGGAGTGATTTTGGCTCTATCAGAGCCAGTGATTTTGGCTCTATCAGAGTGATGTCAGTGGGCCGGCTTCTGACGGTAGGCGTTCCCTTGGGAATGCCCCCGTCAGGGAGGCACGCCCCCAGCATGCCCACCAAAGGGGAGTGCTGTCAATCAACATCGACAGCACACCCCCTTTGATCAGACACAATGAGCAAAGGAAAGTCCTTCGCTCGTCACGTCTGGTGCATGCGCACGATGGAGCTCCCGCCGTCGTGCGCATGCGCAGTGCACAACATCGACCCACTTGCGAGCGGAGAGCCGCTCGCGAATGGGTCTGAATCAGGCCCTTAATGGCTTTAAAAAGTCCAGACCAGGTAATGGGTGCAATGAGTGCAATGAGTGCTCTGCCTGGTTTGCTGAAATTTGGGGAAGTGTAATATGTTCCCAGGAACTGGATTTGTTCTCAGTGTTCAAGGTGTCCTGGAAATTAAATTTTTCATAGAAAAGCTAAAATACTTCTAACTCCTCCTTCCCTGCGGTGGCTCTAGTGATATCCTTTTTTTTTTACAGCTCTGACAGATGTATAGCTTCTATCACCATTGTGAAGAGTGGAAATAAATTTCCTGGGTTTATTACAAAGGCATCCCAATTGGACCACTGTAATACATTATGGAATTGGTGTGAATTGGATATTCTGAAAAGTGTCACATTTTATAAGTACCTTATTAGAGATTTAAGAGGTATTGTAACCCATATAAGAGCATGGTCCAATAAGGAAAGGTATTCAACATCATCACTGATGCAGAGGATGCCTATGGGACATGAGTGGGAGGGAAAAAGATACGGTTGCCAATCCATTTTTGAGGAAGCTGAAATGTTGAAATTGCCCCAAGCTATCAAATGGGAATCCACATGTGCATATAGTATGGAGATTAATCATTGAAAAAAAATGTACTATAAATATTAGGACCTGACATGGTAGATTACAAAATAACCTTCAATAGTCACATCAACTATAATGAGATCCCCTTCTGGGTCAGTTACACTTCAGTGAATCTATATAACAATGGTTGAATACTGTGCTCTGGTTGGAGTGGGGGAGGGGGGTTGCATGAGGGAGGGTGTGGGGGATGATTGTGGCTACGGGGAGCAGGAAAGTAGTCTGTATGCAGCTTCCCTAAGAGGTGTCCAGTCTCTAAATTTGTATCTGAAGGTTTGGAAGGGTAGTGCTGCAGAGGTGTAGGTGGTGGATGAGTGTGTACATTCAACAGACTGGGACCGCTATGGGGACCAGGTTCGCTCTGAGCTATGCAAATCTCTTCATGAGCAAGTGGGTGGAGGACAAGATAGGGAGAGGTCATAGCTTCGGAGAGAAACTGGTCCTCTGTTGAATATATATAGATGATATCATATTCATCTGGAAAGGGCACGAATAATCAGTCCTTCACTTCATTGAACACCCACAGAACAATGAATACAACCTCAACTTCACTACCACATATAGCCAAGAAAGAATTGAATTCCTAGATTTGGACATACACATAAACAACAAACAAATAGAGACCAAGACATTCCACAAAAGTGTGGATGTCAACAGCTATATACTTTCAACCAGTAGCCATCACCCCAACTGGATAGACAGCATCCCCTTGGGACAATTCACCAGACTCAGGAGGAACTGCACCAACATTGAGACAAACAGACAACAAGGTAAAGAACAAAACTTCAAAGAAACAAAACCATAACAGATGAAGAGTTGACACTGCATTCAAAAAAGCAGAAACCCTAAACAGAGATCATCTTCTAGAATACAAACAACAAAGACAATAAAGACATATTCTTTGTCACACAGTTTAACTCATCAGTCAACAAAATTAAAACCATCATCAATAAGCACTGGGACATCCGAATGCAAGATGACACACTAGCCTCAGTTCTTCCCAGGAAGCCAAAAGTGGTATATAGAAAGGCACCCAACATCAGGACTGCACTGGTACACAGTTACATACCCCCAACCACTCTTGTTCAGACAACATTGAATGACACAACCAAAAACATGGATTCCATCACTGCAGCACTTGCATTGGCTGCAAAACAACAGGCAGCACAGGGAAGACACTCACCACAGAAGTCATATCAAACACAACAGGACACACAAACACAATCAAACAAGAACAAACCTGTCATATGAAAGGAGTTATATACACAATCTCATGTCCTTGCCATCTGCAGTAGATAGGCAGAACCATTAGGCCCTTTAAAACTAGGATAGTCTTACACATTCAGAACATCAAAATTGGCTATGATAAACACAGCCTGTCACAACACAACAAAGAGGTACATGGACAAGACCCCTCCACTCTCACTTTGCAGCCATTCCACAAATACCAAGGGATTGGAGGGAGGGAGATTACATTAAGAAAATAAATAAGGCAGAACTGAAATGGATCTACATGATGAAAACCCTAGCAACAAAGGGGCTCAACATTGACTTCAACATTCTATCCATCATATAACAAATACAAACACCAGTCCCCACATTAATATAACTTTCACCCCTACAAACCCCAATTACCCCCTATCCCCACTTCCCTCACTATAAACGCAAACATAAAACCCCAACCACCCCAACCACATCACCATGCCCCACCCATTGTAACTACAGTCACCCACCCCAAATAACAATACACTCATGTGCAAACAATTGATCCTCAGTACCTGGACAACACTTACATAGAGAACCTACAACAGATTTTGCAGCCTTTCTACCCCTAACTGCTGATAGGATCTCATGTGATCTAGGAACTTGTCCCAACCACACCCACAAATCCTCCAGCTATACTGCAAGCTAAAATCTTATCCACTATGATTGCAATACCTGCAAATTTCTGATTTGATCCTCCATCTCGTTCCCCACTTCCCAAGATATGTAGCAATAGAGATCATGATCACACCCCTACATCATCATGATTATCCCATCCACTCAGCTGATCAGATTTTATCATCAACACACACACTGGTCACTATAGCAACCTGATTACCTCCATTACCTCAGCCAATCACAGCATGAGCCATTAGGGCATCATACCTCCACCATCCAATGACAGCAAATCAGGAAGTGATTCATCTGATCAGAGTTTATCATTAACACACACACCTTAGTTACTATAGCAACCAGATTCTGGGATTCAGGAAGTGACTCAGCTGATCAGAGTTTATCATCAACACACACACCCTGATGACTATAGCAACTTGATTACCTCCATTACCTCAGCCAATCACAGCATGAGCCATTAGGGCATCACACCTTCACCATCCAATGACGGCAAATAATGAAGTGAGTTAAACAGTACACACCCACACCTGTAAATCTTTGACAAAGGCATGCTGTGCTGAAACACGTTAGACCTCCCAGGACCAAGTTACACACTGCTACACCACTGCTACACAATGCTACACACCAATGCTACCCGCCTACTTGGCACACCAATCTCCAGCTAAAACCAGAGCCAACACTGTGAAAGCCAAACCCGCCTGCTCCTGGAGCTGGAAGTTAGGGCTAAGAGGAATTCTGAACATCACGTTCCCAGCCTGTCACCAGCACACAGTGAGGATCTCGCAGATGCATGGGTGTTTACATCTGCTAAGAGAGCCACAGGATTGCCCCCGAAGTAGGGTCCTGACCTACTGCCAAGACATCGAAAGTTACCTGCTATGGTAACCACCACCATGCCCACACCACCGGCAAGGTGACACAGTGCATCAATACAAGTGAGTCGAACCACTGGTGAAATACCCACACTCATGATCCTACCTTGAGAAGCCAGGACTGCATGGGAACAACAGCATAACACCCCTGGTCCAACACCAGTGCACCCAAGCGACAAGGACTTGAGGCTCCAGCTGGACCCCTGCCCCACCCACCACACTTTCCATTAAGTGATAAAGTGTAAGCTGCATGCAACTCTATCACTGGAACACCCCGGACTGTGCATCCACGGAGCCAGCCAGGCTAACCCCACCTTGGAACTATTCAAACCCACCTCACCAACAGGGTATGGACTTTTCCCCTTGGACTGTAATGAGCTTCATACAGTTCTTAGCCCAGGAGGGACTTGCACAAGTACTTCGAGCACTGTGTCTCTTATTGTAGACTGCAATAAAAACCTGTTCACCCTGTATTCACTGTCCAGTATAAATTCACGACAGCATCACACAACACCCCACACCAGTATAGATTACCACACACAGCCACCCCACCTCACAGGCTTCCCCCATCTCCCCATCCACTTGTGCCCTCCTTCCCCCCCTGTACATCCTCATCCCCCACCTACACCTGTGCAGTGCCAAACTTCCAAACCTTCAGACACTTCAGTGAATAGTGTATTGCATTTACTTATGCAACAGTATAACCACACCTTTAGCCTTTGAATTGTGGTTTGCAAAAAAGAGGACAAACAATTGTAACATGTTGAGCTCATCAACTTCTTTTGGAACTAAATGAGTCTACTGTAGAAGAGACATCACAGTATAACTTTTTGAGGTACTGTAGGTAAAGAATTTTCTTCTGCTTAATGGGCAAATTTATGACACCCACATTCCACAAGACTATTTTAAGATTATTCATAACTATAAAGAGAGACATAGAACATATATATCTGGTTCCAAAACATAATAGCAAACATAGAGCAGAGGAATATAGCCTTTGAAAAATTGGAAAATTGAGGGTATATTCTATTAGAGAGCCAGGGACTGCTCAGATAACTCAAGTATGAAAAAACCCCATTAAAGCACCTTATCCAGAAAAAGAAACATATTCAGGAATAAACAACCCAACCATGAGTCCAAAAAGAATGAAAAAGAAAGCAAAAACCAAGGAAAGAGAGAAAATAAGAACAATAGTAAAAAGTGAAGGCACAAAAAACCTCCAATAGCCATAAAAGCTATTTGCAGATTTCCACACATTATCAAATATATGTAAGTTTGGTATTAAGATAACAAAGATAACACATGTATATGATATGAATCAGAGTAATCTCCCAAAGGCCACAATGAGAACAATGACAAATAGAATAATATTAGTAGTACCAGCATAGGTAAATATAAAGGAGGGGAAAGAGGCAAGGCTGTAAGGAAAGGGAAGGGAAGATGATAAAGGGGTAAAGATGAAACATATAAATAGCAGTGCACCATAACATCTTCAAATGTGGAGACCAGCAAAATGGCTGATGTTTGAACACACAACAAAACACAGCTAATGGAAACTAACATGAGTCACCTGATAGTAGCATATAATAAGGAGTATGTAGTGAAGTAGAAAACTAGTACATCCAGAGGGACAGCTTGATAAATTTGAGGAAAAACATCAGATGGTAAGTCGCAGTCTCAGATCACCCAAATAGACACAGTTTTATCTCCTAGAATGATTTCATAAATCATCCAGGTTGTTGGTAATCTGGTTACAAGATTTATATAAAGAGGCCTCTTGCTTTTTGACAGTGTACAAATCATTAAAGCTGGTCGCCATGGACTGAACCTTGGACTCCAGGGGACCATACCCAATATCGGGCAAAGCTTGTGGAGTGTTGCTAGTCTGCCTGTCCATGGACACTTATGATTATATAGGCACACATCACTCTCTCCAAACGGTATGCACTAGGAGAACTTTATACTCTGGAAACTCTTTTCTTTAATTGAAGTACAACATTCAGTGCTTATTTACACATGGTTTGCATATGGTTTGTGCATTATGTCACTTTAAAATACCCCATGTTTACAGAATATTTTAATATTTGTGTTTATTTGGATGTTTCTTATGTGATTTTATGCAATATATTCATCAAATACCAATAACTCCAGATTAATCTACATTGAGCACTTTATTCTATGTTTTGTAAGTTTTGTGTATAAGGTTGTGCTTTGTGTCACTATTTAAATCTTATATAAATAAATGAAAAGTATCCTGACAAATAAGTGTCATAATCTTTTGAACATCTGTCATAGAGGAGCACATTCATTGGTCACTTATTTTCTATACATTTAATTCTCAGGAGTAATAGTGTTTTTACTTTAATTGTGACTTGCTTTTTTGCACATTCTGTGTTCACTGTGCAGACATATAATCCATATGCCATATAAATCATTGAAGCACTCACCCAGCTGAGTTTCTGCAGATTCAATTTTGGAGGAAACTTGAGAGATCTGTGCCTTAAACTCCTAAACTGCATCAGCAAGCTGCATAGCCTGTTCCAAAAAGATAGGGCACATGGTATCCTGAAATGCCTTTAACACATCCTCATAAGTAAGGGGGTTCGGGGGCTGAGAAAGCAGGTCATCATTGCTAGATAAAGTATGGGATTCAAAATCAGTGCTGCCCGCCAGAGGACCAGCTGCGCCATTATTGGATTCCACCTTTCTTCTGTTTTATCTCATCATGGAGGGGAAAATAATGTCTCCATTCAGCTGTGCCAGGTCATGGGAGGGTAAGGAACAATGGGGGATGTTACTGAGAGCTGTATAGTTGCTAAATAAGGGAGATCCTAGAGCTGAGAGACACTGCAGCTATTCACATGGCCGCAAAAAACAGAAGTCATATGTGCCCAGTTCAAATAATTGAACAGACTTAGAAATAGAACAGACAAAGAATCATCACATACTGTAAAGACCACTGGCATGCAAAATTGAGGAGAACTGAAAATGAATCCTGACAGATCTATTAAATTATTATCATAACTGTTATTAAGGATTAATGTCATATAATTGTTTTTAAATTACAATCCAGGATTTACATATGGTTGTAAAATAGTTACATAACATAACTACTGCATCACTTCTGAGGTATGCATACATACTGTACACTCTTCAGTACACAGTAAATTACAGATATAACCAGGGGCGGATTGGCAGTTACTTTCTGCGGGGAAAATCCCGGTGGGCCGATTGGTTGTGGGGCCGCTTTTCCATTGAGGCCCCACCCCTTTTATCCCCGTCACCTGCGGTCGCTGGGTCCTGACACAGACTTACTATTTTTTTACAGGCACCCGGGCCGGCTGACTGTCAGCTCTGCCTCTGCGTTACCGCGCCTGAGCCTCTCTCACGAGGCTAGCGCGGCCTATTTAAACCCGCACAGCATGTCTTTGGTGTCACATGCAGCGGAGGAGTGAAGAAGAAAAGAAGTGGAGCGGCCTGCGGGTTACAGTGGCGGAGGTAAGTTGCGGCACTGGCAGGAATGGGAGGATGTCCAGGCAGTCTGTCTCCTCTCTACTCTTCCCTTCCCAGGCTGTGAAGTGTCAAGTTTAATTTCACAGCCTAGGGAGAGGGCAGAGAGGAGAGGAGACATTCTGGCTAGCTGCAGTGCAGGACATTGGGGCTAGGTCCATCAGGAGAGACTCGGGATGTCTGGGGTGGGGGCCCTTCTAAGGGGGAGAGGAGATCATCTGTCTAAGGGGAAAGGGGGATAATGTGTCTAAGGGGGAGGGGGTGAGGGGGGATGATGTGTCTACGGGTGAGGGGGTGAGGGGAGATGATCTGTCTAAGGGTGAGGGGGTGAGGGGAGATGATGTGTCTAAGGGGGAGAGGGTGAGGGGAGATGATGTGTCTAAGGGGGAGAGGGTGAGGGGAGATGATCTGTCTAAGGTGGAGGGGGTGAGGGGAGATGATCTGTTGGACAGGGGAGGGGAGATCTGCAGAACTGGGGGGAGATGGACTTTCTGTGGGGGAGGGGGGCCTGCTATACTGAGATGATCTGTCTGTGGGGTGGGCTCATTTTGTTCTAAGGAGATATGATATTTCTGTGGGGGAGGGGGGCTGCTATACTGAGATGATCTATTCTAAGGGGAGATGATATTTCTGTGGGGAGGGGTCTGCTATACTAGGGGTGCGGGAGATGATGATGTGTAGGGAGGGGGTAATCTGTGCTAAGGGGAGATGACCTGTGTGTGAGAAAGAAGGGCTATTCTGTGCTAGGGCAGGAAGATGCCACAGAGGAGATGCAGGATGATGGCGCTGGGGAGGCGCAGGATGATGGTGCCTGGGAGACGCAGGAGGATGGCACTGTGGGGAGACACAGGCGGATGGTGCCAGAGAGAATTGGGGGTGGCACTGGAGAGGCACAGGGGGATAGCACTGAAGAAACATGTAAGGGGATAGGCTGGAGACACACCAAGGTGATGATGCTGGACACACACATAGAGGATGGTAGGACCACTGGTACTATTAGAAGAAAACACTGGGGCACAGTAATCTTTAGTAAGATAAAAATTCTAATGAAACCATATTCTAATGCTAATGGTACCAAATGAGCAAATATATTTTATTATTATTACATTGTTCAATAAAGGAAACTCCCATTTTGTCCTGCCCCAAAACATCTGTTACTATGTATTATCTGGTTAAACCTCTGTTGCATGATGATGACATTGGCTTTATTGCTACACAAACAGGCGGCTTCTGGACCATCTGATCTCAGCATGAATAGTGATCACCGACTCAAGAAACTGCCTGTCCAAGAAGGATCAATTTCTTCAGAGGTTCCCAGCTGCAGAGAAATCATAAAGGTAAGAAAATACTTCTTCACATGTTCGCTGTGCTTATTCACTAAAGAGAAGGATTGGGGGCATGGCCATCATCTGCTGGAGCTGTGGGCATGCCCCTAGCATGAAATAGTGGGGGGAGTGGCTTGTGGGCATGGCATTTCTCATTAGACCACACCCCTTGTAATTAGGCCACACCCACTTTTCCAGCCACACCCCGCACATGGGGCCTCTTCCACATCTTTTTCCAGGGCCACTTTAAATTCCCAATCCGCCCCTGGATATAACCCCAAGCATGGAACCAAAAAAAGTCATGTAGAAATCTAATCTATTTATTCTCACTACATGGTGGCAGAAGAAAACACCCATAAAAAGCACTGACTGACAAGGCCAATAACAAACAGTTGTGGCCACCATCCTGCTCCTACAATGCTGACCATGTGTGTACCAGCTAATTACATGTCAAATGATGTGTTCAACAGCAGAATGAAAAAATAATCCTGTGAGCTCCAGGAGATGAGGAGAAACCTTGCAAAGGACCAATGTAACCCACCAAAGAGGTTCACCAGGATCAAGAAACCCCACTGCAAGCACCTTACAGGAGTCAATCACCCCAATCTGCAGAACACTAGCCATGATGGCTGCAGAATGCAGAATATGAGGAATATAAATAAGGGATATGACAAACTAAAATTATGAGTGGAAAAAGGGAAATAAAAGGAAACTAGAGGAAAATCCAAAATTAATGCAAAGAATATATAGACAGAATATTTGAGGAAAGAAAGAAGGGAACAACAGAGAGATGCTGGAAAACCTTGAAGGGACACATGAATGTAAACAGAAAACAGTAAAGCTCAGTTATGAAGCATTAAGTCACACCCAGTGTACTGTAATTCTCTCTGAAAAACATTAGGAACAACTGCCCTCTCACTCATAAAGAGGAGCTCTCTATGACCTAATAATCAAACATGTCAGAATCAATTAAAAAGAACAACTAAAACCTGACCTGTTGCATTTATGCTCACTGCATGACAGCCTTGTAGTTTAATAATCCTCTGGCTGATTGCCAGCCCTCCATCCTCATAATTGTAAAACCCAATTATTTGATGCCCATATCCAAGTAGTGCAGAGATTTCTGTGAGAGTTCAATTACTTTTCTGAGTAGTCATGTCCCCTCAGGTAAACACTCCCACATAGATCTCAAATGGTTATAAAATTCTCAGGCTCTAGCTCTTGTCTTTGTGTAACATCAATGAAGAACAGCTCTGTGTAGTAGGCCACAGACTCAATTTACCATTTTCTATAGTTCTTACATCTGTGCTGATGTTTTTCTCTTTTAAGTCTTTCAGCCTTTGATGATCAGTAGCTTTAAACCCAACATTTAGTAATCCTACCTCAGTGTGTTTACAGCATGCTATACTTATATGTTGAGACACAGACAACATCTTCTCCATGACTGGACTTAAATAATTGGACCAATGATGTATCTATAACAATGGGGAACAACATTTTTTTTGTCTTGCCAAGGATTTAAGATTGGTTTGAGAATACTCGCAGGTCCTATTTTCGCATTAGGTCTTTGCTATAGCTGAATTGGCTCCAGTTTTCAAATTAAAGAAAAATTATAAAATTCTATTATTTTCTCCATTGGAAGTACCTTACTAGTCTACAGTAGCCCTGCTTTACTTAACAGAATTTATTTAGTTTTGCTTTTTTAACAACTATCCTCTTTCAACAATAACAATAATTTGTTTTATTTGTGATAATGTAGCTTGTAGTCATGTTTGAGACACATAACACATTCAAATCTCCTCACTAATGCTAGGAGGTGTGGCAGTGCACTGCTGAGCCTGCTGGGACATTCTCAGACCACAGCCACGCCTCCTCCCTGCATACAGAGAGGAGCAACGGAGAGGACCGAGAGATGCAGTGAGCACACCTCCTGTTCATTTATTCGTCCCTCTCTGTCCCACCACAACCAGTTTCCAGCCATTTGGGCTTTTTCTGTTCAGTACATCCTTGGCTTTTGTTGAGAGTTAGCACTGTATGTGTGAAACAAAATGTTTTTGCCGTAAACAATAGTTATTCTCAGAGACGGTGTACTAACAACCCTGATGTTTTTTGTTATATTTGTGGCAAATATAGTGTTGCAAAAGAAAGAAAAAAATAACTGTATTCATAAAACAAGCATATCAGGCTTATTTTGGATGTCACATAAGCCAGCAAGACAAGCTTTGGGTTCCTCACAAAGTTTGTAAAACCTGCGTGGAATCACTCCACAATTGGACTAAAGGTGATCAAAAAGGACTTAATTTTGGCATACCTATGATGTGGTGTCAGCCAAAAGATGACTTGAGTGACTGCTATGTTTGTGCTATAAATTTGATGGGTATAAACCGATTTATCAAACACAAACGGGAATACCCAAGTATGAATTCTGCAAAAAAAACTATACTACGCTGCAAATATTTACCTGTACCATCATTCAGTTCTTTGTGCGAAGTTGAAGTGAAAATGTTTATTTCATCCAGTGCAGGTGACAACACAGATGAAAATGAGTTTGAAGAAAGTTCCTCTACTCCAAAAAATGTTCTCAAAAGGAACTAAATTATTTCATTTGTGACTTGAATATATCGAAAAAAGGAGCTGAGCTTTCAGCATCCAGACTTCAAGAAAAGCACTGTCTTGAACCAGATGTTACTATAACATCATATAGAAATAGAGAGCAAGCCATACTGCCCTTCTTTAGCCAAGATAAGAATCTTGTGTATTGCAACAATATTCCAGAACTTCTCAAGATGATGAGCTTACCAGAGTATCGAGCAGAAGACTGGTGGCTCTTTTTGGATATTTCTAAGCAGCTTAAAATGCGTATTACTGAACAATGGGAATAAATTTGCATCAATTCATATCCGTCATTCAACAGAATTTAAAGAACAGTATGAAATTATCAAGTTAGTCTTAGAAAAAATTGCTTATTCTCAGCATCAGTGGTCTGTTTGTGTTTTAAAAATGGTAAACTTTCTTCTTGGGCAGCAAAGCTAAGTATCCATGTCACATATGCTTATAAGATAGTGGTGCAAAACAAAGGCACTGGCAGCAAACCATATGGCCTCCAAGAGAAGTTATTACTGTAGGAGAAGCCAATATTATTCATAAGCTCTTAATTGACAGGAAAAAAATCATACTGCCACCTCTCCATATCAAACTGGGTTTAATGAAACAATTTGTAAAAGCATTGGACAAGTTAGGTGATTGTTTCACATATATTTGTCGAACATTTCCATCTCTTAGTACTGAAAAATCAAAGGCAGGAATTTTTGACGGCCAAGATATGGAAACTGGTGAAGGATCCAAATTTTACCATATATATTACTGAAACTGAATCTGAAGCATGGCTGAGTTATGTATCTGTCATTCAAAAATTTTTAGGCAATCACAAGGCAGACAACTACCATGAATTAGTCCACAACATGCTAAAATGTTTCGAGAAAATAGTTGCCAACATGAGTATTAAAGTAACTTTTTGTACAGCCATTTAGATCACTTCCCGTCCAATCTAGGAGATTTAGCGAAGAACAGGGTGAATGGTTCCACCAGAATATTCAGGTAATGGAAGAAAGATATTAAGGAAGGTGGGATCATCACATGATGTCCGTTATGGTTGGAGTCTGCAGAGGGACTGCCCGCAACAAGAATATAAAAAAAATCCTACAAATGGTTCTTCCTAAAACTTATATATGTAATTATTCTGTGTTTTTTTATAACATTTTACGAATCAAATTTAATCTGAATTAAAAACAATCTTTTTAACTATTTTTAATATTGTTTAATTAAATTTTTCATAAATAATAAAGACATATGCATATCTCAAACACTAGAGCCAATTGAAAAATAAGCATGGCATATTCATGAATAAGCGCACAAAATAAATCAGGATCGACTCCTAAATCCCTGGCAACGGATTACTGATTCCCACTGGAGAACAGTCATAATTTACCACCAGCCGCATGGCCAGCAGTTCAAATCCAGAAAGCATCCGCCTGACACAGGAGGATATCCCAATCATCCTTAGGGTAAGTTTAACTAACCTAATTCCACCCCTAACCCTAACCCTCCCTTAGGGGTAACTAACCCTAACCTCCACCCCAAGTTCCTAACCCTAACCCCTCCTTCCCCGTAGCCTAAACCTAAGTCCCCTGGAGGTGTGCCTAACCCTAACCTCCCCCCAGGGGTGCCTAACCCTAACCCCCCCTTCCCCTAGCCTAAACCTACCCTCCTGGGGGGTGCATATAACTAATTCCCCTTGAGAACCCCTAACCCTCCCCCCCACGGCTGTCCACGCCCGGCACCTGGCTTACCATCGATCAGTAAGCCAGGTGTCGGGCTCCCGGCATAGGTCTAATGACGCCTATCATTAGTGCCATCCCAGGATTAGAGAGTAAGGAAGCCGACGGTCGGGATTACGTCCATTGGCTTCCCAACTGCTTCCCCCCCTGTGTAATAGGTGCAGGAAATCCTGGCCCACATCACACAACATACACCCATTCTAGCTACTCTAAATTGTCTGCTGCTACCCACTTCTTTCTTCTCATGGTATGTACAAAAATTTGGTACTGGAACCATATTTCTAAAGCAAAAAAAAGAAAATATGGCACCAGTGCCATATTTGTGAAGATAATGCTGGAAATTTGCACATGCACTGAAGACTCTTGCATAGTGCTAAAGTCTTTTTTAGAGTCCACACATTCATCACTTTTTAGAAGCAGAGCAGCTGCCAGTGGGTGGCACAATCCAGTTTTGTCTATAGACACAGCTGCATGATGTCATGATATTGCACCATTGGACAGTGTAGAGAGAGGAGCCGAGCAGTTAGCAGCAGCACGTAAGTATTGGCTGAGCTGGCCTGGTGGCTGGGAAGAAAAAGGATGATACAGAGAGACACGGGAGAGGCTGACTGATACTGGGGAGCCTGAGAGACACAGTGGAGGATGAGAGACAGAGAGGGGGAGGCAAAGAGACATATGAAGAGGCTTATTGACATAGAGGGGGAGAATGAGGGTGTTAAGGTCCTGGTCCCTAACATACTAGGCTTCAAATCCAGAGCGCAGTACCCCCCCAAACCGTCCCAGCTAAGCTGCCCCAGGGCACCACCATAGTAAGAAAAGTGCAGTGTAACACATTTTTCTTTTATAACACATTTTAACCCTTCACTGTGTGTTCAATATACATATACTTCACTTTTTTATTTGCTGTCTTTATATGCAGCTGTGGCTGCTCTTAACTATCTCTTTACACTGCACTTTTCTTACTATGGCAGTGGCCTGGGGCAGCTTAGCTGGGACAGTTTGGGGGGGTGCTGCACTCTGGATTTGAACCCTAGTATGTTAGGGACCTACCATAAAGAGGTTACCTGGATATGGTGGGCAGGCCCATAACTTTGGCCATGATAATGCTAAAAACCTCTATTGATTGCAAAATATTATTGCATTTATATATTATCAATAATTTGGAGTTGTGCACCTTAGATTTGTCTGTTTTTGTGCCTGCAATTTAGTCTAATCAGGTAGCACCTCCCAATATATATATATATATATATATATATATATATATTGATGCTGGGCTGCCGGCTTAAGTGCTTTGATCAAATCATGACAAAATCCCCTTTGTTTTATTTGCTGCACACACATAAATTTGCAGTATATTATTGTTAGCGCCGATAGCAAAAGTTTTTCTGTTTTGTATACATATATGGCATTAATATTGCCATGCTGCTGGTACCATATATGATATGGGTAAAACCGAGCGTGGGCATATTTCTTTTCTGTTTGTTTTCAAAATTTTGCCTTGTACTATCATGGCAGCTTTCAATTAAGGCTATAAAAAGCCTAGTTGGGTGTGGATAACAGCCAGCCCTGTATAGATGTGTCCCTCTGTATCTAGGAGGTGAGTACATTTAACTGCAATGTAATGATGTGCTAGGTATATATGCTAGTGTTAGGGACCTGCAGAAAAATGGGGTCCCTTGATGCTGGGCTGCAGGCTTAAGTGCTTTGATCAAATCATGACAAAATCCCCTTTGTTTTATTTGCTGCACACACATAAATTTGCAGTATATTATTGTTAGCGCCGATAGCAAAAGTTTTTCTGTTTTGTATAGATATATGGCATTAATATTGCCATGCTGCTGGTACCATGTATGATATGGGTAAAACCGAGCGCGGGCATATTTATTTTCTGTTTGGTTTCAAAATTTTGCCTTGTGCTATCATGGCAGCTTTCAATTAAGGCTATAAAAAGCCTAGTTGGGTGTGGCTAACAGCCAGCCCTGTATAGGTGTGTCCCTCTGTATCTAGGAGGTGAGTACATTTAACTGCAATGTAATGATGTGCTAGGCATATATGCTAGTGTTAGGGACCTGCAGAAAAATGGGGTCCCTTGATGCTGGGCTGCAGGCTTAAGTGCTTTGATCAAATCATGACAAAATCCCCTTTGTTTTATTTGCTGCACACACATAAATTTGCAGTATATTATTGTTAGCGCCGATAGCAAAAGTTTTTCTGTTTTGTATACATATATGGCATTAATATTGCCATGCTGCTGGTACCATGTATGATATGGGTAAAACCGAGCGCGGGCATATTTCTTTTCTCTCTCTCTCTCTCTCTCTCTCTCTCTCTCTCTCTCTCTCTCTCTCTCTCTCTCTCTCTCTCTATATATATATATATATATATATATATATTCATGTTGTGCAGTCCAGGAATCTTTCCCATCTTCTGGACCATGTGATCTCTTGCATCAATAGTGAATAACAACTGAAGACACTGCCCATAGAGGATCGGTTTCTTTAGAAGATCCTCGTTTGCAGATAAACCACCATATAGGTAAGGTGTATTTGGAAAGGAATGCTCCAAGAGTGATGAGAAATGGGTAATGTGTCATGATGATAAGTCCCCATTTTGAGTGGCCACATCCCTTGTGATAAGTGACTACACCAATTTTTTTTTTTGCATAGAGTACCTTTAAGATTTTTTTATCTTCTTGCATCACTGGTGCAGACACTTTAAGTGACAGAAATGTGCTGCTATTGCATAAAGGACAATCTATCCAACACTCTACAATTAAATATTTTCTAATATGCACCTGCAATTTATTTTACTGTAATGCTTTCATTAGGAAACAAAGTAGTACCAAAGATGCTAGTTGTAGAGCTACAGTACTGTATACAGTAATCAGATTGCTAGTGCGACAAATCATGATAAGACCAATATATTTTTGTCGGAGTAAGTACAAAAATACTGACCCACACTCGACTTTACTCCATCATCTATTTCTTGCATACTTAATTTTTTTTCTTTATGTAAATGTACAAAGGGCCTGATTCACTATGGAATGCTATTGCGATTGCAGCTGCAAGTTTGGATGGAGGTCAGCAGTGAAAATATGCTAATGATTGCAATCGCAAAGCCATCATACAGCTAGCATAGAGATGCCCACCACCGCTATCTCACATCCATAATACCGTGCATTCCTGCATATACATCGGGAAAATTGAGTAACATCGGCCCCTCATACACATTTACAGTATCTCTTACCTGCTGCAGAAATTGCAAGTCTTGTTGCACACAGTGAGTACTCAAGCTGTGTATGCCGTCTTAGTGGCTAATTTATGCACGCCCATGCAATGGCATTTGAAAGGACAGACATGCCTGCGTTTCTCTGATCACTCCCCCATCACCACCCCAAATGCTCACAGCCTGTAACTCACTCTGCGATGGCTTTACTTCAACTTGAGTGATCACAGAGCGATCGCATTTCTATCCCATACACGTGCACTGTGGTGCATATGCATGCGCTGTATACACGATCGACCGATCTGCATATGCTGTTGCATATGTGATCCATGATGAATCAGGCTCAAAGTCATTAACACTTATTTGTACAGCAGCTAAGTTATTACATCAGTGTACACTATGGTTCCTATGGAAGGATATTTTTTTTATACTTTTACATATTGTAGTAGACAATGGCCCTCATTCAGACCCACTCGCAAGCGCTATGCGCTCGCAAGCAGGTCCATGGTGGGGCATTGTGCATGCGCCGTGCATGTCGCGTGCAAGCCCCGGAGTCAGTGAGGAATTCACTCGCTCCCTGGGGTTCACTACAAATGGGTTGGCTGTTGATGTTGATGGACAGCTCACCCCGTTTTATAGGTGGGGAGGGGGGGTGGCTGGACAAACAGAGGCATTCCTGAAGGAATGCGTGCCATTTGTGGGTGGCCCTACTGACAATACTCATGATGTCAGTAGTGAGCTTCCAGCTCTGTTAGAGCAGGAAGCTCACGGGGCTTCCGGAAGGTGAGACTCTACCACAAGGGTCTCGTCACAAGCCCGATGGATTTTACCATTGTGACCATCACCTGGCTGCTCGCAAAAGCTGGTTATCCACAGCTTAGCGAGCGGCCAGGAGGCCGACTAAAAAAAAAAATGTCCGCCCTCATTCAGAGCGAGCGCTCGCTTTTTGCAAGCGGCTCTGAATGAGGTCCAATGTGCTAAATCCCTATATTTTAACACATTTTTAATTCTTTAAGTTTTACACAAATGTTTTCAACTTGACATTCCTAATTTGATTTATTAGCACCACTAAAATGTATAGGTTTTTTTTACATTTGTGAATGATTTTGCTCATTTTTAAATCCTGTTATGTTAGGCCTCATTACATTCAGGTTGCAATTTCACTCTAAATGCATGCTATTTTACATGTATGGAATAAAAAGTGTGCGTAAATGGATATAGAGATTTGACCAACTCAAAACAATATTATTTGCTCCAGGTGTATGTCAGATTTTCCACCACATTTTATTTTCAGATTCCCAGAAAGGGGGCATGGACAAAACCACAGTATAGTTATAAGCTTTTTATTTTTCAGATCAACTACATGGACCTCATATGTCACCAGAACTACACATGTCCTTATATGTGCATTATAGCACCCTCATGTGCTTTATATGACATCAGAAACCCACATTCCTCTTTAAATGCCATTTGCTTTATGTTATGGAACAATAATGGTACACAATGAAGTATCCTTAAGATTTATTATGCTTTTCCATACAGAGCAATCAAAATCAGATTTTCAAATTATTGTCATACAGGTCATAGGGGGGTATACAATTAGCCCTGGATGTTGTTCGGGCGCAAATGGATAGCCGCAATTGGCAAAAAACTGGGATTTTTTGCCCATTTCTCACAATGTTTTTTTTCACCCTATCCTATCATTTTGGTCGAAATAATAGGACAGTTCTCCCAAAAACACTGAGGACCCACGATAAGCTCATGGATCTATGTGTTTTTGCCATTTAGATCGTGAAAAAACAGCACTTATCATGGTGGCGGCAGGCAGCACTATGGGGCAAATTGGATAACCCTGCCACAATCAATTAGCAATGCTACTTTAGTGCTGCTAATTGGATACCCCCCATACAGTCTTATATACCAGATTTGTCTAAGACATATGCCAATCAAAGATTTACATATATACCTCTAACAGAATATTTCCAAACTCATGATAATGATTACAATATTTAAAATAATCCATAAGTGCTAACTTATCTGTTTCTTTTTAAACTTCTCACCTGCAATTACAGTATCATATGCTGGTGAATCACCAATAGCTGGAGTTTGTTTCAAAATATATTTATACAAGGCAATCAAAAACAAAATATTTCTGCAGACTTTTATAATTCATTGTTAATGTTACATTTACCATTATATTATATTCTTTATCATTCAGCTTCCAATTTGTTTTCACTTTTTCTATTACTCTACATTTCATTTTATATGCTAGCAGAGCACCCACATGGTCTTTCTTATGCCATCACCACTTTTTAACATGACTCCATTGCTTGATCACCCAACAGAGAGCCCCAACATTTGGCTAGACTACCCCTTTTGCCATGAAACAGTCTTGAATGACTCTAGGGGGTAAATTTACTAAAGTGAGAGTTTTTAAAAGTGGAGATGTTGCCAATAGCAACCAAAATATCTAGAATATGCTAGCTAAATGTTAATTAGAATCTTATTGGTTGCTATGGGCAGCATCTCCACTTCTAGAAACTCTTACTTTAGTAAATATACCCCCTAGGCTTTACCAATTTTAATCCAATTGTTCAATTCAGGCATGCTAATGAGCAGAGGCGAAGCATTCCATAAGTTCTGAGTTTGAAAAATATATGGAAACATATCTCCCAAAAAATTTACTTCTGAAATCGGATCATGTGTGCACCCATAAAGGTGGCATGGCCTGGGGGGCATGGCCTCTTAACACATCCCCCATTTTCTTCACTCTGGAGGCATGCCCAGCAATCCCGAGCAATAGGGCTACCCCCAGGCTCTCATTTCTGTACTATTTATGTGCTGTGCACATGTGCATGGCATCTGTTCAGTATTCACCCACCACGATGCTGTGCAGAGCAGCTGTGATCAAATTACCCTCCAAACTTACACCCGCCTGCAGGACACTGCATCCTACAACTGGGATAGTGTCCAAAAAGAAAATGGTGTGGTTGGAAGGTATGCAGAAATAAAGTGAAAGCTATTGAGATAATGATTGTATAAATGAGATAGTAAATCATTATGTTTACAGCCAAACATAAAAATCTTAAACTGTGCTGTGAAGAAACTGAACAACAGCAGGAAATAATTAAGAAAAGCATCATAGAAGGCTGAGAGAAAGAACAATAGTAAAATTAGTATATAAATGAGCAGGAAATTATTAAGGAAATCATTCTCGGGAAGTCATGTTGAACGGATATCCCAGTCCTAATCCTACAAATTGTATTAGGAAAATTGTCACTCTCTATATTATTAAAAAAAAGGATCCTGGTGCAAAGGGTAACACCTTAAGAGAAATTAATAGGTAGTATGTGGTGAAATAATGGTGTATAATATGGATTTATGTGTGAGCAAGAGCACACAAAATACATCAGACATATAGATAAATACAATGTCATTTATTTACTTATTAATTAAAAGATTATGCCGAATTATTTAGCATAAAACATCTCATAAAATAAATTTAATTGAAAGAGGTTTGGCAGCTGCTGTAACCAATTAATGTCCCGGATAAATAACAAGGTGGTCAGAGTGTTCCCCCAGGGGCCCCCACACACATATGGGCTTCAAAACTACATACTTATGCCTAATGATAGCATATTTGTGTGGATTAATAGTGAATCACATTGTTTTAATACAGTAAATGCAAAATCTGCATTTTTCAAATAAAATGTAATTATATAGAAATGAGTGTGGTACAAAATGTAAACATTCAGAATGTCGATATCAGAATGTTTACATTGTCTGAATGTTGACATATTAACATATTACATTTTTCATGCATTCAAGCCTTAATCCCAACCTTACCCTAACCACAGCCTAACCCTAACTGCAGCCTAACCTTATCTCTAATATGAAATATCAACATTGTCAATGTTGACATTTCTACTGTCAACATAAAATCCATGTTGACATTCTAAATGTAGACATTAAGACGATAACAGTATTTTGACTACATACTATATAAATACCGACTTATTCATCATTTCCTACCTTACCAATCCTTTGGTAACCTTATTTCCCAAACCTCTAATTGCAAAAGTGACAAAAGTTGCAATAGAAAATGCAGCATTATTTGTACAATTATAAAAAAATACCATTCCAACTACACCATAGAAAGTATAGTGATCCCACTGTGAGCGCTTGGCACCCCCATTTATTACCTATTTGTACTATTATACCTTACTCTGTATTTTAGAATATTTTTGGTTATTCATTTATTAATGTATTTCCGACTGATTATAACTCTAAATTGAAAGCTGCTTATTACTGACTTCTACTTGAGAATCTAGTTCTATAAAAAGCCCAGCATACAAAGCTGGAAGAACAAACACTTATTTTTAAAAAAATTGTAGTTTTTAATATGATTATATGTTGTCTATCAGGCACAACAAATTGTTGAGCCTTTTACATGTAACACATTTAAATTTTTAATGTTTCCTGACTCAATGGTTTTCTCAAATACTGTATATTGGGCCTGATTCAGAGAAGTATGCTACTGTATGCTGATGTTTTTGTAGTTGATCGATAATCAGCTATTTGCATATGCATCAGAGTCACACTGCACATGTGTCAAAATTTATTAACATAGTTGCAAGCAGCAAATTTTACTCGCAGAGTGATTGACAGTTAAGGGCTGTTTGAGGGTGGTAACTGGGTGTGCTGCTGAAAATGCAGGTGTGTCACAACCAATTTTAAGGTATGTCGCTGCCTGTGTCTTTGAAGCAAAAAAACATGGCTTGGTGTCTAAGTTTAGGTGGCCATGCTGTGTGACCATAAGGTTATTAAGAAGGCCTATTATCAAAGGTTCTGTATATATGGCTGCATAATAGTTTGGAGTTGTTTGGGTTTGTGATGGCTCCTGAGGGAGTCACGAACAAATACTGGCATTTGTAACATTAACATATTATTATTTATATTTACGCATATCCTCTGCATACAAAATTGCAGCAGCAATGGCAATAGCAAACTTCACTGAGAGCCAGATTCAGCAAGAATCACAGTTGCTTATATGTACGCAATCGCCCGATTGTTGCATACTGTGCATGCGAATGCATTGCAGTGCACATGTGTGACCGGCCACTGTGATTGGGACTGCGATAGCAGTGACCACACAGACCATTTTCAGAGTGAATGACAGGAAGTGCCGTTTGTAGGTGGTGATGGGGGAGTGGTTCGGTGAACGCAGGCGGCCAGTGCATTTCAACAACGTAGCAGGAGCATGCTTAAATTATCTACTGCGATACCATATGCAGGTCTCATAGCGTGCGCTGAAGTAAGCTGAGTGAGGTCTGACCTGCCTTAAATGTGTGTGAGGGTCTGATGTTACTCGATGTTACCGATTAATTCGCTGTGTTGCCAAAGTAAACAGATGTGAGTAAGGGGAAGTGGGCGTACCTATGTTAGGTTGCGATCACAATGAGAGTGCAAACATTTACATATCACCACTGATATTAGCAACTGTGTTGCGTGCGTATAAGCAGACTAGCGATCCTTACTGAGTCAGGTTCATTGTCAGCTATGGATGAAATATCTAATAAATTTTGCTATAGATTGTCCACTTATATCTCTACTGTCCTGATTGTCAGTGTTTGGCACAATCTGAATATGAATAATGATTTTTATATATGTGCTTGTAATACATGATGCTAAATGTCGTATGGTTAGCTCTCTTTAATTTTCAATACTGGTTGGATTTTTGATCATTTGAGGTTCAAAAACTAGATTTCACATTTTGCACTTTAAATTTGCAGTTACAATGTCAAAGAGAACTCTCACACTTATTTAAAGCACAATGATGAATTTCTATTAATACATACCCACATGCTGGAGTTATTAATCTCAATACCAGTAATGATGCAGAATATTACACAAAGTTTGAAAAAATAGTTAGCTATGTTCTGTATCTGATTGTAGAAACTAAGAACGTTTGGAAGCCTCTACCATCTAATCAGTAATATATTTTCTTTCTTGGGTCCTATATATACATTATACATGAATTTTATATTCACTTGATTATAAAATCTCATCACTTATACTGCATTGCTTTTTGATTTTATGTAAGTTTGTTTATAAAATTCATGTAAAAATATATTGGCAAAAAATAGAAAGAATACTAAAATGAACATTGGATAGGTATTAAAGTTCTTATGTACATTAGTTATTGAGGAATAGAAGCAACACTCTTTTTTAAATGTGGAAATTTAATTATTACAATTTGTCAATTAGACTTATTTTGAATTTCTGAAGTCCATACTATGGGTTACAGTTAGAACTGCTAATTTTTTAACTGAAAATTTTAAGTACTGAGGATGTGCAGTAAAATAAAGTATGTCTGTATGCATTTCTATGCAGATTTAGCTGCATTACCCTGCTGTGATACTTTATGCTTAAATAGGTGGAACAGTGAGTAGAAAGGGTAGGTTGACTTAGCTGAGTACTATCAAAACACATTATGGCTGCTATCTCTTCCTCAATGTCCCAGTGCTTTTTTCAACTTAATATATCAAAGACTGAGCTGATCATCTTCCCACCCTCCCGCATAACCTCACTTGCCAAAATTGAATTATCAATTGACAGCACAACTATCTTCTCTATCCCCAAAGTGCTCTGTCTTGGAGTTATCCTGGACCCTTTCCTTCAAACCACACTTTCAGTACCTTTCACAGTCCTTCCATTTTCATTTCATAAATATTTCCAAAATCAGAACCTTTCTCACCCAGGATGATACTAAAACCTGTATCCACTCACTGGTCATCTCCAGATTGGAATTCTATAACCTCCTCCTATCTGGCCTACCTGTTTCCTACCTCTCTCCACTCCAATCTATCCTCAATGCAGTTACATACATGCCTCTTAGCAGGGATTAATGGCCCACAGGGGTACAGGGAAATCCCCAGTGGACTTTACTGCCTGAGGGCCCATCCCTTCTTTTTATAGGTCAGATTCCAGACAAATTATATAATGTTATAATGTTACTCTATTAGAGGGTCAGTTACCTGGTGGAGCAGGAACAATGATGAATATTGTTGCTTAGTTCACTTCCATAGAAACTAGACCAAGATTCACCCTCCTGACAATCAAAGTGGGTGGTCATAACACAATCTGGTCCCCTTCTTCTATTGGCTGTGGGCTTTAACATAATGAACAAAGTTCCTGCCATTTAATTGGAATGACATTGTAGCTCTACATTCATTTTACTAAACTATCTAAGCTCTTACCAGTGGTAAGAGCTTAGACACTGTAGTTGCATTTTTTTTACAATGTTATGTATTTTGCCTTTACTAGACAATGCAGTTTGCATTGAATTTTAGACACTGGAGGGTAAATTTACTAAAGTGCGGGTTTCTAGAAGTGGAGATGTTTCCCATAGCAACCAATCAGATTCTAGCTATTTTCGCTAGATTGTGCTAGATAAATGATAAGTAGAATCTAATTGGTTGCTATGGGCAATGTCTCCACATCCAAGATCCCACACTTTAGTAAATATACCCCTGGGTCCATTATATCATGTCCAGTACATTCATGTGGTATCACATATATATATATATATATATATATATATATATATATATACACAAAGTGAATAGCCAGGCACACCTCTTCCAATTTAGAAAAATGCCATGGTGCCTGCTACATAATAGGTACAAACGCCTCCAGGTGCGGCACTCAGTGGACTACAAACATAAGTGTGTACACAACATACCATAAATGCCTGCAGTCTCTTCTCCAGATGCCGGGTACCATAAAGCACCTTCCACCCTGCATGCCCAACTTCTGGGAACATGACATCACACCCCTAGACATGTGAGCGTACTGGTAATCCTCTAATTAAAAAGCGCGGAAATATACAATTCTTTGTTATTAAATAAGAAACCTCTGCAATATCTCTACATGGTGCCGAACATATTATAATGCATAATTAGAGAATGATATTCAAATTAAGCTGGCCATTTAGTCCCCAAGGTTTTACAGTATCTAAAATGTTAATCCATTTGGCTTCTAAACCTAACAATTTTCTATGGTGATCCCTGTGTCTACCATCATCTGGGACCTGGTCAATCACCATATGCTTGAAATTTGACATGTTATTTTTAAATTCTGCAAAATGTTTTGTGATGGGTTGCTCTGACCCTTTGCCATTGATAGCAGATCTTATAGCTAACCTGTAGTGTGCCATGTATTCTTTAAAAGGATGCATGGTCTTCCCCATGTAACAGAGCCCACAGGGACATTTCATTAAATAAACTAAATATCCACTTGAGCAGGTAATGCTGGCCATACACGGGAAGATTTTCTGTCCAACCATCCAACTATTTGGTTGGTTGGAATGAAAATCTGGTAACGTATGAAAGCAAATGACAATTAGCAATTTGCTCCCAAACGCAGGAAAATGGACAAAAACTGTTGTGTGAACAAATTGTTTAGTGCAAACATTTAAAAAACTTGTCTGCATGACCAATTTAATCTATTTTATGGCATTTAGGAGCAATTGCTGATCATCATTTACTCCCATGCGTTACCAGATTTTCATTCCAACCAACCAACTAGTTGGATGGTTGGACAGAAAATCTTACCGTGTATGGCCATCATAAGCCTGTGCTTAATTTCATACCTGCATCCATTGTGTGTATAATAGAAAAAAATTCCTACAGTCATATGACTGCAAGTGATACAACCTGTACATTTGAAGCTACCATTGTTATTTTTTTTTCATCTTAAGGGCTCTCATTACTGTGGTGACATCTGAATAGACCACCCAGTCTCTTATATTATTACCCCTCTTAAAACCCAATCTAATTTTAGTGTGGTTAAGACAGGAAAGCTCTCGGTCTTCCGGTATGGCAGGCCAAATATCCCTGCTAATATTTCAAATTCTATTGTGTGCTGTGGTGTATGTATGCACCCAATTTACAGTACCGGGTGAGTCCCTCACTATTTTATTATTAAAGGCTTCTGATCTAGATATCAAATCAACTTTTTTGCGTTCTAGGCTCAGGGTTTTTTAAGAGTAATGTCTGTGGCCGCTCTTAAAAACAAGAAGGCCGGCCCTGATTCAGAGCGAGTGCTCTGTCAGAGCGTCCGGATCTGAATCAGGGCCTGAGATTGATATGCTTTGCTTCCTGCAGCTGCCAGATCTCCTAGGTTACCAGAATTCTCATGCGTCTAGGGGGTGTCATATGATGTTCCTGGAAGGTGGACATTGAAGGTGCTTGATGGGACCCGGCATCTGGAGAAGAGGCGGCAGGTCTTTAAGGTATGTTATGTATGCACTTACGTTTGTATGTTTGTGGCCTGAAGATGGGCAAATAAATCCCAAAACATTGCTGTAATGGCATTACGCTTTGCTTTATTGACAAGTTCACCAAGTGCCACACCTGCAGGAGTATATATATATATATATATATATATATATATTTATAGGAAAAGAAAAAGCCGGCACTCTCATGCTCCTATGCACCTTGTGCCGGTGCCCTCCCAAATTACCAACCCTCAAAAAGAAGGAATGGAAAAACACGAAATGTGACCAACAAGGCGGCACTCTGGCATCTTAAAGAAATGCAATGGACCCCAAAAAGTAATATCAACGTTTCAGAACACTTTACTTGGGTTCTTTCGTCAGGATACAAAAGATACAAAAAAGAAACATACCTTTATGCTTAACACCACGTGAACACGCCAGCACAGCTTCCGGTCAGGAAGTTGAATGACATCAATTAAGTGAACACCCATCACCCAACATACTCAATATATTCAAATAAATATATCACTAAACATACCAAATAGACACGAATAGAACACATAAATTTTACCTCATGACATATGGATATTAGAGGTTTGATTACTAAGTAAAACACAGATTTCATAGGCGGATGTCAAAAAAACAATTATTATTTATGCTCAATGTTAGCTGCAACTGGCAATTAGTATTAGTTAGACATCCACTCCATTAATCGGGTGTAATTAGTAATAGATGACATATCCATTAATTAAACAGACCCTATATCATCCCACCAAAAGCATTTTATGTAAAGGAAATTTTATGATTTTGTACAAAATGCAAATACACTATGTGAGTAAAGAGAGAACCTAATTATAAATGCTATGATAACGGCATAAAACACTTGCCGCACATATTAACTCACTGCTGACAAAGCTAGATCTCAAAACAGCCAATAAAATAACTGTAACCACACTAGTAAAAAGCGAGACTGAAAAAAATAATACCAAACGTAACAAAATGTATCTGATACACTGTAAGATGAAACAAACTACGTAAAAGTTGAACCGTTACATCGTATCATCCCCATAGTCTGTCTGCGTGTAAGCTAATATAGTACACTCCAGGGACCATCAGTAGCATTAGACCAAGCAAAACACGCACTGTTAACCCTTAATGGGTAGCCGACAGAAGATAGATTGTATTGTTGTTATGCGGCTGTTACGTATAGTAAAACGGCCATTAAAGAACACAAGAGGAGGAAACAAGTAATCAAGAGGAAGAATTCTCTCACAACAGACATAAAGACAACCACCTAAATCAATATGACACAATTAGAAAGATCAAAGAAAACACTGTAAACCCAGTTGTTCGTTAAGACCAAAAGGAGATATGGTATTTAATCTATAAATCCATTAGGATTCTAATTGTAACAAACAACGTGATCGATCACCTCCTCTAGATAGGGGGGGCGACATGATCAATGATTTCATACCTTAATGTGGCCAGACTATGTCCTGCTGACAAGAAGTGTTTGGCTACGGGCTGATCGCTGTGTCCCTTCTGAAGTGCTAGTCTTATGGCACTTCTATGTAACGCCATCCGCTCCTTAAACATGCGGTCAGTCTTCCCAATGTAATTGAGACTGCAGGGACAGGTAATCATATAGATTACGAATTTGGTTGTACATGTAAGAAAATGTTTTATAGAATATTTTTTGCCTGTCAGTGGATGGAAAAAACTGTCTCCACTAGCCATATAATGGCAAGTTAGGCAATCTGGACATTTAAAACATCCTAATTCGTTTGAAGACAACCAAGTGCTCCGAGTTTTAGCAGGGTCAGTGATATCAGATCTTATTAATATATCTTTTAAATTCCTGCCTCTGGTGTAAGACGGCATGATAGAATTACATTTAAAAGATTTTAAGTCAGGGTCAGATGTAATGATTGGCCAATGTTGCTTGATTTTCCGATTAATATTATTACTTAAAGGATTAAAATGATTAATCCACGGGATTCTTAATTGATTTTTACACTTAATGCTATTTTTCTTCAAGGCTGATAATAATTGGTTCCGAGGAATGGCTAAGGCCAAATTTTTTGTTTTATTAGATCTTTTAGCGGATTTCCTCTCTCTTGGAATTTTTTTATCATATTGTCTAAGTGGATAACCGTTGTGTTCCTATTGCTGGTGATACGACATACTCGTAAAAATTGGGAATAAGGCAGACCTGACTTCATACTGATAGGATGGCAACTTTTGTAGTGAAGCATGTTATTCCTGTCGGTTGGCTTGGAAAAGATCACAGTCTCTAATTTATTATCAGATTTAATGATAGACATATCTAGATAATTTACAGTCTCTGCTCTAATATTCCAAGTAAACTTTATAGGATGGTTTTCTGAATTATGTTGTTCCAATAATTCAACTAAGACATTGATAGGTCCTGACCAGACGATCAATAAGTCATCTATATATCTTTTGTAGATAAATAAATTCTTAAAGATATCCAGCTTCGAATAAAAAATATCTCTCTCTACAACAGCCATATAACAATTTGCCAGGGCCGGAGCCACAGCAGAGCCCATGGCACACCCAGAAATTTGTAAAAAGAAATACCCATCAAAATAAAAGTAATTTTTAGTCAGTGTCATCTCCAACAATTGCATAAAAACATCGATGTCAGGACCTTGATAATATTTGTTGTTACTAATCAAATGTCTCACTGCCCATAAACCTGCCTGATGTGGGATGCTGGTGTATAAATTTTGTACATCAGCAGTACATAACCATAATTCAGAAGGTAAAGGTACACCAGCACACAAGATGTTAAGTAAAGCTGTTGAATCTTTTAAATAAGAACGTTCCTGTTGTAAATATTGGTCTAAATAGACGGGCACAGGATGGAAAATCGACCCCCTGGCAGAGATGATAGGCCTGCCAGGGGGATTTTCCAAAGATTTGTGTACCTTAGGCAAGGTATATAACAGTGGAATTTTAGGAGGAGAAACCAGTAAAGAAGATTTAATTTCCGTTGAATGGAGACCATTATTCACTGCATCAGTCAACAAAGACTCCAAATCACGTTTATACATTGTTGTCGGATCCCCAGTTAATTTCAGATACACAGAACTATCAGACAGCTGCCTATAAATCTCTTTTCTGTAGTCCTCGACATATTGGATGGTAATCGATCCGCCCTTATCCGATGGGCGAATTACAATAGATCTGTCATTCTTTAAATCATTGAGAGCTTGTAGTTCCTGTTTACTCAAGTTGTTGTAATGTTTAGGGTTTTCTGCCAAGATATCAGGAATTGAATTTTTTAATAGACGGCAAAAAGTCCTGATTGATGGATTCATCGATGGTGGATCAAATCTTCTCGCTGGTTGAAGTGCTTTTAATCTAGGAGGTATTACTTCTGTTCTTTCTTTATTATCACATTCAGGTTGTTTGTCAAAGAATTCTTTTATACGGAGTTTCCTCTTGAGCTTATAATTTTCAATTTGCCAGGAAAAAGGATTAAATTTCGTTGTTGGTTCAAAAGATAAGCCCAAATTTAAAACATTTTTTTCATTCTCCGATAAACTTCTATCTGAAAAGTTAAATATTAAGCATTCTTCGGCAGAGGAGGTTTTCGATATGCACCTCTGCCTTTCGTTTTGTTTTGCCCTGCGTGTAATCCGCCTCTGGTACTGGCCGGTGTTTTGCGCGTAGACACCCCTAAAGGGACATGCCTCTGAATAGGGGTGTTTGGCTGGTCAGCATCACTATTCTCGATGGATTCAGCAGAGGACCCAGAGTCAGCTGTGAAGCGATGATATCTCTTCTGTCTAAATGCACGAAAGCTTTCTCTCTGGCCTGTGAGCCAGCCATACACCTGTTGCTTCTCGTAATCTTGATCCACTCGAGCCATCTTGTTCTTTTTAAATTTAATCAGATCATTAGTGTATTGATCTGTTTGTTTATTGAACTTCTCTAACCAAAACTCGGAGCACTTGGTTGTCTTCAAACAAATTAGGATGTTTTAAATGTCCAGATTGCCTAACTTGCCGTTATATGGCTAGTGGAGACAGTTTTTTCCATCCACTGACAGGCAAAAAATATTCTATAAAACATTTTCTTACATGCACAACCAAATTCGTAATCTATATGATTACCTGTCCCTGCAGTCTCAATTACATTGGGAAGACTGACCGCATGTTTAAGGAGCTGATGGCGTTACATAGAAGTGCCATAAGATTAGCACTTCAGAAGGTACACAGCGATCAGCCCATAGCCAAACACTTCTTGTCAGCAGGACATAGTCTGGCCACATTAAGGTATAAAATCATTGATCATGTCGCCCCCCTATCTAGAGGAGGTGATCGATCACATTGTTTGTTACAATTAGAATCCAAATGGATTTATAGATTAAATACCATATCTCCTTTTGGTCTTAACGAACAACTGGGTTTACAGTGTTTTCTTTGATCTTTCTAATTGTGTCATATTGATTTAGGTGGTTGTCTTTATGTCTGTTGTGGGAGAATTCTTCCTCTTGATTACTTGTTTCCTCCTCTTGTGTTCTTTAATAGCCGTTTTACTATACGTAACAGCCGCATACCAACAATACAATCTATCTTCTCTGTCGGCTACCCATTAAGGGTTAACAGTGCGTGTTTTGCTTGGTCTAATGCTACTGATGGTCCCTGGAGTGTACTATATTAGCTTACATGCAGACAGACTACGGGGATGATACGATGTAACGGTTCAACTGTTACATAGCTTATTTCATCTTACAGTGTATCAGATACATTTTGTTACGTTTGGTATTATTTTTTTCAGTCTCGCTTTTTACTAGTGTGGTTACAGTTATTTTATTGGCTGTTTTGAGATCTAGCTTTGTCAGCAGTGAGTTAATATGTGCGGCAAGTGTTTTATGCCGTTATCATAGCATTTATAATTAGGTTCTCTCTTTACTCACATAGTGTATTTGCATTTTGTACAAAATCATAAAATTTCCTTTACATAAAATGCTTTTGGTGGGATGACATAGGGTCTGTTTAATTAATGGATATGTTATCTATTACTAATTACACCCGATTAATGGAGTGGATGTCTAACTAATACTAATTGCCAGTTGCAGCTAACATTGAGCATAAATAATAATTGTTTTTTTGACATCCGCCTATGAAATCTGTGTTTTACTTAGTAATCGAACCTCTAATATCCATATGTCATGAGGTAAAATTGATGTGTTCTATTCGTGTCTATTTGGTATGTTTAGTGATATATTTATTTGAATATATTGAGTATGTTGGGTGATGGGTGTTCACTTAATTGATGTCATTCAACTTCCTGACCGGAAGCTGTGCTGGCGTGTTCACATGGTGTTAAGCATAAAGGTATGCTTCTTTTTTGTAACCTGACGAAAGAACCGAAGTAAAGTGTTCTGAAATGTTGATATTACTTTTTGGGGTCCATTGCATTTCTTTAAGACGCTAGAGTGCCACCTTGTTGGTCACATTATATATATATATATATATATATATATATATATATATGTGTGTAAAACCAGTCAAAGAAGCTGCACTCACTGTACATTGCCCTCAAAGTATGGAGTGGTCCACTATAGATGTCATTTAAATCATCTGAGGAGAGACGTAAACTTGCCAATATGCCATTTATGACACGGAGTGACAAGGAACGGCTAAGGTCTTTCCCTATGTCCATGACTAGTGGTTCAGCTTCACATGACGATGGAAGCCCTCCTCCCGCTACAAAAATCAAATGAGTTAAGCTGGCAAAAGCACAGCAAACTGTGCATTCTATGCATTCTGAGACGATATCACAAATCCCCGAGGAGAGTCCAAGTGTGGTGGCGGTTGCGATGCCTGACATTCCCAGCACTGGACGGGAAGAGGTGGCTCTTTTGCATGCCCTCTGCAAGTGCTGAAAGGAGCACCCACAGTCCACTTGCTTATATGCAAATTGAAGATGTCACTGTTGAAGTACAACAGGATGAGGATACTGGTGTAGCTGGCGCTGAGGAGGAAGTTGGCGAGGAGGATTCTGATGGTGATGTGGTCTGTTTAAATCAGGCTCCAGGGGAGACAGTTGTTGTCCGTGGGATGAAAAAGCCCATCACAGTCATGCCTGGGCAGAAGACCAAACATTCCACCTCTTTGGTCTGGCAATATTTCTATCAAAATCTGAACAACAACTGTCTTGCCATATGTACAATGGTGAAATAAGTAGGGGTAGGGACATTAAACACCTAGGAACATCCTCCCTTATACATCACCTGTAGCGTGTTCACAAAAGTTACTGTCAAGTTCAGATACTTTGGCTATGACCATAAGCAGTCCAGGGACACCAAATCCCTTTCTCTTGTTGTATCCAAGCACCTGCAAACAACACCGTTAACTCCCTCCTCATCAATTTCCTCCTTAGTCAGGATTGGAAGTAGTCCTGCAGGCCATGTCACTAGCATGACTGACTCTCCTATCCGGGATTCCTCCGGAGTATCCTTCATTACTATGCCTACTGCTGCCACTGCCACTGCTGCTGTTGTTGCTGGGAGTCATTCATTATCCCAGAGAGGAAGTAGGAACACCACTACTATTACTAAACAATTGACCCTCCAACAGTCTTAACAAGGAGGATGAAGTACGACAGCAGTCATCCAGAAGCAAAATGGATAACTGAGGCTTTGACTGCTATGTTGGTGTTAGACGTGCATCTGGTATCTGTCATTAGTGCAGTGGGATGTAGACAATTGATGGAGGCAGTGTGTCCCCTGTTCCAAATCCCATCTAGATTCCACTTCACTAGGCAGGCGATACCGTGACTGTACAGAAACATCAGAAAAAGTGTCCTCAGTGTCCTGAAAAATGTGGTTGTACTGAATGTCCACTTAACCATGGACATGTGGACAAGTGGAACAGGGCAGACTAATGACTATATGACTGTGACAACCCACTGGGTATATGTATCACCTTAAACAGCAACAACAGCAGCATCACCAGTAGCAGCATCTCAGAAATGCCAGCTCATTCCAAGGCAGGATATGCTGTGTATCACCGGTTTCAGTAAGAGGCACACCACAGACAACCTCTTAGAGAAACTGAGGGAAATCATCGCCCACTGGCTTACCCCACTAAGAGTCTCCCAGGGATTTGCGATATCTGACAATGCCACCAATATTGTGCGGGCATTACATCTGGGCAAATACCAGCAAGTCCCTCACACAATAAATTTGGTGGTGCAAAATTTTCTGAAAAGCGACAGGGGCATGCAGGAAATGGTTTGGGTGGCCCGAAAAATTTCTGCCCACTTTCACCATTTAGCGACTGTGTGATGAACACTGGAGCACTAGCAAACACTCTTGAACCTGCCCCGCCATCACCTGAAGCAAGAGTTTGTGACGTGGTGGAACTCAACCCTCTCAATGCTTCAGAGGATGGAGGAGAAGCAAAAGGCCATTCAAGCCTATATATCCACCTATGACATAGGCAAAGGAGGGGGTATGCACCTGACTCAAGCACAGTGGATAATGATTTCTGTGTTGTGCAAGGTTCTCCAGCCCTTCGAACTTGCCACATGTGAAGTCAGTTCAGACACTGAGAAAGTGAAGGAGAAGCTAAGACAGAGCAAATCTGCTCGGCATGTGGGACTTGTGGATGAAGCCCTTCATTCGCTTTACCAGGATTCCAGGGTGGTCAATCTGTTGAAATCAGACCACTACATTTTAGCCACTGTGCTCGATCCTAGGTTTAAAACCTATGTGGTGTCTCTCTTTCTGGCTGACTCAAGCCTGCAGAGGTGCAAAGACCTGCTGGTGAAAACACTGTCAGCTGAAGTAGAACATGACATGTCAACAGCTCCTTCTTCATTTTCTCCAGCAACTGAGGCTGCCAGGAAACAACTTAGATATCCTAAGCAACCTGCTGGCAGTGATGCAGGGCAGGCAGGACCAAGTTTGGACTTATGGTCCGGACTGAAGGACCTGGCAACAATTTCTGACATGTCTACTGTCACTGCATATGATACTGTCACCATTGACAGAATGGTGGAGGATTACATCGGTGACAGCATCCAAGTAGGCATGTCAGACAGTCCGAACCTGTACTGGCAGGAAAATGAGGCAATTTGGAGGCCCCTGTACAAAGTGGCTCTATTTTACATGAGTTGCCCCCCCTCCAGTGTGTACTCTGAATGAGTGTTTAGATCAGCCGGGAACCTTGTCAGCGAAAGGCATAGGAGGTTGCTTCCACAAAATGTGGAGATGATGTTCATAAAAAAGAATTATCAACTCTTTCAGGGAGACCAGCCTCCAGAACGTACAGAGGGACCTGTGGTGGTGGATTCCGGCGGGGACGAATTAATACTCTGTGAGGATGAGGATGTACACAACACTGAAGAGGGTGAGGAATTGGTGGATGAGGAGGATGAGGATGACATCTTCCCTCCGTAGAGCCAGTTTGTGCAGGGACAGATTAATTTGCCAGCTTGTTTTGTGGGGGCCCAAATTAACCAATCATTTCAGCCACAGTCATGTGGCAGACCCTGGCGCTGAAATGATTGGTTTGTTAAAGTGTGCATGTCCATGTTTATACAACATAAGGGTGGGTGGGAGGGCCCAAGGACAATTCCATCTTGTACCTCTTTTTTTGTTTGCATTATGTATGGTTTGGGGCCTAGTTTTTCAAACTGCCATCCTGTCTGCCACTGCAGTGTCGCTCCTAGATGGGCCACGTGTTTGTGCCACCCACTTGTATCGCTTAGCATAGTCATCCAGCTACCTCGGTGCAACCTTTTGGACATAAAAACACTATTGTGAGGTGTGAGGTGTTCAGAATAGACTGGAAATGAGTGTAAATTAAGGTTATTGAGATTAATAATAGCATAGGAGCAGAATAACCCACAAATTATTTGACTTTAGCTGTTTTTATGCTTTATTTAAAAAAAAATACAGATCCAAGACACAAAACCCAGATCCCAAAACACGGAAGGGTGGTTTTGGCAAAACCAATCCAGATAAAAAACACGAAGAAAGATCCAGATCCAAAACCAAAACACAAAAAGTGGCTAGTGCACACCCCTAATATGTATATATATATATATATATATATATATATATATATATATATATATATGTGTCCTTAAGAAGTACTAACCAAACTTGGTACTCAAGGATTTTTTAGAAATATTTTATCTTATACATAATAACAGTGAGAACAACTTTAAATAACTCTAAATAACTCTAGTATCCATTGATCAGTCAATACAACCACAAAAGTAGACATTTGTCGACTCAAGTTAAAAGTTGTGCTCTATGCCCATGGACCCTGATATTCCATTACTACATGATACTAGAGTTATGACCAGCTACACACGTATCTGTAATATTAGGGATTTTGTCATGAAAACTGACATTTCAATGTTCAAAGTAGATGCTCCTAGAGAGCACTTTTTGATCAGAAAAAATGGCTGCTACTGTTGATTGGGGTGCACTACATGTAGCTATATGCTAACAGGCAACCATGTGTGCCATCCATATTCAGGCAAAATGTTTGGCATTAAATGGCCATTGACGTGTAGTTCACGATTCGTCATATATGTCCTGTATTGCCCATGTTGTGTGCACTATGTAGGCAAGATGAAATGCCAGTTTAAGGAGAGAACGGCACAACACTGGGCAGCCATTAGAGCAGCCCTCTCCTCAGGTAGCAGCAACCAACTGGTGGCCAGGCATTTTGCCCATCTTAAACACAGTATTGCCACGATAAGTTATAGGGCCATTGATCATGTCCCCGTATCCTTGAGGGGAGGGAACAGGTCAAGAAAACTATTACAGTTGGAAACATCATGGATCTTCTGCTTGGAAACCTTAGTCCCTCCTAGACTCAATGAGTCTTAGGGCCTTCAATGCCATTTATAGGCCATTTTATCCTAGTATCTCCATTTGCGGGTAACATACCTGTGGTACCTGTTGTTCACCATTAGTTATTCTTCATATATGCTTAAGTTCACGATTCTTCTTACATGTGTGCCCTTGCGTATTAACCAGTGCACTCACATATATACATGGTTAATAATTTGTATTCAATTGGGGCTTGCTGTCTCCTAAAGTTTTATGTGGTTACATTTGTTTATTTGGTTATTCTAATTTAAAAAATTTAAAGGTATATGAATATATTGTAACAAAATTAGAAATAATTTTCATTATTTTAGTTATACTTTTTTATTTGCCAACACCAGTCAGGACATAGGTGGGGCATTTCATTTTGGCAACACATTACTGTTAACACGCTACCCTCTATATGTCTGTCATTATTAGTATCCATTAATATCTTTGGATTTACCATACGGGTAACTTTTAAACAGCGAGTCTCTTACTATTGCGCAATTATGTACATTACTTATGATCAATAATTTTTCAATACCGTAGTTTGGCTAATATATTGGTTATTTATTTACTAATTATTTTTGTGCAGGCAATATTGACCCACAAAGACATACCCTAATGATCTTTTATATTGACACGTTTTAAATATGCTCCATTCCATTGCACATTTCTTATATTTCACGCTTAGATTCTACCAACATATCACAGTATGCATGGCACATTTCAATTTATAAGCAGCGGTTTCATTGCTTTTCAATATTTGTACACATATTTATATCCATTACTGACGATGCACACCATTATATTTTTTCTACATTTACTTTTTACACCATTAGTTTATTATCGTAGCTTCAATCTCATTCATACACAGACACTTTCACAGTCTTTTGCACAATGGATTTAGGGTTGTTTTAATATTTCTTTAATGTTTTGTTAGGTTGCTGCCAGTGTCCATGTTATATGTCTGTTTTCAATATGTTTTGTATTTGTTTACTGTCAAGGTTGCCTTGGCAACATATCATAAATCTTTGTCTGCTTCCTCATTCTGTGCGCCGGTCCACATCATGGATGCACTGACCACGTGGCATACTCCTGTCTGCATGCAGCTTCCGGGCATCCGGGACCCGGCTGTCACAGGGGATGGAGAAACACACAACACGTCTGGTGGGGTGAGTTTTTTAAGGTTGTTCTCACTGTCATTACTGTATGTATCTTTGTCATCCTGAGGAAGGAGCATGTGGCCGCGAAACATTGATGAGACCATTATGTATTCAATAAATCCAGTACTTTTTTCACCAACTGAATATATATAATGTGTGTGTGCGTGTATGTATATATATATATATATATATATATATATATATATATACATATACACGACAGGCTCAATCCACGGCACTCAACCATCTGGGGTGCCCTTGGTATGTGACCACACCATCTACATAAAAAATATCATACAAACTCGGCACTCACATGCTTTTCAAACTGCAACTCCTTTGAACATAGGGAATGTTGGTTCCAAAATATTGCAATAATTTGTTAAGCTGGCCACCGCTTCACGGTCATTCCCATCTAGCCAGTCCCTACACTGATTCTCAGATAAATGAACTTGATCTGCCATCTTGGGCTCAAGCTTGCATACATTCTAAACATGAAACTGGGTCCTGCCTTAAAGAGACAGGACCACACCCAGGGCTATCAGTTAATAAGCACCTGGAAAAAGAAAAAAGTTTGTCTTACATTTGAAAAACAGGGTGTCCTAGCAAGTGTGACCACAAAATTTAAATAATATATATAAATACCACATTAATTATTAATTATTATACTTACAGTATATTACATTGTACAGCATTACCAGGACTAAAGTATTGTGTATTCACTACAGTGCATTGCTATTATAAATCTGGTTCATTATCATGAATGCACCAACAATATTTATTATATATAATTTTAAAGGGACCCAAACCATGCACTCTCTAATGGCTAGCCCATCCTCTGTGGTGGTTGACCACACTCCTTAAGAATGGCCCTTTACCACTGTATTCCCAAAGTGGGCCCTTCATGTCACAAGGAGAAATAAGTAAAAAATACAGAGTTTATGTTTTTTCCTACACAGTCCTCTTTATTCAATTTATTGCTCACCTAAGTCCAGGGGTCCTGAGGGTCTTCTTTGTTCCATGTGGCATCTGCAATCCTTGTCTTGGCAAATATATTTAGAAAATACACAAAATGCAGTAACTTTATGCCAATATGTTCTTGTCATAACTTACATTGAATATTGAAATCTGCATCAGGCGCTATATATTTATTTATTTTAGACATGTATACTAGCAGTCATAATATGTGATTTCAATTATATACTTGTAAATATGGTTAATGTTGGCTAGAGCTGAAGTGTTTGTGTTTTGCATATAACTGAGATAATTATAAATGAATTATGAAAAATAAATGATTTAATTATCGCAACCAAACAGTTATTTCCAGGACTACCTATGGTATTTGTGTAGCTGTATTGAAGAAAACAAATCATTAATTTGGGGACTTATGCAGAATTCAACATATGCCATTTTTATGTCTGGGTCTAGTGTTAAAAAAACAAAAATGTTTTCCTTCTTTTGCTTTTTCTTTATATGTGCATGCATTTCACATTCAGAAATGTACACTAATGAAAAGAGGATACTTCTCTTATATACAAAGCTAATTTAGAAAAAAAAAACGCCTGCAACAAAACAAAAACAAAAAAATTATTTTTTAAACAGAGTACCCTTGTCTATTTCTCCACATAATCACGTCTGTCAGTTATGCTTTTATTACGTGACCACAAGCTTTAGAATCCCTTTGTTGTACTCGGCTGCCTCCAGTCCATTGAACCAGTTGTTGACTGCAAGCTTCAACTTATTATCACTTTCACAATATTTTCCAAACAAAAGCTCTTCGAGCTTAGTGAAAATATGAAAATTGCTTGCACCAAGATCTGGATAATAGTGATGATCTAAAACCTCCCACCCAAAGCTATGACAAATGATGGGCGTCCAAGTTGATCTTTGTCATGCACAATTGCTCATCCATTATTGAGTTTTTCACAGCACTTTGTCAGCATACACCTGCTTTATTTGATTGTAGATTTCAGCAAGTCTCAATTTCTGCACATTCAAAAATCAAATAACATTTCACACTTCACAGTGAGAGGGATTTTGTATTGTAGGGTTCACTTTAATGATGCACAAAATTGCCAAATACAACCATAACAGCAGACTACTTACAGAGCACTTAGAAAACAGTATAGGATAGACTGCCAGACAATTAATTGGGGAGGGTGAATGACCTGGTTAGCAGAAATGGGCAAACATTTATTACTTCCTGGATTACCCACATACATTAAATATTGTAGATGAAATTAACATTTTTGTTACAATAAATGTGAAAGTTGACATGATATCTATTAAAAAGCATATTCCTTGTGATCATTATTTTAGTACTCTTTTTAAAAACAAACAAAGTTTTTTATTTCACTAATCCACATTTAATTTATATCTATAACAACCACAGTCATTATAAGACAAATTTTTTGTTATATTTTTTTTTAAACTGACAAACATATCTAATATACTAGAATATTTAAAGCAAATAATTACTGTTCTCTCTGGTGTCACATAAGTTGATTGTAGCATTTTTATAAGCTATATCATAGCCTAAACTGCACACATCCCTACACCACCTTGACCCTCACAACTTTTGATCTCTACACCCAGTGCTGTAGCTTGGTGCCTTGCGCAAGCCACACCTTCTTCACATGATGTTGCGCCTTGCACTGGGAGCAAGTGATTACAGCAATGGCCAGAGCATCCTCAGGGTGCTACAGGGTACTGTTTGGGTAGCATTGTGACCATCTGGAGCATCCTAAGGATGCTCCAGGCAGCAATACTGCAGAGATTCTGGAAAAAGGCTGCCATTACAGGCACCCTGCTAGCCAGATACAGGAGCTGTGGGTGAAGGATGGTGCCACCCATAGAGCACTGCGCTCTGTGCGGCTGCACCACTTGCCCCTAGTTACGGCCCTGTCCACACCATTGTAGTCTTTTCTCCTCCTGGCACTCCTTGCCCCTGAAATATTAGACTCACCACAACCTGGGCCTCCTCACCACTCAAGCCTTCCTATCACCTTGGTCTTGCCATCAAACAGGCATCTTTAATTAAAAGCAAAGCTTTTGCCCAGCTTATACTGGTAGCCTACCATCTTGCCACCCAGCACTTTTTATAGCATAACATGACCAATGCCAATTATTCCCTTCCATAATCAAACATTCTGCTCTCCCCCTCCACTGCAATCCTCCCTGCTTGCATCTGTTAGGTATCTGTTATATTTTGTATTTCCCACTACATATTACTTTTCTAACTTCTTCAGATTTGTGTTTACACATTATGGACAACATGTGTTCCTTATCTCCTCATTGCTTTGTCTGGTACCCTTGAGTATGGGATGAATAATTTTAGTGAGTTATACTGTAGTTAGTAGATTTGCACATTTTCCCTGTTGTTGGATGAGAGGCTGCACCAGAATAGGTTTATATTCTCTATTTTTTATATTTTGTCATCTGCATCATTTAAACTAACTTTCTATCAACATCATTAGCAAGTTCAGTGTGGATATATGGGTTGTTACTGGCCATATCTCATTGTGGGATCTTCAGACAGACACAGGTAGATTTCAACATATACAGTGCTGCAAGGCTCAAAATTATTATTAATTTATTTGTATTCTAGTATGCTTCAACATAAGTATACTTCTTGGAACTATCATAATTAATTTCAGTTGCCATAAAATATTACATTCTGGCAGGGATCCACAGTATCTTAAATAATTTCAGCTTTGTCCTGTATTTCTTTATCATTGTGTGATTCAACATTAATACATTTGAACCCATCACTATTGCACAATAGTACAGACTTATCTTAGAATATTGCATCATTGCCCAAGTCAGCTTTGTCATGTACTCATATAATCAGATTACATAGCTCTATTAGATTATAAACATTCTGGCACAGTGGCCAATGTTGAATTGTGGGAAGATTATAACACACACTTCTGTCACAAGAATATTCTTGTCAATGATTTTGCCCTCTTCCTTCAGCACATATTGTGGTGTGCTTACTTTACACAACAGTTGTTTGCAGACCCCCATGATTTAGTTGTGGCAAAACAACCCTCAAATGTTATGGTTTTGGTTAAACCACCCTCAAGTGTTTTTGGTTCAGAGTCTGTTTTGATTGTAATTAATAAAAAACAGTTAAAATCACTTCTAGTTCTCGCTGCATGGAGGGAGCCACTTAGCTTCACAGCTCTGCTCCATACCACATTCTCTGAATCTTTTTCAATGCTCTATACCAGCCTCCCAGCTGCGGGCATCCCGATATATATACCAGTGGAGGCACATGGACATTTTTTTAATGCCTATAACATCTGTTCATCCACAGCTGCCGTGGCAGGAGAAACGCTGGGCAGACCTTGTCATGGCATCAGATGCTGGAGCAACAGCAGTTTCTCTAGCTTCCAAAAAGGCAGCAGCAGTACAAGAAGACACTGGCCTCCCACATGTACGCTGAGCCCATGATGCCCCAGTGCCATATGTAATGTTTTCGACATAATAAAGACAACAATGGGGCCATTGCTCACTCAGGCTGTATCAGAAATAACACACCAATTACAGTATAGAGTCACTGATGCCAAGAATAGAATTGGAACTCTAAGTCACAATATGGCAGAAGCCTAATGTAGTGATTAAAGGCTGGAGCGTGAGAACTGTCAGCTTTGGAATAAACTCAACGATATTGAGAATTGCTCTCATAGGAAAATTGTAAGACTGGTAGGCCTCCATGAGTTGGTTGAAGGCGCAGCACTGGCCACCTTTGTGTGAGTCACACTCCTGAAAATATTGGTAATAGAGGAGGCATGTAAAGATTTGATTGTTGAATGTGTACACAGGGTCGGTCCCTCTCCTAAGTTATCTGATACACATACTAGAGTAACTTTTTTCAGGTGTCTAAACTACCTGCATAAATTAGTTTTCTGAAAAGCATCTAAGAAACAGCAGGCAATCCTTTGGGAGGGGAAAAGCTGCATATTTTCCAAGACTTCTCTATTGAACTTACAAGAGCATGTAAAGCGTTCTCTCCAATATATACCCGCTTAGTTGCAGATAAATGAAAATTTGCATTGATTTACCCTGCCAGGTTATGCCTGTTTGAAGATGACTCCATTGTTGACTTTACTTCACCAGCAGATGCCCAGGCATATTTACGAGAGGAAATTCATGGCAAAACTAGAGACATGGCTGATCCATTACAGTCCTCTTATTAATTGTTCCTATTGTTCTCATTGCTGTTTCTTTAAATTGTTCCTCATAGGAGAATCTTCTGGACTAATTTGTTATGTATCGATGGTTAGGGATGCAATTTTTTCTGAGATGGAATCTGTAAGCTCAGCCTATTCTTTTTCTGATTATCAATTTTATGGTTCACATTTTGTCAATCTCTATATTATATCCCATGCTTGTGAGTTTTCTATAGTTTGTTATGCCACATGTTTAAAAATGATTATATGCATGCTGCATTATTTGTATACATTTGTGATTGTATTAAGCCTAAAGCTACCATTATGTAGGAGTACTGGAGTGTGTGACATGCTCTGGTCATTTTATATTGTTTTTTTTTTGTACAAAATTTTAAATGTTCTCTGTATATATTTCTAAGGAAGTCTGATTTAACCTTAATAGATTTTTGTTAAGCATACTACTTCATCTTGTTTTTATGTACTCCCTTGTCCTTGTTATGTTGTTTGTCTTCTTTCCTTGGTGTCAGTGTCCTAACATTTCTGTAATGTATTTATGCTTTATAATGCTGTGTATGATCTTGCTAATATATATAATTTACCTGCTAAATGTCTGAACTTAAGGTAGGGTCCCTTAATGTTGGTGGGTTTAACTCTCCTGCTAAGAGGTGCAAGGTACTGCTCTACTTAGTCAGGCAGAAATTAGACATAGTATATTTACAAAAAACACATTTACTTGTCTCAGAGGTATTAAAGCTCCAAATTCTGAATTGGAAACTAGCCCCTTTTACATCAAAAGCGAGGGGAGTGGTTATACTAGCAAAAAGATCTCTACCTTTGGAAGTTAGTTCTATGCAGGATGATCCGGAAGGGATATTTGTACTTGCCTCTGTAGTAATTCAGAACAACCCATTTACCCTTTGTAATATTTATGCTCCAAATATATATAGGAAATCTTTCTTCCAAAAACTGTTATCGATTTTAACACAGCTTAGTTCTCCATTTTTAATAGTATGTGGAGATTTTAATCTAAGTTTCCACTTTCACCAGTATAGATCTCGTACTAACCATATTCCTCCCCCACTCTGGAAGCTAGGGATCACTGCGTTTATTGAAAGCTTTCAACTGGTAGATATTTGGAGGGCATTAAACCCGACTCTAAAAGAATATACATGCTTATCAGCAGCACACTATATGTTTTCATGTATAGACTAACTATTTCTCTCAGCTATGCTTTTTCCACAGATTACGGAAACCAATATTAAACCGATCATAATATCTGATCATACTTTATTGTGGTTTTCATTGAAGACTTTAGCTGAATGACTTCCCAACACATTGTGGAGATTCCCCTTGTATTTTGTCAATTCTCCTAAATTTAAACTAAGATTAATAGCAACCTGGTAAGATTACAACACCCCAATTCTGGCAGATAGCTAAATCAGTTTTGAGGGGAGCAGTGATATCTTATGTCTCAGTCTATCCAACAACTACTCAACTTACGTGATTGACCCCTCTCCACAAAATAAGCTTCTTTACCAGGAGGATAATGTATACTTTGCTGAATTGCTGCAAACTATGGGCAATAGATATCTGTTCAGATCCATTTATCATTTCCATATGTAAATGTAAATATTCTTTTCACAGTATGTTCATAGCAAAGTAAAAGTTTTATTTAAAGAGACATCTCCACTTTTCTGCACAGAGTGACGTGACATAAGTGTCCTCTCAGATTAAATATCTTGGGGTTAACATTACATATTCTATCTCAAATCTGTATGCTGCAACTTTACCCTACTTTTCAGTAAAACTCTCACTCTCCTAGATGGCTGGAGATGCCTGCCCTTACCATTATTAGGAAGGCTGCAGTTTTGAAAAGTGTAATTTTTCAGAAGATTTTATATTTGGTACAGATGTTACCGATCTCCATTTCCAAAAAAGATACTCTCCATTTAAATAAATTAATTAAATTTTTTTTGTGGAATGGGGGGAGACTTAGGATATTACAACCCGAATTAATGCTGCCTCACTCTCAGGCAGGTTTATGTTTCCCAGACGTTTCTGCATATAACCTTGCTGTCCAATTCCATTATATAAGCTATTGGTTGCTAGAGGAATCTACCTACACAACTATGAGTTAGATTCTAATATTTTTCCCCATTCTCACCGGGTGCTTTATTACACTCTGAGGCTAAGACAATTGCATCCCATATTTTAGATAATATTATGTTTAAATATACTTACTTTGCCTGGATCAATCTAAATAAGAAATTACAAAGAAACTAATCAGTCTAGCCTTATATACCTTCATGGGGTAACCAAATGTTTCCCCATAATTAAATAATGCATCATTCTGTCAATGGCACCATAAGGGCTTAAATGTTATTATGAAAACCTAGTTTACTAATATACTGTATTACAAGACAAATACCAACTCCCTAATAACCACTTTTTCCTGCATGAACAGGCATGCCATTTCATTAATGCACTACCTAAGGTGATGTCATTTTTAATGATTGCAGACCCCATAGTCTCTTTGTTATGTACTACATAGGTGTTGAAATATAAAATGTAACATTCATCTACTTAATATTTCTAGTCTACACCTTCACAATTCCTTGATGAAGGCATGGCAGGAAGACATTCCTGGCATTATAAACACAGAATTGTTATTCAAACATTTTGACTCTACTATGAAAATATTATACTCTTCTTATCTCCAAGAGGTACATTTTAAGATGCTCTACAGAATTGATATTACAATGCAAATACATGATCTTGAAGGAACAGAGGAATGTGTAAAATGTCATATGCACAGTGCCAAAATTTTACATTGCTTCTAGTTATGTTATAAAATTAGGAAATTTTGGAATAAAGTGCTTATTTTCCTCAATAATATTCTTAATTTGCTCTTGACCTTGGATTCAATGGCATGTCTATGCTTAATTTTTTTAAATTGGAATCTTGGAGATGCCAAGAAAAAGGTTGTGCATTTACTTACTTAGTTTTAAAACATTGGACTAAAAAGACTGCACCTAGTATCCAGGAACTTAAGTGTAAATTATTACAACTATTGTACTTTGATAGAAGGTCTACCCAACCAAATATTGTTCAACAAGTTGAAAAATGTTCAGTTAAATGGAGTCCCTATATTATTAGTCTCGATGTGGACACCCAAAAACATCTTTATAGAAATTATGATTATTCAGATTGTTCTTCTTTTGCCAAATATACATTATTTATTAGTTGATCTTAACTATGTACTACTAAGGGTCATTTTATGATAATATATGGTGTAGCTTATAATAATTTGTGTTTTATGAAGAAGCTAAGTCAAATATATTCTACTCTACACATTTAATAATGACATTCAGTACTTTTTTGATTGTGCTTTAATTGTGACCTAACCATATATAATGGTTAGCTCACTACCTCCCCCACTTTCTTTCCTTATTGTGCTTCCCTTTGTCCTTTGTTCAGTGTTCTATGTTCTCTTATATTACTTTTTCGTTATAATTTTTCCATTGAGTTAACTATTTTCTTCCTTTAAACAAGATCACTAATTTTTATACTTATGTTATATTGAACTTGGTGATTATATGGAACTTTGACACTTATTTATTTTTCTCTTCATCTAAAGAGGATACTAACTGTAGTTTACTGGACATTGCTGAGTGTGGGTATTACTAGGATGACTGAATCATCTTCATCATTGAGATGTAACATCTATTGAAAATTTTATTATCTATCGCATATATGCTTATCTGTCAATATAAGCATTTTGTTAATTATGTTTTCAAAGTGCTAATAAAATGTTTAAACAAAAAAAAACAGCTAAAATCATGCAGTTAATCTGTTTACATGCATTAAATCTGAGTTCTGAACTTACAGCAGACCTGAGCCGGAACCTGGTTCTACTCAGAACCCCCAAAGCAATTAGAGCAAGGACACCATTCAACTCAGAATGCCAATGTTCAGATGTGTTCAGTTTTAAGAAACACCAAACAAAAGGTGAGAGAAATTATTTATATTTTGTAATATTTTTCTAAGCCTGTAATATAACTACAAAATTACATGAGCTTTCTAGTTTTCATTAATATACAAGCCAGTTGTGTCTGTATTGTTTTAGACACAAGATTTTGAGACTGCAAAAGAAGTAGTCATACAAATTCAGTTTTTTTTTTAAATGATGGTGTCTGTTCTACTGTAGATATAAGAAACTGTTTTAAAATAGTTGAATTAATATTACCAACAAATTGCATATATTATAATAATACTTGAACATTGTTGTCCATATTCTTAAATTAAAATATTAAGACTATGGCAAAATGTGTTCTCTTTTGCTGCAGAAAGTAATCCACTTCCGCTTTTCTATAACAAATGGAGAGATGTATGAAGATGATGTTAAAATTCATTAAATGCATGGCCCTGCTTTGCCCATTATGGAGACGAAGCATGGCCAATTACCAACTGTATGAAATCATTTGCCAAATTCTCTTTGGAGAATTGCACTCTTCCTCTTTTGGCATCTGACTGGTGCTTGCAGGGAGTCTGCACATGCACCATTTAGAAAATCCCAGTGACTGTATGTAAAAAAAAACTATTATATTTTGCATGCACAAACCCTGGCTGGTGTAACATACAGTCAGGGATACTGTTTTGTTAGTGTAGCAATAACAGCTGCAGCTGTAGAAACCAATAGCTGCAGTTGTCAGAACATGCAGTGCCACTGACTGTTCATAACTTCTCACTCCTCATAGTTCCCCTGTCATTCTGACCACTTCCCTGCATTTAGCAAAAGGAAAATGGAGGTCTTGCAGGCCACCAAAGACTCTATGATGAGAGCACAGTAATAGCACATTAGTACTGGCAATGCAAGTATAATTAAAACTTAGCCTTTACTCCAGTGGCGTAAATAGGGTATTTGGAGCCCAGGGCAAATTTGAAAATGGAGTGCACCCCCACTATGTGCGCACGCCGCAGGCGCATGTTGAAAAATGGGTATGGTCACAATAAAAAATGCGACACAGCCCTTTCTTGTCACTGGGAACATTTCTTTCAATTTGCATCTTAATGCAGTGCCCTTTAAACAGTCCACCCTATGCAGTGCCCCTAGTAGTGGTCCCCCTTATGCAGGCCCCCAGTAGTACCCCTAATATAGTACCTCCATTATACAATGCCCCAGTAGTGGTCCCTCTTATGCAGGCCCCAAGTCATGCCTCTTATGCAGGCCCCCAGTAGTGCCCCTTATACAGTACCCCCAGTAGTGGTCCCCCTGATGCAGCCCCCAATTAGTCTCCCTTATATAGGCCCCCAGCAGTGATCCCCCATATGCAGTGTCCCTTACACAGTTCCCCCCTGTAGTAGTCACCCTTATGCAGCCTGCCATTAGTTCCCCTTATGCAGTGCCCCAAGAAGTGATTCACGATATGCAGCCCCCCAGTAGTGATCCCTCATATGCAGTGCCCTTTATACAGTACCCCCAGGAGTGATCCCCTTATGCAGGCCCCCAGTAGTGCCCCTTATGCAGGCCCCCATTAGTTATTCCCCCTATGCAGTGCCCCCTGTAGTGGTTCTCCCTTTTCAGTGCCCCCTTTAGTGGTCCCCCCTGTGCAGTGCCCCCAGTAGTAAGCCTTTATATAGTGCCCCAGTAGGAGTCCCCCCTGTGCAGTGCCCCCAGTAGTAAGCCCATTATATAGTGCCCCCAGTAGGAGTCCCCCTTGATGAAGTGCCCCCAGTAGTAGTCCCCCGCAGAAGTGGTCCCCAGTAGTGGGACCCCCAAATGCAGTGCCCCCAGTAGTAGTCCCCCTATACAGTGCCCTTTATATAGTGGCCAGCCCCAGTAGGAGTCCCCCTTGATGCAGTGCCCCCTGTAGTAGTCCCCAGTAGTGGTCCCCCCAATGCAGTGCCCCCAGTAGTATCCCCCCAGTAGTAGTCCCCAGTAGTGGCCCCCACATGCAGTGCCCCAGCAGTATCCCCCCTGTAGTAGTCCCCAGTAGTGGTCCCCCCAATGCAGTGCCCCCAGTAGTATCCCCCCTAGTAGTAGTCCCCAGTAGTGGTGGTCCCCCCCTGAAGCAGTGCCCGAAGTAGTAGTCCCCTCCTTAGTAATAGTCCCCCCTCCCGATAAATATACATGCAAATTAAACAATAAATAAAAGAAAGATTCTTACCTGAATCCATGCTCCTGCCGCCGCCACCATCTGCATGTCAGTCCTCCTGGGCTGGCGTGCTCTGCATTATGGTAGAGACATCATGACATCTCTCCCATTACCCACTGCAGGAGCCGAAAGGGAGCTGGCTCTTGCAGTGGGCGCTGCAGCTGCAGTAGTCAATGAGAGTATATCTGACTCTCATTGGCTGCTGTTTAACACACACATCGCCGCCAGTGCTGGCGCTGATGTGTGTGCAGCAGTAGCCAATGGGAGTCAGTCTGACTCTCATTGGCTGCTGATTCACACACATCACTGCCGCATCGTTGCCGCTCACTAGGCTGGGCCGGTACCGTGGCTGGCAGCGCTCCCCGCACTGCCGGACCCACGGCGCCCAGGGCACGTGCCCCGCTCACCCTGCCCTGGTTACGCCACTGCTTTATTCCAAATACAGTGCGATTAAAATAAACTTACAGATACACATAACAAGGTAAAGTGTGATTAAGTGCAGAAACAATAAGGAAAAAACAATACAAAGGTAATATTACTATTATTATTATTATTACATTTTATTTATAGGGCGCCACAAGTGGTCCGCAGCACCATACATACAGTAAAGGGTACATACAGTAAAGGGTACACAGAACATTACAGTACAATAAAGTAACCAAAATATAAACAGAACACAAGTAACAATTAGCAACACAATTCTCCATACACAGCACAGCTCTGAAGGTGAAGGCTGTCATAGAAGTGCTAGAGAAGAAGGCTGTGAGACAGTGGGGAGGAGGACCCTGTCCTAGGAGCTTACAATCTAGGACCACATATTAGGTTCCTACATACCTCTGAGACGGCGATATATTACAAACATTATATAAAATTACATATAATATTAAATGTATTAAAAATTATTAGTTACTTTATTATAAGATAATGCAAGTCAATCTTGGAGCTCATTTGTGAAATGTATTTCAAAATTAACAGTACAATTCTGCTTCAGTAAGGCATGAGATCAGAATAAAGTCTGGGATGTGGAGATCTGTTATACAGGAGGTTCTGCAGCTTCCCATCTTACCAATCGTTATTGGATAGGGGGTGAGAGACCCTGTTACATAGTATCCCCTGGAAACAACAGCCAGTATCAGTAATCCTGTGTAGCCTTTCGCTTTTGCTTTCAAGTTTTGTGCCTTATCAACTTTAGTAGATTAAGGGGTATAGGACATCTGATGAGAGAGTTAATGAGTTGTCTTGGCACTCATAGGAAATGGATAGAGGAAGAAAGAGTGAGCTGATGACACTAACTAAATTTAGATAACCCTTACGCATATTTGCATATATGCATATTTTCTCCTCTTATATCTTATTATTGTTGTACAACATTATCTGACAATAAAACATAGAATTCAGTCAAAAGCAGACAGTATGATTCATTGAAATTGTTACTGGGAAATACATATCCTCTATAAAGAAAAATAAAATTAGACAATTATATAAGATCTTTAGATTAGTATTTTCACTGAATGAGACATGTCAACATTTAACAGCATATGAATCCAGAAAATAGTCAATTGTGAGGATATACAAATTTACATATGATGTGCATGCCAGGAGCAGACTCTTCTCATCAGAGTCAAAATTATTTGAAGATGATGTATTATAAGTAGAGTATCAATAATCACATTCAATTGTGGATCCTTATTAGCTCATCTATTTAGCTCATCTATAAGGGCTTCAAACAGCATCCATTTATATTAACAAAGCACATGCACAATATTGCTGCACTCAATAAGCACTCTATGGACAGCTTGCATATTACCTCATACAACCTGGGAGTAGGGGTGCGCTAACATTGCACAGCTATTGGGTATGACTCATTGGGTATGAGTCCGATGAGCAATTTGCCTGCATGGCTTAGTCACGGTGATCGGTTAGGATTACATTTGGATAGGATTACATTCACCTGAACAGGAGAGAACTCCAATTTGTACCCCCTTCATAATTTAAGTGTTAATTCCACACCAATTAACTGACTTGATTTCCCTTGTGCGCAATTTTAGGGCACCCCTACTCCCAGGTTGTATGAGGTTGGATGCGTGCCATCCAGAAAGCACTTATAGAGTGCAGTCATATTGTGCATGTGCTTTGTTAATATAAATGAATGCTGTTTGATGCCCTTATAGATGAGCTAATAAGTATCCAAAAGCGGATGTGATGATTGATACTCTGTACTAATACTTACCGTGACTTATCAGATGATCAGTGATATGCTGTATACTTTTTGTCTTTGTTGCTAAAAGCATTTAACCCTTTTTGAACTGGCAATACATGATATGTGAGCTAAGGCAACATTTCTTTATTTAATGTGATCTGAAGTCTGTATCAAGTTTGACTAAGTAACAATCAGCTTAATCATAACGCACTAGCACTCTTTTGACACATTGCACTTTGCTTATAAAACATCATCTTCAAACAGTTTTGACTCTGATGAGAAGAGTCTGCTCCTGGCACGCATGTCATATGTAAATTTGCATATCCTCACAACTAACTTTTTTCTGGATTCAAATGCTGTTAAATGTTTGACATGTCTCATTCAGTGAAAATACTGATCTAAAGATCTTATAGAATTGTCTAATTTTATTTTTCTTTATACAAGATATGTATTTCCCAGTTACAATTTCAAGTAACCATACTGTCTGCTTTTGACTGAATTCTATGTTTTATTGTCAGATAATGTTGCACAACAATAATAAGTGAGGCAAAAATATGCATATGGGAAACTAATTCTATGTGAATATCTGATATTTATCTCAGATTTAATACTAAGGTTTATCTAAGTTTAGTTATTGTCATCAGCTCACTCTTTCTCCTCTATCCACTTCCTATCTGTGCCAAGACAACTCATGAACTCTCTCATCAGGTGACCTATACCCCTTAATCTACTAATGTGGATTGGGCACAAAATGTAAAAGCAGAAGTAAATGGCTGTGCAGGATCACTGATACTTTGCTGTTGTTTCCAGGGGATACTGTATAACAGGGGTTTTTCACTCCCTATCCAATACTGATTGGTAAGATGGGAAGCAGCAGAACCTCCTGTATAACTGATCTCCACATCCCTGACTTTATTCTGATCTCATGCCTAACTAAAGCAGCATTGTACTATTAAGTTTGGAATACATTTCACAAATGAGCATTTTTCTTCCAGATCTGGGTGTATCTTATAATAACTAATATTTTTTTTACATTTAATATTATATGTAATTTTATATAATGGTTGTAATATTTTGCAGTGTCAGAGGCATTTAAGAGCCTAATATGTGGTCCTTTTACCTTTTGTATTGTTTTTTCCTAATGTTTTCTGCGCTTAATCACACTTTACTTTGTTATATGTATCTGTGAGTTTATTTAAATTGCACTGTAGTTGGAATACTGGTTAAGTTTTAACTATACTAGCATTGTTTGTGCTAATGTGCTATTAGAGTGCTCTCATCATATAGTCTTTGGTTGCCTACCAGACCTCCATTTTCCTTTTTCTAGATAATAATAACTCTGAGAAACACCACCACTTTTCTACATTATAATAACTCATAGAGTGTAATTATTTTGATTACTAGAGGTTATAGCACCCTCACTTTTGTTGATTATTATGCATAACTGGTGAATATATACATGTGAGGTGACTTCCCACTTCCTTCCCTTCCCTGGTCTCAAATGATATACACTTCCCTGAATTATCATATAACCTGCACATAATAACTGTTCTTACTGTACCTATCTCCCGACATCACAGAGATACTTTTGTGCTTTCTGTTTTAATCAAAACAAATTTCTAGATCGAAGAAAAAATATTTTTTTGTCTGATATATGTTACAACAATAGGCGATTTCTATAATAACTTATATATTAAAATAAAATTTAATTAATTAATTTACTCTAACCTCAGTTTATATGTTAAGAGATCTTCACTGTTTTATGTCAGAACATATACAGTATAAAAGTCAGAAATATGAGTACATTATATCACTCGGCATACTTGACTAAATTGTTTTGCGTTATTATATTTAGAATATATAGACAAACAGGGAAATGTGTTTATTAGCTAGATAAACAGATTGTGTGACAAGAATGACAATAGTAGATCAACATGTTGGATAAGTGTAATTGGTCGAATAAACTCAGGTAGTGCCATAGTAAATTATTGCATAAAGTTTATTGTATTAAACTCCCATCAACATACTGTATTTGGTGACATGAGATGCAATTTTGATATATAAAGCAATAAGACTAACCACTCTCCAGTCAGGGCCATAACTTGGGTAGTGTGACCAGTGCCATGGCACAGGGCACCGTAGGGCAGGGGGCACAGTTTGGGCATGTCAATTTTCCTGTTTATTATCATTCTCACTTGTGGCTTCCTCCTCTTTTATCCCCAGCATCTCCTGGCATTCCCTATCTCTTCCCTTGCCCTTCTCCATGAGTCCATGACCCTTATTTAAAAAAATGGGGGGTGCCAATGCTCTCTCTGGCACAGGGCACCAAAAAGTCTAGTTATGGCTCTGTAACAAGTAAATACCCTTTTGATCAGACTCATTGTCTAATTATTGTCACAGGCAATAATAGATTGTTAGGTATTAATGTGGTGGTGTTGTGCGCTCCTGGGGATACTTTTTTAATAAATGTAAAAATGTAAAAATTCCATGTTGCAGCTATAGACACTGGTGAAAGTTCCCTTGTCACTAGAAAATGCAGATATATAGTAGTTATTGTGTCTAGACAACAGCGCCGCAGGGAGTTTAATGATTCAATGTGCAGTGAGTGTATGGTAAAATTGTTTTAATCTAGACATAAATAAAATGAAATAGAATAAAATACAAATCACATAATTAAAAATGCACCTATATATATAACTGATAGTTAATGCAGTCTCCGGTGTGCAAAGGGTAAATACTGGATGGATCGCAGATATGTTATGCACATCAACAGCTCATCAGCTTGGGAGATGGTCTTTGTAGCAAAAAAAGTACCAAGTAAGTCCTGAGTCCTTATTTTGCAACTGCTGTCTTGAATACAAAGTGTCAGATGGGTAAAGCTGGATAATGTCTTTTCTGCCTTGTTGCCAAACAGTCCTTCTGCTGTCCTGGGTATATACTCACCACACTTCCGTGTGGTTATGGTGCTGTGAATGCCGCCCGATCTTCTGGCTTCTCCTCCTGTCCTCCGCCAGCGTCTCTCTGGGATGTAGTGTCCTGCTTGGCGGGTGTTTGCCGGCAGTGAGCGTGCATGCTGATCCTCACTGGAAAGCTGGAGACGGGAGTCCGTGAAGCTAGTTGAGAGGGGGGGGCGTTTCCAACGCGTTTCATCTGCTTTTGCTTGTGCGGGCTTCGTCAGGGCTGTGTAGATGGTTGGTAGTGGGGAAGCCTTTTATTTCAGATGGATAATTGACTCCTCCTTAAGTACTTAGGTGATTAGTCCTTCTGTCAGATCCTGATTGTTGTGGTGTTGATTTGTATAGAAATTGGAATATATGACATGAGTTTCCTTACTAAGTATGATATTAAAGACTAAAAATGAATCAAGTACAGACATGAAAGAGGTGCATAAATGGATATAATATATTAATAGACATCTGTAAACCTGATAATCTATGTAGATTGGAATGAAGCAGGTAACCTCTACACTCACTAGCAGCATGCATGAATGGGATGAATAAATGAATATAAATGAGTATAAATGAGTATAGAAGATTCATTATCTTGTTGATATTAGATATCTGGAAGGGAATAATTCATTCTAGCTTCCTCATTCTAGAATTATTTTGAAAAGAGATCAGTTAAAATTAGTAGAATACAAAGTTCCTATTGAAGAATGTATATGGATACAATATCTGAATTTATCTGGATATTTTCGAGTTGGTCTTCTTTCTTCGTTTGTTGATTTCTAGCCTCATGCCCCATATTGTAGAGAAGGGTACTGCATATTTTGATGTATCTACATAACCAGATATTCATGAGTGGTCTCCCTCCTCATTACTAATCTGGCCCAACCCTGCTTAGCTTCCAAGTTCGGAAGTAGTTGGGCGTATTCAGGGTGGTGTGTATGTAGATATCATCTACAGTCCCAATCTTCCTCTTGGGGGATTCAGTCCTTCAGAAATTCTGATAATTCGAAATCTATGTTAAGTGCTCTTGGTATGAGGGTTTTCATTTTGTAAATCCAGCGGGTTTCTTCTTGGGACATTAGTTTCAGATAATTTCCTCCTCACCATGTAGTTTTCACTTTCTTAATTGCCGTGAAGGTGAGGACACTTGGATCTCCATTATGTTTCTTGCGAAAGTGGTCAGATATGCTATGTGTATCTAATTTATGTTTAATATTTCTTATATGTTCGCCTATCCATAAGCTTAATTTCCTAGCTGTTCGCCCTATATATTGTAGGCCGCAAGGACAGGAAATTAAATATATTACACCCTTTGTATCGCAAGTCATTGGGTCTTTGATTTTGAAACTATCTCCGGTGGAATTGGATGTTATTTCCATCGTCGGGGTGATGCTTCTGTGTTTTATTGTTTTGCATGCCATGCATCTATTACAGTTATAGAATCCTGCATTTCTTTCACCTAACCAGGTTCCTTCTTTAGTGTTTTTTTCTTTTTCTGGTGGAAAATTATTCTTTACCAATTCTTGTTTTATGCTCTTTGCTTTTCTATATGTAAACTGTGGTTTATTCAGGATTAATCCCTGTAGAGAATCATCTCTCATGAGTAAATGCCAATGTTTTTGAACAATTTTTTCTAAGAGTAAATGTTGATCACTGTATTGAGTAATAAATCTAATATGCGCTGGTTCTTCAGTTTTCTTGTCCTTATAAGTAAGCAGATTTCTTCTGTCCGATGTTCTAGCTGTTTCAAATGCTTTATCAATGATTCCTTTGTTGTATTTCTGGTCCATACATTTAGTCTTTAAATTGAGGGCTTGCTCTTCAAAAGTTTTAATGTTAGAGCAGTTTCATCTCATTCTTTTGAATTGACCTCCCGGGATACTGTTAATCCAATTTTTGTGGTGATTACTTTTGGGTGGTATAAACTGGTGGCGGTCAACTGATTTAATGTAAGTTTTTGTTTGAATCTTACCTGCTTCAATATATATAGTCAAGTCTAGAAAATCAATCGAGTGAGAGCTAGAAGTTCCAGTAAATTCCAAGTTGTTGTCCTTTGAATTAATGGATTCCACAAATTGGTTAAATGTCTCTGTTCCTCCTGTCCATATGATAATAATGTCATCTATGTAGCGCCTCCACATTGAAATGTGTTCTCTGTATTGGTTGTTGGTCCAGATGTTTTGATTTTCCCATTCTGCCATAAACAGGTTTGCATAACTGGGGGCAAATTTAGTCCCCATTGCAGTCCCGTGAACCTGTCTATAGTGGGAGCTGCCATACCAAAAATTGTTGTGTGTGAGGATGTAGTCAATGCTTTTTAGTATGAAGGTGATTAGTTCTCTTTTTATTTTGTCATCTCTTTCCATGATCACTTCTACTCCTCTACAACCCTGTTGGTGATCAATGCAGGTATAAAGAGATTTGACATCCAATGTTGCTAGAATGAAACCTTCTTCCCATTCAGTGGTGTTTAATATTTCTAAAACTTGTGTTGTATCTCTTAAATAACTTTTTTGTTGGATAACCAATGGCTGAAGGATAATATCCACATATTCGGAAAGTTTAGTGGTGAGTGATCCAATCCCAGAAACTATTGGGCATCCCAGGTGTCTAGTGCAGCAACAGGGATATTTTAGGATGCAAACAAATAGAAAAGCAAGAGTTCAAAGGTTAGAAGAACTCTTCACAAATGAGTCCTTTCCTAATGATAACGTAAGTGAACATGAAAATCAAATAAGCATGGAAACATTCTGTGACCTATATTTAAAAATGGAAAAACTTATGATTAATGAACTAAAGTAATGGTGTGAATCAAACACCCTAAAGAAATATATCGAAAATAATTTAGTCCCTAGAGGACTAAGATTGTTTAAAAAAAACACTTTTTTACAGTACAATAAAGATCTGATAGATCAATGGGAAAAAACCCTAGATGATTGTTCCATAAAATTAATGGAACTCATCATAAGGGATCGGAGTGACTCAATGATAAATATTAACAAAGAAATTAATATTATCAAAGAAAAATAAAACCTATTGCAGAGATGGAAGATTTTAAAACCTTGGAATCCACAACCAACAACAAACTGATAAATATTGAAAACAAAGTAATTAATATTAAAAAGGATAAACTAGGGAGAGATAAATTAGACTATAAAGAAGGAAGAAGGACATGGATCCCCCAAAGGCAAAAGAAGTCACACAATCAGCCAACCAAAATATACAATCAGCCAGCAATGAATCAGCATCATTATAAGCACTATAATAAAAATAAATTAGAATCCAATTACTATAATAGGACAAATGAACCTAACAAGAGACGAGAATTAAATTTGAAAGCTGAAGTATACACACTAGATCACAGAAGGTATAAACCACCAAACTACAAAAAACCCTTAATAGAAACATTACCGACATGATCTGGAAGAGACAGAACATATCAACCATATAGAGCAAGCAACTTTCAATATCCTAACAGACAAATCAAAGGCGCCTTGGATACCAGTCAAGTGAGAGAAAGTTTTAGGAGAGGAATGACAGAAGCCATCCATCAGGAACAAATAACATCAATGACAATTCGGAAAAATTTGGAACAAAATGTCACATCCAGAACCTTGGATCACCATTACAACACAGATACAGCAGAAGTGAATCGAAACCTTTTTTTTTAGAACTATTAGGGGAAGACACCCCACCAGATCCGGAAGTAATGAGCACACAAAAAAGAAAACTAAGTACATCAGAGCTGGAAAGTATAGAAGAGGAAAGAGAGGAGGAAGAAAATAAAGTACAAAGGAAAAAAGAAAAGAACAAAACATTGAATATGAAAAGAAAGAAATTCGACAATTAGGCATCCACAATCTGAGCAAACATACACTGAGTGAGGATGAAGTATCCGTATTAGCCAAAGGTCTTAAGTTTGCCCCTGACAACAACATTGACCAATTCCAAACATTCATAGATTTACACAAGTTTACTCGGAAGTTGACTCTAAAAAAATTATTTCAGAAACAAAAAGATATACACCAAGCATCAGAAACAGAGAATGATTTTCACACTAATTTGAAGGTAAAATCCACATTTTACCCAACACATACCAAAGGAGCATGTATAGAAGCCTTTAAAAAGGCAATAGAATATGATAAAGAACATCTTGGAAAAAAAATAAAAGACCATGCTCAGAAAAAACAGAAATGTAAAGGTACAAAAAATAAACCTAATTTCAACTAAAAAGAAAAGGTAGCTCTACAAAATTTGAAAGAAAACAAAACAATTGTATTAAAACCAGCAGATAAAGGAGGAGGAGTCATCATTATGGACAAAGAATATTACAATGAAGAAGCATTAAGACTTCTGTCTGATAAGGATACATATGAACTCCTGAAAAAAGATCCATCAGAACAGTATAAGAAAGAAATGAACCTCCTCCTAAAAGAAGGTAGAGATACTGGAGTATTAAACACAGCTGAATATGAATATATTACACAACATCACCCAATATTACCAGTCTTCTATTTTTTACCTAAAATACATAAAACATACAATATCCCACCAGGACACCCAATAGTTTCTGGGATTGGATCACTCACCACTAAACTTTCCGAATATGTGGATATTATCCTTCAGCCATTGGTTATCCAACAAAAAAGTTATTTAAGAGATACAACACAAGTTTTAGAAATATTAAACACCACTGAATGGGAAGAAGGTTTCATTCTAGCGACATTGGATGTCAAATCTCTTTATACCTGCATTGATCACCAACAGGGTTGTAGAGGAGTAGAAGCGATCATGGAAAGAGATGACAAAATAAAAAGAGAACTAATCACCTTCATACTAAAAAGCACTGACTTCATCCTCACACACAATTTTTGGTATGGCAGCTCCCACTATAAACAGGTTCGCGGGACTGCAAAGGGGACTAAATTTGCCCCCAGTTACGCGAACCTGATTATGGCAGAATGGGAAAATCAAAACATCTGGACCAACAACCAATACAGAGAACACATTTCAATGTGGAGGCACTACATAGATGACATTATTATCATATGGACAGGAGGAACAGAGACATTTAACCAATTTGTGGAATCCATTAATTCAAAGGACAACAACTTGGAATTTACTGGAACTTCTAGCTCTGACTCGATTGATTTTCTAGACTTAACTATATATATTGAAGCATGTAAGATTCAAACAAAAACTTACATTAAATCAGTTGACCGCAACTGGTTTATACCACCCAAAAGTAATCACCACAAAAATTGGATTAACAGTATCCCGGGAGGTCAATTCAAAAGAATGAGACGAAACTGCTCTAACATTAAAACTTTTGAAGAGCAAGCCCTCAATTTAAAGACTAAATGTATGGACCAGAAATACAACAAAGGAATCATTGATAAAGCATTTGAAACAGCTAGAACATCGGACAGAAGAAATCTCTTTACTTATAAGGACAAGAAAACTGAAGAACCAGCGCATATTAGATTTATTACTCAATACAGTGATCAACATATACTCTTAGAAAAAATAGTTCAAAAACATTGGCATTTACTCATGAGAGATGATTCTCTACAGGGATTAATCCCGAATAAACCACAGTTTACATATAGAAAAGCAAAGAGCATAAAACAAGAATTGGTAAAGAATCATTTTCCACCAGAAAAAGAAAAAAACCCTAAAGAAGGAACCTGGTAAGGTGAAAGAAATGCAGGATTCTATCACTGTAATAGATGCATGGCATGCAAAACAATAAAACACTGAAGCATCACCCCGACAACGGAAATAACATCCAATTCCACCTGAGATACTTTCAAAATCAAAGACCCAATGAAATGCGATACAAAGGGTGTAATATATTTAATCTCCTGTCCTTGCGGCCTACAATATATAGGGCGAACAGCTAGGAAATTAAGCTTACGGATAAGCAAACATATAAAAAATATTAATCATAAATTAGATACACATAGCATATCTGACCACTTTGGCAAGAAACATAATGGAGATCCAAGTGTCCTCACCTTCACGGCAATTAAGAAAGTGAAAACTACATGGAGAGGAGGAAATTATCTGAAACTAATGTCCCAAGAAGAAACCCGCTGGATTTACAAAATGAAAACCCTCATACCAAGAAGCCTTAACATAGATTTCGAATTATCAGAATTTCTGAAGGACTGAATCCCCCAAGAGGAATATTGGGACTGTAGATGATACCTACATACACACACCCCTGGATACGCCCAACTACTTCCGAACTTGGAAGCTAAGCAAGGTTGGGCCAGATTAGTAATGAGGAGGGAGACCACTCATGAATATCTGGTTATGTAGATACATCAAAATATGCAGTACCCTTCTCTAGAATATGGGGCATGAGGCTAGAAATCAACAAACAAAGAAAGAAGACCAACTCGAGAATATCCAGATAAATTCAGATATTGTATCCATATACATTTTTCAATTGGAACTTTGTATTCTACTAATTTTAACTGATCTCTTTACAAAATAATTCTAGAGTGAGGAAGCTAGAATGAATTATTCCCTTCCAGATATCTAATATCAACAAGATAATGAATCTTCTATACTCATTTATACTCATTTATATTCATTTATTCATCCCATTCATGCATGCTGCTAGTGAGTGTAGAGGTTACCTGCTTCATTCCAATCTACATAGATTAGCAGGTTTACAGATGTCTATTAATAGATTATGTCCATTTATGCACCTCTTTCATGTCTGTACTTGATTCATTTTTAGTCTTTAATATCATATTTAGTAAGGAAACTCATGTCATATATTCCAATTTCTATACAAATCAACGCCACAACAATCGTGATCTGACAGATGGACTAATCACCTAAGTACTTAAGGAGGAGTCAATTATCCATCTGAAATAAAAGGCTTCCCCACTACCAACCATCTACACAGCCCTGACGAAGCCCGCACAAGAATAAGCGGGTGAAATGCGTTGGACACACCCCCCCTCTCAACTAGTTTCACGGACTCCCGTCTGCAGCTTTCCGGCGAGGATCAGCGTGCATGCTCACCGCCGGCAAACACCCGCCAAGCAGGACAGTACATCCCAGAGAGACACTGGCGGAGGACAGGAGGAGAAGCCAGAAGATCGGGCGGCATTCACAGCACCATAACCACACGGAAGTGTGGTGCGTATATACCCAGGACAGCAGAAGGACTGTTTGGCAACATGGCAGGAAAGACGCTATCCAGCTTTACCCATCTGACACTTTGTATTCAAGACAGCAGTTGCAAAATAAGGACTAAGGACTTACTTGGTACTTTTATTGCTACAAAGACCATCTCCCAAGCTGACGAGCTGTTGATGTGCATAACATATCTGCGATCCATCCAGTATTTACCCTTTGCACACCGGAGACTGCATTAACTATCAGTTATATATATAGGTGCATTTTTAGTTATGTGATTTGTATTTTATTCTATTTCATTTTATTTATGTCTAGATTAAAACAATTTTACCATACACTCACTGCACATTGAATCATTAAACTCCCTGTGGCGCTGTTGTCTAGTCACAATAACTACTAAATAATAGATTGTTACCCATTTACTCAGTAGAACTACTCTTGCAAGAACACTTTTCAGAACATGGCAATATAGAGTGATCTGTATGCATAGTTGTACAATCAGCAGGCAATGTATATGTGCAGAGCAAGGTGAAATGGAAGATAGGGTTCATACACAATAATTTTAAAATGGTATGTGCAAAAGTCAGAAGGCACATCAGGATAGTACAAAGCAACATCAAGCAGGTAGAAGTAAATATGCAGAGCTAAGTCAGTTCATAGAAGGAACACAGGTCAATCACCAATCACACATTATACCCTGCTCGTAACCTGTTCTCACATGACACCCTCTGACTACCAGAAGTTTTCACGTGCTACACCAGGACTACAAGAAGTTCTCACATGCTGCCTCATCTTAACAGCTGTTCTCTCACTTTGCGCTCTAACTACCAGTGCTTTACACATTTTCTTGTGCTCACCAGCTCTTGTCCTAAGCCACCATCACTGCCCACCAGCACTTCTAACATGCCATCCCTTTTTTAAAACAACACCCTTTTTCAACAGTTGTTCTCAAATGTCTATCAAAGTTCCTCACTTGAAAACCTGCTCTTCTCTCAATCCAGCCTTAGCACACAAAAGTTTCTCACACACAATGCCCTGCACACCTTATCTTATCACAAGCAACCACTTGCCCAAAAAAGGTTTTCGCATGATGTTCCATGTTTACCAATGGTTATCACAATGCCATTTACTACCCAACAGTTTTTATATACACTATCATCTTGTCCACCATCTCTTCTCATATGCCTATTTCTGCCCATGGGAGGTTCTCATATGCTTCTCCTTGATCACCAGAGGTCATTTTACACCAATCCTGGCTCACCAGAGGTATTTGTACACCAATCCATTACCAAGAGCACTTTTCAAATACTATGCACTTCCCAACAGTTATTTTTGTATGCTACCCCATGTAAACAAGGGTTGTCTCATATGCAAACCCCCACCCATCATTTTTTATCATGAGCTGTGCCTTGTCCACCAACTCTTATTATATGGCAACCTATATCTACAGTACCAGAGGTTCACATATGCCACACTCTGCTCATCATAAACTATCATATGTCTCTCCCTGTACACCAGAGGTTCTCATATGCCATCCCCAAGCCCATCAAAGATTCTCATATGCAAACCACTACTCACCAAAGGTACTCATCTTCCAACTCCTGCCCACTGAGGAACTAATACTCCAATTCTGCCCACCAATGGTTCTCGTATACCAATTCCTGCTCATCAGAGGTTCTTACATCACCACCTGCCCACCAACATTTTTAACACTCCAAATTTTTAGTTACAATAGGTTCTCAAACACCTCCCCCTGCCAACCAGAGGTTCCCACATGTCACACCCTACCCTCTAGCTTTTATTTCTTAATTTGCTTGCCCAGGAAGATCTCTGATGTTACTGTGACCAGGAATCAGCTGAGGTTCACTATATGTGCGCAGTACTTATTTAGTCCAAATGGATTCTTCTGTGTGTATCTTTATGTTTTGATGCATTAAAATAAAATACAACTAGTCAAGAAAAGCAAAACAACTGACCTCATATATATTTCTGTGTATTCTGTCTTCTTACATGCCATCCCCTAGCCAACAGATGTTCTTACATACCATCCCTTGCCTACTAGGTGTTCTAAAATGCCACTCCTGTATCACCAGCTCTTCTCACATGCCACCTCTTGACAACCAGCTCCTTTCACATGAAACTCCAAGTCCAACTTCTGTCCTCACATGCCACCATCAACCAATTAACCTCTGCACACTGAAATTTGAATAAAATGTAACTTTGACAAAGGGTAAAGCTTTTTAGCTCATTCTTTCATGGTGTATTAAGACTTTTGAGTGCTGCTATGGGTGCCGCTATATCACGCACCTGGTGAATTACAATACATTGCAGAGAGCACCAGGGTGGTCCCATTTTGTTTATGGGGTCCCCACTTTCTGAGGATTTCCAGCCCTGGGCTGACCAGTATGGGGGGACTACAAGCTGTGTGTCTCCCCATGATAGTGTCAGCTCCCTGGCCTGGTCAGGCTGTTGCTGGTTATAGGAAAATCGGGGGAATGCCCACACTGTTTTTTGCCCTGATTTCCCCATACCAAGCCAGGCTGTTGTTTTATATTATTACTGTTGACATTTAGATTAGATTACTGTCTACATTTTGGTTGTCAAACTTTTGCTTTGTCTTTATTTTAAATATTGACATTTTGACTGTCTACATAATAATTGTCTAACTTTTGACTGTAGATACATTTTAACTGTCAACAATTCAATCTGTCTAAATATTAATTGGCTACTTTATGTGCTTGTCTAAATTATGTCTCTGTGAACATTTTGACTGTCTAGATATAGTCCATGTCTAAGTAATGTACCTAACCCACATTCTAGTTAACATTACATTCTAACATTACAGTAAAAATACATAAAACATTATAAATATTATATCAAAGCTTTTTGGTCCAGTTTTGTTACTATAAAATTATCCCTTTCTTATCAAAATCAATCTCTTTTTGACCAATATTATTTTACATTAATATTAAATTCTTAAATCTTTGTTCATATTCAAGGGAAATGTTAATATATTATTGCCCCAGGAATAAAACAATATCTATGTTTTTATTTAAACCCTCTGAATTTTAGGTATTTTATTCATAGATGCAATAACTTTATCTTCTCAAGAGCTCTAATTCTCTTAAATTTTAATAATGAAGAACCTTTATTATGAACCCTGCTAAAGTATTTAGATAAACTCTGAATCAAAATCCTAAATTAGATATTTCACACATCTTCCAGCATGCACGTTTTTAGCTTCTTTTTTCCTTTATACATACCAAATATTGTAGTTACATAACTGACAAAAAAGATTCACAAGTTATCCTAGATTTCACTGAATAATTGTTACTTCTAAATAAATGTATTAATAATAGTAATAATAATAATAATAATAATTATTATTATTATTATTATTATTATTATTATATTGAATAGGTTTTGTGATTATATATTTACACATATTGCATATTTTTGCAGCAGACACTACCCAGAATTAACTTATTAGATGATTTTGCTTGGGCACACTTTTCTGTTTTTGTTTTTTTAATAAATTATGAGGTTAGGAGGAAACATGGAATTGGTTCTTGTAATAATAGATATCAGTGCTTATTCAAACTTTTTTCAACTTTTCTATAATCTTGCCCATGCTTGGTAATAAATGAGCAATCCCACTCCTTTTTTTTTCTTTTCTTTATATCTGTAGTCAATTAATTCTATTCTATATGACTGATAGGCATTTCCATGAGCTGAATAAATCAGATGTGCTGGATAGTTTTTTCTCTTTCTTTCTTTTAAAATGAAGACACATTTTTCAAAGGTGTTTATAAAACTGTAATTTTAGAAATTGAGAGTATGGGATATTTTGTACCCATCTTGGGTAGTGACAGCTGTCAAATCTAATCTAAATAACTGTCTAATCTATACTTATAGCTACACATTTAAAATATAGAAACATAGAATTTGACAGCAGATAAAAACTACTTGGCCCATCTAGTCTGCCCTTTTTTACCTTTTGGTAATCTCAACCCTATATGAGCCTTAGTTCTTTTTAACGATATTCTTATGCCTATCCCAAACATGTTTAAATTGTTCTGCTGTCTTAGCCTCTACCACCTCTGATGGGAGGCTATTCCACTTATCCACTACACTTTCTGTGAAGTAATTGTTTCCTCAAATTTCCTTTGAACCTACCATCCACCAATTTCAGTGCATGTCCTCGTGTTCTAGTACTTCTCTTCTTTCGAAGAATGTCTGCCTCCTGCACCTTGTTAAAACCTATGAATACTTCAGATTGATTAATCTTAATTTAAGAATTGAATAAACAGAACACTTTCTGCAGCCCAATCACAAATTAGTAATAGTTTGTCTACATACAGTACTTTTGATAATAAAGGGCCTGCTGGCACCTGTAGTTCACCTTTACAAAATATTAAACACATTACAGGAAATACACACCACAGAAAAAAAATATTTTATAAAATAAAAACTCCCCCACACACTCTTTTTTACCCATTTTTTGATCTCTCAATTCATGGTGGAAAGGTTCTCCTTGATCCCTGTAGGCATTCCACTTGGTCCTGCCAAAACAACACTTCAGAGAATGCAACTTGTCCCCTTCAGGAACCCACCACAATTGAGAAGTCACTTAGGGACACTCTCCATAGGAATGAATGGGGCCACACTGATTTATCACAGCATAGCTCAGCACAGCACCTCTCACCCCTTGTACTGAGTTTCATGGTATTGCAGCCTAATACAGTTGTAGGGACCTCCCCTGTAAGTTCTTCAGTGTGTGTATTCACTGGGCTTCTACACACAGCAATAACATTTGTGGGCGGGAAACACAATCATTTTACTGCAGAAACTGACCCCATCCCTTCTACACAATTACTATTCATTTTGTCCATACAAGAAAAATTATTCCTACTGATATCAGTAGTGGGTGTCTGATGGACTCCAGTGACATAATGTACATTTTGACCATAGATACTTTGATGTGTAAGAAACTTACAGTACCATTATATTAGACTTTACACTATCACCAAATAAATTACAATTTATTTTGCCACAATCACTGAAAGTAGGGTCTCTGTTCTTTTTGAACCTAGAACAACATTTTGCTGAATTGTATAAATTTTATTTGTAATTGTAGTTGTTCCTCTAATCACTTATTTCTATCAATGTCTATACAGTACATGTAATTAAACATTAGATTGTGTATGTTAGGATGAAAGAGAGTTAATTATATTATTTTGTTTTCCAGACTTGTTTACTTCATTTTTACTTAAAACGTTATGAAGCTCAGCTCTTTCACTGTAAACAGAGCCCAACTTTTAAATCCCATTAAGTATTGCAGATGGTTGAAATTCAAACTTTTTTAAGATAAACACTTCAGTCTAAAAAAGGTCCTTCTCCTTAATAGTTTTCCATTGGATTGCTCTCTTTCTTAAGATTACACTTTCTCTACTATAAGGACACCTTATATGTTTTAGTTTATTTCTTTTGTGATGATTGCACTTTTTTTTCTATTGCATTCCTGTTACTCGTCTGTTTCATTTAAGCAATTTCCTCTCCACTTCATCTGTTATGTACCTATAACTACTTCTGTATTATCTCACTATCCCTTTACTCTCTTTTTCCTTCAATTATCATTTTTATACTTGTTTTAAAGTAAGACAATCTAATTGGCTTCTTGAAAAGCAGATCTATAAGAATCATATACAGTAGTTCCGTCTGTGATTTCCCAAGCAGTTACATTCCCACACTTTATATTTGCTAAAGAATATATACATTTGCTTCTACCAAGTGACTGCAGAAACTAATTCATACCTCCATATTTTGTAAGTTTTAATTTGAGGTAATGAATTAGAATTTCCTAATAATTTCCTATTAAAACCGCTTCCTATATTATTTTACTTTTTTGTACTAGAATTAACTCAAGGTAACAAAATGTGGTAAAAAAGGGCCATATTCATTTAGAAGTGAAAAGCCATTTTCTGCAAAAAAGCATCATTGATCATGGCTTTTTGCGTGGTCAGAACTTATTTCCAAATTCAATTCCAGCCTGTTTTTGCCTATGCAGAAAGTCAATGCAATGTAATAGGCGAAAAAAAGATTCACCTAAGACTAGCAGGAGAAAAGAAGTGCAAAATTTCTATTTTGGCGTGCAAACGTGGAGAAACAACTGAGAACCCTTGGGACAATACCACAAAGGACAACTGTGTCAAAAATTCCAGGAAAAATAACATAAGAACACCCCGAAAAAGTACTTTCAATTTAGGGGCTAAAAAGTATAAAGTGGGGGGACAAGCATAAAAACTTGTGAAATAGCCTTCTTAGGGGTCTGCAAGGATGGGTTAGGTGTTTTTAGGATTCCAGGTGCATGCAACAGGTGCATTTTTCATGTTTTTTTAAACTTCATTTTAGAGACTTTAAAAGATGCTAGCACCCATTTACAAGTACCCCAAATTTGACTAGACTACTTTTTTCACCAAAAATACTGATTAATGCCATTCTTCACTACTTTTACAATGATGCTAATAACAAGGATTTTAAACATCTTCAGTATCCCAAATTGTTTTATTAGTGCTATTGTAACACTTCTACATTGATCCCCAATGTTACTGCATCTTTTCGGGGGGTTCAGCCTGATTTCCCCTATTCTGACAGTACTTTTTGCCTGTTCTGAATTTGTCGCTTGCTGCTTTCGCCTGGTTTGCAATTGAATAGGGCGAAAAGCGGGAACACTCACGAAAAGTTTTCGCATCCAAAATATGCAATGCAGTCGAAAAGTCGGGTTGGCGGAACTTTTTTGCCAAGGCGAAACTAATTGAATATGGTCCTTAGTGGGTATCTAAATGTAAAGGACAATTTTGTTCTCCAGTTTTAGTATGCTCAAAATTGGCATAAATATTTTTGATTTATTTGGCCAAACTCTCATATGATAATTATTTTCTAAATATTCTGATTTTAGGTGAATAGAAAAGGATTTTTTTTCTATACCTATTAATGGGATGTCCTTTTCTATGGGTGCAGAAAGCACTTCAAAATGCAGTTTTCCAAAAGATTTTGAATACTTTTTCTGGTAGGCTTATTTGAGGTACTTATATATTCTATTTCAACTGTATGGGTGATGTCCTTGATTATTACATATCAGTGAGTCTATACAGTGGATCACAACAAGAAGATGGAGCTATGATAATAGTGTCAACATCAAACCGATTCTATCTTATATATGGGTGATATACAATAAAGTGGGGTGGTCATCCCTCAAAAACATAAATTGTATCAATTTATCCATTATAGTTTAATGTACATTTAGTAAATGGGGAATCACCAATGTTCTGTAATGATTCATTGAGGGAAACACCAATGTTATGTAAAGTTACTGATGACAGCCTTGAGGGATGGAATGTATAGTACTAGTCATGACCAAGGGTTAAGGATTTGGTTGCAGCTGTTGGGCTATTGATGCTGCATTGGGGCTGGTTTGCTTTGACTAGTTGTGCTGAGGGCAGGAGGTGTGATGCAGTCTTTGGGCTGTTGGAGCAGCCTTGGAGGCTGATTGTGGCCTTTATAGTCATGGCCAAGGGAATAATGGAGTGAATCAGCCTTTGGGCTTTTGCAGCAGCCATGAGGGCTGATAGTAACCTGGGGCCCCCGGACCATTGCAGCCTTTGGGCTGATGACAGAGGAGAGATATGCAACAGAGAATGTGGGGCTGCTACCAGTGCCGCCTAGATGACACTGGTGATGGTGTGCTTAATAGTGTACCAGGAACACTTAGTTGCTACCAGTGTCGCTGGAATGACACTGGCAATGGACTGCTGGATTGCACACCTGGAACGCAGAGCTTCTACTAGTGTTGCCGGGATGACACTGGCGATGGTGTGCTAGATGGAACACCTGGAACATAGAGCTGCTACCAGTGTTACCAAGATGACACTGGTGATGGTGGGCTAGATGGCACCCCTGGAACATAGAGCTGCTACCAGTGTCGCCGGGATGACACTGGCGATGGTGTGCTAGATGGCACACCTGGAATGCAAAGCTGCTACCACTGTCACAAGGTTGACACTGGCAATGGTGTGCATGATTGTGCACCTGGACCAGAGAACTGTGAATAGCGCCACCTGGTTGACACAAGCCGCTGGATGGTGACAGGTACTTCAGAGGTAGGAAGAATTCCATGCTGCCCAGATGGTACAAGCAACATGCGTGGATGGAATACAGGTGGAGCTGCCTGAATGGACCAAACAGCACACATAGAACACAGCAAGACTGACTCTGAACTCGACTGACAAGCAGGATACTGGAAACCAGAAGTACGAAGAAACTCTATCACCAGCATGGAATTAAGGACTGGCTGGTTTTTAATAGGGAACAGGCCCCAATCAGATCAAGCCTCCTTTAATGATGCAGCTTTGCTGTGCACAAACCGGAGAATGAATTAGCATGCACCTGACATTGCTCACAGACAGGCTGTAATTAATGCAATGCCTCAGGCTGGAAGTTGCAAACAATAAGATCTTCTTAACCACAGATCCTGACAGTACCCACCCCCCCTTGATGAGGGGTTAAGGAACCCCTAGCTGCAGGTTTTCCCAGAAAATCTTGAAAAAATTCTCACTAAGGTAGGAGCATTCAAAGATCTTATAGGTACACAGGAGCATTATTCTGGCCCATACCCCTTACAATGGACCAGGAACTGAAGGGCTCCTCGTGAGAGTCTGGTGTACTGAATTTTCTCCACCCCAATCTCTTGATGTCCTTGGACAAGGATGGGTGGAGGTCTTGCTGGCCATCTAGAGCTGTACCTGAAGGAAGAGTACACCGGCTTGAGTAAGGAACAGTGAAACATTTTTGTAATCCTCAGGTTAGCAGGCAGCTTCAGGCAGAAGGCAACAGGATTGATTCGAGATAAAATCCTAAATGGCCCAATGAACCTGGGACCCAATTTCTTTGAACGCTGATGGATTTTGATATTTTGAGGACAGCCACACCAAATCTCCAACTTTGAAGTTGCATGATCGCCAATGCTTATCCACCCATGTTTTGACACGATAGGATTCTTTAATCAGACGTTGATTAACTTTTTTCCAAAGTGACCGTAATCTTGCAATAGATGTGGAGGATAAAATACCAGTTGAAACTGCCTCAAAGGAGTTCACTCTAGGGTGCAGCCCAGAGTTGCAGAAAAAAGGTGAAACAGATGATGTGGAGTGACAGGAATTATTGAAAGCAAACTTAGCTATAGGAAGAAGAGACACCCAGTCATTCTGGTACTTGGAGACAAAGAACTAGATATACTGTGCCCAATGACTGGTTCACCCATTCCGTCTGCCTGTTAGATTGTGGATGGTATCTGGATAACAGGCTGATGTTGATACCCAAGGATGAGCAGAAATTCTTCCAAAACCATGCCACAAACTGCGTCCCTCAGTCAGAAACGATGTCAGTCAGTAATCCATGGAGTCTGAAAATGTGGAGAACAAATAAGGAAGATAATTCTTTAGCTGAAGCCAGTTTGATGAGTGGAACAAAATGAACCATTTTTCTAAACCAGACAACAATCATCCAGATAACAGAGCAGCGGGAAGAAGATAGTAGGTATACGGTGACGTCCATGGTAATATAGGTCCATATAGGTCCATGGCCTGGAAGGAGTAGGCAGCAGAAGCAGGAGCCCGGGAGCAGCTGTGCAAGGAGACTTGTTGAGAGCACAGACATCACAAGCCAATACAAACTCCCGAACATCTTGACCCATAGACTGCCACCAAACAGAACAAGATAGCAACTCGGTAGTTTTCACAATGCCTGGATGCCAAAGAAAGAAAGTCCAAAAGACCCCTGGAGGCATTTCTGCAGAAGCTTCACCCTGGCAGGTGCAAATGAGATCCGCAAGATCCCTAGTCACAGCAAAATGAATGTTGGAGGTAGGGATGATGTTTTCTTCCAGAACTGTGAGCAATTGAACCGGTTGAAAACTGCGGGACAGTGCGTTTTTGAGCCAGGCTAAAAAGAAATTACATAATTAAAACGAGTGAAAAATAATGCCCATTGTGCCTGTCTGGTGTTCAACCTCTTTGCAGTCTCAATATAGGAAAGATATTTGTGATCAGTGAGCACCATGGTGACATGATATGCTCCTTCCAGTCAGTGTCTCCAATCCTCAAATTCCCACTTGATGGGCAAAAGCTCATGATTCCCAACATCGTAATTCCTCTCCGCAGAGGTGAATTTCCAGGAGAAATAATCACAGGGATGGAGATTGCCATTTTCAGGATCTCTCTGTGACAATACAGCCCCCACACCAACCTCTGAGGCATCTACCTCAACAATAAATGGAAGGTCTGGATTAGGATGCTGAAGAACTGGAGCAGAGGTAAAGGCAGTTTTTAAGGAGTCAAGGGCTTGAAGAGCTTTGGCTGGCCAGTTTGCCACATCAGCTCCTTTTTCTTGGTAAGCTCCACAATGGGCACAACTATGGACAAGAAGGAATTGATAAATCTCCTATAATAATTGGCAAAGCCAAGGAAGCATTGTATTGCTTTAAGATTGGTGGGCTGAACCTAGTCCAAGATGGCCTTAGCTCCAGTTTTACATATAAGTTTTATCCAGGAGTTTGATCGTGTTGATCAAACTCACGTCTCACATGCTTGTGGTGTTCCTCCAGGGAGCTGGGATAAATTGGAATATCGTCGAGGTAGATTACTGCAAATACCCCAAGATGCTCACTCAACACAACATTGATGAATTCCTGGAAGACAGCTGGGGCATTAGACAGGCAGAATGGCATCACCAGGTATTCATAATGACTGGAATGGGTATTAAAAGCTGTTTTCCTCTCGTCACCTTCTTTATTCTTTATTGCGGGCCAGATTAAATGAGCCTCTGAGATCTATCTTGGAAAAGATGGAAGCCCCCCGGAGCTGATCAAACAACACTGAAATTAAGGGCAATGGATGACAATTCTTCACTGTGATGTAATTTTCCTCGAAAATCTATGCACGGTCAAAGAGAGTGATTTGAAAGGCCAAATGAAGCCTTTCTCCAAAGCATCCTAAATATATTCTTCCATAGCCTTGCTCTCAGGAAGAGATAGAGCATATAATCTGCCTTTGGGAAGTTTTGCTCTGGGAAAGAGGTCAATTGCGCAACCATAGGAGCGGTGAGATGGAAGGGTATCTGCCTTTTTTTTTTTTTTTAGAAAAAACTTCTGCAAAGTCATGATAAGGAGCCAGAATCCTAGAAGCTGATTCAGGTTATATGAAAGCAGATAGACAGACAGGTAGCTTGGTGTAGGTAATGGAACAGGTCTCATTCCACTGAATAATTTCTCCATTATGCCAATTAATGACAGGTCTTCCCTGGCTCAGACATAACCCTAACACTAATGGGACTAGTTGACACTGAAGCAACAAATAACATGATCTACTCAGAATGTAGAGCTCCATTGGATAACTGGATTGGAGATGTTTGAGAGACAGTGAGAGACAATGATAACTCTGGAGTGTTCTTCACCATTATGCCCCACTACAGAGAGAGGTTGTATAAGAGGTTCGGATTGCCAGTCCCAATGAGTCGAAGAAGGAGATATCCAAAAAAGTTTCTGCTGCACAGCTGTCTAGAAATGCTGGAACTGAAACCTGGCTATCTTTTCCTCAAATTATTGTGGAAATTAGGACTGAGTTTGCGGGAGAGCAGATGCAAGGCCTAGGTGTATCCCTCCTAAAATACCTAGATCTTGCCTTTTCCCGACTCAACTGCACAATTCAGGACCTTATGCTCTTTCTCTACACAATATAGGCAGAGGCCCTGGGAGCATCTTCTACATTTCTCCTCGGTGGAAAGCTGATAGGCAACCAACTGCATGGGTTCTCCAGAATCCAGAGGAGTTACCCAAATTGGAGACTGAGGAACAGGTTTTGGAAGATCCTGATTCATTCTTCATTCTCAGATGCAGTGATCTATGTGAATAGCAAGATGCATGAGGTCATCCAAAGTCTCTGGAACAACATGCTGAACAAGGATATTTTTTATCTGATCAGAAAGACCAAGGCGGAATTGATTCCATATTGCAGGGTCATTCCATCCTGAGTCATTTGCCCACTTATGGAATTCCGTACAATAGTCTTCTGCAGCTCTTTGATTCTGGGACAGAGCCAGAAGTTTTGACTCTGCTAATGCCACCTAATCTGGCTCATCATAGAGAAGTCCTAGAGCAGCAAAAGAAGCATTCACTGTCTGAAGAGCACTGTGAGCCAGAAATAAACCAAAGGCCCAGGTCTGAGGGTCACCTTGAAGCAATGACATTTTAATGCCGACTCATTGAATCTCAGACTCAGAAGTCCCAGGCCAAAGACTAAATTACAATTTGCAACTTTCTCGAAAATTAAGAAAATCCTTACGGTTACCAGAAAAATCGATACAGCAGATTAAGTTTAGGCTCAGGGGGCTGTACTGGAGCAGAAACCAAAGCTAAGGGTGGATCTGCCGATGTTTCCTCCACACGGAGGGATAGCTCTTGTATTTTTTTGTGTCATGACCTGTATTTGGGCTGCCAGTATTTGAGCTGGATTCTAACTGGGATCCATGATTGCAACCTATGGCTCTACAAATCTGTAAAGCCAGTGATAATGTAATGAATCCTGGAGGGAATCACCAAGGTTATGTACAGTTATCAATGACAGCCTTGAAGGCTGGAATGTATAGCACTAGTCGTGGCCAAGGGTTAAGGATTTGGTTGCAGCCGTTGGGCTGTTGATGCCACCATGGGGCTGCTTTGCTTTGACTAGTTGTGCTGAGGGCAGGAGGTTTGATGCAGCCTTTGGGCTGTTGGTGGAGCGTTGGAGGCTGATTGCCACCTTTATAGTCATGGCCAAGGGACTGATGGTGTGTCACAGCCTTTGGGCTGTTGCAGCAACCTTGGGGGCTGATTGTGGCCTTTATAGTTGTGGCCAAGGGACTAATGGAGTGAATCAGCCTTTGGGCTGTTGCAGCAGCCTTCAGGGCTGATAGTAACCTGGGGCCCCAGGACCATTACAGCCTTTGGGCTGATGACACTCAGGAGAGGTATGCAACAGAGAATGTGGGGCTGCTACCAGTGCTGCCTAGATGACACTGGCAACTATGTGCTTAATAGCACACCAGGAACGCTGAGTTGCTACCAGTATCACTGGGATGACACTGGTGACAGTGTGCTGGATTGTACACCTGGAACGCAGAGCTGTTGCCTGTATCGCCGGGATGACACTGGCGGTGGTGTGCTAGTTGGCGCACCTGGAACACCGAGCTGCTACAAGTGTTGCTGTAGTAAATTTACCCCTAAGAGACAATAATAAAAGGAGAGCAGGATCCAATACTTACCTTCTTGCACCTTGGTGCTTTACCTATGCTGGACATTATACTTGCAGCCAGAGTTGGAATGTACAGTTATCATACTGGATCACCATCTATTTACAGCTATTATCTGATGCAGTTTGATGCCCATGGCCAATCAGAAGTACCCACAGCTGACACTAACAATCTGTAGCTGCACGGATTCAGCAGCATTGACAGCTGGGAAGTTGCTCTGTGGTGGGAGGAGATGGGTGAACCACAATCACATGAGCACAGTAGTGCGGATGAGTCTGAAATGGCTCTACACTCATTTTGTTACTCATTTAATAAGGTGCATTGACTAAAACTTTGATATCACCAACTTACGTACACCAGAGAGTTTTAGGCTGTTTATTACAGACCTGATACATGTCATTTTTACATTTGCTACAATATACATTTGAACCGGCATGTCTGTTATAATTTTATATATATTGTAGGCCAATATTAGTATGGCTGTATTCTTATATGTGATATAAAATTTGTGTGTGTTATGTATATTGATTATATGTATTATGTCCATTGTAATTATAATGTATATATATATATATATATTTATATATATATATATATATATATATATAATTATTCAAATAGGAAAGCATCCGCTATTATTTCTGTCATACCAACGTGTTCTTTATTAAATTTATATACTTGATATAACAAGCCAACATCATTGTGGTTATTATTATTTTTATTATTATTATTATTATTATTATTATTATTATTATTATTATTATTGTGGTTTATTTATAAGTTTTTTGCTACTGATATTTTACAACATACAGTATTAGATATTTCATATTCATATACATATCTTTTATTACCATACTAGCACCTGATTTTTCTTGGTGTGCTTTAAAATGCATTTTTCACCTAAAGGAATAGGAAAAGCTCAGTCAATCATAGATATGTTCAGAGTCTGGCTTTGTTTGATTTGTGAATGGGTACTAACCTAATTTTGGACTTGTAATCCATAGTAATGTTTATTTATACAACAAGCTTTTTCAGTTCACTTTATTAGACAATGTAAGTCAATATGGTTGCTATCAATGAATATGAAATCTCTGCTGCAGCTTTTTGCATTTTCAGTTCTGTCAGTGAATCCATGTATCCAGTCACAAACTAGTTCCATCTTAACAAAGTATGACAATTGGAGGGAGTCACAGCTCAAAACTTGCAGATGCAACTGATTGTGAATAGGTCGCAGTGATGCAGTAAAAAAATCTTAGATTGTGATCAAGTTTCAGACTAAATTATAAATAAGGCCCTTTATGTAAACATTATAAAGTATTCTTCATAAAAAGTGCAGATTGCTCAACATAGATTCATGTAAGAGTTAATAGTACCCACACACAGAACATTGAAATTTTTAACACTTGACTTTTTCTTCCAATGATACCAGTTTGTATTTCTGAAAATAATGCTGAGGAAACTGAAATGTCAGAGCTAAGAATATCCAATTTCCCCCAAACAAGAGGAGTGAGGACCCCTGTTTGTTTGGGACTACATCCTAAGGGATCAAGTAGTAGTTGTTGTACTGGATTTTAGAAGCATGGAATCATGATAATACAAATGTAAAACACTAATATATTCAGCAGTATTTGAACCTTGTGCATTGTGGACTTGAAACCAGAGCTCCACCAAGTTGAGCCACAGCTGATGCATTTGTTAAGTGTTTGCTTCTGGTATGCTTCAAATTTCTGAACAATCCCTTCTGTCTGCCCACTTCCTATCCACAGTTAATCTCCTACAGGCTGTGGGAGATTGGTTTGAAATATTGGCAGCTCAATGGCAGCCAGTTCAAATCCCGATAGCAGCCTCCCGATATCTGAAGATCCTGACAGGGTTGGTAAGTATGCTATCCCTATCCCTCCCCCCTAACCCTAACTCTCTGTTAGTGGTGCCTAACCCTAAATTCCCCCCGGTGGTCCCTAACCCAAACCCCCCTTCCTGCACCCTAAACCTAACCCTCCTGGGGTAGTGCCTAAACCTAACCCCCCTGGTGGCACCCAACCCTAACACCCCCTACCTGTAGCCTAACCCAAACTCTCCCTGGGGGGTGTCTAACCCTAAGTCCCTCCAGGGATGCCTAAGCCTAACTTTTCCCCTGTAGGCTAAGACCTAAGAAGTCCTACTTACCTTCGCTTAGGTTGCCAGTTGTCAGGATTTCTGCGTGGGGCTAAAGATAGGTGTCAGGCTTTCAACACCTTTCTTTAGTCCTGGGTTGGGCTTCCACTGTCGGGATTCCAACATCCCAGCCACCGGTTATCTAACTCCATCCTGGCTGTGTGTATTTAAGGCAGAAAGTGAACACATTCAGTGCTGATGGCATTGCATGTCCTTGTGATTGTTCCTAAACCTGCTGTTGAAGATTTCTGTTGCTGACACAGAATATTTTGAATTACTCTGATCCCTCCAATCCCGACTTTGGCCTGTTTCCAGACTACATTAGCTACCTGTCATGAACCTGGATTGTTTTCCATTTTCTCTATATCCTACTCTGACTGCAGAGTCCAGACCAAACATAGATCACTGTTTGCACATCACCTACCTATTCCCAGCTGGATTTACATTCAAGTATCTCAGTGTCTCATTCATCTTTACATATGGTGCTGACCTGGTAGGCTACCTGCAAAGTGAGTCACTGGTGAAAACCCTTCATGTGTTTAGACTCAGGGTAAGCAGTGTTATAGAGGTGTCCACATACATCTTACTTTCTTGTGCATTAAACATCCATTCTAGTCACACCATGCCAAACCATGCAAATAGGATCTACAAACAGTTTATGAAGATTAAAATTATATGCAGCATGCCTATATTCTATGTTTGACTGTGGCTGTTTATGCATGTGCAATGCTATGTTAAAGTATCACAGCTACTGACACTGTAACATAGTATTTTACATGGAGCTACATCTGCAGTTGCATACAGAATATAGGCATGCTGCATATAATTTTAATCAGCAGAAGCCACTTGTGCATCCAATTTGCATCACTTTGTGAATAAGATGCATTTGAAGGTAAAAAGTCAACAAAAATATCCAAATATCTCTAGACTCTTGACAGGTGACCTGGGGTAGTGATCTATAAATAACTCTTGCACAGGTAAAAATATGTACTCCACTAACCAACTACTAAAGCTCCAACATTTTTCACACTATTACAGAAAGAAAACCAGACTTTTCACACAATTAAATTGATTGCAATAAGTTATTAGATCTTTCAGAAAATTATAGTATGAATTCATTCGAAATTTACCAGCCTACTAAACTCAATAGCAGATAATTGGGCTGTGCAAAAAGTAAAATAAATAATATTCAGATAGCTACAGGGAAATAATTAATTGACTCTGACATTCTTTTACACTTCAAACCTAATCAAAGATCCCACTGCTCTCAGTTTGAGGTTAAAAGCTATGTATGAAATTGTCACTTGTGATACTTCTGCAGGGAACCACAGTCATTGTTGGTGTATTCAAATATCTTCAAAGTGGCAGCATATATTTCAACTGCCTTATTTAATTAGTTTTGCAGAGTGAGCCCTAGATACAGATGTGTGCAACCATAAAATGCCAACAGATTATACATTTGCAAAAGTCTGACAACTATACAGAAGGTATTAGAGGCTACAGGATAAATCCAAATATAAGGTACATTACATGGCCAGAACTATGCGGGCACTTCTAATTAGTACTGTATGTTTGGCCATTTCCACCACACACAATGCTATAGGTGCAAAAACAGTATAACATCATGTAATTTCAATAGTCAAACATTAGCTGCAGAAATGGTCATACAGAAGAACTCAAATGGTTTTCAAAGTGGATTGTCATATAATGCAACTTTTCCAGCAAGTGAGTTCATCACATTTCTCCTCTGCGAGATCTTACCTTATGACTGTAGGAAGTACATTTATGAAGTATCAAGTTTGATCGAGCACATTGGTGAGTTTAGCCATTTTGACAAACTCGAAAAAAAATGTTACGAATGTAAAACATGGGAGAGAACTGAACCTGAAAATGCAAATACAATTCATTGCACCATCAGCCAAACTCGCAAGTACTCTCCTTAAAAAACATATAACCCAAGAATTTACCAAGAATCAAGTTTCAGAAAACTCCAACGGAGCAAACTCGGAAGCAAATTCTCAAAACAAATATACCTGCCTGTGTTCTGCAGAAGGCAGTAAACTGGGTGAGATTTTAAACTCTCCAGAAATTACAAACAAATTTGTAAATACTTTGCATGTGTTGTAAGTTAAGAATAATTAACATGCTCTCATGATGCCTATAAAAGGGAATATATAACCTGCATTATTTTGTGTGAGCAATAATGGCAATGTTTGTAAGCACTGATGTGGCATGCACATGAGATACCAGGAGCTCTACCACCAGGCTGGAAGGACGCAGGAGCAAGAAACTGAACAGGCTCAAGAGGTTATTCAGGTACCATAGAGGCTGTGCAGGCCATGGATTTTTAGGGGGCATTTGAACCAGAATGAATTGATCGATGCTGAGATCATACCGATGTTCAGGCTCAATTGTTCCAGTATTTTTCATCTTTATGTCCAAATCAAATTGGAATCAGACCCTGAGACAGGATGCTCATGCATTTTCTCAGGCCTGCATAAGCTTCCGAGTGTGTTGCACTTTTTTATTACTGGCAACTTTCAAGGCCCCGATTCAGCTATGATCGGAAATACAGCTATGTATGCAGATCTAGCGAATGTTGGCCATTGTGCATGCATATGAATACCAACTGCACATGCTCTGCAATTGTACTGTGATTACATATGCATAGAAGAACCCATCACAGAGTGAGTGACCGGCTATGGGCAAATGGGGGTAGTGACAGGGGAGTGGTCAGAAAAACGCAGGTGTGCCTGTCTTATTTGAAATCTGTTGCTTTGGGGTGCATAAATTAGCCACTGCAATTGCATATACAGCTTGAAAGTACACTGCGTGTGAGGAGATATTCAGTTTCTGTGGCTGGTCGGATTGGTGTAAACGCTGTGTACCTATGTGATGTGCACATTGATGTTTCCAATGTTTATGCATAAGAGCAACATTGGACAGATGTGAGAAAGCAGAAGTGGGCATCTTTATGCCAGCTGCGCTTTGGAAAGCATTAGCGTAATTTCACTGCTGTTTTCCATTAAAAATTGCATCTGTGAAAGCAATTGCAATCCGTATTAAATCAGGCTCTCTCAGTCTGTAACTGGTAGAGTTCTCATGATATCTCAGTTCTACTGATACCTCACCCAGGTCATGGCAACACTTGAGCCTCTGATCAACACCTCAAACAGCTTCCCTAGCCAAGGAGTGATGAGAGGGGGGGAGCATGTACAATTTACCTGGGCCTGGGCTTCCAGCTGGGATCGGCAGGGGCCTGGGTCTGGTGACGCCGCCCTCCCTTCCTCCCTCCTCCCTCTCTCGCAGCAGCTGATGCAGTGGGAAATTGCTTGTGGCTGCAAAGCAGCAGCCACAGCAATCACTTGTACCTGAAGGGGGGAGCGATCACACGGATCATGCCCCCCCCCTGGCTTTGTGCAACGGCTGAGGGGCTCATAGCACTGCCTCACTGGCATGCAGTGTCACTAGGCAGAGCTGCAAAAGTATGTTTTGGTGTTTCTTTTGCTCAAGGGAGTGTGACCTCCCCTCCAGTGATTAGGCCATGCCCCCTCTTTACCTGGGCCCAGCGGCGCTCTCTATGCCCCTGCTCTAGCCAGGAGTCACAGTGGCATGGAGTCAAGGTAGCTTTTTATAGAATTGCAGGCATACCTAATGTGCTGGATGCAATAGACTGCACATACATTGGGCTGTGACCACCTAGGGCAAGGGCGCATGTTTATCTTAATCGGCACCATGCCCACTCTACCAATGTGCAGGTGATTGGTGATGCAAAATTCAAAATCATGAGTGTTGTAGTAGGCTACCCTGGCTCATGTCGCAATGCCTTTGTCCTCAGCCAGTCATCCCTCCATGAGAAATTTGAGGCTGGACAAATGCTGAAAGATTGGCTATTGGATAAGTATATACTCCCCCCCTTGGAAACCACTTTCCTTTATGTTAGTTAATGCTGTACTTTTTAAACTAAACCAGAGTGAAATTTTCTTCTAATGTAACTTAACAATCTGGTCTGTTCAGGTTTTGACTCTCTGAGGGAGCACCTCCAGACTTTCACCAGAGCTCTCATTGCCCTGCACAGTAGCAACCTGCTCTACCTCACTCTAATCCTGTGTTTCTTCCACACCTGACATCCTTCTGGACTAAGGGCATGATTCAGAGGCACTTGCTGTTTGGGAGCGCTTGCTCTGAATCAGGGATTTTTTTTGTTTCGGCCTCCAGGCCACTCGCAAAGCTGTGGGTGACCACCCACAGCTAGTGCGAGCATCCTGGCAACCATCAGGCTTGCGTCGAGACCCTGCTGGAGGGTCTTGGCTCCCGCAAGCCCGAGTGGAATTCCTGCTTTAATAGAGCAGGACGTCAACTACTGACATCATGAGTGATGTCAGTAGGGCCGACCACAAATTGCAGGCATTCTTAAGGGAACACCTGCATTTGTGCAGCCACACCACCTCCCTGCCGGCAAAATGGGACGAGCTGTCAATCAACATTGACAGCCGCCCCGTCTTGTAGTGAACTCCAGAGCAACAGAGCTGCCATCACTCACTTGGGCTTACGCATGCGCATGCCGGAGGCGGTACATGCACAGTGGGGAAACATCATCCCGCTTGCGTGCACTATGCACTCGCGAGCAGGTCTGAATCAGGCCCTAAACATGCAAACACATAACACTGACAAAAAAGACAAACGCAAACCTCCAATCCCTGCAATAACAACACACACAGCACATTCACACCTACAAACATACACGCAACACATACAAACACAGTTAAAGACTGAAAGGACTTAAATAAAATAGACAATCAGACAGAAAAGAGAAAAGACCTAAAAAAAACACTAGACAACAAATTTACACAAGACAACTGTTATGATACACCTGGATGACTCTTCAAGAGATCCTTAGGGTACTTTGGCCAGGTCAATTTGTTGGGTGTCCTTGACGTGTAGAAGGCTGAGTGCAACAATACTAGCCGTACTTGATAGAGACTGAAAACGATGTGTAGAAGGCTGATTGCAGCAGTACTAGCCGAACTTGATAGAGACTGAGGACACAAAAGCTAGCACTGAGTGTTGGCAGAGACCCAGACAGGGGTCGTGGAATCTAACCCGCTGGCAATTTTTGCCATGGTCTCCCACAAGGAAGTTTGGACTTTGCGGCATCCAACAGGCAGGTTGCGCCCCCTGGATGGGTCATTCAGTACTAGCACAGAAACAGGAAATGAGGCAGGCATGGTGTCAGTATGTAGAACACTAGCTGGAGTTAGAACCAGCAACTCAGGATATGAGTCAGGGTTGTAGTGAGCCAGCTACTGAGGATTCTAGTGTCTGACAGGGATGACTGCAAGATAAAGAGAAAATGAGCCAATCCAGAGGCTTCCCAGACAAGACCCCCTGTTAAGATAATCTCATGCAGCAGGAATGCTGCATCTCTCTGCAAGTCCACAAACCCCCACAGCTGCCAGATGGAAGAGTCATGACATCTCTTTTTAAATACAAACACCTATATAACTTACCAATAATGCCTACCTCTCCTTCTCTCTGAACTCCTCACAAAAACCCTTGAGGATTGTCTTTTTGTGGGTGTATTTATTTGAGTTTCAAGCACAGCATGCCATGTGACATGTTCTACAAATGAAAACTCACTAGGAAGGCGTATACCTGTTGTTTTTAGTATAATAGTAGATGAGATCAGCATAATTTCAAATGTGGTTAGGAGAATTCTCTCTCAGAAAGAAACTTCTCTTGGGAAGGAGAATTCTCTCTTGCGTTCTGAAAAAATCGCCAGAGAAAAGTCAATCTCATTCACCATACAAAAACTAAATTCTGTCAAACTCGATTCTTATTTGTAAATTTGTGTGATTCAATTTACAAAACTCTCCCAAGTCCCAGCAATGCTTGGTTTGTTTGCTCTTGACCAAACCTGGGACAAACTTGATTCTTAGTAAATTTACCCCTAAGTGTTGTTATTGTGAAATAGTATTTTCTACAAGAACAACATCTCACCTGTGAAACTGTAAGCCACACAAGCTCAGGTAACTTGATTGCTAATTGCTTATTTCTATAGCGCATAAAAAAACACATGTCTTCAGGTGCAACATACATTACTGAGAATCAAACTGCCTGAAAGCGATGTGCTTACGGAAACTGTTCAGCGGGACTTTCATGGATTGGAATAAAATAGCTAAGCAGCGACTCTCCAAACTAAAGATCACTATTGTACAGTATAATGCATCAGTTGGAGTAGTGTAAAGCAACATGCCTGTGAAAACTCAATAAGTGGAAATACATTTGTTAGAGTTAAGAAACATGCTTCACCGTTTGTCAATCAGACAGCAGAATCAGGATTTAACAAATACCAAGAGGAAACTTCCTGTCCAAATTCATATTGACACCTATAAAACTTGGTAAAGAAAGAATAATGTAACTATAAATTTGAATGAATAAACACCAGCACACCTGTGAGTATTAGCTGCCAATGTATACAATAATATGCTCCCACCTTTGAACACAATATAGACTTACAATTATAAAAATTGTATTATATACATGCGGCTCTCTTCCTGTAAATGCACACAAAGTCCTTCCCAGAAAACAAAAGTCCTTATTGTCAATCTTTCTTGCATGACACAGTCCTCTAACTCCTGTTATCACAAGTGCTCCTGGCCAGTACAATCCCAATTGTATTCCAATATAGTGGCACTCAAAAAAAGGAGAAAAAGGGGAAAGAGGAAGCTCTATAGTGTAGTAAATTAGATAAACATTACTTCACAAGAAAATAAGATAATAGTTCTCAATTCACATAATAACAAATTAATGGTGTAGATATGAGTAAAATTAGGTTTTGTCTTCTGTGATCAACCAAAAAATAAAATTGGAATAAAATGTAAACTGTAACTGTGTTTAAACCAGATTCAGTGCTTCAAAGAGAGTAGATAATGGGAGCTCTCCAGATAACAACCCTCCTCACTTCAAGCAACTCCTCCAGCTTACAAAACACTACCAGTTATTCCACACATAAGCAGGTAAATCCACATTCAACCACCAATGCGTTTCAAGAAAATAAACTCTAGGCCTGATTTAGACCCAGACGCTATTTGCGGACGCTCATTCTTAAAAAGGGGCCGGATATTTAAATTGAGTACACACTCTTTGCGGTGTGTTGACGCCTCTATGTCTGAGTGAATGTCCGAAAAATGCGCTCGCTATTTTGTAAAGATGCCGCTTTGCCATTCGCATCACACGTCATCTCTGTTATTTATTAGATTAATCGGGAACATCGAAAGGCATCTGAACTGCTCACAGTGCTTATGGTAGGATTTATTTCCCGCTATCACTGCGAGCAGTTCAGGCTAAAAGACAACCAAGTAACGTGGTCGATGACACTCCTTTACTAAATATGCACTCCCATTAAGCGCTGTTTTGACCGTTAGGTGCACCTGCGTTCGGATCTCCACTCCCCCGTTTTCAAGCACCTTCCCCTGTTACCACCCACAAACGGTACATTCTGTCAATCAAATTAGCAGTCCCTCATTGTTTTATGAGCACACGATTTTTGACCGCAATGACTGTTTTCGCATGCCCATTGCGAACCATATGCATGCGCAGTTCTGCGATCATCACTCAGAGTGAACGAGTGGCCGCTTACGAACGGCTCTGAATCAGGCCCTCTTCTTCAAGACTGCATGAACTTACTGCTGACACTAACCTGCTATTTAAAGGTCCTCTGACCTGGAAGTAGAACAAGTTCCTTATTCAGTTAATGTCTATTTTATATACAATTTTTCAGTCACAATGTCAATATGTTGTGGACACATTCATAGTACACATTATTATCACCCCAAACTAAAATTTTTAAAGTGCAAAAGTTTACCTATGAGTAGAGGAATAAAGCTGGGAGCTCATGTATGACATCCCCCGCAAGCTTTATCTTCACGATCCATATGCACTTAGCATCCAATAGGAGTAACCTGCTATTGCTTCCCCCTAGACATGAAGATGCACTGTGGATTGTCACTTCGCTGGGCATGATCGTGATTTCGGACGGGAGATGTGCGTCCTCGATCACTGTCCCCGTGCATGCGCCCTGACTCAGCTAGCCAATTGCACCTTACAGCGCAAGCGCTAAGGATTCTTTGTCACATTGAAAATGAAAGGCTTTGCAACCTATCAATGAGCACATGCGTGGAAGTGAGCTACTAGTCATTATACACAAAATAAATCATGACATAATAAATATTGGGTGGTTAATTACACACAATAAAAGTATTAAAAAACATAAAGTGCATCTCATGGTTAAAAATAGACTAATAATATAGGGGATTTAAAAACATTGAGTACATATCATAGTTAAAAATTGCATGATAATAAAGGGGGGTTCAATCTCCCACAATAAAGCTAATAAATTTCAAAAAGTGTATGAAAGGTTAAAGTATACAAGGAAACTGGATTTGCCTATCCATATTCACTTATAAAATCATATTCTGGCTAAAATGAATAAAACACTATTTAGAGAAACCATTTTAACTCAAATTCTTTGTTCAGGCCCGCAGGGATGATCGTTTTAAGTTTAAAAATCCAGGCCATTTCTGCCATTGCTTAAATTTTCTCTTCATCCCTGTCTTTCCAAGAGGCTTTGACACTTTGTATACCTCTAAATGATTTAACCCCTTTCATGTTGCACTTATGGACTGTTTTAAAATGATTACACATACTGTGGATCTCCAGGCCTTTCTTAATCTTATTTGCATGTTCAGATAAACGGGTTTTCAATGCCCTGGAGGTGTGACCTACATAAAATAAACCACAGGTACATTCCACAAGGTATATAACATTACTGGTGTGGCAAGTAATTAAGTTTTTTATTTTATATTCTTTGTTTTTAACCATGAAACTCATACATTTTGATACTTGGCTGTGTACCAATTTACAGAAATTGCACATACAGCACCTGTGGAAGCCTTCCTTTCTCACAGGATTACTGGGTTAATAATTTAATGCCCTCCCTACTAAATGGGTTTTTAGATTTGGTGCTTTCCTGTATATAAATTTGGGCTCCATAGGGATCAGATTTTTTAAAAAGAATACAATTTAGTTGCAAAAAACAGAAGAAACTGATGATAGATCATGATTTCTATAGGAGTGCAGGAATCTCAAAAAAACAAAATAAGAGAAATCGAAAAAATAGGATACTACAGGATCCTGACTTTGCAGAATTAGATATCTTTTCATGTGAAAGCATGGAAGGAAGGAGGGATTTAAGAGAGGAAGTTCCAAGAAAGAAGAACTACATTGCTAAAATGGAGAACAACAAATGTGGTTTAGTGATTACTTAGAAACCTCAATGAAAAGATACTCCATCCTGCCACCTGTAGGAGCAAATAATTATAACTCAGATAAACATAATTTTAGAGAGATCACATCAAGAAAATATCAAGCAAAGAAGGAATGGATCTAACCAAATAAATCTTATAGGAATAGTGGATCATATAGTGGATTTCAGGAGACAAACCTATAATACATCAAATAGATATAGACCACTCGAGGATGAATACACCCAAACAACATTTTTTAGGCAGGACAAACAGACCATTTTACCCCAAAAGATAGAATATAAAAGATATAGGGGTATGAGGGGTGGAAAAAAGAAAAAATCCTAAGACAAAAATGAAAAAGTTAAAAAAGTAAAATACCTAAGATATTCTCCACCCAAAGCATCACATTACCCACTCCCCAAGGTACAAAAATATTTAATTTACGTACCAAGGTACTCTCAACTTCAGAGAAAAGTTTATTAAGTAAAGGACTAAAATATGCCCCTTCCAAAAAAATGGATGCCTTTAAGACATTTGTGGACACTCATAAATTTGTGCGGAATGTAACTTTAAAAAAATTCTTCACCACAAAATATATTGAGAATATTACAGAAGAAGCGCAAATGAGTAGATTCTCAAAAAAATCATCTTTTTATCATTGACATGTAAAGAGTAGTTTTAAAGAGTTTTTCCACAAATTGGTAACAAAGGATCTTAACAAATTAAAAGATGTTAAACTAAGGGAAAATAATTTAACAAGGAGGGAAATAAGCACAATGAAAGATTTAAAACAAGATAATGGGATAATTATAAAACCCTGTAATAAGGGGGTGGCATCACTATAATGGATAAGGATCTCTACATTAATGAAATTCAGAGACAATTACAACAAGGGAATATCTACTGTAAATTAAAAACCGATTCTACACATAAAATCAAAACTAATTTCTCCAAACTCCTAAACAAATATTTTAGTAAAGGAACAATGTCAAAAAAGGAGTTTGAATTTTTACAAATTGAGCACCCAAAAACCCCCACAATTTATATTTTGAAGACAATTCACAAGAGTACCACTGCACCCCTGGGCCGGCCAATTATTGCTGGAGTGGGGGAACTCACAACACATATATCAGAGATGATAAATTTTTACCTACAACCATTAGTGGTTAAAAATAAATCCTACCATAAGGATATCACCGATATTATCAACATATTAAATAATTTAAGATGGGTAGAAACTATGTTTATAGTAATAGCAGACATTACATCACTATACACAATAATTTTCCATGAAATCAGTGTTGAATCGGTGAAATGGTTTTTAGATCAATCCATATTGTTGGAGGACAAAAAATAATTTAACATTGAGGGTATTAAATTCATACTCAATAAAAATAATTTATTTGATGGTGTCTTCTACATCCAGATCATCGGTACAGCCATGGGGACCAAGTTCACGCCCAGCTATGCCAAACTCTCCATGGCACACTGGGAACAACATACCATCTGGAGGGAGAGCTGGTTCTAGAAAAGACTTGGAAATTTTCTGCAAGACTCTAAATAGCAATGAGAAAAATATCCACTTCACATTTGATATTAGTACAGATTATGTGAATGTTCTGTATTTAAATGTATATAATAATTAAGGGAATTTGGAGACAAAAGGTTATACAAAACCAATGGATTCCTTACATTATATCAATAAAAGCAGTGCACATCATAAGATTGGCTTAAGGGTATTACAAAAAGCCAAATCATACATTTAAAAAGAAAACAGTGAATTTGAGGTACAAAGTGAGAATATGAGTAAAAGATTCCAGAGCCAGGGATACGATGAAAAACACTTGGAGGAAACTTGAATGGAAGTATCCTTAATCGATAGAAAAACACTTTTCGTACTGAAAAAAAAAACTTAACATTACAAACTACGATTTTTCATCTATAACTACGTTTTGTGAGAACCACAAAAAACTAGAATCAGTAATAAGAAAGCACTGGCACCTTTTGTAAATGAATCTAGTTTAAAAAAACTTGATCCCTGTGGTGCCCAAATCCATATACAGGAAAGCACCGAATCTAAAAACCCATTCAGTAAAGAGTACATTCAATTATGAACCCAGTAATCCAGTGAAAATGGAAGGCTTCCACAGAAGCCATATGTGCAATTTCTGTAAATTGGTACCCAGCCAAGTATCAAACTTTACGAGTTTCATAGTTAGCAACAAATAATCTAAAATAAAAAAAATAATTACTTGCCACACCAATAAAGTTATATACTTGGTGGAATGTACCTGTGGTTTATTTTATGTAGTTCGCTCCTCCAGGACATTGAAAACCCATTTATCTGAACATGCAAATAAGATTAAGAAAGGCCTGGAGATCCACAGTATGTGTAATCATTTTAAAACAGTCCATAAGTGCAACATAAAAGGGGTTAAATCATTTAGAGGTATACAAAGTATCAAGGCCTCTTGGAAAGACAGGGATGAAGAGAAAATTTTAGCAAGGGCAGAAATGGCCTGGATTTTTAAACTTAACATGATCATCCCTGCGGGCCTGAACAAAGAATTTGAGTTAAAATGTTTTTTTCTAAATAGTGTTTTATTCATTTTAGCCAGAATATGATTTTATAAGTGAATAAGGATAGGCAAATCCAGTTTCCTTGTATACTTTAACCTTTCATACACTTTTTCATATTTTTAAGCTTTATTGTGGGAGACTGAACCCCCCTTTATTATCATGCAATTTTTAACTATGATATGTACTCAATGTTTTTAAGTCCCCTATATTATCATGCAATTTTTTAACTATGATATGCACTTTATGTTTTTTCATACTTTTATTGTGGGTATATCAGCCACCCAATATTTATTGTCATGTTTTATTTTGTGTATAATGACTATATAGTAGCTCACTTCCATGCATGCGCTAATAGATAGGCAGCAAAGCCTTTAATATTTTTAATCTGACAAAGAATACCCAGCATTTGCACTGTAAGGACGCATGCACGGGGACAGTGATCGAGGATGCACATCTCCAGTCTGGAATCATGATCATATTTGGCAGAAGTGACTATCTACAGTGTGTCTTCATGTCTAGGGGGAAGCAATAGCAGGTTACTCCTATTGGATGCTAAGCACACTTGGATCGCGTTAGAAGTGAGCTCCCGGCTTTAGTCCTCTACACATAGGTAAACTTTTGCATTTTCGAAATTTTAGTTTGGGGTGATAATAATGTGGACTATGAATGTGTCCACAACATATTGACATTGTGTCTAAAAAATTCTATATAAAATAGACATTAAGCGAATAATGACCTTGTTCTACTTCCAGGTCAAAGGACCTTTAAATAGCAGGTTAATGTCAGCAGTAAGTCCATGCAGCCTTGAAGAAGAGTTTAGTTACTCAAAATGTGTTGGAGGCTGGATGTGAATTTACCTGCTTATATGTGGAATAACTGGTCATGTTTTGTAAGCTAGAGGAGTTGCTTGAAGGGAGGAGGGTTGTTATCCAGAGAGCTCCCATTATATACTCTCTTTGTAACACTGAATCTGGTGTAAACACAGTTACAGTTTAAATTTTATTATTGGTTTCATCACTGAAGATAAAACCTAATTTTACTTATATCTACACCATGCATTTGTTTTTATGTGAATTGAGAAGAACTATTCTCTAATTTGTTGTGAAATAAATGTTTATCTAATTTACTACACTATAGAGCTTCCTCTTTTCCTCTTTTTTTATCCTTTTTTGAGTGCCGCTACATTGGAATACAATTGGGATTGTACTGGCCAGGAGCACTTATGATAACGGGAATTAGAGAACTGTGTCATGCAAGAAAGATTGACAATAAGGACTTTTGTTTTCCGGGAAGGGCTTTGTGTGCATTTACAGGAGCAGAGCAGCATATATATGATAACATTTTTATAAGAGAAGGAATAATAATCTGAGGATGCTTTCATGATTTGACCTGGTTGCAGAAGCTTTAGTGAACAATAATCTTAATGCAGCAACATGCAATGACATAGTAAAGGAATTTTGTGCTCCAACTTTCAGGCAACGGTTCTTGGAGTAGTTTCAATAAGACCCTATCCTGTTTTACCATGACAATGCCCCTATGCACAAAGCAAGCTCCATCAAGAAGTGTTTTGCTCAGTTTGGTGTTGCAAAACCTGACTAATCCACACATAACCATGAACTCAACCCCAATGAACGCATTTGGAATGAATTGGAATACCCATTGTGAGTTGTGGCCTTATCATCCAACACCAATGCTTGACCTCGCTAATGCTCAATATCAAGTGGAAAATTTTCCCAGAAGAGTGAATTATGTTAAATAAGACAAGGGAGTTCAAATATTGTAGATATTAATAACCATGTGTTTCAATATGTAATCAGAACAATGTACAGAACACTGCAATATTGCAATCAACACTTTGCTAAAAATCAAACATAACTGACATGAACTGAGTTTTGTACAGTTTTAAGAATGCCCGTACTACTACCATAGTTTTCATTAACAAAGCAAAAAAGTATGTCTATTCTGAAACTTTAAACATTCTTTATTGGTTGACTTTTGGTTTAATCTCTAATGAGTCAACATTCTCCAACAAATCATATTTAACTTTACTCCTCATGACTTGTCCACAAATGACTAAGCAGCTTGATCAGATACAATGCAGAGGTGGATAGCGTCAGGGGCAGGGTGCCAGATGCCCCCCTAAACTGTCCCATTTTTAGTGCCCTGGGCTGGCTGCTGGCACCTGAAAACAGCATTACATTTATGCGCTGTTTATTGCCAGTGGGCCGGCACAGGCCAGGAGGCAGCATGTACCAATTGTTTCCTGTGTAAGAAAGTGCACGGGTTTTGGTGGTGTGGATAGATGGGACATTAGGCCTCGGACTTCTCTGCCGCTGCCCATACATAATGAAGACAAGCTGTGGTCGAAACAGGGTGGCCCTGCCCCCAGTAGTTATGCAGTTGCTTTTAAAAGCACTGGCAGGCTGCCTGTCATAACAGACTGCCCATGGCGGTGGAGGATCACTTGCACCACCAGCACCATCACCACTGCCCATGCCCCAGTGTGAGATATACTATTGACAGAGCTCACTGCTGGGCTGGAGGGAGAGAGGTGTACCGCAGCCACCAGAATGTATAGTCATGTCCTCGGGACTGGATCTTTCTCTGGCTTATTATAGTGGGTGCTGGATTAGGCATTGATTTGGTATGCTGCCTGGTAGCTGGCCCTTCCCCAGGAACTAACCACTTGCACCTATTACTGAAGCTGTACATGGACAGATCAGTCCAGCTGAGGGCTTATCTGTCCTTCCTCTTCCTCTTCTTACCCCTTTCTTCCCTCCCCAATGGCCCTGAAAATCATGCCTTTGACAGCCAGCCTAGGGCCAGATGTCACTGATAGGGGCTTTAGGGAGGGAAACACAAAAGCCTGCCACAGACAAACAAGCCTAGTGGCCTTCATATTGGTCCCATACAGTCAGGGACATAGGCTGCAGCAAGTCCTTAGACATCTGCATCCAGATATAAGTAGTCTAGGGTACTATTAATAATTAAAAGGCTGACTGTGCATGTTCAGCTGTGATAGGACTAAAAATCCCAGCACTCCTTGTCAGAGGAATGTACTTGGATTTGTATTGCCAACACAGCTGGACAGGCCCTTCACACTGGTCACATTCATCGCATTGTACCATCCACTGTGCTGCACACAGATATATTTCACAGATATATATATTTTTTACATTGTGTGTCAGTTTAGTTTGTGGAACATACAGTAAAATTCATTGGGTCTGATATAAGTAATGTTGTTAAAGGGGGCCCAAATATATAACCTAAGGATCCCAAAATTCCTAGAGTAGGCCCTATGTAATTAGATTTTTTGATGTCCTCAATTTCTGCATTGTGTGCTACTTGCAGTGTAAGCTTTATTGTCACTCAAGGGAACAAAATTGTCTTCTTCACTGCTTACTGTACTTTGTGTGTTTTTCTGCCCTCATCCTGCAACAGCATGTATTTCTTGTACTGCACCCAGGGGTGGTTTGGCCATATTACTCACCAGGAAAGACTGCTTGTGGGGCTACTTTTTGTCTTTTCTTTTTTTTTTTTAGCTCTGCCCCAGTAGTGTTGCACTTCTTGCATGACAGACATCCATCTAGAGCCTGAAAGGTGTGCAGGTGGCCAGGGGCACTGCCATGGTACCTGAGTACTGGCAGCAGCTCCGCTTGTGTATGTGACTGCTATGCTGCATACTGTGGAAGTTGGATCCTTGCTGCTGCTGAGTGAGAACTGCCAGGGAGTGGGCACAGTGGGCACTCCACTGATGTAGGTAAAGGAGTGGATGGTGGCCCACATAGCTGCTTGGTGACTGTGTATGTGCCCCTCAGAGCTGTCACTAAAGTTGGGAGTATGTCAACAGCTGTCTCACCCCATTACTGCTAAGGACTGAACCAACTGTGTGATCCTAAACTGCTACACAGAATATCCAGAGTATTTACATCAGCCCAATCATCTGTGGTCAACACTGCTAAGGACTGAAACAACTGTGTGATCCTGAACTGGTAATATTTGCTGCATTTATGGGTCCTATCATTCTAAAGGAGTTTGATTGACTGTTATTGAGACTTATAGTTTCATGTGTGGATGCCCCACATGATCCATTTAATTCCCAATTGATTTATATTCATATTAGCATTTTCCTTTTAGATGTTCATTGTCTAGTTGATCTTAATAAACACAAGCAATTCTTTTATAGAAGCTGTCCATTTTGATTACTCTAGAGTTTAGTTATTTATGCAGCACTGGTATTTCATTCTTTCTGCTCACCCCCATCCCTCCCTGTTACTGGTTATCCATCCCAGATGTCTTTTTCAGGAGCCCAATTATGCGGTGGGTGGGGAAAGGGATATGTCTGTGACCTTATGGCTGGTCATATTTGATGATTTTTTTCACCAGTTGCCAAATGGTAACACATGGAGTACCAACTTGATGGTTGAAAATTAGTTACTCTCAACAGGGTTGCTTGTGGGATAGGCTGTACTCATGGGCCAGTGCTTTGTACATGTCCCCCAGACTAAAATTTGCCAGCCAGCTGCTGATAAAGTGTGTCCAGCATAGCTACTGTGGCATCACTAACACCAATTTTGCTTTTACCTTAACATGGACCATGCAGTGTTGTAACTGCTGCATAATTGTTTACTGTATTACTCAGATATACACAAAACATAGGTTGTCACCCTGAAACAATCAGTAATTTATTGTAACAAATAAAGGATGAGTAAGCACTGACTGAGTATGGGTGTTTTTTTAGTAGGGCTAGTACATATAATTATTTTTATCAATGAAATATCCTGAAACATATATGCATGCATACAACAACCAACAATATGACAATATATTAAAAAAGTAAAGCATATTGAATAAATATATGTGAAAAAGAATTTCATACACATGGTCTCTGGTTGTTCCTTAAATAAGGCTTGTGATAGGGACAACAGTCTTATAATAAAATATAAATCACCCAACTCAGCATCAGTAAGTCATATAAATCAATGTTGAAGTGCCAGGCTAAAAATATGGAAGTTCAGTTTATGTTAGCTAAAGAATGTCATTAAATTAATATAAAAAGTCACTAGTCAAAGAAGACTTATTTGTAAATGATTTTACATGCTACAAGCTCTTTCACCACTGGCAAATGTTTTTTTCTTGATGGTTCTGTCACTAAACTGTGAATAATCTGTTAATCCATCTGATATTATATCTACATGGTTCTGGTATCACTGTGGACAAGTGATGCCCTGGGTGGGATCCCTGATATCTGATTGAGTGGTCACTTTGTGGTTGCATGGAGCAATCATAGATTGTGTGAGACTGTGCTGGGTGACTCAGCACTTGCCTCCTTGTGCTTATAGGTTATGAGTTACCTTGTTGACATGGAGATGAATGCCAGTGTGACATCAGTTGGTAATGAGATCATAGGTCCAGAGGAATCTGTGCCTGATTCAGAGCCGGATGCTATTTGCGGTCGTTCGTTCACAAAAAAGGGGTGGCTATTCAAATGAACCGTTCGCTCTTTGCGGTCTGTTCACGCTTCTAGGTCTGAACGAGCGAACAAAACTTGCGGTCATTTTTTGGATAACTACGCCCCCTGGCCGCTCGCATCCTACGTCATGTCCGCTATTTATTAGATTAATCGAGTACATCGACCAGCGTATGAACTGCTCGCTATTCTTGTGGTTGGTTTTTCCTACCACAAATTTGCGAGCAGTTCTGACTATAAAATAACACAGTGACGTGGTCAGTGACGCTGCTGTATTAATTATGCACACCCATAAAATGCCCGTTTTGACCTTTAAGCACGCCTGCGTTCGGATCTCCACTCCCCATTTTCAAGCACCTACCCCTGTTACCACCCACATACGCCTCCTCCTGTCACTCATATTTGCAGGCATTCGCTATTTAGCGATCAAACGATTTTCGGCCGCACTGACTGGTTCGCGCATGCATATTACGATCCATACGCATGCGCGGTTGGGCAAACATCGCTCGGAACGAACGAGCGGCCGCTTACGAGCGGCTCTGAATCAGGCCCTCTGTGTGCAAGTGTCCTGTCACTTGATGCAATTCTCAGTCAATCAAGTGTAATTTCTTCAGAGGCAGCTTGACCAGATTTGCTGTGTCTGTCATAGCTGCTGTATGCATCACAAACACAGTGACATTTTGCTTGTGCCTGAACATGGACCATGCAGTGGTGAAACTTCTGTATAATACTATGCAATATTGCTCAGGTGTACACAAAACATAGATTGCCACCTGAAGTAAGCAGTCCTTGTGGCTGTAAACTGCTGCTGTATGTGCAACTCATCCAACTGATGATAGAATCTATGATTTTTTTGTGGTACTCATTTTTGTCTAGCTGCACCACTGCATTGTGATGGTAACCCAAAAAAGTAATATGGATTATTGATCCATATTTTCCTACAGTTTAGGTTACAGGTAGGACCAATTCCCACAGAGCTGATCAATGTGGGTGTCACAAACTCTCAGACGGATTATGAATGTGACCCGTATTTTGGAAATTGGCTAGACCTATGCCTGAGGCATGGAGTCTAATGTGCTGGAGGTATTCATCAGGGATCCTTGCAAGAAGGTATGGACTTGGCTGCATCTGACACACAGGTCACGGCCTTCAGGTTAGGTTCCCATTGACAGGTGCTGGTGCTCACTGGATGAAGTGCAGAAGAACAAATGTAGTCAACAGACCGGTTCAAATACCAACAGGTGGGACAGTACCAGGGAGCAGACATAATCAGGTCACAGGGAATAGTCAAGGTCAGAACCAGATATCAGATATGGTAACAGGGAGTCTGATGAAATCGGACTCACAAACAAGCCAGGGTTGGGATCAGAATAACAGGTAATGCACAGGAATGCTGGAGTACGGAGCCTATACTCTGGCACTGGAGTGCCCCCAGAGTCTCCCTTATGTATGCAGAGCAATTTCAGTCACTTCCTGTGACATCACAAAAGAAGCATGTATTGCCCTTTCAATATTCAACAGGTCAGCGCGATCTCATAAGGGGCTGTGCCCGCCTGCCTCAGGAGTGAGAACGAGTGATGGGGACCAGCGGCAGGTGCCAGGAACACCCTGCCCACTGTCCCCTCACAGACCGGCATCTGGCGTGATGCAACAGTGGGACATTCCTGCTGACTAATAACATTCAATCCCATCACTAGGAGCTGAAATCATTCAGCACCCTTCAAAGCTCAAAAATCCCAGTTTTCTTGGAATTCTCAAGATCATATCGACTCCACTGGCACAACAGGCATTTGATGACACTGTGAACAAGTATCCTGACTCCTGTTGTGCTTAAGTTAACACATTAGAGTAGAAATGATGTTAAACTCATGGCAAATATGCACTATTCTTAATCAGATGTCATCATAACATGATGGATTTACTAACTTCAAGGTCAATACATTGTCCCAGAAGTTTAGTCTTGAATGATCGATCATAGTGGGTGGAGACATTTTCTCTACTGGGTTGATTAATGGCATGACTATCTGTTTGAAGTTCTTGAAATGATCCAATTCAAAATTACAGTTCTCGCCAGGATGTCCAAAGCACTTAAAGGCAAAAGTCTCACATCTCCGGCCTATAAAAAGAGGTCCTGTAATAAAGGAAATTAATTGTGATTTGGCATAAGCAAAATAATTGCTTTGGACCACCCTTAACTCTGGTGACTGTTTGTTTGGAAAAACATACTGTAGCTTACTGTACTGTACTTCATCCAATCCTGCACTACCTGTGCAAAATGCCACATAGTGAACTACAGGCTTCTTATGACCTTACCAATTTCACATACAGTAGATCTCCAAGGTTTTCAACATCAACCTACACATCTTGTGTTAGTGGATTGCAAATAGGTTTTTGGACACACTCTATCTTTGGATATTCTATAAAATGGAGTGGTCCAGGTCATGGCTACATTTTGGTGGGCCTTTTGCAAGAGTATCAGAATTCCATTCATCTTCCCAACTTTGTACCATCTCCAGTGAAAAGGATAGGTTGAGCATGCTAACCATTCCATGGAAAAGTTTCAACAGTGGTTTGTCTTATATATACAGTAATAATGTATCCAAGTTCTTGCATGTACATACTATTCACAGAATAAACTGGCGCAAGACTTCATGGGATATCCCCATTCTACTTTAATCATGATTTCCACTCAATGGTCATTTAAATTTCTTATGACCTCTCTGTAATGTGCACTACTGAATTAGGCCCTTAGTACACTATTATTGAATTAAGCCTAAAAATGCATGAAAATGTATGCAAAGTACTGCACCACTTATTGTTATGCTTAACCTGAGATATGTTCATTTTTTCATATGGGGGTGACAAAGTAAACTTTGCCCTTGGCTCAACTTGGTCTTGAACCAGCCATGAGTAACAGCAAAGTGTAGCCCAGGATTGACCACAGCTTTTTCACTCTCTACTTGTCTTCCTTCTGGCAGGAGGCCAATCCATGAGCATATTTTAATGATATGCTGTCATTTTATTTATGTTTGTAAGTGTAATATGTTAAAACAGAGGAAGTGTTGCACTAGATATATTTCTCTTCTCATTTTATATGAATATCCAGCAGAGTTGACTGGACAAGATGTAATCTATTTGTAAAAAGCCATTGTAAGCTTTTGTTTGGAACTCAATCAAGTTTGTAAAAGATGAAATCACTTTGTTAAACAGTGCTTGAAAGGGTAAGATTTACATTCATATTTTTCATATTTACAAGTGCTAGATGTGTTACTTTTTATTTTGCTTATAAGCTGCAGTGTTTGATGTGTACATGTAATCAGCCAATGAGCGGCTGCTACATGTAAAGTGGCCGCTGATTGGCTAGCAGTCTGTGGGAAATATAGATGACAATGATCATCTGTCATTTTGCGTAGTGTAAGTATATGTGACAACATATACTTACACATGTCCGCCTTGGATTGGTTCACTCGTTTTTTTATTTTGACAAGTACGGGGATGCTACAGAGAGCAGTGCTAGGATGTAGGTGAGTATGGGAACTTTTTTCAAGGTACTCCCAGTGTAAACTACATGGACAATGGGACATACCAGCTGGCAGCAGGTAAGTATATGTGGGTGAGGTAGATATGTAATAATGTAGTACTATACATGGTTTGTGAGTGTTGTGGTTATTTAACTATTTATTTTACAGTGAAGGTACGGATGTCGTCCGCCTGCTGGCACTTGTAATTCTACATTTCCCAAAGGGCAGGCATGCTAGCACCTGTAGTTCCACTGTAAAATACAACAGTTTCGAACTATCTTTACAATACTATTACCCCCAAAACCACAGCCTAGTGGTGCGGGGAAGAGCCCCGAGCTTCAGCCTAAGCCTGTGGTAGAGGGGGGACCCCTTCTTGGTAGCTGATCCATTGAAAGCCACCGATGGTCATCCCTACACTGTGGGAGGAGCCATGGGCTCACAGGGGCAAGTAGTATTGTCAATGCAGGCTGTCCCCCAGTCACAGTGCATACTTGACTGCTGCAGAGAAAAGCATCCACCAGTGTAATGTAAACAGACCACCACCTCCACATTGTATAAACATAGCAATGCCCCTGCCCCCTCGTGTGTTGCAATATTCCTATATGGTGAAGTAATGAAATCGATATTTGTATCGATTGTGCCATGAAAACTTTAATTATGGGTAAACCTGTATTTATCAAGATTACCAATATATTACTACCAATTCGGAATAGTTAAATAGTTTAAAGTTTAAGTTCATGCACAGTATACCATAAAAATGGCAAATTTTATGGTATATTGTGTTTAAAAAAGTTTTTTTATTCAATTGTGTTGGAGAAGTGTTAAATAGATGTTCTTGAATGAATTCTATCATAAAAAATGACAATTTCTGAGCAGTTTTTGGAAAAAATGTAAGTCAGTTAAGTGGTTAAAATGATCTCATACCTGTACCTGCACACAATCAAGATCTTTACATGTGCACCCACCAAAATTTGAATCATTTTTCTTTGTATAACACAACTGATTATGAACCAACAATGCTGGATTTTAAACTGCTGTTTACAGATTTTTATTAACAATTATTTGATTGGGTAAACTTGTATTAATTTTTCCCCTGCTGTGCACAAATATTTAGTTAAATTTCTTCCTTTCTTTCTTTATTTGCTGGCTAAAACTGTATTCCTTCTATTTAGACAAAAATAAAACACTTATTGATGCACTGTCTAGCGTAATACATTTTTTACTAAAATGTAAAATGACCAGGTGCCCTAATTATAGAGATCCCTTTATAAAATATACAGTGATGGCTATACACCAATTTGCAAGAATAAATTCTATTTACTGAACTGCAACTCTCCAGGTAATTCAAAGTGACATCTGTGGTCACAGCCTGAATAGTTATTAATATAAAGTGTTAGTAACTACAAATGAATTTGTTCCTGCTGAGAAGGTTAGTGCAAATCAATATACAGGTTCTGTAAAAGGCTCCTTGAATTATATTTTATAATGCTCACTTTCCGCATTAAAACATGGCTAAAGGATGTTAGCATTTTAGGGACAATTAGTATATTCTTGGCTGCTACACTAAATATTTAAAAAGTGTCCCATGTGATGCTGAGGTTATCTCCTAGTAATGGTCTGATTAGTAAAGCTGCAAGAGCTCATCTGTATGACAGCATCCCAAGGATCACACTTGTGGATTCATTCAGTGTTTCAGATCAGGGTAGTTAGAATAAAGATCAAAGATCAGAAGATTGAGTTTATTTGTGAAGTCACATACTACCCAGAATAACGGATGTGTTCATTTGCAGCTAAGGGGGGCGGTTTCATCAGAGGAGTATTTCATCTAATTTTACCCTTCTCAATAATGAGCAAATAACATAAAGGTGAATGTGAAATGCAACATATTTGGTAAATATTGAGCAAGAGTGTAACTATTATTCTGCACAGGAGTATTATAAGATAGATAGAGATATAGATAGATAGATAGATAGATAGATAGATGTTGATAACAATGCATAGGGTTATATTATGATTATTATATAGTCCAAGATAGATATCAAGTTAGTGGTGCTCCCCTGGGTAAACAACACTATAATTACTGTAGATACAAGGGTAGTTTTGATGCCAATGTAGCAGTATAACGAAAAGAGAAGAACCCTTGGTGGGGGTACTACCAGTGAATGTGCAAATATTATTGAACTTAAAATATAGCTTTTGATATGTCATACATAAAAACAGAAAACTGCCATGTGCAGTTATGCTGTAAGCGAGTTATCTTAATAATGTACCCCTATGGCAAAATGTGTCTGCATAAAATGCAACAATAAAATTGGAAGAGATTGCCATCTAAATAAATAGCACCCATATCTTAAAAAATGGTCATTAAGTGTGGTAAAATGTATATATTACATGTTTTGGTCCCATGTATATTATTCCATGCACTTTGGATACACTAATTGATGTATCTGGAATATTTCAGAGCTGTAACTAGACTTTTTGGTGCCCTGTGCCAGAAAGAGCATTGGTGCCCCCTCTATTTTTCAAATGGGGACAAAACACACCTGAAAAAGGGGCATGGCCTCATGGGGAAGGGCCAGGGAAATGATGGGGAGGCCAGAAATGCTGGGGATAAAATAAGAAGAAGCTACAAGTAAGAATGATTATAAACAGAAAATTGAAAGGCTGAAGCAGCACCCCCCTGCCCTTTGGTGCCCTGTGCAGTGGCACAGGATGCACTACCCTAGTTACAGCCCTGTCTCAGATTTTTGTAGTATATGGTAATAAATGCTTCTTTGATCTATTTAGACAGTGCAACTGTCTTTTGTGATGTATCAATTGTATCATCTAATTCTCAGACCACATTTTCTGTATTACCAAAAATGTTTGTCTTTATTGTTTTGGAGATATCTGGTTGTATCCCACTATCATGTTAACAAAATCATATTCAGTCATTTTATTACACCGACATCCTGACAGCCATCCACAGGGGATGATACAGCATAATAATGTCTTACTGATTATACTAAATCTGTTATTTTTTTACTTGCTCAGTTCTGATAATATACTTCCTGTTAGCCTTATCTTGTAGATGGCTCTTTTAGATAAACATTTATGTGATAAGATCTGTTGACTTTTTAAGCCTATCTATTGTATGATATTCCCTCCCATACTGTTCTTTGGATTTGAAAAATACTAATATTTTCACCCAGCAAGGTAAATAGTCATAATTTGTGCCATATTCCCACAAAAATTGTACAATATGTGTACACATTTATAATCGTATTTCTTTGTTAATTTTCTATGTGCGTTATATTTTTCTAATTGACATATTCAAAGTTATATTTTAATTCCAATAATATATACATTTACAATTTGTGCCCCTGCCACAGTTTCTTCCTTCTTGTTTTGCTGCTAAATTTGCATCAAAACTACCCTAGTATTGAAGAATTTCAGCTATTGTATATCTTAAATAACATTGTGGTATGTTCAAATCATTTTACACAATAATCTGACATCCATATTGAGTGCAATGCTAAGTGGCAAGTTATCCTATTGCAGAATGCAAGTCAGTTTTGTGGACAGATCTTGTATGTTATCGACAAGCTCCGTAACTGAACACATGCATGTACGGGTGTAATACTGTACACAATCTCCACTTGTGACTGAAAGAGCATAACTCAATAGAAAATTGATGTACACACATAGGCTAAGTTTACTGAGGTTGTGTTGTGACTTGTTGACAAAACTGCAGTCGATGCAATTGTGTCTAGGCAGAAATCCATGTGTTTTCAAATGTATCTCTTACACCAAGTTTGCATGTAGGGGCAGTAAAGTTGCATATGTTTGTACAACTCAGCATAATGGTGAATATCTGTATTTAGTTCCGTGCACACAATAATGGCCAACTTGCATGCAACTCTGTATTGGCCCAATATGTTTTAAATGATGGTTTTAAATAAAGCAAGGAAAACCTTGATCAGCTACTGTATTTAAAGCAAAGAACATTAGATTTAGTACTGGCAAAGGTTAAATTAAAATGAATATACAGTTGATTGACCCCACATTAAGAATATATTTCAGAAGTACAGAACATTTGCTGTGTAAAAGCTTTTAAAGTAACCCCATACTTTAAATGAGTGGAACTTTACCAAAAATATATACAGTAGGAGCCATTTATATGTAAAACAAAGTTAAAAGCTTTAGTAAAGTTCAAGAAATATCATAGCGTTTCTGATTTAAATGAGAAGTTGGAATGTAAAGAACAATTAAAAGGATATAATATAACATTTAATGCAATACAGAAATTGTGGAAATGGATGTCAAATGATAGAATACTTCTGTATTTTTATTGTGTGTGCATACTTTATTATGTGTCATATATTTATAGATTTGTGCAAAGGTAATGCTGATTTAATTTGTTATACATGCACTTTTAAAACTAGTAACAAAAATGTTTTATAGAATGAAATCAAGAGAGTCAAGTAGCTAAATGTTATTTATTTAAAAAAACTAGCTAAATACTGTATCTTATATTAATATTGCTCACTGCTGAATAGTCTTCAAACTTACTTCAAGTAATGTTCATTTTGGATATCCAGAAATTGGATGAATTAGTCTGAAATGATCTAATAGATTTTAAGTAAAAACAGAATTTTCTTATGTGTTGGGCTTTTGCAAATATTTTCTTATAATGCTCCTAACTGACAGGCACTATGTGCTCCCACATGTGAAAGAATTTAACTTTCAAAGACATCAACATTCTAAGCCATGAATGTATGGCTGACTTTTAGATTTGTTTTGATCACCCAAGTTAATAATATGGAGCTTAGGTTACTAAGGTGTGTGCTTAAACAAAGAAATTACTTTTACAGCTTCCTAATGTGACCTTAAAAGCCCTAATGGCTGATTACAGCTTCTGCTCCAAATGCATAAAAGTAAACATTAGAAATAAACACAATATATATTGTCAAGGGGAGATATGTATGCCTCAATTTGGTACACAGAAGTTTAATAGCAGTATTGTCTGCCAGAACACATAAGAGAGGCTGATGAATGGTATGTCAGTCTCTGTAGTCAGTCTCTCAATGCCTGGGGAACAGGTCAGAGGCCTGTTGAGAGACACTGTGATTACTAAATGTAAGTGCTATACTAAAGACTTTTGTTTTATGAGAGGGATGTTAGGTTCTTCCACTCTGAGAGAGGGAATCATTTAGTTTAGAGTCCGACAGGCCAGGATTTACTTTTGTTTCTAATGAAAGTAGCTGTGGTTCTTGTATCAAGGACACAGAATGGTGCTGCATACCATGTTTTTCACCAAAAAGATGGTACCCTTAACCTGATCTTGCCACAATGAATAAGTGGGTCTGTAAATAAAGATGAGACATACTGTAAATGGCATGAAAATTGGTCAGCTTTGTTACTTAAATAGTTTGTTTGCTAAAGAACAAACAGCCAACTAATCAGTGGAACCGATTAACTTACCACAAATTCACTTCAAACAACATCGGTATTGGCCAATTGCCCTAACAATGGCAGGGAATTGAGAAGTCTCTGACTCCCATACCAATAGCACTTGCAAAGCCCACCCAGCAAGGTGAGTGTTGGTCACCCAAAGAGGCTGAAATCTGGTTACCCAATGTATTGAAAGGGAGAACTCCTCAACAGTGTAGCAAAATGAAGAAGCAGCTGAATACTAGATTAAGGCACGAGAAATGCATTATTTCACCCAGAAATTATCTTGGAAAGGCTCTTTGATTATATGCTGCATAATTCAATGAAATACACCTTGTATAGGAATTTAGGAATGTATAGGAATTTAAACAACAAATTTTGTTGGACATTCCTCCCGTAAAGCTGGACGCTTAGAAATACCAGCAGCTGGAGGTAAGGAGAACATGCAGTTATATAATTACATAGACTGTGGTCTTCATACTAGAAGATGGATTATGATTGTCATTATATGGTATGAGATTAATCTGCATAATAACATACTAAGGGGTCTATTTACTAAGCTGTGTTAGGAGATAAAGTGAATGGTGATAAGGTATCAGCCAATCAGCGCCTAACTGCCATGTCACAGGCTGTGTTTGAAAAATGGCAGTTAGGCACTGATTGGCTGGTAACTTATTACCATTCACTTTATCTCCTAACACAGCTTAGTAAATAGACCCCATAACCTTACTAAAGACTACACTTTGCTCTATTATCTGCATGCAATTAAGCTTATTAACATGGGCACTGATAAACTATACTAATAGGCTTGGCCAAAAAAATCATTTCTGCTAATCTAGACAAATACTTATTTTTATCTTTATTTCTACATTTATATTTCATTGAATATTGCTACCAATTGGTTATGTACTGTAATTTTTCAATGTTTTACTTATACTTGACCACTGTGGTCTGGCTACATTATGAATGAGCAGCACATTCTTTTTTTTTAGATTTGTAAGTTATATAAAGATGGTTAATGGACTGCAGTTCTTTCTGCAGCCACTCATAGAGCCAACAAATTACATATGACAAACAGTGGAGGGGGCTACATTGAGGAAACAAAGTAACAGGTAACAATCGAACTACCCACAATGAGCCTCAAAACATGCCCTAGACTCCACCTCCACAAAACTATAGGCTAATTATTTTATAGAACTTTCTTCAGCTGTCCGCTATTTTAAGTTTAGTTTCAATAAAAGGAAATATACTTAATTCACCACTAGAAAAACTTTACTATTTTGGGAAGCCAGTATATTAGATTTTCATGCTAATCTAATCCAAAAGATTAGCTTTAGTGGGATTGCTCATTTTACCCAAAACAGACTCTCACCTCTACAATCCTTTTGAATGCAGCTGTGAGGCTGATCTTCCTTGCTAAATGTTGATCTACTGCTGCTTCACTCTGTCAGTCCCTCCATTGGTTACCTGTTTTCTATCAAATTTAATATAAAATACTTTTACTTACACATAAGGATATTAACCAACCTACACAAACATACATCTCTTCATTTATCTCAAAATATCTCCAAACCCGAGCTCACACCTCTGCCCAAGATCTCACTTGATTTTTTTCTGGCTGCACCCACTCTGTGGAATGCTGCCCTAAGCACATAAGACTTTCCTATACTCTCCAAACCTTCAAGCAATCCTTAAAACTCACCTCTTCAGAAAAGCTTATCAAAGTCCAGACCACCCATATATCCTTTAAAGGTTATCCTACCCAATTATATCCCCACTATACAGTCCACACATAACATTACATAAATTCTCTTTCTTCTTTTTCAGATCCTCCTGACCCTTTGCAAACATTCCTTTGTAATTGGATCATACAGCCTACCAAGAAACTCTGCTCTGGCTGCACCATTGTGCAACAGGTAGCACCTATACTTGTATATCAATGACTAACTCCCTGAATATTATGAGCTTCAGAGAAGGGTTCTCTTACCTCTATATCTGTCTCTTATTCCCACTCTTGCTTAATTACTGTTTGTTCCCAATATTTGAAAGCACAAAGGAATAGACTGCACTATATAAGTAACTGTTAACAATAACTATGTATACCCATAAACAAAAATTGCCCCATTTTTTTCTGGCCAAAAGTAAAAGGCATCAATGGTCAAACTTGTAATGTATAATACCCCCTTTCTTGTCTATAATAATAATAATAATAATAATAATAATAATAATACTAGGGATTCTGGACATAAAATTACTCTTTCAACATTGTTAGAAATCAAAGTAAGAACTTTTTGGCAATTAACTCCTCTCCTGACATCCTTTATAGGAAACAGAAATTCTGTAATGGTATTGTGAGGTCACATTATCACACAGAGACCTAAAAATCTGAGCACAATTATAGATTTTTTTAAATCAAAGACCAGAAAATGGGTGTGAGGGTATACAGTTGCCCTGAAAATGTGGCAGAAATTCAAAGGAATACAATTGTTTTATAATGTATACTGTATGCAACAGTAGAATGTTTCCAATTCATATGTACTACTCACCTTGTAGGTGAGAGTTTCAAGAGTACTGTATAAATTCAATGGATCCTCTCATAGTAGGAATTCTCTATTTATGCCATTCTGTGAAAAGGGTGAAAATACCCTTCAAATAAAATATTCATCATATAGAAAAGAAGATAACATGTGAATCTGCATGGACTAAACATTTTCCATCAAAAAGAATAGTGCTCGTCTTGTTTAGGTGAAAATCATGCATTGTACATATACATTTCTGTAAATACAGTCCTTGAAACAATCTTTTACTTTAATTCATTCAAAACATAAAAAAGGCAAGTCCTAAAGTGTATACATGTATTTTGGGACTTGCCTTTTTTATCCCTGCAGGACAATTATGAACAAGAGGTAGCTAAACAGTCGACAGTCAAAATGTCAACAATATAATGTCAAGTGCAAACACATGGGTAATCTTATATAAAACATTTTTACTGTGTGGATGATAGAACTGTAAACATGATGCTTTCCATGGTGAAAGCTACATCTTCAAATTGTAACCATTGTAATGGGATGCAGTTTATATCCAGGCTGTCAGCACTCAGAATGCTGGCACTGGAATCCCAACACCAGTCATAATCCAAGTGCCAGCATTGCGACAGCTGACATCCCTATGGTAAGAATTGCAGTTAGGTGGAGGGTTAGGGTTAGGCACTAGGGGGTGGGTTATAGTTAGGCTGCGGGGTGGAAGGTTAGGTTTAGGCTGGGAAGAGGGAGGGTTAGATTAAGTGGTAGCGGTAAGGTTAGAATAGTTACCAACAGTTGTCAGTATTCTAATCCTGTTTAGATGCTGGCATCGGACTGCCAGGATCCTGAGCGCTGGCACCCTGTAATCAACCCATTGTAAACTAAAGACTTCACTCCATAGAATTTATTGGGAGAAGAAACTGTAATATTAATCCTGGGCAAACTGCTCCCACATGTGCAGCAAGCACACCATACATGCACAGTAGAGCTCTAGGCTCCCAAAGGAGAAGTGAAGTAATCCCATAATTAATAAAAATTAATAAATAAAATATGCCACTTAATCTGTTTTTTCCATACTTAATTCATACTTATTCCACGCACTTAAGGAATCTTCTATACATCAACCTATAAGTTATTATCTAGCATGATAATGGCTGTTTATTGTTCTGGTACAGCATGTGACAACAATGCAATAAATAGATATTAGGAAAACACATGCTATGTAGTGCCTGTTTTATTTTCAAGTGTTTGGCTGTGTTGTTACAGTACATGTTGTTTTTTAATTTCTTAACCCTGTATGTGCATACACACAGTATGACTTTTATGAGCAATTTGAATATCATTCATATCGTTCAAACCATTTTTATAAGCATTCAAAATTGAAAAACATTCACATTTCAAAATTTGTCTGCAATTTTGTCCACCAGTGTATATGCAGCATAAGAATTGTGTATGGCCATGATTGCATTACTGTGCGAGTTTTCCCTGATTCTTTAACTCAGAGATTTTTAAGGCATACATTGGTGCAAAAACATGATTCTGAACTGTAATAGATGTTGAAACTAGAACAAAAATGCAAATGCTTTCCATAGACAAGAATACAAATAATGGATTTACTTAGAATTGAACACAATAGAACACGGTGCAGAATAGAAGTGCCTGTAACCTTATTTTTTGCCAAAGCACTGCGTGATTTGAGCAGTGCTTGTGTGTGGAGCATAAATAAACTGTTAAAAATAAAAAAGGTGTAGGGTCCTTTCCCTAAAAGCTTGACCAGCCCCAGAACTCTTCCCTACAACTCCTGTGGTGATGGGTGTGGGAGTAATGTGTAAAAATAAGAAATAATATTATCCTTTAAACTGGGAATACAGGTCCCAGGAAGCCTGCCCTCTGGAACTTATAGAATCACAAGTGCCAGCAGGCCGCTGGCACCTGTATATCCATTGTAAAGAAAATTTTAAAAAACACAGGGCCTGATTCAACTTGGATTGCTGTTACGATTGCAACTACAATTATGCACACAGTTCAACTGTGATAGTATGCTAATGCATTGCCATCACTATGCAGCCGCAGCACTACATAAGGACCCCTACTTTACCTTACACACATCTATAATATTTAGCAAGACTGTGTAAATCTCGGAACAATCAGGCACCATCACAGCCTCACATGCACTTGCAAAAGCTCTGACCTTACACAGAAATTGATAAAGACCTCAGGATGCATAGGGCATCACAGTGAAAAAATTATGCATGTCCATGCAACAGCTTGAAACACACTGGCATGCCTGCATTCACCAGCCTCCCCCCGTCACCGCCCATAAATGGCACTTCCTGTCAATCACTCTCCGATGGGAGTGTGCAGCCTCTGTGATCACAGTACCAATTGCAAAAGCTAGTTTGTACATGCGCACTGCTATGCATATGAAACAATCAACCGATTGCATGTGTATTAGCATCTGCAAACCATGTTGAGTCAGGCCAACAGTACACACATGATTTCTTACACACTCACTCATGCACACTTACACTAGAACTTCCCCTCTCCAGGTAGAAACAAAGGTAACCAGGGTCATACTGTTATACAGTACATCTGCTTAGTTAAAAAGGTTTTAATCTGACAGAAGTAGCTTCATAGAGTTAGAATTGACAGATTTCATATGTAGGAGCAAATAGTTCATGTGCATTGTGTCTGAATGCAATATGAGAGGTGATAGGTTAAATTCCGGGTATGACAGTATTGAGAAATGTGTGTGTTAAATAAAGGAATTTGTAAATATTTAGTGTAAGAATGTGGTATAAGAGAATTGGTGTCCAAATCAATTTTTTGGAGTATTTTTAACGTCAGTAATGCAGAGGCACAGCTGTATTTATGGCAGGGTGCCTGAGTGTAGAGTCCACGGGATGCTACAGGCAGCACTGCTGCAGTGATGCTGGCTGCAGGGCTCCATTACAGACACCCTGCAGTCAGAAGCAGGGGCCATGGGTTGGTGACAGTGCACACCCCTAGTTACGGCCCTGCAGTAATGTATAGGTGTTCTATAAATGTATGTATATATCTCTATCTATCTGTGTGAAGATGGAGAACCAATGCTCTTTCTGGCCCAAGGCACCAAAAAGTCTAGTTACAACTCTGCATTTTAGTACTGTATCTAATGTATACAAATAACACACCTATAACATATAAAGAACAATGTATATACACCAATGAGGAGACACTAAGCACCGGTACTCCAGCTACTATATAGAGATGGTAGCACAATCCACAATACAACTTAATAAGGCCATATTAATGGTTATTTGCTGGGCTATTTTTCTGGAAAAATTGTTTCAGGAACTGTGGGTGGAACTATTCTGGGTAGAGCTATAGAGAAAGAGTTATATATATATATATATATATATATATATATATATATCTTTCTCAAAAGAACATGCACCTAATAGTGTATTGAAGTAAATAAGTGCATGTGCCCAAAATAGTTGTCCGAACCAGATAAAAAATCTCTAAAGCTTATCTATATGAATAATCCACCCAGTTTGATGAACCTGTTGTTCTGTAGACTATAAACCTTGATTGGAGGGGCTCAGACAACGCCAGATAGGATAAGTAATTTAGTGTAGTACTTCATTAGTTAAAATTCAAGATAATGCAGATAATACAGTTAGCATACCAGAAAGAACTTGAAAAAACACATGCAGTCATAAATTCCTGAACATTCCTCCAATGTCCCTTGGTAACCCCAACAATTTTCATACGTTATAGGCTTAAATGAAGTAGAAACAACCCATTGTCAGTGATAGTTTTCCAATTAGGGGTTAATTACAATTCAACTTGGGGGACATGGAACACAGGAATAGACACAAAGATAATAATAAATTATAGAAATAAGGTGCTTATCTGCAAAAAGCCAAAGTCCTTGCGAGAGACTGTAATGGTGGTCCCAATGCATATCCTCCTGTTGGACTTCCTCATGGGTGATGGTATAGCACACAGTGTCCCTTATATTCTGTACTGATGATGGTAATGGCAAAAAATTAATTTGGCTCTAAATCAACGTTCTTCACATGAGCAGTGGGCAGCGGCCGTGCTTGGTGACCCCATCTGTGACGTCCATGATGTCCTGTTATGCATTGCAGTGAATAGCCATGCATGTGCAGACAATCCCAGTGAGGTCTGGCACTCCCAGTAATAGCAACAAACCGGTCCCAGTGCCCAAATCAGCTGTAACAGCATAGACAGATGTACAGTATGAGGAAAAATGTCACTTCAAGATCAACATCAAAACTGCATGAAGGTTTTATTCCACATTTTCGAGACCTTAAACATGAATATACTAGTTGATGGTATCTCCAATAAGCCTATACCAGACCCAAGGGACACACCAATACATACAGTATATAAATATAACAATGTATTTTTTGCAATATAAAAGATTATGGCTTAGGTATTCTTATCTCACTAGATGATTATTCAATTGTAAAAATTGTATATTGATCTCATAATTTGACATAAAACATATTCTGCATGCAGAAAAACTATAAAAGCAAATACAAAATGATGGTCTTATCCACAAGTGTTAGAGGAGCATCAGCTGTATACTCCAATAATTTGTGGGTTAAAACTCAAATTAGCTCTGTTGTGCAATCAATCCTATGGAAAAGGTATAGGTTAGAAAGTGGCATATGCATGTAACATTGTTTCACTTTGGCAAACAAAATGTATCCAACTATGTTTAATCCTAGTAATTCCTTACTGGGACTCCAATAGCCTTTTTTTTAATTTTTATGGTCCTTAAGGAGCTACCGCTCCATATAAAGTTCCATATAGGTGTAATTGTGGATATATGAGGCTAACCAGTCTTAATCCTGCCTCTACACACTATGGTGGTGCGGGGGAGACTGGCCATATTTATCACCACCACAACCTGATGTTAGTGGCCATGACCAGGGAGCTAATGAACGTAGATATATTGTATCTGCTCACCTGTTAAGTGCAGTCGGTGGTGAAAGCTGGGTCCCACTGCTGTAGCTGTGACCAGAGAGCTTCTGTTCGCAAAAATGTTCTGTCACCTGGTAGGTGCGGCCGGTGGTGAATGCTGGGGCCTGACAGAAATTAGGTGGCAGGCTCTTGGATAGGCATCCAGGTAGATTATATCCCGGGAGTTGGCAGCAGTAACAGAGTCCAGTAGCTGATAGTTATTTGCAAGAAAGACAAGGAGTTTCAGCGTTGCTCCACACAGTCTCCTATAGATCAATAGTGAGGATCAGGTGATCAGGTATGCAGGCTTGCTCCGGGGACACCCTTAATACATTTCTTTCTCACTTTCTCTGGCCAATGAGATGTTCATACATCTCAATGTTAGTGCTTCCTACTTCGCCTAGGCAAGGAGCTTGTACAACATGTATGAACTCTCATCGGCCAGAGCAGGCGAGTGAAAACTCCCCACTCTGGCAAACCCTGGCTGAGCACACAGAGTATCAGGCTAGTGCTGATGCATTGTCTCACTCCTGGCTGGCTCCACTGGGTATGGGTAGGATCTTGCAAGCAGCACGAGATCCCATGTGCAGCCCTTGGGAGTCGGCAGCCACTGCAGCAGGGATATCACTAATAGTGCCAACAGCGCCAACAATGCTGCAAGTGTGCAGCATAAAACACACAGTCAGTTTGTAATCCAGAGACACCTCCTTCACTCAGACCCCACTACTAGTTTCTAAGACATGAAATCACCACAGTTTTATACAATCCCCTTCAAACCCAACTGTTCATTTCTAAGGCATGTTATGACTGTGTGAGTGCTGAACTTCCATGCAAAACAATGTAGCATGTCGCATGTACTGGCACTGACTTTTCAAAATGAGGTGTGCATTTATCTAGCACTGTAATAATGATGGTAGTACACATGTATAAATTGTTTTTCAAAAGTGTACTCAGGACTCACACACCGAATGATTTTAAACCGTTTTGTCAGATGTTACTATGGTATACTGAAGTAACATTAAAAGTATTTCATCAGTATCAAAGGTTTTTATTGACAATTACATTAAGTTTATGCATGGAGTCAATATTTGCAGTGTTGACCCTTCTTTTTCAAGACCTCTGCAATTCACCCTGGCATGCTGTCAATCAACTTCTGGGCCACAAATCGACTGATTGCTGCCCATTCTTGCCTAATCAGTGCTTAGAGTTTGTCAGAATTTGTGGGTTTTTGTTTGTCCACTCGCCTCTTGACCATACGTATCCTGAGACCATTCATTTGTGAAGTTGCTTCTCAGCCAAGGGAGTGGGATCACTATAAATTTTGCCTAAGAACACAGCTATGAATAAAGAATGGTTCCAAAACATCCTCCAAGAGCAACTTCTCCCAAACATCCAAGAACAGTTTGGTGATGAACAATGTATTTTCCAGCATGATGGAGTGCCTTGCCATAAGGCTGTCAGGATGTGGCCTGGGATTGGCCACTACTCACCTCTATGCCAGCATCCTTGGACTTAGGTGTTCAGTCACTGGTGGTGGAGGTGAGTGGTGGATGAGTGTTCTCCCCGGGGTCTGCTAGGCCTTCCTTGTGTGCATCCTGATTCCTGTGGTGGTGGGCATGGGCACAGCCATGTTGGTCCATATCACCTGACTCGTCTCTCCCAATGGTAGTGCTGTGGTCAATCAGCTGATCCTCTGATCCAATGACTAGCTACCTAAGGGTATTTATTCTCACTCCAGGAGCAGGAAGTTGCTGTTTAACTTTGTTTTCCCAGTGACTGTGATGCCAGCATTTGCTCCAGGCTCTAGGTTTCTTTCTTAGCATATCCCACAGCAAGTCTGCATCTGGCTCTTTAATACTATTGGAGCCCGATCACGTCTCCATCTCCTGTGCCTTTCTGAGCATATCCCTGTCTGGATTTCTAGTGACTAATTTTTGTTTTACTTCAAGTCTTGCCTCAGTTTAATATCCTGTGTTTATCCAGCTCTGCCTCATTTACCTAGTTTTCTGAGTTTCCTCCTGTTCTATTCCCCAGCTCTAGTCTAAGTAGCTTTTGCTGTGTCAATGTTCACTGTAGTTTTTATATTCTGTGACTGGATCTGCAGTACATCAAGTTAAAAACCTGTGTTATATGTAGCAACTCTCTTACTGAATTTGGGCGTCTAGTAAAGCTCTCAATGATTTTCCCTTTGTTATATGTTTCAGCTGCTAAACTGATTACCACTGTGTCAAGTTCCTTCCTGATTGCTAGATTGCAGTTCAGTTCACAGGCTGAGTTTATGGTCTACTTGTTTCAGCTGTTAGGCTGATTACCAAAGGCCAAGTCTCACCTCTCCTGATAAGTTCCCTGCAGTTATTATCTTCCATGATTAGTGTCATGACCAGCCGGCCGATTCTCCAGATACCACAATCTGAGAATCGCCACCAGTGATTTATGGTTACCTCAGCACGTGCGGTTAGTATAACACGGTTCTGCCACCACCAACGAAGTTAACGGGAGTCGTTAGGTTCTCCCCTTAAATCTCAATATGCACACTCACTTACTTATAGGTACGTAGCTTTGACCTCACAGGCTCGTGAATTGGACAAGAACACGGAGAATACACTGGATTAAGAATGTTTAATCCGAAAAATATTTCCAAGGTTATTGATTACAGGAAAAGGTAGTACAAATATGGACAATACAAATATATCACAAATAGGTTTCAGAAAGTAAAAGGAATTAAAAATGAAAAAGAACCCAGAGTCTTTACATCTAGACTCAGTCGTGAAGGAGACACAGGAGCATTGGATTCTGGCCAGTCGTCAGGACTCTCCTTGGGCACAAGAACACTTATCACTGAGGGAGATGCATAGTTATATCCTCACAGCTGCACTAGCCCCCACCTTTGGGGTTTTCACTCTTTCATTGCTGTACACTGGGCATTAAGAAATCGGCCACACCCTTCCATATTGTCTATAGGAAGTAGGGGATCTTGAAACAGTGTGAAGGGGTCTTTAGAAACCAATAAGCAGGTAACATACCCTACATTCCTGTCATCTCCCTCCTAAAGGATTTTATATCCCATGACCTGGCTTGACCAGGTCTGACCATCTGCATTAAGGATGTATCTCTCCCCAAACTTTATAGCCTGTAGAGAGAAGAGATGGTTATCTAGATGCCTGGTTCCAGGAAGACAAATCTCCTCCAAGCTTTGTATTCCTACAGGTCAAATACAGGACACTGCCTAGAAACCATGTTGATACACACATTTATATATATATATATTTACATGACATCATTCCTGGCTATTATTCTCGGGAATAAACGCCACAATTAGTTATAAAGTTTATCAAGTACATTCACCAGCATCTGTGTTCCCTGCACAGCTACTGTATCCTGAAACTATGTACAGTGTACCAAATTAATATCAGTGCATCACTTCTCCCATTATTGCAGTGACATTTTCTATTCTCCTCATCTCTCCCAGGTACCAAGCCAGAGGGCCTCGACCTGCTCACTCAGTGCAGCAAAACTCATATTCCAATTGGAGGGGTCACTGGTGAAGAACACCAGGTGGGTTAGACTCAACGCCTCTGGCTCAACATCTGGGACTGACCATTATTGAGGACACAAGCACTGTCACTCCCCTCACTGGCTCCTAGCCATCCTAATCCCACAGCTCTCTGTCCTTCTCAGAGGAATTCCTAGCTGCGGATTGAGAGAAAGGCAAAAGTGATAACTAAGTGGCTCAGGGAACAAAACATTGAAATTTTGGGTCTATGGCCAGGAAACGCCCCAGTCCCTAATCCCATTGAGAACTTGTGGTCAATCCTCAAGAGGCAGGTGAATAAACAAAAACTCACACATTCTAATAAACTCCAAGCATTGATTAGGCATAAAAGAGGGAAAAGTTACATGGTGAAGCAGCATCTGCACCCTATCATATGTGAGCATAGGCCTTTATACACAAAGGCACATAACATAAAATAAGCAAGTAAAAAAAAGTAAATGTTGCAGCAGTCCCTTTGCTTAACAGTCAACAGTCACAATATATGTGGACCTTCCAGGACCTGGCACCCTAATGCTAACCACCACCCCCAGCCTACCATCTGGCCAGTTTGTCTGGCATCAGGAGCAAGGAGCATCAGGTATAAGGGAGTATTAAACCCTTCCTGTGCTCCAGTGATTATTCCAGCTGGGTCTGTGTAAATGTGAAAACCTGGATTTCCACACCTCCACTGCTAATAAAGAATTGACAGGCTTCACTTCAGCCTCCTTTGGAGAAAGCTGATTGTGCCAAAATGTGGATAATTCAGGTGAGAGACACCTGTCTCACCAAACATCCCCCCCCTTTCCCTTTTCCAAGCTTGGGGAAGCACATTTTTCCTTTTGCGACAGCTGAGACCATTCAGCCTTCTGAACCACCTTTCCAGTCATGTAGTCTTCATACCCTCTGAACATGGTGTGTTCTGGCAGAGGTGTAACCATACTTCTTTTCTTGTTGTCACTGGGTTCTTCTCTTTTCCACTCACCCCACAGACAAAGTATCCCTCAAAGAGTCAGTGTGAAATCCGTGCGGTCTAACGAGAAGTACAGAAACTGGACTTACTTCTTGCTGGATAGCTTGTCACTGTGCCTTAGGATTGTGATATGGTAGCTTCTTTATGCCCACTCCTCCAAGGTATTTTTACAGTATGTCATGTTCCACCAAGTTAGTGCATCCTGGCAGGAGGGAAAACACACCTTGATTATTGCGAACTAATACTTCTGCTCCTTTTTTCTCTTTTGCTGACAAGGTGTCTGCTAGAGGTACTTCTGTAGGACCAGATGAACTAGAGCAGCCCCTAGGATCCTGAAGGGTGGTGGTTTCAATCACATCCATGGCAACATTTGTGTTGGGTATAACATCTTTGCCAATATTTTTGTCTTGGCACAACCAGGCAAAGTGTTGAATATTTCTTTCCTCAGACATCAATTGTGCAGAGGTTTGCTCTCCACAGAGGACTGGCAGTGCTTTTTCACTCTTCTCCCTTGGATACTTTACATTGGCATTGTCTCTGTGGTTCCAATCCTGGGAAATTGCAACCCAACATGATAGGACAGCAGAGCTTAGAACTAACTGTGGTGACTACCTAATAAGTGTGCCCCTTTATGGTGGGGCTCATTCGCATTTCGCATTCGGTAGAAGTTTTCTGTGGATCCATGAATGCAGAGTACTTCAACTAACCCTGGCACCTTTTGCACTGGCTTGGGCAGGACAGCCTCTGAGATCAGGGTTAGCTTTCTTCTTGAGTCTATAATAACTGTGAATTCTCTGCCATTCAGTAGCACTGTTTCCCACATTAATGGGGGTATTGAATCCAGGAGTATTATCATGCAAAAAGTAGGGTACGTAGTGCCCATACTAGCAACCGCACACTCCATAGGCTCTGTTTTTCTGGGATAGTCCTGCATTTATATTACATGGCTCACTCCACTCACTCATAGCAAATGACCCTGGCATGTAAAGCAGCATTTCCTTGTGGAGGGGTGACAGACAGGGTCACAGGCCAATGTGGTGTCATCTTAATGGGTCGATTAAGTGCTGGTTTCTCTTCTGGCAATTCTGTCATGTGTCCTTTGGTCTAAAATTGCTCCAATACTGTAAGTTATTCCTCTAAATTTTGAAGATAAGAGTGCAGGACCCAGCACTGCATATTCTGCCTAGGGTTCTCATACACTAGTCAATAACCACCATCTCTGCAATCTCTACAATCTGAGTGGCAGTATGGTCTTCTGACTGGAGCCAACTCTGCCCCTGTCTGGCAAGTTCTGCAACTTGCTACCGAATAGGAAACCCTGGTATAAGGACTGCACTTTCCCAGGAGTGAAAACTGACCTAGCTAGAATGGCACTTTTGACTAGGTCATATTTCTCCACATCAGCAGAGGACAAATCAGCATAGGTTTTCTAAGCCTCACCAGTGAGATAGGGGGAAGTCTATCAGCTCAATTATCTGCTGGCCACTTTAAATGCAGTATCACCCTATTCAAATATCAGCAAATATGCCTCTGGGTCATCTGATGCAGACAATTTATTTAAATGCTCAGCAGATGTTGTATCCACTGACTGGGTCACTGATTGTAACATTTGCTCCTCTGTCTTTTGATGGGAGGCTTGCAAATTTACTATAGTACTAAAAACTTCCTCCATTTTTATAGTGGGAGGAGTATGTACAAGTGTAGGTGCTTCTAGATAACAAGCCAGTTTACACAAATAAATATATCAATTGTTATTCAAGTTTAACACAGAAAAATAAAACACTGATTTATTTTCTTCAGCAATGCAGGTGTTAAACAGAACACAGGAAAACAAACTTTTTTTTCTCTTTAAGGAATGCATTTCTTAATTAATTATATGAACACTGTTCTGCTCAGTCAACAGGCGAAGTTAATTACACAGCTTGAACACTAGCTGGTGAACCTCACAAATCAACATGTCTTAGCACCTTAGTAAAGAAAAGGAAAGTAACTTTCTGTTTGATAAAGGGTCAAATCTAGAATTTGCACCTATTTTTTAATCCTAGGTGGTAATTCACTGGTATTTGTAGTTGGTGATACTTTAGAAAAATGTTCTCTCAATCATAGTGATCTGTTTAGTCTATACATCTCGGTTATCCACTTGAATGAATTAGCTCTGTTAGTAGGAACAAATATTAGCCCCTTGCTTAGAACACTTTGGCCCTCATTCAGAGCCGCTCGTTAGCGGCAGTACGCTCGTTCCGAGCGATGTTTGCACATCTGCGCATGCGTACGGTTTTTAGTACGCATGCGCGAACCAGTCAGTGCGGCCGAAAATCGTTGGTACGCAATATAGCGAGTGCCTGCTATTTTGAGTGACAGAATGAGGCGTATGTGGGTGGTAACAGGGGAAGGTGCTTGAAAATGGGGAGTGGAGATTCGAACGCAGGCGTGCTTAAAGGTCAAAACGGGCGTTTTATGGGTGTGCATATTTAAAACAGCAGCGTCAGTGACCACGTCACTGGGTTATTTTATAGCCAGAACTGCTTGCAAATTTGTGGTAGCAAACACCAACCACAAGAATAGCGAGCAGTTCATACGCTGGTCGATGTACTCGATTAATCTAATAAATAGCGGACATGACGTAGGATGCGAGCGGCCAGGGGGCGTTTTTAACAAATAAACGAGCGTATGTTTTGCTCGCTCGTTCAGACTTAGAGGTGTGAACAGACTGCAATGTGCGTACGGATCATTTGAATAGCCACCCCTTGTTTTTAAACGAGCGACCACAAATAGCGAACGGCTATGAATGAGGGCCTTTGTTCTGCATGTGTAAGATGAGCAGATAAGTTGAAAATCAGGTCCTATTGGGCCTTGGGAGCTTTTTTTACCAGCTTTCCTCCTCTTTTGCCCCCCTCGTCTTGTAAATTTGTACTGAAATCTTGGCAAAAGTGCAAATACTGTAGTTCGGTATTTTGCGTATGATAGTAAAGCACAAAAATTATTCTCAGATGCTGATTTCTGTTTTCATTTAAATGAGTTTGGCACAACTACCATGGTGGCAGAAATTATCACAATAAAAACTTAGGCATTCTATCCCACAGAATGTTTTACTGGTATGTTTCCTGCTCCAAGAAGAAGAAGCTCACTTTAAGAAAAAATGCATGCATTCCGACTGGTGTGGATTTTGGCAAAATTTTGTCAGGTTAACAGATTCAATGCTCTGCCAGCTGGTGCCACAGAAATTGTTTTCATTCGACAAGAAAACATCCAGAGTAAAAAAGCAGATTACTTTAGATTTCTTTGCATGAACAAAGCTGACTAAAATGCTCTATGTAATAGCTGAGCTTTTAGTGAGGAATAGACTGTGTGGCAGGTGCAGGAGAAAGCACATAAACATTAAAAAATTTGTATTTATTTAACTGTTTTCCTGCTAGTAATAAATGCTACTTTTGACTTTTTGTACATTATAGTAGCAGACCAGGAATATTTTTGTGCATCACATCACCTACACTGTAGTCAATATCCATTAATTTCAATAGAAAACAATCTTAAGAAATGAGAGTTTTTCACATAAGGATAAAAACCCCATTTTGTATGACACCACCATTGAAAAGTTTGCATCACTACGCTATGAAATAATATTGCTTATTGGAACATAATACACTGAAAGTAAACATTCCTTTTGACAGAAGTACTGGTTTAGAAGAAGCACACCAGTCATACAGTATACGGAAGCAGCATTTGTATTGTTGATTTAGAAATGCATAATTTAAGCCAAAAGTAAAGGGTAGAACAAAGCATCACCAGAAACCATAACAAATTTGGGGGAAAGGTCCCCAACTTGAAAGCTAAAGCAGATATGAACATGCTCAATCAACATGCTCAGCAGATGCCCCTATTCTGCTCTTACTGTAGGTCTCCTCCTTTAATAGCATCCACTCCCCTGAGGAAGAAGAAGTTCTGCTATTAGGATACACAGTATTAGCTAATAGGCACAGTCTCTAAAATGTTAAGCTTTTTGGAGCATGTTGAATAGCCTCATGTCAATATCTCCACAGAAAACAATGCTGTATTGTAGCTAGTAAATGTTTTTTAAATGTCAGATATATCTGTGGTTGCTCTGGCAATATAATTTTAATAAATAATAATAATTACTTAATTGTGCAACAACCCTGCAAAAACTGAAAATATTGCATGATTTTTGGCTTTAAAAGTGTTATGAACAGGCTGCTTACAATCTTATGCACTGTGCATCCTAAACATACACTAAAAAAGTATATTGCATAAATTGCACTTTGTGCATATTGAGTTGCATGTACTGTAACTCAATGCATTTTCAAATCATAACACTCATATGAGTAATTTAGTATTCTTATACACAATCGTAATTAGAAATGTACCTTGATAGTGTTAGTTATGTATGCAAAGTTGCATTACCCTAAAATATATAACCTGATAAATTATCATATACACACGAGAGAAAAGTGTGCTATTTAAATGTCCTGTTTCAAAATCTAAGCAGGGGTTGACTACCTACTATGGCGGACACTATCTCCCAGAGCTATGCCAATGTGTGAGTTAGTGGTACAGTTTCAACAGCCCTGGGACACCTACCAGCCACCTATGGGACCCGCTGGCTGATGAGTTAGTGCATTCATTAAGCCCATCTTTTGGTTGGCTCGAGTCCATCACTGTCACCTGGAATGGAGCTCCTTGCAGCTACCTCATAGTTCTAACACCATCTTAACAACTTGGCTGCATCCTCTACTTTTCAAACCTCATTGGCAGTGCCTGCATCCTTACCTAATCCCCATGTGATTACCCTGTGAATAACTGCAGAATCCCCTGTCTGCCAGAGAGCCGCTGACTGTGCACTGTTCTCTTACAAGTGCTAAGCTTCAGAGGCACACTTCATAGGCCACAGTCAACCCACAACACTGTTACATCTCCAGAGTGGCCTATAGGCCTTAGAGTTACTGCTGCAGTTAACACTGTCTGAACATCTTGATGTGGGCACTTCCCATACATCTACTGCCATTCATCTATTCACTACCTGTGGCACAAGCTGCTTATCCTCCTGGGCTATCACTTACTGTAAAGACCATTGTGCCTGCCTGTAGAGCTTCCAGTATTCTCCCTGCTGTGCCCCTGTATACTCAAACTGCAGATGCTGTCAACTTGGCCCAGTGTATCCAACTCACTGAAGTGAGATCTCCCTTGATCTAGACTCCACTGCTTCACCACTCCTAATACTATCCAGTGGAATTATATGGATGAATGGTTCCCATGTGGCTGAAAACTGAATTGTGGCTGCAGTATCAACACTTGTCCATAGTCTTTTCCACTGCCTTGGTGCTCCCACTGCCCCATGTTACATGTGGTGGCCCTTGGGAAAAGGCAATTGGTTGTTTATGTCCACATGAGAGACCTGCTCTGGTTGTGCAGGGCTACCTGCTGTAAGTTCATGTCATGAGGAAAATATGATAATGTACATGGCTGTCTATCTTCTCTGCTCATTTAGGGAATATAGTCAATGGTTGCATTGTTGCTCAACAGTGCACACAGTTCATTTAAAAAAAACATTTCCTCTGGATCTCTGCTTTCTGTTCATGTCAACATTTTGTCTAATCTCCATGGTTCCCTTAAAAAGGACAATATTTCATACCAACTTGTCCTCCACTCTCGGGTGATGATTCCTGTGCCCCACCCTAGCCTGGTTTTAGGTCTCTCAAGCAGATGTTCCTCATACTGTCCTGCCACTGAAAAAAGTAAACCTCTTGCAATGTCTGCATTTACTGTGCTCCATACCTACCTCTCAACACTATGATTCTCTGGAGCATAGTCTCCGAGATGCCATCTGTTCAGAACCGGTGGACACTATATTTGACAGTTCACATCTGTGTAATAGAGTGTACCAGTTTGAGGACTTTTGGAACTCCTCAGTAATATTGTATAATGTGCTCTAAGTGGTGGGCATTTATCAGGCTGTGGCGATGAATCAATGCCATCTCTAAGAAGATGGATGACCTCTACAATAGAGGCAGATAAAACAATCTCAGAATTTGTAATATACAGTATCAGAAGATATTTCTGCAAATAGCATTTTCAACTACCTCACCAGGATTTCCTATGACCTCATAAGCAATACCCCTGAGACATCCATTCTCTTTGACAGAGCACACTGGGTGCTTTGGCCCAACCTAGATATGTCATCTTCCACCTTCACTATTATACACAGAAGGAAAAGATTGTCAGGACTTAATTGACATTGATGACCAGAAGATCCAAATCTTCCAGGACCTTTAGTGGTCTCCTCCAAGAGCCTAAGGGCCCTTCAACTCCTCAACTCTGAATTACATAAATTGGAACTATGATATAGCTGGACTTGCCTACCTTCTGCTCTGCACTTGGGATCCCCAAGTCAGCTGACTGGCCTAAACCAGATTGTGGTCTTGCCCTCCCCATGTGTTGCAGTTAAGAAAAGATGGGTGGCAGAACATTGAGCAGCCCTGAGACATCATTGACAGTCAGCAGCTACCCAGGTTACCTGAATCTCCTATGGTACCAGTCTTTGTCATTAATTTTGCAAACCGAATGCAACTCTTTTTATACCCTGCATGTACTATTCATGCATACACTGTTTGCCAGGACTCCTAAGTGGAATTATAAATTGTATTCTGCCTTTGTCAGTCTAGTCTGACTTTCCCTATCTGGCTTACTGGAAACTTTTGTGAACTCCTATATGCCAGGGGGCTTCTTGAGTATGTGTATTGCATGATATAGTACAGTATGCTATCTGATTATCTTTTTGTTGCATTAACCTCCCACCCTCTTTCCTTTCCAAATCATTCTCCTCCACTCCTGCTTTTCACCCCCCTCTTTGTCACTTCTCTTTCTCTCCCCCCCACACTTCCATACTCTCACTATGCTCAGGTATCTCCCTCTTCTTATATAGAAACTGGCTATGTTGTGTTTCACAAAATCTGCAGCCCCCTGTGATTCAAAAATAGAGTCTCACTACACTCTTTTCAAACAACAAAAATATTTTACACAAGGTGGCACTGAATATACAACAATCAATCAATATAAAAGGTGTGGATAATACTCAATCCATTTCAATATTTCAGAAACTTAGGCCCTCATTCAGAGCCGGACGCTCTGAGCAGAGCGCACACTCTGAATGAGGGCGATCCTCCTTAAAAATGGAGCATCCTCCTGGATGCTCGAATAGCTGTGGGTCACCACCCACAGCACATACGAGCGTGCAGGATGATGGTCGCGATGGTCTTGACCATCGCGACCATCGCCAGTGCGACCAGAAGCCTGTGGTCGGGGTTTTTGACCACAAGCCCTGGAGTGATTTTGGCTCACTAGTGATGTCAGTGGGGCCGGCTTCTGACGGTAGGTGTTCCCTTGGGAACACCTCTGTCTGGGAGGCCCGCCCCTGGCACGCCCACCAAAGGGGGCGTGATGTCAATCAACATTGACAGCACGCCCCCTTTGATCAGACACAACGAGTGAACGGAGCTCCCTCCATCGTGCGCATGCGCAGTGCACAGCATCGACCCACTTGCGAGCGGACAGCCGCTTGCGAGTGGGTCTGAATGAGGCCCTTAGTCCTTTCTGGAAGTTATAAATGTTTCCTTTGTTTAATGTTCAAAAATTCCTGATGGTCTCCATGTCATACATGTAAAAGAAACATATACATTTCTAAGTGATGACAAAGAAAATGGTTGGTTCTTTTAGTCCTATAATAGTATCCCAAGATAGTCTTTATATTAACGTACCCCAACTCACATGCTCGTAAGTGGGGATATACACATCTGGGTATCTTTTTCTACTCCCACTCTATTCACTTGCAAGATATCAGCTTAACAGGTCATCTGTCATTTTGCGATGTGTAAGTATATGCAACAGCCCTGCCCTGGTTCGGGTAAGTCGTTTTTTTGTTTTAATAATTCCCTGGATGCTACAGAGACAAGCGCCAGGATATAGGTGAGTATACAATTTTTTTTTCAGCTCCTGATGTGGATTCTACTTGGAGTAGGGGAAATAAACATCTGGAAGCCGGTATGTGTGAGTGGGTAGGTGTATGGATCAAACTTTTACTTGGCACGGAGTGTGTGTGATGTCTTTATTTAACAATTTATTTTACAGTGGGTGTATGGGTGGTGGCCACCTGCTGGCACTTGTAGTTCCACAAGTGCCAAAGGGCAGGCATGCTGGCACCTGTAGGCCCACTGTAAAATACAATAGTTAAGTTATATTTATCACTTTATTACCCTGGTACCTACATCACAGGGGTGCGGAGAAGAGCCATGGGCATCAGACCAAGCCTGGGTTTTTTTGGGGGGTCATCCCTTCTTGGGGGAATCCCCACTTCCCCTGATATCCCCGGCTTGGCCTGACCAGCTTTTTGCTGTTAATGCTTTGGCAATGGAGCCCTGGTGAAAGGTTCTCCGGGCTCTGGCATTACAGCTTTGTTGGTTTTGGTCCAGTGCTGGTTTCAAATATAGTGGGTACCATACGCAATTTTTTCCCCCTATATTTAAAACCAGGACTGGCCCTGCAGCCAGGTGCTGATTCCTAAATTAAGGTGGAACCCTACTCATTTTGTTTCCCATAATATCTGGAACCAGGACTTGCTGGCAAGTCTGGGGCTGGTTATGCTTTTGGAGGGGACCCTACGTCATTTTTGTTAACATTACACATTTATTTTCTATTTACAGGCAGAAACATATATGGATCACAGTGATCTGTGTATGTCTCTGCCAAACTTGCATATCACAGGCAGGTGAATTTATTTCCCTAATTGTTACAGGAGATTTGTCAATTCTCATTAGAGTTTAGAAACTATCTGCTTGGTAAATTCCCGAATCCTATCTTTACTAGTGAAAAGGTTCTCGAGTTGAGCCAATGGTGAATTGAAAAGAGTTTGCTAACTCCCCAGTATTTTACCCTAGCAAAGGAGATCTCTCTCTCAAGTTCAACATTAGTGAATTTGCGAGAGGAAAAAAATGCCCAAACTCTCCAGAGTTTGCTAACTTGACCAGACTTTATTCTTAGTAAATTTACCCCTTACAATTTTGTTTATTTGCTGATGAAGAGTCTTATTTTGTTTGTTAGTTTATTGATTTCTGCTTCATTCTTTATGATTCTTCTTTCACCCACCCATCAACTTTGGCTTCGTTATATTGTAGAATTCTGGAGCCTCCAATATGTTAATCCTCTTGATTCATACACTCAGGATTAAGTGGTTTGGTCAGCCATAGTGTGTCTTCATAGCTAGCCCAGCCAAGTGGTTCTCTCATGTGATCAACCAGCACCATGATATTTTGCTCATGCCTCAAAATGGATTTTGCTGGAATAGATGCTTTACAACACTGCCCTGAGAAACATTTGGAGATTGGAAACATGAAGCAAGTAGTATTTGAACCTGATGCCCAATATCAGTTGGTGGCCTGCAAATCTGATTAACTGATGACAGAATCCATGACTCTCATTGGCAAAAAGTTGCATAAAAATCACATGGGCCAAAACATAAACAATCTTGTTTTGATGGATACTTCAAAGTGTGCATAGGGCTGCTGATGAAGATTGTGTTGCTGTTCAAACTACAAGTAGCATTGTTTATCACTGAGTGGATCACTGGGCTATGTCATCTTCCTGCTAAGTGGAAGCCATTGGCTATAGAAACATCACTGCATGAGAAGAATGGTAGATGATGGGTAATAGGTGATTTAGCCATTGAAGTAGACTCTTTGGGACTCACTGCGAATACCTCCACAAAATATATCTAGAATGAACTGTATGGTACATCAGTCAACCACTATTCCATTGAATTATTGACTCTCCCTTCACTGATGGGTTGGAACAATGAATTGTTGCTTGCTTCCTGTCAGAGAGGATTGGTGGAATCCACAAATAAAGATATGAGATGAGATGGAACCCACATAGTTGAGACAAAAAGGGAGTTGGTACCTTAGAGAAAATTAAAGTCACTGTAGAGTTGAGAGGGCTCCAGGACTCAAATTCAAGATCAACCTGCAGGGGTAAAACTTCCAAGTAGGGGACTGAAATTCTCTTCAGGCTACACAATAAAAAATGTATAATGAAGGCACTCACCAGTCTTCTTGCATGTGCAGTATGTAATTCATAAAAATATGCATATTAAACTACATTTTCATCCTTATCACATACATTTTCCATGGCATCTAAGCATATTTCCAGAACCAGAGGAGTGAGTAGCACTTAGTACCAGACCTTGCTGTTAGACAACAGACTATCAATTTATCCACTGACATTTGAGATGAATTTAAAATTGTATTTATAATTGTTATACTGTAGCTTCAGAATTAATATTCTAACAGTTAATACATCCAATTAAAATATAAAATATTATAGCACTAACTTCCTCTATTTTCACAAATATACCTGTAGTATGTCCAATATAGCAAATATACCTCAGACATTGTCAATTTATCTGCATGTATTCCACACTGGGACTCCAAATCAGAACATTTCCTGCATTGCGTAGCCTAAATTACATTAAATATAGTGTGTGCATTCCGCTGTGGAGCTCACACCTTTTTAAGCCTCAAATTAACTGTTTGTCTGCCTCTACACCATATCTCATTTACTATGAACAACATGTGTATGTGAGTAATTATCATGCTTTCCTGTGCATCCACTCCCAGAGGGGTATTCAATATGGGAGCGATAACATAGTTTTTGCGTTAATATTGGAGGTATGACATCATTATTGCAGGTTTTACTTTTACACCGTATTCAATTTCAAAGACTTATCGCAGTTTTGAAAAGTCTTTGATAAAAAACGGGGATAACTTTTCACCATTGAATAGGTGCAGAATTGGGGTTTAGGGGTGCAGGCTTAAAAAAAAATAGCCTGCACCCCTGGGAATGACATTTAAAAAAGAACTGTCAAAAAAAGTTTTAAAAAAAAATAGGGACACCCCAAAAAATTAATTTAAAAATTGGGGTGAAAAAAAAATGGGAAAAAATTGTATAACAATAGGGAAATAGGTTCAGGGCTATTCTGCAAGTATGCGGCAGATGTTTTCTAGAATAGATTTATAGCGGCAGGTGCACAAATGCAGAATTTTTAAAAACTTACTTTAGGGACATCAAAATATGCTAGTACCCATTTTCATGTACCCCAAATTTGATGGGACCACTTACAAAAACGGAAAAATATACTAACTGCTCCTCTGCAACACTTCTTCAATGTCGGGAAAAAAACGCCTGCTGCAGCTATTTAAATCCCCGCCTTTCATTTAAAGGCTAAAACAGGGGTACCCATAGTGATCCCCAAATGTTTTTACTACTTTAGGGGGGTCTTACAATTTTTATAAGGAAAAATTCGTAACTTTACGCAAATCCAATCTTCGGAGGTTCCCGTTTTCGGTAATTTTATATTGAATACGGGGATAAACGGGAGCGCACCTGCTACTTTAACGCAGGTAAAAACTCCGATATGAAACGTTAACTTCGACAGTGAAGTTAACGTTTCATATTGAATACCCCTCCCAGTCTGTGCTGATATTGAAGTAAGAATGATACATTTGGAAAGTTACAGCTTTTTGAGTAAGTCATATATTCCAATGACCTATAGTTTGTTACTTGTACTAAAAAAAAACATTAAATAGCTAGATTTCATAGATATAATAAGTGCTAATCCAGTATATAACATATAAAGTTTTATATACAGATGGGGCTGTCCGGCACTCAGAATAATATAATCACCAAAACGGGTGCCCTCCTAGGGTAAATACAAGCAAGATCCTAATGGTATGAGAATACACTCAAACACTGTAGGAAGCAGGCAGCACTCCAATAGCAAAATAATCAAATTGTATTAATAAAAACAGATCCACATAACAGATACGTTTGTAAACATTTCAAAGCCCTTAGGCCTTTTCATCAGGACATGTCAGAGAGGTTGCATAATATTAACCCCCCACCAAAGGGTGCCTGACCTTAACCCCCCCTTCCCCTAGCCTAATCCTATTCTTCCTGGGGGGGTGCCTAACCATAAGTCCCTGGGAATCCTTAAATCTACCCCCCCCACGGCTAACAGGTCCCGCCGCCCGGTACCTACGCTCGGTATGTCGTGTTAGGAATTTAGCTTAAACTGATTAAAGGCATCAGGATTTAGATACCTATCATTAGTCTAATGCTGGGATTTCACAGTCAGGAAGCTGGTGGTCGGCATTTTGACAGCCAGCTTTCTGACTACATGCCTGTATTAATATGCATGTGAGAGCTTGTTTTTAATTAAGTTGGTCTGTTATGCAAGAGTGGTTACTTGTTAGTGTTGATTGGCTGTGTCTGGTATTTAAGCTCTGCCCTGACACTCCACCTCTGCCAGTGTTAGCCCTTGATCCCATCATAGTGTCATGGTTTCTGTGCTTTATGATCTTGGTTTGGTTTCATGTTGCAGTACATCTTCTATGATTTCTGGTTCACGTGCTATATGTTCCTGTGGTGGTTTTACTTATACAGCTGCTACTATTTCTGATTCCGTTTCTGGCTAGGTACCACTACAAACTTACATCTGGCAAGGTCTAGCCAAGTTTCTTATCATGCTCATGGTTAGCCATGCTGCATCCAGTGTCAGACTGGGGCCTGAAGGGAAATGCAATGGCAGGGCCCCCTGAAGAGTTGTGACCAGCCATTGGGTAGATGTGGCCATCAACTTGAGGGGCATGGTCAAACCACACAGGACAAAGCATAATATTATGTGCCCTCAGATATGCAGATATAGCACTGTTGTGTAAGATGCACTGGTGTATGTGTGAACAAGTCCCACTTCAACACACATACTATATACACGAACCAAGATAAACACAAAGTCCAAAAGGTAGTTTAACTTATGTTCTGTTAGTAAAGCTATTGGTACATATTATCACCTTGACAAATGTTGAACTTGTGATATGTGACATTCTGACTGCATATTTATTTCATTAAACATAATTTAGCACACATTTGTTTGCCATATGACTCTGCAATAATTTGTGATGAGGGATAAAAGACTGCCCTGTGGACACTTACAATACTTGCTGCAAACCATGTTTATACAGGGCATAGACATTCATATGAGTGCATAGGTGGTACTTGCAGACCCCTTATTCTTTAAATAAGTTGGCTCCTGTGACTAGAGCAGTACTAATATATGATGTGATTATCAGGGACATATGTAAGATTCTTATTGCACCTTGTACTTAAATCTTAATTACCCTTGTGTTGGGCATATTAAATCAGAATTAAGCAAAAGCCTAAGATTTAAGCTGGATACACACTATATGAAGTGTGTACCCAGCAATGGTGCAATGCAATGTAATGATACACCGCGCTGTACACACTGTGCGATCTGGTGTACAACTACGTGATGTTTTGTTCCATGCTGCATATAACAGCACTATTTTGCAGGATACACAGCAGATCGGATGATGCAATGAACAATCTGTTTTTTGCTGTGTACCTACTGTGACCTTACCTCTACTATTTTCATGTTTGCCTAATCAGGAATGAACATTATATATTGAGACATTGCTGAAGGACACTTGTCCTGTCTCAGCTATTTGATTATACCAGAATCCATTAATTGCTGTTACTTACAGTGGCTTGTTTATCCATTTAGAAAATTGATATTACAGGTTCATTTTTTTGTGCTATACTTATCATATCAATAAAACTGCAATTGTTATGGGAAACGCACCTTGCAATTTCTGCTACAAACTTAACAAACTTTTAGTAAACAAAAAGACAAAGGAAAATATACATCTGCACACATCACATATGGTTGTGAGAAGAACCTCATATTTAATATTTTAAAACATATTCAAACTGGGAGTGCTGCCATTCGACATATACGAGGGTTGTTCAAAAAGTAATGCCTAAAACTCACAAATCAAATTTTATTATAGATACAGATTTGAAAATTTGCAGTAAAATACATTGAAGTCTTAGTAACAGAAAGACTCTACTCAAAAAATTCTCCATCTGCCCTCAAACATTTTCTCCACCTCTCAACCCAAGCTGTGAATCCACTTTGGAAAAATTCCAGTGGTTCGTGTTTGACCCAGGAACTTATGGTGTTTTTAACAACCTCTATGTCTTCAAAATGTTGACCACGGTAACAGTTTTTTGAGATGGCCAAACAGATGAAAGTCAGAAGGGGCCAAATCAGGACTGTATGGTGGATGTGGCATTATTGCCCACCCCATTTTGGCAATGGCCGCAAATGTTGCCATCAAAACGTGAGGTATGGCATTGTCGTGGTGTAAGATGATATTTGACAGTCGAATTGTTGACCTTTTTTTGCGGATGGCCTCTTTCAGCTTCTTAAGTGTTATAATGTATCGATCACTTTTGATTGATTGGTTTTGTTCCATACACAAAAATAAATACTGGAGCCGCACTGAGAAGATGCTCACTAATATAAGGTTGATGTTATCTCATAAATATACCTAATACAAACTAAATATATACGCACATATTCACGTGCAATAATACTCCTATAATAGATCATGAGACCACAGTCTAATAGACCTATCAATAAGGAAGTTTGTGGTGCTCCCCAAAGTCGGCATATAGCATATAGATCATGGAAGTGAAAGAAAAAGAGACTCTATGTGGGGGCACACTATAGGTATTGGAGATATAAAAATTAACTTTTAATGAATAAATATTAAAATAATTTTATAGCAATTGACAAATGAACAAGTAATACATATATAAATCTTAATCGGGGAAGATATTATCCCTGCTGTGGGTATTAGATAGCCAGGCAGAATAATGTTACATTGATGTAAATATTAATATGCGCCTTTGGCCACAATACAATATTTAACCAGATAACTCACAATCTTGAACTATTATAGTGAATGACAGACAAACAAATAGTACATATAAATTACAATCAGGGGAGATATTATCTCCGCTGTGAGTGTGTGAGTATTAATATGTGCCTTTAGCCCCAAATACCTCACAGTCTTAAGATCAGCAATTGACAAACAAACAAATAATACATATATAACTCTCAATCAAGGGAGATATGACCTCCGCTATGGGTGATAGATAGCCAGGCGAGATAATGTTAAATTGATATGAATATTTATATGTGCCTTTAGCCACAATACAATATTTTACCAATAAACTCACAGTCTAGGCATATTGCTCCACCTTACATGCTCATATCTATAATAGGAAGCAGTAATAATTAATAGAAAAATTGGGCAAATACATGTATATAAATGTGGATGCCTGCATGCTTTTAAGAAGTTAATATATGAGAACAATTACATCATCAAAATAGATCATATATTGTGTGTGTAATACTGTCATAGGGTAAATAAAATATTAAGTATTATAAATAACCTCACATAGATAAACTTCAAAAGAACTAGCCAAGACAAAACACATGAAAAAACACATGAAACACCCTGCAGGACCTCATTAATATTGTGTCACTTTAGAAATACAGAGCAATCAGCTTCTTATCCCTCTCGATGTATATAGTATACTGCACATGAAAATGAGAGGGGAGGTCCAGCACAATGTATATAAATATGTATGGACTAAACTGGCAGGTTTGGTGGCCATCTGCCCTGATGCGCTGGGCAGTGCAGGGGGTATACGCCACTTACCTGTCCAGTATGCGGTCCTGGTGTAGTCAGCGGTGCTGTCAGTGTCGCTAGTGCATGCCTCTGTGCGTAGTTGGAAGACCGGAGTCACGTGTGCGCATCACGTGACCCGGAAATGTCAGTCTGATGCGCGTTTCGCCAATACGAGGCTGCTCACAGTCCCAACCCTATAGCCTAAGCAATAGGTCAGCCTTCTTGTACCCGCTGCCGACCAATTATATAGTCCCATTCATGAGTGATAGACTCAATGGCCTGTTAGTAACGTGCATCTATGCTCATTGGTGGATCAACCTGTGATGGACATATGTTTTGACCAACAAAAAGGCTGGATGCGTAGCAATGTACAGAGAAAGATAGACATGTGTGTAGACCAATCAAAGAGCTGAAAAAACGACAATGCATTAAGATAAATATTCCATAATATATAACATCCTGTTTATAACACTTATGTATATGTGGAATCAGCCTATGCAGGACACCTATAGTGGCCAATCAAAAAGCTAGGTGAGCTAAAATGTGCAAAATATAATAGCAAAGTGTATAATCCAATCAAATTGCTATTAAATTTTGCACATTTTAGCTCACCTAGCTTTTTGATTGGCCACTATAGGTGTCCTGCATAGGCTGATTCCACATATACATGAGTGTTATAAACAGGCTGTTATATATTATGGAAGATTTATCTTAATGCATTGTCGTTTTTTCAGCTCTTTGATTGGTCTACACACATGTCTATCTTTCTCTGTACATTGCTACTCATCCAGCCATTTTGTTTTTCAAAATATATGTCCATCACAGGTTGATCCACCAATAAGTATTCAGATAGATGCACATTACTAACAGGCCATTGAGTCTATCACTCATGAATGGGACTATGTAATTGGTCGGCAGCGGGTACAAGAAGGCTGACCTATTGCTTAGGCTATAGGGTTGGGACAGTGAACAAGCCTCGTATCGGCGAAACACGCGTCAGACTGACATTTCCGGGTCACGTGATGCGCACACGTGACTTCAGTCTTCCAACTACGCACAGCGGCATGCACTAGCGACACTGACAGCACTGCTGACTACACCAGGACTGCATACTGGACAGGTAAGTGGCGTATACCCCCTGCACTGCCCAGCGCATCAGGGCAGATGGCCACCAAACCTGCCAGTTTAGTCCATACATATTTATATACATTGTGCTGGACCTCCCCTCTCATTTTCATGTGCAGTATACTATATACATCGAGAGGGATAAGAAGCTGATTGCTCTGTATTTCTAAAGTGACACAATATCAATGAGGTCCTGCAGGGTGTTTCATGTGTTTTTTCATGTGTTTTGTCTTGGCTAGTTCTTTTGAAGTTTATCTATGTGAGGTTATTTATAATACTTAATATTTTATTTACCCTATGACAGTATTACACACACAATATATGATCTATTTTGATGATGTAATTGTTCTCATATATTAACTTCTTAAATGCATGCAGGCATCCACATTTATATACATGTATTTGCCCAATTTTTCTATTAATTATTACTGCTTCCTATTACAGATATGAGCATGTAAGGTGGAGCAATATGCCTAGACTGTGAGTTTATTGGTAAAATATTGTATTGTGGCTAAAGGCACATATAAATATTCATATCAATTTAACATTATCTCGCCTGGCTATCTATCACCCATAGCGGAGGTCATATCTCCCTTGATTGAGAGTTATATATGTATTATTTGTTTGTTTGTCAATTGCTGATCTTAAGACTGTGAGGTATTTGGGGCTAAAGGCACATATTAATACTCACACACTCACAGCGGAGATAATATCTCCCCTGATTGTAATTTATATGTACTATTTGTTTGTCTGTCATTCACTATAATAGTTCAAGATTGTGAGTTATCTGGTTAAATATTGTATTGTGGCCAAAGGTGCATATAAATATTTACATCAATGTAACATTATTCTGCCTGGCTATCTAATACCCACAGCAGGGATAATATCTTCCCCGATTAAGATTTATATATGTATTACTTGTTCGTTTGTCAATTGCTATAAAATTATTTTAATATTTATTCATTAAAAGTTAATATTTATATCTCCAATACCTATAGTGTGCCCCCACATAGAGTCTCTTTTTCTTTCACTTCCATGGTTTTGTTCCATGTAATCGATGAGAATAACACCTCGGCAATCCCAGAAGAATGTGGCCATGACTTTGTTTATGGATCCCTGTGATTTAAACTTTTTTGGCCTAGGTGAACTTAGGTGTTTCCATTGCTTTGATTGGGCCTTTGTTTCTGGGTCATAAAGGAATACCCAGGTCTCATCTCCTGTAATGACATTTTCCTAAAATGTCTCAGGGTTGGCTTCAAAGTTGGACAAAAGATCATTGCAAACTTCCCCCCTCTGGGCCTTATGATCCCTGGTTAATTTCTTTGGAACACATTTAGCACACACTTTACGATATCCCAAATCATTGATTAGTGTTTCTATAGTGCCATGGCTACATTTAAGTTCATCACTGATATCTCTGATGGTCACACAATGGTCTTTCTGAATTATGGCATCGACTTTGTGTCGGTTCTCTGCTGTCACTGCAGTTGATGGTCTGCCACCATGAGGTTTGTCGCACATGGACGATTCTCCTAATTGAAAATGCTTCATCCACCTTCTGACATTGCTATAGTCAATTGTATGCTCGCCATACACTTTTTTCAGTCTTCTGTGGATTTCTGTAGCACTGCAGACTTGTTTTTCCAGAAATTCAATGACGGCTCTTTGTTTCATCTTGGATTCCATGGTATTTCTTGGACTACCTAAATAAAACTACATATATAGTTAGCAGACTTATTAAAATACAAACTGACAAAAATTTTAATAAATGTTGCATATTATCTCAGAGTTATGAGTATTTAGGCATTACTTTTTGAACAACTGTTGTATTTGATAATTGTTGGATTTCTAAGAAAAGAAGAGAAAGAAAGAACTCTGTCCTATTGTATGGCGCACATACAATAGTACAGAATACTTTCTTTCTCTTCTTTTCTTAGAAATCCAACAATTGTTTAGTAAACAAAAGGCATTGGTCAACTGCACTCGGCACTCCTAGATCTGGGGTGCATGCAGTATGTGACCACATTGTTTAAATAGAAATTATAGAGGCTCTGCACTCACCAACATAAAGAATAGATATTTAGTATTTTGGTAGATATATTTAATGTAGTGTAGTCAGCAATCATAATACAGTATGATGTCAAGTTCTCTTTTTTTTTTAAATGTGGCTTGAGACTTATAACTTAAGAGCTTCCATTGTTATTTTGTTACATATTTATATAGTCTGTAATATGTGTGGAATTAACAGGGGTTTCTGAGCTCACAAACTAAATGCAAGGTTATTAATCTATATTACCCAAAGCATATTTTAAAATTAGGTAGTGTCTTTGGATTATCAGGCCTTTACAGTATTATTAAGAGCCTGCACTACTATTTTAGAAACACTTCTATTTGCAGTTTGATTTAAAATTGAGCAGTTTGTAGACTTGATAATTTTGAGACTTAAAATAGGAATTGCTGGTCAGTTTTATCAATTTATTAACATAATTTAATAGTATTACAGGTTTAATGTTACAATACAAATTAGACTAAGCAGCAGAAAAATGTTACATCATCAATGGGCATCACAACATAGTGAATTGGATGGTCATTGAAAAGTTTTTTTCACTTAGACAGTATAAAGTTGTGTGACAGTCATTTAGTAGAATCTGCTATTGTTATATGTAATATTGTACATTAGTAAAATAACATCTGGAAGAGATGAATGGAATACAACAGGCAAATCAAAGTGCTTATGTCTGCTGTAACTGAGAAAAGAAATAAAAAATGTAAAAATGCTATATCTCTATACAAGAGTTGTAGTGATTTAGCTCAACTGTTAACTTTACTCTATAATCATATTTGACATGAATGTCATTTGTCAAGACTTTTTACTTAACAACACCTCAAGGGAGTCTACTTTATATGCATCGATACAGAGGAATTTGAAATGTAAAGGAATATTGCTGAATAAAATGTATGATTTTCCCTAACTGAGTAATTCCACTTTTTTTAGGCTGAGGCAACACCAATGTTTGGAAGCAGTAACATTCACTATATATCTGCTACTAATTAGATTATCTTAATTCTGATGGTTGTTTTTCCTGGAAATCTATTTACAAATTTGTAATGCTGATATAGCATCTTTACCTAGTACATACATTCTGCTCAATTTCTGGTGTTTTGAAATGAATAAACACCAGTCTACCCTATTGCTCACAAGTACTAAATAAATATTTAATTATCAATGTAGTGTTTTCGCTAGCAGCTTAATAATGTTTACTGTTTACGCATTTATAATGGTTTTCAGCAATAGATATGTGCTGCTTCTAAAATATAGGTGTGACACTAGTTTAAATGTGCTGATTCTGAAAAAAAAGTAAAATTAATGCTTCATTAACATATGCTTTGCTGTGCTTTAGCACTAAACTTACAACTCTTATGTTATAATGCTTGTTACCTGATCAATTTTGAATTTCCTTTATTTATTTTTTTAACATCTTCTAGATCTCAACAATTTAAAAACAATGAATACTCTGGAAAGTGTTCACTAGGTGTTAAATTTAATAAGAATCGAGCTTGGTCAAGTTTTTTTTTAAACTCTCTTTGCCTCTCCTAAACTCGAGTGAGTTTACCTTTTTACAACTCTTTTTTTCCCCTAGTTGCGAGTTTAAATGAGATTACTCACCCAAGATTGCAGTGTTTTCTCTCTGCCAAACTCACCCAAACAAGCAGACTGCACACATCAGTGAGATTTGTGAAGGCTGCATGTGTATTGTACCTGTAAAAGATGGGTTAAATGTAAAAAAAATGATGTAGGGTCCCCCCCCAAAAGCATAACCAGCACTGGACTTGTCATTCAGTCCAGGTTTAAAAAAATTATGGGGAACAAAATGTGTAGGGTTCCACTGTAATTTAAGAACCAGCACCTGGCTGCAGGGCCAGTCCTGGTTTTAAAAATAAGGCGGGTAAAGCTGTAGGGTTCCCCCTATATTTAAAACCAGCACCGGACCCAAACTGACTGGACTGTCATGCCTCAGCCAGCAGACACTTTCACTGGGGATCCATGGCTAAAGCATTAACAGCCCAAGCTAATCAGGCCAAGCTGGGGATCTCAGGGGACGTAGGGACTCCTGCAAAATGGGGTCCCTCCTCTCCCGAAACCTAAGGCTTGGTCTGAAGTCCAGGGCTCTTCCCTGCACCCCTGGGCTGTGGGTTCAGTGGGAATAAAGTGTAAAATAATTAAAAACTATTGTATTTTAAAGTGGAAATACAGGTGCCAGCATGCCTGCCCTTCGGTACTTGTGGAACTACAAGTGCCAGCAGGTGGCCGGCACCCGTACCTCCACTGTAAAATAAATAGTTAAATAAAGACATTACACACACACCTTAAACAGTAAAAGTTTATTACACACCTACCTCACTAACACATACTTATCCTCTGTCAGCTGGTCTGTCCCCTTGTCCTAGTAGAATCCCGTTTGGAGGACCTGAAAAAAATATCCTAAACTCACCTCCATCCTCACGCTGGTCTACGTAGCATCCATGGGGGTCTTTGCCAAAAAAAAACCTTACGTTAGTGATGTATGTGTGTGACCACATACCCTGCTAACCAGCTCCCAACTGAACAGTGAGAACAGTCAGGAGCCACCAGCCAATCAGCGTGTGCTATCTGTAGACTGGCCGCTGATTGACTACAGCTCCTGACAGTTCCCACTTGGGCTGGTCAGTGATTCAGCCCATGTTTGAACTGTCAAGTCCTACCTCTCCTGAGATCCCCGGCTTGGCCTGACCGGCTTCGGCTGTTAATGCTTTGGCCATGGAGCCCCTGCGAAAGTGTCTCATGGCTGTGGCAATACAGCCTGGTTGGTTTGGATCCGGTGCTGGTTTTAAATATACGGGGAACCTAACACATTTTCCCCCCCTATATTTAAAACCAGGACTGGCCCTGCAGTCAGGTGCTGGTTCCTAAATTACAGTGGAACCCAACACATTTTGTTCCTCATATTTTTGGGAACCTGGAATGGCTAACAAGTTTGGGGCTGGTTATGCTTTTGTGGGGACACTATATCATTTAAAAACACTTAACATTAGGTATTCAGGCAGAAACATATACAAATCACACTGATCTGTGTACGTTTATGACAAACTTGCAGCACAGGAGGTGGTCTATTTGAAACTTCAATTTATCAGTGAGTTTGCTTCAATCTCACCCAAGATTGTAAACTTGATTCTTAGTAAATTACTGAGTTGCATCTTTTTCATGAAAAGTACTTTCTAGTTTGGCCGATGGTGAGTTTATTTGAGTTTGCTATATCACACGAGTTTTAACAGTGATAAGAGAGAACTCACTTCCAAACTCACTAGAGTTTGTCTTTAGTAAATTTGCGAGATGAAAAACATGCCTAAACTCACCTGAGATTGCATACTCACTCAAACTCAATTTTTAGTAAACTTACCCCTAGGTGTCTATTTAGTAAACTAAAAAATTACTTTTTCCCCAGCATTTTAGTTAGAGAAAGCCTAATATATTATATTATACTGAAAGTGTTGAGAATTGGCAAATTTCTCTCCCTTTGCAGTCCAGAAGTCAACATTTGTTTAAATGGGAGCTTCTCAAAATCAATATTTTTAAATATGAGAGTTGCAAAGCCTCTAAAATTGATGGATTGTAAATGGCGAACCACATATATCAATGCTCTGGTATTGTCTGAAGCCTAACAGTGAGGGATGAATCCTTCAGGGTTAGGATAAATTAAAAGTGAAATTATATCCTCAAATTGTGTCAGAATCTTCACAAACCATTAAGTATATGCAGAGATAAAGGATTTGGTATATTTTCATAATGTTGACATACTATAAGAATGTCAATGTGGTTGTAATGTTGACTTACATCATGTCATCGAACACTTACGAAATTACATGATTAGAATATTTTAAAAAGTGTGTTTAGGTGTAGTGCTCACTTTCTTGATAGCAGATCTCCGGCGACTACAGCAGTGTTTTCTGAGTCCTGTGATCAAGTGATGATGAATTTCAGGTGTCAGGCAGTGGTGCAAGTGGTGAGTAACCTGTAACTAATAACTATCTCCCACTTTTGCCTAACACTAACCTTCCCCTCTTGGAGCCTAACTTTAACCATCCCCCTATTCTCTAATCTTAATCATCCAATCCAGCAGTTGAACCATAAACTTCCCCTTAGTGGCTAATCCTAACCCTCCCATTTTTGCATTCTAACCCTAATGTTGATAAACTGCAGAATGTTGACATTTTACAGTACATGTAGACATTACTAGTGTTGACATTGTGAACATGGGCATTCTGCAGAATGTTGACATTTTACATGTCAAAACTTCACGTCAACATTGTGAACTTGTCAACATTCTGCAGATTTTTATATCTTCCATATTGACATGTCAACAATGTTGACATAATAACTGTAAAAATCATTGTGTCAACACTGTGATTGCCAAAGTTGTTACCACATACCGTGATAACGTCTTTGTAGATAAACACAATACTGGTGCAGATGTTTGTCTCATCAAAAACTACCCCATTAAATTTAGTTGAATAGGTTCTGCAAAGGAGAAGCCAGGTGCACACTATAGTGGTTATAATAAGGGATGGCAGATCCATCCAGGCCAGGGGCAGAGGACAATTTATTTATTTTAATCTTATACCATATACTTAATTATATTTTTTAAGTGCAACAGAATGAGATTAAAAGAGCTATGGAAGAATCCAGGATGGCAACTTGTCCATGATTGACAACAAAGGGATTGACATGGGGTAGTGAATTTAGATGTGAGGATTACATCAAGTAGAACTACTGTTTAATCATCCTATGTAATTCTGTTTAGTTTTGATGACAGTATTGTGTTTCTCAAGCCTTTGGACTCTTAATTAAAAAGCTATAAAGGTGTCCACCATGTCACCCATGTCTTAAAACTTCTGAGTTCACAGTTGAAAAGTTAGGTGAAAAATTCCCACAGCTACAAAGTATATCAATTGAATATTTAGATATAGTATAGTTTTTATATCTCAAAATACAGGTTTAAACTACAGTGTTTTGGAAATGTACAGTAATAAAACAGTAAATGCAGAAGTGTATTTTACTTTTTAAAGCTATAAAACTATCACACACTTTGCTGCTGGTTCAAGCAATCAAAGCTGTGAAAAAGATAAATCATTCTGCAGCAACTGTAAATGTAGAAAGGCTTGTCTACAGTTATATCACAATAACAGCAACTCTCCCAATGAATATCAACAGGAGGCTTTATCAAAATTGTTAACCCAGATTGTACTCTGATATTAGTTTCTGTGTTGGGAGTTGTCAAGGTAACAATAATGCATATCTACCCAGTATTATTAGCTAAGAACAGCAGATGTGTACATTGTACTAGCTATTAACAAGCACTATAAGTTATGAGGTGATGTTGTTACTATATGGTAGAGTTATAATATTTATTTATTAACCATTTCTTATATAGCGCAGCATATTCCATTGTGCTTTACAAATGAAAACAAAATTAATAGAACAAAACTAGGTAGTAACAGACAGACATAAAGGGAATTTATAGGAAAATAGGTGTTGATATACAAGGATAGGTGCAACATATTGCAAATTGGTGCAGCCAGATTGCAGAGGTTATTGTTGAGCTGTTGATCCAGTCACACAGGAAAGTTTGCATCAGGTTAGGAGGATGTGAAAGTGTAGAAAGAGAAAATATGTGAGGTTATGTGTGGACTGTAGGAAGGAATGTAATTAGATTGGGAAGCTGTGAAGGTTATGTGGGCGGTTCTTGAATCTGATAAGCTTTTCTGAAGAGATGAGTTTTCAGGGAACGCTTGAATGTTTAGAGACTATCGAAAAGTCTTAGAGGTAAATTTATTAAGAATTGTTTTTGTTCGAGATTGCAATTTCGGGTGTGTTTATGCATTTTTTTCAACTCGCAAATTTACTAAAGACAAACTCAAGTGAGTTTGGAAGAGATTTCTTTGTGTACACTTAAAAACTCGGATGAGATTGCAAACACAATTAAATACACCATCGGCCAAACTCAAAAGCACTTCCACTAAAAAGTTTACAAGTCTGGAATTTACCAAGAATTGTGATTACAATCAAGGGTGTACTTGTTGCTAACTCAGACCTAAATAGAAGTTTTAAATAGACCCCCACATGAGGTGCGTGTGTTGCTGAAAATACACAGATCAGTATGATCTGTTTATTTTTCTACATCTACAGAGAGTTTGAAGTGTTCATTTAAAAAAAGAAAAAGCATAACCAGCCCCAGGCTGCTCAGCCAGTTATGGTTCCTAAAAATACGGGGTAAGCAATGAGTAGGGTTCCCACATTTTTTAGGATCCAGTTCTGGGCAGCTGAGCCTGTCCTGGTTTTAAATAGGGGCAAAAAAAATATGTAGGGTCCCCCTATTTTTAGAACTCGCACTGGGCTCAAATTTATTGGGCTCAAATTGAAATTTTCACAGCCCACTAGCCAATCAGAGCCTGCTCTACAAGTAGTGGCCGCTGATTGGCGGTGACCCACATGCCTGTAATTCTACAGCACGTGTGTCACAGCCAACCAGTGGCCACTACATGTAATGTGACCTCTGATTGGCTGGCGGGCCATGAGAATTTCAGAAAAGTAGCGTCTTCTGTCATTCCAAATACTATTGGGATATATGATAACATGTATATCTATACTTTTCCAAGGTGGAATGGGACAGTAATTTTTTTGTTTTGCCAAGACCTATTGAATGCTACATGGAGAATAGGACCGAAACTATGCGAGGAGGTACATGAGTATAGGATTTTTTTACAGGTAACACATTGGAATACTACTTGGATAAGGGGACCGAACAGCTGGCAGTAGGTAAGAATGTGTGATTGTGGTAGGTGTGTGCAATAAGATTGTACAATCTATGGTGTATGTGTCTTGCGGGTTTTTAACTGTTTTTTTGAAGAGGGGTACAGTTGCCGGCTGTCTGTTGGAACTTGTAGATCCACAAGTGACAAATGGCAGGCACGCTGGCACCTGTAGTTCCACTGTAAAAAACAATATTTTAAGTAATTTTCTAATAATATAAAAATAGAATCAAGCACTTGTATCTGTTTAAAATATGAGGCACAATACCTTTGGGAAAAAAGGGGTTAATATAGCATGTTTGTAGCTGCTTTAGCAGATGTGAACAGTCAGTGTTATATTGTATCCAGGGTTCCAATTGTAGCCATAAACTAAGTAACGTGCAGTGGAAGGTAGCTTGTGTTAGAATCTAACTGTCCCTATCTGCGCTTACTTTCACTTCCTCACTGCTGTCGCCAGGGGCGGATTGGGATAGAAAACCAGCCCAGGAAATTTATGGTAGTGGCCCTAATGGGGGTGGGGTCTGTTGAGGGGGTGGGGTCTATTTTTGGAGCTTGACTGCTGGAGCATTCGCCATCTTCAGATCGTGAATGCTCCTGCTCCAACATCACAACCAGCTTCATCCCTATGGGAAGGAGGTCTAGGTTGCAATGAGGGATCCTTTAGGACCCCTCCGCCCCTGTCTGGCTCCTTCTGCTGGACATTGGGCTCTTGTGCACATGCGTGACCTGTAGGTCGTGCATGCCCAGTCCCGTCACTGCTCCATTGGGGAAGGAACAGTGAAGTGGCTCACTGGGACATCTGATTTCACATCAGTTGTCACTGCTGGAGCAATAATGAATTAGTCTGGCAGCTGCGGTGAGTCAGAAAGTTACTTATCGAGGTCAATTGGGATCCCAATAATTAATATCATGAAAAGGCCCCACAGTCTGAAAATTAACATATAGGTTTGTATATATTGTATAGTATATGTTACTAAGTACTATGTCTATGCAGCTGGGGAGTAGGATGGTGAGTGTATGACCCTGGGGAAGACAGGAGGGGGGTGGTAGAGAGGGTATGTCCTGGGGTACTATGTCTAAGAGGCTGGGAAGTAGGGTGGTGAGTGTACATCCCTGGGATAGGCAGGAGGGGGGTGGGTAGGTGGTAGAGTGGGTAGTTTGTGTTCCTGGGCTGGGGTTACAGTATATCTAGGGGCTGATAGGTAGGACTGGTTACAGTTATGTTCCATAGGCAAGGGTGGAACTAATTAGCATTTTTTCTGGTCCACAAGAGTCAGCAGTTAGAGTACAAGCTCCATACACTCTAATGCTGGGGGGTAGGATGTGAGTAGTAATAGCAGGAAGCAGAGGGCAGGATGGGAGTAATAGTGGGAAGCAGGGGGTAGAATAGACATATTACTGGGAATCAGGGGGCAGAATGGTAGGAATACTAATGAGAATTAGAGGTCATGATAGGAGTGCTAGTGAGAAGCAGCTGGGAGGATGGGAGAAGTAGTTAGAAGCAAGGGGAAGGTTGAGAGTAGTAGTGGGAAGCAGGGGGCAGGATGAGAGTAGTAGTTAGAATCAGGGGGCAGGATGGGAGTAGTAGTTAGAAGCAGGGGGAAGGATGAGAGTAGTAGTGGGAAGCAGGGGGCAGGATGGTAGTAGTGGAAAGCAGGGGCAGGATGGGAGTAGCAATTAGAAGCAGGGGGCAGGATGAGAGTAGTAGTTAGAAGCAGGGGGCAGGATGGGAGTAGTTTTGGGTAGCAGGGTACAGAATGGAAGTAGTAGTTAGAAGCAGGGGACAGGATGGGAATAATTGTGGGAAGCAGGGGCATGATGGGAGTTGTAGGTAGGAGGTGGCAGAATGGGAGTAGTAATGGGAAGCAGGGGCAGAATGGGAGTAGCAGTTATAAGTAGGGGGTAGGATATAAGTAGTGGTGGGAAGCAGGAAGAATGGGTTTGTAAGGAATTCACCTTGAAAAGTAATCTCCGCAGAGCTCACATGTGCCTGCGGCCATTCCTCCCCCCATGCAGTACAGGCAGCCCTGTGCCACTGACACCTGACTCCTTCTTCAGACTACAAAGCTGCAGCACATGCACCTTGCAGCGCACACAACTCTCCACTCCTCAAACAGCCCCAGGCGGGCCAGGGATGGACAGACTGCTTGACCCATCCCATAGACACATGGGGTAGGTGGGCAGCGGAGGATGAGGGCAGGGACACAGGAGGGAGGGGACTTTTGGGAGCTGATAGGCAGCTTCCTAGAGGTGTGGCAGCTGGGCTGGTGTGGACCGGCTGCTGACGAGTGAAGTTATGAAATGGCACAGACTGGCTAGCAGTGTCAGCCTGGCCCGTCCTTTTAATGGGGAGCATGGGACTGGCCCAGCAGGAACTTTAGCGCTGTCCTGGTGGCTCAATCCACCCCTGGCTGTCGCTGACAGCTGGTTTTCTTCTTTGCACAGATGCTCTGTCTTCCGCTGCTTGCAGTAAAAATGTATCGGTATTAGTCTGTTTGCTTTGTGCGGTGCTGGAGCATTCTATTACACGTGCTGCTGTCCACAGCTTTCCAACATTTTTCAGGCTAAATGCCCTTTTTCATATTCCATTTTCAACACTATTACCCCTGCACTCACAGCCCAGGGGTGCGGGGAAAAGCCCAGGGCTTCAGCATAAGCCTGGGGTGCTCTGGATAGGGGAACACCTCCCATTATATCTCTGGCTTGGGCTGACCAGCTTGGAGTGATAATGCTCGGGCTGGGGAGACCCAGTAAAAGTGTTATCTTGTTGTGGCATTACACCCCAGCTGGATTTGAGCCCAGTGCTTGTTTTAAATAAGGGGGACCACTATGCAATCCCCCCTATTTTTAAAACAAAGACTGGCTCAGCAGCCCTGTGCTGGTTCCTATAATATGGGGGAATCCTACTCATTTTTTTTCCCTGTATTTTTAGGAACCAAGACTGGCTGAGCAGCCCGCAGATGGTTATGCTTTTGAGGGGGACCTTATGTCATTTTTTTTAAATTAACCCATTACACACAAGCAGCCTTCACTTATATCACTGATATCTGCAGGCTGCTTGTTTGGTAGTGTTTGGCTGCAGTTAGACACTGCAAACTTGGGTGTGTAATCTCGATCAGATACACCATCAGAAAGCACACTCTCAGTAAAACATGATTCTTGGTAAATTTGAGTATTTCAGAAGCCTAAAATCACCCAAGTTTCAGCGTGTCTAATCGAGCTTAAAAATGGCAAAACTCGACCAAACATGATACTTAGTAAATGTATCCTTTATTGTACGTGGGTGCAGCATGCAACCATGCTTTGGAACAGTGATGCATGAGGATGAGAGAGGCAGATCTTGTGCAGAGCGGAGATGTTGGGTTGGGAAATATTTTGGGATAAGTGAAGAGATATATGTTGGTCTGGTTTGGTTAATATCTTTATGTGTTAGTAAAATTATTTTATATTGAATACAGTAGAAGACAGGTACCATTGGAGGGACTGAAAGAGTGGATCAGCAGACAATGAACATTTGGCAAAGAGGAACAGCCTTGCAGCTGCATTCAAATGGATTGTTGTGGCAAGAGTCAGTTTTTGGGAAGACCAGCAAGGAATCTGTTGCATTAGTCAATGAGGGAAATAATGAGTGCACAGATTAGAGTTATTGCAGTGTCTTGTGTAAGATATGGTAAAATTTTGGATATTATGGGCCCAAATGTAATAGGGTGAGAGTTTAGCAGTAAAACTCTCACACTAACACAGTGATTGAGTTGTATTTTCAACATAGGAAACACCTGGATTTTAAATCTTAAAAGTTTTTTGAGTTTGAAAAACATGCAAGTTTGCATGGTATGTGACTTTATTACATTGGCTGAGTTTAAAAATGTGAGAGTTTTCTCATTAGGCCCACTATGTTTTTTAGATGTATGTAACATGATTTTGAGAAAGATTTAATGTTAGGAACAAAGGACAGTTCAGAGGCAAGGATGACACCTAGGCAGCAGGCTAGTGGGGTGGAGTTGATTGTCCAGTTGTCAACTGTGATAGAAATATCAGGTTGGTAACTACTACTGGCTGGTGGAATTCTGTCTTGTATATATTAAGTTTGAGGTAGTGAGATGTCAACCAAGATAAAATGGCAGAGAGACATTCAGTGACACAGACCTGCACAGATGGTGACATGTCTGGGGAGGATAGGTACATTTTAGTATTGTCTGTTTACAGATGAAAATGACCAAAAGAGCTGATTAGTTTTCCAAGAGATGTGGTATACAGTAGATTGAGAAAAGAAGAGTACCTTTGACTGAGCCTTGCAGTAATCCAACTGATGGAGGTAGTGAAGAGGAGGCAAAATCAGAAAAGTGAATAGTGAAAAAGTGATTAGATAGGTAGGATGAGAACCAATAAAGGGCTATGTTCTGAAGACCTAGGGATTATATTGTTTGTATGAGAAGAGAGTGTCAACAGTGTCAAAGGCAGCAGAGAGATCTAGAAGAAAGAGAAGTGAGTAAAGGCCCTTAGACTTATGCCAAATATACAGTAGATGATATAATGAACAATTGAATGATAATGATATCATTATCATTCAATCGTTTATTATATTGTCCAGTGGATATGCCATCAATGACCTGCAATGTGTGCTCCCACTGGACTTTTGTCGATGTTGCTCATCACCTGAATCTGCTGTCCAACCTGATGATATTGTCAGGTTGTGCCGGTTTGGGGATGAGGGAGAGTTCCAACACTAAACGATATATCATTCAGTGTGTGCTCAATGTCATTAAGGACATTGAGCACACCACTGCTGTGGACACACTACATTATATCTCTCATGGAGTGAATTGTGTAGTGGATATGTGCATTAAGTAGTGACCAGATCATTCACTACCTTAGTCAGTGCTGCCTCTGTGGAGCGTTGGGAAAAAAACCTGACTGAAATGAGTCCAATAAGTTGTGCAAGTTAAGAAAGTGTGTGAGGTGATTGTAGGCAAGTCTCTCCAGTAGCTTGGAGGGGCAAGGGAGCCAAGAGATGATATGGTAATTTGAGAGAAAGTACGGGTCAGAATTTTGTTTTTTCAAATTGGGAGTGATCACTGCATGCTTGAACAGTAATGGAAAGATAACAGTAGAGATAGAGAGATTACAGATTTTAGGTAATGGTGGGATGAGCAGAGGAGACAGATCTTTACTGATTTGTAAGGCTATATATTAAGAGGAGAGGTAGCAGCACAGGAGAATGAGAAGAGTGTAGATACTTCATCTTCATTTAGGGTAATTGAGCAGGTCACTGGCTAAGGAAAATCCCATCATTTCATTTTGGATATTATCAATCTTGTAATTGAAATAGAAAGCAAGATCTTGTGCACTGATAGTAGCAGGTGGGTTGGGTGAGGGAGGGATAAGAAGTGATTTAAATGTATTAAAAAGTTGCTTGAGCTTAGAGGCTTGGACAGAGATGAGAGATTGGAAATATGTTTGTTTGCAATGTTCAGAGCATTACGATAAGATTGGTAGATAGTCTTAAATGTGAGGAAGTCACTTGGAGTACGAAATTTATGCTACTGACATTCTACTTTGTGTGAGTGTTTTTGTAGGTGTTTTGTTAATCTAGAATGCCACGGTTGACTTCTAAGTCTACATGGAGTGTGATGGGTAGCTGGAGCCACTTCATTGAGGGCTATTTCTAGGATCTGGTTCAGGTGTGATACAGTGGTCTCAGGAGTAGTGAAGGTAGAAATTGGTAAGAATAGTTGTAAGTGTTTTGTTAATTTAGAATGCCACGGTTAATGTCCAAGTCTACATGGAAGGTTAAGGGTAGCTGTAGACACTTCATTGAGGGCAATTTCTAAGGTCTGGTTCAGGTGTGATAAAGATGGCTCAGGAGTAGTGAATGTAGAAATTGGTAAGAGCAGTTGTTTCAGAGAGGTGACTAGTTGTTGAAAATTAATAACATTAATATTTCTGCTGGTTTTAGGAGGCTTGGTTGATTTGATTGACATGGTGGTTGATGTAATGAAAGATATTGTGCAGGGGATAATTTTGTGATCTGAGAGAGAGAAAGAAACATTAATGATTTCTGAAACTGAGCTTAGTCTGGTGAATACAAGATCAAGGTAGTGGCCATCCTGATGAGTAGAGGATCCAGTCCATTGGGAGAGGTTGAGAAAGGATGTTAGAGATAGAAGTATGAAGGTATGGGGAGATTTTGGACTATCAATAGGGATATTGAAATCACCCATGATGATGGAGATGTCATAGGATATGAAGTGAGGGAGCTAGGCAAAAAATAAATTTTACAAAAATTGTTGGGGTGGCCCAGGTGGGCTATATATAGCAGCAATGTGTAGAGAGAAAGGGGTGAAAGTCCTGATAGAACATACTTCAAATTATGTAAATGTGAGTGATGGTACCTGTGGGGGAACAGTGTATGTAAAAGATTGGGACAGTAATATTCCTACACCACCTCATTTACTATTACCAGGCCTGGAGGTGTGGGGGAAGTGTAGGCCACTGTGTGAGAGTGCTGCAGGGGAGGAAGTGTCTAATTGTGTGAGCCATGTTTCTGTTTTCACCAGAATGTTGAGGTTATTTGAAATAAAGAGGTCATGGATGGATGTTAGTTTGTTGCAGAAAGAGTATGCATTACATAAGGCACATTTTAGTGACTTGGAGGGTGATGGGAGGCATGTGATGTGTCTGAGGTTTGCTGGATTTATATTCCATTCTGAGTGGGGCATGTGGGTGGGTCCTGGATTTGGTGATATGTCAGCAGCTAATAGAAGTAAAAGGAGAGATATATAAATATAGTTGTGGGAGGAGGATGGAGACAGGTTGAGGGTGTTATTGTCAATGTATATAGATAAGTAAAAAGCTAATGTGTGTTCACAAGAGGGGAATAGATTATTGAGGCTGCAATGTGTACTGCAGGGTGAACTACTAGGAAAAGCGAAGATACCATGGAGTAATATTAGAAAAACAATATTAGAAATTACCTGCTCTCAGAATGTGTTCAACTGTTTGTTTTAAATGTTCAGTTTGGATACTTTGTGAATAGAATTATTCATGAATTTAAAGCACAGCTTAACTTGAGCACAGCTCTCCATGAATTGACTATTAAGATGTACTGTGGCTGATTAACATAGGCTATATCTGAGACAAATGTCCATCTGATCTAATGTGTTAAATTGCACTGTGTAAACAACAGCCCAGTGTGCCATCATAAACTATGCTTCACTGAAAACATCTCAAAAATTGGTAATGACTTAAACTTGTCTATTCATTGTCTATTGGCCTAGTGCAGAGGTTCCTTCCCAAACACAGACCTCAAGGCACCCTAAAAGTCCAGGTTTTAAGGATATCCATGCTTAACCACAGGTGACTTATTTTGTAGCTCAGTCAATTTGATTCATCCACCTGTGCTCAACCATGGATGTCTCTAAAACCTGAACTATTGGGGTTCCTTGAGAACCGCACTTGGGAACCTCTGGCCAAGAGCATTTGTAAGGCTGCAAAAACATTAGGCAGAAGCATTGCAGCATGATAACATGGAGCTCTTGAATAGGAGTGCAGGTGCCTTTATATGTCCAGCTTTGATATTCATCTGGTATGCATACTAGGTTTTGTTTGGAATACATGAATACTATTTTCACTTTCTCAAATTGTGAACCAACTATTGTCTTTTCTGCAACCAACCTTGACATCTACTGTGAGTATGTACTTTTGTATTGAATATTAATGTGGTGCCTCATTGACTTTCTGGTGCTTGATTCCTGTTTGTACATTTTTGCCTCTTTAATACTCTTTTATATTTGGATAATTACTATACAACATATCTCTCTACTGCTGAAACATCTGGACTTTGCATTTGATACCAGTTATTCTAAATACCATAAAAATAGTTCTTAAGGAATCATTTTACTTAATAAAACATATCTGGCCTATTCAGCACTTCTTACAGTCACTGGGAAGTCATAGTGTTGGTAAGTGAGATTTATAAGCACACCAAGCTTTAAAAGAGAGAGTAACTTAAGACATTCAGAATAGAAATGTATTATTATTATTATTATTATTATTATTATTATTATTATTATTATTATTATTATTATTATTATTATTATTATTATTATTATTTAGTGCCTGCATATTCATCTGCACTTTAGAGTGGAAACAAAACAATAATAAGAGACTTGGGGGCCTATTTATCAAGCAGTGAAGAAGTGGACCAGTGGAGAAGTTGCCCTTAGCAACCAATCAGCTCCTACCTATTATTTTATAGACTGTACTTGATAAATGCTACTTCAAAGCTAAATGGTTGCTATGGGCAGCTTCTCCACTGGTTCACATCTCCACACTTTTCACTGCTTGATAAATATGACACCTAATTAATAAAGACAAAGAGGTAAGAGGCCCTTGTTAGCAAGCTTACAAATACATGAATGCTCATTGCCAGTCAATCTACTACTAATGTATATGCAATATGGTTGCATTCATTGGGAATTATAGATAGCCCTTAAAAACATAAGTAAATGGCCTCTTCTATTTGCATTTTTAAGGCATTTTTTTCTAATTTGAATAAACTACAGAATTGAGAAAAAAACAATAGATTTTTTTTATACCTTTTCTTTCATGGTGTACTCAGAAGACTTGACACAAACAAGCAACCCCTTTTACAAAATAGGAGTCTCTACAGTTCAAGCATTAGGAAGAGGCATAAATGAGATTGTACTAGCCTCCAAGTGTAAAGCTTGTAACTGGAAGAGGTTTGAAGGCATCTTTCTACTCCACAGTAGATCCTTTCTATAAACCCATGTGCTTGGCATGAGGCAACCTTTAAGAGCACAAGAACATTAGGGTTACTTTATAAATAATGATATAACTTAACTACTAAAGCAATAAGTGAAATTCTGGTAGAGAAAAAAGACAGAGCCCCTGCTACAGAGCCAGCCTAGAATAGTTTTATATTTACTTAAATATGCAAGGTCATAGCGATTTTCCCAATTATCTTGTGCCTGCAGGCAAAGTAGACTTCCCTGACAATTTAGCATGTGTTTTTATTCTCATACACAATGTCATTTTTAAAATATATTTCCAAAATTAGTTTGTCATGTTTAATTAAAATTAAACAGCCAAACTAATAAAACTACTCATACCATATTTCATGCATAACTTTGCACTGGTTTTCGGTGCTCAGATAAAAAATTGATCACATTGTTTTGAAAATAAAAAAAATATTTACTATAAGAATTCAATTGAAAACTTGCTCAGCAGATTAACATGTATCTTAATTTATAATACATTCACACAATTTATCAATCGTGAGTACAGCACATACCCATTTGCAGAATTCATCTTTTATAATTTTGCACTGCACGTGTATTCAAGTAAGAAAGATGCAGAGCTGTACACATTCCACTCACATTTCCACTTAAAAAACTCTATTTCAATAAATGGAACTGAAATAAAACTGGATTTACACAACAGGCAAGGTTCAGAGAGGGCATGTCAATGGAATTGTGGGTTATGCAGAATTGGAAACATACATAAATATGTATGTTTTCAAATTAATCTTATGAACTTATTATTACAGTATGATATCAGATCAAGCATAAAGATAGTGGATGATGAACTTTGCACATAGCCCTTAAGCTATTAGTGTACTGAGAGTAGGCACAGATGGTGTAATGGTTAGCATTATTGTCTCACAACACTGAGGTCATGGGTTTGATTACCACCATGGTCCTGTGTGGAGTTTGTATATTCTCCATGTGTTTGCGTAGATTTCCTCCAAGCACTCCCACACTCCAAAATATACTTTTAGGTTAATTGGCTTCCAACAAAAATTAACCCTAGTGTATATATGTGTGCATGTACTGGGGTAGAGACTGATGTGAATGGACAAATATTCTCTGTAAAGGGCTGTGGAATATATGTGCGCTATATAAATAACTTGTAATAAATGAATAATATAAAAAAATTAGTAATGAATAATGGGGAATGTATAGCCTAGTTGTTGTTTTTTTTCATTTCAAGGACTACAGTACTTAATTGTTTTGGAGTCAACTCTATCAACCATGATTTCTAACAAAGGAAGAGCCCCCATTCAAGTTACCTTCAAAAACAGACTCTAGACTTGCTGGTTTAATTAAAAATTTAATTATTGTCATTTTAGTTTCTAAAGAAATACAACCTAAATGCTTAGCCCTCTTTTCTTTTGAGTTTATTTTGTATCTTGTGCTTTTAACTGAGGACTATTCATTATCAGGGGGCCTGTGATAATTAGGTTTCCAGCTCATCTCAAGTTGCTGTGGTGGATACTTAGATATCAGAGCAATTCAGTGATGTGTGGTGAGGTTAATGTCTGGGGTGGCACACATCTATGAAAACACAGTTTTTATATCAAAACTCTGGAGCATGACACAGAGGGAGTATGACAGAGGAAGGAGTATGACAAGGGAGGCTTTGCCTACCCTAACCACATGTCCCTGGAGCAATTCATTATTGCTCTGGTGTGAGGATGTCCATCTTCATGACCTGAGTTTATGCATGTGAACTGCCGTAGGGAATGTAGAGGTGGATCTCTCTTCACAACCAGGCCCATCTTCCCATAGGAAGGAGTGGGGCTCTGAGACCCAACACCATCTAAACATGGTGTAAGTTCCTGAAGGCAAACTGCCTTCAGAGAGTGTTGAATATTAGGCAGACCCATTGGGAGGCTAATAATGAATTTGCATGTTACAAAAAAATTAATGTTTATGCATGTGTAACATGCCCATTAGTTATAATGAATAGGCCTCTATGAGTCCTATTGGGAGAAAAGTGCTATATAAATACTAGTATTAGTAGTACTGCTAAACATAACAAACAAAATTACTGTATGTTAGGTTAATATGGCAATTGCCCATGTCCCAATACTTCCTATCAATCACCTAAATTGCCAGCCAAACTGCCAATATCTCACCTAACAAAAGCCCCAATTAAGACTATTTTGATACTGCAAAATTACAATTGAAAATGTTAAATAAAATTATATAAATTATAACCAGCAAATTCATTTTATATTAGGTGTGAAGAAACCTTTATACAGACTGCACAGTTTTGCTCAATTTTATGAGTGAAGCATTTTTGTCCATTTGTTTAGATAGATAAAGGCCTGACTATTCAACATTTACCTGGGCTAATTCTATAGTAGTTAATACACAACCGTGTACGTTATTTGTAGTTAGGAGCAAATATATTAATGCACCTGAATAAACCATGTTGCAATTTTAGTTTTGTAAGGTTTTTTTGTAAGGAAAATATTGCATGTAGTACATACATATAAGGTAGTTCCCAGCTAGTGAGAGCCTCAGTAGACAGCCATTCAGCAATGGTATTATCATAAATTTGCAGTACCGACTGAAACAAAATTTCCAGCTGCTACTACATTAGAATCCATGTCTGAATCAGGTTATGTGTGTTGTATTTATATAATCAACAGCACAGAAAACCCAGACATGCATATAGCTATTGAAACATACATTATGTAGACAAATGTGATTGTACACTGACTACAAATACATCAAGAAGATTGTAGTTCATTGTAGGTCCACCATGTGCAGTGATTACTGCAGACACTCTTCTTTGCAAGCTGTTGACAAGTTCCTGGACCAAAGCAGGCAGTATATTTTTCAAGTTCTGCCTTAAGTACAGTGACCAACTGTGACACTGAAGAAGGTCAAGTTGGCCTAGAGCACACTCATCACTCCAGTTCCTCCCAGAGGTTCACAATGGGGTTAAGATTTGAACTCTGAGCTGGCCAGTCCATCTGCGTTACCAAATTTTCTGTATACCAGTCCAGTGTTGCACTTGAAACATGACAGGTGTCATTATTGTCCTGATAAAAACATTTGTTGTTTCCATAGAACTGGAAGAGCAAGGTCTCCCTATGAAGTATATGCAATGATATGCATTTTGCTTGTGCATTAGTATCCAATCACTTTTGTCTACATAGTGTATGAGGTAAGTGTGATACAGCAAAGGATGAGAATAGCAGAGGATAGGCTGACTGCACCTACTGAGTCTTTAGGGAGGATAGTGATTCCTGGATTTCATGATTTTAATGATAAAACTCAAAACATGGTTTTCATAGATTTTAGGAAGGTTTTCACACATTATTCACATGGGGCCTGATTCAGAGATGGGTGCAGGGCACATCACTGCTGTGTCTTTGGATGCAGCAGCAATGTGAAAATATGTGAATGCAGGAGGATGCATCTGAGGAGAAAAGATGCCTCTTGACTGCATTGCATTGCAGATCTGAGTGCTGCATCCTAAAATGCAGCATTGGGTCATTAGTTAGACCATCTGCCATTTGAGTAACCTTGAGTTTACTCAGATTGGCCCTCACATCTCCATTGCTGATACCAGGTAATCTGCATCTGAAGATGCAGACCAGAGCCTCAGCACTCCCAGAAAATAAGGGCAACTCTGCATTTGAATTGCCACCTTCCTTTTGCTGCTCACAAATAGTATTTGCCTGTCTATTACTTTTCTGAATAAATTATTACAAGAAATCTTGCAAGAAAAATCAGTAATAAAACTTGGCACATGTGCAGAATGACTCAGACACATGAGCAGACCACTGATAATCACTGAACTGTGTAAACATATGTATTGCATCCATCTATGAATTAGGTCCAGTATGTCCATTTGTAATGCTGATTTATTACTGGGGTCGCTGAGCCAGGTGTAAGGGAATAGCTTCTTCAAGACACTTAATACTATTTACATGGTAGAAAAAAATATAGTCTTTGGTAATGTAGTTGGATAAAGGGCATGCAAGAAAAGAAGTGTGTTCATCAAGTAAGCCTGGCCGACTACATTCTCTGGTCTTACATTTTAATGCATTATCACATCTATTACTGAACTCTTCAGAATGCCTCTCATCCATCCATCCATCCATTAAGTACTACCCCTTATCAACTGAAAACTCTGCTCACACTGCAATTCTTACCATCTTGCCATGTCTTGCCATGCAAATTCATGAGAAGGCCAGTTAACCAAAAAATTCACAAAGATCATTGTTTCATCATCAAAGCTCTTTCAGCATTCTTGAACTGAACTGCTGATATTTGCATGAACTGAAGTGAATGGCATCTAATTGTAACACTAACAGTAATTGTATCATCTCACCTTATTTCCCCCCTAGCGGCTATCAGCCCCTCACAAAGTAATCTTATATATTGTAAAATTAATTACAATATTTTTTTTTCCAGTTTGCAGTAGCATTTCTGTATTAACCTTTGGATATATAAGCTGAAATAGCAATTTATGACAGAGAGTTATTAATGATCTGCAAAGATATGGCTTCTTCTTGTATTTCTAATGGTCACTTAGCTTTAAATGTAGCCAGAGATGTTTTATACTCTTGTAATTGTAATTGGTTTGTGATCCTTAACCACTTATTTTAAAAATAATGAAAATATTGATTGTATAAATATTTTATCTGAAGCAAATAGCTCAACATTTCTATGAAGTTTTAGTCATATTGAATACTTTTGAATCATTATGAGGGAAGGAAGGAGCAGATAATCATAAGCCAAGTACAGTAATGGGGTGTTCATGTAATTGCTACTTGAATAGATCAGGATGTAGACAAATATACAATACAAGATGAAGAGAGTGTCCAGTGCTAGTTTGTAAAATATAAATTTAACCAAATATATTGGATATGGCAGAAAAGAATGGATCAAAACGCCAATTATGTAACAATATTATTTATAATATAATATAAAAATTATATAATAAAATTAATATAGCAGCAATTACTAGAATCAACGAATACATATAAAATATGCTTGGATAAATGTACATGACAATTAAGGTTCGACGTCCAAACCCTTAATATGACAAAGTTACAAATACTCTCTCCACATTTTAGAGTCTCACCCAGTCCTGACACCAGTGGATTAAATATAACGGCTCCTCTACATTCAGGGCTCAGAAGTTTTATATCAGCTCACAGCCAAGCCGTGATTTTGCTGTGTGTAAAAAAAGCACTATATCTCCATTGGTGCTGATGGCTTTGCAGACAGTAGATAGGTCAGCTTAGTGACAGCCCTAGGGGTCCCTGTTTACATAGGTGATCCTGTGCTGGGTGGCATTCAGGTAAATTATGTGCCTCCAAAGTTTCCAGTTGCTGGAGGTAAAAGCATTCACAGTGCAGTTTACTCCTCAAAATTAAGTATGTTGTTGGTATGGCACATGAAGAGAAGTGGAGTAGGCTTTAAAAGTTCTTTGTCCAATAAAACTAAAAGCTGTATAATACACCCACCAGGAGGCACGTTTCTTACTTGTGCTGGAGGGCTAGTGCCACAAGACCAGTGGCATCCCTCCCTGCAGTGGCACCTGGTGTGGGGAGGGGTGACAAGTGCACGGCATAGCTATGCACTGCCAAAAATGGGTGTGGCATCTGGAAGGGTGTGGTCTCTGGAGAGGGGCATGGCCTTGCTGCCCAAAGCCTGGTCCGGGGTTATCATTGGGTTGGTGGGGGGTGTCTGAGGTGTTGGCAGCAGTTCCGGCTCTCTCACTGTGACAGGAGCAAAGTGCTGCACTTAATGCTACAATGCAGCACCCGGCTCATGTCACTGAGGTGGAGCCTGCACCTTTGTGTCACTCCTTGGCGAGTGACCCCCAGGTTCGGACTGCACCCCCCTTGTGACGCTCTTGCACAAGGCACAATACTGATGATGATGAGCAGCATCACTAGCTATCCATTTCTGAATTGACTCTGAAATTACTCCTTAATACAGTAATACTTCATTAGTATGACTGTAACATTATATGAAGTGCAAGTCATCCTTTTACATTGCTTAATTGATACTGTATTTACATCTGGATTGCAGTAAGGAATAAGCTTCCAATTTTATTTGTAAAATGGAAAACAACAGTTGTTTGTATTTAATTGAATTTAAATATTTAAATTTGATATTGTATTGAACTATATTTTATTTGGAACTGACACTTTAGCACTTATTAATAACAATCAAGACAGTATTCTCATATATATATATATATATATATATATATATATATATATATATATATATATATATATATATGACATTTCATTGCATTATCACACTGGCATATCTATATGGGTGCAAGGTGTGCAGTGCACATGGTTCTCTGGGTCCAAGGGGGGGCACACACCACACACCCTGCAGCCATATAAATATACTGTACTTACCACAATGTTGTCCTGGCATTGGCAGCAGAAATCACCAGAAAATTTCCAATGCAGTCATTTTACAGTGATTCGGGCATATGCAATCGAGATGTCACAGAAATGCAATGCAGGTGCCATTTTCCTGGAAACCTGCGCATGTTCAATAGACTATGGAAGAATTCCAGAGTCTACTACAATGCCGTAGAGGAGGGGGCCCATTCAGAGCCTGCACATAGGGCCCCTCCTCTCTTGAACTTCCTGTGCATTATCATATTGAGTTTAAATAATGTAATGCACTTTTGGATTTATTACAAACACTTTTAAGCCATATCACTATACTAGCTCTAAGAATCAGAATAACGTTGGGTACACACTACACCAACATACCCACAGACCATGTGGATGAGTTTGGTAAGCATCCACATTTATTATACCAATTAGCCATACAATATGTCTGCCCAGAAAGCACAACTGGGTGGGCTTTTAAATTTTCCAGCTCCACTGTGATGTCAGTATTGCTGGTCTCTGTTGCGCTAGTGTACGGGTGACCCGTACACTAGGCAGATGAAAACTATACATATATATATATATAAATGTGTGTATATATATATATATATATATATATATGTAAATAGCAAAACTGATATAAAGCGCACAAGGGCCCTCATTCAGAGCCGTACGCTCTGAGCAGAGCACACGCTCTGAATGAGGGCCGGGCTCCATTTTCATGGAGCGTCCTCCTGGACGCTCGTATAGCTGTGGGTCACCACCCACAGGCTATACGAGCGTGCATTTTGATGGCCGCGATGGTCGAGACCATCGCGACCATCGAAATTGCGAGCTGGAGCCTGCGGTTGAGGTTTTCAACCGCAAGCTCCGGAGTGATTTTGGCTCTATAAGAGCCAAAATCACTCCCACTGACATCACTAGTGATGTCAGTGGGCCGGCTTCTGACAGGAGGCGTTCCCGTGGGAACGCCCCCATCAGGGAGGCACGCCCCCGGCACGCCCACCAAAGGGGGCGTGCTGTCAATCAACATTGACAGCACGCCCCCTTTGATCGGACACAGCGAGCGAAGGACTTTCCTTCGCTCGTCGCGTCTGGCGCATGCGCACGACGGAGCTCCCTCCGTCGTGCGCATGCTCAGTGCCTAACATCGACCCACTTGCGAGCGGACAGCCGCTCGCGAGTGGGTCTGAATCAGGCCCAATGTGCAATGTGAGTGCAAATATTGCAAGAATACAAATATACATATATATATATATATATATGTGACACCAATGTGCACATTTACAATATAAAGTGTTACTTGTGAGTAATATATATATATATATATATATATATATATATATATATATATTATATATATATATAGGTGTGTGTGTATGTATTTATGTGTATATATATATATATATATATATATATAATTTGTTTTCTTGCAATATTTGCACTGACATAGCACATTGTGCGCTTTATATCAGTTTTGCTATTTACACATTTTCCTTTTAACAAATCACCATTGTTAATATTTTACTGATAATCTGACACCCACAACATTGGGGAGTGCTGTGTTCTAACACATTGTTTGTGTAGGTTTTGAAATATTAATTACTTTAATTACGGGTCACTCTGAACTGTGAAGGGACTCTGACTCTCTCTGGCGCTATAATTTCTTATATATATATATATATATATATATATATATATACACATAAGTACCTGCAATGCTGCATGGTCAATGCGATATGTCTGTGAACAACATGGTTCACAGGCATATCAACTATGCACAGGGACAGATGCACTTAGCCATATGTAAATTGGCAGCTGTACAAATAATATATTGAATAGTGTGTACCCCGCATTAGTGTAATTCTGATGTACATGAAAGTGATGCACAGATGGAGGCATCTAAAAAATCACCTTTTTTACCAAGTGTATCTGGCCGATCTGAAGGGCGACTGGACCCTGCATCAGCTAGTGCATACACACATGCACAATGCAGGGGACAATGGCGTGATGTAGGATTCCATGTGTATTCAGCAGTATGGCATCATATACAATATCTTTTGATTAACCATGCAGCATGGTCAACCAGAAGATATTGCATACGACCACAGGAGAGAATAATTGGGTATACACACTTTACCATATGCCCAATTTGTCATTCCATTTTGCCAAGAAACAAAAAATCAATACAATATAATTTCAGTGTATACCCAGCGTTTCACTGTAATATTTGACAAAAAATTGTGTAGATATTACAAATTATTCTTTAGTTTACATACTTTTTATGAATAATGCAACATAATGTCTCCCCCGAAAGTACAGTACAATCATTATACATTATACATAAATTGTGCATATAATTTTGGTTTGCCTATTTATTTTGCACCAAAACTATTTGGTTGTTTTTAAATTTGCATACTGCACATAAATATAAAACCACATAGTCTATGAAATTCAAGTGCCAATTTTTGTACTTTAATATGGTATATAAAAGTAATTTATTATATTAATATTTTATTGCACTTGATGAAGTAGAAGCAATAATGTGAAGGTTAATGAGGAATTAAATTGCATGTATGAATATAACCTACAGAGAGTGGCCTTATAGTCTAGGACATTAGTAAGTAATTATCAGTTTCATTTTGATGAATCACATCGGCAATAATGAAAATTGTATTTTGAAAAATATTGCAAAAATATTATATTTTTTTTACTGTTTACACTTTAATAAATACAGTTGTATATTAAAGACTACAACACAGTTAAACTTATCTTTAAAAATTAGTCTATAGTTCATTGGTTAAAATACTTAAAAGTAACTATAGTATCCATAATAACACATTTGCATTCTGGACAAACACTCATGGCTACATTTATTAAGCAGCGACTTTTGAAAGGAATTTATTTTCTGTGGTTTTGATCCCTAATATGAAATCAACAATAATATTAAAGACAAAAAAACACTGCTTAGTAAATCTGGCCCTCAGAGTTGACTTTGTTCTTGTTTCTCTGTATATATTTCTATATTACTACAACTGAGATCTGTCTTGCTGTCAGTATTGTCTAATAAAGGTGTGGCTATACTAAAAAAAATACAGGGAATAGCTATACCCAGCTAAATCACATTGACTTGTAATAAGGAATGGCAATTGTTTGATTTACCCAGAGTCAGATTAAGGGGGTACACAGTGCACATGCCCAGGTCCCTCTCTCTCAGTGAGCTCCCTGGAGCCTGGGATGGATTTCCCTCCAGGTAGGCAACTTAAGTTTAGGTCTCCTGATTAATGATGAATCATGCATCCCTCCACACATGTGCATAGAACATGCAGACACACAAAACAGTTGCAATGCATTTAGTGACCAGCTGTGTTGACACTAGCCACACAGAGTACCAAGGGAAGAAGGGTGTGGCACACTACAAGCACCTTTTTACAGTACTAAATATAACCCAGGTTATTGCAGGTAAATGCACAGCAATCCAGGTTACAGTGCAGTGTGAAAGGGCCAGGTTGAAATAAGCTAGTTCCATGGTCAATTGTAAATGATATTATTAGAAAGTGGAAGCATTTAGGAACAACAGTTACTCAGCCATTACAACCATGGTCGTGAGAAGGGTTGAACAGAGGATCAACATGGCTCGTGGTGAAGTTTGAACAGGCAACCCAGGTTGACGTGACCCAGGTCCTGTCCACTGTATTGGAAGAACCGGTTCTTAGAGATGAACTCATCAGCAAACACCGTCTCTGCATGTGATGGTGGTGAGGTCTTAGCCTGGTCGCACCCAGGATGGACCTGTGAACAAAATCTCGGGTTTGACCCGGCATTCAGATGTGAAAGGGGTATTACTGTATGAAAGAAGTACATCACCATACATCTCCTCAGAAGAAGTGAGTGATCCATTAACTGATACTGATGGTACAAAGAAGGGCAACTAAAATGATGCATGGCCTACAGCACAGAACTTACATGGAAATACGTAAAGATCTAAATATGTATAGTTTGGAACAGAGAAGGGAAAGGGGCGGACATGATAGAAACTTTGAAATATATCAAGGGTTTTAACAAGGTACAGGAAGGAAGCATTCTTCAAGGGAAGAGATGTACAAGAACATGAGGACATGCACTGAGGAAATTTGAGGAAAAATTACAGAAAGTTTAGTGGATAAGTGGAATAGATACCCATCAGAGGTGGTTGAAGCAAAGATGGTGGAACAAATTAAACATGGTTGGGATGGGCATAAGAATATCCTTAAGAAAGACCTAAAGAGCAAAAAGGATAAATTAAAAGGCACAGACTTGATGGGCCAAGTGATGCTTATCTGCTATCAAATTTTCTAAAGTCCCCATTAACTGTATGTAGTGACAGAATGGCCATTTTAATTTGCAATGGGGAGTATTCAACACTGCCTAAGGAAGCGGCCAGATGCTGTGAAATACAATGCAATTTTAAGTGAGAATTTATTTTTACTTTTATGCTTTATTTCTTAAAGCTTGTTTTTTAATTTGTGATACTGTTTTTTAATTATTTTTAATGATTTCTTTAACCAGGGGCGTAACTAGAACTATTTGGACCCCATAGTAAAATTTGTAAGGCCCTTTACTACTCAGGTCTCAAACAGTGTATATAGAGTATATACATATATTTACATGTCTATATGTGTATATATGTAAATATACACATATATATGAAATATGTTCTGTGTTGTTCTCCCGACCTTATCTGTATGTTCTGTATTGTACTATCCCATCATCTGTATGCACTCTGTGTTGTGTCCTCTTTCCCCCTCCAATGTCCATTATTATGTTCTCTCCCTGTGTCCATTATTATGTCCCTCTCTGTGTCTATTACCTATGTCCCCCTCTGTGTCCATTAGTATGCCCCCCACCTGTGTCCATTATTATGTCCCCCCTACAGTATGCGATCATTACCTATGTCAATTATTATGTTCCCACTGTATCCATTATTATGTCCCCCTCTGTGTTAATTACCTATGCACCCCCCTTATGTCCATTATTTTGACCCTCTCTGTCTCCATTATTATAAAATTGCCATTTGCAGACCACATTTCATGTTTGGGTACAGGGGCTGGCTGGCAACTTTCAACCTAGGGGGCAAACACAAGCAAGGGGCCTTGGCTTTTCTACCAGCATATTGTGAAGCATTTAGGAGTTTGGCCTCGATAGGGTAATGTCATCTCGAGATGGCATTATCCTATAGTATGTAGAAAAGGGCCTTAGTGGATAGTGGACAGTGGACCCAAACCATAAAGCAGTGTAATAGCATTACGCTATCACACTGCCTCCAGCTATTCACCAGGACAGGCTCTTATCAGAGCCCATCTCCTGGCAAGAGTCATTTTAGTAAATTTGCATGAAAATATTAATTCACACATTGTGAATTTGGGCATAAAATATTTATCACATCCGCATTAAGGCAAATATGCTGGGAGGGGAACTAGACACGTGTGCCCCCCACAGGAAAAATAAAACAGATACAGGGAAATTAAGTTAGCTGTGAGTTTGTAAAAGCCATTCAACTCGCACACTTCGCCTTCATGTGCGCACCTGAGAAACACACATTTTAATTAGAAATGCCAGTTTGCACTACTCACAGCGAGAGTGTATTTATTTTTTTCACCTCCAAAAATTACATGGAATTATTGGTCCAAGCAAGCTAATTGAAAACTTTCAAATGCCTAATTAGTCATTAAGGGGGGGTGTCCAAATGGTTCTGCAGTGTGCCCTGACATTTTACTTTAAAATAAAGATGTTCCCTATCTTTTCACACCCTCAGGGAGGTGCAAACTAAAACAGGTTATTTTACTTTGAAACAGAAATACGAGTTTGGAATTGAAATGCAAATATAATTTGCAATGCAAATTTGCCGTAATTCGGCTCGCAGGTCCAATCTTGCACCTAATTGAATTCTCCCTATAAGTTTCACATAAAAAAATGAAGTAAAAAAATAAGCTCCCACAGCAAAAAAACAGCAACAAAAACAAAACAAAGGCACAGATAGGAAAAAAATAAACACAATGGCCCCAAGAGGACTTAAAAAATTTAAAACACATGAATCACATGGAAAAAACAAACACAGGGATAGAAAGAGAGACAAGCACACCCTCCAGCTAATGTTCGTAACATTCCCTCAAGTGCCCAAAATGGCTGACATGCCCCACTTTTGTGTCCCAAATAACCCCAGCATCTGCTCCCCAGCCGCATCCTCCCCACATGCCCACCTGTGTCACAATTGCTCACAGCATCTGTCTGTGTCCCCCCAGCATCATCTGACCCACATACCCCCCTGTGGCCAATATGCCCCAGCTATGTTCTCCAACAGCATGTTCTATATATGCCCAATGCCCCAGCATCTGCCCCATCAGCATTTTCCCTACATGCCTCCTTATGCCCTAAATGTCTGACATGCCCCCTCCACATTAGTCACTTTGTGCTCCAAATGCCCCCATCTTCTGCCATCCCTCAGCAGCATGCTCCCCACATGTCTTCTGTGTGCCCCCAGCATCTCCTTGACATGTTCCACATGCCTATCAGCTTCTTACCTTACTCTTATTGCGATTAACTTTCAAGCAGACAACAGCCTGCAAAAACTATGCCATTGTAGATGCAGGACCAGGGGACACTGACTGTATGTAACATAGGCTCAGATGGTCACATGATCTGATCATGTGATCGATTGACTCCTAATGAAATCAGGGGGTATATATCCTGCAGGTGATCTATTCTTTACTGGCCCTCTAGTACCCAGCGCCCAACTGTCACGTCTTCGCATCCCTCACTGTCCTGTCACTGTCAGGCGCTGATGGTGCACTCCTCACTGCGGCTCTCTACGCAGCTGTGCAATGGTCGGGATGGCCCTGACTACCACAGCCTGACACTGACAGCCAGAATGCAGGCACAGGAAATTCCCCGGCTGTCACTGGTATATACTTACAGAGTGCAGCGGCAGCCCTTGTGCTGCTCATTTGTACCAGCCCGGGTGGCAGATGGCATCCTGCCCCCGGCCCAGCCCACCACTGTTTGGATATGATGGTGTTTGACTACTTATATCTTAAGTGCTGACTACCTTTAACAGTCCTATATTGCTAGGCTCCAATATATGGAGTGTAAGGTACTAGAATGAATAGCAGAAGTGTCACAAATAAGTTTTGATCTATAAAGTACCCTTCTCAGGAACAGAGATACTCACCTGTTTTCAGATGTAAGGGGTGGGTTTAAGAATGTTATATAGGTCAGGTTTTGCCTTTAGATGTGCCTTCTTGTTCTGATAATCTGACCATATTCTAGTGTTTGGATAGGGATGGGTACAGGATGCCGGTGCTTGGGATCCCGGTGGTCAGAATCCCAATGCTGGCATCATGACTAGGTTACAATCCCAATGGCTCTAAGTAAATAATCCTAACCCTCCCTCCCCAGTGCTTAAACCTAACCTCCCCCCTAGTGCCTAAACCTAACCTCCCCCTAGTGCATTAACCTAACCTCTCCTTCCTTGCACCCTAAACCAAACCCTGCTACTTACCTTTGGGATCCCAGTGGTTGGGATACCGGCACCAGTAAAGTTTATGGGCAGCCTGACATAAATTAGAGATTTTTGCTGACCCCTGTGTTTTGGTTTTGGATCTGGATTAACTTTTGTGTTTTAGTTTTGGTTCTGGTTTTAAAAAACCACTCTCATGTGTTTTAGTTTTGGATGTTTTTTTTCCAAATATTGCTAAAAACAGCTAAACTCACATAATTGTGGCCTTTTTTTGTTCCTACAGTAGTATTAATGTCAATAACATTATTTTCCATACATTTCCAGTGAATTTTGACCACCTCATAGTTCAAAATATTGTTCACCAATGTAGGCCAAAGGCTGGCTGGCTGGCTAAACAAAGAAATCAACAGAGCAGTGGCACAAATACATGGCAGTTATTTCTGTTTACAATTGTTTTGCAAATTAGTAATGTCTTAGCTGTGTAACCAATCATACAAACACGCAAGTATATTTAATAGAAAACAATACAACACAGTAATTTATTAAAAATCATGTGTTGAAAATTCTTGCTCAATTCATGTAGTCATAGTTAATATGCAGCAAACCAAAAAGCCCAAAACCCTCTGTAACTAGCAAAATCAGATGTGAATGCCCCCTATACAAGTGCAGATGCCCACAGCATATAACTATTCTCAGTGCCCAATCTGTATTTTCCTCCTGTGGGCTCTGGGCCACTGATGACTTTCACCCTGTGCCCATGAAAATCCTTGATCAATCAGCCTTTTTGTTGAGCAGATCCACAAAATCTCCCCTACCATAAAAACAGCATTCCATACCTGTGGGTCAGAAACAGTGCAAGTCGGATACAGTGCAGGGTACAGTGTGGGTCATGTACAGTGCGGGTCAGATACGGTACAGGATATAGTGTAGGTTGGATACAGTTTGGGATACAGTGGGGGCTGGATGCAGTGCAGGCCAGATACAGTGCGGTATGCAGTGGTGGCTGAATACTGTGTGGGTCAGATACAGTATGGGGTAAAGTGTGAGTTGATTACAGTGTGGGTTGGATACAGTGCACTTTATAGTACAGGTCAGATGTGAGTTGGAAATAGAGAAAATCAGATACAGTGCAGGAAACATTGTGGCTTGGATCCAGTGCAGGTCAATATAGTGCAAGATACAGTGTGGGTTGGATAAAGTGCAGAATGGATACAGTGTGGGTTGGGTACAGTGCAGGTCAGATACAGTGTGGGTTGGATACAACAATATTACATATACTGTGACAGTGGTGTTGGCAGTGCCAGCTGTGTCCTCAGTGGGGTGCCAGTGGTGTCCATGCTGGAAGTGTTGTCAGAGAGGGGGTGCCAGCAATGTCCTCAGTGCGGGTGTGCTGATGGTGTCGGCAGAGTGGAGTAGTAGCAGTGTCTTCAGTGGGGTGCCAGTGGTGTCCATGCTGGCAGTGTTATCAGAGCGGGGGTGTCAGTGGTGTCCTCAGTGTGGGGGTGTAGGCAGTGTGTTGGTGTCAGCAGAGCATGGGTGCCAGTGGTGTCCACAGTGTGGGGGTGCTGGTTCTGTTGGCAGAGTGCAGGTGCCAGCAGTGTCTTCAGTGCCAGAGTGTCGGCACTGTGGTGGTGCTGACGGTGTCTTCAGGACAGTGGGGGGCATTTTTGTCAGTGGTGGGGGGGAAGGCTGGTATCTCCCTTCCTGTGCCCTTTGAAGTCTATGGGCAAGTGATTATTTGCTCTCTCAGCCAAACAGCAGCAAGCCCATTGAATTTAATGGGACTTTGAAAATTGCAGCTGGAGGCAAAACCTCAAGATCCATCAGTGGAATCTTGAGGTTTTGCCTTGAATAGGGATCAGGGCAGGTGGGGAGATCTGAGCTGTGTCTCAGATCCCCTCAGATCCCAAAGTTCAGTTTGGCTCAGATCTCTGAGAACTGGGCCCGCTCATCTCTAACATAAATAAAAGTTTAAAGTAGGAATTCTGCAGGCATTATTACATACAGCCCATAAAGTTGCTTGCTGTTTCAACCTTTTGCTGTCTCTGCTTGCTGTTTTTGATAGGATTGCAAGGTCCTGGGGGGAATCGGTATGATATCCCGGCTGCCGCATGGCCGGGAGTTCGAATCCCTGCAGCAGCAACCCGACAAACCAGCTGAGCCCGGCAGCGGAAGCCTGACAGTGCTGGAAACCCTGATCGTCCTAAGGTAAGTATCTACTAACATAACCTAGCCCCCCTAACCATAACCCTCCTTAGGGGTGCCTAACCCTAACCTCCCCCCTGTGCCTAACACTAATCCCTCCTCTAAGTGGCTATCCCTAACCCCCCCTTCCCCGCTGCCTAAACCTAAGTCCCCCGGGGGGGTGCCTAACCCTAAGTCCCCCCAGGGGTGCTTAACCCTCCCTTCCACTAACCTAACCCTAACCCTCCCGGGGGGGTGCCTGACACTAAGTCCTCCCCAGGTGCCCTAAACCTAACCCTCCCCCCTGCAGCTGTCTGCTCGCGGCGCCCGGCAGCCCTTTGATAAGGATGCTGGGCGTCTGTCTCTTGGCATCGGGGAAATGACAGGCATCTAGATATAGATGCCCAGCATTTCACCCTCGCCGGGATATGACAGTCGTGAAGCCGGCTGCCGGTATTAAGGCAGCCGGCTTCCCGCTTCTATACCCCTGTTGGAATTTTACCTTTTTTTTCTTACTGTAGGAGTCTTTATTAGCTATTGGCACTGTAACCAGTAGGGTTAATGTTATTGTGAACCTTGTACCACATTCATCTGTTGTTAAAGTTTTGTGTGTAGTCAGAGCACCATTTTTTTCTTTAAGCTAAGAATACAAAAACCTTCCTCTTATGCACAAAGAACTGCCAAAACCAGAACACCTACTATGCGCCACCACTTACACACCCTAGGAACAGTAATAACAGAATTAGATGACCAGCCTCTGGCACTCTCAAAATTGTACAATAGAAAATATATAAATATAATAATACAAATTCTATGTTCTAATAATATATAAAGTCCTTTTTGAGTTCATAATAATATATGTTTAATGTCCATCTGATGCTTCATACTTCCCTCAAAGGAAAAAGAAAATAATTTGTAATAGCGATAAATAAAAATGATTGAGTAGTGTTACCTTACTCACATCAAAGATTCTTGGGTCTGGTAAACACCAGCGACAAGGTAAGCATATATCACCGATATTCACTTTGTAACAATAGAGTTAATAATGTGATTTCTACAATGAAAAGTAGTACAATGAAAAGGAATTTGTACCATGCAGTACTTGTCAATGCATATTTTTAGAGAATGGGAGGAGCAGTGAGCTTATAAGATACAGTTGGTGATAGTAGTACCTTTTATTTTGTGAGCAACCACATGCCAAGGATGGTCAGTGTAATATGGACACAGAATAGTTTGGTCAGCAGAAAGTGAAATATATAAAGAGTGTTTCCCTATGGTTAAGAAAGGGAATTGGTCTGGTAGGGATTCGTCTAGGGCAGTAGAATGACATGCATCTCATACGCACATGCAGGGTGGTTTCCGAGTACCCAGAAACCCCCCTGTCCATCAATCCATCACCGCGCATCAAGGACTGGAGCTCAGACAGGCAGGGGCTGATTGTGCTGCCAGGACAGTGGGAGAGTTCCCGCTGGGCCGGTCACATTATCCCCCCATCATAGCCGGCACACCTGTCCCTGACTGATTTGTAAAATCAGCCGGGCAGGCTGCATAGCTTCCAGGATTTGTGCTCCCCAGTGGAACGCAATCAGAAAGCTGCAAGCAGTCATCAGCTAGCTCCGGGAGCAGAGCAGTCTGCTTGACTCACCATATGCAAGGTGACTCATGGGAGTTGAAGTGCATTTTTACTCCATAGAGTGTTAGTGTAGCTGGGGAAACTCTCTTTCCCAGCATGCTCCGGGACCTGGCAGCATGTAAGAGCTGGCACATGCTGTTTAACAGTGTCATGGAGCTGCTGATCTTCCTACACACACAGGAAACGATCTGATATGCACAGCCCTTTTTTTCTGTAAGTCTTCTGGTCAGGAGCACTTTAGTAAATGTGATTACAACACATTCAACTCAGCTCTGTCCTGCTCTGCTACATCTATCACCTCTACTACACATTATCTAGTATCCTCTGCTACATCTATCAACCTCTGTTAAACATTATCCTCTACCATATCTATCACCCTCTGTTATACACTGCTACATCTATCAACCTCTGTTACACCCTATCCTACTCTGCTATATCATCCTCTGTTACACACTATCCTTCTCTGCTACATCACCCTCTGTTACACATTATCTTACTCTTCTATATCTTTCACATTCTGCTAAATATATAGGACTAAACTACCAAGTGGCCGTAGGGACATACACTCCCACCCTATCCTTTGGCTACCTAGACAGAGTATCCACCAACCCAGGAACATACACTATCCACCAAATCACACATTCCCCAGCCCCAGGGACACACAGTACCCCCTCCCAAGTTTTATTTTTTTTTCTTGTGGGGACCAATTAATTTTATTATTTTCTTGTGTTTTCCAGTTTTATTTTTTTCCTATTGTGGCCAATATGTTTTCTCTTTAGTATGTGGGGATTAATGTGTGTTTTTTTTGCTTGAGGGGGCCATTGTGTTTATTTTTTTCCTGAGGTTAATGTGTGCCAGTGGCGGGATAGAAGTCAGCAAAAAATGACCATATATTATTGTGGTTAAAAGTTTTTACATTGGTTATGTATTAGGAAACCCCCCTTTCAAAATCCAGCATTTGCCACTGCATCTGTACTTAGATATCTGCAGGTGTGACCATTGATTATCAATATAAAGCATGTTCCGATGAATGAAGATATGAAGGACATATTTACAATCTTGTACTTTTAAGTTGTGTATTGATTCTTGTGTTGCTTATCATTCTACTGCATTGATAATTAACTGCTGTATGGGCATATAAGCTTATAAATCTGGTTATCTGTGTCTGTACTCAATTACATGATATTGTTTATCACTAACCCTGTGTAATAAATGTCCACTGGGAACACCCCTCCACTGGGCCAGGATAGAAGTGATGGCAAAAAACTTATCAAGGATTCTTGGATCCAGTAAACACCAGCAGCATGGGAAAATATGTATTACCAATATTCACCTTCACTCAGCCAGGATAAAAAGGATAAAAAGTAACAGCAGGAAACTTCCATAGGTATAGAAGTTTTATTATATATAATAACAAAAAAGTGAGTGCTGCAACACACCAAAGCACTTATGGGAGCATATACAGTAGGTCTGTTTTAAATTAATATCAATGGTTTCACACTGGAAGTAGACCATTTCTATCCAGCTGTTCTTCACTCCTCCACCAATGTATTTCAAGTCAAAGCTTCTTTCTCAAGATGTAATATCTCATTCACAAACCTGCTGTATATATATAATATCATATACTATATATGGTCATTATGTGTTCCATCATGTGATTTTACAATAATTACCCACATAAAACACATAAAAGATCTTAAAATATACATAAATATCAAACTCTGCTTGAAAGTGACTGAGGTTGTCTGTTTTAGCCTCAAAGATTTCTGTGCAGGGTTGAAAAGAGAAGATTTCACAGGTAAATTCTGCATTGAAGAGATTTGTAATAATCAACTAAGGAGTAGGATTTGGCTCTATTTTGGGGTCATGTGAGAGCTTGTGAAGTTCATAGAATTAGACAGAGATGAAGCAATAATGCGGGCTGTAGTGATTAGAGAGTTGGAGGCTCAGATACTTAGTCAAAAAGCTGTAGGCAGAGTCATAATGATCTGTAGATAAAGGTAAAAAGAAGAGGTGAGCTGCTAAATTGTAATATGGAAGCAGGTAAAAGCTTGCACTGTAAATGGGGAGGTTTAGCTGATAACAACGATATGTTAGTTAATGAAGATGTCTTTGTGACCCAAGTAAGACATTGCAGCACTCAGGTGTGAGGTCAACCTCCAGCCATAAAAGCACAGGAAGTTATAATAATGGCAGCTAATGGCCCAATGTAGACATATAATTACTGTCCATGATGCTAAAAGGATTATACACTGCACTTAAAACTAAAAAAAAACCTTTTCCACACTAAGAAAAAAGACTTTCATACTACACTGACATATTCTAGGAGATTTGTCTGGCTCAGGAAGACAACTATTAGGGATGTGAGAAGAAAACTGCAATGTGTTATGACAGTTGCACTTGCCTGTAGTATGGGTCCATGTGAGCCAGGAAATCAGGACCTTGATTCGGAGAATCAGAGTTGAGTCAGGTTGGTGGGTTAAGCCAATAAGAAAGGAGTTGTTTCTCTGCTCCTGCAGGTGTCGTAGGCAATAGATAAGACTCTAGAAGCAGAAGGTTGTATGAGGTGCAAACAATCCAGTTGTGTGGATTTATGGCAATCCCATAAATGGAGTCAGGGAGGAGTGGGAAGTGCCCTGATCTTGTCATATGCTGTAGCAGTTGAGGGTATACTGACAATCCACAGACAGGTGGAAAGAAAGTTGCTGAGGTGAGTGTGGTCTCAGAAACCTGATCTGCACTGACCAGACTTCTGTGTGTACTATGCCACTGGGCAGGCACTCTGGAATTGGAGAGCCAGAGGCTAAATCTAGTGGTGCACAAGATGTTGTAGCCTGGAGTTCATGTTGACAAGTCGATCAAAATGAAATCTTTGTCCACAGCATCAGATCAACTGAATGAACATTGGACATCTGAGTAAGCTACATGACATCTAAATAATGCTTCCTGGGCCAATGAAACTGCATCAATGGACACAACCACTGGCTTCAGTACACCCAGAAAATGGGATGACATGTTCCCAGGTTTTTGTATTGCTGCTCGTAGCTGCCCCAAACACTGGCAGCATGTCAATCATGCTGCAGTTTTTGCAAATGACATCAATAAAACATATCTGCACATGTGCAGTGCAGCTCCTGCACATGAGTAGATTTGCAAATCTTGATAAGTTATGTAAATATTGAATTGATATACATCTCTGAATTAGGTCCTTAATTGCCTCTTTAGGATACCAGAAGAATGCAAGGCATAAGGGAAGCAAACCCTCTGCACTTGTCCTTAACACAATGATCTAAATCTATTAACATTGGGACGTGCAATAAAGATAGAGACTTTAGTAAGAGGGTGAGCAACTGAACATGCATGGTGATAGGTCTAATTTGGTCATATTAGAAAACGTATAATTTTATAGAGATTGCAGTGTATATGTAATAAGCTGTGAGTTGCAGGGCACCATGAGATTTTTTTGTGATTTAGCTGCTATATTCAAACTAACTTGATAACTTGATATTGCCTTTTAATAAATGAAATTTGAATTTAGCAGCTAAATCACAGAAATCCAATGGCTGCCTGCAACTCTCAGGCTATTACATATGCCGCAGCAAAAGCAATTTCAGGCTCTTGTGGTGCGGAATTCTGAATGCAAATTCTACAGTAAAATAAATACAGTGTAACTACTGTATCACAGGCACTCACCTATAATTTTTATGTGTGCCAGTCGACTCCTTTTATTGTGAAATGCAACATCATATTTTTGGTACATGCATAGCCTATTCTTTATGAACAAAGTAGAATAGTATATATAATATCACATATAAATATTGTACATTGATTATTTAATTTGGTTGATATTGAACAGTAATCATATAATACTGATTTCAACACAAGCTAGTTTTTTAGTATTTGGTGAAAATATACTTTAATATTTAATTTAGTATAACAATATTGTTGTATGTTTTTGTGTAAATATTTAAAAAAATTATATTTTATGTACCATTTGCACTTAATTATGTTTTATTCTTGCCAATATTTTACAGTTACATTATTAAATGCTAAATGCAGAACACTAACACTGAAGCCACTGCTTTATATTGCATTAATAACTAATGTAGTGATTTTACAGTATATTATAGTATATTAAAAAAATATCAGCCACTGATAACATAGAATGCATTGATATGAAGTGCATGCTACTTAATGCGTCATGTATAAAACTGCACAAAAACTGTTTCAATAGTTTACTTATCCTTTGATATATTTAAATAGACTGTTAAACGCACAGTGAATATTATTTCATTAAGTGCTCTAGGAATAATGAATAGTCCTGATTTATATTTCATACATAAGTATTATTTTGACAGCTGCAACTATGTAGAATCACTCTAGCCTGCAGCTTCACACAAAAATGTATACAAATGAGGCATTTTAAAGTGTTTAAAGGCAGATTGTCTCTTATCTGCATAATTACAGCTAACCAAGAATTTGGTTGCCTTTTTCATCATATATAACTATAGTCAGGTGTTTGAAGGCTATATACCAAACAGTACTGTATATGGACAAGTTTTCTACCAGTCATATACAAATGCTCACTATAAAATATATATTTGTCAAGCTTTAGATGCTGCTGTCAACAGGAATTTATTGTGGTTATTTCAAAAGTCAAATCTCCAGTTCATTCTTTAGGAGACTACAGTAGTTATGAGCTTTTGTTGTAACATAATCACAGATGAACAATCAAAGTAAGTAATAATATTGAATATATAACCTGTCTTCAACAATGTGGGTTGCAGCAGAAATTCTAATAAGCAGATGTTTAGACAAAATTAGGTTTTCAAATGAGCACAGCTGCTTTGAAAATGTTCAGTATCTAGTTGAAGCAAGACAAAAAATATCCATATATGGGAAATAATTACAGATAGTTATCCACATTTGATTATTCCCAGCATATCATTCCTGAACAAAGAAATGAACAAGCTACAATTTTAAAACAATCTGTTTTTCACAGTCACACACCTGCTTATATCCTAATTTTATTGCTCAAAAAAGAAATGTTAGCCAATCTTGCATTCATTCAGTAAAGCAACTGATATGCAGTATATAGCTTTTCACCTCAAACATATAACTGGAGTAGTTGATATTTGCTTGACATACCTAAAAAAAAAAATCACAATTATTACATCAATTTAAAAAGTTATATTTCCTACAAAGATGTTACAGAAAGAGTCACAGTTGCATGTGTGGGGTGGAATGACATTTCAAAATGAAAGGATTGGTCAAATAACAAACAACCCAGTTTGTCTAATAATGACTTTTATCCTCTAAAATATATCTTGCACTCACTATTAAACTTACAGTTCAGCTACCAATAACATTTAATTTTAGAGCAAACACTCTTGGGGAGTATTCAGTTATACCTGGACATAGACAATACAACACCCTATTGCAACTAGAAAAGTAGCCATGGTAAAACACATGGATCACCTTAAACCCCAAATACAATGTGAATAATAGAAGCATAAAATCTGTAAAACCCAGTGGTGCTGAACCATAAATAGAAAGAATAAAAACAAATTACTTCTCTCGTGGTTTTCAATTTCTGTAATGTTTCATATATATGGAGCGAAAAGAAACAGAATATAGCATAATAATGTATATTAATAAAATGTTTTCAATTTATTAGGCTCAAACTAGCCAACAAATAATAAGGCTTCAAAAAGCCAATAAAATACATATACTATTAGCATATAAATGCATGATAAAGCAATGCAGCAATAGAAAGCCCAGAGGCCTGCATACCAGATTATGGATGTAAATTCAACAGTGGAGTGCACCGTGGACATTCCGGATTTGTCCACAGTGTCTGACAAGCAGCATTGGTACCAGGTAAGGGTGTCCTGCTGTTGTAGTAGCCCACAAGTACATGGACTGCAACTTTTGTTCCAGAAGTTCTTGGTTCATTTGAGCCCCCACAAAAGAAAAAATCTTGGTGGTTTGGTTAAACCAAATTACTAATAGTCTTAAGGCTAAAAGTGTTAATCATTCTTGCAGTTGGAAGATCATCCTCATCATCAACTTTATGATTGTTGTTAAAACCATAATCACAATAAACCAGACACTGATATAATTGGTGGAAAATATCTTCTTCAAATAATTTGTAGTTAATTTTGATGAACATCAGTTTTCCACATTTTTTAATGTATTATTCTATGCCATTTGCTTACAAGGTTCTCAGCTGTGCTACATATTCTTTCAAAATACACCATAGATAATTTGTAGAAGGGGCACAAAATTGCAGTTTTTTCTTCCCAGTATTCAAATGGACAGTGGACCTGATTCTGCATGGATCACAACTGCAATCACAGCTGCATAAATGCATGCAATGAATCTGTGAAAATATGCTAATGTCTGCCACTGCTCAGCCACCATAGAGATGCCCACTACTGCCTTCTCAAATCCATAATACCTCACAGTCCAGTGTATACATTGGTAACATTGGAAAACATCGGCCCCTTTCACACAATTACAGCAGCAATGACCTGTCTCAGAATTTTCAAGTCTCGTTGTGTAGGAAATTGCAGTGGCTAATTTATGCACATCCATGCAATGACATTCAAATGGACAGGCACACCTGCATTTCTTCAGCCACTTCCCCATCACCACCCCCAAATGCTCATGGAATTTCACTCACTGTGTGATGGATTCCTCGGTGCCACATGTGCAGTGCAGAACACATCAATTTGCTCATGTGTGTATAATAATTTGTACATTATCATTCATCTACCATCTTTTTGATGCTAACTGTATTACATTAGGTCACAGTAAATGTGTCATTAAATGTGGACAATTATTTTAAGCCACATATAATGTGTCACTCTGGTGCACAGAGTTGACTCATCATCACCACCAGTGGGCTTCTTGGAAAAAGTTAAACTTAAGATCTGTGTCAGTTACATAAGATAGATGTTACATATTACTTGATCCTTCAGTAGGATCAAACATGGTTGACAAAATGTACTGATCCAATTGCAAGATGCTACAAACCCTTGAGTCCTGGCAAAGCGAATAAGGAACTTTATCTTCAAGTCCAATATGTTTAGAGGAATCATTTTGTTTTATCTCCTCCTTTATCTTCTCTCACTGCTTTTTCAGTAGTTTAATTAAGGGTATGTCCTGATTTATCAGGCTGGCAGTGTCTGAACTCACTTAATTGATTAGAATGTCAAATGGTTTCTGTAGCTTGCATAAAACTGAGAGTATTCTCCAGAGCATTTGTGTATCTTGTGTTGTTCATCCAATCACTTAAACATATAAAAGGTGGAATTCCATCTGGTTACTACCTCTTGCTTCAGTTGGTGATGTGGAAAACTGAACTTTTCATGCAGCTTCTACAATCTTCTACATGCATTTGCTAAATGATGAACATGCCTAGAATATTTCTGGACCACAGCCAGCATTTCCTACATAGATCAGTAACTTTTATAGAAAGTTTGAACCACCTGGTTTAATGTGTGTGCAAAACATGGTATGTGTTGAAATTCTCCCAGTCATAATGCTTCTAAAATGGTAACTCCATTGATGGAAATGACAATCCTGATGTAAGTCTAAGTGGGGTAAGCCATTTTGCAATCACATCCCTGAGTTTTTCCAATAAATTGACACCAGTATACCTCTCAGTGAAGGCATGATACAGAGAGTTCCCTGTCTGTGAATGAACTGGCATTCTGAGTTAAATACTACTGCTCAAGGTGATACATATACCTGGGCTGTCACAGTCATGTTATCTTTACTTTGACCACTACCACTTGTCCACATATCTGTAGTTAATTGGATAGTTGGTACAAATGCATTTTCTAGACAAATAATAGCTTTTTGTTTAATGTCCAAGTACAAGGGAGGAATTGCTATTATGGTAAAATAGAATCAAGATGGAAATTGGCAGAATGGACATGATCTCAACTAATCATCTAAAACCAGAGGCATTGATGATTATTATTGGATGCACATCTTATGCTAACATAGCCTAACATGGCTTCAGTCATCCAATGTTAACATCCTGCTATAATACTTGGCTCCTCTTTGAAATTATTGTTTCACAGACAATTGTTGTGAGAAATGACTAGTTTTCTTCTTGTTCCCTTTATGTGATTAAGATTTACCTCCAGCAGCAGAAGCCCTAGCATGCAAGGATTATTCTTAGGAATCCTTAATGAAGGAGGATACAGTTTTTTTTTTGCAAATTGGTTCCCTCCAATCATTAATGATGAGGTTGATGATGAAGGTGTTTGGGATCTTGTTCTTGTCCAACACATTCATAATCAACATTCTCATTAGTGTCAGATAGACACTCATCATGTTGCACTTCCACTGTAGCATCCCCAATTTATATGTCTAAGCTATCGTCATTACTTTTACTACTACTCATCATCATATTTGCAGATGGTTCTGAAATGGTGGAATGAGGCTTCTCTATGATAACAATACCAGAACCAGAAGTGCCAGACACACATAGCACTCATGGTCACCTTTAGAATCTCCTCAGGGATCTGTGATGTTTGTGAACACACAGTTTGTTCTTTAGCCTTAGGGGTATATTTACTAAAGTGAGAGTTTTTAGAAGTGGATATATTGCCCATAGCAACCAATCATATTCTAGCTAGGTGCTAGTTAAATAATAAGTAGAATATGATTGCTTGCTATGGGCAACATCTCCACTTCTAAAAACTCTCAGTTTAGTAAATATTTCCCTAGTGTTCTTTTTATACACTGATTTGCCTGAATAAAATGTGGCATATCTAAATTCAGAGTAAGAAGGTGTTGCATGCAAGGATATAGAAGATTTCTGACGGTGTTTGGCCCTGGCTTTTGCAACAGGCAATCTAGTTTATAAAAGAGCAGTAGCAGGACCACGACTGGGATATATTGTAAAGGTCATGGTCTGAGCCTTTTCTTCCCACTGCTTGTGGTGTATGGCATTTTGGCAAGTTTAAATTTTTTGGCACTAACTGTTTCCTTCATAATTAGAGGGATGTTTTCTTAAAAATAGTCAAACATTTTTTTCCTTACCCCTTGACCTTCATTAAAAGAAAGTATTGAAGAAGAACTAAGACTGTCAGCACTAGTACTGGGTTTTTCCTGTTCTTCTATTCCATGATTGACTTTTACACTAGGACAGGTGTAAAAAAAATGATGCACTGTTACCTTTACAATGCAGGTTTTTTAAATGTTTTGTTTGACAAAATAATAAAAAAAATGTTGCACTTATAATTTTTTGGTTGCAGCTGATAGGGACACCACACCCAGTAAGTACAGCAATATATGCTGCTCAAAAACACACAATATTACCTTGAAATATGTTTTCAATTGAATTCTAAAAGAATTAAGTTAAAAAACTGGAAATATGTCTTCTCTGAGCTCAGAACAGCTAAGCTTCAAATAACATTTTATCTGCTCTCATAAATACAGTAAGTAACAATAGATACTGCAGTGTAGATAGATATCCTTGTGGAGAAACAATTTTAAGTGCATCTTACTTTATGATCACGTCTAACAAAAATTCACAGGAGCCGGTTTGCCCTCAATTGAATGTGCTACTAGTGTCTGGCAAACAAACACACAGTGACTTTTGCAGTAACCTGCTTGCATGCAGATTGCAGTGGCTGCTTGCTAGTGTCTGACAAGCATACACAGTGAAATTTAAAAAAAACTTCAGAACACCATGAAATGATTTCCATTTGATGGGGCAAACATTGGACCACCAGCATCAATTGGTAAAAACACTAAAGTCAGAAAACATTATTGGTTAGTAACCATTGGATTCCAATGTCTATCCCTATTCTTAACATACAGACAGACTCCACCCACCACTCATCCACCGTAAAGTGCTCCCTCTCCAGCATGATGTACCCAATCAGCCACATGAGGCATCTCCCATGAAAGTCAGTGCTGTTCTTAGACAGGGGCACCACAGTGGGGAAACTCGACAAGAAGCCCAGGAAATACAGGGTACATGGTGCAAAGAGGATATTGCTCATCACCATGTTAGGCAGCTGGGGAGGGTTGAACATAGAGATATGTGGAATTTGTATAGCTGCCCAGGCCCTGGGGATATGCTGCTGATAATGCTTATGGTAGCTGAAATACAAATCTCTCATCCATGATCCTCCTGCCCTTCCCAGCACATGCCAGTGGCCAGGCTCTAACCAGCTTCAGGGCAGCAGCAGTGGTGTTTGGGGTGACCCTGGGCAGCATATAAGCTCCAGACCCAAGTTCCATACAGCATCATGGAGACACTGGCACAATCTTGTGGGAGGACCAGGGGTCCAGCCTCTCCAGATCACAGCCACATATGGCACCCAGAGCCCAGTGGTCCCTCTGCCACTTATTGCCACTGCCAACGTGAGACCCCCATAGTGGCTGCCAGTGATGGTGCTGCCACAGTCATGGTCCTCTGAATCCTCCTGTGCCCGCAATCTACTGCCGACACTCTTGACAGCTGCAACGCATGCACACTACAATGGTTGTTCTCTCCCCTGGACACACTGCCACTACTGTCCACCATATTTGAAGTGAGGTGGGGGTTGATATCCTGGCCACATTACAGATTCTCTCCAGTGGCTCTGGTCCTGGATTGCTAACTCATATTTTTCATTGATTCTAGGCTGATCAGATTAAAAATTTACCCTCTACTAGCAACTTGTCTTCTATTCAAGTTGCACTGCACTTTGTTGACTCAGCCTATACTGTATGTCTGCCTCTACTAAACACCAGTGAGTGACCTCCTCAACCTCCATGTTAGTGTTTTCTGACCCTCCTCCAGCTGCCTCCAACCACTGCAGGACTTTTCTCTATGCTAAACTCTAAAAGCACTAAATTCTTCTCTAGGCCTTCTAATTGAACTCAATGCATCACTCCAGACCATCACTGTCCTGAAACTTGTGTAACTGCTCAACCTATTTAGGACATTCCTTGTTCCTCCACTCGTGTCACTCACCACTACCATGAACATCTAACGCAAACACCAGAAAGCAGGTGGGTGGCAACATTGCCCAACATTTCTCCAAAGGTGACAAAATGCCCAAGACCACCATACCTCACCCCAACTTCTTTTCCCTGATGAATGGAGACAACCCATCTTCTAAAGCCCTGTCCACAAAGGAGAACATTATTGCCTTACAGTCCTTTATCATGGACCTCAAAGAATCTTTGTAAACTAAACTGGACAAAGCTTTCTCATCCATCAGAAGTGATCTCTCTTTGCTATCCACCAGAATCTCTTAATTGGAGTACTGTCAGGACACCCTCCAGAAGGTCCAAAATGAGACTCACAAAGCACTGGATCATATTGTTCAAAACCTATCTGATCTTCATACCAAAAATGAGGATTTAGAGAACTGTGGGAGGAGAAATAATCTCTGCAACCGCAATTTCCTAAAATAAATATCCCCAGACAACTTAGACACTTTATGTAACTTGTAGATATATACTATCTTTTTCAGGTTCAATAATAAGCAATAATTAAAAACAAATGTTATCAGAAATTGCAGCTCCCAATCAGTATCCTGAAAACACTGGATAATAAAATTCATAAAACCAGACAAGGGAGATGTTAGAAGTCGAGTTCACAACTTGTTTTCCTCCTGCAATATAACTTCATCTGCCAGTGTTTCTCCTGGAGTCTTTCTCTCAAATGCTAGTTGATCGGGATTAGTATTATTATCATTTATTTATATGGTGCCACAAATGTTCTGCAGCGCCTTACAAAGCACATAAACAAGTTGTAAGCAAGTGACTTACAGAACAATACAATACAGGACCAGGACCTGGATAATATATATTGCAACATTAGTGACCATAACACCCAGATAAGCAACAGAGCATAAGCAACCAAGTGTTAGGTGCCCTAGTGGTGAGTAAGAAGTAGATGAAACTAAAGTAGGGAGAAGTACAAGAGGTTAGAGGGCCCTGCTCATAAGAGCTTACATTCTAAAAGGGGAGGGGAAGACAACCAGGGGTGATACAGATGGGGAGGAAGGTGTATGTATCAGGGAGTTAGAATGACAGCTGGAAGGCTTTGATGAATTAATGGGTCTTGAGAGCCCGTTTGAAGGATTGCAAAGAGGTGGAGAGTCTGATGGGGAGTGGGTGAGAGTTCCAGAGGTAGGGAGCAGTGTGGGCAAAATCTTGGAGGTGGGAGTGGGAGGAAGTAATCAGCTGGCATGAAAGGCCATTAGTTGAATGAAGAGAGTGGAGAGGAGAGTGAAGTGAGATGAGATCAGAGATGTATATGGGGGAAGATTGGGTGAGGGCTTTGTAAGTGAGCGTGAGAACCTTAAATTGGGTTCTAAAAGGGAATGGGAGCAAGAGGAGGGCTTGTAGGAGAGGGGAGGCAGATGTAGACCGTGCAGCAGCATTAAGGATAGACTGGAGAGGAGAGAGATGGGATTTGGGGAGGCCAGATAGGAGGAGGTTACAGTAGTCCAATCTGGTGATGACCAGTGAGTGTATGAGGGTTTTTGTAGCATCCTGGGTGAGATAGAGTCTGATCTTAGAAATATTTTTGAGATGGAAATGACAGGACTGTGAAAGGTTCTGGATATGTAGTTTGAAGGAGAGGGATGAGTCCAGGATAACTCCAAGACAGCGCACTTTGGGGCTAGATGAGATAGTTAAACCATCAATTGATAAATAAATAGTGGAAAGTGAGGTATTTGGGAGGGTGGGAAGATGGTCAGCTCTGTCTTAGACATATTAAGTTTAAGAAATCGCTGGGACATCCAGGAAAAGATGGCAGAGAGACAGTTGGAGATACGAGTCGAAAGAGAGGGGGAGATATCAGGGGAGGAAATGTAGATTTGAGTATCATCAGCATAGAGATGATAATGGAGGTCAAAAGAGCTGATGAGTTCACCTAGAGAGGAAGTATAGAGGGAGAATAGAAGAGGTCCAAGAACAGAACCTTGAGGAACACCTATTGTAAGAGGCTGTGGGGGGGAAGAGGAGTCATGAGAGGAAACTGAGAAAGATCAGTCAGAGAGGTAGGATGACAGCCAGGAGAGGGCAGTGTCACGTGGACCAGGGGAGTGAAGGATATGCAGCAGGAGAAGGTGGTACACAGTGTCAAAAGCAGCAGAGAGATCAAGGAGAATGAGAAGAGAGTAGTGGCCCTTGAATTTGGCAGCAAGGAGGTCGTTGCTGACTTTCGTGAGGGCAGTTTCAGTGGAGTGGAGAGAACGGAAGCCGGACTGAAAAGGATCAAGGAGGGAGTGGGAGGAAAGAAAAGTGGTAAGACATTTGAAGACAATCCGCTCAAGGAGTTTGGAGGCAAAAGGGAGGAGAGAGATGGGTCAGTAGTTACAAAGAAGGTTAGGATCAAGGGTAGGTTTTATAAGAATGGGGGAGACAAGGGCATGCTTGAATGCAGAATTAACAGTTCATGATGAGAGGGAGAGGTTAATGAGGTGGGCAAGATGGGAGCAGGCAGAAAGAGAGAGGAAGCAGAGGAGGCAGGAAGTGATAGGATCAAGGGGGAGGTGGAAGGAGGGAGTACCAGATCAGGGCCATGACTTCCTCTCCAGATACAGGGGAGAAGGATGTTAGAGTAGGTAAAGTTGATTGGGAGGGGTGATCTGGGAAAGGAGGAGGTGGAGAGCAGGGGGACTGGTTGGATATGATATCCTGACGTATGGAATCAATTTTAGATGTAAAGTAGGTAGCAAAGTCAAGGGCAGAGAGCAAGGAGGGGAGACAAGGAGGGAGTGGGTGAAGGAGGGAGTTGAAAGTGGTGAAGAGACGCTGGGGATTAGAGGACTGAGAGGAGGTGATGATCTTGAAATATGACTGTTTAGAGAAGGAGAGAGCAGCACTATAGGATGAGAGCATAAATTTGAAATGGAGAAAATCTGCCTTAGAGCGTGATCTTCTCCACTGTCGCTCGGCGGTTTGTGAACACTTTTGCAGGTATCTGGTGCATTTGGAACACCAGGGTTGAGGAGTAGATCTGCGAGTGAGAGTAGTGATCGCCGGAGCAGCAGTGTCCATAGCAGAAGTAAGGGAGGCATTGTATAGGGAAGTGGCTTGGTCAGGACAGGAGAGAGAGGATAGGGGAGATAAGAGAGTCAAGCAGGGAAGAAAAGGAAACTGTGTTGATTGCATCAATGTTACGCCTAGTGATGGTGGCTTTTTGAGGTAGAGAAGGGGAAGGAGAGAGGGACAGGTTAAAATAGAGAAGGTGATGGTCAGAAAGTGGGAATGGGGAATTGGAGTGATCAGAAATATAACATCGGTGAGTGAAGACGAGATCAAGCAAATGGCTGCTCAAATGGGAGGGTGAGGAGGTCCATTGGGAGAGACCAAGTGAAGATGTGAGGGTGAGGAGTTTGGAGGCAGAGGATTCTGTTGGTATATCAATTGGAATATTGAAGTCACCTAGGATAATGGAGGGAAGGTCTGAGGAGAGAAAGTGAGGGAGCCAGTAAGCAAAGTTGTCAAGGAACTTGGAGGGAGTGCCAGGGGGATGGTAAATGACAGCTACTCTGAGGTCTACTGGGTGGAAGAGGCGTAAAGCATGGACTTTGAATGTAGAGAATGTAACGGATGGTTCAGAGGGAATGGGTTGGTATGAGTAACCAGGGGATAGGAGGAACCCAATACCACCACCAGGGCGACCCCCAGGTCGTGGGGTGTGGGAAAAGGAGAGTCCCCCTGAGAAGAGAGCTGCAGGAGAAGTGGTGTCAGAGGGTAAAATCCAGGTTTCAGTAATGGCTAGGAGATTCAGGGAGTTGGAGATGAAAAGGTCATGGGTTGGGACCAGTTTATTACAGACTGACCTGGCATTCAAGAGGGCACAGGATAGAGGGACAGAGTTTGTTGTAGAGATCTGGTTAAGATTATCAGGGTTGCTGTAGCGTGAAGGTGAGATTAGTTTAGGGGACCGAGATGAATAGAGTGTAGCGATGGTGCGTTCTCCAGTGCTAGAAGGGGAGGCAGCAGAAGGTGGACAGGAAGGGAGCTTAATGATATGTGGATGGATGTTGGTTGAAGAGGGGGTGGGAGGAGGGATTAGCAGTGAGGTAGTAGGACCCCAGTGGAGTATAAGAGAATGAAAGTGGAGTAATGGGAGAAGATGGGGAGGAAGGTAAACAGAGGATAGGAGATAAGGAGAAGAGGAAGTGGAAAAGACAAGGGGGAAAGCATAAATGTGGAAGCAAGGGGCAGGACAAAAGATTAGGTAGACACTGAGTGAGGGTGGGAGTTGAAGAAAACATGGTAATAGTAAGGATGATGTGAATAGGGGAAGAAAAAGTTGAAAGTAGGAATGAAGAAAGAATGTAAGAGTGCAGATTTCCAGAAATGTAAGTAAGAGTACAGTGTGGGAAAAGTGTGTATGTAAAACAAAAGTTTATTATTGAGTGTAATAAAAGTGGAGATTTGGTGGGAGCAGAATTTAAATAAACAGTGGTTGGAGCTAGATGATATAAGACTTAGAAACAGAGCTAAGGTAAAAGTACATTATCAGAGGTAAACTGACATTAACACAGATAAGTATGCATTAGGATTATATGTAAAGCACAGAGCCAGCAGCAATAGTAGGAAGGGAGGCAATGGGTTTATGTAGCCACCAGACAGGGAGCTCAGTGATGAAAGTCCTGGTTATGTAGTCCACAGGAGCTAGTAGCATGGAGAATGTGAATTCAAAATTGTTCATTCCACTTTGTTCAATTAATGTTTGGCTTGCTGTTTGATTGTAGATCGGTGGGTTTCCCTCTGTTTCACTTCTGTTTAATGCTAGTACAGCTGAGGCAGGGACATACAATGACAATTGCAGCAAGAATATGCTGGGAGCAGTAGTCAAATACCTAGTACAGCTGAGGCAGGGACATAGATTTACAATTGCAGCAATAATATGCTGGGAGCACTAGTCAAATACCTAGTATAGCTGAGGCAGGGACATACAATTGCAGCAAGAATATGTGGGACCAGTAGTCAAATACCTAGTACAGCTGTGGCAGGGACATACAATTACAATTGCAGCAAGAATATGCCAGGAGCAGTAGTCAAATACCTAGTACAGTGGAGGCAGGAACATACAATTACAATTGCAGCAAGAATATGCTGGGAGCATTAGTCAAATACCTAGTACAGCTGAGGCAGGGACATACAATTACAATTGCAGCAAGAAGATGCCGCAGGATGTCTCGTGTGAACCAGAACACAGCATGATTGGATCTTTTCCTTATTTGTTCACACTAGCCTTTTTTCACCTCGCTGACTATAGCATTTCCTAAAGGATCTTTGGGCACTGCTGCATAGTCAGTGCTTCTTGTTGTTCCTGATTTCAAGCAGACTCTCACTTACCAGCTTCTTAACTGCCTCCTTGGTTTCCACCCCACAACTTAAGCTCTCACACCATACCACTGGCTCTCAGGCTGCACCACCGGCTCACAAGCCACACCATGGGCTTTGAAGCTGCATTACTGGCTCTCATAGCCACACCACCAGCTCTCAAGCCACACCATCAACTCTCAAGCTGCATCAAAATCTTTCATAGCTGCACCACCAGCTCTCAAGCCACACCACCGGCTCTCAAGCTGCATCTCTGGCTTTCGAGCCACACCATTGACTCTCAAGCCACACCACTGGCTCTTAAGCCATGCGACTGCATCTCAAACCACATCACCAGCTCTCATAGCCACACCACCAGCTGTAAAGCCACACCACTGGCTCTCAAGCCGCACCACCGGCTCTCAAAGCCATATCTGCAGCTCTCTAGCCACAGCACCAGCAAATTGCCAAAACTCTGGCAACAAGCCACATCACTGAATATTAATTGCACGACAGTTTTTCAGCTATGAACTGTCAACTGGTGATCATGCCACAACATCTGAACTAACATGCTTTTATATAATTTCCTGGGTACTAAGATGATTTAATTTGCCTTGTTTCTTTATATATACGGCAATAATTTCATATTCTAGTGCAATCTGTTCCAGTTCTCTGTGCCACATAACTTCATCATATTCTCTTAAGTTGTCTGTCCTAGACTTAAACCTTTTTCTAAGAGGGTTTAAACTAGTTGGGCCAGGAGACCATAACAGGTGCACTATAAGAATAATCACATGTTAATTTAATAAATCATTCAACCATAAAAACAATATTAGAACCACACAAAGTGGTAAAAAATACATACACAACAAATATTGAATATAATGAGAAGATAGATTATATTCTGGTTAATAGTCACTGTCCGCTCTGGCTTAGTACTCCGGTATAATAAAACAATTCACTTTTTGTATGGGATGTAAGGTAATATTCCAAAAAGTGTGGTTCACTTATATATAGGATAATAATGTATATTCTAATAGATAGTGGACCATTATATCAGTAGGCACAGAATGTAGGCATAATACTCGACCTCCCCAGCATATGTTCACCTCACCACTAGTATGGATGTTAGCTTCTGGTAGAGTTCCCGTAGTAGCTGCAGTATGAGGAAGTAACCTCAGTGGACTACGCTCCCCATGACAGGCATCCACCTGATGGATTAGTGGAAATCCTACAGACACTGCTATTAAAGACATACTATGAACATCTCTATAATGTAATTCTCTCTGAACCAACCCTTTTGACCCCTAATACCAACTCCTCGACTGCAGATTACTTGGCCTCCTTAAATCTTCCTCACATAGATTGCACAACTTCTCTCACCTTAGATGATCATATTTCTGCTCAAGAATTTATCTCAGCCATCAAAATATAATAGTCCTCAAAGGCATTGGGTCATGATGGATTCCCAATTTCTTATTATAAAACTTTCCAGTCTGCTCTGACACACCATTTTACTGTGGTTTTTAGTCACATCCTTAAAGGGGCTCCATTTCACTCAGATACAACTAAAGCCACTTTTATGGTCCTCCCGAAACCCAATAAGGTTTTTCTGTATCCAATTACCTCCCAATTTCACTGCTCGTTACTGACCTAAAACTTTTCACCAAAGTTAACGCAAATAGATTGAGCCCACTCCTCCCTAACCTGATTCATCCTGATCAGGTGGGTTTTGTCCCATCCAGGCAGGCACTCAATAATACCAGATGCACAATTGATGTAGTCCACTGTATTAATATCAATAAACTCCTTTCTCTGGTGCTTGCCCTGGATGCAGAAGAAGGCCTTCAACAGGGTTTCCTGGCCTTTAATGTTCCAAACACTGTGCAGGGTCCCGGGGAAAATTTCTTCAGGTCATTCAAGCCCTCTACTATAACCCATCTAACACAATCTCGGCAGGTGGTTTAGTTTCTGATCAATTCCCTATCACCAATGGGACTAGACAAGTGTGTCCCTTGTCACCCCTAATATTTGCTCTTGTCATAGAGGCACTCGCTAATCACATACTTTCTAACACTGACATAGCTGGCCTAATTATCACACAATCTCAATACACCCTATCTCTATTCACTGGCAACATACTCCTCACACTGACAAAACCACTCATGTCCCTTCCCAACCTATTCCATGAACTCTCTATTTACGACAATTTATTAGGACATAAAATCAATCACACTAAATCTGAAGCTCTCCCTATCCACCTTTCTGGGAGTATGTGGACACTGCTACAATCAAACTTTGACTTTTTGTGGAAGAAAGATTCACTAAAATATCTTGGGGTTTCCATCACAAAATCCAATGACTCCCTCTACAAAACCAACTATCCCTCCTCGATAGATCAATCTACAAGGACCTACAACAGTGGCTACCTTATTTCCTCTCATGGGTAGGTTGTATAAAGGCTGTGAAAATTAACATTCTCCCAAAATTGCTATACTCTTTTCAAACACTCCCAGTGTATGTTCCTTTACACTCTCTCAACACTCTTCATTCCACACTTTGCAAATTGATCTGGAATTGCAAAAAACCCTAAATTTGTTGAGGTATCCTTGCCAAATGCTGTGGAATGGAGGGTCAGGTCTACCTATTCTTCATCGATCTTATAATGCCTCCCGATTAAGCCAGATCACTGATTGGCATTCCCTCTGTCACGTTAAATGTTGGGTTGACTTGGAAAGTAACTTGATCAATGCACAATCGATCTCTTACTTACCATCTGTCATGACTGTGACTATCTCAGTACATAAAGATAAACTACATTTGCCTAAGTTCCATTTTAGTCGTTGGAGGAGCTATCCTGGTTGCTGGCATTCCCCACATACAGGGGATATAAAGTTAAATTGATCATCTGTCTCAAAGGTATTGTCAGTTTGTGGGATTTCTGATTGCTTATTATTTCAAACCTCATTCCATTTGGGTCACATGTCCTGAAATTTCTATGGTTCACAGACCCATAGTATAAAGCCTGTTACTAACTGTGTCTCAGTGTTTGTGCAACATTACTTTCAGGTCTTTCTTGGACTCCTGCCAGATCCTTGCTGTGCCTGTGCTTTGCTGTGGACTTTGCTATATCTCTGCTCGTGTTCCAGTTAAACATCTGATACTGGTTACCAGCCGCACTACAGAGCTCAGCCATTGCCTAAGTATTGTTATCCTGCTCCATCACTGTGGTTGCATCCCCTGCTGGATTATTTTCTCTGCCTGCTGACTTCTACTTCCATGGACATTGAACTCACCTCTATTACAGTTGTCAACTGCACCGTTACAGTTATCATCGCCGGACCCTTTGTGCATCGCGTTGCTCAACCCCGCTCCGGATCCCCATCATGCCGCTGTGCTCAACCCAGCTCCAGAACTTCACTACATCATGGGGCTCAAGCCCACTTTGGATCCTTGTCATGCTGCAGGGCTCAACCCTGTCCCGGAACTTCACTACATCGCAGGGCTCAAACCTGTCCCGGAACTTCACTACATCCCAGGGCTCAACCCTGTCACAGATCTTCACTGCATCACAGGGCTCAACCCTGCTTCACATCAAAGGGCACAACTCTGTCACGGATCTTTACTGCACCACAGGGCTCAAACCTGATTCACATCACAGGGCTCAACCCTGTCTAGGATATTCACCACATCTCAGGGCTCAACCCTGTTCTGGATCTTCACTACTTTGCAGGGCTCAATCCTGTTCTGGATTTTCATTACACTACAGGGCTCAACCCTAGTAACTTCCTTTATACCATCCTGAGGTCTTAGCCTCATATTGGACTTGGGGTTCCCCACCATATTAGTATCAGAGACTTTATTTACATATGGGGGTTTAATCCTATTGACTACTGTATATCTGAACTTCAGTGTTTTGAGACTTATGTGAAACGTTGCTATATATTTTGCCTGTGAATATATTCTATTTACTTTTATTCCATGTTACTGAGTTTCCATTAACAAGTCATTCCTAAAACCACCTCAGTTTATAGTGCCAAGTGTCGGCAGTCTTGACAGTTTGCTCAGACCTAAAAATGAATCTGGCTCTGGAACAGGCTACTGGGATACAGGTGCTTCAAGGTTTGATCCCCCATCTGGTAGGACAGGAAAATACTCAAGTTAAAGTTTTGCAATGTTTACAGGATCTTTCCACATGTCTTGATAAACTTAAGATTCCTATTGCAAGTACATCAGGGGCGTCTGCTTCCCATCTACATTTACTGACTCCTACCTATTATGATGGTAATCCAAAAACCTGTAGAGGATTTCTCAACCAATGTGAGATTCATTTTAAATTATTACCCTAAAGTTTTACCACCTGTCATGTTAAAGTGGCTTATATTGTATCATTATTGTCTGGTGCTGCTCTCGAGTGGGCCTCTCTTTATGGGAGAGAAATGATGCTTTAATGTCTAATTACCAAGCTTTTGTTTCCACTTTTAAAAGGATATTTGATGATCAGTGGCAGCGTCTGTGGACATTTTACGAGTAAAACAAGGAAAAGCTCCAGTTGGTCAGTATGTGCTTCACTTTCAAACTGTAGTGGCAGAACTTAAGTGGAACAATGAGGTATTAAGAGCAGCATATTGGAATGGTCTCTCTGAGGAACTTAAAGATGAGTTAGTGACTCGGGATCTTCCTGAGAACTTGGATGAGTTAATTTCACTGACTATTAAAATTGATATGCGTATGCGAGAATGAGGGATTCAGAGGAATCGCACTGAGTGTTCTAAAAGTTATCTTCCCCAGTCTCGCTCCCTTCATGGTACATCTAATGAGCCTATGCAAATTAATAAAGCTAAGTTGTCTGAAGTGGATAAGCAACTTTGGAGGCATTCTAATTTGTGCTTGTATTGTGCATCCTCAGAACATTTTTTGGCTAAGTGTCCAATGAGGTCGGGAAACAATCAGCCCTAGTTGATGGAGGGGAAGTCAAACTAGGAGTGCTTTCGAAAGTTCTCCCCAAAAAGGATTGTTTAATCTCTGTGGGTATTCCTGATTTTGGGTCTCTATGTCAAGAGCTTTCTGCATTGCTAGATTCTGGAGCAGTGGGCAATTTTATTTCGCTGTCATTGATTCAAATATTGCAAATTCCTGTTGTCAATCAATTTCCCTTTCTGAAGTAAATGGGACTAGAATTTCTAATTGATATGTTACGCATCAAAAAAAGTCTATGAAGTTGAGGGTAGGAGCTTTGCTTGAAGAAAGTTTAGAGTTTCTGGAATTACCTATTTATATGTATGATATAGTTCTTGGTTTACCATGGTTAACTCTTCATAACCCTCATATTGACTGGACTTGTTTTCAGATTCTTTCTTGGAGTCCTAAATGCAAATTAAATAGTTTGATTCATGTGGTAATAATGGTTGAAGTGAAAGTAGATGTTCCACCTTCTCTCCCACAGCCTCATCATGAATTTACTGATGTCTTTTCTGAGCAGCGGGCAGACAAACTTTCACTGCATCGTCCCTGGGATTGTCCTATTGAACTTATTTCTGGTAAAATTCCACCCAAAGGTCGAGTATACCCTCTTTCTGTTCCTGAGATGCAAGCCATGTCAGAATATGTGCAAGATAACCTACGAAAGGGTTTTATCAGGCCCTCTTCATCTCCTGCTGGAGCAGGCATCTTTTTTGTAAAGAAAAAAGATGGTGGTCTTCGTCCACGTATTGACTTTAGAGGTCTAAATGAGATCATGGTTACAAAAATATCCTTTGCCTCTCATTACAGAATTGTTTGACAGAGTTAAGGGGTCTCAACTGTTTACTAAACTTGATTTAAGGGGAACTTATGACTTGATCAGAGTTAAAGAAGGAGATGAGTGGAAAACTGCGTTTAATACGCGAGATGGCCATTATGAGAACCTCGTCATACCTATTGGTTTATGTAATGCTCCCGCGGTGTTCCAGGAGTTTTTGAATGAAATTTTCAGAGATATACTTTATCAGTTTGTTATTGTTTATCTTGTTGATATTTTTATTTTTTCAAGGAATCTTTCTGATCATCGTACCCATGTCAAAGAGGTATTAAGCAGCCTTTGAGCTAGTAAGCTTTACGGTAAGATCTCCAAGTGTGTTTTTTGAAGTTCTGGTTATACCTTTTTGGTTCATATTATCTCTGGTTCCGAATTTCAGACGGACCCCGAGAAGTTAAAAGCTATTCAAGATTGGGTTTTGCCCACTTCATTAAGGTCTATTCAGAGATTTTTAGGCTTTGCCAATTATTACAGAACGTTTATCAAAGTGTTTTCAATGATTGTGGCTCCAATCACTGCTATGACAAAAAAAGGGGCTAATCCCAAAGTATGATCCCCAGAGGCATTGGATGCCTTTCAGACTCTCAAAGATGCATTTTCCATGGCCCCTATTCTAATTCAACCTGATGTTGAGAAACCATTTATGCTGGAAGTGGATGCCTCCACTTATGGAGTTGGGGCTATTTGGTCCCAATGTCACGCTTGGGGAAGTGGAAACTCTGGGTCCGGGTTGTTGGAGGAAACGAAGGCGAGGGGCCTAGATATATGTTCTCCTCATCCACAGCTCTCGAGTGTTGACGAGACCTGGGCAATGGTGCAGAGTCTAACCCACAGGATGGTGTTCGCCAGTGACCCCTCCAATCGGGATTTGGGCTTAGCTACACCCTGTGAGCAGGTCACAGTCCTCTGACCAGGTACCCGAGCTCAGAGGGAATTGAAGACAAAAATAACCATGGCACTAATAAGAGATGCCTAAGATTTAAGGCACTGTGGAGTGATCCACAAACAACGTAAAGAAGTCTGGCAATACTGTAGCACAAAGTTCACTAGTGACACGTTTAGCACACAGGCAGATATGGTAATTCACTGTTGCATGAAGTTCACTAGAGGCTCGTTTAGCACACAGACAGATGGTAATTAACTGTTGCACCTGGTTCACTAGAGACTTGTTTAGCACACAGGCAGATGGTAATACACTGTTGCATGAAGTTCACTAGAGACACGTTTAGCACACAGGCAGATGGTAATTCACTGTTGCACAAGGTTCACTAGAGTCACATTTAGCACACAGGCAGATGGTAATACACTGTTGCAAGAAGTTCACTAGAGACACATTTAGCACACAGGCAGATGGTAACTCACTGTTGCACAGGGATCACAGTAACGTCTTGGCACACAGGCAGAGATGGAACACACTGTAGAGGAAATAGAATGCCAGGAACCTGGACCAGAACTCAACTAGTGACTAGGAGACAACCGTTGTTCAGGCAGTTTGCAGAAAGGTGGATGCAGGCTATATACCCCACAGAACCCTTTGATAGGTGCACAGCGATCAGCTGATGCTCACCTATCCCAGGCCAGAAGTAAAGTCACATGGGCCGACTGACATGGCGGCGCCCATGCTGGGAACCCCGATTCCAGACACCGGACCACCCGCAGTCCCCTACGCATGGGGAGAATGCTCAGCATCCTCTCAGCCGCCGTGCCAGCTGCCCTACCGCCCGGGAGATCAAAGGAAGCCGGCGAGGAGGTAAGGCTGTGCTGATCCCCGGCAGAGCCCTGACAGTACCCCCCCCTTTCAGGGTGGGCACCAAACACCCCATAGGCTTATTTGGAAATTTCCTATGGAAGTCTCGGACCAACCGTGGAGCATGCTCATCGGAAGCCTTGACCCAAGCCCTTTCTTCTGGACCATAGCCCCTCCAATCGATGAGGTATTGAAGAGTATTAAACTTAAGGCGTGAATCCAAGATCTTCTCCACTTCAAACTCAGTACCCTGTAAAGTCTGTACTTGAGGCAATTTGGGAGGAACAATTTGAAATCGATTGAGCACCAGAGGACGTAAAAGAGAAATATGGAATACATTGCAGATTTTCATTTGTGGAGGAAGTTCCAACTTATATACTACTGGATTGATTATCTTAATGATGCGATAGGGGCCAATAAAGCGTGGAGAAAGTTTCATCGTGGGTACCTTCAAACGATTGTTCTTGGAAGATAACCAAACACTATACCCAACTTTTAAAAAGGGAACAGCCAAACGTTTCCTATCGGCTAATCTCTTATAGTTCTTTGAGGATTGTACCAAGGAATGGTGAATTTTATTCCACAGGGTTGAAAATGACTCAATCTCCTTGACTGCTGCCAGAACTTCTACCGCTGGAAGATGTTCGAAGTCAGGGACTCGGGGATGTCTACCGAAGACAGTGAAGAAGGGTGTGGACTTGGATGACGAATGATACTTAAAATTGTGAGAAAATTCTGCCCTTGGTAGAATGTCCACCCAATCATCCTGAGAAGATGATACAAAAAGCCTGATGAAGGTCTCAAGTTCTTGATTAACCCTTTTGGTTTGACCATTCGTCTGAGAGTGGTATGCTGAAGAAAATTTTAATTTAATCCACATGAATTGCACATGGCTCTCCAAAATTTGGCCACGAATTGGACCCCACGATCAGAGATTATCTCCTTAGGGAGACCGTGTAATCTGAAGATATCCCGGATGAATATTTTAGCCAATTGAGGAGCCGATGGAAGACCGACCAGAGGAACAAAATGTGCCATTTTTGAGAAGCGATCCACGACCACCCATACAGTATTGTGTCCCCTGCATCGAGATAGCTCTGAAATGAAGTCCATAGAGATATGAGTCCATGGGGCAACTGGAACCGGTAATGGGCGTAATGGACCCATCACCCTCCTGCGAGGTGTCTTTTGCTGCGCACATTTAATGCAGGACAGGACAAATTCTCTGACATCTCCCTTCATGGTGGGCCACCAGTAGGAACGTAGTAGGAATTGATAAGTTTTAGTGATTCCTGTATGCCAGCAAATAACGAAGCGTGAGCCCATGTCAACAGTTTTTTACGTAAACTGGGAATAACAAAAAATTTTCCTGGAGGCGGAGAGGATATCTGTGTAGGAGCGAAAACAATTGGATCAAGAATTGGACGTATCTGCGGATGGTCATCTTCCTCTACCATAGTCATAAAAGAATGGGAGAGAGCATCCGCTTTTTTGTTTAAAATGCCTGGGCGAAATTGAAGCCTTAGATTGAACCTGGAAACAAAAAGAGACCATCGGGCCTGCCTGGCATTCAATCTATGAGCAGTTTGTAGATAAGTTAGGTTCTTATGGTCTGTAATGACCGTAACTGGAAATCTAGCTCCTTCCAGAAGATAACACCATTCCTCTAGTGCCAAGCATATAGCTAATAGATCCTGATCTCCAATAATATAATTTTTCTCTGCCGGTGAGAATTTCCGGGAGAAGAATCCGCAGGGGTGGATCTTCCCATCTTCAGCGATCTGAGACAATATGGCCCCAACTCCAACAGAGGATGCGTCCACTTCTACCGTAAATGGTTGATCCAGCTGAGGCTGGTGGAGAATTGGGGCTGTGGAAAATGCAATTTTTAATTTTTTAAAAGCTTGTATTGCTGGATCAGGCCAAGAGGATGGGCTGGCTCCCTTCCTTGTGAGAGAAGTGATAGGAGAGACCAATGTGGAAAAATGTGGAATGAACCTCCTATTATAATTTGCAAAACCCAAGAAATGTTGAATAGCTTTCAACGAAGTAGGCTGAGGCCAGTCAGTTTATCAGAGTCCATTTGAAGAATTTTTCCAGAGATTGTATGCCCCAGGAAGGGAACCGAGGTCTGATTAAAGAGGCATTTTGACAACTTTCCAAAAAGACGATGATTTCGGAGATGAGACAACACTTCTAGTACATGCCGATGATGGTCTTGTAAGTTTGCAGAAAAAATTAAAATATCATCGAGATAAACTACCACAAATTTATAGAGAATGTCCCAAAAAATCTCGTTGATGTAGCCTTGAAATACAGCTGGCGCGTTACAGAGTCCAAAAGGCATTACCAGGTACTCGAAGTGTCCATCCCTAGTATTAAAAGCGGTTTTCCACTCATCCCCTGCCTTTATCCGTATTAAATTGTAGGCCCCGCGAAAGTCTAGATTGGTGAAAAACTGAGCTCCTCGGACCTTGTCGAAAAGTTCGGAAATCAGGGGTAGTGGATACCGATTCTTTATCGTAATTTGCTTTAGACCCCGATAATCTATACAAGGGCGGAGCCCTCCGTCCTTTTTCCTTACATAGAAGAAACCTGCTCCAGCAGGAGAGGAAGACGGCCGGATAAATCCTTTAGCAAGGTTGTCCTTAATGTACTCTGCCATAGCGGTAGTCTCAGGAACAGATAATGGATAAACACGGCCATGAGGAGGAGTCTTCCCCGGAAACAGGTCAATAGCACAATCCCATGGTCGATGCGGAGGGAGTTTATCTGCCGCTTGTTCACAGAATACATCAGCAATATCCTGGTATGGCTCTGGTAAATTGGACTGAGAGTGCCCCACAGAGATAGAGGGTGTAGAGAACATCTCGGATGGACAGGTAACTGTGGTTAACTTACGCAAAGGAACCACCTTGGTCAAACACTTCTGTAAACAACTTGATCCCCAGGACAAAATTTGCATCTTATTCCAATTGAACACAGGGTTGTGATTTTTTAACCAGGGTAGCCCCAACACCAGCTCGTACAGAGACTTTAGTAACACAAATAATTCCAGCCATTCCTGATGAAGACTTCCAATCTTGATGGATACTGGATGGGAGAGAGAAGAAAGAGATTCTCCTAGCACTGTTTTAACATCTAAGCCACAGAGTACTAGTTTATTGGGTAATGGAACGACAGGAATACCTAGACTCCGAACGAGAGTATCTGAAATGAAATTGCCTGCCGCTCTGGAATCAATTAGAGCTTTAACCCTCTTTGTCCTGGACCCATGGGAAAGCGACACTGGTTGAAGACTGTCTGTTATTTGGGATGACTTGGACATAACCCCTAACTGAATGCTCCCTACTTCAGTCAGTGTCTCGCATTTCCCGCAAGCAGTGGACAATTCTTCAAAATGTGGTCGGGAGCAGCACAATAAATACATAATTTATTTTGGAAACGCCTGTTGCGTTCTACAGCTGTAAGCTTGGACTTATTGACGTGCATGGGTTCTTCTTCACTACTAGGAGAGAGAAGACTGGTTCACAGGAGGAGTACGGACCTGAAAGCGTTCCCCCCTGCCTCTACTAGCCCAGCGTTCCCGATGGCGAAGGTCGATCTTGATGCAGAGGGAGTTGACATCAGCAAAGGACTCCGGTAAATCTCTGGAGGCCAACTCGTCCTTCATCCTTTCTGATAGTCCATGGAGGAAGGATGCCTTCAGAGCCTCCTCATTCCACTTTAGCTCAGATGCCAGGGTTTGAAACTGAACTACATACTGACCAACAGATCGGGCCCCCTGGCGCACACGAAGCAAATCGGATGAGGCTGAAGCGGAGCAGCCTGGTTCGTCAAAAATCCTTTTAAATGCTGAAACAAATTCTTCATAATTTGACCCAATGGAGTCAGCTCATTCCCACAGGGGAGAGACCCAGTCCAGAGCAGCCCCGGTCAACAGGGAAATAACATACGCCACCTTTGCTCGAGGGGTGGGGAAATTCTGGGGGAGACATTCAAATTGGATCTCGCATTGGTTAATAAACCATCGGCACTGCCTGGGATTACCATCAAATCTCTCTGGGGCTGCCAACTGGAGACGAGATTTAGATCCCGATGCCCCTTGAGGCAAAACAGGTGGAGGGGGAGCAGCGGCTGCAGCTGGTGGAACCGGGAGAATAGATGCCAATGTAGTTTGGATCGAGACCAGCTGTCTAGAGAGCTCCTGCAGGTACTGGGCCACTTGCTGTTGGGCTTCCTCCTGGTTATCCATCTGAGAGGCCAGGTCCTGACGGGACCCTGTGCCTTGGGACCCAGCGGCTTCCATTGTACGGCCTGAACAAACTGTCATGCTTGGCGCTGGGGAAGTGGAAACTCTGGGTCCGGGTTGCAGGAGGAAACAAAGGCGAGGGGCCTGGATATATGTTCTCCTCATCCACAGCTCTCGAGTGTTGACGAGACCTGGGCAATGGTGTGGAGTCTAACCCACAGGATGGTGTTCACCAGTGACCCCTCCAATCGGGATTTGGGCTTAGCTGCACCCTGTGAGCAGGTCGCGGTCCTTTGACCAGGTACCCGAGCTCAGTGGGAATTGGAGATACAAGTAACCGTGGCCCTAATAAGAGATGCCTAAGATTTAAGGCACTGTGGAGTGATCCACAAACAACGTAAAGAAGTCTGGCAATACTGTAGCACAAAGTTCACTAGTGACACGTTTAGCACACAGGCAGATATGGTAATTCACTGTTGCATGAAGTTCACTAGAGGCTCGTTTAGCACACAGGCAGATGGTAATTAACTGTTGCACCTGGTTCACTATAGACTTGATTAGCACACAGGCAGATGGTAATTAACTGTTGCACCTGGTTCACTAGAGACTTGTTTAGCACACAGGCAGATGGTAATACACTGTTGCATGAAGTTCACTAGAGACATGTTTAGCACACAGGCAGATGGTAATTCACTGTTGCACAAGGTTCACTGGAGACATGTTTAGCACACAGGCAGATGGTAATACACTGTTGCAAGAAGTTCACTAGAGACACGTTTAGCACACAGGCAGATGGTAACTCACTGTTGCACAGGGATCACAGTAACGTCTTGGCACACAGGCAGAGATGGAACACACTGTAGAGGAAATAGAACACCAGGAACCTGGACCGGAACTCAACTAGGGACTAGGAGACAACCGTTGTTCAGGCAGTTTGCAGAAAGGTGGATGCAGGCAATATACCCCACAGAACCCTTTGATAGGTGAACAGTGATCAGCTGATGCTCACCTATCCCAGGCCGGAAGTACAGTCACATGGTTCGACTGACATGGCGGCGCCCATGCCTGGAACCCCAATTCCAGACACTGGACCGTCCGCAGTCCCCTACGCATGGGGAGAATGCTCAGCATCCTCTCAGCCGCCGCGCCAGCTGCCAAACCGCCCGGGAGATCAAAGGAAGCCGGCGAGGAGGTAAGGCTGTGCTGATCCCCGGCAGAGCCCTGACAGTACCCCCCTTTCAGGGTGGGCACCAAACACCCCATAGGCTTATTTAGAAATTTCCTATGGAAGTCTCGGACCAACCGTGGAGCATGCACATCGGAAGCCTTGACCCAAGCCCTTTCTTCGGGACCATAGCCCCTCCAATCGGTGAGGTATTGAAGAGTATTAAACTTAAGGCGTGAATCCAAGATCTTCTCCACTTCAATCTCAGTACCCTGTAAAGTCTGTACTTGAGGCAATTAGGAAGGAACAATTTGAAATCAATTGAGCACCAGAGGATGTAAAAGAGAAATATGGAATGTATTGCAGATTTTCATTTGTGGAGGAAGTTTCAACTTATATACTACTGGATTGATTATTGGCCCCTATCGCATCATTAAGATAAAGCATGGTGCAAGTTTCATCATGGGTACCTTCAAATGAATGTTCTTGGAAGATAACCAAACCCTATCCTCAACTTTTAAAAAGGGAACAGCCAAACGTTTCCTATCGGCAAATATCTTATAATTCTTTGAGCATTGTACCAAGGAATGGTGAATTTTATTCCACAGGGTTGAAAATGACTCAATCTCCTTGACTGCTGCCGGAACTTCTACCGCTGGAAGATGTTCAAAGTAAGGGACTCGAGGATGTCTACCGAAGACAGTGAAGAAGGGTGTGGACTTGGATGACGAATGATACTTAAAATTGTGAGAAAATTCTGCCCATGGTAGAAGGTCCACCCAATCATCCTGAGAAGATGATACAAAAAGATTGATGAAGGTCTCAAGTTCTTGATTAACCCTTTCGGTTTGACCATTCGTCTGAGGGTGGTATGCTGAAGAAAATTTTAATTTAATTCCACATGTATTGCACAGGGCTCTCCAAAATTTGGCCATGAATTGGACCCCATGATCAGAGATTATCTCCTTAGGGAGACCGTTTAATCTGAAGATATCCCAGATGAATATTTTAGCCAATTGAGGAGCTGATGGAAGACCGCCTAGAGGAACAAAATGTGCCATTTTTGAGAAGTGATCCACGACCACCCATACAGTATTGTGTCCCTTGCATCGAGGTAACTCGGTAATGAAGTCCATAGAGATATGAGTCCATGGGGCAATTGGAACCGGTAATGGGCATAATGGACCCATCACCCTCCTGCTAGGTGTCTTATGCTGCGCACATTTAATACAGGACAGGACAAATTCTCTGACATCTCCCTTCATGGTGGGCCACCAGTAGGAACATAGTAGGAATTGATAAGTTTTAGTGATTCCTGTATAACCAGCAAATAATGAAGCATGAGCCCATGTCAACAGTTTTTTACGTAAACTGGGAATAACAAAAAATTTTCCCGGAGGCGGAGAGGATATCTGTGTAGGAGCGAAAACAATTGGATCAAGAATTGGACGTATCTGCGGATGGTCCTCTTCCTCTACCATAGTCATAAAAGAACGGGAGAGAGCACCCGCTTTATTGTTTAAAATGCCTGGGCGAAATTGAAGCCTTAGATTGAACCTGGAAAAAAAAAAGAGACCATCGGGCCTGCCTGGCATTCAATCTATGAGCAGTTTGTAGATAACTTAGGTTCTTATGGTCTGTAATGACTGTAACTGGAAATCTAGCTCCTTCCAGAAGATAACACCATTCCTCTAGTGCCAAGCATATAGCTAATAGATCCTGAACTCAAATAATATAATTTTTCTCTGCCGGTGAGAATTTCCGGGAGAAGAATCCGCAGGGGTGTATCTTCCCATCTTCAGCGATCTGAGACAATACTGCCCCAATTCCAACAGAGGATGCATTCACTTCTACCATAAATTGTTGATCCAGCTTAGGCTGGCGGAGAATTGGGGCTGTGGAAAATGCAATTTTAAATTTTTTAAAAGCTTGTATTGCTGGATCAGGCCAAGAGGATGGGCTGGCTCCCTTCCTTGTGAGAGAAGTGATAGGAGAGACCAATGTGGAAAAATGTGGAATGAACCTCGTATAATAATTTGCAAAACCCAAGAAACGTTGAGTAGCTTTCAACGAAGTAGGCTGAGGCCAGTCGGCAATAGCTTTCAGTTTATCAGGGTCCATTTGAAGAATTTTTCCAGAGATTGTATGCCCCAGGAAGGGTACCGAGGTCTGATTAATGAGGCATTTTGACAACTTTCCAAAGAGACGATGATTTCGGAGACGAAACAACACTTCTAGGACATGCCGATGATGGTCTTGTAAGATTGCAGAAAAAATTAAAATATCATCAAGATAAACTACCACAAATTTATAGAGAATGTCCCAAAAAATCTCGTTGACGTACCCTTGAAATACAGCTGGCGCATTACAGAGTCCAAAAGGCATTACCAGGTACTCGAAGTGTCCATCCCTAGTATTAAAAGCGGTTTTCTACTCATCCCCTGCCTTTATCCGAATTAAATTGTAGGCCCCGCGTAAGTCTAGTTTGGTGAAAAACTGAGCTCCTCGGACCTTGCCGAAAAGTTCGGAAATCAGGGGTAGTGGATACCGATTCTTTATCGTAATTTTGTTTAGACCCCGATAATCTATACAAGGGCGGAGCCCTCCGTCCTTTTTCCTTACAAAGAAGAAACCTGCTCCAGCAGGAGAGGAAGACGGCCGGATAAATCCTTTAGCAAGGTTGTCCTTAATGTACTCTGCCATAGCGGTAGTCTCCAGAACAGATAATGGATAAACACGGCCATGAGGAGGGGTCTTCCCCGGAAGCAGGTCAATAGCACAATCCCATGGTCAATGCGGAGGGAGTTTATCTGCCGCTTGTTCGCAGAATACATCAGCGAAATCCTGGTAGGGCTCTGGTAAATTAGACTGAGAGGGAACCACAGAGATAGAGGGTGGAGAGAACATCTCGGATGGACAGGTAACTGTGGTTAACTTACGCAAAGGAACCACCTTGGTCAAACACTTCTGTAAACAACTTGATCCCCAGGACAAAATTTGCATCTTATTCCAATTGAACACAGGGTTGTGCTTTTTTAACCAGGGTAGCCCCAACACCAGCTCGTACGGAGACTTAGGTAACACAAATAAATCAAGCCATTCCTGATGAAGATATCCAATCTTGATGGATACTGGATGGGAGAGAGAAGAAAGAGATTCTCCTAGCACTGTTTTACCATCTAAGCCGAAAGTACTAGTTTATTGGGTAATGGAACGACAGGAATACCTAGAGTCTGAACGAGTGTATCTGAAATGAAATTGCCTCCCGCTCCGGAATCAATTAGAGCTTTTAACCCTCTTTGTCCTGGACCCATGGGAAAGTGACACTGGTAGAAGACTGTCTGTTATTTGGGATGACTTGGACATAACCCCTAACTGAATGCTCCCTACTTCAGTCAGGGTCTCGCATTTCCTGCAAGCAGAGAACAATTCTTCAAAATGTGGTCAGGAGCAGCACAATAAATACATAATTTATTTTGGAAACGCCTGTTGCGTTCTACAGCTGTAAGCTTGGACTTATTGACCTGCATGGGTTCTTCTTCACTACTAGGAGAGAGAGAAGAGTGGTTCACAGGAGGAGAATGGACCTGAAAGCATTACCCCCTGCCTCTACTAGCCCAGCGTTCCTGATGGCGAAGGTCGATCTTGATGCAGAGGGAGATGACATCAGCAAAGGACTTCGGTAAATCTCTGGAGGCCAACTCGTCCTTCATCCTTTCTGATAGTCCATGGAGGAAGGATGCCTTGAGAGCCTCCTCGTTCCACTTTAGCTCAGATGCCTGGGTTTGAAACTGAACTACATACTGACCAACAGATCGGGTCCCCTGGCGCACATGAAGCAAATCGGATGAGGCTGAAGCGAAGCCGCCGGGCTCGTCAAAAATCCTTTTAAATGCTGAAATAAATTCTTCATAATTTGACACAATGGGGTCAGCTCGTTACCACAGGGGAGAGACCCAGTCCAGAGCAGCTCGGTCAACAGGGAAATAGCATACACCACCTTTGCTCGAGGGGTGGGGAAATTCTGGGGGAGACATTCAAATTGGATCTCGCATTGGTTAATAAACTATCGGCACCACCTGGGATTACCATCAAATCTCTCCGGGGTTGCCAACTGGAGATGAGATTTAGATCCCGATGCCCCTTGAGGCAAAACAGGTGGAGGGGGTGCAGCGGCTGCAGCTGGTGGAACCGGGAGAATAGATGCCAATGTAGTTTGGATCGAGACCAGCTGTCTAGAGAGCTCCTGCAGGTACTGGGCCACTTGCTGTTGGGCTGACTCCTGGTTATCCATCCGAGAGGCCAGGTCCTGAAGGGACCCAGCGGCTTCCATTGTACGGCCTGAACAAACTGTCATGCTTGGCGCTGGGTAAGTGGAAACTCTGGGTCCGGGTTGTAGGTGGAAATGAAGGCAAGGGGCCTGGATATATGTTCTCCTCATCCACAGCTCTCGAGTGTTGACGAGACCTGGGCAATGGTGCGGAGTCAAACCCACAGGATGGCGTTCGTCAGTGACCCCTCCAATCGGGATTTGGGCTTAGCTGCACCCTGTGAGCAGGTCGCGGTCCATTGAGAAGATACCCGAGCTCAGTGGGAATTGGAGACACAAATAACCGTGGCTTTAATAAGAGATGCCTAAGATTTAAGGCACTGTGGAGTGATTCGCAAACAATGTAAAGAAGTCTGGCAATACTGTAGCACAAAGTTCACTAGTGACACGTTTAGCACACAGGCAGATATGGTAATTCACTGTTGCATGAAGTTCACTAGAGGCTCATTTAGCACACAGGCAGATGGTAATTAACTGTTGCACCTGGTTCACTAGAGACTTGTTTAGCACACAGGCAGATGGTAATAAACTGTTGCATGAAGTTCACTAGAGACACGTTTAGCACACAGGCAGATGGTAATTCACTGTTGCACAAGGTTCACTAGAGACACGTTTAGCACACAGGCAGATGGTAATACACTGTTGCAAGAAGTTCACTAGAGACACGTTTAGTACACAGGCAGATGGTAACTCACTGTTGCACAGTGATCACTGTAACGTCTTGGCACACAGGCAGAGATGGAACACACTGTAGAGGAAATAGAACGCCAGGAACCTGGACTGGAACTCAACTAGGGACTAGGAGACAACCGTTGTTCAGGCAGTTTGCAGAAAGGTGGATTCAGGCTATATACCCCACAGAACCCTTTGATAGGTGCACAGCGATCAGCTGACGCTCACCTATCCCAGGCCGGTAGTACAGTCACATGGGCCGACTGACATGGTGGCGCCCATGCCGGGAACCCCGATTCCAGACACCGGACCACCCGCAGTCCCCTACGCATGGGGAGAATGCTCAGCATCCTCTCAGCCGCTGTGCCAGCTGCCTGACCGCCCGGGAGATCAAAGGAAGCCGGCGAGGAGGTAATGCCGCGCTGATCCCCAGCATAGCCCTGACACCCAAGTTGCTGCAGATGGTAGAACAGTATCTTGTGGATTCTTTTCATGAAAGTTTTCCAGTGCTGAGAGTAATTACTCCATTGGGGACCAAGAATTGTTAGCTATTAAGTTAGCATTAGAGGAATGGAGATATTTATTAGAAGGCACAAAGTACCCCATTACTATTTTTACAGATCATAAGAATTTGCTGTATTTGAAGACTGCCCATTTGTTTGAACCCACAACAGGCTCATTGGGCACTCTTCTTTTCTCGTTTGATTTTGTCCTCAGGTATTGTCCAGGTTCATTGAATAAAAAGGCAGATGCACTTTCTTGCTTGATGTTGGAAGAGAAAGAACAAAATGAGGATCAAAGGTACCCTATAATAAACCCTCTGGACTTTTCTTCAACCTCCATCTCTCCAGATCCTCCTCCTGGAAAGATATTTGTGGCACCTGAGTTATGAGATAAACTTCTTTCTTGGGCTCATTATTCTCGTTCCTCTGGACACCCAGGGGTTCATAAAATGTACTCATTTTTGCAATGATCTTATTGGTGGCCTTTCATGAAAAAAGATGTCCAAGAGTTTATACGTTCTTGTTCTAAATGTGTTCAACATAAATCCTCCTGGCAGTCTCCTATGGGTCCTCTCCATCCACTACCCATTCCTACCCAACCATGGACCAATCTTTCCATGGATTTTATCACAGATCTTCCTGAGTCTAGGGGGTGTATGGTTATTTGGGTAGTGGTGGATCGTTTTAAAAAGATGGCCCATTTTTGTCCTTTGGCTCGAATTCCATCAGCCCCCAAATTAGTACAAATATTTATTGAAGAGATATTCTGTCTTCATAGACTTCCTTCTGAGATAGTGTCTGATTGGGGTGTCCAGTTTGTTGCTCATTTTTGGAGGGCCTTATGTTCATCATTGCAAATTAAATTACAGTTTTCTTCTGCAAATCATCCTCAGTCAAATGGACAAACCAAAAGAGTGAACCAGGAGTTGGAGACCTTCTTGAGCATGTATATTTCCTCTTCTCATGATGATTGGATGGATTTTTTGCCTTGGTCTGAGTTTGCCCATAACTTTCATTATTCATCTGCTATGGGTGTAAGTCCTTTTTTCGCCAACTCTGGTCAGCATTCTCGAGTTCCTGAGCTTCAATCAATTCCTACAGTGGACGTTCCAGCAGCTAAAGCTACTCTCCTACATTTTTCTGAAATTTAGAGACAGGTACATAAGTGTCTTAGCAAAGCCTCTCATAATTATAACATTTTTGCTTATAGAAAATGTTCAGCTGTTCCTAAATATTCTGTTGGGGATTGTGTCTGGTTGTCTACTAGAAATCTTTGACTTAAAGTACCCACTATGAAGTTTGCTCCCAAGTATATTGGGCCTTTTTGTATTGTCAAAATTACCAACCCAGTGGCATGTAAGTTACAGTTACCTCCAACCATGCGTGTACCTATCTCCTTTCATGTCTCATTGCTTAGACCATTGATTCTTAATCGATTTCACATCAGCTTGCCTAAAGTATCTCCCATAACAACTTCTCGAGGTGTGGAATTTGAAATTGAAAAGATTCTGGATTCACGTAAGCATCAAAATCAATTGCAATATCTCGTAAACTGGAAGGGTTATGGCCCGGAGGAGAGATCTTGGATTAAAGACTCTTATGTACGTGCTCCTACATTGATAAGTAATTTTCATGCTAAATTACCTTTAAAACCTGGTGGGTGTTCGGAGACCACCCAAAAGGGGGGGGGGGGTACTGTCAGGACTGTGACTATCTCAGTTTGTAAAGATAAACTACATTTGCCTAAGTTCCATTGTGGTCATTGGATGAGCTATCCTGGTTGCTGGAGTTCCCCACATACAGGGGATAGAGAGTTAAAATGATCATCTGTCTCAAAGGTGTGGTCAGGTTGTGGGATTTCTGATTGCTTATTATTTCAAACCTGATTCCATTTGGGTCACATGTTCTGAACTTCCTATGCATCATAGACCCATAGTATAAAGCCTGTTACTAACTGTGTCTCAGTGTTTGTGCAACGTTACTTTCAGGTCTTTCTTGGACTCCTACCAGATCCTTGCTGCTCCTGTGGTTTGCTCTAGACTTTGCTATATCTCTGCTCATGTTCCGGTTAAACTTCTGATACTGGTTAAAAAGCCGCACTACAGAGCTAAGCATTGCCATTGCATAAGTATTGTTATCCTGCTCCATCGCTGTTTTTGCATCCTCTGCTAGATTATTTACTCTGCTTGTTGTCTTCTACTTCCGTGGACATTGAACTCACCTCTACTACAGTTGTCAACTGCACCATTACAGTTATCGTCGCTGGACCATTCGTGCATCGTGGAACTCAACCCCGCTCCAGATCCCTGTCACGACACAGACTCAACCCTGCTCCAGACCCTCACTACATCGCAGGGCTCAACCCTGCTTTGGATCCTTGTCATGCTGCAGGGCTCAACCCTGTCCCGGAACTTCACTACATCACAGGGCTCAAACCTGTCTCGGATTTTCACCATGTCTCAGGGCTCAACTCTGTTCTGGATCTTCACTACTTTGCAGGGCTCAACCCTGTTCTAGATTTCCATCACACTACAGGGCTCAACCCTAGTAACGTCCTTTATACCATACTGAAGTCCTAACCTCATATTGGACTCAGGATTCCCGACCACATTAGCATCATAGACTTTATTTACATATGGGGGTTTACTCCTATATTGACTACTGTATATCTGAACTTCTGTGTTGTTTAGACTTAATGTGAAACATTGCTATATATTTTGCCTGTGAATAAATTCTATTTACTTTTATTCCATGTTACTGAGATTCCATGAACAGGTCATTCCTAAAACCACCTCAGTTTACAGTACCCAGTAGGCCTGACTCCTTCCAGGAGTCTCAAGTGTCGGCCTTGCAAACATAGATCTAAATCTGCCTCTCTCACTAACACTTGGTAGCTGGGATTCACCCAATAAAAAAAATAATTTATTTTTGCACCCATCGCCATAACCCATATTTGGAACAACCCTGCATTCCCTCCAGGCCTTTCCCATGCAATGGCATGCCATTGGTTTTCAGTTGTCATTACAAGGCTTCTTCATGTTATTGGGAAATTTGCCCCTGTGTCTTTTGCCGACATTCACGAAAATTACAGAATCCCTAAATCACTACATTACCATTACTTACAAATTCATCATTTTGCCACCTCATGCTCTGCTGCCCCTTCAACATCCACTCCCACCCCTTTGGAAAGATTTAGTAGTTATAGACCTAATGACAAAGGGCCATCTCATATTTATACCACTCTATCTTGGCATATGTGTGTCTATCTCAAAATGCTCTATCAGAAAGAAATCTTACAAAGTTTATACCAGATGGTACTTGGTGCCAGAATGCCTTAGTCAAATATATCCTAACACCTCCAACTTTTGCTAGAGAAAATGCGGCCAAGTCAAAATGTTTTTTCATATTTGGTGAAAATGTCCACTAATTACCCCATTTTGGAACATGGTCCGCACTTTTAATTCTCAAATTATTGACCTCTTGACCTTTCTTCCCCTACCAGTTTAGTACTCTACTCCCCAACTGATTGTGTTTCTAATAAATTGGTTTTCCACATATCTTGTGCAGCTCAGTACTGGATAGCCTGTAAATAGAAAGTGTTGAACACTCCCAGCCACCAGGAACTTTTGAACAGGATATGGTTTGTTCAAAAATATAATATATTACTAGTCTACAGAATAACACTGTACAAAAATGTAAAACTGTTTGGAACCAATGGTATTATTTTCATACTTTACCCCTCCCAGGTGTTTGTTGATGCTTTTCAAATCATATCTTAATTTTAAATATTTTTTTTTAATTTTTACTTCTCCCTGACTTGCTTTCCCATACCTTCCCCATCCTCTCTTTTCTCCCTCTCTTTTACTCCCCACCAACTCCTACTTGCTATGGTTACTCTCTTCGACCCACTATGGTTACTTTATTTGCAATTGTTTTTGCCTTTTTTATGGGCTTATATTTCCCTGTTGTTCTGTTTATTTTTCATTTGTGATATACTTATAGATTTTCTAGATATACTATATACTGATATTTAATTATGTGTTACCTAACCAATTTGTTAAATTTTCAAACTTACTCAATAAATGAGTATAAAAAAATGCATTTAGAAAATTTTTCAGACACACAGCACTGTTCCCATAAAGTAGGTTCAGACCAACTTTATCATCTCAATCTCAAAAGAAGTAATTAATGCAATAAGACAGGTGATGGAGATATTCACACGGCAGTTACCCAAAGAAAATAATAAAATACATAGTTTTTATTGTAAAAAAAAAATACTACAAAAAATAGCCCATCTTACCCACTTGGATGGCATGGTCACAATTTTCTGACCACACCAGGCAGTTCTTTATCTGCTCTGGTCGCAAAATTTCAACCAGTCAGTTAAACATGAGGGCAGCTGCAGGAAGAGAATCTTCCCACAGCTGCTGCTCTTGGAGGGACCTTCCAGTCCCTCTGCTTGCCTATACCCTCTTCTCCTGTGTCTGCTGTGCTGCCGATCACTGCTGATTGGTCAGCAAAGCTGGACCCCCCTTTGTGTACCTGGTGCCTGAAACCCATGAAAAGTTGTGATGGTCACAATGTTTCCGATGTTTCTGATATTCTGGTGGTTCCAATGTTTGAAATAAAAACATTTTTTTTTACAAATCTTAAAAAAATCTATATTTTTTTAAAGCAATTATTTTGGATAAGTTGAAATAGATGTTCCTCACCTAATTCACTCTTAAAATTTTTTTTTAATTTCAGGGCGGTTTTTAGAAAAAACATTAGTCAGTTAAGTGGTAAAAGACTTTGGTCCTGATTCAGCTTTGGGGAAAGAGTAAGAAATAGCAAGTAACTGAGCATCTTGGTAACACCATGCTGCACTGCAGAGGGGGCAGATATAACATGTGCAGAGAGATTTAGATTTGGGAGGGGGGTTTCCAAATGGACATCTCAATTGCAGTGTAATAACAAAGCTGTCCAGCATTTGTGGGCTACATTCAGAAGCAGCCAGTATTTTTCCTGTACTGCAACATGGTTTGTCCAAGTAAATAGTTACTTGCTCTATCTTATTCTGTTTCTAAAGTTCAATAATGCCCTTTGTTTAGACCATTATGGGCCAAACTATTAGGTTTATGGATTTATTGAAGTTTCTGTTATAAAAGGATCTTCTCCCTGTAGCCTCCACTCCTTAAAGGTTTAATGTAGACATGTGCTAGTCCGCATTTATGAAATCTGAACACACCCATTCATAATCACCTTTGTGAACTGGTTCAGACTGAGTCCCCATTCAGGTATGTTGACGGTTCTGAATGCGAATTTAAAGAAACAAACACAGGTTTTGGATTCAGACATTTATCGCTTTTTATTGATTTTTAATCAATTAGTATCGATTTTTCTCTGAAACCAAAATCAAAACCAAAACACTTGAGGTTGGTTTTGCAAAACCAAAACATGAAGATGAATCTCGATCCAGAACCAAAACCAAAACACTGGGTTCCATGCTCATTTCTAGTTTAAAGTGGTCAATTTTAAAACACTTGAGTTGACCCACTGTGTGCTTTTTGTCAAGAAAATGTCTCACCGCAGTTAACTTTGTTAATCCATCCAAATATCCAAATATGGAGTATATGTATGACACAGTTAGTCTCTACAAAAATCCTTGATGAATGTTCATGTAGTTTCAGACTATTGATCTGATGGCATACCGGACAATAGATAGGCAGTTAAAAGGTTGACAATGTCAAGATAGACACCAGATGTTAGACAGGCAATAGGCCAACAGGGTTAAATGGTTGACAGGGACACAAGGTCGACAAACTAAAGGCTGACATGAAAAAAGTCGACAGGTACTAATGACTAACAGTGTCAAAAGGTCGATGCAAAAGTGGTCAATGCGGAAATGGTCAACACATATTTTTAGAGGTATAGGAAAAGTTAGGGAGGGTTAGGACTAGGATCTTACTGGAGGGTTGGGGTTAGGCACTAGAAAGGACAGTAATGGTGAGACACCTACCTTGACAGTTAGGGTTAGGTACTGGGATGGAGGTTTAGTATTAAGCAACAATTAGAGAGTTAGGATTAGGGTGAATATTAGGGTTAGAAAATAAAGCATGTGTCTACCATTTGTGTGTCGACCATTTCCATGTCAACCTGTTGACCATGTCAACCATTTGTACATGTCAACCTTCTTCCATGCCAACCTTTAGTGTGTCAAGCTTTTATCCCTGTCAACCTATTGCCTGTCTAACATCTTGTGTCTATCTAGACATTGTATTAACAGTCTATCTTTTATACCACACACATTCTGATGATAATGTCACTGGGTATTTTTATAACATAGAAGTTATTGATCCTTCTTGAAACTGAGAAGCACAAAATTTCTTCCACATTGTGCGCTTGAAACTGAATGCATATATTTTGCTGTGTGCAGACTTGTACTTAATGCTAAAATTGGGCCATTTACTGTATACATATACAGTATGTACAACTGGTTTCATAGCCATCATCATTAACAGTGTGGACTTGTATTAACCTTATACTGGTCAACAAAAATGATATGTTATATCATTGAGTGGTATATATATTGTCAAATACATGTTTTTTTTACTTGAATATTGTTAATTTAGTGTTTCCTCTTTGACTAGAGGTATCACCAGGATTTTATTATTTGATTATTGCTGTAGGTATAAATTAGGCTTCCTCTGTAAGTCTCACCACATCCTGAGGAAGGGCTGAGGTCCAAAACGCATTGATGATTGGAGACTGCACATACTGCTGATGGATTGATCTTCCCTTTGTCCAATTTACATCTAAGCTGTGACCCCTTGCTATCCCGGGCTTGAGCAGGAAATTTGGTTTGCGGCATATGGGACTATCCATCTGCCACTCAGTGATTGTTTGTGTATTTTTTTATTGTTACCATTTTTGGAATAAATGCTGTATTTTACCGGTATATTAGTATCTTTTGGTGGATTAAGAAGGATATTGTTGAGCATTTTTCACCCTTAAAGATATCTTTATGTGAATGCTACAAGAATGTTGAGGTGAGTTTGGTTCCATATGAAAAGTACTTGAGAGGGATTGAATGGAACATTGAATTGATGTGAAAAGAAACCTTTTAGAGAACATTTTTATACTTATTTGATCAGTGGGATCCATGTTATAATTTCCTACACTTATTATGGGACCAAAACGCAGAGTAGGAAGATAAAGTTCAATGTGTCACCATTCCGTTGAATAGAACTCCTGAACATCTATAAGACATTATTGTTGTGCAATTTGGTAAAGGATAGCTCTTTGAGAACAACTCAATATTTTCTATTATATGAATTGTAAGTGTGTTTACTAAAGGGTTAAAACATATTGTGTGTGTCCTTTCATTTTTGTAATATTTTCTTTACAGTGGGACTATAGGTGCCAGTGGGCATGCTGGTGCTTGTGGTAGTCCAAATGCCGGCTTGAACGTCAAGCCTGCTGGTATCTGTAGTTCCACTATAAAGAACTAGTTTTTAATTGTAAACTTTATGACTACATTATGATAGGGCATATGAAATACCTGCTGTATTACTAATAACTACCACATTTCATAACCTATACTACTTTATGAATATGTGTCATATCTGCGTTATTCTTAAAATGAGCATTAAAGCCCTTTTTTCTTCCCTCTATGTCAACCACTGGACCACAAGTTAATAGGACAGCACAATTTATTTATTTATTCAAATTGTCAACTACATCCTCCTTGGCACACTTTTCTTTTTTCGTGTTTAACTGCACATATTAAGAGCAGAAACTTTCATGAGTTTACTATTTTCTAGATTTCATATGTTCTTACTGAATTTTTAAAAATCACTACTACAGATCATGATAATGTTTCAATTTCAAACTGAAATTATGTTTATATATCTAATTTCTTGTATGCGTCAATAGTTTTACTTTTATTTCACTGAACAAACAAATGCAGAGATATAGCACAGATGTGTTTCTTTCAGAATTGTCATTGAGAGATACTTCTTGCGAAACTGTCACAAACTTCTTGCTAAGAACCCATTGTAAACAGCCTCCTGCTTTCTGTAAACAAACATTACTGTGAACTTTTTATATACTTATTCCCTTATTGCCTAACATTCCTCCAGCCAACATGCTTTTACTTGAATGTGCATTTTTTTACCAATGGAAAATGTTTTCTTGTAGCCAGTATAAAATCATTCTACTGTATTTCCCTTTTAAGATTTATTTTTTATTTTTACTGTATACTGCTATGTTTAACTTCAAATAATCATCACTTTATCTAAATTTTGCTGCCTGTATTATCATTATCATTATTATGGGGTGCAGGCCTATATATCAGTTGTAATAGCCTGGTTTCAGAATGGCTTAAATTAGTGCTTCCCTCTGGCTGCAGCTTAAAATTCATAGCATGGGCACCTTTTATAAATGCATTTTGATCCTCCCAGGGCTTCTTGTCAAGGTACAGTATGAGAGAGTCAGAGCACTCAAACTAATACTTATGCCTCATTCTTATTGAATTTGGGAGACTGTCATATCACTAATCAAACATACAGCTGATACATTCAGTAAAATCCAAATAACACATGGTTACATACTTTCTTATAACAAGATAATGTACATAAAGTAATATATGAAAAAATTAAATAACCAACTACTACATATTGCCTGATGAATAGACTTTTAAATCATATTTGTACATCGTATTTTCGATCCCAGCAGTATGTATAGAATGTATAGTTCTAATAGCAGCCCTCAAGGTCAATGGTCAAACTGCACTATTAGTCAAGATCAATATTAACTCTGCCTAAAGTCCTGTTTATAATTATTATGTAGTTCTAAAAGAATAATGAAAAAGATCCCAGATCCAACAGATATAATCTTTGCAGTATAAAAGATAGGCCCATATGTGCATCCAACATCATCAACAGATCTCTACTGTGATGGAAATGACTGAGCAGCTAAGAAGTATAGAGTCATGAGATTCCATAGCATAAGTCCCATTGACACTTTCAGATGAAGCAAAACAATTTTTAATGCTAATCCTAATGTTCCATAGAAGAGATAATTTTATTAAGGGGAACATATGCAGTCAGTCCTGGTATTTGCTCCCCAACTTACATGGCCTGATTCAGAAATAGATGTAATGCTGATATTTACGCAGATTGAGCAATTGTTAGTCATTACGCATACGTGTAAGCTGCACTGTGCTCATGCAGTGATTGTTATGCAATCGCTCAGAGGATATATATGCTAAGTGAGTGACAAGTATTCAGTATTTAGGGGAGGTAATGGGAGGTGGTTAGACAAATGCAGGCATATAGGACCATTTAAACACTGTTTTCTTTGCATCCATAAATTAACCACAGCTTTGATATGAGAGCCCTCTGCATGTCTGGAGACCTGTTATGTCTGCGACAGCTTAGACTTAGAAAGAAAAAAGTAAAGTACTCTCTTAGTTTGGGCACTCACCTTACCCAAATTAAACTAAAACTTAGCTTTAAATAATATTCGTTAAAACACATTCATAGTAGAATGCTGTAGCAAGAAGTCAAGATTCAAAAAATCTGAATCCAACAATAATAAGATTAAAAATGTATTAAATTATGAATGGCAGATGATAATCCCACATAGAGAGTGGGTATCAGAAGTTTATTAGAAACATGCAATCATCTCAGATCCAAAGCAAGCATGTGAAATCTTTTGTGATGTCTCAATCACCAAATTAAGGAGAAAATATATGCTAACAGTTATTCAATGTAAGTGATAGACAAATTCCAAAATAAAGTTGATGCAGAATACAACTCAGACAAAAAATGCTAAGTAAATCACATATCTCATGTAGAATCTAAGCATAAGATGGAAGTTAATAAAAGTACCCAACAGTATTTGCCTAAGTGGGCTAATATTCCAAAAGAATATCAGTGGGCATATGTTTCCTGCATAGGATGATTTACAATGTGTAAAGTGAGAATTTGCAGTCTCAAAACTTGCATCTAACCACCCATTTACACTTTGCTGCAGCTGTGTATTACATATGTAATGGTGGTTAATTTGAGAGACAAACTCTATTCCTCTATTAAGAGGACGCATTGAGAAATCCTCACAAGTGAAACAATCTTTTGACTCACACCCCGGAGGCACCACAGCACCACTGGTGTCTCCACTGATGCACAAACACTAGGATAAGCCAGGGTACCCCTGTACTGACCATTACCACCGCTGCCAGCACTGCCATGATTGCCATTACTGCTACACACCTTACCGGCTCCTACTAAGACTCTTGTTTGGGGGCACTGCTTATTTGTATTTTAAATATTGATAAAACTTAATATTTATTCACATTTCTTAAAGTAAGGTTGGACAATCATAAACACATATTACTTATGCTGGCCATACACTCTGCAATTATCGGGACGATCCGCCCGATATCGGCGGATCGCCGCGATAATTGCAGCATGTATGCGGGCGACCGAGGGTTAAATATTGCTCGGTCGGGCATGCTGGATTGTCCAGCATGCCCGTCCGATGCGATATTTACCTGGGAAACTGTCGGCCGCATCGGGCAGTGTATGCCCATTTCGGCCGACAGACAGACATTTCCTGTGTTCCTTCCTACGGAAGGAACAGGGAAATGTCTCCTCCCCCGGGGGCGGAGCGCGGATGTCGGGCTATACACTGTGAGATTTCTCTCACAGTGTATGCCGGCATTAGACAAGTATTTGTTACAAGTTCCAAGCCCTGCTGCAATATTACAATATTTCAAAATAGCAGGTTGTTATGGATAACAATAACCAGGCAATGTTAAAGAATCACCACATTTGCACACATCCAAATGCTTATGCACATATCAGAGCCAATACATACAAGCAGAAATAGTTCTGTATCTGAGTGACCAGATTGTGAAATATGAGAAAAAACTGTCACAGAATAACAGGAACAGATGGGAAAAGTATAACACTATATTGCAACAATTCCATTTGTCAAAGTGCTTTCATTGATAAATGACAGTAATAACAATTACTGAGTTCAACTCCCAAATAACTGTAGTATCATAAACTTATCTAGCTCCTCTGTGACATATAGTATGTCTGTCTAAGGTCATCAGACTTATATACTCATACATAAATATGCCCCCTATGGTCTTATCGGGGATCAGAGAAAACTCTCAGGTCCATATCAAAACAAACACTGTGTTAATTTGACACACACCCTATTTGTACATAACAAAATAATATCAGTGCATTAATATCTGTCATGCTGATTATAATTATTATTATCTATTTATATGGCGCCACAAGTGTTCCGCAGAACCTTACAAAGTACATAAACAAATTGTAGGCAAGCAACTTACAGAACAATACAATACAGGACCAGGACATGGATAATATATATTGGTACATTAGCGACCATAACACCCAGATAAGCAACAGAGCATAAGCAACCACGTGTTAGGTGCCCTAGTGTGGAGTAAGAAGTAGATGAAACTAAAGTAGGGAGAAGCACAAGAGGGTAGAGGGCCCTGCTCGTAAGAGCATACATTCTATGCTGATACCATAGTGCTGCAAGTATTCCTCAATAAGTGCAATGACATAGAGATGAGTCAGTGATATTTAGCTCATTCCACATTCCTCGATATTTTCAATGAAATAGAAATGAAAGAGTCAGCGATACTTAGCTTATTCCATTGGCATTTGAACCAGGCTTGGTATTCTGTGCAGTAAATATGTGCTTGTAATGCTGTCACGATCAGTAGTAATGCAGGGAATTCCCACCTGTACTAAGGGCCTGATTCAGACCTGGCCGATATGAGCGTACACTTGCATGATGTGTATGCAAATATTTGAAAGTGACACGGCGGGGCGCGATCGCTCACCAAGGCATTAGCATGCCCATCGTACCTGTACGAGGGTTCACTTTGTGTATGCAAACTCCCCTTAGCATATTCTGAGACACCCACTGCCCCACGTCATCTCCTAGAAGTTTATGAAAACATAGGTACATCGACCACTATCGGATGTGAACACAGTGTGTGTGGTAGCTTTTTTTTACCACTAGCATTGCAAGGGAAACAGAGGAAAAAAATGGCAGGTAACGTGTACTATGACGTTGCCTGTTAATTATGCACACCTCTAAAATGGTGTTGAAACACTTGGGCATGCCTGCTTTCGCATCTCCAACCCCCCATTTTTACTGGACTGCCCCTTTAACCACCCACAAACTGCCTCTCCTGTCACTCACTCTGCTGGGCTGGTTTTGCTGGGCGAGCGAGGGATCTGTAAATGCACAGTGTAGTTTGCGCATGTGCACTGCGATGCATACGCATGCGTAGATTAGCAACCATTGGCAATTGCGAACGGACTGCAGATACCGTCCGGGTCTGAATCAGGCTCTAAAACCAGAGGGTGCCCAGCCATTTGTATCTGTGTTGTGGGCTCTGGAGGTCATTCAGACCCGCTTGCAAGATGTGGCCACTCGCTGGCAAAAAGGGGCTGGATATTTAAATGAAGTGCACGCACTGTGTTGCATAAGGACCCCCACTATGTTTTAGAGAGCCATGGCAAAGTACGCTCGCAAGTTTATAAAGACGACCCCTTGCCACTCGCAACACACATCATCTCCGAGAAATGTAGGATTAATCGGGACCATCGAGAGCCATCACAGCTGCTCGCAGCCCTTGTGGTTGTCTTAACCTGCCGCAAGCACAGCAATCGGTGCAGGCTGAAATACAAGCAGGTGATGTGTACAATGACACCACTTTGCTAATTATGCATTTTGGTGACCTGGCATGCCTGCATCTGCAACACCACTCCCCTGTTTACACGCACCCTCCCCAGTTACCACCCACAAACCTTACTATCTGTCACTCAAAGTAGCAACCTGATAGTGGCTTACAAGCAACCAAAAACAGATTGCAAAGACTGGCTTGTGCACGTGCACTGCGAGTTATACGCATGCGCAGATGGGCGAAAAACGCTCAGAGCAAACGAGTGCAACTTAGAGACCGGGTCAGAATGAGGTCCTCTGTGCGGTGATGTGTGCCAATAGCACTGAATTACTACTGAACATGGCAGCAGTACAAGCACATATTTACTGCACAGAGGACCTCATTCAGAGCTGCTGAATGCAAAATGCGAGCACTCACTTTGAATGAGGGCAGCCACTCTTTTTTTGAAAGGTGGCCTCCTGGCCACTCGCTAAGCTGTGGGTTACCACCCACACCTTTACCGAGTGACTAGGTGATGGTTGCGATGGTCAAGACCATTGTGACCATCGGGGCTTGCGAAGAGACCCTTGCGGTAGGGTATCATATCATGCAAGCCCCATGCAGCTTCCTGCTCTAACAGAGCAGAAAGCACCCTACTGACATCACTGGTAATGTCAGTAGGGCCACCTACAAATGGCAGGCATTCCATCAGGAACGCCTCCATTTGTCTTGCCACCCCCCCACCATGCCTATAAAATGGGACGAGCTGTTGATGAACATCAACAGCCACCCCTTTTGTAGCGAGCCCTGGAGTGAGAGGATTTCTCTCGCACAGGGGCTTACACACGTCCCGTGCGCATGCAAGACACGTAGTGACCCACCATCGACCTGCTTGCGAGCACATAGACGCTTGCGAGCGGGTCTGAATGAGGTCCAGAATTCCAAGCCTGGTTTAATTGCCAGTGGAATAAGCTAAGTATCGCTGACTCTTGAATTTCTATTTCTTTGCAAATATCGAGGAATGTGGAATGAGCTAAATATCACTGACTCTTCTCTATGTCATTGCACTTATTGAGGAATACTTGCAGCACTATGGTATCAGCATAGAATGTATGCTCTTATGAGCAGGGCCCTCTACCCTCTTGTGCTTCTCCCTACTTTAGTTTCATCTACTTCTTACTCCACACTAGGGCACCTAACACGTGGTTGCTTATGCTCTGTTGCTTATCTGGGTGTTATGGTCGCTAATGTACCAATATATATTATCCATGTCCTGGTCCTGTATTGTATTGTTCTGTAAGTTGCTTGCCTACAATTTGTTTATGTACTTTGTAAGGTTCTGCGGAACACTTGTGGCGCCATATAAATAGATAATAATAATTATAATCAGCATGACAGATATTAATGCACTGATATTATTTTGTTATGTCCAAATAGGGTGTGTGTCAAATTAACACAGTGTTTGTTTTGATATGGACCTGAGAGTTTTCTCTGATCCCTGATAAGACCATAGGGGGCATATTTATGTATGAGTATATAAGTCTGATGACCTTAGACAGACATACTGTATGTCACAGAGAAGCTAGATAAGTTTATGATACTACAGTTATTTGGGAGTTGAACTCAGTAATTGTTATTACTGTCATTTCTCAATGAAAGCACTTTGACAAATGCTCAATTGCTGTAAGATAGTGTTACTTTTCCCTTCTGTGTGCAATTATGTTTAAATGCCTGTGATTCTGTGATAGTTTTTTCTCATACAGTATGTCACAATCTAGCCACTTGGATACAGAATTATTTCTGCTTTTAAGTATTGGCTCTGATATGAGCATAAGCTTTTGGATGTGTGCAAATGTGGAAATTCTTTAACATTGCCTGGTTATTGTTATCCATAACAACCTGCTATTTTGAAATATTGTAATTTAGAAGCAGGGCTTGGAACTACACTTAGGAGGATTTTGGAATGAATCCTAATCTAAGTAATATGTGTATGTTAAGTTTTATCAATATTTAAAATACACACAAGCAGTGCCCTCAAACAAGATTCTTCTTTTTCTAGTTCTACTTGTAGCATATTTTTCTAACTCTGGGGAGCACCACCAACAACTACTAGTTACCATTTGTGGTTAAGAAAAATTGCTTTTAGTTGGCCTTTATGCACTAATCTTTATAAGATAAATCCTGTGTGGCTCTCTCCCCTCATTCTGTCTTTATCTCCTACTAAGACCAAGGTACTTCTGATTCAGGATCGCCCTACAAGCTGTAACACACATTCTCTTTCTCCCTATGCTATATTGTAACAGGGGGAGGGCAAGTGACCTATGTGATGCTACAGGTCTTCCTCTCTCCTTTATTTCGGGTTGGGAACTCTGGCCCGGACCACTCACTGGTAGTTCACTGTTTGTCACCACACACTACCAGCAGTAGCATCATGGCTGGTCCTATTCTCCTTCCCCTACTCTATCCTCCATCCACAGGTTCTCTCATTGTGGTAGTTTGTAGGTATTAACAGTCTGCACTGTTACCAGTCTGTATCCCACACAAAAGCAGAAGTCTGTATCCTTTCTTCTGACCACCAGGTAAGGATGAGAGATCCGCTCGCACACGGGGCCTAATTCAGACGCGGTCGCAAGCACTGAGCGCTCGTGACTGGGTCAATATTTGCCCACTGGGCATGCACTCAATGGAGCTGGCTTCATCGTGCACATGCGCGAGATCTGGCTAGCGACTGGTGCTCCATCGCTCCGGGTCTCGCACCAAAGGGGGTGAGCTGTCGATGGTGATTGAGCTCACCCCGTTTGGTAGGCATGGTCAGGAGGTGGCTTCACATTCCAGTTATATACAGTACTAACTACAATTATACTCTTGGGTAAGACCATTTTGGTCATATAAACTTGCTGTGCAACAGAACAGGCAGTGATGTGCCACATGTGTATATTTCTCCTGCGCCGAAACCAAGGTCAATATTGCATGTGCTTGCCTTTATATATTGGCAATAGAACTTGTGTGCACTTCATATGTATTTATCTTACACACATATGTGTTGAGAAACATTTTTTGGATATTTTTTTAAAAAACTGTTCAGATTCTTTATGTAACCACTGACAGTGCCATTCAATTGTTATAATGGTGGGTACACACCTGAAAGATATATCTGCAGATCCAGTGATCTGCAGATATATCTTTAGATGATGGTCATTCATACACACTGAATGTCCATCGGGCAAAATTTACTAAGTGGCGGTTTGACAGCGGTTTCTATTCTATTCTAAACCCCAGAGGTTTGGTGGCAGGTTCGATTCTGTTCTAAACTCCTGGGGTTTGGTGGCGGTTTTGCAGCAGTTTCCAAATGACAGCCCTCTTCTATTCTATTCTAAAATGTGTTTTGACTGTGGTTTGGCAGCGGTTTTGCTATCTGCAGATTTACTAAGGCCAAAACTGCTGCAAATCTGCCATCAAAACACATTTTAGAATAGAACAGGGATGTCATTTAGAAACTGCTGCAAAACTGCCACCAATCCCCCAGAGTTTAGAGCAGAATAGAACCTGCCACCAAACCGCCGGGATTTAGAATAGAATAGAAACCACCGTCAAACCGCCGTTTTGTAAATTTTGCCCATCATCTATCCGGCAGCTTATGGTCCCGCTGGCAGGGAGGCAGGTCGGGACCATAAGCTGCAGCTGTATTTGTGTGTGTACGGGCATTCTGCAGACCCGCCATACACACTTTCTGATGGACAGATATGTCTGCAGACATATCTGTCCATTGGCTGTGCTGCACAGCCAATGCGATATATCTGTGAAAGACGCTATTCACAGACATATCGCATGTACTTACTGGCTGACGGCCAGCAGATATATTGGCTGATCAACTGATCGGCTGATATATCACCCAGTGTGTATCCAGCATAAGAATTAACACACATGCATCATATGCACTTTATTTGAAAGCTATCATTGTGTCAAAGTCTCTGCACTCACATTTTGCATACATATGTGTTGGTGTGGATTCTTTATGTACCCATAACCAATACAATACCATCTAATTGTTTCAAGAATTGACACACATATTAGAAAGATATCATTGTGTGAAAATTTCTGAACTCACTTTTTGCTTACATTTGTGTTAATTCTGTGAAGACTCTTTGTAGTCCCAATGGGCAATGCCATTCAATTATTAGAAGAATTAACACACATAAATATGCACTTCATTAGAAATATATTATTGCATTAAAATCAAAGTGCAAGTTGCACACATACCAAAACATTTGTGTGAATTGAGGAATAAAGTTTGTCTCTCAAATTAACAACCATTACATATGTAATTTACAGAAACAGCAACATTTTAAATCCACCCACTGGCAAACTCAGGATTTATAAAGGGGTGTTTCCAAGTGCTTGATTTTAAAGCAAGTGTGGTTAGTCCATGAGGGCATAATCAGCACTTAACCAGCCATAATATACATCCTATAATCTATAGTGTAAGCAATAATTCCAGCATATACAAGACCAGCGATCACTGTAATACAGCTTTTATATCGATATTATGGGTCTGACCTGGATGTTGGAACAGGGTTCCAATCCGGATCAAACCCAGAAGTTCACCGGCACCAACCCAGGATATTCCTGAGTTGGTGCTGTTCACATCGGAGCAGGGTATGCAGAGACTCGGCTTTTCCAGCGTTGAAGTGGTTGCTTGGAATTGACGTAATTTTCGAGCGCCACTGAAGCCGCCCAATCGGTAGGCATACAGCACAACCCAGGTCACTGTGACCTGGATTACGCAGTTTATACTGCAAGGTTTCACAGGTTATTCCCATGTTCAACCCTGCAAGTTACCAAGATTGGATTGCTGGGTCATGAGATGCAGCAATTTAACCCTTTCCCCTTTTACACCAAGGAGCTACCCAGGTTAACCCTGCAATAACCTGGGTTTTAGCTCTGGTGTAAAAGGAGTATGAGCCATTATGTGCAGTTGTCAGAGGAGTAGCTAGGTGCCATGGTGCCTGGAGCCAGTGTATGTTTTGGCACCCCCCATCCCCTGTACTGAATTGGGGGTGTGGCCAACATGTGGGGGATGTTACATTTGAAAATAAAAAAATATTTTAAAATCCTAAATTGGTCACAGAGGGCCTGATTCAGCAAGGATCTAATTTGCAAAGCTGCACGCATGCAGCTTTGCAATTGTGATACTTTCAATAATACAAACGCAGCAGGAGGTGTATGAGATACCCTGCTGCATTTGCGATCCCAGCACTGCGACAGAGATCGCAGGCTGGGATCACCATCGGTGGTCAATGGTTGCGATGGTAATAGCGCCAGGTGACCAGCCAGCAGAGTAAGCTGCTGCCTGGTCAGCGTGGAAGCCCTAAAGACTGCATTTGTTGAAGCAGTCCCTGTGCTAGCCAAACGGGGCGGACACACCCCTGTTTCCTGGAAAGGCAGCCAACACTGCCCCTGCACCACTCCTTAAATGCCTCTGCCTGTCAATCAGGTAAAGGCATTCAAGGGTCTACATGCTGCCTTTACTACTACTTTACACATGCACACATGAGAAGAAGCAGTGTTCACTTTATATAGTACATACATTTTTTTTCATATAGTACATACATTTATTTTCATATAGTACCTGCATTTTTATGACTGGCAGTGGCAGTGCCTCCCATCCCCTTCCCTGATTGTAGCAAGTTCCCATCCATTATAGTTATTTTTGCACCCATCAGTCAGTGACCTGTTAATTTTATATATATATATATATATATATATATATATATATAGTATATAGAAGAATGAGGCGGCACTCTGACACAGCATAAAAAGAAGTTAACACGGAGCCTCAGCTCGTCAATGTTTCAATTCTATTTCAGAATTTTCGTCAGGATGAAAATTCTGAAATAGAATTGAAACGTTGACGAGCTGAGGCTCCATGTTTACTTCTTTTGATGCTGTGTCAGAGTGCCGCCTCATTCTTCTATATACTATAATTTATCTTGTGGAAGGCACCGGACTATTGATATCAAAGTGTGAGGTTTTAGTGCCGAGTACAACGATTTCTGTATATATATATATATTTATATATATAGATGCTAGCAATAATAAATATGAGGGATTGGGACCTGCTACACTCAGAGGGTGGGGGGCACTACCACTGACTTTCCTCCCCCTCACTGACTGCCCCTATAAGTGATATAGTTAGTACATACTGTATTAGCCTGCCTAAAGCTATAAGCAAAGTGCAGCCAAGCCAGTAAGCCAGAACACACTTTTTTTTTCCCCCGGTGAGGTCTACTGGGTTTCCGAGCAGCTCCTCTCTCCACACTCCGGTCTGACTCTCCATCCGCCTGATGCCAGCCAGTTACTGCGATCAGGACTGCTGCTTGCCAGTGCGTTTCAATGCCATTGCAGGCGCATGCATAAATTAGCCAGTGTGATGCCATACACAGCCTGAGGACTCATGGTGTGCGCTGAAGTTAGCAATTTCTGAGTAAGGTCTGACCTTGTTTAAGTGTGCGAGAGGATGCGATTGTACCGATGGTTTCACAGTCTTGCTAAACATTACAGATGTGTGTAAGGTAAAGTGGGCATGCTTGTGTAGTGCTGCAACAGCATAGCAATCCCAATGGATTAGCATACTAATCGCAGCCAGACTGCGTGCTATGCATAGTGGATCAGGCCCTCAGTACGGTTTGTAGTAGTAACACATGGCAGCTGGGGAATGTAGTGATGGTAGAGACTGGGTGGGGGTAGTTTTAGTAGTGATACATGGCAGCTGGGGGTGGTGGAGGGGTTAATGGAGGTAGTTGTAGGAGGGACTGGGTAGTAAAGTAGGGACACATATGTCATCTGGAGCTAGCACTGGTATAAGGGACACACACAGGATGCCTAGTCCCCCCTGAATCCTCCATTGCCCATTCCACCCATAATAATTATGGGTATAACTCATCACCAGCATCAGTCCCCAGTCCCACTGTCCATCCATCCATCTGTCAACACTTACCTGCTGCCCGCTGCTTGTCTGTGCAGTTGCCAGCATCACCGTGTAGGGCAGGCAGCTGTCTGCTTGTTGCCATTATCCTGGATCCTGGGCCGGGCCATTGAGGGACTGGAGGCGGAGCCGTCAGTGGTGACTGATAGGCTTCGCAAAGGATTGTGGGGGAGATGCTGTGGCTGGGCAAGCGCAGCTGCTCCCCCCCATTAGCTGTGGCTACTGTAGTGTAGAGCGGCCCAATTGGAGAGCTCCGATCATAGCAACAGCTGTGGGGGTGCCAGCCATGGGTGAGAGGAGGGCTGCCTCCAGCCGGACAGTAAGGAAGCTTATGCGCGGCTCAGGCTGTCACTAACATCTGCGAGCCACGGGCGGCCGGGCTGTAGGTGCCGCACAGCACCAGAGCCTGGCTGCGGCGTGCCCTCTATACTTTTCGGCACCTGGAGCTTGTGCTCTACAAGAGCTGCCCTCCCTATACCCCTGGCAGCAGTAGTGCCATCCTGCCTGAGCTAAATTTTTATTTCAGATGTGGGCACCATTCCAGAGCATTTGAGTAAGTTCATGAGTCTGGGGGAGCATTAAAAGAACCTTGCACTGCCCTGGATGGGATTGGTGTGAATAACCACCGGACCAATGTCCGGTGGTTAAAATCCCAATGCAAGAAGACCAGTAGCAGTAAAGATTATGATAGGTATGTAAATTAACTATACCTAACCCTCTCCCTAAATCTAACCCTCGATTATGGGTGCCTAACCCTTTCCTCCCCCCTAGTGCCTAACCCTAACCCCCCAGTAAGTACCTAAACCTAACCCCACCCTGTACCCGCAGCCTAAACGTAACCCTCCTGGGGGGTGCCTAACCCTAACCTCCCCCAAGGGGTGCCTAACCCTAACCCCCCTTCCCCTAGCCTAAACCTAACCCTCCTGGGGGGTGCCTATCCCTAAGTCCCCCCTCAAGAGCCCCTAACCTAAACCTCCCCCCATGACTATGCGCACCCACCACCCAGCTAACCTTCTTTCGGTATGCCAGGTGTCAAGCTCCCGGCATAGGGATAATGATAGGTGTCAGGATTTTGATGCCTATCATTAGTCCCCTTTTTGGAATTGCACAGTCGGGAAGCTGGCGGTCAGCATTTCGACCGTTTGTTTCCTGACTGCATACTGCCCTGGTCATATTTCTATTTCTACAGATTGGTCTCCTTATACACTGTATTATTTTACAGTATTAATAATTGACCCTTTATATGGTCTATAACAGTGCATGGTTTCCAGATCTCCTAGTTGGTGCACAAATGTATTCATTACTTGCTCACACATTTTAAAAGATCTACAGGTGGTGCTAATTATTTAATTTGTGACACTGAGAGGACCTTAAAACATGCAACTTTAGTATTATATGCTATTTCTGTTGTGTTCATCATGGTTTGGGCTGAGGAGTGGGTTTCCAGGTAGCTGGAACCCCACCCCCCCGTGTTTGCTTACGCCACCTATGCTGCAAACTTACGCCCACAGATATTCTTTTAAAACAATAGCTCACTTAGGCAAATAGGGATAATTTGATTTACTCCCAACTTAGACATAAATTTTACATGAGACATGTGATTTACTTAGCATTTTTGGCTGAGTTGTGTTCTGCATCAACTTTATTTTGGGATTTGTCTCCCACTTTCTTTGGATAGTTGTTTGGACATATTTTTTTCTGTGGTTTCATAATTGAGACATCACGGAAGGTATCACATGATTGATTTGGATCTGAGATGATTACATCTCAGTTGTTTCTAGCAGACTACTGATACCCACTCTCTGGGTCCTATTCATCATAACTTAATTAAGATTATTTTACAAACATTTCTAATTTTTAAATAAGGGAGCAAACCAATAAGCTAGTAATGCAGGAGATATCACTGATATCTCCTGGCTACAGTCCTGCTGCATTAATTTCTACATTCCCTGTCTTTAGTATAGGGGAGTAGAAATTATGCTATTCATTAAATTCTGAAAATGATGTATTTACATAATTTGATGCTGTTACTGTATACCATTCTCAGATTCCTTGAATACTGTAATCTTGTCCTCTCTAGTCTTCCTAAGCCCTGGTTTACCTCTCTCCAGCCTATTAACAATGCTGCTGCCTACCTAATTTCCATCAATCTTCACTCTACATCTGCTGCCCTTCACTACCAATAACTCTACTGGCTCCTTATACCACTGAGGATTCAAATTAAACTCTCTCATTCCTTACACATTTTCAGCCTCATTTCCTCATATAGAACCTGACTCAGAGGTGCACACAATTCAAACATGATGTCAATGTTCACATAGTTCAGCAATTATTTACAACTGCACATGTATGAAAGTCATGAAAACCTCTACAACCCATGCTCCATACAGAGTGTACAAAGTAGAGATGTGCACTGACCCCTGTATTTTGGTTCTGTATCTGGATTAATCTTCTTGTTTTGGTTTTTGCAAAACCATCCTCAATTGTTTTGGTTTGGGATTTTTTTTTTTAAATAAAAAATAATTACATTTTTGCAATCTAAAACCATAATTTTGAATTTAAAATTTGAATTCTGAACCATTGGAATAACAGAACCAGCCGGATCTCTTCAGGAGATTTGAACTGTTGTGCGGATCTGTCCAGATTCATAAAAGTCCATTGGATTTGGAAGTCTGGGGAACTGAACCACACATCTCTAGTAAATACATGTGATTGGGACAGACAATATCAGATTTAGGCATTCCTTGGTGGTGATAGGGAGGTTGCCTAAGTGAACACAAAAAGTCTGTTTCATTAGTGTTACAGGTGTGTCAGTGAAAGCAGCTGCATTCACAGATGCAGAAGCACAGCCACAGAGATCAAAACCTTGTTGTGATAGAGAAACTGCACTTGCCATAGGGCTGGTGCAAGTGTCAATGGTGCATTTGATGGTATGCTGATAGCGGTGTGTCAAGAATCATGGCGGTGGGAAAGCATGCAGAGATGTTGAAAGTGGGCATGCCAGGGCTTGCACAATCAGATGCTGGCTACTACTCCAGCAAGGGTAGAAACTAGAATTGCAGCCACAACTCTGGCAAAAGACACAAGAGCGAACACAGCTGCATCAACCTCTGATTCTTGACTATACTCCCTCTTGCCTTCTTTGCTCTGTTAATTACATTCTCCCTGATTTTATTTGCTGGTCTATTTTGCTTTGCTTTCTCTCTCCTCAGTCTTAGCCTCTGTTTATATCCTATTTTGCTTTTTGGCAGTCCTCACTACCTTTCCTTGTTTCCCAATTTTTCTTTCATCCCTTCCTTTTCTCCTAATATTTCCACTTACTTTCTTCTTTCTTTTAATCTTTTCCTCTATAATGTAGCCCAACTGCTGTATCATTTAACCTGTGTGCTTGTGTGATGCTGTTTGGGTGCCGCATGGGGGTTCATGGCTCACACACTCTAATGCTCTACTTATGCGACTGGGCCTAGTGTGAAGTTGGTAGCCTGCTTGCTGCATTGTAAGTGTCATGAGGTCTTGTCCAATGCCACCTCCCCTGATAAGTCATGAAAGGTGAAGGGTAAGTCATACCACATTTTGCAGGAGATCTTGGTTCAGGCCAAGGATGTTGGGGCTCCTCTTGAGGACATATCTTCCGTGCTATCCCTGCTTTCCCAAAGCTGCCCATACCCTCCAAACTGCAGGTTGCTGGAGGTATTGCAGTTCTGCAAATTATGTTTGCAGGTGCTGCTGCTTTATACCACATCTCTCCTTCCTCAGTTGCCCCTTTTGACTTAGGGACTGGGTGAGGATTGTGCCTCCTTTACCTGATAAGCATCATTCAATACTGTAGATGTCCATGGTTTTGGTTGCTATGGTTATTTACATGGCTACTGTACATTGTTTAGCCTTGCATTCACTTTGGCATATGTTGGAGCTTTCTGATTAAGCAAGTTAGTGCACTGGTTAAAGTTTGTGACAAATATAGACCTGATATTTCTGAATTAGTTGTTGTACCGGTCAGAACTTCTCTTTAAACTCAATCATTTCAGGATGAATCAGATGGCACATGGTCATTGGATTACTCTGCACACTGAGAATTGCAGAGTTTGGCCTATCTTTTGGCTAACCATTGTGTTCAGTTTCTCTTTTCAGCTAAGGGTGCATGGTTGATGCACACTGATTCAACACCATTGATAAAGATCCAGTTTGAGGTAGTGTTCAAATGATGTGTGCTGGGTCTAAGACTGAATTCCAAAACAATTTGGTACCAATTCTTTATGCATCTAAACTGCAACATTGTGTTCAGGAAATACATGTTGATAGGATTGGCTTGTTGCAAGTGCTTCCAGCAAGGTTGATCCTGAGTTCTTCCTTCTTATCACAAAATACATATCTGTGGCAGACCACAGTAGTTTTTGCCATTTTTAACCTACTAGGAAGAAGGAAATTAAATATACACATGCACATTAGATAAGTTGTTTTTGTTTTCCATAATTTTTTTTTTGGGGGGGGGAACATGTTCCCTTTCCTATTTTTGGATTTGTGTTGTGTGGTTAATACAATATTTGTTGGTTTCATTCACTGTTTCCCAGCCCATTTTCATTGTTATTTGTTCTACATGTACTGGGTTGTATTCAGCCTATTTTGGTGGTATGGCATTCATTTGTGTATTGGGTGGCTCAGAATCTCTTTGCTAGGAATAATTCCATGTTCTTGGGTGGGAGTTTGAGTTCTGGTTATCTCTACATTGTGTAATGTCTTAACAGACATACATACCAGCACATTTTGGGTTTCCCCAGGGAGTTGTGATTAATTTATATATTAATAACTCATTGAACCTCATTCTGACCATGAATGTTGTCCTGCGGTGGCACTAGATTTGTTTGGTCAGATATCACCGGCTAGCTCTAGAAGACTTTCCCACTCTTCTGAGTGGCCTGGACTGCCACACGATTTTTGGGAGCCTTCCATCCATTCCAGGAAAGTAGGCAAGTATGGGTGGAAGCAATAAAAAAATGTTATGTTCATGATTAAGGTTAGTTTTTGTTTGATTTTTATGGTGGTTGGATGTGGTTCTGTGAGACAACCTGGCTATGGCAAAAAATCATAGTGAATAGTGGCCAATAGTGATGCATGGTTGGATGAGTTTGTAGGATGTTTTGGCGATATTACCTACATGGGGATAATAAATTCTACCCACAAATATAGTTCAATATTTATAAATACATCAGTGCAAGGGTGATTGCAATAACCTTACTGTTTGTGTGCTCTTTGGGTGACCATGTTATACATATGTGAGTGCTATTATTCTCCTGTTTTGACACTCTATGGGTGATCATGTTGTGAAGGGTTTAGTGCTGTAACCCCCCTTATTGAACATTTATTGTGTGTCCAATAGAGAGAGTGCTATAACCAATCTGATTGGCTGATGTGGTCAGAATCACATCATCACATTATGGGCCTTCACCTTTTTGCTCACCATTTATCTAATCAAAATACTTAAATATGATTTCCAAATTTAGTCTTATAAAACTGTTTTAATAAACAAGTTGTAATGTTGCTGTATTTATGTCTCCTTTTTCATTTCTAAAGGCATAAATTATAGATTTATGCAGTTTATAAGGTGTCTTGACCTAGTATTCTTCCTTCAATTGATTATTTATACTTTTTACTTACCAATTATAATTAACCAGTATTTTATAACAACCGATTTAAAATGTGTCCCCTACAAAATCTTTTACAAAATAAACATACAGTACAAATTTCGATATGGACTTCAACATACTACTGACTTAACCAAAAATAGAATTAATATCAAAATGAAATATTCTGAAAATAGAGGTTAATTGTATAACAATCATAGTAAGGCTTCTTATAATGCTATTATGTTTCTTTATTACTTTTCTTGCACTATTGCTAATCTATAAAGAGCTCTGTCATAGTTACAGTAACTGTGCAACAAACATTTAATAATTATGTGAGTTTTATTCTGGTCCCTCTTTTGCAATCAGCTACTGTATTTAGCTAAACAAAAAAATATTGTGACATCATCTCTATTAATAAATACATCCAGTCTTTCTTTCTGTAATCACCAAGTTTTCCTTTGTAGGACCATATAAAAAATGGCAACATTTTAATTAAAGGATCTTTTCTGTACATGACTGCATAATATAGTGGCAAACATAAATAATAAGAAATTAATAATAATAAAATACTTCTCAAAATTGCAAACCAGAAATAGTATCAGCAACTGTTGGATATTTTACAGTAATGCTGATTACAAAAGATACTTTTTTAAAAGTGGTTTATTTTGATCACTGCTAACATATATTCATTTTACACAACTAATATATATATATATATATATATATATATTTATATAATATTTATTCAGTATTCATTCTTTAAAATAAACTATAAGGCTAATGTAGAGTTGTGGAGGGATCATGATGCATTTTTTTTCACACACGCATACTTTTGAACCAAGCCAAGTGGCTGTAGGAGCATAACTGGCTGGTAAAAAGGGAATTTAAACATAGACTAAGTTTAATTAGGGTGCATCCAGGGTGAAACAACACAATTGTGAGCTATATGGAGTTATTTGAACACATATATATGCTTTTATCCAGATGTATATCTTGCACAAGAGATATTGCTGGCACAAGTGTGCACTGGTAATGATGACATCTATTAAACCACGTATATATGGAAAGGCGACAGGCGGTCACATAGATGTGTTCACTACAATGCTGCCTGTGGCCAAATATCTCTGAGGCTGATTCAGCATTGCATGTAAGTGCAATGCTAAAGGCAGATTCCCGATTATAGGGAATCTGCAATTGCACAGGACCCATTATGCAAATGTACTGAACAGGTCCTGCATGTTCGCATGCAACCCCTGCTATGCCTCTGTCTGATTAACAGGCAGAGGCATTTAAGGGGCAGTGTGGGGGCGGGGACATCCGGCGTTCCCAGAAATGTGGTGTGCGTGTCCCAATTTCCAGTTGTGGTAAGGTCAGGGGCTGCCTTCATGGACACAGTTTCCTGGCCTTGCAAGCCGGCCAGTCTGTGTAAGCTGAGGCTTACTCAGCTGGCCAGTGTTGTCCACCATTGCTACCAATGCCACCCTGCAACCATTAGCACAGTGCTGGGATCACAAATGCCGCAGGGGGTGTCATACACATCCTGCTTCATTTACATATCAACAAGGACAGAATTGCAAAGCTGCTTGTGTGCAGCTTTGCAATTCCGTCCTAAGCTGAATCACCCCCTCTGAGCACACAATGTGGCTGTAATTACATTTATTTTGCATTCAAGTCTGTGACAGCCCTATATGTATTGCATTTTTTCTTCATTTTAAATGTTTTCTTAGAATTTTATTTAATCAAAGTTAATGTCATAACCCTTAGTTTGTATTTTCTTTTTTATAACACTATTGCAAATAAAATAGATTTATATTATGTTTTGCATTATACAAAATTCACCAAAGCAACTTTCCTGTCTATCTAAGCCTCAGTTTATGCAATTACTATGCATAATGTTCTATATCGAAGTGTACTAATAGTCTTCATTGAATTAAACATCAATATCTCATTCTAAGTTTGACATTTTTATGTGAGTAGCCCAGACAAGTGATTGATTGTTTTTTTTAATAACTTATTAATGCATTTGTTGGGTGGCTATAATCAAAATAATAAAAAAGCTAACAAAAAATATACTGAAATACCAAAGAAGAAGATGGCCTAGTCTGCAGGCACTCATTACAGTCTGATCCTTATATACTGTAGCATTTACTAAAAAAAATTTGTGGTTCTCATTTTACTTAGCTACCGTAAATAAAGATATTTCCATATGCCAGTGATGTATAGTTAAAATGTTACAGCTTTTTAATACAAAGTTCATATTCTGGCATGTTTTATTAAACATTACTGTGTCTACAGTACAAATGTAAACCTGCTTGCTAATATGTAGGAAAAAGAATCAGTGAAAAAAATATCTCAGTGGAGAACAGTTGATATTACTTAAAAAATAGTTTAGGAGTTACAATTTCTAATTTAAGTAATATAAAAATGTAAGTTATATAAAAATGTAATTTACATAAAAATGTAAGTTATATAAAAATATATTATGCACCTGAACATAAAGATTTTTTATTTTTTTCCATATATTGGACAGTTATTGTGGTCACTTCAATTAGTTGTGAGTGGGGCAAATTGCCATTGCAACAGAGTGGAAATGCCAGCAACAAGACCTTCTCTCCCTCTTGGATCTAGGCCCAGGCTCACTGATTTATGTATGCAGTCCTATGGGCTGTGTACAAAAGTCAGCAGAATCATAGCTAATGCATGTGCAGCATATTGGTGCATTGTCTCACAGGGTATAGTTAATAGAATCTACCACATTTTGTTTAGTCTGTACAGTATATCTTATCATCCTACATTTATAATTGAAAACTAAGTAAAAATAATACTCTAAGAGGTTTGTGATTTAGGATGGTCCCACTCAAATTCTATGAGATGGATGGAAAAATGTTCACAACATATACACAACCAGTTTAGAACTACATTGACACAAATCAGATCCTATGAGACAGCAGACACATTCTACTCATTATTGAGGTGGAGTATGTTTTTACTGATCCAGTAATCAGCAGCAAAATGATGATTTTTTTTTCTCCAAAACCACAAACCCTTTACAACACAAACATACTACATTGGTGAATGTTTACAGCAATTAACTGAAATATTTTTGTTGACCAAATTTTTAACACTAACTTTGTCATTGTTCCAAAATGTAGCCTTACCACTTACTTTTGTTACCTAAACCTTGTCCTTTTGGATTACCTATTACCCACTTCTATGCAACTCTGGTTAACATGTGCCCACTTGCTTCTGTACTGAACCAGCTTACTACTGTTAACCTGTGCAAATGATAAACTGGATAACTTCTGAATACACACTTCTATGCTAACCTGGTTAATATATGTCATTCTGCTACCTATCTTTATTCTGGACACTTTTTAGTAACTAAGTATACTGATTACTGATTAGTTCTATTGGTCTTTGGATGTGAACAAATACACCAAGTCTATGAATGCTGAGTCCCTGGGGTGACTTATTGTAGTCTTTGGGAGGGGGCACTGATCCCTCCATTTAAATAGATTCTAATCTGGCTCAATGGATGTTCCTGTTATAATATGGGATAGCCCATCTAGGCTGGGGCTGATGTACAGCATTACTCTCTCTTCTAGTGGGAACAGGTCTAGATCGTATTCTTACTGCTGGGGCTGATTATGTACCAGAAGGAGGGTCAAGTAGCCAGTATTTATATACTTAAATATTACATAGTTGTCTCATTCATTCCAATGGTGTTTACAGATCAATATAATCATTTTCATCATTATCTGTTTGTAAGATAGCAGCAAACTTTGCAGAACTATAGCTTAAATGTGACAAGTGAGCTGTGACTTATAATTCAACATGAGATGGTAGAAAAGGGTACTGTATGTAAAAAAGTTAATTTAGACATACTATTTTGGATAATATGATTTACATAATGCAATTTGTTTCCTCAAATCTCCAAGTAGCCTTACATAAATGGCAGTGTGATGATCTATTTATAATGCTTGTTACAGCTTTACTTCATAATTACTATTTTTGTTTAAAAACTCTTTAAGGTTTCTAATTAGATACAAGGTAGTAGTGACTCAAGTGATTATTTTTGTAGGTGAGAGAAGAGAGTAATGAGGCAAGAGTTTGATGAGGCACAGAAAAACAAGGAGGTAAAGCAAGTAAAAGATTTTACAGAAATGGGGCAGACATGTGGCAATTAGTTAGAAAAAGAGCATGGTTATACATAAGCATGGGTGTGACTATTAAAAATGATATAACCAGAGTAGAAGCTACAAACTAACAGCAGAGCTTTGCATGTTGCTTACAGGAACACAATCCTTGTTAGGAAAGACAACAGAACCTCCAGTATAATAGAGAGGACAAATGTTTATAAATCTGTTCCAAGTAATATTCACCTAGGGAACTAAAGATGTAAGGAAAGAGAAACACAAAAATAAAATAAGCAAAAAAAATGTTTGTTCTAGAAAAAAATATAAAAGTTTTTGCACAAATTTTACAATAGGCACCTTTGGCAGTGGACTGAGATTACAAATACATTTTAGCATCCACAAACATGTAATTGTCAGGCATCAAGAGATAATAGCCTCTGTGGCAGTCCCACCAGTTAACAAAAATCAGTGTCTGGGCTGCAAATAAATTATCCAAGTGGTTGGTTTGATTTTGGGGCAACAAATTTTGGTAGTGTGGTATAGTGCATCTTTATGTCCATTCTAAATTCCATGATTTAGTCCATGGTAAATTATGTGGCAAAAACTCATCTTCCTTTCTCACTGCTCCATATCTGCTATACCACACTAGTAATATTCACACTGAGGGCCTGATTCAGACCGGGTCGCAAGCGGTGAGCGCTCACAACCGGGTCGATGGTGGCCCACATCGCATGCGTATGACAGAGCCGGCTCTGTTGAGTGCATGCACGAGACCCAGCTAGCGACGGGCAATCCATCACTCCGGGTCTCATACCAAGGGGGCGAGCTGTTGATGTTGAGTGACAGCTCGCCCCATTTGGTGGGCGGGCTGGGGAGGTGGCTGCCCAAATGGAGGCATTCCCGAGGGAATGCTTGCCATTTGGGGGTGGCCCCACTGTCATCACGAGTGATGTCCGAGGAGAGCTTCTGGCTCTGTTAGAGCCAAAAGCTCTCTGGGGCTTGCGATGAATAAGACCCTACCACAAGGGTCTCACGCAAGCCCGATGGTCGCGATGGTCTTGACTATTGTGACCATCATAGTGGCCACTCGCTATAGCTGTGGGTGGTCACCCACAGCTATGCAAGTGGCAAGGAGGCCACTCCACAAAAAAAAGCCCTGATTCAGAGCGAGCACTCTTTAAGAGCGTCCGGCTCTGAATCAGACCCTATATTCCCACACCATCCAAAATCCAATTAATTCTCACCAATAATACCACCCATTCATACATCTAACTGTCATCTCTGAATATTTTCTATTATTCTATAACATCTCTCATTGACCTTCGCGACCATCGGGCTTGCGACGAGACCCTGCGGTAGGGTCTCGCTGCCGCAAGCCCTCGAGTGATTTTGGCTCTATCAGAGCCAAAATCACTCCCACTAACATCACTAGTGATGGCAGTGGGGCCTGACCCAGATGGTAGGCATTCCCATAGGAACGCCTCCGTCTGGGCAGCCATGCCCTGGCATGCCCACCAAAGGGGGCGTGCTGTCACTCACCATCGACAGCATGCCCCCTTTGGTGCAAGACCCTGAGTGATGGCTTCCCAGTAGCTCGCCGGGTCTCGCGCATGCGCACGATGGAGCAGCATCCGTCGTGCGCATGTGCATTTGGGTACCATCGACCCGCTTGTGAGTGTCCTTTGCTCGCGAGTGGGTCTGAATGAGACCCACTGTACAGTAGGTGCTGAAGGAAATACTACTAACCTGAACTCATATAGTAAAATAATATGGAAATGTACTGTAGATACAGTTTGAGAGTGTGACTGTATGACCTCACTTGCCCCATGATCACAGATTGGGTTAATCCCCACAGGATCTTGGGGTATCAGGGAATCCCTCTTACCATCAGTAAATGCCTGTTACTGACTCCGCCCACTGCACCGTGGGCATGTAACGTTGCTGCCACCACCAGGCCCTTCACTGGTCCTGGAATGGCTTACTGCTGTGTATGTGTTTACAAGCTGTGACCACACCTCCTGATTGGTGTCAGCTGAAACCCACTGATTCCTTGCAATGGACCAGGCTCAGCACGGTAGCTGGCAGAGGACTTGATATTGGAGATGCTTGGCTCAATCCAGAACAGCCGGAGAGCGGAATAACATTTTTATGTAATTATGTTTTCGCATGACTCTGTTGTCGCAAAGTTGTTTATTGCTCAATATTCTTAAAAAAGTCTCTTCCTCTCAGCTTTAAGGGGGTTTACATACAAGGATGTTACAGCAGTCCTTTACTTCTTGATGTTCAAAAAGATACACACCAAACCAGGTGTGCAGGCCATTATTTTATGCCTCTTCAATACACATTACCACAGGGGAATAAGTCCACCCTGTGGTTTTTAACCATTCAAATTAAGTGCATGTGCTGTGCATGTTCTCTCCCCATGCACATTTAACATTATCTCCTTTGGACAGTGGGAAGTTGTCACTCCCCTGTGCCTATGCCCACCTGGTGTTTTAGTTGCTACCCAGGAGTTGGCTCATCTAGGGTTGGGAGAAGTTTACCTCCAAAACATACTTGCAGAAATCTGCTAAGGGACCAAGCTGGCAACCTCTGCCTGAATCTGAGCTCCAGAGGTGGGCAAGCAAGGTCCCTTGGCAGAGTTTCTGGGCCACGGAAGGGAAGCTCATTGGAACTTCCAAAAGATATATTTAGCTGGCTGCCTTGTGCAGCCTTACCATCACATGCCACTTCTATGCATGAGGCCATAGAGGAGGACATTTAATTCCCCTAGGAGAAAGGCTGATGGACACAGCAGCACACAGAGAGCTCCAGATCCCCCTGGACCTCCACAGACCAAAACTAAGTACAATTTACTTACAAAATATACATTTAAAATACAAACATTAAATATATTTAAACATTTGTACATTTAAAATACATTTTTGCAGTGTACAAATATATGCTCTATGCCTGTGCTCAGCTTAGTGCTGCTCATACCTTTTATATTTTTAAACTTTATTTTTAAATGTGTGCTGGTGCTTTACTACCAACCCCTCTTAGCCCTGAGAGGTACCATGAGCTGTTATTTCTGGTCCACCAACACTACAGGCTCATGCTGCAGACTCATGGCTCTGCAGCTTGTGTCTTTTGTCCCAGAAGCTGCCATTCTGTGAGCTGTCGGATGTGGTGTGGGCTGCATTTAGCCCTTCTCAATGCCGGGGGTAAGGGGAACCGACTCTCCTTTCCCCCAAGCATAAGGGCAATCTTCCTAGGGCACTGGTAGGTAGCACTCCCAAAAACAAGCATTTAGAACACAGCCCCCTTCTGCCACAATACACTGGGAGATGGTCTCCCAGCGGGTGGACACTCAGCAATGCAGTTCGGGATGAGAGCCCCTGGCTGCAGCAGCTCTTTGCTGCCTTGTGTACTGGGGTTCCAGGAACTTTGCTCCCAGTCCCCAGCAGTCAGCATATAGCCATGCAATCTCCGGAGGTGGCCCAGGGCTGTAGTGCACCACACAGCCTCTAGTACCTTGGCGCAGATCATATTGCCACACTGTAGAGCTGGGGCACCAGGAGCTAGGCTTCTGGTCCCCAGATTGGTGCATTCAACCCGTCCCCCAGTGCAGCACACCGAGGGTTGACACCCTTGACATGGCCATTGGCTGGAGTCCGGCAAACAATATATGTAAGAATTAGAGAGGAGCATTTTGGATTCTGTGGAATCCGAACCGCTCAAAATATAGTGTATCCAAGTCCACCAGAGCCAAGGCACAGGTGTTCCCTTTTGATTCGAATCCCACTTCGAGGCCAAACATCATCCTCCCAACATCGGATTCTTGTGAGACTTGGTTATAAATAAGGAGCCGCGACTGTTGTGGTGGCATTTGTTACTCGGCATGCATGCTGTGCACTGATCTGCAATAAGTTTACTGCATTCAGACTCCAGTCTAGTGGCTGTGCTATTAAGTGACTGTAGGGGGCACACTGCACACTAGTATATGCTGCTCTACTCTTCTAATTAAAGTGGTTGTGTTAGCCTGTGTCCAGTCTCCAGACTCACAACAAGTGGCTGTGCTGTTAAGTGACTCTGTATTGGGGGCACACTGCACACTGATGCATTCATTACTACTCTGCTGATTATAGTGGCTGTAGCCTGTGTCTGATTCCAGACTCACAAGTGGCTGTTCTGTTAAGTGACTGTGTATAGGGGGGCATACTGCACAGCACTCTGATGTATGCTGTGCTACTCTGCTGATTAAAGTGGTTGTGTCCAGACTCACTAGTGGCTGTCTGTACAAGGCATGCTGATGAATGCTGCACTGTACTCATGCCCATCTGCTCCAGTGTAGAAAAAAAAAATTATAATAGTTTTTTTTTAAAAAGTTTTTTGTGCTGTATCCTACTGTGTACTGTATACAAGCACTGAGACTCCTTGAGCTGTAACCCTCTGTTTAGATCAGCACCATGACTCCTTGGGCCACAGCCCTCTCTGTATTTAAACGCTGTGACTCCTTGGGCCATAGCTCTCTATGCATACAAGCAATGTGACTCCTTGAGCTGTATCCCTCTGTGTATACAAACACTGTGACTCTTTGGGGCTTAGCCCTCAGTGTATACAAGCACCATAACTCTTTGGGCTTTAGCCTACTATGTATACAAGCACTGTGAATCCTTGTACCTTATCCCTCTGTATATACAAGCAAAATGACTCCTTGAGCCTAGTCCTCTGTGTATACAAGCACTGGAAATCATTGGGCATAAGCGCTCTGTGTATACAAGTACTGTAACTATTTGGACCTTAGCCCTCTGTGTATACAAGCACTGTTTCAAAACAACAAGATAGTGTCACTAGTGCAGTCTGTATGGAGAGGTCTACAAGGTATCCATCTTCGTCTCACAGAATGTCTTCACCACAGTTTCATTTCAAGATACGGAACCATATTCTGGATAGAACTCACCACTGGCACTCTATTACCGTTCACTGAAAGGTTTCTTTAACACCTCCTTTTTCTTTCAACACATCACACTTCTTAGGGGTCTATCAACAGACACTCACCATAAATCCACCTTGGTTCATACGTATAAAGGTTTCTTGTTACGACTCCCCTTATATATCCAATTGATGAAAAAATGTATCTATTTTCTTAAAACAATTCTTTATTCCAAATCGGAACCATAAAAAGTAAAAATAGTCACATCACAAAAAAAAGCACATATAGCAGTATTGGAACTATAGGTGGCAATAGGATATTCACAATATGGTTTTAAAACCTTTCTGATGACCCGGCATAATCAGAGAAGGTAATCCAACTGGATGACACGTGGAAGAAAAAACCATTTAGAGAAATATCCAAAAAGAGATGTATAATACCGCCTGTTGTCCAATTCCTGCTGCTTACTCCACCATCTACGCGTTTCGGACTGATTGTCCTTCCTCAGGATGTGGAGCTGTAACCCAGGATGGGCTTAATATACCCCTCCTCTAAATTAAAAGACAATTAACCAATTATACTAAAAATCGCAAAAAAACCCTCAATAGACCACATTGTGAAACCTCCTATTACCATCTGAAGTCCCTTACAGGATATAACCTTACTTCAAAATTCATAGACATGATAATCTCCCATAGAGTATCCAAAATAACATAAAAAAGGATATAAAAAAAGGATAATATGCATCAATTCAGCGTCAACAAAATCCTGGGATGTAATCCACCACCCACCATAGGAAAAAGACTGTGGCTCCAGCTTATTGCCACACCGCTTCTTCCAGATTGCACAGCGGAAGTCCTTATAAGGTAATACCCCTCTGTAATACTTGATGCATATTATCCTTTTTTTTATCCTTTTTTAAGTTATTTTGGATACTCTATGGGAGATTATCATGTCTATGAATTTTGAAGTAAGGTTATATCCTGTAAGGGACTTCAGATGGTAATAGGAGGTTTCACAATGTGGTCTATTGAGGGTTTTTTTGCGATTTTTAGTATAATTGGTTAATTGTCTTTTAATTTAGAGGAGGGGTATATTAAGCCCTTCCTGGGTTACAGCTCCACATCCTGAGGAAGGACAATCAGTCCGAAACGCGTAGATGGTGGAGTAAGCAGCAGGAATTGGACAACAGGCGGTATTATACATCTCTTTTTGGATATTTCTCTAAATGGTTTTTTCTTCCACGTGTCATCCAGTTGGATTAACTTCTCTGATTATGCCCGGGTTATCAGAAAGTTTTTAAAACCATATTGTGAATATCCTATTGCCACCTATAGTTCCAATACTGCTATATGTGCTTTTTTTGTGATGTGACTATTTTTACTTTTTATGGTTCCGATTTGGAATAAAGAATTGTTTTAAGAAAATAGATACATTTTTTCATCAATTGGATATATAAGGGGAGTCGTAACAAGAAACCTTTATACGTATGAACCAAGGTGGATTTATGGTGAGTGTCTGTTGATAGACCCCTAAGAAGTGTGATGTGTTGAAAGAAAAAGGAGGTGTTAAAGAAACCTTTCAGTGAACGGTAATAGAGTGCCAGTGGTGAGTTCTATCCAGAATATGGTTCCGTATCTTGAAATGAAACAGTGGTGAAGACATTCTGTGAGACGAAGATGGATACCTTGTAGATCTCTCCATACAGACTGCGCTAGTGACACTATCTTGTTGTTTTGAAATTGTATATTTAGGTTTTGGGTATACCTTAGATAGGACACAGCAGCGGTCTGTGGTCACGAGTTACTTCTTTTTTGTTCTTTGGAATATTGTACATCTTTTACCCTACTAAGTTGTGACTTGAAGCCAATAGATATGTTTAACCACAGACATACTCGTAAAGATTATATTAATAGTGTATTTAGTGATGATCAAATGAATGATGTAGCAGATGAGAATGTGCAGAGTGCTATGACTAAATTAGAAAAATGATTAATTAGAGAGGGAAAAATATGGTGGGAGATTACCTCATTAGAGCAATATTGTAGTTACCAACTGATTCCTAGAGGTTTGTGCATTGATAAGGTACCAACATTTCAAAATGAGTCCAAAGAATTTAGAGAAGAATGGTTTAAAATATTAGACTCATGTTCATACTCGTTGATGAGGTTGATTATTAAGGAAAAAACACGTGAACTTAAACAAATAGAGGGGAAGTGGAAATATATAAAGGATTAATTAAACCATATTCTGCCTCAGAGGATTACAAAGTTTTAGAAGAGAGTGTCATCAGAAAGATTGATAGAAATGAGAGAGACATCAGAATTAAAAAACAAAAAAAATATTTTAGGGACAAACAGGATTTTAAATTAGGCAGACAGCATGCCATCACAAGAAAAGAAAAAAAATTTTTAGAAATAAGGAGTAATGAAACACCGCAAAGGACTCAATATTGGATGACAGAAACATTAAATCGCACAGAGGATAGAGGATTCACGAGGAAGAGTGAGAACGTTAGGGATGTAAGAAAGAATACGGGCACAAACTATACAAACAGGCAGACCAGAAAAACATACAAGGAGGATAGATGGAAGGTAGAAAGAGATGGATTAGATGATGATTATGTTAGAAGGAGGCATCAATGGAAGAGGGATTACCAACAGGGGGAACCCGCATTTCGGGATGAATACAAACTTAATAGGAGGGATAGATATAATGAAAATAGATTTGCTCCCTTAAGGTATGAGGAAAATTTTTTAGGAAGAGATCGTCATTACAATTTAAACACGTGAAGAGAAAAAGGAGGGGAAAAAGGGGCAGTGGGATGACCCACCGCCTCAATAAAATAAGAAGAAGGAGAAAGAAAAGAGGAATTGTTAATAATTATGTATCTGTGGATTCTGACCCTAATAAGGTAGAGAAGGGAGTAACACCAGGGATTACTACCAAAACGGCAATCTACAATTTAAGCAATCATGTTCTTTCTGATGAGGAAAAAAAAGTCCTTGAGAGAGGATTAAAATTCGCACCTTCAAGTAGAGCAGATTAATTTGAGAGCTTCATTGATCTCCAAAGATTTATTAGAAGGCTGGCACTTAAAAGATTCTTTGAAGAAAAGAATAAGATGACTGAAGATGAACCAATATTAGAAGAATTGCCATGCTCCATATTTAAAAAGAAATCCACCTTTTTTCCACAGCACAAAAAGGGGTGTTTTGTGGAGACCTTTGAAAGATTGGTGAGAGAAGATCTAGAAAGGACCCGGTTCAAACCAGTAAGAAATAATAATTTGACTAAGGCAGAAAGGGAAGCTATACAACATCTTAGGAAGAATGACAATATCATCATTAAGCCGGCGGATAAAGGGGGGGGGTGGTCATCATGAATACTGAAGATTACAATTCAGAGATTATCAAACAACTTTGTGATGATACCACTTATAAAAAATTACGGGGGAATCCCAGTGCAGGGATTACAAAAAAATTAGAGACTTTCCTTGTATTATATACAGGCAAAGGGGTTATTAATGAAAATGAGAAATCATATATTAAAATTGAAAAACCATCTGTCCCCGTAATCTATGGCCTCCCGAAAATCCATAAGACCTTAAATAACCCCCCATGTAGACCTATAGTAGCTGGCACAAATTCTGTATTATCTAACCTTTCGAAGTTTTTAGATTTTATACTCCAACCACTGGATAAGAAGACCCCGGCGTATCTTAAGGATTCCATAGCTACTATTCATAAGCTTGAGGAGATTGTGTGGAGAGATGACTATTGGCTCGTTACTGCCGACGTTACATCTCTCTACACAATTATAGAGCATCGATTTGGATTGGAGGCTGTTAGATTCTTTTTAGATAGAGAGTCTTTCACAGAATCCTATAAAAACTTTGTGCTGGAGGGAATAGAATTGGTTCTGAAGAACAACTTTTTTTGGTTTATGGAATCGTTTTATTTACAGACGTCAGGCACGGCGATGGGCACTGGACTGGCACCTAGTTACGCTAATTTATTCATGGCCCTCTGGGAGCATAGATCAGTGTGGAGTGGCCATGAGTTTGGTGCCAGTCTAGTGTCCTGGAGGTGCTATATTGACGATGTCTGTTTTGTTTGGAAGGGTAACAAGGAGTCTTTGGAACAATTCTGTGCCTATTTGAATGAAAATGTATATAACATCAATTTCAGTTTTTGTGTTAGTGATGTAGAGGTGAATTTCCTAGACCTCACTATATATATATAGAAGGGAATACATTGAAAACCAAGAGTTTTAATAAACCGACTGATTGTAACTCATTCATCGACTTCACCAGCAACCACCATGCTAACTGGCTAAGGAGTATACCCTACAGCCAGTTTCAACGTATTAACCGTAATTGTACAGACAAAAAGGTATTTGATGTGCAGGCAATCGATTTGAGTCATCAATTCATACAGAGGGGATATGGAAAGGAGCTAGTGACCAAAGCTATGACTCAGGCCAGTGATCTCGAGAGGGGGCATATTCTTAACAATGATGGAACTATAAAAAAATGGGAGGATGGGGGAATACCATTCATATCTAAATATCATAGCCAATATAAACAAGTTGAAACTATCATAGCTAAACATTGGGATATCTTACTTAGAGATCCTGTATTAAAGGGATATATTAAAGAACGACTGATGTTTATTTATCGGAAAGCTAACAACATCCAGAATGCTATTGTTAAAAGTGTAACATCAAAACCCAGGGACCTAACGATGAATAAATCAAAAGGTTTTTATAGATGCAGAGAGTGCATTATGTGTAGATTATGTAAAAGTGAAGTATCTCATATAAAGGAATAGAAATCTACTCAAACTAATCATAGTTATAAGATCGATGATTTTATAACCTGTCATAGCAGATATTGTGTTTATTTGCTGGAATGCACATGTGGTTCACAATATGTGGGCAGGACCACCCGTATGTTAAAAATTAGACTGGCAGAACACGCCAGGAACATTAAAAAAGGATTGAGTACACATAATGTTTCCTTACATTTTCAGCAGAAACATCAGTGCAATATCACAGAACTTAGATCCTTCTGTGGTATTAAGGTTATCCATCCTAATTGGAGGAAAAATAATATGGAAGAACGTCTTGCACAAATGAAAATGAAAAAAATCTATATGTTAAAAACACTAGCCCCGAGAGGACTTAATATAGATTTAGAGACAAAATGGTTTCTGTAAGAACGTAAAAGCCGTGTACACATATATATATTTTTTATTGTTATATGGTTGTTATGGGTTATGTTTATTCTCTAATGGTGTTTACTTTCCCCTTTTTACATGTACAATGGAGGATATTTTATTTGGTACTATGGAAAAGTACTAAGTCAGAATGTTTGGAATATATACTGCCCCACGGTGATGCGATGTTATGGATCTGGCTGCATATCTCCAGAACTCTATATATCAATCTACGAACGGAGTGGACCTTCGTGGTATTTCACATATGTGCATATAACTATCGTGGAACTAAATAAGCGAGCCCATGGGGAGGAATTCCTTTGAAACCAACTTCCGGGTTTGCGGGTCAGATTCCGGATGTGGACGTGAGATGCATCGTATAGAGATTTCCGGAAGTATGCGTGACGGCTTCTAATCACATGGTTTATGTGTTAGAGGGGGCGGATGGAGCGCCTGATCGTTTTCACTTCCGGGTGTGGTAGTCGACTACTGCGGAAGTATTGGCTCATATATATGGGCTTTAGGACTTATGAGGGAAGTATTACAGAGGGGTATTACCTTATAAGGACTTCCGCTGTGCAGACTGGAAGAAGCGGTGTGGCAATAAGCAGGAGCCACAGTCTTTTTCCTATGGTGGGTGGTGGATTACATTCCAGGATTTTGTTGACGCTGAATTGATGCATATTATCCTTTTTTTATATCCTTTTTTATGTTATTTTGGATACTCTATGGGAGATTATCATGTCTATGAATTTTGAAGTAAGGTTATATCCTGTAAGGGACTTCAGATGGTAATAGGAGGTTTCACAATGTGGTCTATTGAGGGTTTTTTTGCGATTTTTAGTATAATTGGTTAATTGTCTTTTAATTTAGAGGAGGGGTATATTAAGCCCTTCCTGGGTTACAGCTCCACATCCTGAGGAAGGACAATCAGTCCGAAACGCGTAGATGATGGAGTAAGCAGCAGGAATTGGACAACAGGCGGTATTATACATCTCTTTTTGGATATTTCTCTAAATGGTTTTTTCTTCCACGTGTCATCCAGTTGGATTACCTTCTCTGATTATGCCCGGGTCATCAGAAAGGTTTTAAAACCATATTGTGAATATCCTATTGCCACCTATAGTTCCAATACTGCTATATGTGCTTTTTTTTGTGATGTGACTATTTTTACTTTTTATGGTTCCGATTTGGAATAAAGAATTGTTTTAAGAAAATAGATACATTTTTTCATCAATTGGATATATAAGGGGAGTCGTAACAAGAAACCTTTATACGTATGAACCAAGGTGGATTTATGGTGAGTGTCTGTTGATAGACCCCTAAGAAGTGTGATGTGTTGAAAGAAAAAGGAGGTGTTAAAGAAACCTTTCAGTGAACGGTAATAGAGTGCCAGTGGTGAGTTCTATCAAGAATATGGTTCCGTATCTTGAAATGAAACAGTGGTGAAGACATTCTGTGAGACGAAGATGGATACCTAGTAGACCTCTCCATACAGACTGCGCTAGTGATACTATCTTGTTGTTTTGAAATTGTATATTTAGGTTTTGGGTATACCTTAGATAGGACACAGCAGCGGTCTGTGGTCGCGAGTTACTTCTTTTTTGTTCTTTGGAATATTGTACATCTTTACCCTACTAAGTTGTGACTTGAAGCCAATAGATATGTTTAACCACAGACATACTCGTAAAGATTATATTAATAGTGTATTTAGTGATGATCAAAAGAATGATGTAGCAGATGAGAATGTGCAGAGTGCTATGACTAAATTAGAAAAATTATTAATTAGAGAGGGAAAAATATGGTGGGAGATTACCTCATTAGAGCAATATTGTAGTGACCAACTGATTCCTAGAGGTTTGTGCATTGATAAGGTACCAACATTTCAAAATGAGTCCAAAGAATTTAGAGAAGAATGGTTTAAAATATTAGACTCATGTTCATACTCGTTGATGAGGTTGATTATTAAGGAAAAAACACGTGAACTTAAACAAATAGAGGAGGAAGTGGAAATATATAAAGGATTAATTAAACCATATTCTGCCTCAGAGGATTACAAAGTTTTAGAAGAGAGTGTCATCAGAAAGATTGATAGAAATGAGAGAGACATCAGAATTAAAAAACAAAAAAAATATTTTAGGGACTAACAGGATTTTAAATTAGGCAGACAGCATGCCATCACAAGAAAAGAAAATTTTTTTTTAGAAATAAGGAGTAATGAAACACCGCAAAGGACTCAAGATTGGATGACAGAAACATTAAATCGCACAGAGGATAGAGGATTCATGAGGAAGAGTGAGAACGTTAGGGATGTAAGAAAGAATACGGGGACAAACTATACAAACAGACAGACCAGAAAAACGTACAAGGAGGATAGATGGAAGGTAGAAAGAGATGGATTAGATGATGATTATGTTAGAAGGAGGCATCAATGGAAGAGGGATTACCAACAGGGGAAACCCGCATTTCGGGATGAATACAAACTTAATAGGAGGGATAGATATAATGAAAATAGATTTGCTCCCTTAAGGTATGAGGAAAATTTTTTAGGAAGAGATCGTCATTACAATTTAAACACGTGAAGAGAAAAAAGAGGGGAAAAAGGGGCAGTGGGATGACCCACCGCCTCAATAAAATAAGAAGAAGGAGAAAGAAAAGAGGAATTGTTAATAATTATGTATCTGTGGATTCTGACCCTAATAAGGTAGAGAAGGGAGTAACACCAGGGATTACTACCAAAACGGCAATCTACAATTTAAGCAATCATGTTCTTTCTGATGAGGAAAAAAAAGTCCTTGAGAGAGGATTAAAATTCGCACCTTCAAGTAGAGCAGATGAATTTGAGATCTTCATTGATCTCCAAAGATTTATTAGAAGGCTGGCACTTAAAAGATTCTTTGAAGAAAAGAATAAGATGACTGAAGATGAACCAATATTAGAAGAATTGCCATGCTCCATATTTAAAAAGAAATCCACCTTTTTTCCACAGCACAAAAAGGGGTGTTTTGTGGAGACCTTTGAAAGATTGGTGAGAGAAGATCTAGAAAGGACCCGGTTCAAACCAGTAAGAAATAATAATTTGACTAAGGCAGAAAGGGAAGCTATACAACATCTTAGGAAGAATGACAATATCATCATTAAGCCGGCGGATAAAGGGGGGGGGTGGTCATCATGAATACTGAAGATTACAATTCAGAGATTATCAAACAACTTTGTGATGATACCACTTATAAAAAATTACGGGGGAATCCCAGTGCAGGGATTACTAAAAAATTAGAGACTTTCCTTGTATTGTATACAGGCAAAGGGGTTATTAATGAAAATGAGAAATCATATATTAAAATTGAAAAACCATCTGTCCCCGTAATCTATGGCCTCCCGAAAATCCATAAGACCTTAAATAACCCCCCATGTAGACCTATAGTAGCTGGCACAAATTCTGTATTATCTAACCTTTCGAAGTTTTTAGATTTTATACTCCAACCACTGGTTAAGAAGACCCCAGCGTATCTTAAGTATACCATAGCTACTATTCATAAGCTTGAGGAGATTGTGTGGAGAGATGACTATTGGCTCGTTACTGCCGACGTTACATCTCTCTACACAATTATAGAGCATCGATTTGGATTGGAGGCTGTTAGATTCTTTTTAGATAGAGAGTCTTTCACAGAATCCTATAAAATCTTTGTGCTGGAGGGAATAGAATTGGTTCTGAAGAACAACTTTTGTTGGTTTATGGAATCGTTTTATTTACAGACATCAGGCACGGCGATCGGCACTGGACTGGCACCTAGTTAAACTAATTTATTCATGGCCCTCTGGGTGCATAGATCAGTGTGGAGTGGCCATGAGTTTGGTGCCAGTCTAGTGTCCTGGATGTGCTATATTGACGATGTCTGTTTTGTTTGGAAGGGTAACAAGGAGTCTTTGGAACAATTCTGTGCCTATTTGAATGAAAATGTATATAACATCAATTTCAGTTTTTGTATTAGTGATGTAGAGTTGAATTTCCTAGACCTCACTATATATATAGAAGGGAATACATTGAAAACCAAGAGTTTTAATAAACCGACTGATTGTAACTCATTCATCGACTTCACCAGCAACCACCATGCTAACTGGCTAAGGAGTATACCCTACAGCCAGTTTCAACGTATTAACCGTAATTGTACAGACAAAAAGGTATTTGATGTGCAGGCAATCGATTTGAGTCATCAATTTATACAGAAGGGATATGGAAAGGAGCTAGTGACCAAAGCTATGACTCAGGCCAGTGATCTCGAGAGGGGGCATATTCTTAACAATGATGGAACTATAAAAAAATGGGAGGATGGGGGAATACCATTCATATCTAAATATCATAGCCAATATAAACAAGTTGAAACTATCATAGCTAAACATTGGGATATCTTACTTAGAGATCCTGTATTAAAGGGTTATATTAAAGAACGACCGATGTTTATTTATCGGAAAGCTAACAACATCCAGAATGCTATTGTTAAAAGTGTAACATCAAAACCCAGGGACCTAACGTTGAATAAATCAAAAGGTTTTTATAGATGCGGAGAGTGCATTATGTGTAGATTATGTAAAAGTGAAGTATCTCATATAAAGGAATACAAATCTACTCAAACTAATCATAGTTATAAGATCGATGATTTTATAACCTGTCATAGCAGATATTGTGTTTATTTGCTGGAATGCACATGTGGTTCACAATATGTGGGCAGGACCACCCGTATGTTAAAAATTAGACTGGCAGAACACGCCAGGAACATTAAAAAAGGATTGAGTACACATAATGTTTCCTTACATTTTCAGCAGAAACATCAGTGCAATATCACAGAACTTAGATCCTTCTGTGGTATTAAGGTTATCCATCCTAATTGGAGGAAAAATAATATGGAAGAACGTCTTGCACAAATGGAAATGAAAAAAATCTATATGTTAAAAACACTAGCCCCGAGAGGACTTAATATAGATTTCGAGACAAAATGGTTTCTGTAAGAACGTAGAAGCCGTGTACACATATATATATATTTTTTATTGTTATATGGTTGTTATGGGTTATGTTTATTCTCTAATGGTGTTTACTTTCTCCTTTTTACATGTACAACGGAGGATATTTTATTTGGTACTATGGAAAAGTACTAAGTCAGAATGTTTGGAATATATACTGCCCCACGGTGATGCGATGTTAAGGATCTGGCTGCATATCTCCAGAACTCTATATATCAATCTACGAACGGAGTGGACCTTCGTGGTATTTCACATATGTGCATATAACTATTGTGGAACTAAATAAGCGAGCCCATGGGGAGGAATTCCTTTGAAACCAACTTCCGGGTTTGCGGGTCAGATTCCGGATGTGGACATGAGATGCATCGTATAGAGATTTCCGGAAGTATGCGTGACCGCTTCTAATCAAATGGTTTATGTGTTAGAGGGGGTGGATGGAGCGCCTGATCGTTTTCACTTCCGGGTGTGGTAGTCGACTACTGCGGAAGTATTGGCTCATATATATGGGCTTTAGGACTTATGAGGGAAGTATTACAGAGGGGTATTACCTTATAAGGACTTCCGCTGTGCAGACTGGAAGAAGCGGTGTGGCAATAAGCAGGAGCCACAGTCTTTTTCCTATGGTGGGTGGTGGATTACATTCCAGGATTTTGTTGACGCTGAATTGATGCATATTATCCTTTTTTTATATCCTTTTTTATGTTATTTTGGATACTCTATGGGAGATTATCATGTCTATGAATTTTGAAGTAAGGTTATATCCTGTAAGGGACTTCAGATGGTAATAGGAGGTTTCACAATGTGGTCTATTGAGGGTTTTTTTGCGATTTTTAGTATAATTGGTTAATTGTCTTTTAATTTAGAGGAGGGGTATATTAAGCCCTTCCTGGGTTACAGCTCCACATCCTGAGGAAGGACAATCAGTCCGAAATGCGTAGATGGTGGAGTAAGCAGCAGGAATTGGACAACAGGCGGTATTATACATCTCTTTTTGGATATTTATCTAAATGGTTTTTTCTTCCACATGTCATCCAGTTGGATTACCTTCTCTGATTATGCCCGGGTCATCAGAAAGGTTTTAAAACCATATTGTGAATATCCTATTGCCACCTATAGTTCCAATACTGCTATATGTGCTTTTTTTTGTGATGTGACTATTTTTACTTTTTATGGTTCCGATTTGGAATAAAGAATTGTTTTAAGAAAATAGATACATTTTTTCATCAATTGGATATATAAGGGGAGTCGTAACAAGAAACCTTTATACGTATGAACCAAGGTGGATTTATGGTGAGTGTCTGTTGATAGACCCCTAAGAAGTGTGATGTGTTGAAAGAAAAAGGAGGTGTTAAAGAAACCTTTCAGTGAACGGTAATAGAGTGCCAGTGGTGAGTTCTATCAAGAATATGGTTCCGTATCTTGAAATGAAACAGTGGTGAAGACATTCTGTGAGACGAAGATGGATACCTTGTAGACCTCTCCATACAGACTGCGCTAGTGACACTATCTTGTTGTTTTGAAATTGTATATTTAGGTTTTGGGTATACCTTAGATAGGACACAGCAGCGGTCTGTGGTCGCGAGTTACTTCTTTTTTGTTCTTTGGAATATTATACAAGCACTGTGACTCCTTGGGCCTTATGCCTCTTTGTATGCAAGCACCATAACTCCTTGGGCCTTAGGACTCTGTGTATACAAGCATCATAACTCCTTGGGCCTTAGCCTTCTGTGTTTACAAGCACCGTGACTCCTTGGGCCTTAGCCCTCTGTGTATACAAGCACTGTGACTCCTTGGTCCATAGCCTTCTGTGTGTCCATTACACACAAGTACTGTGACTCTTCAGTGAGTAGTGATTAGTAAATAAATAATATTACTAACTTAGTAGCTATTGTACAACTTGAGTATTTTCATCAATATGGATAATGGCAACCAACTGAAAGAAGCAGCAAGCAAATGCTAGCACTACAGCTGCTGGAACCTGTCATGTTGACAATACTAGTCCTTCACTATCATCTAAAGCTGATGCTCAAGGGCATAGATGCTTTTAAAAATTAGGGTATCTGAAATAAAAACATCAAGATTTTACAGGGGTAAAGACAGAAAAACCACTAAAGGTTAGTGCAGAAAATTGGCAACATACCATTCACCACATGCAGTGGCAAGGAAAGGCTTCAACCTTGGCCTTTCCTTGTGAGTTGTGGTTCTGCAACTGTCAGTGAAGCATCTCCTGCCTCACATGTCAATGAAGCACCTTTTCACTCAGACTACAAAAGAAGTGTAAAAAACTGAAAACAAAAAAGGCAGTAGATCAAACTGTACGTTCAGAAACACAAATGTAAGAAATCCCTGAGGACAGTCTAAGGGGTATATTTACTAAAGTATGAGTTTTAGAAATGGAGATGTTGCCCATTGCAAAAAATCATATTCAAGCTTTTATTATCTTCTAGAAGGTGCTATTTAAATGTTATGTAGAATCTTATTGGTTGCTATGGGCAACATCTCCACTTCTAAAAACTCTAACTTTAGTAAATATATCCCTAAGTGTGTCCACGAGTGTTATGTGTGAGCCTGACCATTCCAAGAAGCAACCTTCCCCAGTTTCAACTCCCTCTGTATTTGTGGGGATGAGCAGCATAAGTATTGCTGATGACATAGAAATTGAGGAGGCCAATGTGGAATTGCAAGAGGCTGAGAGGGATATTTCTGTAGCTGACACTGGCTTTAGTGAGGATATTGAGGATGAGGATGTTGTTTGTGTAAGTCAGGTACCAGTGGAAGCAGCTCATGACCATGATAAGAATAAGGCCATTGTCATGCCTGGGCATAGGACCAACAAATCCACCTCTTATGTGTGGAATTATTTTTACCCAACTCCTGACAACATTTGTCGAGCCATCTTTAGCCATTGTGGAATCACAGTAAGTAGAGGTAAGGACTTTAAGCCTCTAAGTACCTCCACACTCTTACATCATCTGCAGTGAGCTCATGTCATAACATCAGAAACTAGTGCAAAAAAAATAAGCAGTCCAGCATAAGCTAGCTCTCTTCTCTCTACTAGATCCCAACATCTGCAATCTCCACTGCCAGCACATTTTTCCTCAATATCCTCATTAATGAGCAGATGTAGTCCGATATCCAATTTGCTAGGTGACTCATCCGCTTTCCACGACTACTCAGAAAAGTCCTTGAATGCTGGGCCTGCTGCAGCAGCTGCTGTTGGTGGATCTTCATCACAGAAGTGGACAAGGAAGACTACTAGTAGGAGTTTAACAAAACATTTGACTGTTAAACAATCATTTGCAAGGGGAAGCAAGTATGACAGCTCTCATCTAGTCACACAGGGGATCACTGACACAATGACAGCTTTGCTAGTATTAGATCTGCATCCAATATCTGCAATTAATGCAGTGAGTTTTACACAGTTAATTGCGGTCCTTTGTCCTCAGTACCAAATTCCATCTCTGTTTCATTTTACCCAAAAAGCTATTTCTCAGCTGTACCAGGACATAAAAAAAACTCTAATTATTGGCCTACAAAATGTCATTATACCAACTGTCCACTTAACCACAGGTATATGGACAAGCATTAGTGGGCAAACTAAAGTTTACATGACTGTGACAGCCCACTGGGTGGGTGAATCGCCTTCAGCAGCAGCAGAACCAGTATCTAACAAACAACGCCAGCTCATTCAGAGGCAGGCTACTCTGTGTATCACTGGTTTCAATAAGAGATATACCATTGACAACCTCTTAGAAAAACTAAGAGATGTCATAGAACATGGCTTACCCCAAATGGACTCTACTCAGGATTTGTGATTTCTGATAATGCCACAAATACTGTTAAAGCATTACAAATAGGTGAATTTCGACACATCCCTTGTTTTGCTCACATGATCAACTTAGAGGTGCTGGGTTATTTAAAAAGTAACAGGGGCATGCAGGAAAAGCTGTCTGTGGGCCGAAAAATGTTGTGACATTTTTGACATTCAGCAGCAGCATGCAGGAGATTGTAGCACCTGCAAGAACAGTTTAATTTGCCCTACCATCAACTGTAGCAAGAGGTGGTAATAAAGTGGAACTTCACCCTTTATATTCTTCAGCGGATGGATGAACAGCAAAAAGCCATCCATAGCTATACAACAAGCCATGACATTGGGAGAGGAGGGGTAATGTACCTTAGCCCAGCACAGTAGGGAGTACTTTCTGTCTTGTGCAAGGTGCTCAAACCATTTGAAGTAGCCACATGTGAAGTGAGCGCTTACAATGCTAACTTGAGTCAGGTGATTCCCCTAATTAGCCTTTTGGAAAATAAGCTGGAGAAATTGAACAAGGAGATTAAACAAAACAAATCCACAAAGTATGCCAGACTTGTAGATCAAGTGCTTTATTTGCTTCGCCAGGATCCATGGGTGGCCAATATCTTGAAATCTGATCACTAAATTTTAGCACCCATGCTTGATCCTAGGTTTAAGTCATATGCTGTGTATTTCTTTAGAAGAGAACCAAATATTTAAAGATGCAAAGAGCTCCTGGTGAGCAAGTTGGCAGCTCAAGTGACACATATCAGTATGACATCTCCTCATTCAGTTTCTTCAGCAGCAGACAGTAAAAAATTCAGCTTTCTCAAGAGACCCAGTGGTGATGCAGATAAGTCAACCCAACATTTTGACATCTGGTTGGGTCTAAAAGAATTGCCCAACATTAGTGACACCTCTACCAGAGCTCCATCTGACACAATCACCATCCAAAGAATGGTGGAGGATTATTTTCATAAAACCATACAAATAGACATGTGATAGAGTTCCTACAAGTACTGGAAGGTAAAAAAAGGCAATTTTGAGGCCCTTGTACAAACTGGTTTTGCATTACTTAAGCAAGAGATTTTTCAGCACAGCTGGGAACCTTGTCAGCAAATGGTGTAGGAGGCTCTTTCCTAAAAATCTAGAAAATATGATGTTCATCAAAATTAACTGGAAATTCCATGAGGAAGTCCTTTCCCACAAATTATGTCACAGTACAAAGACTTCTGTAATGGTGAATTGCAGTGGGAATGAATTAAAATTCTGTGAGGATGATGTACACTGCTGACAGTGAGGATGGAAATTATGGTGACATATTGCCACTGTAGAGATGTTTACTTAAGCCGATTGGTAGCTTGTTTTGTGGTTGCCCAAACAAACCAAGCATTTCAGACACAAAAGTGGCAGTTCCTGTCGCTGAAGTGCTTGGTTTGTTAAAGTGTGAATGTCTTTTTCAATATCAAACATAAGGGTGGATGGGATGGCCCAAGTACAATTTATTTCTGCCACTGCAGTGTGTTCATATTTCATAGATGTGCAGTATCCGTGCTGCTGCTCTGTCGCTCAGTAACCAGCCAGCTCACTGCAGCGTTTCACCTATAATGGTGAAAACAATAGTGTGAGCTGTAAATTGGTCTAAACTGACTGTATATAACTGGAAATTAATGTTATTGAGGTTACTAATACTCTAGGAACAAAAAAAGCCCAAATTATGTGATTTTAGCTTTTTTTGTAAATTTTTATAAGTATGTTTTTTTTAAACTTCCACAGTTCAAATTCACAATCTTAGTAAAATAAGCCTGCATGTAACATTATTAAAATGAGAAACCCAGGAACAAAATATGCTATGTGAAAAATTACTGAAAATCTTAAACCATGTCCACATTATCCAGTTATTGGTCATTGTCAGGCTGATCAGCTGAAAATTGCTGATAATTTCATAATGTGTTTGAAAGGAGCTTTGGAGTGTTTAAAGCTGATAAAAGCTACAAACGTTCCTGCAACACTGAGATAGAAGGAATGAGATGGAACGAGATAGCATGTGCTGCCTCACTATATTATTCCTGGATTGAAAATGACACAAGAAATTACTCAGTGGATAAGGATGTTCACTGATTTAATATTCACTCTGCCGTTCCGGAGCATTTACCGGATTGGGACCAATTGGTTAGTGTATACCTAGTTTTAATCTGTCAAAACACAAAGTATAAAAACTATTTACACAGCTAATGTCAATATTTTTTTCTCAATCCTAGAAGGATATATAGATGATGGTTTAAGCTGACTCTTGAGAAAGTATCATACAGTATGCTGAAAGACCAATTGAGTGACCAAGGAAGGACAAATGGAAAATCCAGACATACTTTGCAGTGGTTTTTCTTCACTATTGGCTAGATACCCTTCCACACCGACCAGTTTTATGCAGAGGTCTTGATGTGGTTGACTGGTACTGTACATCTTCACTACAGTCTTAGCCCTGAACTCTGTAGCCCCTTCATTTTCATACAAAAGTCCCTCTCTTCTGATGCTGAGATTTGAACCAAATCCTTGTCTAGACAGTGCCTAAATGGTATGATGCAGCATACATTTAGTCACAATTGATCCACTAGTGCTTAGTGAGCTATCCAAGCATTTAAAAAAATGATTTTTAGCCTTTTCCTATGTCTATAATTTTATGCCTAAATTTCCTACACTCTTTGGTGTTCATTTTTACGGCTTTCCTGCAGATTCACAGTAGGAACAATTTTATTTGAATAAAGGGGTCTAATATCCATAAAAACTGATATTTTTTAATTATATACAGATAGATACTAAATGAAAACCAAATGTTAGGGTAGTATATTTTCTTTGTGTATACTTGGAGCTTCCACAGCCCAAGGGTTGAATAATCATGTTATATAAGCAGCATTTTTCATTTTGTTTTAAACCTGCAGGTAAATAATTAATAATTTTTTTGGAAATGTACTTTAAGAGCCTACTGCTTTACAATAAAAATGCTGTCTGATTGTTATGTGACATGAATTTGTCTTATAGTAAGTTTGATATTTTGTACAATCTATGTAAATTTCATCATCATTTCTAATACAGATTAATCTGTTAATTTTTTAGAGGGTTAAGGGACCTAATCATCATAGCAGCCATCCATGCCATGATAATTAAGTATCCAATTGTGCGCAAGTTGCACTGGTGGATTCATAATTACCAGAAGCAATTCAGTATTGCTCCAGTGAAGGGAAAGCTGCTCTGAAAAGCAGCTCACCATGTGATCCATAACACTACTAATTCAGTATCAATGTTACTTTCCAGACTGTGCTAGCCTTCTGTGCATGCGTAGCCTGAATGTCAACATACTGCAGAGAATATATAGTGCAAATAAAAAGCAGCGCTTTGTAGCACTTACCATATATACTCGAGTATAAACCGACCCGAATATAAGCTGAGGTACCTACTTTTACCCCAAAAAACTTGGAAAACTTATTGACTCGAGTATAAGCCTAGTGTGGGAAATGGCAGCAGCTGGTAGTGCCCCCAGTAGTAATTCCCCCTGGTTGTGCCCCCAGTAGTAATCCCTCCTGGTAGTGCATCCAGTGGTAATCCCTCCTTTCAGTGCCTCCAGTGGTAATCCCCCCTTTCAGTGCCCCCAGTAGTAATCCCTCCTGGTAGTGCACCCAGTAGTAATCCCCCCTTTCAGTGCCTCCAGTGGTAATCCCCCCCTTTTAGTGCCCCCAGTAGTAATCCCCCCCAGGTAGTACCCCCAGTGGTAATCACCCCTTATAGTGCCCCCTGTAGTAATCCCCCCCTGGTAGTTCCCCCAGTGGTAATCACCACTTTTAGTGCCCCCTGTAGTAGTCACCCCCTGGTAGTGCCCCCTGTAGTAATCGCCCCCTGGTAGTGCCCCCTATAGTAATCGCCCCCTGGTAGTGCCCCCTGTAGTAATTGCACCCTGGTAGTGCCCCCTGTAGTCCCCCCCAGTAGAGAGAGACATGATAAGAATAAAAAAAATCACTTACCTGAAACTCCCGCTCCTGGTCCCGCCGCTATCCGCTCCTCCGGCCGCTTTGCATGGGAGAGACGTCGTCATGACGACGTGTCTCCCATTACCCACTGCAGGAGCCAGAAGATGGCTCCTGCAGTGGTAGCAGCAGCAGCCGCTGAGAGTCTGACAGACTCTCAGCAGCTGCTGATTACAGCAAACACACAGCTGCCGGCTCTGGCAGCTGTGTGTTTGTGCTGTGTAGCGCTGACCGAACTCCATCTGGTCAGCACTACACTTCACATGAGTATAAGCCGAGGGGGTACTTTTTCAGCACAAAAAATGTGCTGAAAAACTCGGCTTACACTCGAGTATATACGGTAAATAATGAAATAATGTTTAATAAATATCTAAATGAGAATAATCAATTGAACAGTTTAAATGAATATACACAGTGTAAAATCAAAGATAATACAAAATATAAATAATGAAAATTACCTATATTCACATTAATGTTAAAGAGATAAATATCTGGAGGGTATATGTTTGTATACCATACACACAAAGAATCTCTGGTATCATGAAATGGCTATAATATATATTCAATACCCTGTAGAGTTATGTAGGTATGTCAGAGGGTCTCTCTGTAGTAATACAGTCTGCCGTAGTTAGAGCTCCGTATCTCCATGCAGTAACAATGTTTAATGTCCTTAAACAATCTGCTGGTGAAAGCGATGAGGAGCCCTATGGAGCTGTGTAAATTAACTTAGGGTGTCTGTGTATGATACAGTCTCCCGTCATTGGAGCACCGTGTCCCCGTATACAATAGGCATAAATTACCTTATGCTGTGACCGACTGGAAGCGATGGAAAGCCCTGTAGAACCGTATGTACAAACGGTTGATCTCCGTGCATGAAAGTCTTAAGCTATTTAGCTGTTTGCCCATGACAAGATGTAACTCATAGTGGCGACCCGTACATTGGATGAGCAGCACACCTGATTAGAGAGTATTAATAATTCATTATTTGTGTTTGATTAAAACTCTATAATGCACTTAGCATTTCACAGACAAATAACATGAATATAACTTATCGGTGTGTTGAGTCACAATTGCTACTTATTTTAGACATGTTTTAAATTTTATTATGTTGTGAAATACTTACTTCTTTGTTAATAATATATAAAAGTTGAGCTATATATTTTCTTATACTGTTTTTTTCTAGCCTAGAGTAGACCCCTCCCATTACAAGCACCTGTGAAAAACTATTAGGTGTATCATGAGCAACCACTTTTTTTGTATTAATGTTCTGAGAGGCATGGATTGGGAGGGAGTGCTGGTTCCTATTTGGAGGTCTATAGGGTACCTTAAAGTGAGTTGACTCAACTTAAATATATCTATGCATGTGTTGTTGTCATGTGGCACTACACTATGCAATTAAGGTAGCTGAAGGCTGCATAAGCCTAAAGCTACATAAGTGTACAGGCTTGGAGCCGATAGTAATAAAGAAACCAGGTTACATAGTTGTTGATTGACAGGTTGGTAGGACCTGTATTTTTCTTTATCCTATCAGAGCGCTGGTAGGGCGGGTCTTTAGAATTTATACAGGTTTAAGTGGAAGCTAAGGACTTCCTCTTTGCTCCAGGATTCCCAGGATTCCGGAAGTGTTTTGTGTGCCACAACTTGGTCCTGTCAAATTGTTTGGCCTGTTATATATAATAATATTCTTATTCTTTATTCATTATCTCTTTGGTTATATTATTTTGTCTATATTATCATTTATTATTCATTTCTTTAAATTTATGACATTCTTAAAAAAAAATTCTTTCAATTTTTGACATGTCCAGACAGCAGCGCTCCGCTCCCCCCCCCCGCCGTTTGGCTTAATTTTCTCACCCCCTTTCATCTGGCTCCACTGTGCAAAGGCACCTATCCCCTGCTGGGCAGCTCCCCCAGCCCTCCTCTGGAGCCCAGCAGCTCCCTGCAGTGTGGTGTGCTTCAAAAAGGCATGCCCCTCTGCCCCCACCTTCCATACCTCTGGCGGCCATACCCCTTATGCCGCCGCCGATGGTGCACTGGCGGCATTCGCAGCGGCTGAGCTGGTTTCAGGACCAGCCAGCGCGCACCTGATGCCGGCACCATTTCCCCCCCTGTGGTGACTGTGGCTCTTACAGCGGGAGGCTTTGTCACTCCTGCTGCGCGCGCGCAGCCGGGACCTGCCGCAATTAGCAAGGCCATTCTCTCCCTCCATCACAGCTCATTGAGTGTTCCCCCGGCCCGAGTGGGCATCGGCCGGGGTCGTAAAGGACGGCGGGTGTCTGCCATTAATGAGGCAGACACAGCCATTTTGGCCACGCCCCCCACGGCCATTTTAGGCTCATATACTGGCCAGAACTCTCATGAGTCAGCTAGTGCTGACAGAGACTTGGCCCCTTTAGCCCCACCTCCTTTTTCATTGTCCTCCACCCCCCCTGCAGACAGCCTCACTATCATAGCCCCTCACACAGTGCAGTTTCAGCAGGACAGACATTTCACCAGCATGTCGGCCCCCTGTTCCAGTACACAAGCAGTTCTACAGCAGGTCACACCTTCATCCCAAGATATGGTGCAGCCTATCCTGCCTGTGTTGCATTTGGATTCTGCCAGTGGTTCCAGCACACCTAGAGAGGAGGATGATTGTTTGTCTATTGTAGCTGAACCTGAGAATTCTGCTCCTCCACCTACATCGCCGCTACTTTTTTCTGAGCCAGCAGCGTCATCTTCTGCTCCACCCCCCCAGGGCACCTTGGCTTAAGTGGATCAGGTGTTCCCCCTCGTTTTATTAAATTTTTCCATTTGGGCACGGTTTTAATGCACAAGCAGCTAATAGTAGCAACCCCACCTTTCCCTTCTGGCCATTTCCCCCTCAAAATATGCAGTCGTCAGCAAGCAGATTTAATCCAGCTGGCATAGGTTTTTCCCATATTGGTCCCCGCAAACCTGGGGTTTTTCTCCATTTAATTGGCCCGGGCAATCACAATTGAATGCTTCAATAGCTAACGCTAATGCAGCTCCTACCCCGAGCGTAGTTCGGGAGCAATTTTTAACATTACAGGCTCAAGTCACACCAACCTCTTCTCCTGTTATATTGCCAACAGCCGCTCCTCCAGTTGCATCATCAATGGCAGCGGCAGACGCTGGATCATCCATGTCAATGGCAACATCTGAGGCAGGCGATGGGAAGGCGAGGGAGAAGAGTGTCTCTCAAGCAGTGGAGCCAGTGGCTGGTACATCTAGTGCCGGTGAGTATGGTGCTATTACACAGACATCAGATCACACTAGCTCTTACATTAGCGATAGTAGTTCTTCTTCGGGCTCGCCTAAGAGGCCAAAGAAAATTATGAAAATTTTAGAGAAACATTTTAAGGGCTCGCATAAGAGCGATTCCAGCAAGCATTCTGCACAGACAGTTAGCCATTCTAGCAGCGGTGGAGATTTAGTGCAATGCGCGAATACAGCAATCACAAGAGGTTTGCGTAGGAGCGTAAAAGAAAGGATAGTTAAAGGACGTTTTGTGGATATGTTCAAAATTACCGAGGAAGGTAGAATAGGTTTGTCAGCAGCAAAGTGTCTAATATTACCTTTAACAGGTGTTGTTCCATAATAAGTAATATTCTCCAAACCAGTATACTTAAGAATTTGTCATTTTATTAATTAATTAAATAATTAGATCAAGCCCTTAACTGGGACATATTCTCCCAGGGTTATAATGCAGGAATAACAACGATTGACATTGTCACACAATACTTATACATTATTACAATATTCAGATTATACGCCCCTTTAACGCCCACTACCATTATCAGATAATAGACAAAGCTTGCTCTTTCTAACTCCTCCTTGACAATCAGACTCGAAACTGAATTCCTTTTGAGTGATACTCATGGAATACTGCATCCCATATTTAGTCTGAATAGTTTCCCCAGCACAAGGACAGATATATGGGGATTTTCTCTTCACTGTGTTAGATAAACAGTTTCCCTAGGGAGTGGCCTTAAAGACATCACACTACTTTCCATTTAAATCTTAGTTTGTAGAGAGAAACAAAATGGAAGTACCAATGCCCTGTTATATCTCATGTACTGCTTCATTATACAGTATAAAGCATATGTAAATATGGAATTATGTAAATTAGTCTTCGACAGCTCCACCCTTAGATAAGCACATTAATTAAATGTGCTATATCTCATCTCCATTTCTTGTATGTTTTCATTTTTTTTCAGTAGCCCTCTGAATACAGCATAGGCCAACTATAAAAAATCAGGAATAAGATTTCAAGAATAAACCTTGTCTGTACATAAAACATGTTAAAAAACATTTGTAAACCTGAAATTCAAAAGTTAGTATCTAATCATGATCATCATAAATCACTTTAGAGTCTTTATCATAATGTATACATAGAAATTCTTCTTTTATAGTATAAGCCTCATTTATGCAATTGATAATAATGGTTTCTTCATCTGTAGTATTATTAGTCAAATAACTTCAACAGTGAATTTCAAGATTTGTATAAAAAGTTCAAAAATATCCTCCAGTCTGTACAATTAAGCAATCAATTATGACGGTGTTGTAGTAATAGTTCATTCCGGAATATTTTAATAAATATCCAACATATATGAACGTCTTATCATATAAAGTCCAGTATCACTGTCAATAAATTTGTCCAGTTCAATAATTTCATGTTGATTATACAAATATCCCCAATTATCATACGTAAGGATGTTAGAAAAGTTGTTTCCAACATAATGTCTCACTGAAGTATCAATCAGAGAAATTTATTTTTATTCACTGGTTCAATATCTCTTGTAAAACATCTGGCATCCTGCAAAAGAACTTATCACAAATTATTATGAGTTATAACATAATATTGTAGTATCAGTTTTCCTAAAAAGGAAATATCTTCAGAATTAATTGGCAATAATTCGTAAGCATAATTTCCTCATAGGTAATAAAGATTATCTGGTGACAAGAAAATAACATCAAACCCAAATATGGTAGTAATTAGCATTACTAACATGTCTGAACTATATGATCTGTATCACTATTTGGAACACTCAATATTGGAACTAATCCCTAGCAGTGTATAATTAAATGCCTCATTGTACAAAATACATTGTACATAATAAGCATTTAGTCCTTTTAAAATCTTCCTTACATTGTTCATTATAGCAAGGAATTTAAGGTTTGTACACAGTAAAGATTTTATTACAATGTTATGACTCAACATTTTCTACTTGTATTGGACTAGTAAATGTTCCTGTAGTTATTCAGATCTGAAGTGTAGTCTGCTTCATATTTCCTTATTAAAACAAAATGGAATACTTTCACTTACATATGAGAATAACATAATTATTAGTGGTTTTGTCAAGTTATAGTTATCAGTAACCCCTTTTCCTGTTTACAACCTTTTTTCACAATTCTCACATGGTTTTATGTTAGTTATCTTAGTATTTTCAGTATATTTCAACTCAAGAATGGTAGCATTTAATACTTTACCCATCAATGAATATTTTTTGTAGAATTGGATACTCTTTTGAATAATATCCATACACCATAGTATACATCTTTCTTCTGGTTTAGTACAGTAAATGCAAATGCACTTTTCAATAGATGATAAATCAGACTTCTGATACCAATCATTTTCCCTGCTTAGAAAAGAGGAAGGAAAGGACTTATTAGAATAACCCCATCATCCACACTACTGGATGTGTAGTCATACCAGACCATGAACCCTTGCTCGCCCTCTCTCCAAAATAAAAATAAGTCTCAATGTTGCAATAAACACGATTGTTTCCATCACGCAGCTAAGAAAAATTATGGTTCCGTTGTCATCAGTCTATATCATAGTCTATTGTGAGCAATAATCTCCATCTTGATTGAAGAGTTCTTATAGTCTTATATCACAGTCTTTATAGCTCAGTCTCTATATCAGCACTTGAGTCTGAGAATAAGTCCCCTTTAAGCTCGGATCTCTCTCTGACCTTTTTTAATGTGAGCCATGAATCCAGGTGTCCTTCTCAGCAACCTTTATAGCTGTATCTGTTGTCAGCATCACTTTTGCCATGCCAAGGACCATTCCATTGATCTGTAAGGGAACCAGAATGTAACAAACTTCTCATCATACCATCATAGTCTCTAGACTGTATTTCATCTTCTGCATCAAATGCTGATGTTAGTTGAATATCCTGTTGAGCTTCCCCAAAAGTCTTCTTGTTGTAGCTGCTTAGACAATTGTATAAAATATTGAACAGTCAAATCATGTTGTAATCTCAAATCAGTCTTTGGTTTAGTAACACATCTTGATTGTAGTTCAAAAAAATTAATTAATTAGGAGAGATTGAGATAAGGCTCAGGTGTGATTCTATTACTATGAAGCACCAAATGTAGGCCTTCAAACAATGCCATTCCTGTCTCTTTTGTAAGTTTAACTCATTTGTTTTTTTATAACACCATTGTGTGTAACTTTCATTTTATTCCCATCTTTTCACTTATTTGAAAAACTTTCCTTGTAACTTTCAATAACACTTACAGTAAGCAACCTATACCTTACATACAAATTCCTCCAAAATCTCTTCTCTTAGCATTATGGAGCTATAAATTCAGAAAACTCCAAGAACATGCTAACACTATATTTTACAACATCCTGAAACCTTAATAATAACATACTTTAATCCTCTTAAACGACATGCCCCACTCCTTTCTAATTGACATACTTCAAATCCTTCTCATCGACATACTTTAAATCATTTTTTTTCTTCATTGGTAACTGAATAAAATCAATTATCAATAGTACTTTGAAAATGTTTTAGTAGGTATCATTTTCTCTTCATTACTTATCATCTGAATTACATAAACATTCACATTTTCTCTTTATCTCTGGCTCGAGAATACCAGTAAGATTGGACAATGTGATTCATATTATCTGCTCTTAAATGTACTAACCCATGAACATCTCTATAAGGCTTGTATTAATTTCAATTCTACTCAAATACCCATTATCATCTTCTCTTGTAACAATGCTCTAATTTCCAGACATTGGCCCTCATTCAGACCCACTCGCAAGCGGGCGCACGTACGTTAGGCGTACGTACAAAAATATTTAAATTCAATGGCTCGCTCGTATTTTCGTTCGCATCTAAAATTCCTCCCTAAACTCTGACGACCCCTCCTCTAACTAACGAGCGTACGAAATAGCGAGCGTACATCCCCGAAATGGCTTGAAAGGAACGCACGCACAAGTATAAACAGGAAGTGGCCTTGTCAGATGTCGATTACCTGCTCCTTTATTCTGCCTACCTCCATCAATCGTATCATGCCAATCAATGTATCAATTAGCTTAATTGTTTTTTTTTTTTCAACACAATGCAAGAAACTTTACTCTTGTCCGTGTTTGTGTTTACCCGCAGAATACGTACGGATGAAACATTTCGCTTTTATTGTTCAAAAAACATGTGAACCACAATTAAACAATTGTTCTATTGCTGTGGATCCCCGCATATTTCCCTGGGTTCATTTCTTTATTTAAATTTGCTTACGCATGTCACTGCATCAAGCCTATCATAACTCTCCAGAGATTTCTGGCCCTGTCGAACACATGACTCATACACTAACCAATAAAATTGCTCCTGTTAATTTCCAAAATACATTAGCCAATCAGAAAATTTTTACACACTTTATCAAAAATGATTTTTAAGAAAAACACCATTGCCATCATGAGAGCCTCCGCATTCACCAGGCGCGAGCTGCTGGTGCTTACGGAGGTCATGGATCGCCGGATCACCAGCCAACCTCAACCCATCACCAACCGGCAGAAGCGCTCCGCGTATGCGGAGGCACGGTCCCGCCTGCGGTCCTTCGGCTCACGCCACAACATCGGGCAGCTGGAGCGCAGGTGGTCCGACCTGCAACGGCGAACGCCCCGCTTGCTGGCATGCTTTCGCATGCAGATCCTGGAAAGTAAGTGTTATGTATTGTGGTTTTAATGTTTGTGTTTGTGGGGCAAACTGCGTGTGCATGTTTTCCTGTCTGTCCTATTTATTATTTGTACTCATATCTGCGTGTGCATGTTTTCCTGTCTGTCCTATTTATTATTTGTACTCATATCTGCGTGTGCATATTTTCCTGTCTGTCCTATTTATTATTTGTACTCATATCTGCGTGTGCATGTTTTCCTGTCTGTCCTATTTATTATTTGTACTCATATCTGCGTGTGCATGTTTTCCTGTCTGTCCTATTTATTATTTGTACTCATATCTGCGTGTGCATGTTTTCCTGTCTGTCCTATTTATTATTTGTACTCATATCTGCGTGTGCATGTTTTCCTGTCTGTACTATTTATTATTTGTACTCATATCTGCGTGTGCATGTTTTCCTGTCTGTCCTATTTATTATTTGTACTCATATCTGCGTGTGCATGTTTTCCCTCTATTTCTGATTTATTCATTCTACTCCTATTTGGCTTATTTTTGGGTTGTTTTTTTTTTTTAGTTTTGGTCCCCGGATTTGTCCATAAACTAACCGCAATTTCTTTGACATATTTTAGGGGGACAGCCAAGACTCCGCCGTCACCGTCCGTCCAGACGGCGTTCCCGGCCACTATCCCCAACCCCCAGCCAACACTCCACCCCAAATCTTTCCCCTATTCCCCACTCCTCCCCATCCTTCCCAGACCCTCTCCCGGAAATGTCGGGCCTCCTTCCCCTCCGTCCCACTTCCCCCTCTCCTCCACCCACCCCTCTTCCAATTACCCCCTCCCCGGAGTCCATCATAACTCCTCCCCATTCTTTGGGGAATGACGGATCCTCCGAGGAGGATCATGGAGGCATTTCCGGAGCTCCCGTTTTGGCTCCCGGTATGTTTTTATTTTGTTTTTTTTTAAAGCACAAACTGTTTGTATGTAATCATGTGTCGTGCCTTTCTTCGTGTTTTTGTGGCTTGACTTTTGGTGATTTTGCAGTTTGCCTTTACCTCTTCCTGGTGATTTCAACATACACATATCACACCTGTGGGAATTTGTACATAGGCCTTGTATTTTTGCCAGCACCCCCTTCTTTTTTTTTTTTTAGGTTTAGGAGTGATTTCGTTGTGTTTTTGTTTTTTTAATGTGGATTCCCTATTGTTGTATTAACCCACACACTTTTCCCACCCACAGAGGAACAGAGGCGTCGGCAAGAGGTGGCGGATTGTGTTGGCCAGATGCGCCAACATGTAATTGGCATTCTGGTGGCCCTCGACCGGCTGTCTGGCCTCCATCGCCAGTAGTTTTTTTATTTTTGTTAACTTTTCAAAATAAATTTATTCAGACAAATATACGTTCTGGCTCATTTTTTAAATCCAAAACCAAGATAGTTTAGCATGACATAAGTAGACTGTTCCTGCAAGGATTTCCCTTTTTTAAAAGTTAGATTGTGTTTTGTCTTTGTATGTCAAACAGACACAAGAAACACATAACAGTAACAATGTCATTTCCCTTTTTGGGTGTAGTGTCTATTACATATTTCTACATTTTACAGGTTCCTAGTTGGTGCGCAAGCTGCTTAGGCCAATCTTACAAATCCCAAGGTTGGGCCAGGCTTCCTTTTGGTGTGGGTTGGGAAGCTGAAAACATATTTCAGTTTAGCTCAACTGGCGTCAGTACTGGATTACCCCTTAGTCAAATGTAACTTGTGTTAACCTGGTTACACTTGCTGTTAACGTCCCAAAAAAGGAAGACCATTTCACTCTCCAAACATTTATTCACAACATAACAGAGAAAACAAAGTGGTCACTCCCAAAAAAAGAACACAGTGATAAATTCAAATACAACACATACCAAGAAATAATTAAATAAAAACAAAAAATCAAGAACTGGTTGATGAAGGACCATGCCAACATGATTCCACAAACATGGCGTTGTGATATGGGTTCCAGAATATATGCCCAAAAGGACCAGATCCAGGTTTGGTAAGGGTAGCATGAAGTAGTGAGCGTTGGAGTGCCAAAGATTATGTGAACAAACAGAAGATGGTGAGAAAAAAAACACAAAATTAGATGTTCGCAAACAAACACAAACACATTAGGTATAAACACTGTAGTTTTGTTACAACTTACCTAAAAAATCTGGCCACCACATCATCGCGTATGGCCCCCCCACATACTGACCTCCGACCAACCTCGGGGGGGCCATCCTCAGGTAAGGCATCCTCTGGCTGCATTGGGACACCACTCCTTATGGCAATGTTGTGAAATATCCCACACAGGACCACAATTTTAGACACCATATCCGGCACATACATGAGCTCGCCACCAGAGCGGTGGAGGCATCTGAATCGGCCTTTTAAAAGGCCGATACAGCGCTCCACCACTTGCCTGGTGGCTGTAAGTGCGGAATTATACGCACTTTGTGGCCCTGGTGTGGGAGCCAAATAAGGAGTGAGCAGCCAGGACATGCAAGGGTATCCACTGTCTCCTGTGAAAAAAAATAGACAACATCAGGAACACTGTGTATCAAGCTTAACATTGTTATGTACTAAAGGTCTCCACTTACCCAGAAGCCACGCATCACCAGCTTGTAGGTTGGTTAATTTCTGCCATATCCCTGATTGCCGGATGACAAAGGAGTCATGAGCACTTCCTGGTAATTTAGCATTCAGGGACAGGATCTGGAGGGAGGCATCACATACCACCATTACATTCAGGGAGTGATAGTGTTTACGGTTTCTAAATATTGCCTCCAGCCGTGCTGGAGGCTGAAGTGGTATGTGAGTACCATCCACAACCCCTATGATGTGTGGGAAGCCAGCTATTTGGTAAAAATTGGCCTTGGCCACACTAAGGGCACCCATATCCAAAGGCATTTTAATAAAATGATGGAGGTGCTTGAAAAGTGCCTCCATCACTCAGGATCCGGGAAAAGGAGGATTGGGAGATGCCCGTCACTATTCCCACCATTGTTTGAAACGATCCTGAGGCACAGAAATGTAACACCGCCATAAATTGTGTCAGTGGTGGTATTGCTGTTGGACTGTAAATTTGCCGCTCAAGATCACTTTCTATTAATGAGAGAGTGTCTATGATGATTTTGGGAGGTAGACGGTAGCATCTTAAAACCTCATCATCGGGCATTCCAAAAAGGGTGACACGTGTTCGAAATATCTGGGGCCTTGCATGCCTACGATGCCTACGCCTGGGACGAGTTTGAGGTTGGTCGTCTTCCGGGAGCAGGGCCAGAACAATTCGCCCCAGATCTACCTGAAATTCAAAGTTTACAATGTAAGGCTTTTGAGCCACCCCAAAAGTAACATAAAACAACTTAGCTTTATGATACCATCCATAGCTGCTTACATGCCGGGGTATTGTCATGATACGTATAAACTGTAAAAAAGCCAAAAATGAGACATCAAAAATTTAGAGGGTGATTTTATGTTTGTCAAATTGGTGCAAGCCAACACATAAAATAGGCGAAACACACATTTGGCCATCGATGAAAACGACATTGCACACCGTACGTCAAATAGGGGTCAAATGGACCCCAAAAATGGAAAAGGGAAAAGCAAAACTGGTTTACATGATGAATAAGCCTCGAAAAATGCGTTAATTATTTCGCAAATGCAAGTCACTACACCAACAGTCAAAAATGTGTTAATTAGTTCGCAAATGCAAGTCACTACACCAACAGTCAAAAATGCGTTAATTAGTTCGCAAATGCAAGTCACTACACCAACAGTCAAAAATGCGTTAATTAGTTCGCAAATGCAAGTCACTACACCAACAGTCAAAAATGCGTTAATTAGTTCGCAAATGCAAGTCACTACACCAACAGTCAAAAATGCGTCAATTAGTTCGCAAATGCAAGTCACTACACCAACAGTCAAAAATGCGTTAATTAGTTCGCAAATGCAAGTCACTACACCAACAGTCAAAAATGCGTTAATTAGTTCGCAAATGCAAGTCACTACACCAACAGTCAAAAATGCGTTAATTAGTTCGCAAATGCAAGTCACTACACCAACAGTCAAAAATGCGTTAATTAGTTCGCAAATGCAAGTCACTACACCAACAGTCAAAAATGCGTTAATTAGTTCGCAAATGCAAGTCACTACACCAACAGTCAAAAATGCGTTAATTATTTCGCAAATGCAAGTCACTACACCAACAGTCAAAAATGCGTTAATTAGTTCGCAAATGCAAGAAAAATAATGGACTTACCAAAATCGAATATATAAGATTTCCCTCAAAAAGGTCTTTGGGTCCGAAAGCCAAAACAAACTAAAATAGATGAAATTAGTGTTAAAAAAAAAATATAAAACAAAAAACCAGAAGTAGACACCAATTGGCCACAAATTAGACTGCACAAAACTTACCAAATCAGGAAACGATGGCAAAAAATAAACCAAAAAAATGCGAACGGAAAACCAAAACAACTGTAGCAAACCAAAAAAAATACAAACACCGCCAAATCCTCCAACCGCAAACAACCAAATCCAACCAACTTAACCGCCAACAATCCAACAACGCAAACTCGACTCCACACACACCAAGCCATAAATAGTGTTTATTTTCCCGCACAAATTAAGGATGAATCATAGGGACGCACAATCAATGATGCGGCCGCAAACTAAGGACGCATGTATAAATACGTCACAAAATCACATTTAATTTCTGGTTGATTTCATTCTGGAAGCAGAGACATGGCTTCAGACCAGGGAAACAATGGCCAAAATTCCGGCGGTAAGGCCTTCATGCATTTTGTCTCAATGATTCTTTTAAAACATAATATTGTGCAAGTTGTGAAGTGGCTAAATCTGCATATTTACCCAAATAGGTGAGGAGGATGACATGGAAGAGACTGCTGGCCCCAGTCAACCCGCCAAAGCTGCCAAAAAAAAAAGGCAGCCACATTTCACAAGCAAGGAGATGGAGGTTTTGATCCAGAAGTGCGTTGACATCCTGCCCCAGGCAGCCAGGAATATGAGCCAAAGCCAGAAGTGGAGAATGTGGGAGGAGGTCGCCGTTGCTGTCAATAGGGTGGGTGATTATGTCCGTCCAGCCCGGGATGTCAAACGGCGGTAAGTAAACACTTTCCCATCCTATAAACAAACCCCATTGTAAAAAAAAGGATAATGGTTCCAATTTCATTCCACAGATGGGCAGACTTCAAATATCGTCTCAAGCAAAAACTTGCCGACAGGGCTAGGCATGCAAGGGGGACAGGTGGGGGTCCCACCCCTGTGTCATTGGAGTTGACAGACTTAGAAGAGCAGGCACAGGGGTGTGTGCTGGCTGTGGAGGTGTTTGGCGTGTCCAACATGGATACGGACATGCCAGACTTTGCGGCTCCTCATGTTGGCCAAGGTAAGTCTTGTGATGTCACCAACTCTGAAATGCTATTGTGCCAATATGTAGATTCTAATGTGAGTCTTTTCGCATTTTTCCTAACAGAGACAGAGGCGGATGAGTCTGCTCCAGAGGGGAGCCTTGGCCGCAGAATTTCTGCTGGCTCTGCAGGGGAGGAACCAGTACATCCGGCTGAGGACCCTGCAGAAGCCAGTACAGGGCGTGCCCCCTCGCAGGCAGTGGGCCTCCTCACAGAACTCAATTTTAAATCGGATTTCCATACGGAGATTCTGCAGAGGATGGATGCCAGTCTGATACGGGTGGCTAAGGCCCTGGAGCAAAATGCTGCGGCCAACGTGACCATTGCTCAGGCCCTGGCGGAAAATACCAGGGCCAACATCCGTATCGCCGATGCCCTGGAGCAGCTCGTTCGCCAGCACATGGTGGAGCCGACCTCCCTTCCTGCCGGATCATCCGGATCCTCCACCTCTGGCACAACATCAGCCAATCCTCCAAATGTGCCTAGCCCTGTGCCTATTCCAGAGGCCACAACATCTGCCTCTGGACAGGCCAGCCCGATGGCATCCCGGACCCGGTCTGGCGCCCACCCTCACCCAGCCAAACGGGCGAGAAAACGGTGACAGCAATGGCGACTTTTCCCACACTCCTTCTGTGCTTGGCTCATATTCCTTTCTGGTCAAAACTTCCCTCTCCTTTCTTGTGAAATGTTTTTAATTTTGGTATTTACGTTTATGTTACCAGTTATGGCTTTTTTTTTTTTTTTACAAATATCTTTGCCACAAAAAAAAGGCAACAAAATATTAGGCCAATTTGTTTGTGTTTAAACAATAAATTTAAAACAAAAAACTGACATTGTATTGTGACATTATTGTACAAATGGGTTACATTTAATCCTGGCCCTAAAGGCAAAAACTGACCCTCTTAAAAAAAAAAAAAGGCCTCTTTAAGGAACGTTTAAAAAATCACATAGCGATGCAAATTCCACAGTAAACCAAAAAAAAGGGGAGCTAATTAAAACATGATTACATTATTGTTACAATAGGCCATAACCAACAAATTGTGGCCAAAATAAAACACCAAAAATGTACGCTAATTGATTGTGTAATCATGACATTAGCAGCTCTGATTTCCACCTGCGTACGCTTTTGTGCTATCCCAATAAACTGCTTTCCAAACACATACCAAGCCGGTTTTCAATCCAACACTAATTACTTTACTGACCAGCCGCGATTAATCGCAGCACCATCGTTGAGTCCCGGGACGGAGGAGAAGGCCATCGCCAATGTGGTCGAGTAATCCTGACCCTAAGCTGTGCGAGCATTTTGAAGGGAAAGCGGATGTTCCAGTGACGTATGAGACGGTCCGAACACATTTGACGTTCGCATCTGCTAATGTATGTACGCCCCAAAAACGCCTCGCCACGCCTGCGTTTTTTCATCTCCACCCCCGTCAACACCCAAAAATGCCCTGTTCTGTCAATCACATTTGACATGTCACTTCCTGTACGCTATTTTAGGAACGAGAGAAAAAAAGCTCGCAATCTGCCGTACGCACATGCGCAGTGTAACACCGACGCATGCGCGGTTAGTCAACATCGGAACGCAACGAGCGTACTGTTGTTAACGTGCGGCTCTGAATGAGGGCCATTGACCTCATTGTGAGAAGTATTTTTCTGATATTGTCTTAATTGGTCAAATGTGATATCCTTAAACAACATCAACTGAGTTTCTATAACTGATTCATCATATGTACTTAAAATTACCTTTCATACTAGCCTGTCAGCTAATATGTTACCCATGAGAATAATATCAATCTCTTTAGTTTGTACCCAACACTTAATTACTACAAGTTATAATTAGTAAACATATTGCTTCTTTCAGTTCCTTAACTGTTTGTACATGTAAAATTGTAGTTCCCAGAAGCTATGCAGTAACACCTATGCTTCCAATTGCTATAATCAATATTGTACATTACATTCAGCTAACTACGTTGAATGTGGTAGTCACTGTAATGCATACCCTGTAACCAAAAAAAACATTATGTATCTGTCTGTAACAGTTATCATCAGTAAAGAGAACTAAGTCAGGATTATCTAATGAAACCTCACATTACTGAAAAATATTTTTATATTTCATTATTGCAAACATGTTCATTGTCTTCCTTTTTCCTCACCATTAACCATAATCAACCATATTCCCCCCTGTTGAGGATAAAGAAGATCAATGTAGCACAATTGAAATTATGACATATGTAAGATTGATATGAGTCTAAGATATTATCTCCCATTGAGAAAATCTGACTATAGGAACATGTGTAAGTTGAGCATTATTAAATATCTGAATAACAGTATGTAAAACCAATAGATGCAATTCAACTTAACAATAAATGCCACCCTTTAAGGATATAAATGTCTTCGAGATGGTGGAAAACAACGTCCTGTATATTTAAAATTATCAGTATACAGTTGGATTTTGTCCCAATAAACTTTTAACTTGCTTCTGCAAAAGAAACATAATTGTTTGTTAGCAGGTCTTATTGAAGTTTAAAATATCTTTGAATATAGTCATAGATCACTGCTGGATAAGGACTGCCTCATCTGTAAGAACATAAAAAATTTCAGATCATTTTGAAAATATTGTAAACTGTTAGTAAACTTTTTCAGAATATATCCTTTTGCTTTATTAAAACATTATGTAGATACTACGTATATTTACTAAAAAGTATGTCTCATAACCTTCTTTTATTAGTACCCTGGCTGAGGTACAAAAGAAACCTATGATGTAAGAATACAGACACAGTTTCATGCTCTGAGATAGTTAAAGTATTTGTCTGAAACAAAACTGTATTTTTTTTTCTCCTCCTCCGTGCAGCTTCTCCATCTGGGAGGGGTATAGAGAGAGAGTTAAACTCACACTAACGCACTAGGTACACAGACAGACAGTTTCTCACTCTGAAAACATTGAAAGTACAAGTTAAACAGTTTGTCATTACAAAAGTTTACAATCCTGCTCTGAACATAGGAAGTATATGATCATGTTTATTAGACCCCTCTAATATAGATGAAGTATCTACAGTTTTCTCATCTCATTCCTAATACATCACAGAAACAGCATTCTCTTCCTATGCAAACAACATAATCCCTAGGTTTTCAAGAGACATCCCTTCTTGATTGACATCCTACTTATGTAATCATTCTTATACTGTGCACTTTTCTTGATTTTACCTCCATTCTTAGCAAACTAATCTGCTCCTTTGATTTTCAATATCATCTGTATGCAGACAATACTCAAATTTTCCCTATTCTCCCCAGATTTGTCACTAACTGCGCTCATCTGTGTCACTGTATATCTCTCCACCATTACATCTTGGAATGTCATCTTGCCACCTAAAAATTAATATATCCACCACAGAATTAATTATATATCTACCAGCCAATAATAGTCACCATATTGATATCTCTATAACTATTGACAACTTGACAACTCGACAATCAACCCCACTTCACAAGCTCGCTGCCTTGGTGTCATCCTTGACTATAAACTGTCTAATGTTTCTCACATTCAACTGTCTCTAAGTCCTGTTACATACATCTAAAAAACATAGCCAAAATTCGACCATATCTTACATAAGACAATGCAACAAATCTAGCACATGGAGTCATTATTTCCTCATAGACAATTGTAATAGTCTCATTATTGGTTTTCCCCACTATATAGCATTTTGAATATAGCTGCGAGGTTGATTGTTCTCAACAAACATTCAGTGTCTGCTAATCTACTCTGTCTGGCTCTCTATTGGCTGCCGGTCTTCTACCATATTCAACTTAAAATACTTACACTCACGAATGATGCTATTAACCAAACCAACCCCAACATACATCTCTACACTTATATCCAAATATTTTGCAACCCAACATCTCTGTTCTGCAAATGGTCTGTGTCTGTCCTCTCCTTGTTAAGTTGGCAATTATGTTAAAGTATAGTTCTTCCCACTCTAGATATTAAAATGCTGCCCTATTACGTTATGCATCATTCAACCTAGCCTTAAAAAGTCCCTTAAGCATGTAATCATGTGGAATCCTTTATGATTAGCAGCAACTGTCTTATTCTTATTTAGTCTGATATAACATAGCATTAAACATTTGGCTTATGGTCATTAATAACATCAACACTATTTATCTCAAAAATCACATTTCTCTAAAAATTAGCTGTTTCCAAACTTTTTCTATTGGTTTATGTAACAATGATAATGTCTTAAATCTATAAGCCTTTATAGTTCTCTTGCTTTTGTAAACTCTGTCTTTTGTCTGGGACATTCTGAACTTATAAGAACTTTTCTTGGCAAACAATAACGTAAACTCTGTCTGTACTTTTCTTCAGATTCAATGAGAGCGTTTTGTTTCCCAGATACTAAACACTATTTTAAAGATTTTTTTTAAGAATATTTTTAAACATTACTGACACAACTATAGAAATAGCAATAGCAGCTGCAGCCTGCCATTGTGTTCCCAACAACATACATTTGTTTTAAAAATTTGTAAAGTTTTAACATGAAATACTTTATGCAAGCGCGCGGACTAATCTCTGCATTTAATTTAGAATTACTTATACTAATTATGTAAACATTACAAATTAACACTTTACGCTGCACTTTTTTTTATTTCCATCCACTGGAATGCACATTTTATCATCTCTTGTCATTTTTAACACTCACCATAGAAATGCACATAGTCAGAACAAGCTTTCTATGATCACCTGTTTTTCTTCAAGCAAATTCAACCACATTTGTATTACCTCTTGCGACATGTCTGTCTGTCGAAAAACAGGTACATCTCTACATTTCATACACTCATAATTCATACATTCTTCACTACACAAATATTATATAAACCTTTCACTGTGAGTGATCAGTTCACAGTATAAATTATTAAAGCATCTTAATACAGTTATCTCTATTTTTAGCAATATTACTTAAATGCAACAACACACAATATAAAATCATCTCTGAGTTCAACTTTAGCTAAACCACCTTCATCACGTGGTACACCATTTCCTCTCATTACATAACATCTCGGAGCACAGAAACATACATATATATACACATAATGTATATATATAATTAATTCTGATACTCACGAAGATTTTGGAGATTGGATGTCCAAGCTGCTGGCCAGACAGCAGGTACAGCCACTCCTCTCCCATTGTTGAGGTAGTGAGGAAACCTGACAGGTGCACAGGTAGATGATGGATGTCGTAAAGGAACAGCAGTGCCTCCAACTGTCTAATATTACCTTTAACAGGTGTTGTTCCATAATAAGTAATATTCTCCAAACCAGTATACTTAAGAATTTGTCATTTTATTAATTAATTAAATAATTAGATCAAGCCCTTAACTGGGACATATTCTCCCAGGGTTATAATGCAGGAATAACAACGATTGACATTGTCACACAATACTTATACATTATTACAATATTCAGATTATACGCCCCTTTAACGCCCACTATCATTATCAGATAATAGACAAAGCTTGCACTTTCTAACTCCTCCTTGACAATCAGACTCGAAACTGAATTCCTTTTGAGTGATACTCATGGAATACAGCATCCCATATTTAGTCTGAATAGTTTCCCCAGCACAAGGACACATATATGGGCATTTTCTCTTCACTGTGTTAGATAAACAGTTTCCCTAGGGAGCGGCCTTAAAGACATCACACTACTTTCCATTTAAATCTGAGTTTGTAGAGAGAAACAAAATGGAAGTACCAATGCCCTGTTATATCTCATGTACTGCTTCATTATACAGCATAAAGCTTATGCAAATATGGAATTATGTAAATTAGTCTTCGACAAGCTTTAACATTACAGGCGCAAGTCACACCAACCCCTTCTCCTGTTATATTGCCAACAGCTGCTCCTCCACTTGCATCCTCAATGGCAGCGGCAGACGCTGGATCATCCGTGCCAATGGCAACATCTGAGGCAGGTGATGGGAAGGCGAGGGAGAAGAGTGTCTCTCAAGCAGTGGAGCCAGTGGCTGGTACATCTAGTGCCGGTGAGTATGGTGCTATTACACAGACATCAGATCACACTAGCTCTTACACTAGCGATAGTAGTTCTTCTTCGGGCTCGCCTAAGAGGCCAAAGAAAATTATGAAAATTTTAGAGAAACATTTTAAGGGCTCGCATAAGAGCGATTCCAGCAAGCATTCTGCACAGACAGTTAGCCATTCTAGCAGCGGTGGAGATTTAGTGCATTGCGCAAATACAGCAATCACAAGAGGTTTGCGCAGGAGCGTAAAAGAAAGGATAGTTAAAGGACGTTTTGTGGATATGTTCAAAATTACCGAGGAAGGTAGAAAAGGTTTGTCAGCAGCAAAGGCATCAGGTGGCATAGGGGAGGAGGCTAATAGATGCTACAATAACTGGCTTAATGGTATGCTCGTTTTTGGGGCATGATATGCGGAATCTAGGCCCACAGAGTATTTGAACATTTTAAAATACATACATTTGGTACATGGTATGTACGTAAAATCTAGGGGCAATATTTGGCGATCTTACAACGAAGAGTCTCGTAAGAAACAGGACGGGCATACCATTATGTCTTTTGGATTTAAAGACGCAGAGGTATGGTTAGAAGTCACTCACCAGAAGAAAGGGGGACCGGAGGTAGCGGTTAGTAAAAAACAGTTTGGGGCAGCTAGAGCGAAGCAAAACACTTTTCAAAAAGGGAAATGTTTTGCTTTCAATGGAGGCCAATGTGATCGGGGGGCGAGCTATCATTTTCGACACCTTTGTTCCAATTGTGGGGGAGGCATTCTGCAAAGGAATGCCAGAGAGGAACGGCAGCAGCAGCCCCCTTGGCGACAGAATCTCGGAAATGAGATAAATAGAGCCCCAACCCCAGTGCAATTATCGCAATTGTCAAAATGGTTGGGGTGGTATCCAAACAAGCTTGATGCCGAATTTCTTAGGGAGGGCTTTACTGTGGGTTTTAGAATTCCTGTTTGCAGACCGGTGGTTTCCACTGCTTTGCGCAACCTTTGTTCCGCCAGGGATTTTCCTGAGATGCAGGCTAAGTTAGATGTTGAGCTAAAATTAGGTAGGATGGTTGGGCCGTTTAACAGCCCACCTATAGAAAAATTGTGCATCTCACCCTTGGGTGTTGTACCAAAAAAGATGGAAGGAAAATTTAGTTTGATTCAACATCTTTCTTACCCAGCAGGTACTTCAGTAAATGAGGTCATTGATCCTGAGATTGTTAGTGTAAAGTATCAGTCCTTTGAGGAAGCTTTGGCATTAATTAGAAGTTTTGGTCCAGGGGCTATGTTAGCCAAAATCGACATCGAATCGGCTTTTCGCCTGTTGCCTTTGCATCTGGAATCCTTCAGGTAGATGGGTTTCAGATTTAAAAGACAATATTATATTGATCGTTGTTTACCCATGGGTTGTGCAATATCATGTGCTTTTTTTGAAAAGTTTAGGACCTTTTTGCAATGGTGTGTGCAAGCGGGTACAGGTCACACTGGGGTTGCACATTATTTGGACGACTTTCTGGTGGTCGGATCTCGGGATAGTGAGGCATGTAAGAAAACATTGTTTTCAATACAGGCGCTGTTTAAGGTTATTGGGGTACCTATTGCTCAGGATAAGATGGAGGGTCCTGCTCCCTGTTTGTCTTACTTAGGTATCGAAATTGATATGGTAATGGGATGCTGCCGTTTACCATTAGACAAGGTATAGCGATTAACGGAACAGATAAGCTGTTCTTTATCAGGTAACAAGATCGATCTCAAGGAAGTTCAATCCCTTTTAGGTTTAATGCATTTTGCATGCAGGGTAATACCGGTTGGAAAGGTTTTCTGTAGGAAGCTTGAAAGGGCTACAGCCAGGCTCACTTCTCCACATCATAAAATTAGATTATCTAGGGAAATAAAGGATGATCTGACCATGTGGTTGTCATTCTTAAGGGACTTTAAAGGAGTTAGGATTTGGTTGAGTGGGCCCACAGACAGCCCCAGCTTGCAACTGTTTACAGATGCTTCAGGTTTGGTAGGTTTTGGTGCATACCTAGATGGGGAATGGTGCGCGGAACAGTGGCCTCAAGCTTGGCATACTTCCGGTTTGACCACAAACCTACTTCTATTGGAGCTTTTTCCAATAGTTGTTGCAGTTGAATTATGGGCGCAGCAACTTCGCAACCGGAACATTGTGTTCTGGTGTGATAACTTAGGGGTGGTACAAGCTATAAATAATCAGAGAGCTGAATCACCTTTGGCATTGCGTCTTTTACGACATTTAGTGCTTAAGTGTTTGGAGGCAAATGTCTTTTTTCAGGCGAAACATGTCACGGGAGTAGACAATTGCATCGCCGACGCGCTTTCACGTTTCCAGTGGTTGAAATTCAGAGCGCTCGCTCCCAAGGCGAATCTCCAAGGTTTAAAATGCCCTTCCTCTGTATGGCAGATTATCGAGACGGGTTAGAAGGATTAGCTGCCATGGCGTTGGCGTCGCCCACGAGACGGGCCTATTCCAAAGCATGGAAAGATTGGGAACAGTTTCAGGTTTCTAGTTTATGCGAAGGTAAGACCTGCAAGCAGAGCTTAAGTGCATTTGTTTGGGGGTGCTACAAACAAAGTCGATCTAGAGTGTCGACTGCTACAGCATTGGCAGGGATTTCATATTTCTCAAAGATGCATGGTAGAAATGACCCCACAAAATCATTTTTAATTACAAAAGCAATGAAGGGTTGGGCCAAATCGGAAGGAGTAAAGTAGGATAAGAGACGTCCCATTGACTTGGACTTGCTTAAGGACCTAATTAGTTGTTTGCCCAATGTAGCTTCCAATGAGTTTGAAACAATATTGTTTCAAACCGCATTCTCCATGGCCTTCTTTGGAGCATTTAGGGTTTGTGAGCTAGTAGCCACCTCCAAGCATCTGTGCAGTCTGGTCTTCTTGGAAAAAATGTGGTACAAAAGCCTAAGGCCCTACTGTGTAAAATTCATAGGTCTAAAACATATCAGCTAGGTAAGGGAAAATGAGTGACGGTTCCAGCCCAAGTTGTTAGATAGGTGTGCCCGGTAACCTTAGCAGAAAATTGCTCAAGCATACGTCCCAGGGATAGCGAGCATTGGTTGGTGCATGCAGATGGCTCACCGCTTACTAGATTTCACTTTTCTGCAGTGTTTAAGCGATGCTTAGTATTTTTGGGGTTGGATGTGGCAGCATATGGCACACATTCATTCTGTATAGGGGCGGCCACTTGCGCAGTGGAAGTGGGTTGCTCTGAACCGGCCATTAAAGAACTTGGCAGATGGAAGTCAGCAGCGTATAAAAAGTACATTCGCAGTAAGGCGCAGCACTAGGCATTATGCGCTCCCTGCAGGGTAAACCCAGGCTTAGTCAATTTAACTCACCACTATTGTGGGGGTACGAAGGGATTTGCCCTAAATTTTTTCCCTTTTAACTAAGGTTTTTTTTTATTGTACAGGTTTTACCTTCGTCTCGGTTGCCCGTCCTATTGCGCTACCCTCCCCTTCACCCCATCCCAACCTTTTATGTTTCATGTTGTTTGTGTGAGCATGGCGTTGATTGGATGGATTTATTATTAATTATATGTCGGATTATATCTGTTACAGATGTTCTCCGGACCTCTTCAGAAGACTGGTTCGTGGGTCACTCGTTCATTTATTGGGCGGCCCACTCGGCATCGGCCATGGAGGCTACTACATTGCTCAATGGTCAGAGGGTTAGGTGGATAGGTATCAGGGGTCTAAAGTGGGAGGGTATGGCTTGTTTAATTGAGGATTCCATAAAAAAGTGGGGACCCCCGGGATGCCTAGTCATACATGCAGGGGGTAATGATTTAGGTAGTTCGACAGGGATAAAACTTATAATTAACATAAGGGCAGATGTTGATAAATGGCATTCAGTTCACAACTCAATGCAAATTGTTTGGTCAGACATAGTACAGCGTCGGGTCTGGAGGTGCCCTCACAAAGGACCGGTAATTGACCGCATACGTAGGAAAGTAGTTCTGCGTATCCTGTATGATGAACCATTAACCTTCCGCAATGATGGGATTCATCTTAGTGAAGATGGGATGAGAGTGTTCCTTCAGGAAATTTTTTCAATTTGAAAAATAGTTATAGGGTCACTTGGTGGCGGGCTGCAATTTTAGTGATCGCTGCTTTGGCAGGAAAGCATTGCTTCTCAGCGGCTAATAGTGGACGCAAGTGGTAGCTGTTGGGGGCACCTTCCCTTTCACAGGGCGAGCTGTCTCTGCCCAATGGGGGGACCTGGGCTTCTTCATTAAGGTTGGGCCCCAGCAGTGCTAAGCCAATAGATGGGGGAGATTAGGCCTCCATGGCTCAGTTTGCATCGGGGGGTGTCCCCTCATTTGATAGTGAAGAATGTTTGGGCTAGAGCTGAGATTAGCAATGCTTTCTTTGGCCACCTTCTTTTTCTAATAAAAATTTGATTAGTTAAAATTAAATAATAAAAGTTGTGACCTTATTTAAATAGCAATTTCTGTGTCTGTTGTCATTTCTAGTTATATAGATATTAGTGAAGTAGTTTAATGATGATTAGAGGTTATCAAACTATAGAGAACTTATATGTCCCAGAGTTGGTGCTATTATCATGTAGCATGAGGCACTCCGCTACAGAGAAGCCTTGATGTGACCCGGTGCTTAAACATGTATTTGCAAATATATGCATCAAAAATGTTCTAGTCTAGAGTAATCCCTTCCCTTTACATGCACTTGTGAAAAACTATTAAGTAGATTGTTAGTAACCACTGTTTTGTATTACTGTTTCTTGTTAATAATTCCCTATCTATAACTATCCTAAATATTTTTAAAGCAAACCAGTACCATTGAGTGTACTGTTATGTAGTTTACATTTCAGGCTTTTGCCTAAAGACTAACAAAAAACATGTTTTAGACTTCTGTCTTGACAGTTATCACAGTTTTAACAAATAAATAATATTTCACATCCATTAATTTTACACATGTGAGTCTTAGTAGAAAAAAGAGATTTTTATTATAGATTTTCTCCTTGGTGTGAATTACATTAGGTCAATAAATAATGTCTTGTATTGATTGAGGTTTCCACAAGAATGGTTTAATCAGCAAACACATGTGGGTATAATATCAACACATTCCAAATTATAAGGAGAGGTAATACTAATATATTTGTTTGGCTGGCTCCTTTTATGTTGTTTCTTATTATGTAAACCTGAAAGCAGTCTTTTCAGCACATGGAGACATTTGAATTACAAAACATTTTCAGATGCAAACAGCTTCCTCATTTAAAGCAATGGAAATAACAGCAAATTTGAACCTTGGCAAACTCATGTTGCACAGTAGTGTGGGGAAATAGATCTAATAATAAATGTGCTGTTAGATTGCCATGGCCTAAGAGACATATTGACTAGATGTAATTTTCCAAGCTCCATTGCTCTGAGATGAAAAATTCCCGAAACTAAGAATGTCTGCAACATAATTCCAAGATCAGTTTAATTGTATTTGTTTGGAGCCCTATGGGAGTGTTTGAGCCCCTTTATATAATTTGTGCTCTGGGGTCTATGCTACACTAACAGGCCTCCATCACTACTATTCCCAGGGTTTCAAGTTGAAGCATCACACTTCCCTTAAAAAGTGCACCATTTGGTGTGTTCAAAATGCTGGGGAGCTTACATACTGTCGGGGTGGTTCCTTCACCTCCTCCCTCTGCTTCTGATACTAACAGGGGTATTCAATATGGGTGCTATAACATCATTTTTGCGTTAATATCGCAATTATGATGCATTATCACAGCTTTTACTTTTACACTGTATTCAATATCGAAGACTTATTGCATTTTTGAAATGTCGAAGTTAAAAAACGGGGATAAGTTTTCACCATTGAATAGGTGTCGAAAAAAAGTGCAGAATTGGGGTTTAGGGGTGCAGGCTTAAAAAAAATAGCCTGCACCCTTCAGAATGACCACTTGAAACGATCTGTGTAAAAAAAAAAAATGTTTGGGAGCAGAGTAAAAAAATAGCAAACTTGGCTCTTGGGGGTCCCCAAGTATGCCCCAGGTGTTTTTTTCATTGCAGCTCCGTGCGGAAGTGGGTTTTTCACGATTTTTTCAAGTATGTTTAGCAACTTTAAAATATGCTGACCCCCATTTTCAAGTACCCCAAATTTGCTGGGCATAATTATTTTTCCCCAAAAAAAATTCTAAATGCTCTTCTGCACCACTTTCTTCAAAGTTGCATTTATGCACTTGCCGCGGCTATTAGAAAGCCCGACTTCCTTCAGGAGTTAAAAATGGGGGTACCCATCATTAGGGGGGTCCCTAGAATATTTACCGAAAATTCCCGTTTTTGTTAACCTGTTAAAAAAATTTGTAAAAATTTAGAAAAAAAATGACATAAGGTCCCCCCCCAAAAGCCAAACCAGCCCCACGCTTGCCAGCCAGTGGTGGTTTCTAAAAATACGGGGAAAAAAATGTGTAGGGTTCCACCGTATTTTAGAAACCAACACCAGGCTGCAGGGACTAGTGCTGGTTTTAAATATAGGGGGCAAAAACGACGTGGGGTACCCCCTATATTTAAAACCAGCACCAAATCCAACCGACCTGGGTGTAATGCCACAGCCCAGAGACCCAATCACCGGGGCTCCAGGTCCAAAGCATTACACCCCAAGTCAGTCAGCGCAAGCCGGTGATCTCGGGGGAGTCTGGGACCCCCCAAAAAAGGGTCCCCCCTATGACGAGCACCACAGGCTTACGCTGAAGCCTGGGGCTCTTCCCCATACCCCTTGCTTGGTGGTTATGGGGGTAATAGGGGGGCCAAATAATGTAACACTATTGTACTTTACAGTGTAACTACAAGTGCCAGCATGCCTGCCATTTTGCACTTGTGGAACTACAAGTGCCAGCAGACATGGGCACCTGTAATTTCACTGTAAAATAAATAGTTAAAAATAGACAAAACACACACACCGTGCCCAGTATAAGTTTATTACATACACCTACCCATTCACACATACTTACCTATACCAGAAGTTTCTGTTCCCTTGTCCAGTAGAGATCCATGGTAGCTGGCCCTGCAAGAAAGATTTCATACTCACCTATATCCAGCGCTGGTCTCCGCAGTAATCCATGGGTGTTTAAAAACAAAAAAAATGTGTTACCCGATCCACGCTACAAGCTTTGTGTATGTGTGTTGTCACACATACACATAGCTCCAGAATGGAAACCACCACTGGCTGGCTAGCCAGGGGCTGGTTTGGCTTCTGTGGGGGGACCTTATGTCATTTTTTTTCTAAATTTTTACAATTTTTTTTTAAAGGTTAACAAAAACGAGAATTTTCGGAAAATATTCTAGGGACCCCCCTAATGATGCCTAGACATGGAGGATCACTATGGGTACCCCCATTTTTAACTCCTGAAGGAAGTCGGAGTTTCTATTAGCAGCGGCAGGGAAAAACACCTTGCAAAGCTATTTAAAAACCCAACTTTCTTAATAAAGCAAAAACGGGGTTACTCATAGTGATACCTCATGTCAGGACATCTTTAGGGGGGTCCCAGGCATATTTCCCAAAAATTCCCATTTTTTTCCTTAAATTCGCTCAAGGGTCATTTTTTGAAAAACAGGGATAATTTTTCTAAGCACTATAGCAAGTGAAAAAAAAAAGCAGAATAGGGGTTTGGGGGTGTAGGCTTATAAAAAATAGCCTGTAGTTTTGGGAATGTCCCCTTAAAAGGAAATGTTCAAAAAAAATGTCCTACAAAAATCGGGACACCCTTAAAAATAAATTTGGGTTTAAAAAAAAAAATAGGGACACCCCAAAAAATTAATTTCAAAATTGGGGTGAAAAAAAAATGGGAAAAAATTGTTTAACAATAGGGAAATAGGTTCAGGGCTATTCTGCAAGTATGCAGCAGGTGTTTTGAAGAATAGAATTATAGCGGCAGGTGCACAAATGCAGAATTTTTAAAAACTTACTTTAGGGACTTAAAAATATGCTAGTACCCATTTTCATGTACCCCAAATTTGATGGGACCACTTAAAAAATGAAAAAAATAACCTAAGTGCTCTTCTGCAACACTTCTTCAATGTCGGGAAAAAACACCTGCTGCGGCTATTTATATCCCCGACTTTCATTTAAAGGCTAAAACGGGGGTACCCATAGTGATCCCCCATGATTTTACAACTTTAGGGGGGTCTTACAAATTTTTTATGGAAAAAATCGTAACTTTACGCAAATCCAACTTCGGAGGTTCCCATTTTCGACGATTTCAAATTGAATACGGGGATACGCGGGAGCGTGCCCGATACTTTAACACAGAAAAAAACTCCGATATGAAATGTAAACTTCGGCAGTGAAGTTAACGTTTCATATTGAATACCCTGAGAGTGTGCTTAAATTTGAACATGTACATCTTCCAGCACAGCTTACCACAACCTCTGCTGCTACTGACTCACTTCTCACCTTACCAGGTAGAACCTGGTACACTGCTGAGGTCCAATCTCTCAGCATGACACTCTAACAATTAATCAACCTGGATCTGCTGATTTTTTTTCTCATGTCACCGTTAAGAGAAGACTCTCATCTTTATCCAGCAGTGGCTCGTACAGACTGCTCCCCCAACTACTGCTTGCAGACTGCTTACCTGAGCTGGTAACTGTGCAGAGGAGGTCTGCTTATCTCAAAGCCAAGTATATATAAATATATATGTATATGTATATATATATATATATAAGTTTAAGCAAGGGATGGCACTCCAGGACTTGTATAGAAATAAGGAAACCGGTGCTTCAGCAAAATTTTAATTTTAGTAACAAACCGTGGGCATAACAACACAAACAAACTTCTTACCTTATATAACACCCATGTTTACTCCCACCACCAGCTCCCCAGGCTGCATGCTGCCGTCGCCGGTTCCAATAATGTCAGGTGCACAATGACACCCTCTAGTGATGTCTAGGGAAACCGGAGGACTGCCCATGACAACCATGTAAACAAAACAGTGTTGCACAGCGAACCGCGTGAATGACAGTGTGGCAGCTGACAAATACAAATAAAGTGAAAAAAGGGGCAAATCATCAAAATACAATGAATAAACATATAGAGAAAAACATGAATGGAGCAACCTGAAGGGATGTATAATAAATCACTACCTACCTGGACCATAACCAGGAACGCAGTAAGGTGTCCCCTCAAAGAAGGGAGCTAAGTGTGGGTGGATCTATAGCTCCTAACCGAGGAACACATCTAGAGAAAACAAAGAAATAAACAGAAATGCTAAGGCTATGTATGTTAAGAATATCAACAAGAACAATGCAATCAATCTGCCAATAAATATCCGTATATGGGGGTATAGGTAACAACTGTATGATATCTGAGCACGAGTGCTTCTTCTCCTGACTGGTCATGAAAATCATGAATTTCCAAACAGCAGGTTAATGAAAGAGATTCATTAAGTCCTAATGGAGTCACAGTGTTCAATGTGTGTATCCATTTGGCCTCTTAACATAACAAGGCTTTATTCCTATCGCCACCTCTAATTGAAGCAGGGATAGAATCAATTATTTTGTATTTGAGGGTAGCGAGGCCATGTCAACATTCTCTGAAGTGACGGGCCGCCGGTTGGTCCTGTTCTTTACCATCCAGTGCTGCTCTAATCGCAGAATGGTGTAGAGCCATCCTCTCCTTGAACTGACATATGGTTTTACCCACGTAGACTAAGCCACAAGGGCACCAAATGAAATATATAACAAACCAAGGCAAGAAGTGCATGTAAGAACATGTTGAATGGACTAGCACTTGACAGAATGGGGATGTGTGAAAGAATTTCCAACTTCTAAGTACCCACAGGTCATGCAGTTAATGCATCTGTAGCATCTGGGTTTTTTACTCAAAAAGTGAGAGTTTGGCACATTTCCTACACTTGACATGTCATTGGTATTTTGTAGCAGGGCATAAGGGTAGTACCTTTCAACGCCGGTAGAGACGGATCCTCCGACACAATATGCCATAGGTTTTTATTTAACTGATTTGGTAATCAGATGACTCAAAGGATTAAATTTATTGACCCAGGTGATTGAATTCTCCCTCAGTCTCTTCCGTGTGGCTGACAAGGTGGTAATCCTGGAGATAGCCAGTACTTTCTTTTTAATGTCAAGGAGTTCATGTGAATGATAACCCCTTTCCACAAATTGTTTGATCATAATATCCATTTCAGCAGAGGCAATTTCAGGGTTATCCGTAATATGGTGTTCTCTCAAGAGCTGTGAAAACGGGAAGCCCTGTTTGAGGCTCAACAGAAGGAAACTGTCAGCCCTCAAAAGTATATTCCTATCAGTAGGTTTTTTAAAAATTGAAGTGTGTAAATTCATATCGACCTTGGATACCAAAACAGCAAGATAGTGTATCTCGCTACTCTGTATGTCTCAAGTGAATTTGATATGTTCATCCATCTGGTTGATGGTGAACATCGATTCTTCAAACAGCTCTTTGGTGCCTGTCAAAACAATAAACTGGATGTCTATGTAGCGTGTAAAGAAATGTATATGATTAGCAATTGCAAAATCCTCAAAAATGAATTTATGTTCCATCTGGAACATGAATACATTGGCAAACGACGGGGTCACACAGTACCCCATCGCACTGCCCAGTAATTGTCGATAGAATTTACTATCAAAAAAGAAATTATTTCTTCATATTTGCAGGTGTTTTCAGGGGATATCCAGCAAATATTAATACTGTAAAAAGGCCCCATAATACCTGTTGAGAAATTGTATAACAATGCGTTTATCATTTATGCTTCTAAAATAAAACACCCTTAATGTTTCAGAAGTTATGTAAAGGTTTAGTACTGTCATTATGTGACTTTGTTATGGTTCTAAATCATGGTACTAAAAATGTGTATGGTACATGCATTACACAGTGTGTACACACTAAGGTGCATTTGGGATTGAGATGCACTGCATCAGATATGATGGTGAGACTGATGGGGGCATCAGTAAAGACACACCAGGTGGTAATACAGATGCTAAAAGTGGGCATCTCAGTCCTTTCACATACATACACATGAATGTACACCAGAGAAGGCTTTTGCAGCAGCATTTGCAAAAAGTCACTGGTGGGTGATAGCCAAAACACACAGTTGTTATGGAATCTACCTTTGAAACAGGCCCAGGATATCTACACCCTATGACCCCTCCATACATTTTGACACCCTAATGTATTTCAGATTATGAACTATATGATGACCGACAGACTAAGCACAGTGCAGTTTAGATCTTTACTTACTTCTCTAATGTTTACAAAACATACTACTGCAATGATTTGGCACTGTCTAATAATGGACCCTGCAGCAGGTTCATACTGTTATATTACTTTACTCCTAATATCATTCACAAACTTCCCTTCTGCACTGGGATTGTGCCATTGTTTTCCTCCACCCACCCCTGGCATGTAAGCAATTATCAGATTAACTCTATGTGAGATGAACAGGCTTTACAGGCTTAATTAGAGGATTATTTACAAATAAATAAGCTAGAAGACTCATCTATTACTGAATTACCCTAAAGGAAGTCCTAGGGGGCATGGCTATGCAGGGTGTTTTTAGAATTAAAAGAGAAAAAAAAGGTCTGGACCCACAGAAGCTTGACATAAGTCATTTACCCACATTTTACTCTTCTTATGAAAGAATAAACATTAGGAGCAACCAGTAGCATAGCCACATACAGAGAGGGATGGTGCCACAGGTGCTAACAAAGCACAATAGATGGAAAAACTTGGGCTAGGGCCAAGTTGAAAGTATTTAATTAAATGGCATCTGGTGTGCCAGCCGGGACCTTTGGAGACCAAAAAGGGGAGGCAACCCACAAACCTGGAGGGACAAACAGAAAAAAAACCATGTAAGATGGTAGGACACCACACCCTGAAAAATTCTGAAAGGGACATGCCCAGGATAACAAAGAGACTGTATGTTAGGCATACTGGCCACTAGTGTAGTCATAGAGGTTGGATAGAATGTGAAAAAAGAATAAAAGCAGGTAAAGGGAGCACTGATGAGTCTCCGCAGACAGATATGCTGTTGGTGATGCAGAAAAAGGAAGGGTAGAAGGAGGAGATGGGGATCTGATTTGAGGTTCAGCCTTAAGTTAAAGGCAGGTTTCCCATTTACTGGGGAATATCTCAGCCATAATCCCCAGGGTACTAAGATGAGATTAGTGAAACATTGTCCTGAGCCATATCTTGCAACAGTTCCAGTACATCTTTTCTTACAATTTAAGTAATGAGTAGGAAAGTAATGAAGATACCTGGGCTACACAAGTGCTGAATTTCTAACTTTGGAAATAGACTGTGCTCAATCCAGTGGGTATTTGTTGGTAGATGGGGCAGATGCCAGAGAAACACATAGTATAGTGTCCCTGGCCACAACAACACATTGAGGAAAAGCCTGTGCAATATCAGAAGAAGCAGGGACATCTAATATAACAACAGAGGCAGTGCCCAAATATTGCAGCCATTACAGAGCTAATGGCTACTGATTCATGGCCCCTGCAAGCTTAGCTGGAGCCAACCAAGTGCCCAGCATCAGACAGGCCATATAGTGGTGATGCAGCTGTCAGTATGGGGATTGAAAAGCTGAATTGATTGCCAGACAGGCTTCTTAGAAGTGTGATATGCCAGCAAAAAAGGTGTGCTACAGCTGTGGATAAAGGGACCTGGGAAGGAGGGAACTTCACCATCTTGATGGCGAGGGGGCATACTTCACTGGTCTGGATGTTTCCATCTGGCCTGCTGCTATTTCCATAAAGCAGAATCTTACTTACCCAGGTTATGTAAAAATCCTGGCCATTGCTGACCAGCTGTATGTGATGCCTATTTGAACTTTGCTACTATTTATTCACTTAGATTTTTTATGCAATAAAATACATTTTATGGAGATGATTGCAGTATGCGTGTGCTTCTAAAAGTGTGACCAGAAATTAAACCTTTTAGTGAACGACCCAAGGGGTATTAAGGTGAGCTCATTTACATGTGTGGGGTACACCAAAGGAGGAAAGATCATATCTTCTGAAGTGTGGGATATTTAGTATATATCTAAAGAATCCTTTATGTGAACCTCTCCTACTGACTCTTGGTGAGTGCTATCTATGTCAATGGGTAATCATGCATAAAAGTAGAGGAGAATTAAAGTAATTAGAGGTGAAGTCCATGGACGGATAATGTGTAGAGAAAATAGCGCTTGTGGACTACTCCTATTTGTGTATTTTGGATATTAAAAGGGATTGGTGTTCCTAGGTGTGGAACTGAGCAGCAGATTTGGGCACAATGAACTTTCATTTTTTCTGTTAGAGTCAAATCTGTAAATTAACCATATAAACTCAAACAGCTCAGAACTCATCTATCAGCTCCAGGACCATACACTTATCTAGAATTAGGCTTAAATAGCCTTCAGTTATCTTTAAATTCAACTTCACAGAGTGATTTCATGGCACTGTTGTCAACTTGTATTCTTCTCCATCTTTGATAAACTGGAGGACTAAACAAGGGATTGTATGACCTATGAATTGTTGAGGTTTAGCAGGTTAGCAGCAATTACAATTATAATTATCCATCTTTTATATCTGCTTTGGTCCTTTCCCAGAATACTACCTTACTCATGGGTTAATACATTTTATTTGTTATTGGAGATTAATCTTTTTAAATTGTTTCCAACTGTTGAAATGTATCCATCATTCTGAAATGCTGATTAAATTAATCCATAGGTTGTATTTGACTTAAAAGAAATAAATATGTTTGACACAAAATGGCTAATACTCTAAACTCTGGTGTAATTGTTGGTAGACTGGTGATATAATCCATATTTTCTGGGATTTTCCTGTTATTCAAACTATATGGAGATTTGATAAGAATCTTATATTTTAAGCCCTGAGCATCCCTTATCCATTTCCCCTTGCAGAGGTCTTGCTACAGCATTGCCCAGTTGTCATTCCTTGGTATGACAGATACATTTTCAGGCACATGATGTAGTCATGAATTCTGCTGTAGTTCAGCAATGGAAACACAAAGCACATCCCTCTATATCTGTGGTCAAAACAAATAATCAACAAAACTTTGAGAAGGTGACATTGGACTGCCAACATTTTAAATTGTTCAGATAGCAATAGTATGTTACAGAGGGATCAGATTCCATTCTGCATTGTCTATTGACCTCAGTGAATGTGGCATTCAGGTTCCCTAGTTTTTTATTCTTTGTGGGATTGCTAGGGTCAGAACTTCCTCTTTACAGTGAAATTGCAAAATCCCGGGTTTCTGCGCATTCACATGCAATATCCCAGCATTTTGCTGCAAATCTGAAAGGGGTTGCTCGATGCAGAGTTGACCACAAAATAATCTTTAAAAATATGCAAACAATTATGTACACATCTACAGTTTTTGCTGAGTCTCATGGATCTTAGTAGTTGTGACCCCTTATGGCATCACCACTGATCACTATGAGCTACACTGATACTATGTATGTATGTGATAAAATGTTGCTACCTAATCATAAGGAGACTTATGCGGAGTTGAAAATCAACTCAAAGTAGATTAAAGTGAAGATGATTAAGTAGTGTGAAAATTGATTGATTGTTTGACAGGCACTCAGACCATCATTAGTGTTACGGCTATTCATGGAGTATGTAATTAGTTTTATATTTTTTTGTTATTTTTCAAATTGATTACCAATCTGCAATAAAGATGAGGTAATCCTTCTGAAGAATTTAGTGACAAACAAATTGATAAACAGGGGTGTGTGTGTTAATATAGGACATTTTATAGAGTGTATTGTATGTTTATTTTACTGTATTGGTTTACCTGCACACTACAAATCCCATTGAACTTGTTCTATAAATGCCAACATGATCTGGCAGCCATAGGATTGCTAGCACTTGTAGTTCTATAACCAACAGCATACCTGAACCCTTTAGGAATGCCAGGGCTTGCTGAGACATGTAGTGCATTAGAAAAACTGTTTAAACTATTTCATGTGTATTCTCCCTCAACCAATGCAAATAGTGTGCAGTGACAGTCCCATTGCTTTCAACATGGGGTTGTTTTTTTTAGGTGGGGGAGGCATATTATTTACTGACAAGATTCCCCTATGAATTCAGCCCTATTTTTAAAATACTAGGACTGGTTGACATTATGACATGGGTAACCATATGCTAAGGTTTTCCTTTTATAGTGTAAACCTGCCAACCAATGCCATACTTGACTACTCTAAAAAAATATGAATTATTGAAAAAGCAGATCACCCTCCCACACCCCTCCCACTTGCTAGTGAAATGGGTGGGATGAGGGCATTGTGATGTGATTCTGAGTTAATCTGACATCTCTACTTGATGTCATAGGCATTACCATAGGGGATGGGCTCAATTCATGGTATTGCACAGTAGGCTATGTGGCAAAATTACTGTATCTGATTTGCCCTACTCCCCACAGTTGATATCAACATTTAATTTCAGGGAGGGAAGTACTGTACATCCTCATGCTGTTTGTACCCACAATTTTGCTGCAACTAGTCTAGGCTGTGAGCACTGGTGCTTGCAACACATGTGGGAGAAGGGGCATCAGTTTTATAAAATGCATTTAACTTTTTTAAAAATTTAAAAGTATTTGTGAAAGCTTTTAGTTACCCACATACTACAGTATATGACTACTGACAGGTGTACAGTATCTGCATGTCTTTGCAGGTGAACACTCCTTACTGCAGTGAGATTGCACACCTCTCCCCTCCCTTGTTCTGTATATCCAGGCATGAGTAGGCACAGGTGTTCCATACACATTCAGGTACATGTGTGTGTACACTTTGTGAGTTTGTGTAGTGCAAATGTGCAGTTTGCACTATATAACTGATATAAATTCAACTCAACACCAGGCTCGTAAAGTAAAATTTTAACAGCAATTTATAACATAATAAATAAACCTAATCCATTTAAAATATACATTGTGACAATATATTTTCTAAAGGGTAAAATAGGTTTACACTACCAAACAAAATTTCAAATCAAGTGCACTCACTGGGTACAGTATGTGTGTACCATTGTTTAGAGGTTTAAATAACACATGCAATGTTCTATTGTACAGTGCTGAGTCTTGAGATATTCATATATGTGTTCACTTTATCATTCTAATCTCTGAATCTATTTGCTTAAAATTCAGCACAGCATTGCTTTCTGAATGATCATAACCATAATTTAAAACCCCCAACCATGAGAACTGTATGAGGATTTTTGTAGTATAATCAGCACATTTTTTTTCTAAATTTAGTTGAAAACAGTGTGGTTGATGCAGAGATGAGTTTGTTTATTTGTTGAGTGTATCTTGTGTATTTTATATCTCTTCCAGATCCAATCATATGCAACTACTGATAATGCAGATTCATGCAGTAGCACTGTTTGTGACTAAGGGCCATATTCAATTTGTAGTGAAAAGGCCATTATCAGCAATAATTTATCGCTGATGATGTAATTTTCACCTATTTCCATTATCCCCATATTCAATTTCAAAGAATTTTCACTGGTGCGAAAAGTCTTTGAAAAATAATGGGGATAACTATTCACCACTGATAGGTAGCGGAAAAAAGTGCAGAATTGTAGTTTAGGGGTGGAGGCTTAAAAAAAATAGCCTGTACCCCTTGGAGAGTCTCCTAAAAAAGATTTGTGTCAAAAAAAGTTTTTAAAAAAACCGGGACACCCCAAAAAATAAAGTTTCAATTTGGGATAAAAAAAAATATGGGGAACAAGTTTGAAACTAACAAAATTAATTCAGGGGGGGTTACCAAGTATGCGTCAGGTGTTTTCTTCATTGCGGGTAGTAGCGGCAGGTGCATTTTTTAAGAATTTTAAAAATGCACCTTAGGGACTTAAAAATATGTTTGCACCCATTTTCATGTACCTCAAATTTGATGCACCTAGTTTCTTTTTGTAAAAAAAAAAAGCTAAGTGCTCTTCTTCCCCCAATCTTCCTTGTCGGAAAAAAACACCTGCCGCGGCTATTTAAAAACCATACTTACCTTCTGCAGGCCAAAACGGGGTTAGCCATAATGATCCCCCATGTCAGGACATCATTAGGGGGGTCCCTGGATGCTTTCCCGAAAATTCCCAAATTTTTTCTGATACATACCTTTCCGCCGGATCCCGTTTTCGCAGCTTTTAAATTGAATATGGGGATAAAGCAGGTGCGCGCCCAATACTTTATCCCCATAAAACCTCCATTGTGGAGCGAAAAGTCCAGCACAGACTTTTCGCTCCAATATTGAATACCCCCCTGAATGGGTGTAACTGGACTGTATTGAGATATACTGAGGTAGGAACAGAGAGAATGTTTATGTAAAGCAATGCAAAAATGTGCATACGTGTAATTATGCCAGTTTTTAGATGGCTCTATTGTTAACAATTTTTCCTACTTTTAAGCTATTATAATTTATCTATTCTACTAGGCTTTAAACGGTCCTCCTGCTTGTTAATGCTGTGCCATGGATGTGCTATATTCTTTTAAACTGCCATGTGTTTGTGCTCCTGCTCTGTCGCTTAGTTTAGCCAGTTAGCCTGCTATAGACTTTGGCCAATATTGGTGAATAAATATTGTGAGCTGTGAGATTGTCAATTTTAACTGTAAATGTCTGGGAATTAATGTTAATTATGTTAATGATACTGTAGGGACATAAACAGGTTAAAATTTTATAAGTTTTAAAAGAAATACAGATCCAAAATAATTGAGGGTGGTTTTTCCAAATACAAAACACAACAATGATTCAGCACCAAAACCTAAATAACACGGGGGTCAGCGTACATCTTTTCTATGCACCTCCTAGCTTGACTTTTATGTTAAAGTGCTTTTAGGTACACTTTGACCTATGAAGTAAAAATTATTAAATGCACAAAACTAATGCATGTAATATAACCTACAAATTACCTTGTTATCATGATTAAGACATACAGTAAATGAGTTTAAACTTAATTTTATGTTTACATTAATTTTAAATTAATAAAGTGGATGGCCCTGAAGTGGTAATGTGTTAGACTTAGATTTGATATATTCACTATGTCCATTGAGTGCATTTTGCAAGCATAGATGAAAATTGTTCATATGGGGATATTTCCAAAATTTAATGAAGTGGGCAAGCACTTTAAATGTACTGAATATTACTCAGGTACAGTATATCATTTGAATAAGTAATGCATCTCTGATGATATATATATATATATATATATATATTAACATCCAATATTGATTTTACTTGCACTTTAAATTTTCTAATGTAAAATGCATTATCTCAAATGACTTTTTCTTACCCTGAGCCACATTAATCTAATTAACTGAAGGATTAGAGTTCAGCAAATGGTTTCTGATATAAATCGGTTTGTAATACCCAGAACACTACCTCCAAGCCATTCTGTTTTTGGGTTATATTAACTATATCTATGCCATTTTAAACAGATGCACGCACACACACACACTTCTGAAAAATGCCTGCATTTATATAAATGTTCCTATATTCATAATGCATACAGTACATTGCTGTGTAACACAGTTTATTATTTATAATTCCAATGGGAGTGTAACTTCAAACTCAAGTTTACTGCTCGACTTGAACAGATCACATTATTTTCTTTTTACTTTTTCTAAAATTTAGTGTAGTTCAGCTGTATTGATAATATGTATGTGAAAATAGTGATCACGCAATGAACTCCGGAGCTTTGCTAGATGGTTAGGGAAGGAATGATGAGGATGTACAGTACATGCCACTTAAATTCTAAGAAAGTATTCCACACAAAACTTAATAACAATTGTCTTAAATTTATTAAGTTATACATACTGTAATAGTGACTGGCACATTATTGCATCTGTTTCAACCCAAATCAACAAACACTTTAACAAGTAGTACTAGTTACTTCTCCTTTTCTTATTGTATGTTCCATTTATGTGAATGATATATATTTACAGGGTAGGGAAATCAACAACATTATTATTATTGTTATTATTATTATTATTATTATTATTATTATTATTATTATTATTAAAAGTGATAATGGAAAAATCTGGATGCTTGGTAATGAAATAAATAAATAAAGTTTAACATTGGATGTGGGAAAGAACACTTACTTTGGTTAATGAAGCAGTACAGTGAGTGAGAGCTATAGGGAAGGATTTTATGTGCCAGCTGTCAAATTACCTCCATTCAGGGGTGTAACAATAGCACCCGCAGACCACATGTTGGCTTGGGGGCATGGTGGCTTGGGGGGGCTGTGGCTTGGGGCAGTATTTATGTAGCTTCCATGCAGTCTGCATGGAATATGCTAAAAATGTCCCTCCAAAAATGTCCACCACCTAGGAGGAGATGGATGCTAGAGGTCATACTTGATCTCTAGCATCTGTCAGGGAAGCACAGCATTACCCAGAAGTGCCAGGAATGCTGGCACCACCAGGAGAAGCTGCATCTACAACCATGGAACCCCCGACAATAAGCATGAGACCCCTGACAATGAACATGAAACACCCAGAAATGAGCATGGAACCCCTGACAATGAGCATGGAGACCCACAGCATGAAACCCCTGGCAACAATCATGGAACCCAGTCATAAAACCCTGACAAGAAACAGGTAATTTAAAACTAATTTGAAGCCTTACTGTGGGGCATTAAATGGTGTCAGGGGCATAACTGTATGTGGCATTATGTGTAATGGGCATTACAGTTGGTGGCATAAAGTGTAATGGGCATTAAGGTATGTGGTATATTGTGTAATAGGCATTATATGTATTGGGCATTATGGTATTTGGCATAATGTGGAATGGGCATTACCGTATGTGGCTTAATGTGTAGTGGGCATTACTGTATGTGGCATAATGTGTAAAAGGCATTACTATAAGAAGAAAAAATATAAATAATGTAAACTGTCTATGGGAGGTGGGGCACATTTTTAACTGTTTGCACTTGGAGCCAAGGTGCCTAGAAATGGGCGTGTAAAATTGTAGTTTTACCAAAATACCTTGGGTGTTGCACTAGTAGGGGGGGGAGCAAAATTTATAGTTATTCCACTGCTTCCATTTAAAATCTATCTATATACAGAGATCTCCATAACTCTTTGATATTACTAACTGTCTTACATGATTTTATCTATATTTTATTTTATCTGCCATCACCAGTATATTTTTTAAATTTGTATTCTGAAAAAAAGGATTAGACTATGGTGATGGTTTTAAATTTGTTTCCACTAAGGAGCTTTTTAAAAAAAATACAAATAAGAGAAAAAATTAAAAGTCCTACTTAGCCTCTAACATCTATCAGGGAACCACAGAGTGCATAGAATTACCCAAAAGCTTCAGGAATGCTGGAGCCACCAGGAGAAGCTGCATCTTCTGCCGTGAAACCCCTGACAATGAGCATGAGACCCCAGACAATGAGCAGGTAATTTAACAGTAATTAGAAACCATATTGTGGGGTATAAAATGGTGTCAGGAACATAACTGTATGGGGAATAATGTGTAATGTGCATTACAGTTTGTGGCATAATGTGTAATGGACATTACGGTGTGTGTCATAATGTGGAAGGGGAATTACTATAACAGAAAAAATTACAAATAATGTAAACTGACTATGTGGGATGGGGGCGCATTTTTAACTGTTGGCACTGGGAGCCAAATTGCCTAGAAATGGAAATATTAATTTTAGCAAAATATATTAGTTTTACCAAAATACCATGGATGGGTGGTGCCAGAAAGAAGGGATAAAAATTAATAGTTACGCCACTGCCTCCATTTAAAATCTATTTATATACAGAGATCTCCATAAGTCTCCAATATTACTAACTACTTACATGATTTTGTCTATGTTTTACTTTACATGTCTTTACCAGTATATTTTTAAATTTGTATTCAGAAAAAAGGATTACACTATGGAGGTGGTATTATATTTGTTTCCCCCTAGGAGCTTTAAAAATAAATAAATTAAAAGAGAAAAAATGAAAAGGAGAATGACATCTTATCATTATATCACATATTGAAACCTTCAGCAAAAGGGGCAGTGCAAATCGTTTCCGATTACACTGTTTTCTATTCACCTTCATCAGGTGAGTACATTTCCATAAGAGGCTTACCACACAGAAATAATTTATTAGAAAAACTTTAAAAAGGATTTGTGGGGTCTGTTGGGAACCTGCACTCACTCTTGGGGATACGTAAGTTAGCTGCGGGCCCTTCTGATGTAATCCAGTCCTCTGTGAGTAGTCAATAAATTATATATAGTAATAGTACCGGCACTCAGCTCACTCTTTGTATGTCTGCATTAAGTAAATGACAATATATTATAACCTTTGGTTTCACCTAGTGTCCCAAACTACCTATAGTGTTATGATGATAAAACGAATGATTATAAAATGAATAAGTAAAATTATTTATTGATATATTTGAAGTCACAGTGCTCCGACTGAGTGTTTCACATTATAATGTTTATAACTGTAAGTCATGTAAAAAATGGCAGCCAAATAACTGAAATTAGTAAACAAGAATGTCCATAAACAATCAATGTCTTGTGTGTGTTAATGTGTTAATGCTTAGCAGTCGGCTGTGCACAACAGGTGGAAGTGAGTGGACGCAGCTTGTTTAATTCATCCACTGGTTGAAATCTCTAGCGAAAGTAGCCAAAGCGTTGTCCCAGATGAGTGCTAAGCAGTCGCTAGGGATGGGCAATGAGGTGCTGCTTATGGATGGGCCGACTGGTTCAGCGAGATATATAATGAATGTGAAGTATGGTATGTACGCAACAGCGTACTGCGACATATGGGTCAAGATGACCAAAGGACGAATGAAACCATTTCCCAAAGTTGGCAGTTTTGATTCAGAGGTACTAAGTAATGTTAGAGACAACATATGTTTAGTCAAATCTTTGAAGAAAAGAGTAAAGCATAATGATTGTTTAAAGTTGTGGCTGCACAAGGGTAACACTTGGCAAAGTAGCACGCCACAAAATGGCGTGCCACAAAATAGCGTACTCATACCGCAAAGGAAGCGCACTGCAAGGTAGCATTACCGCGCATAAAGAAAATAGCGCATGTGCACCTTGGCCATCATATGCAGCCACAGGTGAAAGCACAGCCGATACCAAAAACAAAAAAAATCGTAATAAGTAACTTAAACCCCAATTTAAGTCCCCTTAAGGAAAATGTTGTAGCAGAGGATGATGAACCCACTGTAATTTCAGCCATTATGCTGTTAATATGCTAGATGTTCCACAGAGACAGAATTATATTCAATTATGTCAGACTTCCCAGATCCTAGGACACAGTAAGCCAAATGCCAGAAATTTGTTAAAGATTTAGGTAATGCTCATGAGCCAACTAATAAAGATTGGCGAGTGGTGTTAAGGGCCTGTCTCCCTTCTAATGCTGATGTACAAAAGTTTATTAAGGATTGTGTATTGGAGGAGGATGAATCCTTAACTGATGAGGATAACCAGGTAAATATAAAACATATAATTGCACAGTTGACCACATATTTTCCAGTGGTAGTGAACTGGAGTTAAAATCTTCAATACTAAACAAAAAGATAGTTAATTTGTAGCAGATTATTTCACCAGAGCACTGCAAGCAATAACCCAGTACACAGGGATAGCAGATATTAAATATGATGTACACCACAGGAAGTAGCTGTTACAGTACTAAAGGATGGTCTCAAAGATAATCTAAAGACCAGGGTGCAAACCTCTCTACCTAACTGGAGAGGAATTACTATAGCTACACTTATGGAATCTGCCATAGAACATGATAAAACATTTCCAGGAAGACAGAGGCATAGAGTGAGAAGTTAATGGTGGCAAGCATTCAGGCTCTATAGGAAGCATATACATGGACAAAAACTTACAAAACACATAAACCAGAAAAATTATATAATTGCAATAAAGAAGTACATCTAAAGAGGGACTGTAAAGTGAGAAATTTGGGGGCCACCTAAGAAGGGAATACCTAGGTACACTCAGAGAGGGCACTCACAAGATTCAGAAAATTTCCAGTGGTTACCCACTCACATAGTGACAGCAAATGCTCTTCTGGAGGATGATAGTCAGTGCTAGGGGTCAGGTCATACCTGTAGTCTACAGCCAGTCAAGTTAACTGAGAATACTAGGAAAGAACCTAGAATGACAGTTGATATATCTGGTACTAAACATACTTTTCTTGTGGATACTGCAGGACGTGGATCACATGTTTTTCTATTTTGGCATTACCATTGCAGGAATTAGTTTCATCCTCAAAACCAGACCGTGTCACACACAATGAGGAGACAAAAGCACCTGCCTTGGGAATACCAGCTTATGGAAAAACCTTTGAGTTATATTGTACAGAAGCTGATGGCTGCGCAGCAGGTGTCCTCACACAGAAACATGGAGACACTAGCACACCTGTAGCATACTACAGTGCACAATTGGACACTGTGGCAAAATCACTCCCAACGTGTTTAAGAGGTGTAGCTGCAACTGCTCTTCTGGTAAATAAGAGTGAGGACATAGTATTAGGGCATGATACAACTGTCTATACACCACATGCAGTATCTGCTTTGTTAAATTCTGCCTTAACCAGACATGTCTCTTCAGCAAGGTTCACGAAATGGGAACTAGCACTGATGGCACCTGCAAATATTACCATTAAACGGTACAATATGTTAAATCCAGCAATGTACTTACCATATGTGCCTCAAGATGCACGAAGGGTGGAAGGAGGTGAGTTTCTGGTTGAAGGTGAGTTTTTCAGGTATAATGACACACATGATTGTATGGAATATTTGAATCAGACCTTTACTGCAAGACCTGACATACGTGACACACCATTAGAAGATGTAGATTTGATGATTTACATGGATGGGAGTTGTCATAGACAGACAGACACAGGAGAATTATGCACTGGTTATGCTGTTGTAAATGATGAGGATGTTGTAGAAGCTGAACCACTTGGTCCACCTCACTCAGCCCAGGTGGCTGAACTGGTCGCATTAAGGAGAGCATGTGAGTTGGCTGAAGGTAAATCTGCTAACATATACACTGATTCTAGGTACACCTTCGGGGTAGTACATGATTTTGGGGCTCATTGGCATCTTAGGAACTTTATAACAGCAGCTGGCACACCAGTAGCACATTCACAGCTCATAAAATGACTTCTGACAGCAATTCAGGTACCAAAAGCAGTAGCTGTCATTAAATGCAAAGCCCTCACTTGTGTGGAAGACCCAGTGTTGATGGGCAATAACAGAGCAGATGAAGCTGCCAAATGGGCAGCAGGGTTGCACATAAATATACCAAATAACAAAGTGATGGTCTTCCAGACAATAGACACACAGAAATTAATTGAAATGCAAGATTTGTGTTTCCTACAGGAAAAGGCGGACTGGAGATTGAAGGGATGTGGTCAGGAGTCCTAAGGACTCTGGAGAGATGGACAAGGTAGGCCAGTTGCTCCCAAGGCATACTACCCAAGCTTGGCTGAGTCAGTGCATGGTCTGACTCACCTGGGAAAATAAGATATGTGCAAGTTGGTCAGAGCATATTGTTGTGTACACCAGGCGTTTCTTCTCAAGCTGGAAATAAAGCAATGTCCTGTCTGAATTGTTTGAGGAAAAATGTCAGGAAGACAATACCAACTGAGCCATCCCATATCCCTCCAACAGATGGTCCTTTTCAGGTAAGACAAATTGACTTAATTCAATTACCACCTTTCAGGAATCTGATAGATGTACTCATTTCACTAGTTATGTTTTCCAGAACATGTGTAAGCTTATGGGAATCAACAGTAGACTTCCCACCCCCTACCGACCGCATGACTGAAACTGGATTAGGATGGGCAGAACTCTTACCGCTCATCCTCCATAGCATCAGAACCACTCCATGATCTCTTAATCTGCCCCCTTTCAGATACTGTTTGGAAAGCAACCTCATTTGATTATAAGTCCATAGGATGATTTGAAGAGTAATAATGAGATTACTGTACAACATCTTATAAAAATGAGTAGACAGTTGAAACAACAGCAACAGAAACTGAAAATGTTGTTACCTGATATGCCAGAGACAAACTGTCTTACACTCAGGTTGTTTGATAGACCGGTGGAAAAGTCCTTAACAGGTGTTGATGACAAGTACCACATCTTTGAAGGTAGCAGAAAGAGATACCTGGGTCCATTATACTCACTGCAGAAAGATCAACCACCCGAAGGGGATACAAGGTGGAGTCGAGACAGATAACGTGGACCTGTTGATTGCGAGCCTGTTCCAGGAGAACTAAAGACTGTAGTGAAAACACCTGAGCCATAGACATGTACAGATTACTATTCCAGCAATGGAGTGGCGATCTGTGTCTGTTTCTTATTCTCGATCCGGGGTTCTTCTCATTCTTATTTGTTTCAGAATTTCCTATTTCTGTGAAGGAAGACATATGACAAAGAGGGAGGTCAATATTGATGATGATAGAGTGGAGTCAGAGGAAATAGCAATAGAACAATCAGGGCAACCTATTGTTAAACTCAGTTCAGGGATTTTTAAAAGATCTGTTAGCTATGGAACTCGGAGACAGTGTGAGGGTTTATTGTCTGATGAATACTGTATTTGTGAGCCCTGTGGATCCCTAGTTGATGAGAAATGCATTCAATGATTCCAGTCCAAGAGTAACCTGCATTTGGGTGAGCATCATTTAGAGGATTACCATTCCTTAGTGGGTAAGGTCTTAAACCAGACTGAATGTTGGTTGTGCACTCATGTGCCTCATGGACAACATAATGTAGGATTAGTACCATTCCCATTAAATTTCTCTGTGGTCCTTGAATTAAGGATAGATAGGTCCATAGACAGTAAGTATAACATCATGAGGTCCCCTAGTTTAAAGCTGCACCAATACTCCATAGATCGGTCTTTGCTTTGTCTGAACATTTCATACATAGAAAGACTGGAGAATTGGGAAGCAGACTTATTGGATCAGACAATGGCTCACCACACCATTAGTGATGAACACCAGGGATGAGGACATAAGGACAAACCAAATGTTGTATCTATTGGAAAAGTTCCTATGGGTTATTGTAAAAATGTTATTCAGGCTGAAACATGTCTTGAACAGATGAGGACAATAGGCATAGGTAGTTTTGTTAAAACTTTATGTAATATTGTGCAGGATCATAATATACCATATGTCCTCCCAGATAATATATACTACATTTCTGGAAGAAGGGCATATTCTTGGTTATTTCTGAGTTCCAAGGGTTTATGTTTTATAGGTAAATTGGTCCCAGAGGTAATGACCCTTATACATGATGAAATGATTGGTATCCATAAAACCACAACACCCCCATACATACACATGCAGAATGAACATCATGACAAAAGAAATATGATCCCTGGTGAAGAACATATAGCCACACAGTTGATTAGTGAAACAACTGGCTTCCAAATTTTGGTAGCATTAGATCCCACCAGGATCACTCTGGGAAATCTAAATTTTAGATAAATTCAAGACCTGGCCAAGTTAATAGACAACATCACCGAGATGTATGAGGACACTTTCAGGTATACAGGTAAAGAGCTACAGGCTTATAAATAGGAATTGTTACAACATAGGCTAGTGTTAAAATGCCTGACAGCTATTACTGGTGTATATTGTGTGACTTTGGCCACCCAATTTGGTGTCAAGTGTTGCACATACATCACAAATAATAATAATGACCCCAAAGAGGTGATTGACCGGAGAATGAATGAAATCCTACAACTGAAATGGGAATTTTGGAAGGACTATAATACCTCCTTGTACGAGACTGAGGTAAAGGTAGAGGAATGGTTCTCGTGGTTAAACCCTGTAAATGGTTCTCTGGTCTAGGGCAGTGGGCCCAGGAAATGATTGCTAGTGCAGGTCAGCTCATTATTCTTATACTTGTTGCCATCTTAGTAATTGGTTTAAGAGTCAGATGTGTTCTTAATGTGTTAAAGTTTGGAAAATGTACCACCAAGCTAAATCGTGAAAAGAAAATCCAAATGGTGGTGAGTGGTGGTGGTGCATTACAATCCTGAAATTGAATGTACCATCAGATAATAACATGTGAAGTAGACTTGGTCATGTATGATAAAATATTCTAAATGTTTCATTAAACATCATAGATAATGTAGTTTTAATACCCCCAAACTTCCTTTACAGGTTTGATGAGGTCCCACATCCCACCAATGGTCCCCTACAGATCCACTGAGTGCATATAAGGGTTGTTTTACCCTTCCTGGAAGTGCATTATTGACGGTTCAATGACCAAGTTGTGTCATACCATTTAGAACATTGAATAATAATTTATTATGCATGACTAAGTAGGTTAAGAAAAGAATGTGATAGTTTTATGTTTGCTTTCAAAGGGTGGACTTTCAAAGTCAAATAATTGGATATGATAGCTGTACAATTATTATTATCTGACGATATAGTCGTCTATGGTCTGATGATGTGTTACTAGGATGCTACTTTGCATCTATTAATACCTAAAAATCTTTAAACCCAAATGTTGTTATTTAGTTTTGCAAGTCGCACAAGAAATAATTGCTTACCAGACTTTGAGTGTGGTTCCAAAGCACAAAAAGTTATTATTCACATTAAAAAATAATTAATTACATGCCTTGATCTAAATACAATTTAGCGCAAAAGATTATACATTCAAAGGTACAGTCGATACATATGCAAGCGCTCTGGATCCAGATTTCCCAACATCAAAAGTGAAGCCTCCGTCAAAAGAAAGAATATGATGACTGACTACTGTACTTAGAGCGCTTCAATATATACCCTACAGAGAGTGAACAGTACAATAGAAATGAGTTGGCATAATCCCATTGGTTCTTGCTCTTGGTTCTTACGATACAGTTCATAGGTCTGTTTGAACAATGGTAGTTCAGCCATCCAATGGCTCATTGTGTGTGTTTTAACAAATCAATAGACACTACATACAAAGTACAATCTAACATCTAATGCTCTATAATCCATAGCTTGCAGACGCATGTTGCGATCTCCTTGCCGATGGAACCAAAGATCTGCAAATAGACAGTGGTTTAGAATGGTACCAAACATGGTCTGCTTAAAATGTACTAAACCTTATATATCAAATACATACATTTGACATCATAATTAATAACTTTAATGTAAACCATAATGTGCAGGAACCTTTTATGAGTGCGTGTATATTTATGATTATATATAAGTATGCGTTGTGTGTCTTCATGCAGCGTAAATGGTGCGCTATATGCAGGGGTTGTGTACAGCACAAAACATGCACTGTGTGTTTATTTTTTAATTTACAATAGCAACTATGTATATGTGTGCACACATTGTGGATACACATGGGATTGTTAAATATATATATATATATATATATAGAGAGAGAGAGAGAGAGAGAGAGAGCTTTAAACAGTAACTGGTTTTATTATTACTTCTGTCTGAACTAAGGCCCTGATTCAGAGCTGGACGCTCTGACCAGAGCGCTCGCTCTGAATCAGGGCCAGCCTATTTAAATTTGGAGCAGCCTTTTGGACGCTCGCATAGCTGTGGGTTACTACCCACAGCTTAATCGAGCATCCATGATGATGGTAGCGATGGTCAAGACCATCGTAACCATCGGTCTTGCAATGAGACCCTGTGGTAGGATCTTGCTGCCACAAGCCCTGGAATGATTTTGGCTCTTTCAGAGCCAAAATCACTCCCACTGACATCATTAGTGATGTCAGTGGGGCCAGCCCCTGACGGTAGGCGTTCCCATGGGAATGCCTCCATCTGGCTGCCATGCACCCGGCACGCCCACCGAAGGGGGCGTGCTGTCAATCACCATCGACAGCACGCCCCCTTTGGTGCGAGACCCGGAGCGACAGCTTGGCTGTTGTAATCCAGGTCTCACGCATGCGCACGACGGAGCTCCCTCCATCGTGCGCATGCGCATTTTGGTACCATTGACCTACTTGCAAGCATCCTGCGCTCATGAGCGGGTCTGAATGAGACCCTAAGTTATCAGAGATGGCAATCAGACACTTGATGGAATCACAATGTAATCAAAGGCCTCTCCAGCCTACTTGGAAATGTAAATGCAAGTTCGTTTAGGTATATAATGACAGACTTAAAGACAATGGTTCAGTTAAACCACTTGTGTGCACCTTACATTATCTTTGTGTATTCCAATTACTAGTTCCAGACATGTCCACAAGACTTGTCTGTAAGCACTGAATATATAAAGTCTTTAAATATGTATGTGTATTCATGCACATTTATTATGTAAAGACTTTAATAGTGTGCAATAACATGGCAGATGTACACAACGCTAAAATAGCGCAGTGCACAATGATATTATACTGACTACGCCAGATGGCGTCGTGCAGACAACACAAACATGGCATCTACAGATATTTTTCAAAGATCTGATCTCAGCCAATCATCCAGCTTCGACAGACCACAATTTGATAGCAAGCAATAGTTATCACACTCTGGTCTTAAAGCTTATTCAGTCATACACTAAGAAATATTATTTAAAGTTATGTTATGGGATGGCACAATGTGGTCATTAAACCATCAATAATGTGTCCCAGGGAGCAACATAAAACTACCCTTTTATGCACTCCGCGGATCTTGGAAGATCATAGGAAAGATGTGGGGATGCACCTAACCTAAAAAAAGGAAGTCTTAAAGGGGATAGGGACTTACATTATTTAGGATGTTTAAAATAACATTTAATAATACATTTCATGCATGGCTAAATCTTTACATCATCTGATGGTACATTCTAGTGCAGGATTGTAATACAGTTCTTCATTTACCTTGGTATTCATAGTATCATTGCTTACCACCATCATAATTTCATTCTCCTGGTTTACCTTAGCATTACATTTTCCACACTTCAACACATTAGGAACACACCTGACACATAAGCCAATTACTAAGATGACAATAAGTACCTACCATTTCCTGGACCCATTCTCCTAGACCAGAACACCATTTTACAGGGTTCAACCATGAGAACCACTTTTCTACCTTTTCCTCTACTTCAGCCACTGAAGCATTAAGGTTCTTTCGAAATTCCCATTTCAGCTGCAGAATTTTATCCATCTTCCGGTCTATCACCTCCTTGGGGTCACTAGTGTTATTAGTGATATACGTGCATCATTTGACACCAAATTTGGTGGCCAGAGTCACACATTACCCTCCAGTGACAGCTTTTAAATAATTTAACACTAGCCTATGTTGCTCAAGTTCCTTCTTATAAGCCTGTAACTCTCTACCTGTATACCTAAACATGTCATCATACATCTTGGTGATGTTATCTATTAATTTAGCAAGATCTGGGATGTAACTAAAATTTAAAGTACCCTGAGCAATCCTGGTGGGATCTAGTGCTACTAAAAGTTGAAAGCCAGTTGTTTCACTAATCAACTGTGTGGCTTTATGTACTGTACATCACCAGGTATCATGTTTCATTTGTCTTTGTGTTCATACTGTGTATGAAGATATGGTGATGGTGTGTTTTTATGAATACCAAGCATTTCACCATGTGTAAGGGTCAAAACCTCTGAGAGTACCTTTCCCAGGTAACATAAACCTTCTGAACTTGGAGAGAGCCACTTATACGCTTTCCTTCCACATATAAAATACACATCATTGGGGAGAACATAAGGAATAGAATGCATCATAATCATTAAACACATTTCCCTAGCAAATGATTTTCTCTCAGGTTCTCCCATCTGACTAACACACATTTCTGGTTGTATAACCATGAAACAGTACCCTTCTGGTACCCTACCAACCATTTCTTTGGTGTCACTACATGTATACTGATACCGGATGTGTCTCCCACTTAATCTAACTGTGCATAAAATATTAAAATTTATAGGTTCATTATCAGCTCTTAGTGAGAAGGTCATCGTCTGGTTATTCCCAGTCACCTCCCAACTTCCTGGTTTGTTTAAGTTGGTGATGTTCAAACACAAAAGTGATCTATCTACTTGGTACTGGTGGAGTTTAAAATGTGGTGGTTTAGACATAAGAATTTTTCATCCAGCATCTACCCTTGTTGTAATTCTTAAACCTCAGAGACATTTAATGGAAATGGCACTAACCCTACATTATATTTCCCCTAAGCCACATGAGAGCACACTCAACAGTCAGTCTGGTTTAAAACTTTGCCCACCATGGTATGATAATCCTCTAAAGGATACCCACCCCAATACTGGTTATATTTAGTTTGGCACCATTGGGTGCATCTCTCATCAACTAGGGACCCACAAAACTCACAAATAAAATATTCCTCAGACGATAAACCTTCACACTGTCTCCGAGGGTCCAGACTAATATATCTTTTAGCAATTACTGTACTGAGTTTGGTCAGATACTCCCCCGATTGGTTTAGCACTTCTTCTCCCGACTCTACTCCATTGATATCACCATCACCTCCCCTTTCTGTCATCTGTCCTCCATCACAGAAACCAGAGATCCCGAAACAAACTAGGATGATGAAAACTCCGGAAGAAGACACAAACATAACCCCAGAACACCACTCCAGTGGAACAGTGATCTACAAATTTCTTTAACTCAGGTGTCTCACTACAACTTTTAACTCTCCTGGAACAGGCTCACATTTGACAGGTCTACTTTATCTGCCTCGACTCCACCTTGTATCTCCACCAGTTGGTTGACCTTTCTGCAGTGAGTGGAATGGACCATGGTATCTCTCTCTGCTACTTTCAAGGAAGTTGTACTCATCAGCAACACTTGATACGGACCTTCCCACTGATCTGTCAGACAGCCTGAATGCAAGAAATTTCTGATCATAACAAATTCTCCATGTTCAACATTATGACAGTTTGTTTCTGGCATATCAGATGACAGCAATTTCAGTTTCTGCTGCTATTTCAACTGTTTACTCATTGTTATAAAATACTTTACAGTAACCTCATTGTTACTCTTCAAATCTTCCTGTGGACTTACAATCAAATGAGGTTGTCTACCAAACAGTACTTCAAAGGGGGAACAATTGAAAGGGGGTGTAAGAGTTGTCCTGATGCTATGAAGGACTAGAGGTAAGGCTTCTGGCCACCCCAGTCCAGTTTCTGCAATGATCTTACTTAGTTTGTTGTTAATAGTGCCGTTCACTCTCTCCACCTTCATACTGGCCTGTGGTCGATAGGGGGTGTGGAGTTTACTATTAATACCCATCAACTTACTCATGCTCTGGAAAAAATCACCTGTGAAATGAGTACCCCTATCACTTTCAATAATTCTAGGGATGCCTTATCTGCATACAAACTCCTGTACAATCTTTTCAACAGTGAAAACAGCAGTATTAGTGGCAGCTGGGTATGCCTTTACCCTGTTAGAAAACACATCTGTACAAACTAATACATACTTGAGGTTCCTGCAGGGTGCTAATTGGATTTAATCAATTTGTATTACCTGAAAAGGTCCATCTGTCAGAGGGATGTGAGAAGGCTCGGTTGGTTTTGTTTTTCCAATGTTCTTCCTCAAGCATGTCAAGCAGGACATTGCCCTCTTTTTGGCTTGGGAAGAGAAACCTGGTGCACACCAATATGCCCTAACCATCTTGCACATACCATGATTACCCAGGTGAGTCAGATCGTGTGCTGCCTCAGCCAAGCTTGGGTAGTGTGCCTTGGGTGCCATCGGCTTACCTTGTCCAAATTCCCAGAGTCCAGAGGACTCCCGTCCACATCCCGTTGATCTCCAGACTGCCTTTTCCTGAATGGAACACAATTTTTTCATCTCAATTAACTTCTGCGTATCAATAGTTTGAAAAACCATCATTTGGCTAACTGGCATGTTAATTCTTAAACCTGCTGCCCATTTGACAGCTTCATCTGCCCTGTTATTGCCCAGTGACACTGGGTTTTCTTCACTTGTATGAGCTTTACATTTGATGATGGCTACTTCTTTTGGTAGCTGAAGTGCTGTCAACAGTCCTTTTGTGTGGTGGGACTGTGCGACTAGTGTACCTGCTGCTGTCATAAAAATTCTTAGATGCCATAGAGCCCCAAAATCATGTGCTACCTTAAGGCATACCTGGAGTTAGTGCAGATGTTAGCTGACTTACCTTCTGCCAGTTCACATGCTTCATTAATGCCACCAGTTCAGCCACCTGTGCTGAATGAGGTGGCCCAAGTGGTTTGGCGTCTACAACATCATAATAATTTACAATGGCATAACCTGTGCATAATTCTCCTGTGTATGTTTGTCTATGACAACTCCCATCCATGTAGAATGTCAAATCTGCATTTGCTAGTGGTGTAGTATATCTGGTCTAGCAGTAAAGGTCTGATTTAAATACCCCATAGAAACGTGTGTCACTATACCTGCAAAACTCACCTTCAATCAGCAACTCACCTCTCTCCACCCTTTGTGCATCCTGAGACACATATGGTAAATATCTTGCTGGGTTTAACTTACTGCACTGTTTAATGGTGATATTTGCAGGTGCTATTAAAGTTAGTTCCCATTAAGTGAACCTAGCTGAGTAAACATGTCTGGTTTGGGCAGGATTCAGCAAAGCAGATACAGCATGGGGTGTGTAAACAATCATATCATGGCCTAATACTACATCCTCACTTTTACTGACCAAAAGAGCAGTTGCTGCTACACTTCTTAAACATGCTGGGAGTGATCTTGCCACAGTGTCCAATTGTGCACTGTAGTATGCAACGGGTCTACTAGCATCACCATGTTTTTGTGTGAGGACACCTGCTGTGCAACCATCAGCTTACATACAATATAATTCAAAAGGTTTTTCATAATCAGGTATTTGCACGTGCTCTTGTGAGACTGTCCATAAGGCTAAGTAAAGCCTGCTCTGTTTCCCCTGTGTGTACAACACGATCGGACTTAGGCCCTGACTCAGAGTCAGACACTCTTACTTCTTCGAGCAGCCTCCTTGCCACTCGCATAGCTGTGGGTGACCACCAACAGCTACAGTGAGCAGCCAAAATGATGGTCGCAATGGTCAAGACAATCATGACCATCGGGCTTGCAACAAAATCCTGCAGTAGGGTCTCGCTGCCGCAAGCCCTGGAGTGCTTTTCGCTCTATCAGAGCCAAAAGCACTCCCACTGACATCACTAGTGATGTCAGTGGGGCAAGCTCCAGATGGTAGGCATTCCCATGGGAATGCCTCTGCCTGGGCAGCCACTCCCCTGACATGCCCACCAAAGGGGGCGTGCTGTCAATTAACATTGACAGCATGCCGCTTTTGGTGCGAGACCCATTATTTGGGTCTCGCGCATGCGCATGACAGAGCCGCCTCAGTCATGCGCATGCGCACTTGGACTACATCGACCCGCTTGCGAGTGCTCAACACTCACGAGTGGGTCTGAATCAGGCCCTTAGTCCCGTAATGGTAAAGCCAAAAATGGAAAAACCTGGGATCCACATTCTGCAGTATCCACACTTTCCCAAGAAGGTATGGATTTGCTGTTGGTTTTGCAGCAGTGTCATGGTCTGTATGGCCTGAATTCGGTCAGTAGTCAGATGTCATAGCCCCTGGGTTAGGCAGTGTCCCAAGTATTTAACCTTAGTCTGGCATGGCTGTAATTTGTCCTTAGCAACCTTGTGTCCTGTCTGTGAGAGATGAAGCAACAGTAGTTTAGCATCATTTAAACATGACATAAATGAATCAGAACACAACAATAAATCATCTACATATTGTATTAGAACAAATCCATTGGCAGGTGGAAAAGATTGCAAACAGTCGTGTAAGGCCTGGGAGAAGGTACTGGTGCTGTCTATGAAGCCTTTGGGTGATCGTGTCCATGTGTATTGTACCCCCCTGTATGTGGGGGGTACAATACAGTATGTAAATAGGTACTGACAGTCAGGATTAAGAGGGACATAGAAGAAGGCAGAACAGAGGTCAAAGACAGTAAAATGGGTGGCGGATGGTGGGATTTGCATGTGGATGACAGCTGGATTAGGCACTACAGGGAATTATCTCTCAACTGCCTTATTAACCTCTCTAAGGTCCTGTACAAATCTATAGCCCCTCCCCCAAGCCTTTTTCACTGGAAAAATGGGACTATTGGCTACACTTGCTGTACAGACTAAAATTCCCTGTTGCAATAATCGCTCAATTATAGGATAAACCCCTATCTCTACTTCTGGTTTTAATTGGTAATGGGGAATTTTTGGAGCTTGCCTACCACTTTTTAGATTTACCATTATGGGAGCTAGATTTGCCATGAATCCAGTGTCCTGTCCATCTTTGGTCCAAAGGGAACCCGGTATTTGAGATAAAATCTCCTTTACATGTGATGGACTTTGCTCTAGGATGGTAGATTGAAGCATAAACCTTTTTGGAGTGTCCAATATATCCCTTACCTCATGCACAACTCTCTATGGGATATCTAAAAATATACAATCAGTGGTACAATAAATGACACATCCCATTTTACACAGCAAATCCCTTCCCTGTAGATTAGTAGGAGCCACTGCTGCCAGGAGATATGAATGCCTGGTATGCAATGGCCCGATAGTAACCTCTGCAGATTTGGTTATAGGATAATGCTGCACTTTACCCATTACACCCATTGCTGGTACTGTTTTGCTGGTCACCTGTAAATTGGATGGAGATTTTATCACTGATCTGGTTGCCCCTGTGTCTACTAGAAAATAATGTTTTGTACCAGCTACATCAACCAACATTACAGGTTCTTCCCAAGTACTCCCAGTTAAACTGACTGGCTGTAGACTACAGGTATGACCTGACCCCTAGAGCTGACTGTCTTCCTCCAGTAAAGCATTTACTGCCATGATGTGAGCAGGTGATTGCTGGAACTGTCCTGACTGTTATGGGAGCCCCTTCTTTGGGTATCTCGGTCTTCCCTGGTTTGGCGATTCCCACTTTCTAGCTTTACAAAACCTACTTATGTGTCCCTCCTTGTTACAAATATAACACCTTCGTGATTGACGTGTATTGAAAGGTTGTTGTTGTGTGGGTTGTGGAGTGTGGAAAGATTGTGGTTGTATATGGGATATGGGTTTGGAGGTTGTGTGAGATGAGTTTATTGTGGCTGTGTGTGATAAGATTGCTGTGGTGATATTTGCATTCCTTCCAGAGCTTGAATACTAACAGCCATTAGTTTGTCACTCTGCATTTCTCTCTTCCTAAGGATGTTTTTATCATGTTCAATTGCAGATTCCCTGAGGGTGTCTACCGTAACTCCCCTCTATCCAGGAGGTGAGGTCTGAACCTTGGTCTTTAGAATGTCTTTAAGACCATCCATAAGCACTGTTATGGTCATTTCCCTGTGGTGTGTGTTGTCTTTTATATATTCTATACCTGTGTATTGGGTAATAGTCTGCAGCACTCTGGTGAAATAATCTGCTGCAGACTCACTGTTTTTCTGCTTAATTGTAAAAATTTTACTCCAGTTAACTACCACTGGGAAATATACAGCCAATTGGGTGACAAAGCGTGTTATGTTGTCCTGATTGCCTACATCAGTTATGGGACTTTCTCCATTCAATACACAGGCCATGATAAACTTTTTCATGTCGGTATTGTGTGGAAGACATGCCCATAATACCACTCACCAATCTTTGTTGGTTGGCTTATGAGCATTACCTAAATCCTTTACAAATCTCTGGCACTTTGCTAGTTCTTTCCTAGGGTCAGGGAAATCTGTCATTATGGAATGTAGCTCCGCTCTCATCTATGGACAATGCATCACTACATCCCTTGTGGTTACTATACCATCTGCGTCTGGATTCCCATTGGGAACAGTTATTGTCTGGATGGGATTGAAGCCTGCCACACTGCTAACTTTGGCCTTGCTAGCTGGTGGAGGGTTGATCCTATTACTACTACGTATGGTATTAACAACATCGGCTACTGTTACAGCAGGTGTTAATACTTCCTGCACTGGTGGGGTTACCTCCATCACTAGTACTAGTGGTGCAGCTACCTCTGCTTGCTGTGATGGTATATTTAACATTTGGGCAACATGATAAAAAGCTGACCATACAACAGGCTCATCATCTGCTTTATAAACATGTTCCTTATAGTTACTCAGGAGAGGATACAAGTTACTTGTTACATTTTTATGATTTTTGAGATCGACTGTACCTTCACCCCCATCTGCATAGGGAAGAGGTGGTGTGCATGCATTACTAACATTCCCTTCTGAATCACTGTCTTGCCATGCGTGCACGCTCTCTTGTGGCGCGCACACAATACTGTTTAGCATTGCATACGTGCTCACTTGCGATGTGAGCACAACACTAGTTTGCATTGTCTTCCCACCACTAAACCACATGTTCCCCTTGTGCTGTCACAACTTTAGACAATCATTAAACTTTATACTTTTCTTTACAGATTTCACTAAACATATACTATCTCTAACATTATTCAGTACCTCCTGAATCAAAGCTACCAATCTTAGGAAAAGTTTTCTACATTTCTTGGTCATCTTGACCCATACGTCACAGTACGCCGTAGCGTACGCCTCAAACTTTTTAAACATGATATACCTGGCCGAACCAGTCAGTTGTTTCACCAGCAGCACATCATCAACCATTTCCAGAGATTGCTTCGCACCCATCTGAGAAAATGCTTAGCAATTTCTAGAGAATTTCGATTGGTGAATGATTTTCAGTGAGCTACATTCATGCGCTCCCTCCCATTATGCACAGCCGGCCCGTTAAGCATTTCAGTCAGCTTGCATAAGGAGGAGCAGAATAATCACCTATGTAAATTATTCTACCTGCAGCAAATTCAACCCAGGCTTCACCCGCTCGCTTCTTCCCTTCTTTATGCACCACCTTCCCGGTAAGTGAAATGGTCAGTGTGCATAAACAAGGAGTAAAATAACTGCCTAGCTGATTATTTTACTTGTGGTGAATTTATCTTAAGCTTCACCACTCGCTTCTTACTTTGAGTTTACTCACAGTTGGTAGCATCTAGGAGTTCCAATGACTCCTAACCTTGCCAGCAGTTTCTCTCCCACAACAACCCACTTCACAATCACAGTTTATATAACCATGCAGTCTGATCACATTGCCCAAAGAACCTAACTGATCAACAGACTTTGCAAATAATGGTTGTTGGACCGAGAAGCCCCTTAGTTTCTCGATAACCACAATGTACCTGCTTTGTCACTGGCCCAGTAGTTTGAATGGCTCCATCAGGCACCTACTGAATTTCAACCTAGGCTTAGCAGACAGTAGCCTCCACTTTACAATCACACATTTCAATTACATACACCTTTTCTGCGTAGAAAAAAAATTAAACCTTTTCCCTAAATATAGTAGTGTAATTCATAGGTTTAACAAGCATTCATGCTTTGAATACAATGACTGTTTGAACACATGGCAGCAATACAGGAAATATGCATACACTATTGTGCGAATAAAACAAACTTTTCCTTCCTTGTCCGTGGATTATATACAGTGCTCCTTGAACTCACACAATAACGGATATCGGTTTCTCAACATTGACTGGTAGCAGGTTTTCGAACACAGTGCGTTTTTTCCTGCATATGCTGCCTTCCAGCCTTTGTTGAGAGATCGATAACCATGTGCTACCATGTAAACTCCGGTAGCGTGACCTCACTATGAGCCCCCAAATATGAATACCTAATAAGCTCTGTACCCAAATGTCGCTATTTAGCATTGCAAGTCGCACAAGAAATAATTGCTTTCTAGACTTTGAGTGTGGTTCCAAAGCACAAAAAAGTTATTATTCACATTAAAATGAATTAGTTACATGCCTTGATCTAAATACAATTTAGCGCAAAAGATTATTCATTCAAAGGTACAGTCGATACATACGCAAGTGCTCTGGATCCAAATTTCCCAGCATAAAACATGAAGCCTCCGTCAAAAGAAAGAATATGATGACTGACTACTGTACATAGAGCGCTTAAATATATATCCTACAGAGAGTGAACAGTACAATAGAAACGAGTTGGCATAATCCCATGGGTTCTTGCTCTTGGTTCTTATGATACAGTTCATAGGTCAGTTTGAACAGTGGTGCCATCCAATGGCTCTTTGGGTGTGTTTTAACTAATCAATACACACTACATACAAAGTACATTCTAACACCTAATTCTCTATACTCCATAGCTTGCAGACGCATGTTGCGATCTCCTTGCCAATGGAATCAGTAATATGCAAATAGACAGTGGTTTAGAATGGTACCAAACATGGTCTGCTTAATATGTACTAAACCTTAGATATCAAATCCTGTCATTTGAAATCATAATTAATAACTTTAATATAAACCATAATGTGCAGGAACCTTTTATGAGTGCGTGTATATTTATGATTATATGTAAGTATGCGTTGTGTGTTTTCATGCAACATAAAAGGTGTGCTGTATGCAGGGGTTGTGTACAGCACAAAACATGCACTGGGTGTGTTTTTGTTTTATTTACAATAGCAACTGTGTATATGTGTGCATGCATTGTGGATACTGTCTGAACTAAGGCCCTCATTCAGAGCCATACACTCTGAGCAGAGTGCACGCTCTGAATGAGGGCCGCCCTCCATAAAAATGGAGCGTCCTCCTGGATGCTCGTATAGCTGTGGGTCACCACCCACAGCCTATACGAGCGTGCAGTTGGATGGCCGCGATGGTCATGACCATCGCGACCATCAAAACTGTGAGCCAGAGCCTGCGGTTGAGGTTTTCTACCGCAAGCTCCAGAGTGATTTTGGCTCTATCAGAGCCAAAATCACTCCCACTGACATCACTAGTGATGTCAGTGGGCCGGCTTCGGACGGGAGGCATTCCCTTAGGAACGCCCCCGTCAGGGAGGCATGCCCCCGGCACACCCAACAAAGGGGGTGTGCTGTCAATCAACATCGACAGCACGCCCCCTTTGATCAGACACAATGAGCGAAGGAAAGTCCTTCGCTCGTCGCGTCTGGCGCATGCGCACAACGGAGCTCCCTCCGTCGTGCGCATGCTCAGTGCAGAACATCGACCCACTTGCGAGCGGACAGCCGCTCGTGAGTGGGTCTGAATCAGGGCCTAAGTTATCAGAGATGGCCAGCAGACACTTGATGGATTCACAATGTAATCAAAGACCTCTCCAGCCTACTTGGAAATATAAAAGCAAGTTTATTTAGGCATAAAATGATAGTCAGACTTAAAGACAATGGTTCTGTTACGATCCTCTAGCAATTTACTAGGACCGAGATGGATTTATTGGAGATACATGGCACATAGAAGAACAGTCACAAGCAGAATATTATAATAATGACAGTTTACTTAATAAATGATATGGTGGACCAGGAGGGCCAGTACAAACACAACATGTCCATGATGTAATAAGGAGCTGAAACAATAGGACAGTCAATAGAATATACTGTAGACTTACAGTCCAAACTAAAGTTGTTAAATGGCCAGGAGGCCTAGTTGACAGCGATGCTTGAAATGTGGTGTAGTAGCAGGATTGCTGGATGACTTGGAGGGCCTAGTAGACAGTGATGCTTGAAACGTGGTGTAGAAGCAGGATTGCTGTATGGCCAGGAGGCCTAGTTGACAGCGATGCTTGAAATGTTGTGTTGAAGCAGGATTGCTGTACGGCCTGGAGGGCCTAGTTGACAGCGGTGCTTGAAACGTGGTGTAGAAGCAGGATTGCTGTATGGCCTGGAGGGCCTAGTAGACAGCGATGCTTGAAACGTGGTGTAGAAGCAGGATTGCTGTATGGCCTGGAGGGTCTAGTAGACAGCGATGCCTGAAACGTGGTGTTGAAGCAGGATTGCTGTATGGCCTGGAGGGCCTAGTAGACTGCGATGCTTGAAACGTGGTGTAGAAGCAGGGAAGCTGTATGGCCTGGAGGGCTCTGCAGACAGCAAAGCTTGAACCAAGGGTACTTGGGTCACTTAGAAGCCGGTGAGCAGAATACACGCAGCATGTACAAATTATAGCTGGAAGTCTGGATGCACAGAAAGCAGGTTGCATAACCAAAAGTTCCACACAAAAACTCTATAGCCGACAGGGCTGCGACAGTCCAGGAAGTTCAAATAGGATCAGCTGCCAATCAGGCACCACTAGGAGGAAACATGTGAAATCCTCTGACGTCTGGGTCTCCTAGCAACTGGCAACCTAGAAGCATGGTCAGGAGCAGGAGGAATACTGGCAGGAGACAAGTCCTGGACTGGACTTGTAACAGGTTCAGTTAAAACACTTGTGTGCACCTCACAGTATCTTTGTGTACTCCAATTACTAGTCCCAGACATGTCCACAAGACTTGTCTGTCAGCAATGAATATATAAAGTATTTAAATATAAATGTGTAATCATGTGCATTTATTATGTAAAGACTTTAACAGTGTGCAGTAACACTGCAGATGTACACAACGCTAATATAGTGGCGAGCACACTGATATTATACTGACTACACCAGATGGTGTCATGCAGACAACGCAAACATGGTGTCTTCAGATATTTTCAAAGATCTGATCTCAGCCAATCATCAAGCTTTGACACGTTGGTGCAATCCGATGCGCTAAAATGCGGATCCACAACACACATACGCTGATGCACATAATGCACACGGGTCCTGATTCAGAGCCAGACATTCCTTCAGAGCGCTCACTCTGAATCAGGGCATTTTTTTTGTTGCGGCCTACTGGCCACTTGCTAAGCTGTGGGTAACCATCTACAACTTTTGCGAGCGGCCAGGTGATGGTCGCGATGGTCACGACCATCGTAACCATCGGGGCTTGCGACGGGACCCTTGTGGTAGGGTCTCGTCCATTGCAAGCACCAAAGAGCTTCCTGCATTAACACAAATGGCAGGCGTTCCTTCGGGAACACTTCCTGTGGGAAAGCTTCCTGCTCCCACAAATGGCACGCGTTCCTTCAGGAACAACTCTGTTTGTGCAGCCACCCCTCCTCCCCACCTACAAAACAGGGAAAGCTGTCGATGAACATTGACAGCCACCCGTTTTGCAGTGAATCCTGAAGCGAGAGTTTCTCTCTCACTCTGGGGCTTGCGCATGGCGCATGCCGCACGTGCACAGTACCCCACCATCGACCTACTTGCGAGCGCTATGTGCTCGTGAGTGGGTCTGAATCAGGCCCACATATATATACATATACACGGATGCTCATATGTGGATTCACATACTTACACATGGACGCTCATCTGTATGTATTCACGTACATACACATAGATGCACATTTGCTCCGAGCGATGTTCGCACAACTGCACATGCGTATGGGTCATAATGCGCATGCGCCAACCAGTCATTGCGGTCTGAAATCGAGCGCTCGCAAAATAGCGAGTGCCTGCTAATTTGAGATACAGGATGAGGCATTTGTGGGTGGTAACAGGGGAAGGTGCTTGAAAATGGGGAGTTGAGATCCGAACGCAGGCATGCCAAACGGTCAAAACGGGCATTTTAAGGGTGTGCATAATTAACAAAGCAGCGTCATCGACCACGTCACTTGGTTGTTTCTTAGGCTGAACTGTTCGCATGATTGCGGTAGGAAAATCCAACCACAAGCACTGCGAGCAGTTGAGACGCCTTTCGATGTACTTGATTAATCTATAAGCGGAGATGACGTAGGATGCCAGCGGCCAGGGGGCGTCTTTACAAAATAGCGAGCGCATGTTTCGTTCACTCGCTCAGACATAGAGGCGTCAACAGACCGCAAAGAGCGAGCGCTCAATTTAAATAGCCGGCCCCTTTTTCAGAACAAGCGAGCGCAAATAGCGTCCGACTCTGAATCAGGCCCTCTGTTTGAAAATGTTATGAAGAGAATAATATTTTACTCTTAATTAAACTATGAATACAATAATTGGTACACACAAAACATACATGACAAAAAAATATGTTTAAGGTGTGCAGTACCATACATACAAGAGAAGAATCTCTGTTAGAGAAAATTCAATAAGCAGATAGTTATGCCAGAAAAGAAAATCAGTAGTGCAGAAATTCGTCAGTACTGTACACAATAGAATTAAGACTCAATTTTGAGGAAATTCAAATAGGCAGGCAATAATGCCAATAAAATCAGAGAATCAAAGATTCATCAACAAATCTGGGTGACGGCCAATAGTATAAGGTAGTTTATCAGCCCGTTTTGATACCAATCAAAATTGTTGCATATACCCTCTATAGTGTCTTCAGGGTATCAATAAGCCTCCTTAATATAACTATTGTAATGTATACGTATAGAACGCTCGCTCTGAATCAGGGCCCTCCTACCTCTTATTGGAGCAGCCTCCTGGCAACTTGCATAGCTGTAGGTGAGCACCCACAGCTTATGCGATCGGCCAAAAAGATGGTCGCGATGGTCATGACCATCGCGACCATTGGGCTTGCGACGAGACCCTGCGGTAGGGTCTCACTGCCACAAGCCCAGGACTGCTTTTGACTCTATGAGAACCATGGGAACACCTCCATCTGGGCAGGCACACCCACCAAAGGGGGTGTGCTGTCAATCAACATCGACAGCACGCCCCCTTTGGTGCGAGACCCATAATGTCGCTATTTGGGTCTCGCGCATGCACACTTGGGCACCATCGACCCGCTTGCAAGCGTTCAGCGCTCGTGAGTGGGTCAGACTCAGGCCCAGAGTTCTATCAATAAGTATTAATCTACTCAATATATACACTTACATACTGGTTAACGCTGCGTGCTAATGAGTCAGACATAGTACAATCGATGTATATTCACACCACATATAAATCAAAATAAATTGCCATGGAGAAACCAGGACTTTTGGCACAACATGTGTAGACAGAGATTCATCTCGCCGCTGGGCCTGTCTGTCTTGGTCTACAGCCGCTTACCTCCGTGCAGTGGTAACAGGTACCTGGCATTTCACATTATCCCATGATTAGGATTGCCAACCAACACCACAGGCATTACAGGAACATATCCTATAACTTTTAATACCTTGGGATATGTCCCATAGACTATCCTTTTGGATCGTAGCCAGCCGCTACTTAACTGCTGAAAAATGTAACTGTGTATACCCGATACAGTTTCATGTTTTTGATCATCATACAGCACAGGGCTTTTCAGGAATCTCCTGTCTAGTACAGTGCTCCCACAGCCGAAGTACATCTTATCTTTAGCTTGATAGGAACACATTCCTATACTTCATAATACTTTTGACTACTTTTTCTCACTCTCTCACCAGCTGCCAACCCCACTCTCTCATCCCATGTCCGCTGTTTCATATAAGACATGGATACAGCAGAAGTGGGGGTGACAGACTCTGGACCCCTTTATCAGATATTACAATCTCTCAAATTATTTACTATATATATGATCCTTTAATTGTATTTATTATCAAATTACATGGATTTTGGAGGTTAATTCTATGTTGTATCTAGAGATATGCACTGTTTTTGAATGTGTTAACTTGCTTTTCAGATTCCAGGTGACATTTAATCTTGACACCGCAATGTGACCCACCCTTTATTTTTTACAGTTTGTGTACTTTCCTTTACAGTGTGGTCAGAGGATACATTGCAGCTGAGTTTGCAACAATTGGTGTTATTTTTGATATATATGTGGTATGACTATATACTCAGTTAGGCTCAGAGTAGAAGGGGTGTATATCCCCCTGGAAGTAATAATAAGTTTCAATATATTCTGCACAATTCTGTGTATCTTTCTTTACAGTGCGATAAGAGGCTACATTGTATCTGATTCTGTAACAATTGGTGCTTTTCTTGATTTATATGTGGTATGATTATACATCCATTGTACTATGTCTGACTCATTAACATGCAGCGTTAACCAGTATGTAAATGTATATATTGAGTAGATTAAAAATTATTGATATAACTCTGTATTTATAGAGTCATTTCAGAGACCAACATATATTACCTATGCTTATTATATCCTATATGATTGTGGTTCCAAACATGTACTACTACCAATCATACAAACTCTACTAAGAGGCTTCTGATATCCAGTAAATATTGTGGCTCTATACGTATACATTACAATAGTTATATTAAGAAGGCTTATTGATACCCTGAAGACACTATAGAGGGATATATGCAACATTATTTTTGGTATCAAAATGGGCTGATAAACTACCTTATACTATTGGTCGTCACCCAGATTTGTTGATGAATCTTTTATTCTCTGATTTTATTGCCCTTATTGTCTGCCTATTTGAACTTCCTCAAAATTAAGTCTTAGTTCTATTGTGTACAATACTGACGAATATCTGCACTACAGATTTTCTTTTATGGCATAACTAGCTGCCTATTGAATTTTCTCTAACAGAGATTCTTCTCTTGTTTGTACAGTACTGCACACCTTATACAATGTATAAGTTTTTTGTCATGTATGTTTTGTGTGTGTACCAATTATTTTATTCATAGTTTAATTAAAAGTGAAATTTTACTCTATTCATAATATTTTCAATGACTAGATTGACCAGAAGCAAGAACCAATGAGAACCTGTCAATTTGTCCCTTTGTTAACTCTGAAACCTGTAAGGTATATAAGCTGTGACCTGACCTCTGTGTATATGTATCTTCTTGCAACCACAGACTTCTGAAATGATGACTGTATACTGTGACCAGTGTGCACGCATATGTATCGGGTTGTACTATTTTCATTGCTTTTTACTCTAAATGTTAAATCTTACATTGTGTTACCCTTTTTACATAAATACATTTTTTGTGCTTTGGAACATGATTGGACTGAAAAGCAATACTTCCTTAAGTGACTTGCAGTGCTAAATAGTAACTTATAGGAATCAATATGTACAATGGGTGTTACGCTCTGGAGGGGTGGTGTCCCATGTTCCCTGGTCCATCCACTTACCCTAATATCCTCTTATTTCTGATTCCTCCTTGTCTCCTCTCTCATCATCATTGTCATGTGTTAGTATCCTTCTGCCTGCTTGGAGTGTATGCCTCCAAGCAGGCAGACAGCTTTTCAGCTCGATGTAATTCACCAACCGCAGCAAGACTTCTGGGTCACATACTCTTGTATGATCATGTAGACCCTGGCCGTCTACCACCACGGCCGGTGCTCAACTCACACAGGTGGTGAGTAGACTTGGGGGCAATCTTGCGGCCAGAGGTCGATGGTGCTTATCAGAGTGTGTGCCTGGTTACACACTCTGAATGTTGCTGTGAGGCTCATAGTCAGTTACTTCTGGGTACTTCTCAATATCATAAGAATTTGCGGTACCCTTAGTTAGTGGTCAGTGGTGAGAAAATGCTGATAAATTCTATTGCTGTAAAGTCCTCCAATGGGTAAATAGCTGCTATTATAATAAAGATTAATATCTGGTGGAGGATTTAGAAAGTCCAACGCATAGCAGCCTCTACAGCCTTCGTTAGGGTCATAATTGTCATGTAGTCTGTATGTCTTTATATAGTGGACCTACCCTGATGTCACTAAAGCTGGGAGATTCCAGTTGCAAGGGTAGTTCACTGTAAACAAATGTTTCTATTGGTTGTATGATTTTTGTCATTAAGTATCCTGGTTCTCCTGTATAGTGCAGGGGAATTATATCCACATTTAATGTGGTTGCAGAGTCTGAACTAATTAATGGGCTACTTCATGGTCCTGTTTTCTACAGATAGTAAAGTGGCCCTAACTCAATGTGTTACTCAATAATATATTCTATTGGTCAATGATTGATCTAACTTCATTATCTTTATTAAGGCCTCTTGGGGCTTATGTTTTTAATGTAAAAATTCAGTTTAGTTCTACTCTGTTTATTGTCTTGTTAAAGTCACCTCCCCTCAAGTTCCTCGTTATTTGCTGAATTCCTATTATTTTTAATAATAATTCCTATTATGATGGCTTAAATTTTGGTTTTCTAATCCTCTCCATATGTTTCTTACATGTTCTGCAGATCTTGTTTTTAATTTACTCACCGTTCTTCTGATATACTGTAGCCCACATGGGCTTTTTGTCAAGTATATGACCCCTGAACTTTCGCATTTGATGTGTTCTCTGAATTGATATACTTTCTTGGTTATGTTTGATTTAAAGGATTGTGATTTTTTGGTGGTAACGCCACTTGTTTGACAGGCGGAACCCATTCCACAGTGAAAAAAGCTCCCTTGAAGATCTGTGCTTGACAGTGATATGTGTATCTGTTTTGCTAGTGGAATGTGATTGTTATTCAAATTTTCTATCTGGTCATGCACTTTTCTGAAAGTAACTTCAGGTCTCATAGCAAGAATGTCCAACAATTTTTTATCTTGCCATAAGATGTGCCAGTTTTGCAATGTTTTGGAGTCATTGCTAAACTGCAAAATGAAGCATGTATTGTTTTTCTTACAGTTGGGTTTTGTTTTTTGTTGGTATTCTACCAAATCATCTTTCTCAAGTTTGCAGGCCTTCATATATGCTTCTTCTATATCACTTAATTAGTATTTCTTAGCTAGAGATTGTTCTTTCAATTCTGAACCCTGTTGCATGTAATCTGAGTCTTGCATGCAATTATGTCTTACCCTCTTGAATTGGCCCATTAGTATGTTCTTGAGCCAATTTGGGTGGTGTCCACATGTGGATAGAATATACAGTAACTATTGACATTGACTGATTTTTGGGATGTTTTCATATGGATACTGTTGTTTTTAATAAAGACAGTTAGGTGTAGGAAATTGATCACATGTTGGCTGTATTCAGTAGTGAATACTAGATTCCTGTCATTGCTATTGATAAACTTGGTGAAGTTGATTAGTGATTCTTCATTCCCTTTCTAAAATGAATAATAAATCATCTATGTGTCTGCACCAGCTGTGACCAAATGTTATCCTCCTCCCACATTGTCATGAATAAATTTGCATAGTTTTTCACAAATCTTGTCCCCATACCTGTGCCTTAAGTTATGTTGTAATATAAATATTGGACTCCCTCAACCAGGAACTGTATTTGGTCTTTCATATGTTCTATGGCTTGCAATCCTAGTTCATGTTTGATTACAGTGTAGAATGAGGTGACATCGCTGGTACACAACAAGTAGGTATCCTCCCACTTTCTATATCTTTGTATCCTCAAGATGACTATCATGCCTTGCAGACATGATTTTTTTTTTTTTTTACATGAGGTCTAAGAAATCTGTCTATGTACTGTGATAGATTAGCTGTCAATGAATTTATATCGGAGATGATTGGTTTTCTGGGTGGCCTTTGTGTATCCTTGTGTATCTTATGCAGATAATAGAAAACTGGTATTACTGAGTTATAGTTGTCTATGAATTGAAACTCTTGTTTGTTCAGAATGCCTTTACAGTGTCCTTCTATGAGTAATTGTTTTAGTTCTTGTTGGTATTTCTTTGTGGGATTTTCCTTGAATAACTCCTATGTGTTTCTATTCCCCAGAATTCTATTACATTCACCTATGTAGTCTGATTTGCTTAGTAATATGATCACCACCCCTTGTCTTCTGGTTTGACAATGAAATTTGTATTGTTGGTTACCTCTTGCAATGCTTTTATCTCCTTGTCAGTTGAGATCATTCTGTGTTTTGTTCTAATTTTCATGTCTTCTAATTTTTAATGACTAGTATCTCAAATGTTTTTAGAAATGGACCTCAGATACAGTATGTTGTTGGCATCAGTTATAAGTTGTTATGATGTCCGAATGTTTGAATCCAAGTGAGTTTTCTTTCGGATAGTATTCCACATTACTATTGTTCATGTAATACTTCTGTAGTGTCAATTTCCTGGTAAATCTATTGAGATCTAGATATGTATAAATCTTAGTTAGGTTCCTCTATGGGGTAAATTTTAATACTTTGTTTAGTACCAACTCATGTTCCTTGTTTAATTGTAGGGCACTAAAATTGAAGATACCTGTTGTTTTTGTTCCATCTGTATCTGTGTTTTTCTTTTTATAGGTTTGCTTCCCCCATTCCACATCCTCTTCTATTTCTTCCAGCTTTCTTTTGTTTGCATTGGTGATTGTTTGGCAGACTCTGAGGTCTGTATCTACTGTATGTCTAAAAAACTTGACCCCCATTCTAGTGGTGTTGTGATCGGGTTTTCACACATAGTATTATTGGTTTGTTGTTTTTATTTTGATTTTTTGATTCTTTGTTTTTCAGAGTGTCTTAAGTCCCTTACATGAGTTTTTTATCCTAACTCACTCATAATTTTTAATACCCCCCATAGATTCTACATCCAGCACCTCCATATAGTTTGTATGAATTTTAATTCAAAGATTTTTCAAATTTTTTTATATTTTTTATAATTTCATATTTCTTCATTTCCATATTTATTTTTTGCATATATTATATATATTTTATATATTATATATTTTATATTTTATATATTTCATCTATTATGTATTCAGAGTTTTATATTTTTCTTCCCAAAGACACATAACATTTTACTCATCTACAAATTGAAACAGTCATTACATACACCTTTAGAGAGTTCCACAGAATAATAGTGCAATTTTTACCACTTTTTCTGCTCTATTGAAACTTTTTTCTGGACATGAGTGTCCATTGATAAAAGAACAATCAAGTTTTTCAAAGTGTTTTTTAAGTAAATTCTCAAATAAATAGGGCTCCAAGTGAGAAACCCAATATACTTGACAAAGTAACCTAGGTGATACAAAACACATTGGAGACAATTGAGGATACCTTTGTTTCAGGTGCTTCTGGGTGATGTAATTCCCAGCTGTGAAAGCTCACTGTTTACTGTACCCACGATCCCAGAAGTGGCCCCTTCAGCATCGGATGCCAGAAGGTATTATCTTACAATTCTGCCATCTCCCTTTCTAAGTAATCATTCTTCAAGTTTATCATCTCCTCTCAGTTCTCCAACTTCAGCTGCCTCTTTGCAACATTCAACACACTCCTTCTCCCCTCCCATCATTCCTTACTGCCATTTACTTTGCCTTATTTTTCACTTTCAAAATTGAGGCCATCTCTCAGGAAAGCTTCTTCTCCCTTCACTCCTCTGCACCCAACACTCCACCCTCCTGTCCAACCAGCCTCCACACTCTGTGCTCTTTCCCCACACCATGGGTTAATGAAGTCCATTGTATAATATTATCCTCTCCCTTCTCTACCTGCCACCTGGATCCTATTGCCTCTCACCTCCTTTTCTTCCTCTCTCTCTCTTCCTGCTCCCACAAAACTCACTTTTTCAATTTATCTATCTACTCTGCCATCTTACCCTCTTCACACATTCTAAAAAAAACCCAACCTTGGTCCCTCCTCAATCTCTAACTATTGCCCCATCTTTCTTCTTCCTTTTCAAATTTGTGCTCAGAGATAGCCAGAAAATGTGGTGCCATTGCCAGTCTTTTAATGCCATGCCAATGGCAACTCACACCCTTCGTGGACAATTGGATTGACCCCTATATCAGATTCAAAACATGCAAGAATTATGTAAAATTTACATTGTGCCACTCTTTGGGACTTGAATTTGGTGCTAACATTAGAACAATGATGCAGTATTACTTAGAAGTCATTTTGTTTTCTTTTGTCTGATAGTCTCAAGCTAGTACAATAGAGTTTTGTAGAACAATAGATTATGACACCTCATCACTTGTTTCACTCCATGTTGCACTTACAAAGTTATGTCTTACCAGAATGATAGTTAAGTGGAAACACATCTTTATAAAAAAACAAATTAACTAAAAATAGAGCAGAGCACAATAGCTGCATTTAAATACATGTGGGTATTTAAAAAATACTTGCCACAGTCATTGTTAATGACTTCCTATACTGCAGTGTCTAATTACTGGCCTTTAAAATTGCTTAATGCAAAATCCAGCAGTGTAGTTTGTAGAACTAAAAAATATGATCTTCACAGAAAAATTTTAACTGTGTTTAATATTCCCTGTTTGTCTGATAATGCAGCAGCTGAGCAAAATGCATTAAATGCTGACAATATTCTAAAACTAAGGATAAGGTAAAGTGTCAGCGCTCAGAGGACTATCTGTCAGTACTTAGCAACCATATGAAAATATACTTAATGATGTTGGTTGCTAATCACTTAGGTGGGTTTTGTACTTGTGTATAAATAGTCTCAAAGTTTTGTACCCAATGTAAACTGTGGGGTGGCTATTCTTGTATTATACTTGCAACGAGAAGTTAGAAAAAGTCAATCATCTAGTAGTGGGTCACTGGTCGGCAACATCTTGGGGCAGAGAAATTAATCTGTATAACACGTGTCGGTGGTGATGTAAGTCTATAATAGTTGTGTGTTGCAGATATACTTCTCCCCTCTCCAGCTGGTCACTGCGCCAAAAAATGTTGCCACTCCACCTCAGAATTCACACCAAAAAACAGAATAACGTACAAACCAGGGTGTCAGGTATGATGGACACTAGCGTGCAGAAACGGTGGGTAAGATATGCAAACTTACCCAGGGTCCGATGTATTCTTGCTGTTCCACCTGACGTCTTCCTCTGGCTCGAGTGATGCGTGTTGATGGTGTGGGCGGACTCTCTTGTCCAAGTATTAAAGATGACAATATATGCTGGATAAATGAAGGTTCCATTTATTTGTTTGTCCACATGCCAGGCTCGGCTTCAGTGGTATCAGATGGTATAAAATGCTGATATACAGCTAAAATACAAGTGCCACAAGTAGTGGCATACACATATAAAGTTATAAACAATTGGTATTGATCAATGTGTTGTATGTCAATGTGTCCCAACATGTTTCATCCAGTTTGGGGACTTTTTCAAGGGTATGTGAATGGTAGACCGCAGTATGAGAGCTTAAATACCTGATGTCCTGTATTGCAATGAGCCCATCTCATTACTTCCGGTTTTCGCGCTCTGTTTGCATGCTCTGCTACAACCGCTAGAGCCTGCTCTGATGTCCTGTATATTTGAGCAACTGCGCATGCAAAATGGGCTTCACGCAGACCTTATTCATTATTGCAGTCTGCCCCTATGCTCTTCAATGTTAATAGCATTAGCCTGGTCTCCGGGTAAGGGGAATGTAAGGGATTGGTCTCTATTAGGCGGGCGGCCATTTTGGGTATGGCTATTTACAATGGGGTCTCTTCTGTTTAACATCTCTATGTATTCAAGAACACTGTCATTAAATAACTCTGCTGATCATTATTAATTGCTGAATAGTGATTACTCGGATTGCTTATTCCAAGACACAGTAACTATATTAGTTATACAATATTGGAATTGCATTTATTAACGGCTTAACATAATTGGTATATTCCTTGGTGGTCCTATATTCTGAAATGGCTATAGGTCATTAATAATATATTCATATGTTGTACTTTTACCACCATGTGCGGAGGGGTGCTAGGTTCCCTATGCCGTATGTTGTATATTAGTGTGCCTCCAATACATAATGTTCTCATCACTATAACATACTATCACCTTCTGTTTTCATGTTTTGTTGTAATGAAGCTTGGTGATATCCTGCATCGATGGAATATTCATAGATTTTATGTAACACTCCCCAATTTATTATTGGTCTATATTCAGACCCTCAGGTTGGAGGGTCTTCATTTCAAAGATCCATCGACTCTCCACTTTATCAATTCGTTTGGAATGATCGCCACCTCTCCAATTTGGTTCCACTTTTTCTAATCCACTGAATTTTAGTCCATCTGGTTGGCAGTTGTGCTGTGTTCTAAAGTGGTCTGAAACACTATGGCCTATGAACCCCTTCTTAATATTGTTTATTTGTTCTTTTATCCTCACTCTCAGTTGTCTCGTTGTTCTACCTATATACTGAAGTTGGCATGGACATTCCAACACATATATGATGTTATGGCTATCACATGTGATTGTGTCCTTTATCCAATATGATTTCCCAGTTCTCAAGGCAAATAGTTCCCGAGTAGGTGTTGTACTGTTATATTTGAGTAATCTGCATGCCTTACACCTCCCACAGTGATAGAACCCTGATTTGACTGTTTGACCATCTAGAGTAGATTGTGTCTGATGTTTCTTACTGTCCCTGATATGGTTGATCACTAGTTTCTTCCCCAAATCTGGCGTCTTTCTAAAAACCAGGTCTGGTACAGTTGGTAGTACCGTCTGTTTTTGTTCATCCATATGGAGTATGGACCAGTGCCTCTTCATGATTTTTCTGATTCTATTGGCAGATTTTGTGTATTTGGTAATGAAATATATCTTATTTGTCTCCTCCTGTATCTTTTTCTCTTTATACTTTAAAAGGGGGCCTTGTAGTTTTGTTAGTGTTTTATTTAATGCCTTCTCAACCCTTTCCATATCGTAATTGTTTTCTTTCAAAATTTGTTTTAGGTAGGTATCCTATTCTACAAAGTCTTCTATGTTTGAGCAGTTTCTCCTGACTCATGTAAACTGACCCAAAGGTACGCTGTTAATTCAATTGCGGTGATGGTTACTGTCTGCCCTGATGTAACTGCTGACATTAAACTTCATGTAGTGTGTTTTTGTATGTATCTCATTATTCAAGATAAATATATCTAGGTCCACAAATTGGACCCGGTCTCTGCTATATTGTGTTGTGAATACCAAATTGCGGTCATTGGTGTTGATATAGGTCAAAAAATTCTGCAGTGAGAGTTCATTACATTGCCACACAAAGAGCACGTCATCTATATAACGCCTCCAGAGAACCAAGTTTGCCCCGAACTCGTTTGAGGACCAGATCTTTTCGTCCTCCCAAAAACTCATGAAGAGATTCGCGTAGCTAGGGGCAAACTTGGTTCCCATAGCTGTACCACACCGCTGCAGGTATAACTCATACCCAAACCACATATAATTGTGGTTGAGAATGAACTCCATCCAACACAGTAAGAATTCAGCTTGTATTTGTCATTGTACACCATCATTGATCACACTCAGGGTATACAAAGCACCAAACACTATCTGGACCAAGATCCAGAAATGGGGCAAATACAATCTAAATTCATACTGCGTGGCATGGAGTTCATCCTCACCCACAATTATATGTGGTTTGGGGATGAGTTCTACCTGCAGCAGTGTGGTACAACTATGAGAACCAAGTTTGCCCCTAGCTACGCAAATCTCTTCATGAGTTTTTGGGAGGATGAAAAGATCTGGTCCTCAAATGAGTTTGGGACAAACTTGGTTCTCTGGAGGCATTATATATATGACGTGCTCTTTGTGTGGCAAGGTAATGAACTATCACTGCAGAATTTTTGGACCTATATCAACACCAATGACCGCAATATGGTATTCACAACACAATATAGCAGAGACCGGGTCCAATTTTTGGACCTAGATATATTTATCTTGAATAATGAGATACATACAAAAACACACTACAAGAAGGATGATGTCAACAGTTACATCAGTGTGGACAGTAACCATCTCCCCAATTGGATTAACAGCATTCCTTTAGGTCAGTTTACACAAGTCAGGAGAAACTGCTGAAACATAGAAGACTTTGTAGAACAGGGTACCCACCTAAAACAACTGTTTAAAGAAAAGAATTACGATATGCAAAGGGTTGAGAAGGCATTCAATAAAACACTAACAAATCCACGAGGCCCCCTTTTAAAGTATAAAGAGAAAAAGATACAGGATGAGACAAATAAGATATACTTTATTACCAAATACACAAAATCTGCCAATAGAATCAGAAACATCATGAAGAGGCACTGGTCCATACTCCATATGGATGAACAATTACAGACGGTACTACCAACCGTACCAGACCTGGTTTTTAAAAAGGCTCCAGATTTGGGGAAGAAACTAGTGATCAACCATATTAGGGACAGTAAGAAACATCAGACACAATCTACTCTAGATGGTCAAACAGTCAAATCAGGGTTCTATCACTGTGGGAGGTGTAAGGCGTTCAGATTACTCAAATATAACAGTACAACACCTACTCAGGAACTATTTGCCTTGAGAACTGGGAAATCATATCGGATAAAGGACACAATCACATGTGATAGCCATAACATCATATACGTTTTGGAATGTCCAATTCAACTTCAGTATATAGGTAGAACAAAGAGACAACTGAGAGTGAGGATAAATGAACATATAAACAATATTTAGAAGGGGTTCATAGGCCATAGTGTTTCAGAGAACTTTAGAACACAGCACAACTGCAAACCAGATGGACTAAAATTCAGTGGATTCGAAAAAGTGGAACCAAATTGGAGAGGTGGCGATTATACCAAACGAATTGATAAAGTGGAGAGTCGATGGATTTTTTAAATGAAGACCCTCCAACCTGAGGGTCTGAATATAGACCCATAATAAATTGGGGAGCGTTAAATAAAATCTATGAATATTCCATCGATGCAGGATATCACCAAGTAACATTACAACAAAACATGAAAACAGAAGGTGATAGTATGTTATAGTGATGAGAACATTATGTATTGGAGGCGCACTAATATATAACATACGGCATAGGGAACCTAGCACCCCTCCGCATATGGTGGTAAAAGTACAACATATGAATATATTAATAATGACCTATAGCCATTTCAGAATATAGGACCACCAAGGAATATACCAATTATGTTAAGCCTTTAATAAATTCAATTCCCATATTGTATAACTAATATAGTTACTGTGTCTAGGAATAAGCAATCCGAGTAATCACTATTCAGCAATGAAAAACGATCAGCAGAGTTTTTTATTGACAGTGTTCTTGAACACATAGAGATGTTAAACAGAAGAGACCCCATTGTAAATAGCCATACCCAAAATGGCCACCCGCCTAATAGAGACCAATCCCTTACATTCCCCTTACCCGGAGACCAGGCTAATGCTATTAACATTGAAGAGCATAGGGGCAGACTGCAATAATGAATAAGGTCTGCGTGAAGTCCATTTTGCATGCGCAGTTGCTCAAATATACAGGACATCAGAGCAGGCTCTAGCGGCTCAGAGTGCGAAAACTGGATGTAACGAGATGGGCTCATTGCAATAGAGGACATCAAGTATTTAAGCTCTCATACTGCGGTCTACCATTCACCTACCCTTGAAAAAGTCCCCAAACTGGATGAAACGCATTGGGACACATTGACATACCACCCATTGATCTATACCAATTGTTTATATGTGTACAATGGTATTTTAGCTGTATATCAGCATTTTATACCATCTGATACCACAGTAGCCGAGCCTGGCATGTGGACAGACAAATAAATGGAACCTTCATTTATCCAGCATATAGTGTCTTCTATAATACTTGGACAAGAGAGTCCTCTACTCATTGACCCCCCACCACCCCGCACACACCATCAACATGCATCACTCGAGCCAGAGGAAGACGTCAGGTGGACCAGCAAGAATACATCGGACCCTGGGTAAGTTTGCATATCTTACCCACCGTTTCTGCACACTAGTGTCCATCATACCTGACACCCTGGTTTGTATGTTATTCTGTTTTTTGGAGTGAATTCTGAGGTGGAGTGGCAGCATTTTTTGGCGCAGTGACCAGCTGGAGAGGGGAGAAGTATATCTGCAACATACAACTATTATAGACTAACATTACCACCGACATGTATTATACTGATGAATTTCTCTGCCCCAAGATGTTTGCGACCAGTGACTCTCTACTAGATGATTGACTTTTTCTAACTGCACGTTGCAATTATAATACAAGAATAGCCACCCCACAGTTTACATTGGGTGCAAAACTTTGAGACTATTTATACACAAGTACAAAACCCACCTAAGTGATTAGCAACCAACATCATTAAGTATATTTTCATATGGTTGCTAGGTACTGACAGATAGTGCTCCGAGCGCTGACACTTTACCTTATCCTTGCTATTACGATAGGAGGTTGGGATACCCTCCATGTGCCCATCAGCTAGAGGCTATCACTGTGTAACACAACCTTAAGAGCGAACCTCCCATAAACTTTTTAATATTTTAAAACTGCATTGAAAGTAATATAATAGATAAATATGTTTTTGTTTCCTTTAGCCTATTTTAATTGTCCTGTACATTATTTACTATGCAAACACCACAATGTACAACTGTTTTTATGATTTTATTTTCATTTGTCAATTGAAATATGTAATAGGTAACTATACATACATACATTTTGACTATACATAATAGTCAAAATGACCAGAAACATGTTTGTGGTTTATTGAATAAGCATTGGATAACTTTACAGTGGGATAAAACAGACACTATTAAGTTATTTTTACTGTGTTTATAAGAGAAACTTGATATGCACCAAAACAGATGCATTTTGTGTTGTTTTCAGGGCTGGATGCTTCTAAAGACACAGTATGTTCTGCTCTGTAAAAGCAACATATTACCTCAGGCGAAAACACTACTATATGGTAAAGGTTGATGCTAGGATAAAACTGTAGCATAAAGTGGGCCTGATTCTGAGTCAAATGCAATGTGAATGCTTCTTCACATACATGAGTACAAAAAACATGTTCTATATGCATATTTGATCATACTCTAGCTGGGATATCATCCGAGAGTGGGCAAATGGATATCAAGGTCATACTCACAAGACAGTGAATTGCATTTGCCTGTGTATGCACTTACGTTCATTCATCAATAGTCTACTACTCTACAAAACATGAATGATATATTTTGGTGACATAATGTTGGCATGAGAATGTTGACATGGTCATATTGATGATATGCAGCATGATGACATACTTATTATGAATGAATTTTCACATGATGTGAATGTCAGTCTTGGTTGTGCAGTGATCACTTAACTTCTAGCTGGTCTCTGGTGGCTCTGGCAGTGCATTATAGTTCCCACGGTCAGGTGATGATTTCCAGCTATAACACCCTTATGGTGTGAACACATTGGGCGATTAAAGTGGATGACTGAACGATAACAATATAATTATCATTCAGTCGTCCACTTTATTGTCTATTTTTAACATCAAAACGAAGAACGATAATGATGACGCGTATTCCCGTGGGTCGTTCGTCATTATCGTTCATCGAGTAAACATGCAGGCCAACCTGTCATCAGGTTGCTGCATGTTTGGGAATGGGGGAGAAAGCCCAGTGCTAAATTATATTGTTAATGATATCATTCAGCGGGTGTGCTCACTGTCATGAACGACATTGAGCACACCCTGCCGGGGACACACTAGACGATATAACTCAGGGAGCATATTGTCTAGTGTGTACTCTCCTTTAAGGCCTAACTGGAGTCTAGGGGGTAAATTTACTAAAGTGAGAGTTTTTAGAAGAGAGCTTTAAAAGTGATGTTGCCCATAGCAACCAATCAGATTCTAGCTATTATCTTCTAGAAGGTACTAGTTAAATATTAATTAGAATCTGATTGGTTGCTATGGGCAACATCACTTTAAAAACTCTCTTCTAAAAAGCTCTCACTTTAGTAAACTTACCCATATGTCCCTGTTACTGGGTGCTGAGGTGTCACCTTACTGCCATCTGTATCCCTGCTGGCCACATTTGGCATCTCTGAATTCTATAGTCACTCATCTATAAATGTGCAGTTCCCACTGTTCTGCATCATGAGTGCCATTATCTTGGAGAGTATCACATGATCTTCCCAAAAAAGAGTCTCTAGAAATTCTGGTCACATGATTCAAGCAGCCTATTAGTTCTAGGGGCACCCTATTAAAACCAGCAACTGCTGACTGCTCATTGCCAGTAGATTATCTATCTCAGAAACTCAGTACCTTTGCTCCTGGTTCGGTTTTGCATTCCTGCATTTTGTTCCAGTTACTTGCTTTAATATTTAATTATCAGCAATCTGCCTCACACTTGCTTCAATATTGTGTCTCAGGGCCTGATTCAGACCCAGTCGCAAGTGCTGAGTTCTTGCAACCAAGAGCGCATGCGCACGACGAGCCAGCTCCGTCGTGCGCATGCGCAAGACCCGGATAGCAATGGTCAATCCGTTGCTCTCGGTCTCGTACCAAAGGGGGCATGCTGTCTATGTTGAGTGACAGCACGACCCCTTTGGTGGGTGGCCCGGGGGAGTGGCTGGCCAAACAGAGGCGTTCCCATGTGAACGCCTCCGTTTGGGGGTGGCCCCACTGACATCACGAGTGATGTCAGTGGGAGAGATTTTGGCTCTGTTAGAGCTGAAATCTCTCTAGGGCTTGCGGCAATGAGACCCTACCACAAGGATCTCGTCGCAAGCCCGATGCTCGCGATGGTTGTGACCATCGCGACCATCTTCCTGGCCACTCGCTATAGCTGTGGGTGGTCACCCACAGTTATGCGAGTGGCCAGGAGGCCTTTAAAAAAAATAGCCTGGACCTGATTCAGAGCGAGCGCTCTATCAGAGCGTCCGACTCTGAATCAGGGCCTCAGTGTCTTCCGGAACACCTGTTTAAGTTATTTGTTCACAGTATTCAGTGGTCTATTTACTAAGCAGTGTTAGGAGAAGTGAAAAGTGATGAGTGAAAAATTATAAGGTGCCAGCCAATTAGCTCCCAACTGCCGTTTTTCAAACACAGCCTGTGAGATGGCAGTTAGGAGCTGATTAACTGGCACCTTATCACTTTTCACTCTTCACTTTTCACTTCTCTTAACACTGCTTAGTAAATAGACCCCTCAGTCTCAGTGAAATCCAATAAACCTGCTCAGGTACTGCTTTACAGCACTCACCCTCAGTGCAATCCAGAAAACATGCTCCAGCACTGCTGCACAGCATTCTTCTCCAGCAAAATCCATAAAATCTGCTCCAATATTGCTTTACAGCAATATAACACTGCAGCCTGCTTCAGTTGTACTTCCGGCACCCTATTCCCATGTGTTCTTGCAGACCCTCAGTCAGGCTCCAGTATGCTGTTCCAGTGTTTCCAGCAGTCTGCTTCAGTTGTGCTTCTTGCACCAAGTTTTAGTTGCAGTATATTGAAGTTTGGTTCAAGATATCACACTCTACATTCTGCTACAGCCACTGGCTGTGCTGCTAGCCAGCACCTGTTTTCAATATCTATTCTCCTAACCATTCTGCAGTATCAGGGGTATATTGACTACATTTTTGGTTTTTAGAAGTGGGGATGTTGCCCATAGCAACCAATCAGATTCTACTTAACATTTATCTAGAAGATACTAGCTAGAATCTGATTGGTTGCCATGGGCAATTTTTCCACTTTAATAAAAATATCCTTCAGTCTCATACTGCTACTAGTAAACCTACAGGAGAATTAGCATTACTAAGCTTTCCAGTTTCATTCACACTCCAACCCATACAGCCCAAGAACCCCAACACAAATCAATAATTTCCTAGTGTCATGACCTAAAACTTGTGGGATTAGTGTGTTTGCTATGGAAGGTACAGTATATGAACACAAAACATGATTTTGTTAAAAAAAAAACCTGTCACAATCTGTACTGGCTGCATTACCACTGATCACCAATTGTACTGTTTTTATAAATTTTTGCCTTTCTATTAGTTACAAACCTCTTAATGTATGCTACTCTTTCAGATTTTACAACAGCCTGTGGTCTGCAGCTAGTGAGTGCACTACCTGCTCTTATCAGCAATGACTTGCCAGATCATTGATATTACATTATGAAATCCAGTGTTGCTGAACATTCCCTGTGGACCCTGCCACCTGCACAAGCAGCGGGGGTTCCGAGTACCTAGAAACACCCCCTGCCCTTTGCTCCATCACCGCCGGCCTTTTTTTTGTAAAGAAAAGACAGACACTGCCAGGGCTGGCTGTAGGGAGAGCTACAGTGTGCAAACCCCTCCCAGTCAGTTCCCATACATGCACTGTTACCGGCAATGTGAGTGGATGAGAGTGCTAGCTGCCAAAACACTGTGTCCAGTACTGCCAGCAACATGACGTAGGTGGGGCTGCCATGGGGGGGAGGGGTGGAGCGTAGATAATATTTAATAAATGTAGGCAGATTACTGCTGTATGTATTTGTGGGGGGGCAGCGGGCGGCGGTGGGGGTGAGGATGCCAGAGGACTGCTGTAATTGAGGGGGGATATTATTTAATAAATGTGGGTGGGGGTGCAGGGGGGAGGATAATGTTTAATAAATGTAGGCAGATTGCTGCTGTATGTATTTGCAGGGGGGCGGTGGGTGGGGGGAGGATGCCAGAGGACTGCTTGTTGCTCTTCATTTGTGTTTTTAGGTGAACACTGTGGTGTGTGTATGTGTCTGTCAGTGTGTATGAGTGTCTGTCAGTGTGTGTGTATGAGTGTGTCTGTCAGTGTGTGTGTGTATGAATGTGTCTGTCAGTTACGTTTAGTTCAAATGTTGAAATTGCACTGGTAGTTTAAATTTTGTTCGTACATACTATTACACATTGTGCATAAGAAAGTTTTATGCCTTGTTATTTATTTATTGTTATTTATATTAGAACACTTGAAGTATACAATTAAGTGTATGTTGCAGGCTTATTCTTAGACTTTTTTGTCATTGGTTCTATAACCATTTATTTGGAAACCCCCCTTTCAAAATCCTGCGTTTGCCACTGCCTGCTATACTTTTTCCTATTGTTTCACCATTTAACTTGATTTCCCTCGGTCATTGATATACTGCTTTTTGGAAATCCACCATCACCTGTACTGCAAACAATGCCTCAGTGCTCATTTCTCCAGTGCCATTATCCACAAGTGATACAGGACTTTTGCTTTACTGTACATCTTGCTAAGATATATGCCAGTTTATTTATATCTATTTGCTGTCATTTGAGTCAATGGTCTGAACTTGTTACAAAAGAAGTCTAACAAGTTTATATACCTGCTGGAGCAGTCATCTCTGTCTGAGCCTGAAGTGTCCAACAACAGTTGGGGGGGAAATGTTAGTGGACTGGGCAATGAGGGGGAGGGAAACTGATGAGGATGAAGAACTGGGTGGGTGAGGGAGACTGGCCAGGGACGGGGGCTTGACACATGAATGCCTTATGTCTCTCCTCTGCACATTTGCTTCTTGTGAACATAGCAACATTAATAATATTACAGTTGAGTCAAAATTGGTCCAATAAAATACACATTAAAGACAGTTGACTAAATATGTTAAATGATATAATTAATTTATTTGCTAAAAACTAGGCCTTAGGCAATTTAATGACTGACCTCATTTATAGGGTGGTGTATTAGATTAATGTATAATTAGAAGGCCATTTTGGATTTGTATGTGGTGTTCCTTACACTATATGTAAATTATTTATGCTGATATTATATTGTTTAGCATTTGTTTATATATTTATTATGAGGTTCAGTTCAGCATACTTATGCAAAACAATCTTTCTGTTGATGAGTTGTAAGATCAAAAGACATCTGTGAAACAGGACAGGCCACAATTTTTTCAAATTTATTAACAGTTTATATAGTACGCACATATTTCGCAGCACTTTGCATATTTGGCCATTCACATCAGTCCCTGCCCCAGTGGAGCTTACACTCTATATTCCCTACCACATGCTCACACACACTAGGGTTAATTTTGTTGGGAGTGAATTAGCCTGCCAGTATATTTTTGGACTGAGGGAGGAAACCAAGGCACCTGGATCAAACCCACGCAAGCACAGGGAGAATATTCAAACTCAATACAGTTAGAGCCGAGGAGGGAATTGAACCCACAACCTCAGTGCTGTGAGGCAGTTATGCTAAACATTACACCATCTATGCTGCCCAGATCCACTGGGAGCCCAATACCCACTGTACCCATCTGCTTGCAATACAGTAATCTGTTTGCTTTACTGCATTCCTTAACCACTTAACTGGCTAACATTTTCTCCAAAAATTTTCCCATAAGTGATGATTTTTCTTATTATCAAATTATGTAAATAAGATCTATTTACACCTGAGTCACAATAATTATTTTTAACAAAAATGTAAAATAACGTTTAAATAGCTATTATTTAAATAATGTTATAATTTTAAAAAGTCTGCAATTTGGGTGCATTTTTGAAATAAGTCTTTGTTTAAGCTATAAAACTGTTAGTGGTGGGATTGGAAGGGAGGAACAGACAGGATAGAGCAGTGGGAAGAGAGCCATGACAGGACAGGGGGCAGTGCCAGGCAGAGTGGAGGACAGATACTTAAGTGACCTGGAATATGCTGGTTCCAATAATCTAGTTAAAAAAAGGAAAATTATATATATATATATATATATATATATATATATACAGTCAGGTGCATAAATATTGGTACCTTGACAGAATTTTCATATTTTGGCCTCTATTCACTCTATTCACCACCACAATGGCTTTGAAATGAAACAAACTAGATGTGCTTTAACTGCAGACTTTCAGATTTAATTTAATGGTAATTACATCCAAATCAGGTGAACGGTGTAGGAATTACAACGGTTTCTATATGTGCCTCTGACTTTTTATGGTGCCAAAGGTAATGGGACAAACTAAACAATTCTAAATCTAAATTTCACTTTCTAATACTTTGTTGCAAATCCTTTGCAGGCAATTACAGCCTGAAGTCTGGAACACATAGACATCACCAGACGCTGGGTTTCATCCCTGGTGATGCTCTGCCAGGCCTCTACTGCAAATGTCTTCAGTTCCTGCTTTTTCTTGGGGTATTTTCCCTTCAGTTTTGTCTTCATCAAGTGAAATTCATGCTCAATCAGATTAAGGTCAGGGGATTGACTTGGCCATTGCATAACATTCTAGTTTTTAGCCGTAAAAAACTCTTTGGTTGCTTTTGCAGTATGCTTCGGGTCATTGTCCATCTGCACTGTGAAGCGCCATAAAATGAGTTCTGAAGCATTTGACAGAATATGAGCATATAATAATGCCCAAAACACTTCAGAATTCATTCTGCTGCTTTTGTCAGCAGTCACATCATCAATAAATAGAAGGGAACTAGTTCCATTGGAAGACATACATGCCCACACCATGACACTACCACCACCATGCTTCACTGATGAGGTGGTATGTTTAGGATCATGAGCAGTTCCTTGCCTCTCCATACTCTTCTCTTCCCATCCCTCTGGTACAAGTTGATCTTTGTCTCATCTGTCCATAGGATGTTGTTCCAGAACTGTAATGGCTTTTTTAGATGTTGTTTTGCAAACTCTAATCTGGTCTTCCTGTTTTTGTTGCTCACCAATGGTTTACATCTTGTGGTGAACCCTCTATATTCACTCTTGTGAAGTCTTCTCTTGATTGTTGACTTTGACACATATACACCTGCCTCCTGGAGAGAGTTCTTGATTTGGCCAACTGTTGTGAAGGGGTTTTTCTTCACCAGGGAAATAATTCTTCTGTTCGCCCCCACAGTTGTTTTCCGTGGTCTTCCGGGTCTTTTGGTGTTGCTGAGCTCTCCGGTGCATTATTTCTTTTTAAGAATGTTCCAAACAGTTGATTTGGCCACACCTAATGTTTTTGCTATCTCTCTGATGGGTTTGTTTTGATTTTTCAGCCTAATGATGGCTTGCTTCACTGATAGTGACAGCTCATTGGATCTCATATTGAAAGTCGACAGCAACTGATTCCAAATGCAAATGTCACACCTAGAATCAACTCCAGACCTTTTAGCTCCTTAATTGATAATGAAATAACGAGGGAATAGCCCACACCTGTCCATGAAATAACTTTTGAGTTGATAGTCCGATTACTTTTGGTTCCTTAAAAAGTGGGAGGCACATATAAATACACTGTATATATTAGTGTATGTATGTTTGAGCTTGTGTGTGTGTAAGTATATATATATATATATATATAAATATATATATATATATATATATATATATATATATATATATATAGCAATAAGCCCTATATAAGGCACAAATCCAGCACATCTCTTGTAAAGAATAACATGAAAAAATATTTAATGTTTAAAAATCACCATCAGGGTATATTAGCAAGCCATAAAGCAGTAAAATATAAGGTAATACTCAGCACATCTTTAGAAATGTATTGCCTCCATAGGGCCCGGGGAGACACGCTCTGAACCCGGATGGCTCCAACAGCTGTTTCGGGTTACCGTCCTCAGGGAACCACAAAGCTCTATTGAGCCCATGGCCAGTTAAATACCCGCCACCTTGATTGTGAGACAGCTCACATGTGGAGCGTCATCACCAGTGTCACAACGCCGTTCGAACACCCGCCATCTCCATGCCACATGCTGTCAGCCAGCTCCATCCGTCACACCGGAAGTGATGTCAGACGGAACCAATCTGCACAAGCCAGGCAGCGGGGAAGGCATCGGGGTTCCTAGGTCGCCGGAAGTGACGCTTGCGGACCTCACAGAGCCATATAAAATGTAAACAAAGCACAAACACGTGACTTTGGACACAAATAGATGTCCAATAATATATCTCAGTTATCAAGACAAACATCTGTTAACAGCAGTGGACCAAGAAAATGACATCTACAATACACATACATGAAAATACACAAAAACAAACACAAGACATTTGGCATATAGCAGGCAATGTTGGCATACTGGATAGTAGAACCACATAAGTGTAGGAGGACCTGCTTAAGACTAATGTAATATAATGAGTAAAGGATGGGCTGAACCAATATTCTATACTCATCAGCACAAATCAGGTACTGTTTATTGACCTAGATAGGGTGCAAATGTAAATTCTTCATTTAGTCCATGGGGAACCACGGTTCCAAGCTTGAAGATCCATCTACATTCTTGTCTCAAAAGCAAATTATCTCTGTTAACACCCCTGCATAACGGGGGCACATGGTCAATGGGCATAACTAAAAAGTCCTTTAGTGAATGAAATTCTTTTGACAAAGTGTCTCGCCACTGGTGGAGTGGCAGATTCCAATTTCACATAGGCTTTTCTAATTGAGGATCTATGCATTGCTGTTCTTTCTTTCAACATGCTAATTGTTTTGCCCACATAGATTTTTTGACAAGGGCATATAATTGCGTAGGTGACATATTTTGTGTCACAGCTCATACGATGTTTGAGAGGATATATTGTTCCTTTCGTGGGATGGACAAATGTTTTACCAGTTTTCATATTGCTACAATTCACACAGCCGGTACATCTGAAGGAACCTTTCTGCAGTCTTAGCCAATTGTTGACCATATAACATGTAATAGCGAAGGAGTAATACATTAGATAATGTGTCCCTGTGGCCTCAAGCAAGTGGGTAGAACAACTAGGAAATTAAAAACATGCCTTTCTGAACATATCAGAAACTTACATAAAGGACAAGATACACACAGCCTCTCCAACCACTTCAAACATTCCCACAACCAAAATCCCAGTAAATTGGAATTTATAGGTATTCAGCAAGTCAAAAAGTACTGGAGAGGTGGAGATTATAGTAGAAAAATAAACAAAGAAGAATTAAGGTGGATGATTGATCTCAAAACTTTAGAACCTCAGGGCCTCAACCTCGACAATGAAGGTAGATCAGTTTTCACTAGGTAACACAACAAACTTATAAGAACTCCTTAGAGCATGTTACCAAAATGTTCAATCCTACCATCAATTTCCATAACCATAATCGCGCACTTCATTCTACCTGACACTCCATACTAAGCCAAGGGTCCATTGACTGCTTCAAGTAAAAGTGCATTTATTACATGCTCATCCTTCCAATTTACATCTGTTATGATTACTTATTATAATTATATTATTATTAATATCTATATGGTACATCCACATCCCTTTGCTGATTTTATGTATATTGTATCCACCTTTTATCCACCTATCTAACCACTTGTAACTCCAGATATCCCTTGTTCTATTCATCTCATTATAAATATATAACTGTCTTGTCACACACAGATAAGTGTGATCACCTACATTGGACAATGAATTATCCCTTCAAATCATCAGCCATAACATCGCCTACTTCTATATATAAAGATCCCCCTTCAACACAGTCACAAGTTCGTTTCCTAATTGTTAATTGCAACTCTTTACAGCTATCCATCTATACTCTGCAAGAACATATTGAAGCATATTAAGATCCCCCTTCAACACAGCCATATGTTATTTCCCTAATTGTTAATTGCAACTCGTTACAGCTGTCCATCTACACTCTGCCAGAACATATTTAAGCTGCCATAATTACACACATCCTTATGACACCCACACCCTGCCCACATCACCACGGAGATTGATAGCCAGGGCACCTTATGATGTCATCCAATACTACAATCATGTATATATCACCCTCTTCAAAGATGGCACCACATCACTCCTCTAAGAAGGCCTGACAGCCGTGATACATTTTGAGTACACCTCTTAGAATTCCATACATCCACCCTGTGAGAACCCTCAATTCTCCCCACACTGCTAATCCAACTACCTCCAAGTCTCCTCACCATCGGGTGAGTTAGAGCACAGAGACTCCTGCCACGATGGCCCATGGTATCTTGTGATACCCTTGTGCGGGAAGTGACAAGTGTCCTGGCGTGACTACGGGGACCAAGCCGGTGAACACATGGATGGCGTTCATCGGAATAGAGTCCGGATCAACTCACAACAAGAAGCCAGAAGAAAGAAGAAAGAAGAGCAAAGTAAATGAGGCCTCACCGGGACTTATAACTATAGACTTTCTATACACTGCCATATTTGGGGGGTCAAGGGACAACTACACCCCAGGCTATTACTCTCCATCCCCCTTCATCATCCTTTCCATACCCACATCCATACCTGGTTGCTCACCCCTCTCTCTCCATCCCCATTCCTTTTTTACAATTCAACATGATTTGTTTTACCTATTAGAACCATTTGTACTGCAAAATTACTCACCACTTTACTCCTAAGAGCACTGTGACTCTAATAAGGAATTAATACATCTATTTTGTGTCAGCTTGTTATTAACATATGTATATATAGAAGCTTAGTTACACATTTACACACAGGCACAGTCTTCATTTGTTGTTTTAAGTCTTGGCTTTTCTCACCCTTACTGATATATATCTTAGAAGGAAGGGGATTTCCTTCTAGAAGACCTGCTGCCTCCTCATTTACTAGAACATCTAGCAATCCTACTGTCAGCACTTGGCACCTCCTCTCATATCTGCTAAATTGTTCCAAATGTAGTAGGGTGAGAGTTTAGAAAATGTGAGATTTTAGCAGTAAACTCTCACACTACTACATTGGTCGTGTTGTTTTTTGAAACTGGGAAACATCTGGATGAGAGTTTAAATTGTGAGTTTTTTGAGTCTGAAAAACATGCAAGTCTGTATATTTTTGGATTCTCATACATTGCCTGAGTTTAAAAAGTGTTAGTTTACTCTCACATTTTCTAAACTCTCACCCTATTACATTTGGTCCATTATATGGACTTTTATGTGCAAGCCTTTATTGATTTGTTGGTGACATCACCTTCCCTATTTCAGTATAGCATCTTTGAGCATTAATCTATATATTTTCCTATTTCACATACAGTAGCAGTCTGGCAGCTATATGCATCAAATCTTAATGAAAGTATGCTATATAAAGCCACCATTCACTGCTGTTTGATGAACTTGATTCTCATGTGCTGTTTTGGTTAAAAATTGTCTAAGGAATATTTCTCAAATTTTTAAAAGAGGTATGGTGAGTGTGGAGCTTCAGAGACTACTACTACTGATTCAACTGCTACTACACCACTTCCACCTAATCCTGGCACCAGCGCTGACCACCTGTCACAAGCTGCCAAACTGCTAATTCTGTGCGAGTTGAACACCAGACCAGCATTCACTGAAGCTCCTCCTATCTCCTTTCCATCATTCTGGGATCAGCCCAGATTGGCTCCTGTGTCCATGAACTTCTACTGTGAATACTGCAACGATGCCGGTGATAGCATTTCACGTGATTCTGGTTCTAGCATGGTCTCCTGTATTCAGTCAAGTTACCTGTATCCAGTCAGCATCATAGTTAATGTCATTTGTGTCATCTAGGTGGCACGGTCTGCATTTGTACTTCCTGTTGCTTGTGTCATCTCGGTGGCACAGTCTGCATTCCTACCTCCCACCATTTGTGTCAATCAGACAGCATAGACCGCACTCAGGGGGTCATTCAGACCTGCTCGCGAGCGCAGGACTCTCACAAGCGGGTCGATGTTCACCCACTGTGCATGCGCACAACAGAGGGAGATCTGTCATGCGCATGGGCGATACCATCGCTCCGTGTCTTGCACCAAAGGGGGCGTGCTGTCGATGTTGATTGACAGAATGCACACTTTGGTGGGCATGCAAGAGGCATGCCTGCCAGATGGAGGCATTCCCATGGGAATGCCTACCGTCTGAAGGCAGCCCTACTGACATCACAAGTGATGTCGGTGGGAGTGATTTTGGCTCTGATAGAGCGAAAATCACTCCAGGGTTTGCAGCAGTGACACCCTACTGCAGGGTCTCCGTCGCAAGCCTGATGGTCGCGATGGTCAAGACCATCGCGACCATCATCATGGACGCTCGCTATACCTGTGGGTGGCTGCTAAAAAAACAAGTAGGAGGGCCCTGATTCAGAGCGAGTGCTCTGGTCAGAGCATTCAGCTCTGAATAAGGCCCTCAGTGTCCAGAGTGCACAACCCAGTGTCATGTGGCTTGTGTCAACCTGGCGGCACTGGTTGCACCTCAGAGTATGCGATCTTGTGTACTGCTGCTAGTGTCATCCCGGTAGTACTAAGCGCACCTCAGCATCCAGTGTATGCAACCTTGTGTACTACCGCTGGTGTCATACCGGCGGCACCAAGTGCACCTCAACGTCCTGTGTATGCAATCTTGTTTACAACCCCTAGTGTCATCCCTGCTGCATTAAGCGCACCTCAGCATCCTGTGTACACAATCTTGTGTCATTCCGGCTGCACAAAGTGCACCTCAGCATCTTCTTGCCAAGTATTTCAGCCCTCTAGGCTGCTACACAGCCCATAGGCTACTTCACAGCCCATATGCTGCTACTCCACTCAGTGACTGATATTTTGGTCTAGAGGCCACATCAAGCCAAAGTTTTCCAGCAATCAAGGCTGCTACTCATCAGAGAGGCTGCTACGCACCCAGAGTCCACATCTCAACTTATTGTCCCTCAGGCAACAACCAGCCAGAGGCTGCTACTGGCCCAAAGGCCGCATCTCATCTTTCTGGCCCACAGGCCAAGGCCAACCAAGTAATTTCCAGCCTTCAAGGCTGCTACCAGCCCAAAGGCCGCTTCTCACCTAGCTTGCCCACTGGCTACAGTCAGCCATGGCACTTCCAGCCCTCAAGTCTGCTACACGGCTGCATCAAGCTAAGGTATACCAGCCCTCAAGGCTGTTGCGGAACTAATACCCTATTGTCTGACCTGAGCCTTAACGTTATCACCGGCCTCATATAAATTATATTCTTTCAGGGTATTGTGATCCTCTAACATGGACCCCAGTCAGAACCTGGCTCAGATTATGGCTGGTCAGATTCCAGATACTGACACAAAACATGCAGGAACTTTCTCTCTGTGTTGCACCTGGCTCTGGTTAGAACCCATCTCAGATTCTGGCTGGCCAGATCCAGATACTGACACAAAGTGCAGGAATTTTCTCTCCATGTGGATGATACTCATAGTGCCAATGTTCCCACTATTGTGTAACCAAAACTAAATTTGTATGTCCAGTTCTCCAGAAACCAGAAGGATTTTCTGAACTTTAGAGAGAGCTGTAAGCTCTACTGCAGGCTCTGGCCCAAGTCATTGGTTTCTTAGACCCAACAAGTTGGCATTATCATTTCCTTACTTCAGGGCAATCCACAAACATGGGCCTTTGGGCTTCCTTCATCTAGTCCGGCCCTACAGACAATTGAGGCATTCTTTACAGTGGTGCAGCAGATAATTTAATGGACTTGTCCATATTCCAAACCTTGGGTCTGACCCCACTGTCATTATCCACTCCTGTGGTGGTGATTGTACTTAACGGGACTAGTCTTTCTGAGGCCCCATTGATCTCCTCCTTTGCAGCTGTAGGTTGGTGCCCTACATCATGAGGAACTTTTGTTTTTACTCCTGCAGTATCCTTGGCTCTGGTGTTATTGGGGTTACCTTGGTTAAAGCAGCATAACCCCGTGATCCAGTGGCAGACCAGTGAAATTCTGGAACCGGGTACACCATGCTTCTCTCAATGTTTGTCCCGACCTAGTTGGATGCTCCTGCTGTTGCTTCATGCATTCTGGCTCCATATCATGACCTTGTTGAAGTTTTCTCTAAGAAAAATGCTGATTTCCTTCGCCTCACCATCCCTTCAACTGCACCATCGATTTGTTACCCGGTGCCAGGCTTCCCAAGGGCCGATTGTAATCCTTGTCAATTCCGGAGGATAAAGTCATGGAGGACTATATTCAGGAGGCTATGCATTCATCCATAAAAAATCCCCAGTTGGAACAGGGTTCTTCTTTGTCGACCCTGCATTGACTTCAGTGGACTGAACAAAATTACAGTCAAGAATGCATATCCTTTGCCATTCATCATGGTACTCTTTGACCAACTGCGTGAGGCATCCATCTTCTCTAAGATTGATCTCAGAGGTGCATACAACCTCATTCACCTCAGAGAAGGGTATGACTGGAAGACAGCCTTTAACTCCTATTCTTGACATTTCAAAAAAACTGGCCATGCCGTCCGGCCTCTCCAAAGCCCCAGCTGTGTTTAAAGATATTCCTAATGAGGTGGTAAGGGATTTCTTGGGAGTCTTTGCAGTGATTTATTTAGATGACATCCTCATCTATTCTATGTCCATGGAGGACCATCGGAGACATGTCTGACAGATCTTGCAAAGGTTACTGGATAACGACCTGTATGCCAAACAGGAGAAATGCGAGTTTGATGTTAAGGAGGTGTCATTCTTGGGTTACAGTATTTCGTTGCAAAGTTTCCCCATGGATACTGGAAAGGTGAAGGCCATTCTGGACTGGGAGCAACCTGCTATGATTTCTTGGTTGTGCAAATTATTACCACAGGTTTATCAAGTCCTTTTCTGCCATAGTCTCCCCCATTGTGGAACTAAACAAAAAAGGAGCTGAAGGTGCAAATTGGTCACTTGGGTAAATACGAGCCTTTGATACTTTGAATTCAGCTTTTGTGTCTGCTCCTGTCCTTCGGTATCTTAATCCAGAGCTTCTGTTCATCATAGAGTTCGACGCATCTGAGATTAGAGTGGGCTCTATCCTTTCTCAGAAAGATATCAAGGATAATAAGCTGCACCTGTGTGCTTTCTTCTCCAGGAAATTCAGTTTAGCAGAGAAGAACTATGATGTAGGCAACCAGGAACTGTTGGTGATTAAGTGGGCCTTTGAGGACTGGAAGCATTGGTTAGAGGGGGCTAACCATGTGTTGACAGTTCTCACTGATCACAAAAATCTGACCTACTTTGAGAAAACTAAAAGGTTGAATGCAAGGCAGGCACGATGGGCCCTTCCTTCACCTGCTTTAATTATTTAATTTTGTTTCAACCTGGGTCCAAGAATATTAAAGCAGATGCCCTGTCTCAAAGCTTTTCTGTCTGTCAACCTCCCAGGGCTTTGGAAGAGTCCATCATTCCGGCTTCCAGGATCCATTGTGAAGTCAAAAGGAACCTGGCAGATTCTCTCAGGGATTGTCAAGCTGAAGCTCCTTAGTATGCCATCAGGTCTGCTATTTGTCCCTGAGAGACTTCGTAAAGTGGTGTTGAAGGACTTTCATTCCTCCCAGACAGGGGGTCATACTGGCATTTCTAGAACAATTGAACTTTTTTCTCAATCTGTATGGTGGCAGTCCATGTCGAGAGACACTCCTGAGTTTGTCCTGGCCTGTGAAGTATTTTCTAGAAATATGACCCTAAGGACTACTCCACAAGGTCTGTTGTGTCCTATTCCAATGCACTCTAAACCATGGACCCACATTGCGATGGACTTTGCCATTGACTTTCCTGTGTCTTCTCATTGTATGGTCATCTGAACCATTGTAGACTGTTTTTCCAAAATGGTGCATTTCATCCCTCTGGTCAAGTTAACATTTGCCAAGGAGATGTATGCACTGTTCTTACAGCATGTCTTCGGGCTCCATAGGCTTCCAGTGGATATTTTCTCAGATTGAGGAATTAAATTTGTTGCTCAGTTCTGGAGGTGCTTTTGTGCGGATCTTGCCTCAATGTCAGTCTGTCATCAGGTAACCACCAACAGTCTAATGGGCAAACTGAGCGGGCCAATCATCCCCTGGATTAGTACCTCCACTGTTTCATCTCAAAGTGACAATTGGGCTTCACTGTTGCCATTTGCTGAATTTGCCTATAACAACTCCTGCCATTCTGCTTCATCTGACTCTTCCATCAACTGCAACTCTGAGATCCATCCTAGGAGCAATCTTTGGAGCCTTCAATAACCAGAACGCCTTCTTCTTCATCCATTTATAGGCTGCAGTCAGTTTGGAGGAAGGTGCATCAGTCTCTCCTTCAGGCATCAGGTTGGTACAAAGTGTGGGCTGATAAGCAGCAAAGGCTCTGTAACTTCAAAATAGGAGACTTGGTCTGGCTGTCTAGTAGAAATATTAATCTACGTCAGAGGTCACAAAAATTAGGGCCCAAGTTCTTAGGCCCATTTTGAATTATTGCTCAAGTGAATTGTGTGGCCTTTCGACTGAGATTACCGAGGACTCTTAGGAGCAATAATACCTTTTATTGCTCCCTACTTGAACCGGTGTTTCTTTCCTCCAAGTTTTCTTCTAAAAAATCGATCAAACCTCCACCTTTGCTCATCCAGGGGTTCCATGAATTTGTCATGGAGAAGATCCTAGACTCCAGATTTTCCCATGGATCTCTTCAGTTTTTGGTCCACTGGAAATGGTATGTACCAGAGGAGCATTCCTGGATCACAGAAACTCTTTGCATGCTCCTGCCCTGAAGATAAGATTATTCTTGGACTTTCCAGACAAACCAGGCTTTAGGGGTTCCATAACCCCTCATCAATGGGTCTACTGTCACAAGCTGCTGCACTGCTAATTCTGTGCAAGGTGAATGCTGGGCCAGCATTCGCTGAAGCTCCTTCTACCTCCTATCCATCATACTGGGATCAGCCCGGATTGGCTCCTGCATCCATGACCTCCTGTGAATGCTGCTCCGATGCTGTTGATAGTGTTTCATGTGTTTCTGGTTCTAGCATGGTCTCCTGTATTGAGTTGAGTTGCTATATCTAGTCAGCATCATAGTTCCTGTCATTTGTGTCATCTAGGAGTCACGGTCCGCATTTGTACAACCTGCTGCTTGTGTCTTCTTGGTGGCATGGTCTACAATTCTGCCTCCTGCCATTTGTGTCATCCAGGTGGCATAGACCGCAGTCAGTGTCCAGAGTGTGCAACCCAGTGTCATGTGGCTTGTGTCAACCTGGCGGCACAGGTTGCACCTCAGAGTATGTGATCTTGTGTACTGCCGCTAGTGTCATCCCGGTAGCACTAAGCGCACCTCAGCATCCAGTGTATGCAACCTTGTGTACTACCACTGGTGTCAGACTGGCAGCACCAAGTGCACCTCAACGTCCTATGTATTCAATCTTGTTTACAACTAATAGTGTCTTCCCTGCTGCAGTAATTTCACCTCAGCATCCTGAGTACACAATCTTGTGTACAGCCACTTGTGTCATCCCGGCTGCACAAAGTGCACCTCAGCATCTTCTTGCCAAGTCTTTCAGCCCTCTAGGCTGCTACACAGCCCATAGGCTACTTCACAGCCCATATGCTGCTACTCCACTCAGTGACTGATATTTTGGTCTAGAGGCCACATCAAGCCAAAGTTTTCCAGCAATCAAGGCTGCTACTCATCAGAGAGGCTGCTACGCACCCAGAGTCCACATCTCAACTTATTGTCCCTCAGGCAACAACCAGCCAGTGGCTGCAACTTGCCCAAATGCCGCATCTCATCTTACTGGCCCACAGGCCAAGGCCAACCAAGTATTTTCCAGCCATCAAGGCTGCTACCATTCCAAAGGCCACATCTCACCTAGCTTGCCCACTGGCTACAGTCAGCCATGGCACTTCCAGCCCTCAAGTCAGCTACACGGCAGCATCAAGCCAAGGTATACCAGCCCTCAAGGCTATTGCGGAACTAATACCCAATTGTCTGACCTGAGCATTAACGTTATCACCGGCCTCATATAAATTATATTCTTTCAGGGAATTGTGATCCTCTAAAATGGACCCCAGTCAGAACCTGGCTCAGATTATGGCTGGTCAGATTCCAGATACTGACACAAAACATGCAGGAACTTTCTCTCTGTGTTGCACCTGGCTCTGGTCAGAACCCATCTTAGATTCTGGCTGGCCAGATCCAGATACTGACACAAAGTGCAGGAATTTTCTCTCCATGTGGAGGAGACTCATAGTGCCAATGTTCCCACTATTGTGTAACCAAAACTAAATTTGTATGTCCAGTTCTCCAGAAACCGGAAGGATTTTCTGAACTTTAGAGAGAGCTGTATGCTCTACTGCAGGCTCTGGCCCAAGTCCTTGGTTTCTTAGACCCAACAAGTTGGCATTATCATTTCCTTACTTCAGGGCAATCCACAAACAAGGGCCTTTGGGCTTCCTCCATCTAGTCCGGCCCTACAGACAATTGAGGCATTCTTTACAGTGGTGCAGCAGATAATTTATTGGACTTGTCCATCTTCCAAACCTTGGATCTGACCCCACTGTCATTATCCACTCCTGTGGTGGTGATTGTACTTAACGGGACTAGTCTTTCTGAGGCCCCATTGATCTCCTCCTTTGCAGCTGTAGGTTGGTGCCCTACATCATGAGGAACTTTTGTTTTTACTCCTGCAGTATCCTTGGCTCTGGTAGTATTGGGGTTACCTTGGTTAAAGCAGCATAACCCCGTGATCCAGCGGCAGACCGGTGAAATTCTGGAACTGGGTACACCATGCTTCTCTCAATGTTTGTCCCGATCTAGTTGGCTGCTCCTGCTATTGCTTCATGCATTCTGGCTCCATATCATGACCTTGCTGAAGTTTTCTCTTAGAAAAATGCTGATTTCCTTTGCCTCACCATCCCTTCAACTGCACCATCGATTTGTTACCCGGTGCCAGGCTTCCCAAGGGCCGATTGTAATCCTTGTCAATTCCCGAGGATAAAGTCATGGAGGACTATATTCAGGAGGCTATGCATTCATCCATCCAAATCTCCAGTGGGAACAGGGTTCTTCTTTGTCGACCCTGCATTGACTTCAGTGGACTGAATAAAATCACAGTCAAGAATGTATATCCCTTGCCGTTCATCACGGTACTCTTTGACCAACTGCATGAGGCATCCATCTTCTCTAAGATTGATCTCAGAGGTGCATACAACCTCATTCACCTCAGAGAAGGGTATGAATGGAAGACAGCCTTTAACTCCTATTATTGACATTTCAAAAAAACTGGTCATGCCGTTCGGCCTCTCCAAAGCCCCAGCTGTGTTTAAAGATTTTCCTAATGAGGTGGTAAGGGATTTCTTGGGAGTCTTTGTATTGATTAATTTAGATGACATCCTCATCTATTCTAAGTCCATGGAGGACCATCGGAGACATGTCTGACAGATCTTGCAAAGGTTACTGGATAACGACCTGTATGCCAAACTGGAGAAATGCGAGTTTGATGTTAAGGAGGAGTCATTCTTGGGTTACAGTATTTCTTTGCAAAGTTTCCCCATGGATACTGGAAAGGTGAAGGCCATTCAGGACTGGGAGCAACCTGCTATGATTTCTTGGTTGTGCAAATTATTACCACAGGTTTATCAAGTCCTTTTCTGCCATAGTCTCCCCCATTGTGGAACTAAACAAAAAAGGAGCTGAAGGTGCAAATTGGTCACCTGGGTAAATATGAGCCTTTGATACTTTGAATTCAGCTTTTGTGTCTGCTCCTGTCCTCCGGCATCTTAATCCAGAGCTTCGGTTCATCGTAGAGTTCGACGCATCTGAGATTAGAGTGGGCTCTATCCTTTCGCAGAAAGATATCAAGGATAATATGCTGCACCTGTGTGCTTTCTTCTCCAGGAAATTCAGTTTAGCAGAGAAGAACTATGATGTAGGCAACCAGGAACTGTTGGTGATCAAGTGGGCCTTTGAGGACTGGAGGCATTGGTTAGAGGGGGCTAACCATGTGTTGACAGTTCTCACTGATCACAAAAATCTGACCTACTTTGAGAAAACTAAAAGGTTGAATGCAAGGCAGGCACAATGGGCCCTTCCTTCACCTGATTTAATTATTTAATTTTGTTTCAACCTGGGTCCAAGAATATTATAGCAGATGCCCTGTCTCAAAGCTTTTCTTTCTGTCAACCTCCCAGGGCTTTGGAAGAGTCCATCATTCCTGCTTCCAGGATCCATTGTGAAGTCAAAAGGACCCTGGCAGATTCTCTCAGGGATTGTCAAGCTGAAGCTCCTTAGTATGCCATCAGGTCTGCTATTTGTCCCTGAGAGACTTCGTAAAGTGGTGTTGAAGGACTTTCATTCCTCCCAGACAGGGGGTCATACTGGCATTTCTAGAACCATTGAACTTTTTCTCAATCTGTATGGTGGCAGTCCATGTCGAGAGACACTCCTGAGTTTGTCCTGGCCTGTGAAGTATTTTCTAGAAATATGACCCTAAGGACTACTCCACAAGGTCTGTTGTGTCCTATTCCAATGCACTCTAAACCATGGACCCACATTGCGATGGACTTTGCCATTGACTTTCCTGTGTCTTCTCATTGTATGGTCATCTGAACCATTGTAGACTGTTTTTCCAAAATGGTGCATTTCATCCCACTGGTCAAGTTAACATTTGCCAAGGAGATGTATGCACTGTTTTTACAGCATGTCTTCGGGCTCCATAGGCTTCCAATGGATATTTTCTCAGATTGAGGAATGCAATTTGTTGCTCAGTTCTGGAGGTGCTTTTGTGCGGATCTTGCCTCAATGTCAGTCTGTCATCAGGTAACCACCAACAGTCTAATGGGCAGACTGAGCGGGCCAATCATCCCCTGGATTAGTACCTCCACTGTTTCATCTCAAAGTGACAATTGGGCTTCACTGTTGCCCTTTGCTGAATTTGCCTATAACAACTCCTGCAATTCTGCTTCCTCTGACTCTTCCTTCAACTGCAACTCTAAGATCCATCCTAGGAGCAATCTTTGGAGCCTTCAATAACCAGAATGCCTTCATCTTCATCCATTTATAGGCTGCAGTCAGTTTGGAGGAAGGTGCATCAGTCTCTCCTTCAGGCATCAGGTTGGTACAAAGTGTGGGCTGATAAGCAGCAAAGGCTCTGTAATTTCAAAATAGGAGACTTGGTCTGGCTGTCTAGTAGAAATATTAATCTACATCAGAGGTCACAAAAGTTAGGGCCCAAGTTCATAGGCCCATTTTGAATTATTGCTCAAGTGAATTGTGTGGCCTTTCGACTGAGATTACCGAGGACTCTTAGGAGCAATAATACCTTTTATTGCTCCCTACTTGAACCAGTGTTTCATTCCTCCAAGTTTTCTCCTAGATATCCGATCAAACTTCCACCTTTGCTCGTCCAGGGGTTCCAGGAATTTGTCATGGAGAAGATCCTAGACTCCAGATTTTCCCATGGATCTCTTCAGTTTCTGGTCCACTGGAAAGGGTATGTACCAGAGGAGCATACCTGGATCACAGAAACTCTTTGCATGCTCCTGCCCTGAAGATAAGATTATTCTTGGACTTTCCAGACAAACCAGGCTTTAGGAGTTCCATAACCCCTCATCAATGGGGCTACTGTCACAAGCTGCAGCACTGCTAATTCTGTGCAAGGTGAATGCTGGGCCAGCATTCGCTGAAGCTCCTTCTACCTCCTATCCATCATACTGGGATCAGCCCGGATTGGCTCCTGCATCCATGACCTCCTGTGAATGCTGCTCCGATGCTGGTGATAGTGTTTAATGTGTTTTTGGTTCTAGCATGGTCTCCTGTATTCAGTTGAATTACTATATCTAGTCAGCTTCATAGTTTCTGTCATTTGTGTCATCTAGGAGGCACGGTCCGCATTTGTACTACCTGCTGCTTGTGTCATCTTGGTGGCATGGTCTAAAATTCTGCCTCCCGCCTTTTGTGTCATCCAGGTGGCATAGACCGCACTCAGTGTCCAGAGTGTGCAACCCAGGTTCATGTGGCTTGTGTCAACCTGGCGGCACAGGTTGCACCTCAGAGTATGCGATCTTGTGTACTGCCACTAGTGTCATCCCGGTAGCACTAAGTGCACCTCAGCATCCAGTGTATGCAACCTTGTGTACTACCGCTGGTATCAGACTGGCAGCACCAAGTGCACCTCAACGTCCTGTGTATTCAATCTTGTTTACAACTCCTAGTGTCATCCCTGCTGCAGTAAGCGCACCTCAGAATCCTGTGTACACAATATTGAGTACAGCCACTAGTGTCATCCCGGCTGCACAAAGTGCTCGTCAGCATCTTCTTGCCAAGTCTGTCAGCCCTCTAGGCTGCTACACAGCCCATAGGCTACTTCACAGCCCATATGCTGCTACTCCACTCAGTGACTGATATTTCAGTCTAGAGGTCACATCAAGCCAAGGTTTTCCAGCACTCAAGGCTGCTACTCAGCAGAGAGGCTGCTACCTGCCCAGAGTCCACATCTCAACTTATTGTCCCTCAGGCCACAACCAGCCAGAGGTTGCTTCTGGCCCAAAGGCCACATCTCATTTTACTTGCCCTCAGGCCAAGGCCAACCAAGTATTTTGTGTCATCCTGGTGGCATAGACCGCATTCAGTGTCCAGAATGCACAACCCAACATCTTGTGGCTTGTGTCAACTCAGTGGCACAGGTCACACCTCAGAGTATGAAATCTTGTGTACTGCCGCTAATGTTGTCCCGGCAGCACTATGCACACCTCAGCATTCAGTGTACGCAACCTTGTGTACTACTGCTGGTGTCATCCCAGTGGCATCAAGCACTCCTCAGCATCCTGTGTATGCAATCTTGTGTACAACTCCTAGTGTCTTCCTGGTGGCACTAAGTGCACCTCAGCATCCTGTGTACGCAATCTTGTGTACAACTGCTAGTGTCATTTTGGCTGCAAAAAGCACAACTCAGCATCTTCTTGCCAAGTCTTTAAGCCCTTATGGCTGATACACAGCCCAAAGGGTTCTACTCCACTCAGTGACTGATATTTTGGACCAGAGGCCACATCAAGCCAAGATTTTCCAGTACTCAAGGCTGCTACTCAGCTTATAGGCTGCTACAAGCACAGAGGCTGCATCTCAACTTATTGTTCCTCAGGCCACTACCAGCCAGAGGGTGCTTTTGACCCAAAGGCCGCATCTCATCTTACTGGCCCTCAGGCCACAACCACCCAGGGATGCTACCGGCCCAAAGGCCACATCTCATCTTACTGGCCCACAGGCCACAGCCAACCAAGTCTCTTCCAGCCCTCAAGGCTGCTACTTGCCCAAAGGAAACATTTTGACTTACTGGCCCAATGGCTACAGTCAGCCAAGGAACTTCCTGCCCTCAAGGCTGCTACACATCTGCATCAAGCCAAGGTATACCAGCCCTCAAGGATGTTGCAGGACCATTACCCTATTGTCTGACCTAAGCCTTTACACCATCATCTCAGTCTTGCATTGAGCAATCAGCAAACACAGAAATGACAGCCCAATACTTCCCTAAATTAACATGACATTCTTGTGTCAGAGTTTAGTTCATACGAGTTCATACTAGTTGCTAGTTGTCAGTTCTTGCAAAACAGATGCTATGGCAAGGAATAATTGCAAAAGTCAACACTGAGGGCCTGATTAAGACCCGGCCCTGAATCACGGCCTTAGGGGGTCATTCAGACCCACTTGCGAGCGGCAGTACGATGTTCCCAACTGCGCATGCGCACGACGGAGGGAGCTCCGTCGTGTGCATGCGCGAGACCCGGGGAGCGACAGGCTTTCCATCGCTCTGGGTCTCGCAAAAAGGGGGCGTGCTGTCGATGTTGATTGACAGCATGCCCCCTTTGGTGGGCGTACCGGGGGCGTGGCGGCCAGATGGAGGCGTTCCCATGGGAACGCCTACTGTCTGAAGCCGGCCCCACTGACATCACTAGTGATGTCAGTGGGAGTGATTTTGGCTCTGATAGAGCCAAAATCACTCTAGGGCTTGTGGCAGGGAGACCCTACCGCAGGGTCTCCATCGCAAGTCCAATGGTCGCGATGGTCAAAACCATTGCGACCATCTTTTTGGCTGCACGCTTATGCTGTGGGTTGTCACCCACAGCTATGCGAGTGGCCAGGAGGCCACTCCATTTTCATGGAGGAGGGCCCTGATTCAGAGCGAGTGCTCTGGTCAGAGCGTCCGGCTCTGAATGAGGCCCTTAGTTCATTATATCACTGACTCTAAAACACTGCTGGGAGAAGTGATTGGAAACAAAGCTAGTCTATTACACATGCAGTAGGCAATTCTACTTCTAGCTCTTTAGATGAGTTATAGTCTTCTTCAAATGATCAGATATATCTGTTTTTTAATATTTTAAAAAACAATCACTTATACAAAAAAATGGTAGTGTCATGTTTAGCTCTGCAATGCTACTTTAATTTTGTTATTATTTTTTATTTCCATAATATACAAGTGAGAGACTCAAATTTAGAATATTGTAATGTGTCCCTTTGTTTGCTTATATTTGCCCCAATCTTATTGTTTATAATTGCACCCATTAATGTCACTGAATGCACACCATGGCAAGATTAACAATGGGGCAGATTGGACTACAGCTACTGGACTCCATATAAAAAAGTCTATCCTTAATTATAGCATGATGGTGCCCAGAAACCTAACTGGCACACAGTCCATCATAAATCATAAATTGCATTTCTGTTTTCCTCTGAAAATTATAAAAAATATATATATTTGCAAATATTTAGGGAGATATTGGGGCTGACAGTGTAGGGGTTGTACTTGTCAGCTTCAGTCATTTATCTAGCACAGGCTATAAAATGACAGAAGTGGATTGGTTGCTATGGTCAACTTTTCCACTTGATCTCACTTGAAGGTTTTATACATATCCCTTTATGTCTTAATGTGTAAACAGAACTACACTATATAGCATACATCACTCAGCGCTATGTCATAAACTGATAAGGAGTGTATTTTGTCAACAAATATACTAGAATTAATCATGACAATATAGTTCAGCTCCATACAATGCATATTTATGAGCACAGCATTGCTACACATGGTAGTTTAGAGGTACTGACTCATGATTAATGTATGAGAGAGATAATAGGGAATGTATCATGTGACATCTGAACTAAATAAACCAATGAACTACTGAACTACATACCAGGAGAATGACTCATGAGTCATCATGATGATCTATTCTAATCAGCTGTTCAGAGTACTCCCAATGTCTGAGTACAGCAGTGTCACCCATGGTAGCTTAGCATTACTGACTCATGATGAATGTATGAGACAGCTAATGGGGAATGTATCATGTGACTTTGTGAACTAAATGAGCCAGTGAACTATATGTCAGGAAAAAGGGTTATCATGACAATCTAGTTCAATCAACTCAAGAGAGTCCTCACAAAGTCTGAGCACAGCAGTGTTTAATAGTGCTGACTCATGAGTACTGCATTAAATAGCTAAAAAGCAGTTCAATTGCAGTAGCACCTACAAATCCAGTAGAATATTTAGAATACTGTAGCAGGTAGGTTTAGGACCCAGTATTAGGACCAGCAGCAAGTGTTCACACTATATTTGCTGGGCTATGTTTCACTTTCTTCTTTCCTTTTACAGAATCAGAATCAGGAACTAAAAAGCCAGTGGCTTTAATTTTCCCCCATCCTGTTTTATTTTACAGTAAAAAGTACCTTGACTAATTGTAATTCTCTGCAGGATGATTTTGACCTAAGTATTGCCTCATGAGCATCTACTAATTTTTTCACTAGGATCCAGCCATCAATTTTGATGGTCTTAAAAATACCAGTAGTCCACTGGTGCAAACATGCACCCTGGCTGTGACATACTGTGGCCCAATGTATCTCAATGCTGCGAGTAACCACTCTTCCTCATCAGCTTCGGCAGGAGCTGACTTGCCCAGATGTGCCTGGTTCCTCCGATATTGTAGTAAGCCCTGTGTCTGGGAGTCCCTTCTCTGCCACTAGAGAATTCATGGATGTGGATGCTGCCTGTTCCTTCTAAACCTCATTGCCTAAGTCAATTCTTTTGCCGTGGCACCTGACAGCCTATTGATTGGTCTGGTTGTCGTCTCTACAGTCCCAATGCAGCTGGCTCCTTTACAGATCTCCTTCTTTGATTTTTTGACCCCATATTTATGCTTGTCTGTTTTTACCCCCACTTTGTTTACTACCTTTGCTACTCCCCCTCTTTGTTATTCCTTCTCTTTGTCCCTTCACTTCCAGTGTGGGTCCCCTACTCTCCATGTCCCTATCTCCCTTTATTGTCCCCATCTTATTTTCATTTTCCCTTTATTCCTTACTTTCTCCACTTCATACGTGGCTGTGGTGCTGCTGGGAATCCCAAAGCCTACAGAAAATTTGCCTCAACTAATAAGTTACAGTATGATATTCTAGCTCCAATGTCCAGTGTGCAGTTTGTGATCCACTACAGATTGCTTTGACTGTCTGCTACCTACTTTGGACTGCTGTGCTGATGTCTTGGCTCTATGGTCAGTGAGCTCTGCTGTTCTTAACATGCTTTATATGTTTTTACGTAGTGGGATGGTTTTTCTTTTTTTGTGATGTCTGCATCATATATTCTTCTATAGTAAATATACTATATATATGTTTGCTGTTAATAGATAGGCAGACCACTTTTGTGAATTGACTAGAGATGTAGACAAACCATGGGCCTGATTCAGAGCCGTTCGCTATTTGTGGTCGTTCGTTCAAAAACAAGGGGTGGCTATTCAAATGATCCGTTCGCAAATTGCAGTCTGTTCCCACCTCTAAGTCTGAACGAGCGAGCAAAACATACGCTTGTTTATTTGATAAAAACGCCCCCTGGCCACACGCACCATACGTCATGTCCGCTATTTATTAGATTAATCGAGTACATCGTACAGCGTATGAACTGCTCGCTATTCTTGTGGTTGGTGTTTTCAACCGCTATTTTGCGAGCAGTTCTGAGCTAAAAAAAACCAAGTGACGTGGTCAATGACGCTGCTGTATTAATTATGCACTCCCTTAAAACGCCCGTTTTGACCTTTAAGCACGCCTGCGTTCGGATCTCCACTCCCCGTTTTCAAGCACCTTCCCCTGTTACCACCCACATACGCCTCATTCTGTCACTCAAAATAGCAGGCCCTCGCTATATTGCGTACCAACGATTTTTGGCCGCACTGACTGGTTCGCGCATGCGTACTAAAAACCGTACGCATGCGCAGATGTGCGAACATCGCTCGGAACGAGCGTACTGCCGCTAGCGAGTGGCTCTGAATGAGGGCCCATGTGTTTTTGCTCTAAAGCAACATTATGTTTTGGTTCAGGCAAAACCAGCCTTAAGTGTTTTGGTTCAGTTTTGGTTTAGGATTTCTTTAAAACTTGATAAAACAGCCACAGAGACATCACGTAACTTTTCCATTTTTTGTTCCTATAGTATTATTAACAATAATAACATTAATTTCCAGTAAATTTTAATGGGATGTGGTTTAAATCAGGATGCCAGCAATCAAAATTACAATGCCGGAAACCCATCACCTGTCCACATCCTGACTGCTGGCAACCCAACTGCTGGCATCCTGATGGTAAGTAGTGGGGCTAGGAGGAGGGTTATGGGTTAGGTTTAAGTTTAGTCACTAGGGGGAAGGTTAAGGTTAATCTCTAGGAGGGAGGGTTAGGTTTAGGCTGCGGGGAGGAAAGGTTAGGTTTAGGGGTATGGTTAGAATGTTTACTTACAGGTGTCTGTATTCTAACCCTGTCAGGATGCCAGCAACAGGATCTGACTGTTTGGATCCTGAGCACTGGTATTCTGTACCCAACCCAATTTTGACCACCTCACAGAACCTGGAATCACAATGGAGTGACTTAAATGTAATCCAAATTACTTGAGATTTGCTTTTTAGTTCCAAGTTCCAAACTTGGTGAGAAGACCTCCACTAGTACCACATACTGTATTTACTTTGAATAATAGTGTCCTCTCCCCCCCAGTGGTATACAGTGGTACCTACACCATTTTTCTTTCACTATAACCAGTATGTGGATTATCCTGCTATATTGTTTTATGTATATCTTGTTCTCTTTTATTGCATTGTGCTTTATTGCTAAATAGTGGTTTCATACTGGAATCTAGTGACAGGCATGGTATTTGAAACTGTATAATTACTTAATGTTCTGCAATCTAATATTTATTTTTTGCTACGTACTTAGTCAAATTGTATATGTAAACATGGGAAAGTCTATCACAGCCTCAGGCACTTCTTCCACCTCCTCTCACCTAAGAGAAAGTCAAGACCAGGGCCAGATTTACAGCAAGACAACCTAGGCACCTGCCTAGGGCCTGGCATGGCCCCCTAAAATCCAGCCCTGATATCCACAAAGGCTTCTCTTCTTTTCATTTTTATGTTTCACAGAGGCTCCGTAACAGGACTCTGTCCAGTAATATTGTTAATACTGGTGCTGGGCTCCATTACTATGCCTCTGCAAAACATGTCCCAGAAGAGCACTGTGCAAAGTCATGCCATCATGCAATGCAGTCCCACCATCCCGCACTTCATGTACCTGTCAGCACAGGATTACTGGCCTGGCTGCAGCTTAGTGGGAGGAGAATCAATATTGTTTCTGTTGTATCAGCCCTCCTGCGGCAAATGAGTATTCCCTTAGGGTTGGCTGTCGCCTCCTCCCTTCATGATCCCCCATAGCTATTGCTGTTAAACAACAGATCTGTTGTTATCTGGAATTGCATGTTCATAGGTGAAACTGCATTAAATTATATATTATACATTGTTAAATTCTGAATTACATTTATTGTTATATAATTGCTGATTTTTCATTTACTGATTTTTTCATAATTGTTTATGATTAGTATTATTAAATTGTTATATGTTGTAGATGAGCTACTGTGGTTTGGTAATTTTTCACACATAGTATAGTTAAGTATTTAAAGTCCTCATCAACACAGCCTGCAATCCACTCCACAAGTTCTATCAGCTCTTCAACTGATTAGATTTTTTGCAGTAGAAATTTGTATGACTGCAGAATGATGGTCAAGTATTTGTCAGTACAGTACAGTTAACAATCTTTGACAATCCACAATATAGTACCTGACACCCCTTTTCCTATTGCCCTGTGTGTCCATATAGAACATTACATTCTGTCAGCACATGTAAGACACTCTGTATGGCCATATTTGTCCATATAGGATGTGTACACTCTCATCTTATCCATATCTGCAGTTAGTGGGGTGCTCACCATGGATCAATCACTGATGATCCATGCATAGCTCAAATTTACTCCAAATTGTAGAATAGCCAGCAATCTCAAGATATAGGCTCTCATTCAGAGTGGTTCGCTATTTGCGTTCGTTCGTTCAAAAACAAGGGGCGGCTATGCAAATGATCCGTTCGCACATTGCAGTCTGTTCACACCTCTAAGTCTGAGCAAGCGAGGAAAACATACGCTCGTTTATTTGATAAAAACGCCCCCTGGCAACTCGCACCATACGTCATGTCCGCTATTTATTAGATTAAGCGAGTACATCGAACAGGATATGAACTGCTCGCTATTCTTGTGGTTGGTTTTTTCAACCACTATTTTGCGAGCAGTTCTGAGTTTAAAAAAACCAAGTGACGTGGTCATTGACACTGCTGTATTAATTATGCACACCCATAAAACGCCCGTTATGACATTTAAGCACGCCTGCGATCGGATCTCCACTCCCCGTTTTCAAGCACCTTCCCCTGTTACCACCCACATACGCCTCATTCTGTCACTCAAAATAGCAGGCACTCGCTATATTGCGTACAAATGATTTTCGGCTGCACTGACTGGTTCGCGCATGCGTACTAAAAACCGTACGCATGCGCAGATGTGCGAACATCGCTTGGAACGAGTGTACTGCCGCTAGCGAGTGGCTCTGAATGAGGGCCATAATGCAACCAGTTGAAATATATGCAACAAAGTTCATCAATGAAAAGGCAATATCATGGTGGCCTGTATATTGATATGAACTGTGTTGAATAAACTATATATACAGTAGTTTAACAACAGATCTGTTGTTTAACAGCAATAGCTATGGGGGGATCATGAAGGGAGGAGGTGACAACCAACCCTGAGGGAATACTCATTTGCCACAGCAGGGCTGATACAACAGAAGCAATATTGATTCTCTTCCCACTAAGCTGCAGCCAGGCCAGGAATCCTGTGTGGACAGGAGATGTCCTGGTGCAAGACAGTATATAGCAGCCGGAACCTTCTCCTGTCTTGCCCAATACAAGAGAATACAACTAACATACAAAAAACAGATTTTAGGATAGGATCAAAGAGCGCTCCTGATATTAATTTGGAAAACAAATACTTAAATGTCCAGCAAATCTTGCAATGTTCTTATTCTTTTTAACTCATTGTTTTTCCACATGAAATAGAAACAAAAAACAAATGTGTAGATTCTTAAATGCTCTAATCACATATAGAGGAATTGTATGTGCTAAAATTATGATAATGTCCCACTGGTGGGTAATATGTTTTTAACAGGTTAAATAGCAAGGTGATGTACCCTACTTGCTTTAAGGACCATTTAAATGTGTATGTGATGGAATCTTTATAATTCAAACAGCCGGAGTTGACACCAACATTGTAGTCTACACAAAATGTGGTTTATCGAAGTGAAAAATACCTTTCTCACATGACATTAATATTGTAAAACCTTCAAAGGGGCCTGCATACCCTTCTCACATAGCTGGAATGTAGATTTTTCCTATAAAAGGAGATTTATGTGCTTACCTGTTAAATCCTTTTCCTCAATTCCATAGGAGACACAGGCTTTACGCTGAGTATAGGTTGGTGGAAAGTATTCTGGGCACCACACAGTTAACTTTGTTAGACATAGTCCAGGCTCCCCCTTCCCCCTATATTCTGACCCCAGCCACAGGCTAATTCAGTGAAGTTAAAAAGCCTAAGACAAGAAAAAAGGAGAAGAATGAAGACTGACATGCACTAAGGAGCTCATTCTGAAAGACTCAATAGCAAGCGGATGCTCATTGCAGATGATGTTTGCTAATGTATGCATGTGTGTAGTTTGCAGTGCGTGTGCGCAAACTAGTTCAAGCGATCAGATTTATCTTGCTCACCCTGCAAAGCTAGCCTAGTGGAATTGAGTGACAGGAGTGCCATTTGTGGGTGGTAAGAGGGGCAGGGCAGTAGTAATGGGGGAGTGGAGTTGCGGATGCAGGCTTGCCAGAATTTTCACACCATTTCTGAGGCATACATTATTAACAGGCAGCATCATAGTACACATCACCTGGCTGAATTATACACTGAAGTGCTTGCAGTGCTTGCGGTAGGGTACAGTCAACCGCAAGTGTGATGGTCAGATCCGATAGAACTTGATGTACCAATGGTTGTATATACTTCTTGGAGATGATGTATGCTAGTGGGTGTCTATAAACACAATGTGATTGCTTGCCAAGACATAGTGAGTGTGCTTATGCCTTGCCGAGCGACCAGCTGCCTTGATGTCACTTTGCAAAATTTAAATATGCTAGGAGCAAGCGGTTGCAACTAGCAAGTGAGTCTGAATGAGCTCCTAAGTTCCAAGCACACAAGACATGAGAATAGAAGATCCAAAAGTAGACCAAGCTCTACAAGCCAGGCGCGTAATTTTGGGATCCCTATGTCTCCTATGGTATTGAAGAAAATGATTTAACAGGTAAACACATAAATCTCCATTTCTTCTTCCTCCATAGTGGACAAAGGCTTTATGCTGGGATATCACAAAGCTAATCCCCTAAAGGAGAGGATGCTCCTGGGCTGCAGACACATCAGATGTGGTGAAGATATCAAAGGAATAGAACTTCACAAACATATTGGCAGAAGATCATGGACAGTGCAAGAAGATCCACCACAGCATAAGCATGGCAAATAGTCAAATGGACCCATCTGGTCAGCGTCTGCTTAGTCACTGTACAACCCTGTTTTTGAAAGTTATACAGAAAAAAGAAAGCATCTGTCCTTTGTAAGTGCTTTTGTCCTATCTACATATATCCGGAAGGCCCGCACATCATCCAGAGAAGCCTCCTCCAGAGAAGAATCCAGAACCTGGAAATCAGGAACCACAATTGCCTGATTGATGTGAAACCTGGAAACAACCTTAGGAAGGTAACCTAGTTGAGTTAGAATAACAGCTCTTTCCTCATTAAAGATTAGAAATAGACAGCAACAGGATAATGCACTCAAGTCCAACACCCATCAGGCAGAAGCAATGGCCAGGAGGAAGACAGTCTTCCAGGTAAGTCAAGAAATGTGCACAGTATTCAAGGGCTCAAAAGATGAAGCCTGCAGGGCCCTAAGATCCAGCGACAAATTCTAAGGAGTGAATTGCTTCAAGTTTCAGGATACTGAGTATGCCTCTGGCTGCTGAAGGAAGGAAGGTATCCCAACCTTCTTCAATAGTATGAAAATATATAGTAAAGTGTGCCCAATTGGGTGCCATTTTCACCCAATTGGGAGCCACTAGTATCACCTTGCTTCCTCCCAACATCAATTTGTGAAGGAAATAATGAATCAGAGAGATTAGAGGGAATATGTACAGGAGCAGGAAGGTCCACAGGACCACCAAAGCATCCACCTGAAAGACCTTCAGATCTCTGGTGATTGCTCTGGGATGCCATCATGTCTATGTCAGGAAAACCCCAGCAAAGAACCAGGAATTGAAAGACATCTGGATGTAGGGCTTATTCAGCCGAATGAAAAGTCCTGACAACTTAGGAAGTCCGCTTCCCAATTTTGCACTCCCGGGATTAAAACTGCCAACGGGGACAGAAGATGCCTCTCTGCCCACTGGAGAATATGAGTGGCATTCCTCATAGCGACTGCGAGTACCTCCCTGATTATTTATGTAGGCAACAGCCATCATGTTGTCAGACTGTGCCAGCACTGGATGAACCCAAATGAGAGGCAAGGCCTAAAAAGAGCTCTGTACACCACTTGGAATTTCAGACTGCTGATCGGCAACCAACTCCCAAAATCTGACCACAGACCCAGAAAGGTCAGTTGACTAGAAACCACTCCCCACCCCAGAAGTATTGCATCGGTGATTAGGACGACAAAATCCTAAACCCAAAATGCACATTCTCTGAGCAGATGGGACTCCTAGAGCCACCACAACAGGGAATGACAAACTTCCTGAAAAAGAATAACCATCTGGGATTGAGATGAACATGGAATTCAGGCTAGAGTCTCCAAATGTAGAGGCCGCAAATGAAATTGGGCATACTCCACCACATCATATGTGGAGACTAGAGAACCAAGTACCTGCATACAAGAATGAATTGTTGTCTGCTAAGAAGAACACCCACTAAACTCTGGAGTTAAGCAAGACCCCCAAATGCACTATCTCTTGAGAGGGAGTCAGAGTGGATTTCATCCAATTGATAACCCATCCTTGAGTTTAGAAAAGATCCACTGTGAACCGGACATGCTCTTTGTGAATCTTTGGGGACTGGGCCAGGAGAAGAAAGTCATCCAGATATGGAAAAAATTGGATTCCCCTGCTCAGCAGATGAGCTGCCATGACCTCCTTTAACTTTATGAACGCACAAGAAGTCATGGAAACTCCAAATGGCAAAGCCCTAATCTGGAACTAATCCTCCTTGAATACAAAATTGAGGAATTGTTGATGACTGAGATGAATGAGAACATGCAAATATGCATCCTGGATGTCCTGGGAAGCCATGAAGTCCCCAGGCTCCATGGCTATAATAATGGAGCAAAGCCATTCCATTGAGAACTTGGGACTCTTTAAGTACCTGTTGAGAGACTTCAGGTTGAGAATTGGTTGGAATGACCCATTCAGCTTCCGGACCAAAAACAGATTGGCATAGAAGCCCATGCCCCACTGAGACATGGTGAACTGGAACAATTACCCTGGAGGCCAGAAGATAGCAAATGGTCTCCGTCAAAGCTCCTGGTTTCTCCCGATCCCAAGAAAGATTTGTGGAGAAATCTGGGCTGGAGGATTTTTCTGAAAGGTCAATGCAAACCCAGGGGAGACTACCCCTCATACATAGGCATCCTCTGTGGTCACCCTCCAAATTTTGGAAAAAAAGATGAAGCCGGCCTCCCATCCTCAGATTCTCCAGGCCCTGTCATGCAGAAGGCTTGTCAGCTGGCTTAGCAGCAGGGCATCTGGAGGCCCAGGGCTCCTTACCTACTGGTTTAGAACCCCTGGCAGAGGTAGCCGGGGACCTAGAAACTGACCACACCTTGGCCTTACCCTGTGGACAAAAAGACCAACAATTAGAAGATCATGACCTAGGAGCTGCCCCAGAAGGCAGAAAGGCTGTATTAGTTGCTGCCACTGTAGCCACTTTTGTATCAAATTCCAGACCAAAGAAAAAATCCCCAGAAAATGGGAGAGCCTCTAGGGCCTTCTTAGAGTCAGAATCTGCCAATCAAGAATGTAGCCAGAGAGCCCTCCTAGCCAACACTGTAGAGGCTGATACCTTGGAAGTTAGCATAAAAGTGTCTATGGCTGCCATAAGAAGCCACCTCCCAGACATACTCCGCAAAAGACAAGAGTTAATTCCTGTGGGCACCTGAAGTAAGGCCATTCTCCAGGGCATCAACCCAGCAACCAATGGCAAAATAGGCAGAATCAAGGGTTGGGCGAGCTTCAGCGCCCACATTGGAGTAAATAGTCTTGAGATAATTCTAACTTTCTATCCGTCAGATTCTTTAAGTGATGCCATATTAGTAAGAGGAAGAGTAGTATTCTTAACCAAGTGGGCAACATGTGCATCATCCAGGGAAGAAGCCCGATCGGCAGCTGTCAGAGAATAAAAGGTTGTAATGTGCTTGGAAACTGGGAAACACTTATTAGGGTGAGACCAAGATTTTACCAAAAGATCCACAAGCTGCGCTGATTAAGGAAATTCTCACACTGCCTTCTTTTGCCATTTAAACACTGGGTACAGGGTCCGGTTCTGCATCCTTTATTAGTAAAATAGATTTAACTGCCTTAATCAAAAAAACTATGTCTACTTGAGGCTGGGAATCCTCTGGAATAGATGAAGATTCCCCATCAGAAACCACCAATAGATCTTCCTATTGATCAGATTCAATATCAGACAATGGTAAAGCTGTCTTCTTAGCAGGCCTATACCTAGTAGCATGCTCCCTTTCTATCATCTATTTAAAGGACACAGACACCTGTGCTAATCCCTGAACTGAGTGCATAAAGGACTGCATCCACAGAGGTTACATAGTGGCAGACAGCAATAGGGTTGTCATCACATAAAAACCCTGGGCAATACCTGAAGGGCCAGCCACAGAGGGCGTAACCACAGCAGCTTAGAGTGTATTCACTACTTGTAGAAGTACATAGGATAGTAAGGAAATTCAAGTAGGTTCCTGGCTGGCAGTCACAGATGTGAGGGCCTCCTGCTGTGAAGTAGTAAATCAGTGGACACAGAGACCATCATGGTCTAGAACCTATAAAGAAACCGATGCAGCACAAGTCTTACAATTACATAGCTTAGAAGCACCCCCTCCTTGAAAAGTTTACCCCTGGAAGATATAGGCCCTGATCCAGAGCCGGACGCTCTGACAGAGCACTCTATCTGAATCAGGGCATCTTTTTATTTTTATATGGAGCGGCCTCCTGGCCGCTCGCATTGCTGTGGATTGCCACCCACAGCTAATGCGAGCAGCCAGGATGATGGTCGCGATGGTCAAGAACATCGCGACCATCGGGCTTGTGATGAGACTCTTGTGGTAGGGTCTCGTGGCCACAAGCCCCAGAGAGATTTCAACTCAAAAAGAGCTGAAAGCTCTCCCACTGACATCACTGATGTCAGTGGGGCCGCCCCCAAATGGTAGGCGTTCCCATGGCTACATCTGGGCAGCCACCCCCCTGACCCGTCCACCAAAGGGGGCATGCTGTCACTCAACATCAACAGCATGCCCCCTTTGGTGCAAGGCCCGGAGAGACAGATTGCCTGTTGCTATGCGGGTCTCGCGCATGCGCACAACGGAGTCGGCTCTGTCGTGCGCATGCAATCTGGGTCACCATCGACCCAGTTGTAAGCGCTCAGCACTTGCGACTGGGTCTGAATCAGGCCCATAGTACAGAATCCAAGGAGAACCCCACACACCAGAGCAAGAACTGAAATGTGCAAAATAGGTTAGAGCAGAGAATGTAAATGCACCAACAATATACAAATAAGTGGGACTATGCAGAGACTGACTATGCAAAATATATTAACAGTCAAACAGACAGAACATTCAATGCAGTATCAGGCAAAAAATGCTCAACATACCAGCCCCAACATGTGGGGCAGGAGCAATATGTATAACCTGACCAGGAAGGGAGAGAGGAAGAAGAGTAACCCTAGACCAGACTTCATCTTAAGATAAAAAAGTGTCAAGGGGCAGAGGAGGAGCAAGCAGTGAGAGCCTACCTTCCCCTTCAGGCATGGACACCATGTCAATGACCACCAAACTCAGCACCCCGCTGCCCTTGTGCTCTAGAGGGGATGCAGAAACACCAGTGTCTCCCATACTGGCAGTGATAAGCAATGATCACATGGCTCCCTGTAAACAGGGAGCCACACTTACCTTGCCCCCTACTGCACCAGCTGCAGCTTGGATCTCCCACTAAGGCTGGAGCTTCCAGCCATGGACACTAGCCCAAGTGTCAGCATTGTGGTCGCCGGTGCTGGGGTGATGGAGCAGCAACATGAGCATCCTTACAGATGCCTAGTGCTGCATACTAAAAAACTAAATAACAGAAAGCTATAAGTACAGCTTACACTTTACACTTTGTGCCTGACTCTGGCACAAATAAAAAAACTGAAGTATCCTATGGCTGGGTGCAGGATATAGGGAGAAGGGGGAGCCTGGGCTAAGTCTAAAAAAGTTAACTGTGTGGTGCCTAGACTCCTTTCCACCAACCTTTACCCAGTGTAAAGCCTGTGTTCCCTTTTGAGGAAGAAGAAAGGTATATTTCCAAACAATTTCTAGTGGTTCAATGTATGATAATCATGTTGTCAACATTAGATAATTTATTCCACATAAAACATCCAAAACACTTTCTTTTAGAAATTTAAATCCAAAATGGCAAAGAAAGTCCACAAACTTTGATCTCCAAAAAGAGGAGGTTTACAGTGCATATAGATGGTAAATTATAGCTGTCCAGATCAACTATAAAAGCCACTTAGATACCTCCTGAAGGTTCAATGATTTCAAGAAGTTTGGTATTTTCCAATTGCACTGTACCCCATGACCAATGCATTTTGAGCAAGTCTTTTTTAAGGTATAAGTAGGGATTGTCCACATACTTTCACTTTTACCGCCAGCTGACAATCAAACAATGGGGCAGAGCTGGAAGTAACATATGGAAACTTTAAGTGTATGTAACATATATAATATAATCTAAAACATACTATATCCTTTGTAAATATGATCTGTTTGGTAATGCCAACTCCGGGAACTACAGCCTGGCATTAACCTTGCAGGGTAATTTTTAAAAGAAAGTGTTTTATTTGGAATAAATTATGTTTTACTGCATGTCAACAATGTGACTATCATACATTGAACCACTGGGAATTGTTTGGAAAGATACCTTTATAGTAGAAATCTACATTCCAGCTGTGTGAGTAGGGTATGCAGCCCCTTTTTGAAGGTTTTCTCTGCTTTCTGTAAATATAACTTGATAAGCATGTTACCATATGTGTGTCAAGTGAGTAAGGTATATTGCACTTGGATTAACCACATTGAGTCTAGATTACACATTTGGTGTCAACTCCAGCTGTTTGAATGATAAAGATACCATTAACTACATGTTTAAATGGTCTTTAAAGTAAGTAGGGTACGTATCCTTGCTATTTAACCTGTAAAGGATATATTACCCACCAGTGTGACATTATCATTATTTTCTCACATGGTGGCTGTAATTCCTTTATACATGATTAGACCATTTAAGAGCCTACACAGGTTTGTTTTTTGTTTCTATTTCATGTGGAACAACAATGAGGAAAAAATAATTTAAAGAAAGAAAAAGAACATTGTAAGATTTGCTGGATATTTAAGTATGTATCTTGCACATTGATATCATGAGTGCTCTTTGATCCTGTCCAAAAGTCTGTTTTTTTATGCACTTAATGTATATTACTTATTTGGTCTGGGCAGACCTCAAAGACATATGCGATAATTAGCCTGTTATTGGGTGCAAACAGTGGGCTAACACATACTGTATGCCCAGGAGCTTTTCCCGGATTTGTTCTGTTAATGCCCTATAACAGATTTATTGGGTGAGAAAAAGGGCTGTAATTGAATAACCCTGGGTGTTAGAGCACCTTTTTTCACCCCAAATAAGTAATTGGGGCTAAATAAAATCCCCTCCAATATAAATGAACATTTTCTGGGACATGTTTGCAAAACTATTAATCAGTTAAGTGATTAATAGCTCCCTCATTTTAAAAGTAATAAATCACTTCACATACTGATGATCACAATTTTTACAGACAAATATTTATTTATTCCAAATATGCAGAAGTAGGTAGACACTGTTTGCATACTTATGTGGCATCATAAGTTGCAGAGAAGTTTGCTGTTATCATGAAAAAGTTGGCTAGTCTATTGATAAAGTTGATTAGTTGTGTGGGGCACCATTTAAGTTGGAAAGACAAGTCAGATGGTTGGGCAGTTTGATGGTTGGAGGAAAGTTGGTCTTGAAGTTGATTTGTCACGGTCTGTTTAGTTCCTCCTCCCTATCTCTGGTGTCGCTCTTGGCTGAGGCCCTGTCTAGCTTATTCCATTCTGGCTAGTCTTGATTACCCTAATCAAGAAGCAGTGTGACAGGGTTGCACCTGGGAACTATGTTTATATATCCTCAGAACTGTGTAATCAGTGCCAGATCATCTAGTCTATCTCTGTGTTCCAAGGTTGCCATGTCCAAAGTTATTTCTGCTTGTTACCATCTTGGATCCTGGCTCACTGCAAACAAGGTTTCACCTGCTTCCCTGTGTGAGTAATCAAGGACATTATTATTATTTATTACATTGCACCAACTGACCAGGACTTGCTTATTTGCATACCAATTCCTATGGATTTATTATCAACAATTACTACATCTACCTTTCTCCATCTGTACCTGTTTTGAACTGCATTAGCTACCTTGGACTTTAGTATGTGTATCCAGTCTGGGTCCAACCAGTATACCTGTATTCACATATACAGTTATATTCCCATTTGTAGCTCAGTGAATGCTCATTAGTATCAGCAAACAGAACGTTGTCTATTTTCAGTCATCATCCATTTGCATTACTCCTGTACTGTTTTAATTCTGACAAGCCTTGCATTTATGAGTAACCCTTGCTGCTAATAAATCATTATTTAATTTCACTTGACAGCAGTAATTAACCTTATTCAAGTATTTTGAGTACTTCATGCACACACACACAACTTGGGGATCATGACATTATGACCTGGCCTAAAAATGTGTGCTAAAGCTTTGAGGTTAATTCAGGGAGCTATAATGTCTTAATTACAAATGAACCATCTGTCTCCTCAGCTGATGCAATTCATGGATTCAAGACTACTGGCTGATTTTAGAGAGAACCTGGTTCAGTTGCAAACTTTGTCAACTAAAATACTTTATGCACTGTCTAAATTTTTGGGGAGTAAACCAGACCCCATCAAAATGTCATCGGGGGAAAATGTTATCTGTAAAAATGGAACTATGTACACTAAACATTCTTCTTCTGTTTAGAGTAATGGCAAGTTTAGAACTTTTCCATGACCTAGTCTCTCTGAAGCAGAACAAAACCATCAAAAGGGTAACAAACTTTGTTTCTATTGCGGTGCGTTTGGATATTTTATTCAGTGGTGTCCCACTCGCAAGCCTAGGAATGGTGTTCAAAACTGTTTCCCGTGTTGCCAAAGTTACCAGTGTTTGAGTGCCAAACCGAGTTTCCTGTGTTGGGGTAAAATCCCCAGTCCCATGTGTCCTCAGTCCTGTGGTTCCAAGTCTCTATTCCAACTGGGAATTCCAAATCTGCTATTCTCAAGGAGGGACTTTTGTGTTTCACCCCAAGTGGGGGTCCCGAGCCTATCGCCCCAAGTGGGGGTGCCAAGCCTGTTACCCCAAGTGGGGGTCCCGAGCCTCCAGACCCAAGTGGGGGTTCCGAGTTTCCAGCCCCAAGTTGGAGTTCCGAGTTTCCAGCCCCAATTGGTGGTTCGAAGCCTACCTGTCCCAAGGAGGGACTTCTGTCTGCCAAATCTGTAAGGAATTTCAAGTCTGATTCACCTCAGAAGAGCTCTAAAGCTCCAGAAGGGATTTTGAGTGCCAAACCCCATGAGGAGTCTCAAAAGCCCAACTCTAGAGAATGGTTTCTAGTGCCTCAGCCCTAGAGGAGGTTTACAGTGCTATAGGCCTGGAGAGGTCTCCAAGTGCCGTTCCCCAGGAGGGGTCTCTGAGTGCCATTCCCCTGAGGGCTCTCCAAGTGCCGTTCCCCAGGAGGGCTCTCTGAGTGCCATGCCCCATGAGGGGTCTCTGAGTATCCAGGCCCAGGAGGGGGTTTTGAGTGTCCAGCCCCAGGAGAGGATTTCGAGTATCCAGCCCCAAGAAGGGGTTCCGAGTCTTGCACCCCAAGAGGGGGTCTCAAGTCTCTCTCTCCAAGAGGGAGTTTAAAGTTTCACATCCCAGGAGGGAATTTCAAGACTTTCACCCCAGAAGGGGTTTTCAGATGTTATACCCCAGAAAGGGTTTCCAAGTATTATACCCCAGGAAGTGGTCTCAAGTCTTTTGCCCAAATAAGGGGTTTCAAATTTTGTGCCCCAGGAGGTGGCTCTGAGCACAAAGTCAATTTCAGGAGGTGAGTCCAGCTTCTTGGCTTCTCACAGAATAGCCTCTGCATCTGATCATTAGAAAACTGCTGCACTTAAGAAATTTGGCCCATGTTCCCCTCAACCTTCAGGGAATCTGTCCATCTCAGTCACGGACACTCATCTGCCTGTATATTTGGAAGAGTCATTTTAGCAGCAGGTTGCCAACCTCAACAGTATCGCCCTTGCCTTCAAACATGAGGGCCCACCTGCACTTGCCTATGGGCATGAGGTCCCATCTTCCCTTGCCCTTCGGGCACGAGGTTTCATCTATTGTCCAGAGTGTCACAGTATCGGTAACCAGTCCATGTACTGCTCTCACTTCTTTTTCTTTCAGGGTCAACCAGTCATCCGAGGTTCCTGCCCTGCCGGGGCCATCTGAGGTTCCAGCCCAGCTGCTGCAATCCGAGGTTTCTGCCAAGCTATCTGAAATTCCAGACCAGCCAATATTACCTGCCCAACCAGGGTCATCTGAGTCTGCTACCCTTCCAGAGTCATCTGAGGTTCCATTTCAAACCCCTAGGTGTCCATCAAATACCTAGAAATCTATTTGCTTCAATGAGGATATTGGCCAGTTTAGCACTTTAGTGAGCCAATGCATCAGGTGCTTTCAAGAACCAACCTCAGGCTCTGTCACTCCAGCTTGGATTATGGGTTGTCTTCTTCTAGCCTTCAGAGGGGAAGCCTTGGAGTGGGTCAATCCATTAATGCAATCAAAAAATTCAATGCTTAAAGATCCCCCTAGCCTTCTGTGATGCAGTATTTCAGAAGTTTGGTTTACCTTCTGCACAGTCCTCTGGGTATCCCATGGCAGTTCAATCTTCCAAGTGTCCAACTGCTTCTATAAAATCTCCCACATTTACAGTTCTAAGCATGCAAAGCCTGTACATCATTCACAACTTTCTATGAAAATTGGCTATACTTCACTAGAATTTTCTTCTGACTGTTTGGTGGATTCAGATTCTACAAAAACACTACCTGGTCCTGATGTAACCCGAGGAATTAAATGGTTGTTGCAAGCTATGGATTTTGACTCTGACTCTGAAAGTGAATTTGTGGATTATTCTGGTCTTGTACTAGGGGGTCCCATATTACCAAGTCATGTCTTCTCCTATGAAAAAATCTCAACATCCTTAAAGGGGTCTAAAGGTTCTTGGAAGAGGAGAAAGGACAAAAAGTAAATTACTTGTGGAGCATCTGGAATCTGCTTTTTAGGGAGGGGTTACTGTCACAGTCTGTGTAGTTCCTCCTCCATACCTCTGGTGTTGCTCTTGCCTGAGGACCTTTCTAGCCTATTCAATTCTGGCTAGTCTTGATTACCCTAATCAAGAAGCAGTGGGTTGCACCTGGGAACTATGTTTATACAGTATATCCTCAGAACTGTGTAATCAGTGTCAGGTAAACTAGCACTTCCTTAACATCCTGCCAGCTTCCTCTGACATCCCAGACAGTCAGGAGGCTGGAAAGGTGCCAGGGGAGGAGCTGAGAATTTTCCCCGCATGCAGGAGACTGCGAGTGGTCCAGTGCCAGGGAGCGGATTTCCTGACATGGGCGCCACCATGACAGTCTGCCCATTTGACAGTACTTCCGGTCCGGAATAGGTGAGTAGTCAGCTGATGCTGTACACCTATCAAAGGGTTCCTATGGGTACTTATGTGGCTCACAGTCTGCAGGAAGTTGACTGAACAACAGTTGTTTCCTAGTGTACATTGGTGAGTTCCTGGTCCAGGTCCCTGTGCTCTATTGTGGCTGCTATAGTGTGTTACAAATGAAGGGAAATACCAGTGGGAATTTTAGTTTAGCATCACTGTGATACAAATGAAAATTCCACTGGTACTATATTTATTAATACCGTACTTACCCCTCCGGCGAGGTCCTCAAAGTCCTCAGCGAGGTCCTCCGCTGGGTTCGGGCTCCAGTGTCATGCGCATGTGCATGACAGGGAGACCCGGCAGTGCCTCGAATGCTTCGTTGAAGCTGGAAAGGCACTCCTGGGTCTCCATTGCTGGCAATGGGGCCCACATCGCTCTTGCCATCTTTTGTGCCATCTTGTACAGCTCGTGGGGAGGAGACAGTGCCACCCACAGAGCCTCTGTGTGACGTTGCACCACTTGGTCATACAGTACAGTACTTTACTGGACTCTATATTTTTGTATATACAGTACAGTACAGTACCATACTGTTTTATGTTGGGCCCAATGCCAGCTTCACAGACTACAGTAGTTTATGTACTACAGTATACTGTATTGGTTTGTATTTTAATCAATAGCTAATTCCCTAAGGCAATCTACAGTACTGTACCTTAATCCCTCTCCAATTTGGAATAGAGGTCTGAACTCTTGTTTTCAAATGCGCCTTAATGACGACATGTATTTTTCCCCACAGGGCAAGCAGCACCCCCTGCCTGGCAGCGCCACCACCACCACCACAACCACCACCACCAGCAGCCGGACCCAGTGGGCTGAATTGTCAGAGTAAGTACAGTACACACTACTGTACACTGTTCTCTCTCTCTCTCTCTCTCTCTCTCTCTCATTTGTGTGTTTGTTTTTGGTGTTTTGGAGACTATGGTCAAGATTTGTACAGTTTATTTGTTTCAAAATGGTCTTGATGGAAACTGACAGTACCTCCACGACCACCACCACCACCACCTTCTCCATTTTCCTCCTCAAATGACAGTGGTAATGATTACAGCAGTTACAGTATGGACACAATAGTGTCATGCTACTGCCTTTTTGTATCATATTTTTTTCTTATACTGTACACACAGACAGACTCGTTATTGATGAGGAGGCTGCAGGAAGCCCCATGCCATGTAAGTACAGTACACCACATTGTTTTCTACAGCACTGTATATCTCTCCTTGTTTTCCCTTGTCAGTCTCGACCTACGGTATATCTTTCTCTCTCTTTCTCAGTGTATTGCTTTTCTGTACTTGTGTAATAGTAACATTATTTTTTTTTCAACAGTCTCACCAATGCAAGCATACATTCCTGGCCCCAGTGGCCTCATCTGGCTGCGTAAGTACACTACACCACATTTTTTTTCTACAGTACTGTATCTCTCTCTCACTCTCTCTCTCTCCCCTCCCCAGCCAAGTAAGTACTGTATACAGTTTTATACTGTAGGACATTTTGTATTAATGCTGTAATACAGTACAGTATATACTGTAGTAATGTTACAGTTGAGTATGTTTACCCTCTACTTTCCCACTGAGTACTGTACAATACTTTATTATTATTTTCTTTACGCAGAATGCCTCCATATAGTGATTGTGGAGCAGGAGAGCAGCGTATTTTTTTCTCACTCTCTTTCTTTCTTTTTCGCTCTCTCTCTCTTTTCTGTAACATACTGTCATTTTTTTCAACAGCATCACCAACCTGTGGCCTCCCAATGCCATGTAAGTACAGTACTGTATCTCTCTGCTTTATTTCCCTAGTCTCTCTTTCTTTCTCTCTTTCTCTCTCTCTTTCTCTCTCCCCCTTTATCTCTCTCTCTCTCTCCCTCCCTCTTTCTTTCTCTTTTTATTTTCTCTCTCTCTTTCTCTCTCTTTACATGATTTTTTTACCCACAGTTCCAGAGACCATACCCCATGCCGGCCCCAGTGACAGTCTGCATATGTACAGTACTGTACACTACAGAACCTTGTTCTCTTTCTCTCTCTCTCTTTTTTTCTCTCTCTCTCCCTTTCTTTCTTTCCCTTTCTCTCGCTTTCTCTCTTTCTCTATCCCTCTCTCCCCCTCTATCTTTCTCTTTCTCTCTCTCTCCCTCTCCTTTGATTCTGTCTCTTTCTTTCTCTCTCCCTCCCTCTACCCCCCTCTCTCTCTCTCTCTTTTTCTTTCTCTGTCTTTCTCTCTTTTTTCTCTCTCTCTTTTTTCTCTCTCTCTCCCTTTCTTTCTCTCCCTTTTTCTCTCTTTCTCTGTTTCTCTATCCCTCTCTCCCCCTCTGTCTTTGTCTTGCTCTCTCTCTATCCCTCTCCTTTGTTTATCTCTTTCTTTCTCTCTCTCCCTCCCTCTCCCCCCTCTCTCTCTTTCTCTCTCTCTCTCTTTCTTTCTCTCCCTCCCTATCTTTCTCTCCCTCCCTATCTTTCTCTCCCTCCCTCTATTTCTCTCCCTCCCTCTATTTCTCTCTCTCCATTTCTTTCTCTCCCTTTCTCACTTTCTCTTTCTCTCTCTCTTTTTTTCTCTCTCTCTTTACATGATTTTTTTCCCCACAGTTCCAGAGACCATACCCCATGCCAGCCCCAGCGAGAGTCTGCGTAAGTACAGTACTGTACACTACAGTACATTGTTCTCTTTCTCTCTCTCTTTTTCTCTCTCTCTCTCTCTCGCTTTTTCTTTCTCTGTCTCTTTCTCTCTGTTTTTCTCTCTTTTTCTCTCTCTCTATCTCTCTCCTCCTTCCCTCTCTTTCTCCCTCCCTCTCTTTCCCTGTCTTTCTCTACCTCTATCATTCCCTCCATTTCCGGCTTCCTCTCCCCTCCTTCTCCCCTCTCTTTCTCTCATTTTCTTTCTCTGTCTCTTTCTCTCTTTTTTCTCTCTCTCTTTTTTTTTCTCTCTCTCTCCCTTTCTTTCTCTCCCTTTCTCTCGCTTTCTCTCTTTCTCTGTCACTCTCTATCTTTCTCTCTCTCTCCCTCCCTCTATCCCCCTCTCTCTCTCTTTTTCTCTCTCTCCCCCTTTCTTTCTCTCCCTTTCTCTCTCTCTTTCTCTCTCTATCCCTCTTTCTTTCTCTTTATCTTTCTCTCTCTGTAATTTTCCTCTCTCGCTCTCTTTCCCTGTTTTTCTCTCTTTTTCTCTCTCTCTTTCTCTCCCTCCCTGTCTCCCTCTGTTTCTCTCTCTCTTTCTCTCTCCCCCGTTATCTTTTATTGCTCTCTGATGCAAGGTAGAGTCTGCACCTGATATAGGTGAAACTGTGGATCTGAGGTCAAAAGTGGCAGTGATGATTTTAACTTAAACAGCCTAATCTTTTTGTGTACTTTAGTCCTCGGTTCAGTAGGGCGTATCGGACGGCATTGAGGAAGGACTGTTCTCACGTCATCTCCTTCCTCCTACTGTATGTACTGTACAGTAGTCATGTCCGTGTCCAGCTTTGAATTCCAGGACATGCCAGTGGTAGAAGAAAGAAGTGGGGGACAGTAGAGGACTACGGGGTGGAAAGAAGTTCCCCCCTCTGTAAAGCATGTTACTGTAGGTTAAATAAAAATTTTCATAAATTTATACAATTGGTGTTTGTACTGTATTTAATTCAGTCTTTAAGTGCACCTGAGACCCAACACGTGCATCTGTCATTAAAAAGGAACAAAAAGACAATAACACACATATGCAGGGGTGTATCGTCCTATTGGCCAGGATTTCACTCACCTGGGGCGCGACGGCCGATGGGGGTTGCTGCCCACAGTCATATACTGTATAGTATCCCTGTTGCCCATCACAGTGATTTCACAGCTGCCCGGCACTTACAGAAGAATACAGTACAGTAGACATACAGTACTGTATACACTGAGGGCTGATTTCAATTTAGGGGTGGTCTATTTACTTCTTTTAGTCAGTCTCATTTTTTAACTCCATGGGGTCTATTTACTGTACTAAGCAGTGTTCGGAGACAGAGTGAAATGTGATAAAAAAGTGATAAGGTGTCAGTCAATCAGCTCCCAACTGTCATTTTTCAAACACAGCCTGTGAGATGATAGTTGGGAGCACATTGGTTGGCACTTTTTCACCCATTGGAGCAAAAAGACCTGATTGGCTAAAAAAAGTTCCGCAGATTACGTCATTTTGCCAGGTGTAAAGTTATCGCTGTATTCATTTTGAAAGCTTTTCCGCCTACCGTAGGCGGGAAGTCAATGCAATGTACAGTAAGACAGTACTGTATGTGAAAAAGTTTCGCCTACTGTATGAATATCAGGTGGAAAAAAATTGGTGAATTGGGGTGCAACATTGCGGGAAGCCTTCAACGTGCAGCCTTAAGACAGTCCCCTAAAGGTACTGTAAACTGCGTAACTTTAAAAAAAAAAACACACCAAAAATTCACTTTCATTTTGGGGGCGGAAGAAAAAAAATTGGGGGGGAAAAGTTAAACATGTAGGGGTAAATTTACTAAGATGGGAGTTCTATTTAAGAAGTATGTTGCCCATAGCAACCAATCAGATTCTACTTCTCATTTATCTACAGCAGCACCTTCTAGAAAATAATACCTGGAATCTGGTTGCTATGGGCAACATCACTTCTTAATAAAACTCCCATCTTAGTAAATTTACCAAATATACTGTATAATATGTACTGAGTTTAGTAAGGGTTGGATAACAATACTGAACAAAAGTAGCAAAGACTTAAAAAAAAAAAAAAGCGCTACATGGGTATACCATAGATCTGGGCATGCGCCTGAGATATGATGACGTACAGTATTGTAGGAAACACTCAAGCAGGTGCAGCCTTGGTATTGCAGGCGGCTGATGGTAAATAGTCAAACCAATACATTACGCTGCCTGTACAACCCTTTTGTGGGTTCGAAACTTGAAAGGTTACACTTTTTATTTTTTATTATTATTACACAGTCAAGGTTACACTTTTTTGTCATAAAGTACTGTGGCATAGAAATACCAGAATTTCTGGATAATGTATTAGTGAAGATTTAAACAAAATAAAATTACCGTATACAGTATATATTTTAAAGGTCTCGAACCAGCGGGACAAGAAAATGGTAGATGCAGTAGGGCTAGGCATTAGCCCCCTAGACTACTGCATCTACTGTACTGTAGTTCCTAGAGTTATGGAATCACTACAATGTCTACCGTATTGTACTTACTATAATACAGACAACTGGGCATGTGTGGTGCTATGAGACTCAATACCATATGCCACAGTGTAGCGTGCAACTAGCAATGCGGTATATGGCGTACCCTATGGAGCAACAAACTACTGTACTGTAGCTGGGCACATCTACAGTACATACAGTATAATATATTGATTTTTGTAAGGGTTGGATAACAATACTGAACTACAGTACTATAGTGAATATTAAAAAAATAAATTAAATTATCAAGGTCTCGAACATAAGGAGAGAAGTGTAAGCAAGATGGATCACCTAAACGCTTGCTCACAAGTCTCTCCTAGTAAGAATTGCATCTGTCCTCTACAGTACTTTATGTGACATCTACAGTACCATACGATGAAGTACTCAGGCGTCTGTAGCGTAGAAGTAAGAAGACGAACTTCTACATTGCAGACGTCTGTACAACCTGGTTCAGGGTTCGAAACCTGGACGGTTAAACTTATTTTTTTTTATTATTATTAGACAGTCAAGGTTACACTTTTTATTTTTAATATTATTATTACACAGTCAGTGTGTAATACGGAGATCCCACTTTCACTGTGTGTAAATCATGACCCGCTACTGTATAATCTTCAATACTGTACGCCATGGCATAGCGCTACAAGGGTATGGCTATGGCGCAGCACCACTGGCAATGCATTGCAACCCCGCCACTGGGCATGCACCAGAGATCCTATTTGTACCGTAACCCATCAGAACTGGCTATAAGTCACCACAGCGCCAACTGTGCAGACATTGACGCAATTTTGCGGTTTAAACGCAGAGTCAGTTTGTACTACAGGGACCTCTCTCTTAAATAGATGTCAACTATCAGTTACGGAACACATTAAATCACTAAAGTTTCCAAGTCTGGGACAGCATTGTCATTGATGCAAGTTTGCGCTCTACATCACAGTCAGTATGTAATACACAGACTTCCCTCCAAACTAAGTCCACTACTGTAGCACTTTCTGAAGTCATGAATTTACTATTGTGTATACTGTACGGTTAGTCTCGGACAGTGCAGAATGGCACAAGTGCAAAAATGCAACAGTACAGTAGCAATGACAACTGGGCATGCGCCATGGCATAGCGCTACTCAGTGTATGGCTTGGCTCCACTGGACATGCGGCACACATTCCATTGTGATTGAAACCTGACCACTGGGCATGCACTGACATTGACGCAATTTTGCGGTTTAAACGCGCAGTCAGTTTGTTATACAGAGAACAGTCTCTTTTACAGAGCCCATTACCACTTGATGGTCATAAAAAATCACTATAATGTCCATGTCTATGTCAGCATCGGCATTGACGCAAGTTTGCGTTCTAAGGTACAGTACTGTATGTACAATAATAAAAATCCTATTTTCGCTGTTTGACTCCCGAAGCACTGGGCATGCGCTCCACATGTACTGTATTGAATACTGAATATTTTAAGTGAAGATTTTAAAAATAATTAAAAAAAACATATTTTCAAGGTCTCGAACCCATGGAACAAGAAGAGGGGAGAAGCAGTGAGACTAGGCATTAGACCGCTAGGCCACATGCTTCACCCATTACTAGAGTTCTGTAGTTTGTAAAGTCTAATGTCTAAGTCTGGGACAGTGCCGACAGTATTTACATTTGCACAAACACAGTATGATTTCATCCGCACAGTCAGTGGGTAATACAGAGTTTAATGATTTCAAACTGGATTAGACATTCATCTACCGCTTTATTATACCGTACATTCCTGATTCCATGTGGAAAACGCTGTAATACTGTATAGTGTACCGAATCACCGCTTCTGTCAAACAATCATTGAGCGGTGATACAGAACATACCGTACGGTACATTGGAAATCACACGCATGCACTATGTAGTTTAGGAAAAGTGACATCTGGTGGGTAAAATGTTGTATTACACGTAATGACTTTTTTCATTACTAAACTTTCTTTGTGGCGCGACTCATGGCGTGGTGTGTGGCGCGCCATGCATGGCGTGAGAGATAATGCTGTGATGCCACGTTATAGCTGGGCACATCGGTACCTCTCCATCTGTACCTGTTTTGAACTGCATTAGCTACCTAGGACTTTAGTTTGTGTGTATCCAGTCTGGGTCCAGCCAGTATAACTGTATTCACATTGCCAGTTATATTCCCATTTGTAGCTCAGTGAATGCTCATCAATATCAGCAAACAAAACTTTGTCTATGTTCAGTCATCATCCATCTGCATTACTCCTATACTGTTTTAATTCTGACAATCCCTGCATTTATGAGTAACTCTTGCTGCTAATAAATCATTATTTAATTTCACTTGACAACAGTAATTAACCTTATTCAAGTATTTTGAGTACTTCATGTGCACACACCAACAACTTGGGGATCATGAATGAGGGAGCGGGGCCCCAAACTGGTACCTTTGCCTAAGGGACCATGTGGTATAAATCTGGTTCTAGTCAGTACACATTAGATACTTCCATTCCATCCACTCTAGAAGTAATGCCTGTCTTATCTCTGTCAATTGTAGACTTGGCAGCTATTGTATTTGCCACACACCCAAATTGATAAAACGCTTCATGACAAGGAAATTAAAATGTAATTGACTGTGCAAATCTTCATTTGACACAGTGATTGTGATTACCATGAGCTACAAAACCTTGGTCCACTAACTCCCTAGTTGACAGGGATAATGACTCAGACACCTGCCATAATTCTAAACACATGGGATGTCCTGGTTACTTTACAGGGTCACCATTGCTTGATTTCCTTATCTTGAATCTTCCCATTGCCCTGGGTATAGAAGAAAATCTGAAAATTCCTCAAATTGTGAACACCTATCACTTAAGTCTCAACAGCTTGGGCAAAAACAACAGACCCAGGACTCTAATGGTGTGCTTTCTGGACTATCAGGCTGACAAGAAAAATTTAGGGGGCAACTGTTGGACCCAGATCCTCGTCACATTCTCTCATAAAATCTTGATGATCCCTGATCTTTTTCACACACACACAACTTTTCTGCAATTTGCAACATTTGCAACATGTTTCCAGGCCTCATTTGTGCTGTTACTTAATGGCTCCCTTTTTTTGTGTCCAATCATCCTTTTTATGCTAGTTTGCATAATTAAACCCAGCAGTCAATTTGCATTAATTGATAGTTCAGAGCTTATATGATTATTGGTATGTGCATATTTCATGTGTTTTCCCTCTCTGTTAAACCTAGAGATATGCATGGATCCCCAAATTTTTTTTTGGTTCTAGTTCATCATTTTGGTTTTAGCAGAACCACCCTCAAGTGTTTTGGTTTGGATTTGGTCGGATAGTTTAAAAATCAATAAAAAAATTGATGTTAGCTAATATCTTGTAATTTAGATCTGATTACATACTGTATAGTCCTAAACCCAAGTTTAGTTTTTAATTGTACTTCCAAACTGATAACTGAACTGAACTGGGATTCGATTCGACTCTAAAACTCAAAGTAACTCCAAACTGGGACTTGATTTGACTCAAAATCCCTAAGTTTACTTGTTCATATTTCAGGAAAACCAAAATGCACATCACTATTTTAACACTATGTATTACATACCTTAGTGAACTGTACATAGAGGCTACACGTAATGATTTTTAATTTTTTGTTGATAATCCCAATTTATTACTTCTTGTTAATTTAATTTTTTTATTAGTTATATTGCCATGTTGCACTTACATATTTCTTGGTGCAGAGTTATGGCAAATTTAGATAGGTACAAAAAAATAGAAAAAGAATGTTCTGAAACATGTTAATTTTCTTTCTTTTTATGTATTTTTGTATAGCTATTAATATTTGCACTTCAAATGTGTTTTTTTCTGTTGCATTGTAACAAAATGTGATATACAGTGATTTGTAATAAAAGGAATGGGGGATGGGAAGACTAGTCGCACGGGCAAAAAAAGAAGAAAAGATATGATGATATAAATAATGGTATGAAAATACCTATATGTACATGTATCTGTACATATTGAGATGTACCACTAATCTCAATAAGTATTACTGCAAATAAAGCTGATCACATATAGGAGGAGAGGTGGTGCTCACTAGAGTCATATAACTATCAGCAAGAACAAAATACAGGAAAAAAAAGAGATTTGACCCAAGCACACTGCAGCAAAAACAATACTTAAATCCTTCATGATAATAGCGATTCAGAGGTATTAGTTACACACATATGCAAATATATGAATAAGTGCCAGGCCAATCGTCAAGGCTCCTCTATAAAAAAAGTTTGGGGTGCCTTGCTTCTCGGACGTGTGTCCCTTAATTTTAGGGACGCCAGTATAGAGGAGCCTTGACAATTGTCCTGGCGCTTATTCATATATTTGCAAATGTGTGTAACTAATACCTAATACTAATACCTCTGAATCACTATTATGTAGGATTTATTAGTTACACACATTTGCAAATATATGAATAAGCGCCAGGCCAATCATCAAGGCTCCTCTATACTGGCATCCCTAAAATTAAGGGACACACGTCCGAGAAGCAAGGCACTCCAAAAAATGTTTATAGAGGAGCCTTGACGATTGGCCTGGTGCTTATTCATATATTTGCATATGTGTGTAACTAATACCTCTGAATCGCTATTATCATGTAGGATTTAAGTATTGTTTTTGCTGCAGTGTGCTGGGGGGCAAATCTCTTTTTTTCTGTGTTCAGTGTAAACCCCGCCCTTTACAAGCACCTGTGTTATGCAATTAAGCTGATCTGAGCAACTACCATTTTTTTTGCAAATTTGGAGAGGCATGAAGGCAGTCAGCATTAGGAGGAGGTGCTGATGCTTATAGTGCCATGTGGAGGTTTTTTGGGGTACCTCCAAGGTAAGTTAGCTCTCAGCTTATATATGTATTGTTATCATGCAGTACATCAATTGTAATTAAATGACCAAGAGTGGGTGCTACCATTATGTAGCAATAATTATTTTGGGGTGAGCATTTGGGAGTGGGACCCCCGGGGGGGTTCTGACTGGGCCTTTCTCATGGCATCACCACTTAATTCACATAGAAGACTTTTATCCCTTCTCTATTTGTTTGTACATTTTTATGTCATTTTAATTATTGATCATTTCATTAACACGTATTGATTTATCTTTACACATCTTTTCTTTATACTTCACTATCACCTTTTTTCCTTTTTTCGTGTGATGCCCTGGGGATGGCCCTTGGCTGGAATTTTTTTGGAGTGCCTTGCTTCTCGGATGTGAGCCCCTTAATTTAGGGACACCAGTAAAGAGGAGCCTTGATGATTGGCCTGGCGCTTATTCATATATTTGCAAATGTGTGTAACTAACACCTCTGAATCGCTATTATCATGTAGGATTTAAGTATTGTTTTTGCTGCAGTGTGCTGGGGGGCAAATCTCTTTTATTTCTGTGTTCAGTGTAAACCCCGCCCTTTACAAGCACCTGTGCTATGCAATTAAGCTGATCTGAGCAACTACCATTTTTTTTGCAGAACAAAAAACAGGGACAGGAACTCTGTTATGTGAGCACTCTTGTTCTCTATTGTCAAAGATAGGACATGATTATGTGTCCTCAAAAATTACCATTTATGTTATATAAATAGGACACAAATATGTGTCCTTAAAAATTAACCTTTATTACAAATATCTAAAAACATGAACTGACACATGAATGTCCAAAATATCCAAAAAAGCAATACAGTTTACATAAGACAATGTACACAAAATAAGACACATATAAGTTAGATAACACCCTGAGACTGGCGAAATATTAGACAGTATATGTGAAATAATCAGATTATTGTGAGTAAACATATAATCTTATAGCAGTAGTACCTGAAAATACATCCTACATAATGGATAGTGGGTATGAATGTATTCAGAAAAGTCCAGGCATAGGGTTGTCACTCCTCATTCTACTGCTCCTCACCTATGCTATAAGCTATTTATGAGGAATGAGAGATTACCGGAGAACAAATTGCCTGTGGAAACAACAGACTAACAGGGACGTTGCTCATATTTCATTTCTGCTGTCGAGTGTCATACATAGAGCATCGGACACACAATGATAGAATTACTCTGATGAGATATAAGGATATCCCATCAGACATATGCAATTTATATTCCTCACATAAAGCGGCAAATACAGAAAGGACACATGTTGATACACCTATGCTTTGCCTATAATGACAGGAGACAGATCTAATTGGATAATATGATATAGAGATCCTATTGGACTAATATAACCTGTATTCTTTCTTATAATGTCAGATACAATAAATAAATATATTGATATCACTGTGAATCGCCTATAGTAGCAGGAGATAGTTCTCCAAAATCAAATGCCTGCTAAATGAAACTATAACAGGGGTATCCAGAACGATAAATGTAGCAACCTCATATATTACATATCACAAGTATCTCAACTCCCTAAGAATAGGGGGTGATGTCAATAGGTGTATATAAGTTCAACAGTGTCCGTAATAGGACTGAATACAGTTTAAAGGATAAACGCTGCTGTCAACACAATGATCTCTAAGGCATATGATATAAATGCAATCTACTATTCTATACAGTAATGTCTATGCACCACTGTCTCCTACTAATGCTCCACACATATAGAAATGCTCATGCACCGCTATCTCCTTCTCACATTCCACACAAATTGGAAATGAGTGTGAGGGGCAGCGTGAGAGGAGAAGATATAAAGCGTGCTGGTGTCCCTGGGAACAGAGATACACACAGTCACCTGATGTAAGAATATATATCTAAATAGTATAGGCTGGGATGCGCTAGAAGTACAGGTAGGGTAAATAGAAGAATACAGAAATATTTTCCCACTCAGGTACAAACTTGCTAGGTGGATGCCATGTGCTGCACAGCCACGAGCATCCGTCTCTCCCAACGCACGTTTTGCCAGTAGCTTGGGCACGGGGGTAACTATAGGAAGATAATTTCTGTGTCATATAGGGCTGGGGAGAGGAACTGACCAATCATATGGAGAGTAGAGTCCAGATTGACATGCCATTCAACCTATCAGTGTGATTCAACAATGATTCCAGTAAGAAGGACTGGAATATATTCCAAAATTAACTTGATGTGTGCCTACTGTTTGTTATTAATCATTAATTCAATAGTAGCACCAGAGGGAGTCCTGTATAAACTTCCAGTATAAGAGAAGAGGCACAAATATTGAAACCTATATAAGCCTACTAAATATGGGAAGAGGCATACATAATTAAACTAATTGTTAACGATGGATACAGAGGTACTGCAGCATTATAAAGAAAAAGAAATAGAGAAAGGTAAAAGGTCCCTATTCATAGGGGATTAATTGTCCAATGACATCTACTGGATGTACAAGAGTCATTGCAGTGTTCTAAAAAAAATATAAATTACAAAAAGAAAACCTGGATAAGGCTATATCATATAATATGGGATAATAATAAATTAATTCATTTTTAAAATAGAATAAATAGTAAATAAGATAAGAAAATTACATAAGACTGAAAAAATATATGGAAACAAAATACAATGAATACAAAGGAAAAAGAGTGTTAATATGGTGTGTGTAACAACACTGTACTAGAATAAGATAAAAAAAAGTTGATGAGATAGAAAGGAAGAAAAATTAGAATACTATACAAAGATCAAAATTGGAGGTGTAATCAAAATAAACAAAAAAATAAGACGTGAGACAAGTAATGACACGGTTGCTAAAGGTAACATAGGTAAACATAGAAGTGACTGTAAAGAGGGAATTAAATATATATTTATTTAATAAGTGTTACTCAACTAGATACAGAATGAATAATAAACCCTAATGTGTAATAGTATATATTATGACTCTAATGATAAGTGAAGAGGTGGTGAGTGACATGTAGATAAAGGTGGAGAAAATTAAACCAAATGGGAAAATATAAAGGATGGTATGTTGAACCTATAAAGCAATGACCTCAAAGAGTATATTGGTAGGGCTGGGTGTATGCACAGCCTGCACTATTGGCTAGCAAACACTATCAAAATTATAAAAATAGGACTGAATACAGTTTAAAGGATAAATGCTGCTGTCAACACAATGATCTCTAACGCATAGGTATATCAACATGTGTCCTTTCTGTATTTGCCGCTGTATGTGAGGAATATAAATTGCATATGTCTGATGGGATATCCTTATCTAATACTGCATATTTATATCTCAGATGTCTGTTATTTTCCTATGAGATTAACAGTGGTAATTTATTGAATGTCACATATTTTTGAATACTTAAAAAGCACCCGATATTTCTAAGACCGGACAATTTCCATTGCAAATGCTCTCATTATTACAATCTTAATTATCTGTGACATTTCAAATATTCAGTGGTTTAGATATTGAAGAATACTGCTAATATGGAAGGTTCTTTCAGTATTGAATGAATAATGTGTTATCTACATGAAAGGTGGTTATGATCACTACTATTATTCTACGTATCAAATACATGAATTAATGTGACACCTTGTCTATACTGTCTGAATCTTCAGAAGTTTCTATTAACTGCGGGCTATCTCATCAGAGTAATTATCTCATTGTGTGTCCGATGCTCTATGTATGACACTCGACAGCAGAAATGAAATATGAGCAACGTCCCTGTTAGTCTGTTGTTTCCAAAGGAAATTTGTTCTCCGGTAATCTGTCACTCCTCATAGATAGTTTATAGCATAGGTGAGGAGCAGTAGAATGAGGAGTGACAACCCTATGCCTGGACTTTTCTGAATATGTTCATATCCACTATCCATTATGTAGGATGTATTTTCAGGTACTACTGCTATAAAATGATATGTTTACTCACAATAATCTGATTATTTCACATATACTGTCTAATATTTTGCCAGTATCAGGGTGTTATCTAACTTATATGTGTCTTATTTTGTGTACATTGTCTTATGTAAACTGTATTGCTTTTTTGGATTTTTTGGACATTCATGTGTCAGTTCATGTTTTTAGATATTTGTAATAAAGGTTAATTTTTAAGGACACATATTTGTGTCCTATTTATATAGCATAAAGTGTAATTTTTGAGGACACATAATTGTATCCTATCTTTGACAATAGAGAACAAGAGTGCTCGCATAACAGAGTTCCTTTCCCTGTTTTTTGTTCTTGCTGTGATATACAGTATGATCTATTTCTCTTTAGTGATCCCTTAGTTTCTTGGGACCATATTTCTATCTTAATTGATTGGTAATCATCCCCTCATTTAATAAGAATACAAGTGCTACAACTATCTAAAAGATGGACAGTTTTAAATGAATCAATCAAAATACATTTATTCAGTATTAAAATTATGCACAATGTGCAAGGTAAAAATTTAAAGTGCTAGGAGCATTTTAACATGAAATAAAATTTAGAGTAACAATCCATGTTATGGAAATAAAAACACAACTCTGTGTAGTCAAACTAGACATAGGACTCAGTCCACTGTATCCAGAGATGGCAAATTAATTTTGAGCTGCAAGGAATTACGATGTGGTAGACAAAGAGGATTTCAACAGTCCTTAGCATCCAAAAAGCAGTTAAATAGGCTGTATATAGTCCATCTGGAGCTTTTCCAATGGCACAGTAAGTCTAAGTCAGTTTTAGTAAAAGTCCAGATAGCAGTCCAGTTAGTCACAGGGATTCAGATGTATTGACCAAACACAATTCGCTGATTAATTTGTCACCCAGCTTCATCCAGAGTGTGTTTGTATGAGTGACTGGTGGTCACTTAAATACCAATAGTTAATTAGACAAATGGTTGAACTTGTGGTTGATGTTTTTTAATTTTGTCAGATTTAATTAAATCAATATCTTGGCAATCTTACCTATTCACAGATTGAGGAATATATACAGTACAAAAAAGGAAATAAAGTAAGATATTGATAGAGATATTTCCTCATGGTGGCTGACCATCAGGCTCCGGTTGTCAGGGTTCCGATCATGTGACACAGCTAGGTCACATGACAAAGTGCTGGCCAATCACTGGCCAGAAAAAGGTAAACAATGATGTAACTCATAGTACAGTGTCTCTCTGTCTGATATCCCAGTTACGTGGCTCAGTCAGGTGATGCAATACAACACTGCCCAGTGGACTGGGACTTCCAAGTAAGTGTATAAAAGATATGGGAAACTTTTCCCTTACATCAAAATAACTACCCATTATCTATGATATTAAAATCCATATTATGGGAAAGGACAATTGGCAATAGCTAAGAAAAGTAATTGCCAATCAGTGAGTATATATTCCATCATTACATAATAAAACACTGATAAGGATCATAAGGAGACCACAATGACAATTTTTCTTTTTTGTTGTTGTCAATTGGGCAGACCAGACTACATACTGTAGAGATCTTTACAGTATTTGTTTTATTATGGAGATCTAATATCAGCTGGTCATATCTAGCTGACCACAAATCTGCAGCAAAACTTAATTAAGACATTGCACCAGTTACAAAGAGTAGATGTATATTGAAATAATAATAAATAATATTAATAAATTACAATATGACATATGAAAAATGACATAAAAAAGAGGGAGTGTATAGTTATGCAAACAAATAAAGCTAAGTAAACACAAGAAAAAAAACCAAAAAAATACATCTATTATGACATGTCTAGCTGATAACAGAATTAAGCTCCACCAATTAATTCAAGCTGTCAGGATATAGGGAGTTATATCTTAACATTCAATAAACTTCCCTACTACAGAGTATAATAAATCAATTACAACCCTGGCAGTTCTTAAAATCATTGCAGTTCCAATTATCCCAAAGCAGATGGCATTGCTATTATGCTTCTGATTGAAGTGCCATGGAAAACTATGCAAGATGCTTTTATTTATAATATTCTGATGGTGCTCCATAAATCTGGTTTGTAGGGGTCTTTTGGTGCATTCCACATTAAAAACTGCAATCACGTATAACAAATAAAAAATATTCTTTGAGTCACAGTTTATGAATGTACTAATTATATGTTTATCCTTAGATACAGATATAAACATTTCAGTGGTTCCTCTAGCCATGTGGGAACACATAGTGCACTTAGGTTTCCCAAACCTAAAAAACCCAGTAGGTATTCAAGGTAACCAGCTGGTATTGCTCAGATTTTTTTTTTATCTATTATTATCATTAACCTTCAAGCCTTCAAGATGGCTTGGTGCCGAAATAGTTTTTAGTTAGCTATTTTTTGTACATAATTCTAGGTTTAGAAGGTAAGATATCCCTTAAAATATTATCTTGTTTTAATATAGTTTCTTAGTATAATATCCCTTATCTCTTGGAAGCTATTATATTTAGTGTCCATCTTTTATATAAGGATGCTTATGATTCTCCCTAGGTGTAAGCATTTTTTGTCTATCCATTAGGATTTCATGATCAGAAACAGAGTGGATTTATAACCTAGGAACTTTACATCTAGAAGGACTCAATATAGATTTTGATCTGGGAGCCTTTTTAAAACTCTAATATCCTTTAATCTCTAATATCCTTTTATCACGGCAAATATTAGTCATACTTTTCATTCACCTTTAACTTCAACACTTTTTAGTTTCCCTTATGTAAATTTTCATTTATAGGCAGGATTTCAGCAAGTATTGAGACACAGGAGAGCAATCTGCTGATAACATTGTGTATATGTTATTTTGTTACAATCCATTGCTTTTGTATCCATTCATTGGTATACACTTTTTGACTTTATATATATTATTTAATAAACTTCATTATTTTTTAAACATTATACATTTTTGAATTAAAGTTTTACATTTATTATTTTATATTATTTATATAGTTTGCATTATCCCATCTATTAACTTCCCTGAACACCTTTTACTAATTGAGTGGGATGACTGGCTAGTTTGACAGAGAAATGCAGCCATTTGCAACCAACCCACAGGTGTAAAAGAAAATAAGGGTGCATTCACGGACACACCTTGATAAAGCCTGCATAGATGAAACATGTTGGTGTTTACCCTGTACCCCATTCATGCTATCACCTAACGAGGACTAGGAGCGGGAGCTGTAACATAGCAGCATCCTGAACTGGACTGCATGGAAGCACATGTCACCTGGCGGGGTTGCCATACATCAAGGCGGCTGACGGCCACAGCATGTGCATCCAGCAGCGGCAGAGATTCAGGAGATCACAACACATTACACAGGATTGTTCTTAGGACAAGGTAGGGTCAGACCTGTACTCTATTTACCAACATCAGCCCACCACGGTGATCACTGGGGAACTTCATTATTTAACACCTTCCCACATATTCATGGAAAGTGCTGTTAAACATCATCACTGTTATATGTTTGTTTGTTCTGTATGGTCTCAACATTGCTTGTCCTGCTCACACCATTGTTTTCCATGTATTTTTGATTGGTTTTTAAATCATTTTACATTGTCCACCAAAGCTTCACTATCATATTCAGCTGTACATCGTTTATTATTATCAGCACATTTGCTGACTCCCTTTAACTTGTATCACTAGTTTCATACATAAGCCTTTCTATTATATCCATTTATAACTATTGATAGGTCTTTTGACCTTCCAATCAATGCTTTACACACTTTGGGAGCGCTTGATTTTTATTGATCTATCCATTAGGAGAACCTCCATATAAGCTTGTTCTAATAAATATTCTGGATATCACTGCTGCTTAAATTTATGGAGCATATATCTATCTTGTATTGAGAACATATCTACATAAGTGCAGTTGCATCGAAAATGCATAAACCCTTTGCTTTATTTAATTTCCAAAGCACAAAATGTGCACTTTTGAAATGCAAATAAGAGTTGGTGTTAACAGGCTTCATAAAATTTGATGTGACAATGCTATTTGATATTGTCTTTAGGGTCACATCCAGAAAGTCAATCATATTCTTATGATAGGTAAATGTAAAGTGAAGGTTGTGAGTGTTAGTGTTAAGAAAAGAGACAAATGAAGAAGCAGAGGACAGATCCCCATCCCAAATAAAAAATAGATCATCTATATAATGGCAATAGAAAACCAGGTTTGCCACCCATTCACTCACCTAAGCATGGGTTTGTGTAACTGGGCACAAACCTGGTTCCCATGGCTGTACCATAATAAGTGTCAGGGAAAAAAAAATAATTGTGCAAAAGAAATACAGTCCAAAAGAAGATGCCTGTGTTCTTCCCTCAGGTCATCATCCAAGGCTAGTCATCTAGAGATGACCCCCTGCCATTATCATTTGGAATAAGGGTGTAAAGTGCAGTAACATACAAAGTAAGGTAGGCAAATTAAAGTTTCCACTCGATAAGTTAAATCGTATTAAGAAACTTAGTGGTATCTCTTATAAGGGAGCTGACACAAGATTGATGAAAGTAATCCACATTAAAATAGAGATTAGAAGTAAATTAATTAACACTCCAAATAATAGGACGACCAGGGGGTGATGTGAGGAATTTGTAGGAAATTTGATTTCCATTCTAGATATGACCCCCAAGGCAAGTGCAGTGTTCAACAGTTGTTTAAGTTCTCTTAAACAGATACTAGTTGGGTTTTTAGGTAAGACATAATATAAAGTGGGGTCATCCAAGTTTCTCTGAGCTTCAGTGACATAGTAAGTCTGATTCATTACAATCAGACCTTCCCCTTTATTGGCTTCCTTGAAGAAAAGTGAGGGGTCAACCATAAAGATTTTGAGAGCTCGTTTCACCAGTTTAAATATAGTAGAGGTATATTTGGAGCTCACCAGTTTTTTAAGATAGAGTGTCTTAAAATCTTCTAAAGTAATTTTATAAAATTATTCAATACTACTACTTTTATCTCTAATGTGAAAATATTTCTTTAGATGAAATGTTAAAAACATTTGTGGGACAAGTGTATTGCTATTAGAATTTTTATTCATAGTCTTCTTGTGTTTTTCCTTATTGTTCTTTCCCCCTCTCCTCTATCTGGGCTTGAATCCCATTGTCTCTTTGGAATTACCATATTAGTTGATTCAACTTGTGGCAGATCCCTAAAAAATTGTTTTCTGCAACATTTTATTTCTCCCTCTATTTCATACCAATCCTCGAACCTTGAACTGTGTTTTATCCTTAGTGTGCTCTTTACTCTTATAATTGGGAGAACACACAGATTGTGCATAAGATTCCTCCCTGGAGGTACTTAGGGCTGTATATCTATTGGGATTTATATAATTTACATTTTCCAATCTGTCATACCTTTTAAGTGCATGTCTATTTCTAGATCTGTGAGATCTCATATTATTAGTCCCAAATTGGGCACCCTTTGTTTACATCTGAAGTTTCTGACCATATTATCTTCCCTCCTCAATTTCTTTTGCTTGGTCTCCAATAGGTTTTTCTCAAATTTAATTACCCTATCAGTCCTTTTCCCCAAAGCCATCACAAGTACTATATTTATCCATTGATTTCTTTAAAAAATCCTATTTCATTTTCAATTGTTTTAAACCTTGTGCACCTGTATCTGACAATAAGGTTGATTAGTGCTAAAGAGCAATTATTTAGTAATTGGTCCCATTCTTTTTGATTAATAGCATCATCATGAAAAAATTATCATCTGTTTATCAATATATTTTTGTAAGTTAATGCTGTCAAGCCAATTTCTATACAGCTTGAGTTTCCCATAACCAAATATTCAGAATACGTAATATTCCAAAATACTGAATATTTTTAGAATGATTGAGATAGTGTCTCCTTTGCTTTTAAATGAATCAATGTGCTCAAACTTTGTTTGAGCCACAACATTATTGAAAATATTGTACAAAATTACCTTCAGGTTATGTATATATGTTTTAAATGAAACATTCATGCCTTATGTGTTTAGATTTGGGTTCCATTCCCAAAATATTTAATTATGGTAAGCAAATATTCCAAATTACTGAATAAATGATATAAAAAATAACCATGGTCCCAAGCATTTTGGATATGGGAGACTCAAACTGTATTTAGCCTTAAGAAAATCTTCACTCATTTATTCCTGGCAGACACATCTACATCTCTACTCCTGTTTATTTTTTGTATAGTTCAAATTGCCCTGGTACATACATTAGTGTACTGCCTGGCACACCATGTTATTTTTTTGGATGAGAAGTTTCTCAAACTGCAACATTTTGATTTAAGTAACAGTATGTTTAACAATAGCAACAATGTTTTATTTGTCCATTTTTACACCCCTTTCACATTGCAAAAGTAACCCGGGATATTCCCAGGTCAAGGTGCAGTGTGAGCGCACCAATAGAAAAATTGCTTGGTCTAGCAACTCTGCATATCAACCCTGCAATCGACAAGAGTTGAACTCTGAAACAAGCTGAGTTGATGTGCAGTGTGAACTGGCTCTACCCTGGTTATCTAACCTGGGACTCAGCAAACATCACTGATTGGCTGTTCCTGGGTTTCACTTGAAGTTGTTAGCAGCCAGACACACAGGCAGCACACTGCATACAACAGTAGAGGCTGCATTCTGGCAGTCAAAAGGGGGTTAATACCACTACAGTTTCTTATTGGATTGATGAAGAAGTGAACTGTAAACTATGTTGCCAGAAGCTGCATCATGCTCTCACTGGCTGAATCAAACAGCAGTAAATCACAAACTCAGGGCTACAAAGTGGTAATCCATCAGCCATGATCCCTGCAATGCTGTGAGCAGTCCCCACCCCTCATTTGTGTTCTTTTAAGTGATCTTATCTTTCAAAGCCTGAAAATGTACATTTTTAATAACATACATAGGGTTTTACATGGCTGACCCAGGTTCAGTGTACCTTCAACACCGGGAATAACCCTGGTTGAAGGTGCAGTATTAAAGGAGTCTGATGTTGGTCACAGCCAGGTTGGACCCATGTTCAAAATACCAGTACAGAGCCAGGTTTGCAATGTGAAAGGGATATTGGGCCTGATTCAGAGCCAGATGCTCTTTGAGAGCACTCGCTCTGAATCAGGGTGTCCCATTTTTTTAAAGATGGCCTCCTGGCCACTTGCATAGCTGTGGGTGACCAGCAACAGCTTATGCAAGTGGCCAGGTGTGGGAAGCAATGGTCAAGACCATCGCAACCATCGGGCTTGCAACAAGACCCTTGTGGTAGGGTCTCATGGCTGCAAGCCCCAGTGGACTTCCTGCACTAATAAAGCAGGAAGTCCACCTACTGACATCATGAGTGAAGTCAGTAGGGCCACCCACAGACAGCAGGCATTCACATGCACAGTGGGGGACTATCGACTGAATCAGTCCTATTGTTTAAGCTTATTATAACTACAGTATATAATGTTACATTGTTTTTTTTGTCTCTACATTATATTTGGTGTCATCAAATTGTTTTCTCTGCTTTGCAATAATGTTGCAAACTTGCCTAATCTGTTACTTATGTTTCAGTGATATCTAATACCATTTAGAAAAAAATACATGATATGCATTGCCCTCTCTGGACATTATTGCAGATATGGCCATGTTTGTTTAGGTAAGGAAATAAGAAAATTATTGAAGCATAGACAGTTTGTTATATTTTTGTCAATACTATTGCTATAGATATTGACTTTTTTAATGCTTTTCTAAAAAAGACAGCTGCCTGTGGTGTTATCTCTGTCTGTCAACTTTTCTGTATATTGTACCATATACTTTTGATTTTGAGATAGCTATATGTTTTCTTTATATGCTACAGTATAATCACCATGTGTCTTTGTTTTAATGTTTTGTATACATGTATATTCTGTGTTATGGTTCTTTTCCAACATGTTTCATTGTGTCATGCTTAAAAAAAAAGAGAATACTTAAATGAAAAATATTGAGCAAATAAACAGGGGCTGAATGCCAGGCATTGTTTCAAAATTAATAAGCCAAAATCTATACATAGCAGTTGCAGCACAATTCCATGTACAAATGTAACATACTAATATCTGCAAATCACCAACAATTTTGGCAAGATAAAGTAAAAAAAAAAATTGAGACAGGCATGTGGAATAACACAAGCAAAACAGTCCCTAATCTTATAAGCCAATAAAAGGAGGGATCAGTATTATTTTTTCAAAAATAAAGATCTAAAAATATCACATCTGCCATACTAATAATTTAGTACTATATTTACAGTTTTATTTACAGTTTTATAAGTGTGAGGAATGAAAACACATGTAGACTATCAGAAGTGGTTTACACTGATCAGAGCAAGCACTAAAAAACACTAGCACACTCTGTTTATTACGGTGGTGAGTGAAGAGTAATTTTTTTTAGATGAGTTAACATTGTTGTGATCTTTTATCCAATCAATAAAGCCTGTGGGAGAGTAAGGGATTTTATATGTTATATTTTTGGATATTTAACCCTTTTTCAATCTTGATTGTAGATTCAACTAAAATTGAAAAATTGTCTGTCTATTTTTTATAGGCTTTGTCTTTGTGTTTTCCATATCCCTGTAACTTTTGTTTTGTATTATTTCCTTATTTCTGTGTATTTTTTCTCATTACTTGATACTCCATTCCCCTCTCCATCATATTGCTACTTTTTGTTGTGGTCCTCCCACTTCCTCTGTTCCTCTAACCCAGGAGTCTTGTTGATGCACAAATGTCTCCTACCCTAGTCCAAGTCAGACCTCACAACCTAGTGCTAGTGTGCATATGTGTGTAGCTGAGTGCCCAGTCATACCAATAAAATAATGAACTAGCATATGCATAATTTAAGGGAAACATATGGGCATATGGTAAAGGCATAACAGTATCTTTAAGTAAATAAAAGGGTGTAGTCTAACCATTTCTCCAACTTTATTATTTGGAATGCCTGTACAGATGTGTTGGGTAAAAGGATTACAAATGGTCAGTGTGTGGCTGTTTGACGCTCCTGAGAGCAATATGGTTAAATCAGCCAGTAGCATATGCTTCTCTCAAAAATTAAGCCATGAATGTATAAGTACACCTTGCTGGTATAGTGAAACTGCAAATTACTTATTAAATCAGTTATGCTTCATACGAAGGAGACGGAGGTTTAGTGGTGGTTTAAGCTGCTAATGAGTTAGAGAGGATGCTTGCCATGGGTTGGGTCTGAAATGCCAATGGCCAGGAAGCCATCTGTCTAAATAACAATGCTGTAAGCCCAAATGCTGAAGATCCCAACTGGTGCTGGTAAGTGCCCTAATTTTTCCCTTTCCACCTGCTAACCCTAACCCTCCCTTAGTAGAGCCTTACCCCAACCTCTTACTGGTGGTGCCTAACACTAACCTCCCCCTGGGGGTGCCTAAATCTAACCCCCCTCTCTGAACTCTAAACCTAACCCACCCGGGGTGGTTCCTAACCCTAACCTCCCCCCATGGGAGCCTAAACCCAAACCCCCCTCCTCACATCCTAAACCTAACTCTTCCGGGGTGGTGCCTAACCCTAAGCTCCCCCGGGAGTCCCTAAACCTAAACCCCCTCTTGACTAAGTGCTAAGACTGCCTGGCTTACCTTAGTTCAGAAAGCCGTCTGTCTAGATTCCAGCATCGGGATATAGAATGGCAACAGCATTTCTATGCCTGTCTTTAGTTCCTCATCTGTATTTTGATGCCAAGATTTAGTCAGACGGCTTCTGGGCTGTTGACATTTTGACTGTATCCCACTTGCCGCACCTACAACAATTACTTGAATCATAATGTATTCTTGCGCTTGCAACTGGTGCATGTAATGTTTACCAAATTTAATGGGGTTACTTTTGAAATGTATGAGAAAACAGGAGAAGTTCAGGGTTACACATTTCATGTTTAAAGTTGTGGCTAGAGGTCACCCAGCAGGGTAAAGACCAGCTTTAATGCCCACAGTACAGAGGCTACTAGTGCAAGGAAGGCTTAGCCTTGTTGTTAAAGGGCAAATATTTTGCTTTAACACTTCAGTGTTCAAAGAAAATGGCCAGTGGGTTTTTTTGCATGAGTTTTCTCTGAAGTGGCCCTCACCCAGCAAATGTGATAAGGGGGAGGAGGCTTCCACTTGACTAGACCCAAGCATCATGCTATGCTTTAATAAAACTTTTTCTGATATCAGAGTAGATGTTTTGATGAGATAATTGGGCTAGTGTCCTTGTCATGTGGATGCCAAATTTTTGCGTGCAGGATTTACAACTTGTGTTTATTTCCCACAGGAATTTTAAATAGGCAAGGGCTTTGCTGGATTTGTAAAGGAGAAGATCTGGGAGGAGGTCAGTTTTGGGGTTCTTTATCTGAGCATTATTTTTAGGAGGTGGGTGTTAAATTAATGGGTATGATACCTAAATGATGTCATGCAAAATCTGGCTTACCCAGCATCTGTCTTAATGATGACATTGATGTACCTTATTGATAGGTAGTCTACCAGAAAGGCCTTGCCTTGGTTAGTGGTTTCAGAGCTAAGATATTTGTTATCCAAGGTCAACATTGAGTTGTCTTTTATCATTCTGCCACTACATCACAAATTATTCTGATACAAACAGATGTGTCCTCATGCATCTAGCCTCAATATGCCATGCAGTGCGAGGTGCCTGGTGTAGTGAGCCACAAGGTCTCATGTAACTCTTTCTGCATCAAACATCTTTTTCACCTGAACTCTGTCTGCATCGAGCATCTTTTTAATCTGAAATACATCTTAGTTGCGATGTGACTAAGATGCACCAGGAGACCGGACTGATTAATTAGATTAATTTGATATGCACCACTTGTATGTCTGTGGGCAACTGAGTCTGAAAATAAAGCACAATGGAACTTGAGGTGGATAAGAGCCATGGCCACTGCATCATGGAACTTCTTATACAGATTCACATGCAGTCACACACAGATATACAAGTGTTGCATATCAATTTATCAGTGCAGTCTCCTGGTGCATCTTAGTAGCAGAGTATGATGGGAACTGGCAGGCTAAGAGGTGCTGTTTGGCATGACTGCAGCAACAATATGTGAAGACACATCTGTAGGTTTCTGCTGGGATAATGGCAGACAAGTGTTTGTCCATGGGTTGTACAGTGTCCTGGGCATTTCTTTGGGTACTTGTGCATCCATGTATGGATTTATCAGCAGGCCTCATTATGTGTAACATCCTTGGCAGGTCAGAGCTGTGCCATGATGTGGTGTTCTCCATATCAGCACCTTTGAGTGCATGTCGTGTATGATAATTAAGAGGAACCAATTATACTCCTTAATTTTGAATGTTGGCTTATCCCTATGTAATGGGGTGTAACAGCTGTTTCATATTTATTGGCTATCTAGAGAATGGCAAAATATATAGTTTGTTCCAAATTTTTTCGTGATTTTAACTGGGATACAGAATTTGTTTTTTATCACACATAGCCAGCCCAATGTTGCAGCTGCATACAAATGCATCTGGCTCTGTGAGTCCTTGGCCAGAAAAAGAGGCCTAATGTTGAATTTGCAACTTCAGAGTGGTTTACCATAATCATGGTTGTTGACTTATGGGTATCAAGATTGTGCAACAGAGATGTAGTTTTATGATCTGACAACCTGGGGTTAGTGCAGGCAATTAATAACTGGCCTGCTGTGTCTCCACAGAGTTTGCTGCTGCTATGCACCTATTTTGCTTTGCAATAAATTCAACATTAATGTTCCTGCTAGGCACATGCTAAGTGTGGACAAACAATGGCAGACACACTTTCCTGATTTGAATGGGAGCAGTTTAAACTGCTTGCTCCTGTGGCATCCAAGTAGTAAAGTCATGTCCTTCTTATGTCCAGAAGATTATCAGACAACCTTAGCAGGTATATCATGAAAGTCACTAACTCGTGCTACTTTGAATTCTTAATAAGTTACATAGTGTAAACTTCTTAGGGATGCATATTAAAGAAGATAAGGCTGTTCAACAAAGCATTTGCAATTTAAGATGGCCAGGTTACTTTATGTGGCATATAAAAGGGAGAAGGTAATTCACTGTACTTTATATAATACTGGATTTGATATATGTGAAAGGGTCACATAAATAGTGTCAATCTAGATTTGTATATCATTTGGGGATGCTACTACTGATAACTAGAAATGAACCATGAACATGAGAAGCAAACTACAATATCTCTATTGCAGTGCACAATACATTGATTAAAATATAACTTTTAATTCATATAAACATATCTTTAAAAGGAAAGATTTGTGATGTTCAAGATAGAAGTAATTAGAAATTGTTATCTCTAAACAGCTTCGTGTCAGACAACAAATAATATTTATTTCATATTTTTGTCTAAATGTGATTATATAGGATTTGTCTTTATATCATAAGTACTTTCTTAATATGTCTTAGAATATAGATTTAAAGATCTGAAGCCTAGTTGCACCCAGGTGTATTTTAATGGATATGCACCAATTTCTTTAAATTGAATCATGAATCATTACATAAACTTTCATAAATTGTCTGTCACTACTGAGCAGCTAAAACATCTCAAATAATTCAACAATACAAGTATATAATTAGCTAAGTAAGGGATTCCACAATGTAGGGATTTAGAGTTTATATACTACAGCTCTTGTCTTTGGACACCCAATATAGTAGATGTGGCTGTGGTATTACAGAACCTGTACAATTATATATAATATCAGAGTTTCAACACACATGGGGATTTTCTTGTTTAAATCCCCCCTAAATTATAAGTTTTGTATTACCACCTTTAAGTGGCTAAAGAGTTCATTAAGAAAGCAATTTTATAAATAGGCATAGAACCTGTAATTTTATTGCAATAGTGAATTATCTACAGGTATTCTATCCAAAAACTAAATGTGTTATTTATTTATTTATTCGTATAATTAGAGACAGGTATTCTATCCAAAAAATAAGTGTTTTATTTATTTATTCATATTTTAATTTAACTTAAATCCCATCCCTTACTGCCTAGACATTTCTTGTAAAGTTTTGTATAATCCATGTAGACTACTTTGTTTCACATTTAAGATAAGTATTTGTAAATAAGCATAACCATGCAATATGAATATGCATAGTTATATATATATATAGTTAATAATAATAATAATAATAATTATATTCTGTATGTATATACTGTATGTGTGTGTGTATACAGTATTATGTATGTATTAATTTATATACTGTATATGTGTGTATATACATTATATATGTATACAGCCATTGCCAAAAGTTTTGAGAATTACAGAAGTATTGGTTTTCACAAAGATTGCTGCTGTTTATAGACCTTTTTGTCAGATGTTAGTATAGTATACTGAAGTAAAATTATAAGTATTTCATAAGTATCAAAGGCTTTTATTTACTATTACATCAAGTTTATGCAAAGAGTCAATATTTGCAGTGTTGGCCCTTCTTTTTCAAGACCTCTGCTATTTGCCATGGCATGCTGTTAATCAAATTTTAGGAAACAAACTACTTATGGTCGCCCATTCTTGCCTAATCAATGCATGGAGTTTGTCAGAATTTGTGGGTTTTTGTTTGTCCACCCACCTCTTGAGGATTGACCACAAATTCTCAATGGGATTAAGGTGTGGAAAGTTTTCTAGCCATGGACTCAAAATTTCAATGGTTTTTTTTGTTCGAGCCACTTAGGTATCATTTTTGCCTTATGGCAAGGTGCTCCATTATGCCAGAAAAGGCATTCTTCATTACCAAACTATTCTTGGATGGTTGGGAAAAGTTGCTCTTGGAGGATGGTTTGGTACTATTATCTATTCATGGCTGTATTCTTGGACAAAATTGTGAGTGATTCCACTCCCTTGGCTTAGAAGCAACCCCACACATGAATGGTCTCAGGATGCTTTACTGTTGGCATGAAATAGTGTACTTTTACTTTATATGAAGGCTGGCATATCTTTCAGTTAACATTATCATGCTTTACATATCACACATACAGGGGAGGGATGTGCGGGATTGGGGGTGGTGGTGAGAAGGTGGGGTCCCCAGAGACATCACTGTACTGGGCCTGAGATTTTTGTTGCTGGCCCTGTGTATAGCTTCAATATGATTTTCCTATTCAGTAAGCATTTATTCACTTTATTATTGTTATTATTTGTCAGATCATTATTCTCTCTGCTGCTTAATGTCAGCGCTAGTTTAATATGCAGCATTGTATTGCAGTATACTGTAAGCTGTTCTGTTTCTCTTACATTGTTTTTATGACAATATGGTGATGGGTCACATGATTAGCCACTTCCACTGTGGGCTGCTGGGATGCCGAGCACCAAGGCGATGTCTGATTACATCACTGGGTCAGCAGGGAGCCGCACTGACATTTTTCACAGTTGGTGTTCATGTTATAAAGGTACGTGCTGTTTTTATACACTATGGCCCTCATTCAGAGCCGTACGCTCTGAGCAGAGTGCACGCTCTGAATGAGGGCCGCCCTCCATAAAAATGCAGCATCCTCCTGGACGCTCGTATAGCTGTGGGTCACCACCCACAGCCTATACGAGCGTGCAGTTTGATGGCCGCGATGGTCTTGACCATCGCGACCATCGAAACTGTGAGCCGGAGCCGGCGGTTGAGGTTTTAACCGCAAGCTCCGGAGTGATTTTGGCTCTATCAGAGCCAAAATCACTCCCACTGACATCACTAGTGATGTCAGTGGGCCGGCTTCTGATGGGAGGCGTTCCCATGGGAACGCCCCCGTCAGGGAGGCACGCCCCCAGCACGCCCACCAAAGGTGGCGTGCTGTCAATCAACATCGACAGCACGCCCCTTTTTATCAGACACAATGAGCGAAGGAACTTCCTTTGCTCGTCGCGTCTGGCGCATGCGCACAATGGAGCTCCCTCCGTCATGCGCATGCTCAGTGCAGAACATCGACCCACTTGCGAGCGGACAGCCGCTCGCAAGTGGGTCTGAATCAGGGCCAATGTCTTGATAAAAGAGTTAAGTCTCAAACAGCGATTACTAAATTACAGTGAAAGTGCCTCTTTATTCTGGGTTTGGAAGCCAAGAGTGCCAACCATTATCTTTATCTGTACATCTACTGTTTGGGAAAGGCTCCAGGCGAAGCTGTTATTTATACACTGGGAATGCCGAGCATCAAAGGTTTATATATATATATATATATATATATATATATAAATGTGTTTCAACTAAGCAGACAAGTGGTACAAACATTACATATTTTACAATTATGGATAAACTGCTAAATAATTTGCATATACTGTATGAAAACTATTTTGCAGTATAAACGTTATGTTTCTAAATCCTCTAATATTCCCAATATCTGATATTTATTTGAGACACAAAGTTTAAATTAATGGTGATTAGCATATAGTAAGTATTATAAACAACATTTAGTTTTATTTAAAATAATATAGTCTCCCTAATCATAAATTTGCATGATATTACATGGCCATAATCCAATTCAGCACCTAACGTTTCACTGGTGTCATGGCTACATCTCTGTCCATTCTTCCTTCCAGCATTAACAAGGGATGTAGAGCTGGCTGGGCCAGTGACAGAAGATACAGTGTGCTGCCCTACAACAATGACTGAAAAGGGGGTCTGTGAAATCATTTTTCAAAGGGACCCCATAAATCTTTTTATACCCCTTAATTTGTGTGTAATATGTAATTAAAATAAATTGATGTAAGATTTCAATCCTCATAATACTGATAGTGTAGTTTGTCTGGAGTAGCTAACAAAGAGGAGTTATGAAAAGGTGCATAATTTTACTTTATTGATGGCTTCTACTTCTCTACAGCTGCACCATCCAGTAAAAATAAACTAGCAAAATAAAGATAGTTTTAGGTTTTTTGTAATGGTAAGAATATCCTGTATTACAAGAGGATTTAGTAAAATAGTGGGCGGAATTCAATTCAGAATGATGATGACAAGTCCTGGGATGGGAGCACCCAGAGTTATTGAATTCAATGTGCTGTTAAGTCAGAGAATGCCAGTTCTCACAACTTAACCTGGGTGTTTAGTCATGAGAACTAGCATTCTATGACTAAAGTGCTGTCCGTGCAGCTTTTAGCGCTGTGCTAAGCCAGCAAACAGCCACCATGTGACTGGCATTTTTGTTGGATTTCTCCTCACATTCCCAGGGATCTTTAGCCCGACCAAACATCACACTGAATTCAATAGCTTTGGGAGCTCCCTCCTGGGGCTATTCAACAGTGCTTTGAATTGAATACCCCCTAATGTGGCAAACTAATACTAACTTACCAAAGTCTGTCATTGGCAGTAATTTTTACTGTTTTGTTGTGAAAAATTTTTTTTGCCAAACTTATATAACCAACAAAAAATGGTAAATGTCAGTTTTGTAAAATGCACCTAACTACAGTATAGTTTAGTCCATTTATACACATGAAAGTCTATTTTTATAAATGTCAAGGATGTCTTAATGTCAAAATAAGTAAAAATACTGCAAATTATGTTCTTGAATACTTATGCTAGGAACACAGTACAACAATATCTGCACAACTTGTCATTTCCAGTTACATTGGAATGACAAAACATGCATATTGTGCAGTGTGTATGCACAACTGTACACTCACATGGGTCATACAAAATATTTTATGGTAGTCCGTGCTGCACAGCCAATCAGGAATACTGTGTATGAGGTGGTGCAGTTTAATGAAGGACAGAATGATATATTGTTCCATCATTCATTAAATTGCTTAGTGTGTAAGGACAATCATGGATTGACCTGGGACAAAGTGAATTAATTATGACCATCGTCCAATTGACTGTTGTATTATTTAACCAGCCTTACATATTTTGCAAACTATTCAGGCCATTTCATGCATTTCCACATTACACAGCCTGAGTAGTTGTGAAGGAAGAGCCAGCAGTGGAGCACATCAATTGCACTGTAGTGGATCCTGATGAGCCTGCAGGAAAAACAATACCAGACACATTTCAGCCCAGACAAGGAATCCCAACAGGAGTTTCCCTCCCACTCACAAATTCACTTGAATTTAGTCAACTGAAGTTGGCCTTTATGAGGGACCAATCCAGACTATTTGCTTCCATCAGCTTCCAAATGTACAAGTAAACTAGTGTAATAACAGAGCCCAATTCACCAGAAACATAATGGCCTCAAATGTTGATAAGTGGTTGGTAGTTTACTAAAGCTATTCTATAATAAACAAAAGGGTTAGATATATAGAGCAAGAGAGAAAAAGCAATAGAGAGGGGGGAAAGGAGAGAGAGCATTGTGTGTGTGTGTGTGTGAGAGAGAGAGAGAGAGAGAAAGTAAGGGAGGAAGGGACACAGACAGAAAGAGACACGGAGAGGAGAGAAACAGAAGTGATAGAGGGTTAGTGAGGGAGAAAGACAGACAGGAGAGACCAAACAAGAAAAATATGGAGAGAGAAAGGGGTTAGATATAGGGAAAAAGTGAAAGATAAAGAATAGGCTTAGCGAGATGGAGGAGAAAGACAGAAGGATAGGCAGGGAGTGAGGGAGAGATTTGGGGAGTGAGACAGTGACAGATAAAGAGGTAAGTCATGATCAGAAATACAGGGACGGAGGCAAAGCCAAGAAGTAAGAGGCAGACAGAAGTTCCAGAGAGAGTTACAGAGGTGTAGAGATAGAGAGTGAGAGAGAGAAAGATATGATGAGAATGGCAAGAATAGAGAGATATATGATAGCTACAGGGATAGAGATGAAGGGTGAAAGAGAGAGGGGAGGAGACAGATATTGAAGGAGAGTTGAAGGATAGAGACAGGGAGGTAGAGATAGACAGGGATTTGGAAGGAAAGAGAGACAAGGATAGTGAGAGGGAGGGAGATATATAATTAGATATTCAGGTAGGTGCAGGGAGAGAGGGAGGGAGGAAAAAGTGGGATGAAGAGAGGAAGAGGGACAGATAAACATAAGGGAAGAGATTTGGAGAGAGTGTTATACAGAGAAAGAGGAGGGATAGAGAGAGGAAAGAAAAAGAATAAGAGAGATGGAGGGAGAGAGATAAAGGCAGGTAAGGAGTGGGAAAGAAAGAGAGACAGAGCAAGAGACACAGATTGGTAGGCAGACAGTGGGAGAGAGAGAGACAAAGATGCTGATATATGGAGAGAAGGGCAGGTAGAATGAGATGGAGGATAGAAATAGAAGGAGAGGGACACAGGGATGGAGAGAGGGTGGGAGGTATAGATAGGGAGGTTGAAACAGATAGAGGGATGGAGAGAGAGACAGGGTGACAGATGCAGAGAGAGAGGGAGAGACAGGGAGGGAGGGAGAGACAAAGAGGGAGAGAAAGAGCAGTAGATAGAGAAATAGGGTGCTATGGAGAGGGAGGGAGAAACAAAGAGGCACAGAGGGAAAGAGAAGGAGGAGAGGGGAGGAAGAGGGATGCAGAGCTGGTTTTTCCTTTTAAATGATTGGCATCTTAAAACATTGGCCAGACTATCTGGGAAGTCACTGATGCCTGCATTTACCTCTGAGTTACTAAGGTACACTATTATTTTTCTCAGATGTATCACAAGAGTCGAAAATAAAGTAGGCATGCACTTTTTTGTTGTTCCAGTCAATATTGCTTTATAACTGACCTTTATGCATGTGCCTTTTTAATTTTTGATACTAAAGGCTATAAGTTTAGCAACATAAGTTAAATATTTTCAATGCTACGGTAACTGAACTGAAAAAAAGCTAAAAATATATTAAATATTCAAAGGTAACATATATATTAATAATATCAGTAACTCATATTCCCCTTTAGTTTGAATTGTTATTATTAGTTAATGGAGGACAACTTGTTTAGCAATATAACTTGTGCCTACCACAATCATGCAATCATGAGTGGTTAAAAATAATACAATAGCATAAACATGAGTGGGGAATGCAAACCATTTTATAACAAGGTCAACTATAATATAATCCAGAATGAGATAGGCAAGACATATGTGTACTGAATGCCTTCTTTCATTTTTATTCTTATTTGGGAGGGAGGAGAAACAATGAAATGGATACCATGGACAAATGGATGGGGGAGAGAGGGCAGAGATACAGGCTCCCAAGAAAGAAAGATCAGTTATGCATTTATTCTCTAAAGAAAGGTAGCAAAAGAGGGGTGCCTGATCATACAAAGCAAAGCAAAGGCTGAAGGTACCAAAATGATTGGTTACCTTGAAAGAATACATGCAGCACCACATTGTGCATTGGACTGATTGGAGTGTTATGCATTGGGGAGAGGCAGAAGAGATCAGTTCTCAAGAAAGAGACAGGGTGCCGACCACTACAATATATAATCATGTAGCTCCTTTTGTGCAGGTAATATGTGTTTTATTTCTATAACTACAATCTGCCTGCAATCTCTTCCAATGCTTTGCAGCAACACATCTACTGTAGTTATTACAAAAATGTTGAAGGCTAGCTTTGAAGATAATTTGCTGAGGTTTTGTGGCAAATATTCTAAAAGATGCATAGAGCTTTCAATAGTGGGCCTTAAATAAATTATTCAGATTATGACTTGCTGTCCAAGAGGTTTCCAAAGTTTTTGTACTATGTGGCCATGAATATGTCAGAGCCTAGATATTTTCAATCCTTTGCTCTTTGATAGAGGATTATGGGCCTGATTCAGAGGTGGATGCAGTGCAAATGTTTGTGCAGTTGAGCAATTATTTGCTCCTGTGCATGCACAAAAAAGTTTTTGCGATTCATAGGCTGGTGCAAGTGTAGATGGTAAGTTTGATGGTGCGCCAATGGTGGAGTGTTTGCAACTACTGGCAGAGTTGCACCATCCATGGGCATTAAAAGTGGTCATCTCAGGGCTTGCACATTTTGGTACACATTAGTACACAAGGGGAGTGTGAAATTAGTATTTGAATATATTCGCATTTGCAACTCTGCAAAAAGCCAGAGTCGCAGCAGCATTAGTGTCCACCTCTGAAATTGTTGTAATCAACATGCTCATATACCCTGCCATATATCATGAAAATTAGAGAAGCTGTGCATTGGCAAGAAAGCTGTAAATTATGATGTTGGTAGATGGGGCACAGGAGTGAGAAAGTTGGCTGGGCAAGTCATAAAGGCTGCTTTAGTCGATCTAACATTCTTAATGAATGTTGCTGGGGTCATGCACCAAGGAATTTTTAGATTGCAAAAATATTCTTTTGAGTTTTCAACAATTTTATTCTCAAGGCCAAAATTTCTCTGACTTGTCACCCTTCCAATAGAAAGCTGGCTTTTGCTCTGTATTTTTTTGCAATTTGCTGAAAGAGGGAAAAGGCAAGGTCAGTGATAACCATGATGAGTTCCTCTACGGATTTAGGGTCCAGCTTAAATTTATGTTTAGACATTAATGCTTAATAGAGAGTTCATTAGTGTTTGTTAGGAATTCTTTGTTTTCCTAGAGGCCATGCTAATCAGATACCCCCTTAGGGCTGTCTTGTGAGATGCCTGGGGGTATACAGGGGCATTTTAGGTAGATAATTTAGTTCAAAGTAGTCCTTGATAGGAGTATATGTCTTAAGGTTGTAAAGAAGTGTGTCAATTAGGACCCATGTCATCATCCAAAGATGGACAGTGATATTATTAAAATCAAAAGTTGTAGGGGTATAATCAGGTCATATTAGGATCTGAAAAAGAAGAATTTCAAGTCTTAGGCGCTGGAAAATATCACAATTAATTATAAAGATCAAGTAATAATAAGAGTCAAATAAATTCCCAAAAGATTCTCTCAGCTTATCAATTTAGCCGATTTAACTAATAATATATTAGTATTGAGCAGCAGTTATAATGATGGTTGCAAACCAATACACATGCAAAAAAAAGAGAAAACAATAACCGCACTCTAATACGGTAAAAACAGCAGCACCATGTAACAATTAATGGAAAAATATATAAATGTTATGCAAATATAAACAAATTTATACATGTGTTGTCTCAAAATTACTTAACAACTAAATATCAAAATAAATTAATAATAATCACAAAATAATACATTGTATCAGCTGGTTTCTAGAAATGTTTTTGTTAAGGGTCACAATAAAAGTTCTCTTGGAATAGGTTCTTATATTGTTGTAATTGAAGAAATATATGCACTATAGTCCACAGAACCTTGGAATATTTTTACCAATTTGCTGTGTCTGGCTAAGTAGGTTATTTAAAAAAAATGTTCACCAATTAATGTTATACAGTAGCAATCCCCAAGAGAAAGCCATTACTTGCCAGTATCCTATTCATACTGGTTGTGAATGTAAAAAGCAGAGATGTGTATCCCATTCAGTGTCGCTTAAGTGTTTGCTGATTTATTTGTGTGTACACAACAGATTTCTTATAGCTGTGCACTCTCTTATGGGTACATAGTGTCACTCACCCAGTCCTGGAATATCCAAACAGAGGAGATGTGCAGGAAATTAAATAAACTTGACCACTGACAGCGCTGTATTCAGAGCTCACCAGCCACAATGATTTGACAGTAAATGCAGCTCCCTCATCTCTGTAGAAGTGCACTGGTCCCAATGTATAAGTCCTGGTGCGAGGAGAAAATCTGGCGCTAAAGCAGAAGATTACTGATAGCAAACAGTGATCACCGTATAAGAGGGTTTCAAAAGTGGCTTGTCAGCTGATTTAAAAGAAGGTGTATATCTTTCCCTAATGCGTTTCTTCCCCGGCTGGGGATTTCTTCAGAGATGTGTGTCTAGCAGGTAATACTAGTTACTGTTTTATACTGCACTTAATTATCTTATAATCAACACCTGGTTTGTTTCTGCATAGAGATACTGAGTACTTTAAAGTTACCTAATTTAAATCAGACATACTGCAAAGTTACCAAAATACTGAAATCTATACAATGTTTATTATAGCAACTTACTAAACATTTTTGAATAACATAAATGTTTCCCAAAAAATTATTTATATATGAAAAATAAAAATAAACAAAAAGATGAATTACAATATAATATTTATATATTTATAATATTGAAAATAGTAGGTATACTTATTAAAGCTAGGAAGGCTTATTTCAATGAATTAATTATTATAATTTCAAACATCATTATATTTATTTGATATTAGACCCCAATTGATGTAATGAAATATACATTACATTATTAAATATATAAAATGTTGATAATCAAATATTATTGAAAAGTATTGAAAAATTTTAAAAAAATATTAATGATGATAATAATATATGAAAAGGAATTGATTGTTAATATAAAAAATCGCTAAAAAGAATCACTAATAAAGATTACTCATAACAATTATTATTTGAGCGCTTATTGATGTGTGAAGACTTTTGATAACACAACTTATATACTAATATTTGTATTACAGAACCTTATAACCTCTGCTGGGCTCATATATGCATATATGCACACATATGTAACATAAGTAAATGAATAAATATATGTGTGCAGAAATATACACACATATATAATAATATACAATGGGGTATGTACACATGCATCCATACTTATGGTCTAGAATGCATGAGCATATATCATCACAAATAATTTGGTTATTTCCAATATCTATAGCATTGAAATATACTGTATTGTTATCTTATGTTTAAGTATCTTCTACCAAGGTGATCTTATTGACTTGAGTACTTATATGATCGGTTTGAAACAAAAAATGTTTTATGATCTTGAAAACATCAAAAATTTTTAAAAACCACATATCAAAAAGACAAAAAAATATTAAAAAAGAGAGGAATATATCTAATTAGAATCCAGAGGACTATAGATGGGTCATCTTACCTATACAAATCTACCTTGCCAGGGACCTGTCATAGAAAGTAATGCAAGGTACTAATAGAACTATTCAATATATCTTATTGTATTGTCTGATGGGGGAGGGGAAACTACAAGCTAATAGAGGAGGTATACGGTATTAGGTATATAACTTTAAGTTCTAATTCTTTAGATTAATTTGTCTCTAGCTGAAATTTATAAGACTTTGTTAAGATCCACAGTCTCATTGAGACCTTCTGGAAATAAGGAGTTGAATTCTTGAATCCAAAATACTTCTCTTTACAAAGGTGCTTGTAGCGATCTCCCCCCTGTTTGTTTGCTTGATGTGTTCTATGCCCATTATAGTCAAACAATTCAGATTACTTTTATGATGATGATGATGATGTGCAAAATGACAGTAGACACTGTGTGTCATTACTTTATTAATGATGATTCTTCTATGTTCTCCAAAACATATTTTAAGTTTCTAATGGTTCTAAGAATATATTTTAAATTACAACTGCAAATCAAATGCTAAATCACATATTTGGTCTTGCAGTTGATGAGTTATTTTATCTTGTAATCTGTTTTGGAAAAATTCAAATTAATTTCTTTAGTTTTATTTAAAGCATGAGGACACATGCCACATCACATACTCCCACATCTATAAATGACAAGAGGAGCATTAGAAAGCCATGGAGTGATCAATCCAGAAATAGGTGTAATGTCAGGTTTAAGGAAACTGGGAGCCAATACTGTATATTCTTAAGGTTTTTATTCTTCTTGAAAATTATGAATGGTTTATCTGCAATAATATTTTTAGAATGGGATCTGTTTTAATTAAAGGATAATTCTTACTGATATGATTCTAGATTTGGTATACTGATTTGTTATACTTGCTTATATAAGGTATACATTCTATTTTTTATTGCTAAATTTTAATGGTTCATATTTGTAATCTCTTTGAACTTTAGATGATCTCAAAAGATCCAATCTATTCATCTGACTGACATCAGATAAGGCTTTCTGTAATAAAGCCTTTATTTAACCCCTTTCTGAAAAGTTAGTTATCTCTTTATATTGACTTAGAAAGGTAGTGTCTAAACTGCAATTGCATTTTACTCTCATTAATTGTCCTTTAGGGATATTGATCCTCCATGGCTTGTAATGTGCACTCTTGTAATAAAGAAAATTATTAGTGTCATCTTTCTTTCGGAAAGTGGATGAAACAATAGTGTTAGTGACTATGTGTAAGTTTAAATCCAAAAATTAAATGGAGTTTTTGTGAAAGTGATGAGTGAATTTTAAATTATAAGAATTTGTGTTAAGTGAATCAACAAATGAAAGTGCACGTGTTTCTTCCCTGCCCCAAATAATAATAAATTGTCAATGTACAGGCCATAGAAGACAAGGTTCATGCCAAAGTCACAGTCCCACATGTGGTGCTCCTCAAAGTCCCCCATATATGGGTTGACATAACTGGACATGAACCTTGTCCCCATGGCCGTACACATCACCTGTAAGAAGTGAGTACCATCAAAAAGAAAGTGATTATGTGTCAAAATAAACCATATGCCATCTATAAAAAATTTCTGATGTTCTGCTGATAGAGCAATTTTTTTCTCAGCGTATCTCTTATGGCACTTAATCCTTTTTCATGTGGACTATTAGTGTATAAAGATTCTACATCTAACATTAAAAACCCCCAACTAGGTTTCCAATGGAAATCTTTAATAAAATTAAGTAAAAAATTGGAATCATTGATGTGTGATCTGAGTGATGAAACTATAGGTTGTAGAAAAGAATCAATATAATGTGACAAATTACTAGTGATGGAATCAATACTTGAAATGATGGGATGCCCTGAGGGTGAAGTGAGGGACTTGTGTCTTTTTGGGTAAGTGATAATAGGTGGGGATGATGGGATAATTCACAAATAAAAACCTCCATTCATCTTTTGAAATTATATTGTCATCCAAAGCCTGATTGATCATGTGTTTAAACTCATTTTGATATAGAGAGGAGGGGTTGTGATCCAATTTGGTATGGAATGTAGTATTTAATAGTACCCTATAAGCTTCATGTTTATAATCCATCATATCTTAAATTACAACCCCCACTCCCTTATCAGCAGGTTTAATGTTTATAGAGGAATCAATTTTGAGTTGTTTAATTGCTTTACTCTCTGTAAATGATAAATTGTGATGCAATGTTTTCCCTTTTTTCATACAAATATATTTCAAACCTTCCAATGTACTCTGATAGAAACAATCAATGTATGGACCTTTCTCTGTAAGAGGAAAAAAATCTGATTGAGTTTTAAACTTATTTCTATTTTGAGGTGAATCCTTATAGTTATAATTAGGAATTGTGGAGTTTGTTTCAAAAGAAGCGTTATTTTCAATACTTAGTTCATCAAGATATTTGATGGCTAAAGAGTCAGAGACATCTAGGACAATAGAGCTAACAAACTCATTAATATGTTTTGTTTTTTCTTTGCAAAGTATTTCTTTCTACATAGAGTCTGTATGAATCTATTTAGTTCTACAAATCGGTCGAAAATATTGACTTCAGATGATGGCGCAAAGGTTAAGCCACGATTTAATAGCTTCAACTCAGATGTACTGAGTTTTTTTGGATAGGTTGAAAATACCCTTCGTCTTGCCTACAATCTTTTTGTTTTTTTGTTTTCCTCCCCTATTTCCTCTAAATTTTCTCTTGATCTCTTCTGCAAATTGTGTTCTGTTGATAGAAGCTGATACAGGTTTGGATGTTGAAATTTGTTTACATCTTGATGAGAGTCCTGTTCTAAAAAAAGAGATGATGTCATGGAATCATTTCAAGTTTGTGTATTTCTGTATTGGACTCTAGGTCTAGCTCCCAAATATTTTTGTGGGCTAATATGATATTAATTTCTTCTATTTTCAGAATGATATTTGAGAGTAGGTTGTTCTCTAAAATTCTTTCTGGTTGAGAATTTATTTCTTTGTATTATATGTTCATTATGGGAAATTTGTTTTTTGTGTGTTTTTCTAGGTGATTTGTGAAATTCCATGTCATTGAAAGATTTAGATTTGTTATATTATGTATATATCTCTGCACTAATAAAAAGGAAACACAGTATGTGAGATGGCAGACAAATACATGGAAAAAATTATATAGAAATAGTAAATGCATAAATACAAATTTTAATTAAATGATAACACATGCATAATAACTTCTAAAATACCACATTTTTGTACTTACTGTATAATGTCATATGTCCTCCAGTTATCATTAACTAAAGTTTATTCTGCAGTTCCCACAATTGAGTTCAATGGAGGGAGCCATTCATTGGCTGAGAGGTGGCACCTGACCTGTATCAGCCAATGAATGCTCAGACCCGGACCTTCTAAGGAGGAAGCCACGTTTGTGCACTTTATTCAGGAAGTAATATTCATCCTGGTTAGGATGGTTATTGCTTAGTATGAGAGTCACGTTTATTGTTTTATAATTTTAAGAAGACCAAAGTATGCCTACTGGACAAGGGGACCCCTCAAGGTAATATACATGAGTATTGTGTGAGTGTGTATGTACGTATTAAACTTAAACTATGTAAGGTGTGTGTGTTTCTTTCAAAATTTATTTACATGCAAACTACAGGTCACAGTGGGCCCTTAATGCCCCACATGCTGGTAATGTGGTTCTCCAAGTACCAGCATGTAGGGGAGGCTTGCTACTGTAAAGACAATGCTTTATTCTTCTATTTTTACACTACACTAACACAATCAAACTGCCACCAACCGCCATGGGATGGCGTGGATAGCCATGGTCAATCAGCCTAGGCTACATATGCCCTGGAGAGGGAGACCCCTTTTTTGGAGGGGTCTCAATCTCCCCATGGATAGCTGCCCTGGGCTGACTAGTGGTCAGGGCTGATGCTGTGGCTGGGGGGCCCGGTGATAGGGCTCCCCCGGCTATGGAATCAGTCCCCCATTAGAAAGGGTCCAGGGATGGTTCTGTGAATTACAGGGAGACCCTATGCAAATGTTCCCTATAATTCCAGAACCAGCACTAATTCCCATAGCCCAGTGCTGATTGTTCTAAGCAGAGGGATACCCTATGCAATTTTTTCCCTGTACTTAGTCAAACAGACCTGGGTTGCAAAGTCTGGGGCTGGTTCTATTTTGTGGGGGGACCTCCCATCTTTTTTTTTTTTACATTTAACTCTTTATTTGCTTTACACAGTCAGATACATGCAGGCATCTTACTTAGGTCTGCATGTATCTGTGTCAATCCGACCTGCTCATGCTCAAAATGAATGCATGAAGCATGTCTATTCATTTGGTGATTTGAAGTTCGATTTGAAGTCCAATTTTGAGGTTGATTTCAAATCGAATGACAGTAAATAAGGGTTTGTGTGTTGGGCTATGTAAAAGTATCAATATTTTCCCAATGTTCGAATTCAGGTCAATTTGACTAAAATTCGATTTTACATTCAATCTGGCCTTTAGTAAATACTCAAATGCAAAATCACATACAAATAAAATGAAAATCACACTTCAAATCTCTCAAAATGCAAAATCGAACTTTAGTAAATTTACCCCAGGTGTTGATTATAAGATAATTAAGTGAAGTATCAAACAGAAACTAGTATTACCTGCTGGACACACCCCTCTGAAGAAATCTCCAGCCGGGGAAGAAACGCATTAAGTAGAGATATACACCTTCTTTTAAATCAGCTGATTGCTTTCTACACCTTGCCACTTACAGCCGTAGACAAGCCACTTTGGAAAACCTTTTATATGGTGATCACTGTTTGCTACCAGCAATCTTCTGCTTCAGCGCCACCAATTGCCGCAATAAAGATTTTTTCCTCACACCGGGACTTACACATTGGGACCAGTGCACTTCTACAGAGGAGACGGGGGAGCAGTGTTTGCTGTCAAATCCTTGCGGCTGGTGAGCTCTGAATACAGCACTGTCAGTAATCAAGTTTATTTCATTTACTGCACATCTCCTCTGTTTGGATATTCCAGGACTGGGTAAGTGACACTATGTCCCAATAAGAGAGTGCAGAGCTATAAGAAATCTGTTGTGTACACACAAATAAATCAGCAAACACTTAAGTGACACCGAATGGAATACACATCTCTGCTTTTTACATTCACAATCAGTGTGAACAAGGTGGATACTGGCAATTAATGGCTTTCTCTTGGGGATTGCTACTGTACAACATTATTTGGTGATAATTTTTTTTAAATAACCTACTTAGCCGGACGTGACTAATAGGTTAACGTATTCCAAGGTTCCGTGGATTATAGTGCATATAATTCTTCAATTACAACAATATGACAACCTATTACAAGAGAACTTTTATTGTGACCCTTAACAAAAGGATTTCTATCAACCAACTGATACAATGTATTATTGTGTGATTATTATTATTATTAATTTATTTTGATATTTAGTTTTTAAGTAATTTTGAGACAACACATGTATTAATTTATTTGTTTATATTTGCCTTAAATTTATATATTTTTACATTAATTGTTACATGGTGCTGCTGTTTTTACCACATTAGAGCGTGGTTATTGTTTTCTATTTTTTCTTTGCATATTAGGATTTGGACTTATACTGTTCTCAGGTTTACAGAGCAATATCTATTTGTAAAGATTAATCCAGTACAGTGTTGTAATAGGTGTAGTTATGACAGAGAAGTTATTACCTCATCTATGGAATCATTGATGAGATGGAACTCTGGGGCATCAGGATTGATATGGTTTTTTGAAGGTCTGATTTGTGAGAAATATAAGCCCCAGTGGTAGACCTTTCTAAAGTGCTGTTTAATTATGCTTTAACAGCTATGGCATCTATAAGTACTCCCTGTCTTCCCTAAGAAAGGTGGTCAACAATAACTTATATCCCTTACTTTAAAATTATATTCAGGGTAATCTAGATTTTAAAGCATACAATTTAAGGCTAGCAGATGTGCAAGAAGACCATATCAGTCAGAGCAGAATACCACAGATAAAAGTCAGGGATGGATGAGTTGTTTGCTAAATTGGCAAGTTTATATAGAAGGCCAGAAAGAACTTAAGAAAGATCTCAAAAACACATATTTGAAAATATTATACATCAAAAAGGTACCTCTAGACTCAAATGTTAGAAAATATAATGAAATGGGAAAGCTTCCTGAACAGTTAAGGTTCATGGGCAGTAACATTCAAACTGGAAGGTCTAGAGACAGTGGTTCACTCTATTTAGGGTAGAGGTTGCCTGCTGGGGTCTTTGTGAAAGGGTGTAGTGCAGTAGGGTATTCTTCTTCTGTATTTCAAATTTAGAGAGAAGGGCTTGAATATCAGAGGGTGACCTGGCAATATACTTCTTCTCTTGATGTCATATCAGGTTATAAAAGGAGTTTATCACTTTGGTATGTGATTTTGCATTGATGTAGCAAGGTGTGTCAAGGTCTACAGTCTCTGCATTTAGCTAGGGTAATAGGGGATATGTTATGGAAATTTTGCACAGCTGCTTTGTTGCCATAAAGTACTCAATTATCAAAATGACATCTCTAATCTGAGAATGGTCTTGGAATATTGGTTCCAGTGGTCAATAGGTATGGTCCAGAAGAATATGGTCCTCTGGTTTTATATGAGAGTCCCATAAAATATCTAGGTAAATGGATCTAACATCTTCAGGAATCTTCCTAATTCTCAAATGTATCTCTATTATCTTGATTTTCTTAAACATGTTACATATTAGCTGTTTTGCCACATTTTCTGGAAATCAGACTCAACAGTCTGTAATGAAGTCATCCTTTCCTGACTCTGTTCTCCAATTGTTCTATTCTGCCACCATCTATTGCAATATTATCTGCCATCATGGAGTACAGAGCTTTGACATCTTTAAACTCCTTAAACAAGGTAAAAATTATTCTGTCTATGTTAGGCTAAGGGCGACCTCTTCAGTCATATGATTCGTGGATGGAATCCAGTTTATTATTTTTTACACTCAGTTGGTGCTCTGTGATTTGTCAAGAAGGGAGTGAGGCCTAAACTTATGCCTTCTTGTCCTTATGCATGTTATAATTTAGTCCACTTGTGTACTATGGACAAATAATAGGAAACAATGTGTGGGTGACAAATCATGGTCTCTTACTGGGTTGATAAACAAAATGAAGAGAAGGCTGCAAAAGTAGTGACCACTCGGGAGCTACAGTTCAAGGCAGAACTACTTTAGGGGCTGTTAGTATTAGATTAATTCTAATGTGATTGCTGAATTTAGCAGTGCACTTCAGGAATGCAGAGTATAGGTGAAGACAAATGCAGAAATGTGTATCGGAAGATACTCTGATGGTATTGGTAGGAAATGGCAATTTGAGGCTTCCATTTGAGTAGACCACAGGATGCTAGAGAAATTGGGATGCCATGGCTCCCCATCAGATTCAGAAGATTACAGGGATAACATTCTGCTATTTTCTCCCAAATTCCAGAAAATGGATGAAAACATTCCTTCAGACCAGTTGGTTAAATTAAACAAATTTACCCAAATTGTTTGAATTACCATTTTCTCCATTTCTAGCATTTGGGAGCAAGTAGCCAATTGTAATTTGTTCTGAGACATTTCCAAAGTTTCATACAACTAGTTTTCCAGTTGGAAATATAATCTTTAGATGTGTGACAAGCTTAAATGTCATTGTTACACAGTGTGTGCCAAGTCCTACTGTGCTCAGTGACTGCAGGGAGGCTAAAGTGAGAAGTAGGTGAAAAAGGGGTAATGAAGATCTCATACTGAGGAGTCAATATATAATGAAGACTCCAAATGGACTTCAAACTTTGGGTAGACTCCTTATGAGTTTTTCTGATGGCTCACAAGAACAGAGGCTGCTCTGAGGAAGCACAGTTCTTCCACCTCAGCTGCATGGCAAACAGAGGGACCATATTCTGCATGGATAGTGATTTTGTGGTAGGAACTTCAACTATATTGCAGTAAGCTACTCTAATTGTAATTGTGTGATATGATACTGTAAGATACTTAAAAAGAGAATACTATGTGTGGTGTATTTTGACTGTATTTTGACTTTCATAATGTTGACAGCATACTGTTGACATGTTCTAAATGTTGACATATATAGAGTATCAATATACTAAATGTTGACATTTACAATTTCAACATTGACATTATGTAGACATTGCCAGAATATTGACAATGTTATTTCCCATTCTCTTTTACTTTAAGGCTAAACCTAACCCTAAACCATATTGCAGCCTAACCCTTACTGGTGCCTTTACATAACCCTAATCTTAAAAATGTGAGTTGGCATTCTAGTTGTCGACATTTACAATGTCAACATTATGTTAGTGTCAAATTGTGAGTATGGACATGTTAAATCTCTACATTCTGAATGTTGACAAACTGACTGCATACCAATACTGTGTTAAGCACTCATGACAGGTGTAAATGGTAGTGGAGTCCTGGGTTCCAGACTAATGTATGCACTGGAACTTAAAGGACAAAAGATCGATCAGGCCAGTTGTGCCTGTTAAAGAAGGGCTAAGACAGGCAGGAATTAATCATTGTAGAGATCTCTGTAGGAACTGTTTTTAAATATAAACTCAACTTACTTGGATTAGTTGCTGTTTATACCTGATACAGAGATAATAAAAATGTTTTTTCATGCATAGGTTGGTTACTGTATGTCTATCTAAGATGTCAAAATCTTGTTCTAGAGCACTTCTTATTCAAGAATCTTTCTTTTTACACAGTGAAAAGTTGATTAGAAGAGCCTAATTTCAATTTAAGTGTCATTATGTTTGAATTTAAGTCAAACTTAATTTAGTAAAACTAATAAATATATAGATTTGATCTTATGTGATTGTTTTTGGAGCATGCACAGTTTGAAAACATGCAGGATCTGTCCACAAAACTCACTTGCTTTCAACTCAGCAGCAGTCCCAATGAGTGTATTTGTGGCATTCTTGGACTGATAAAAAAAACATAAAGCGTGAAACTTTCCATTCAGCCTTATAAAGTAAGTAAGATCGTGGAAACATCCTGGCTATAATAATAAAACCTATACCATGCAAGATGCCCATAACTGGAGACAAAAGGATCAGGCATACTTGAATGGAGTGGTGACTAACCCAATAGTGAAAGTTTAAATGAGCTGCTAAAGTAGAATATAGACAATTGAAAAGTCATAGTTATTTTCCTCAAGGTGAAGGGTATTAGCTCTCATGTGTCATCTGCAGGACACTGCTTAATTATTTACTGGAGGTGTTAAAAATGGGTGGAACTCATCACTTAACAATTGCTATGTGAACTGTAGTTTGTTTATCAGCAAATAAATTATTTTTCTAATTTTTGTAAAGCCATTTTTTAAACATTTATACTAACAGAGCCTAAATTATGAGACCTAAGTTATCTACAGAGAGCAAAAGTGAGATAGATATGTGCAAGTGTCAAATGTCCCAACCTTGCATGACAGTGAGAAAAAGGGGTAAAATTATGTTTTATTACTGTCTTTTTTAAATCAAAACTACCTTTTATTTAGTCCTATTTTTTAATAAAGAAATACATGATTTTCATTATTTGTGATTTATTAAAACAGGATTTTCTCCTTTAAGGTCATATCAATGTTTTTCTTTTAGACACTTGCAATACACCAAGAATATGACACATTTAAGAAATACAAAGTATATGCAGTGCAACAACTTTGAATAATTCTTAGACTGCTACTCTATATTCTGTCTGAAAAACTAATTCATTTTCTTTTGATCTAAAATAATAGATGATTTGTTAACATTGAGCATGGCATGCCATTCTATCACAGTGATGAAAACTTCTTACAAATCTTACTTTAGGATAATTAATTTGATTTTTTTTTTTACTGATGTTTTAAACAAACAATAGGTGGGCATTCCTGCACAAATATATTCACCAGTTCTATTTGTGCTCTACATTAAAAATATTCGCTAGAATATATTTTTAATGTAACTACTACTACCTTACCTTTTCATGATTAAAAAAAAAATATTCACAAAAACTCTGAGACATGGAAATTATATTGGCATAAAACATTAAAATAAAATGCATGAAGAACACAAAACAGTTCCTGCATTTTATTATAAAAGACCGAATAGTGTTTATGTGGTAAATATATATGTGATTTAATCTAGGTAAGAATTCAAGTGGAAAATATTAATAATTATCATGTTTATTGCAAGTTAGACTGGACATTGGCGATAATACTCAAATGTTCCATAGTTACCTTTAATTAAAGAAAAAGCAAGAAAAAGTAAATGCAAAACAATTAAGTTTGAGCTATAATGTCCGTAAATAAATGAAGTGAGATACTTTCAATGTTTTCAGCCTTGTGCCTTCTTTGTATGCAATGAAATCATAATTTTGCGTCAATATTTTAAGCATAGGTAAATTGTTGGACCCTTACATTGACATGTAGGAGTATATTTACTAAAATGCAGGTTTATAGAAGTGGAATATTGCCCATAGGAACCAATCAGATTCCACTTATTTATCTAGCACCTTTTTAGAAAATAATAGCTAAAATCTGATTGGAAGATATGGGCAACATCTCCACTTCTATAAACCTGCACTTTAGTAAATAAACCCCCTAAACTTTAAATTTGACAAACACATCCTCATTTCCATCCTGGAGTAGTGGAATGAACAAAGCATAGGCCCTTTTTATAGAGATAAATTGATGCACATTACAAAATACAGTACCTTGGTTTTGAAACAGTATAACTTTCAAACAGGATGCAGTTATGTGACCAGCAGCTACACCGCCGTCGGTCACAATACTAACTACTTAATGCAAGCAAAGGATTCATGATAGGTGGTGAAATACTGATGCCTATCATAATCCCAATACCAGAATCCAAGAGGACACATGACCGAACGTGGAAAGTACGAGCCACACATCCTCTTAGCCATGGTGGGTGGGTTAGGTTTAGGGCAGTTAGTGGGGTTAGTGTTAGGTTTTGGGGGGAGGTTAGTATTAGGCATCCCTAGGGGGGAGGGTTAGGGTTAGGCACCCAAAGGGAGAGGTTAGGGTTAAGCACCCCCGGGAGGGTTAGGTTTGGGGGCGGTAAGGGAGGGGTTAGGGTTAGGCACCCCTGGGGGGATGTAAGGGTAAGGCACCACTAAGGTAGGGATAGGGTTAGGGGGAGCAGGGAAGGTTAGGGTACTTTACTGCCTCTGTCGGGATCTTCATCCTGTCAGGCAGCCGCTGTCTGGATTTGAACCAATGGCTAAACAGCCGCTGGCATTTCAATCCAATTCCCTTTCAAACAATGTTTCTCTTAGTCAATGACATACTGTATCTATATTAGGTGCATATTGTGTGGTGCACATAGAACTTTCACTAAAGGGGAGCCCACTTTGCACAACCTGCTCCCATTGAATTATCTTACCTGCCTTCCTGTGGGGTGCCTGTGCCATTATATGTGATATATTTGGAAATATGACGCCATGGGACTAAGGCCCTCAATCAGAGCCGTACGCTCTGAGCAGAGCGCACGCTCTGAATGAGGGCTGCCCTCCATAATTATGGAGCGTCCTCCTGGACGCTCGTATAGCTGTGGGTCACCACCCACAGCTTATACGAGCGTGCAGTTTGATGGCCGCGATGGTCGTGACCATCGCGACCATCGCCACGGCGAGCCGGAGCCTGCGGTTGAGGTTTTCAACCGCAAGGCCCGGATTGATTTTGGCTCTATCAGAGCCAAAATCACTCCCACTGACATCACTAGTGATGTCAGTTGGCCGGCTTCTGATGGTAGGCGTTCCCTTGGGAACGCCCACGTCAGGGAGGCACGCCCCCAGCATGCCCACCAAAGGGGGCGTGCTGTCAATCAACATCGACAGCACGCCCCCTTTGATCAGACACAACGAGCGAAGAAAAGTCCTTCGCTCGTCTCGTCTGGCGCATGTGCACGATGGAGCTCCCTCCATCATGCGCATGCTCAGTGCCGACCATCGACCCACTTGTGAGCGGACAGCTGCTCATGAGTGGGTCTGAATGAGGGCCTAATTCAGCAAAGGAAGAAATTGCAAAGCTGTATACAAGCAGCTTTGCAATGCCGTCCTTGCAAATATCCAAATGCAACAAAAGGGAAGGTGTGAATCCACCCTGACTTGATCCAAATAGGATCAAAATAGATGTGTGTATACTGTTAAAGAACTAACATATAGGGCATCATATAGTTTGGTATAATCTTACTAAATTACAAGGTTGGTGGTGCTTCCTAGAGTCAGGTATATCATGTACAAACCAAAGGAGAAATAAATAAGACTCTATATGTTGGGGCACTCTTTTGATTGAAATTTATTTCATTAAAACAGTAATTTTTTTGAAATGCAGAGATCATATCAATAAAAATGTATTGATAAGAGGGGAAGAACATTTACTTTCTCTACTCAGGAGTCTTTTTCCAGTAAATGTACAAATATTAAAAAAGGACATACTACAGTGAGTTATGTAATTGGTGTTACACAATTCATTGATAGATGTGAGAAGATACAAACAGTTCAATTATTTGATGTGGCTCACAAATACAAAAAATATTAAGTTGAGATCAACTTGCGATGGTGGAATATAGAGTGGTTTGTACAGAATATAAACAAATAAAGGATAGGGGGTTGATCACAATATATACAAGTCAATTGGCATATCAATAAGAATGCATAAATTGCAAATACAGATAAACGTAAAATGCAAAAAGCAATAAATGTATCAGCCAGTTGCAGAGTGATTTCCAATATTTGGATAGGATGTTATCCTGTTAATCACTGGCAATAATGGCTGGGTTTAATTATTTCTGTTCAAAAGCATGTATAGTGAAAGTAGAGAGAAGAAATATATACAATAGACAATAAATATACAGATAAAACTGCAAGATATTAATATTGGTGAAATTAGAAAAATTCTGGGATACTGTGGTATATTTTTCAATTGCACATATAAATATCAATCATATATTGAAATGCAGTATCCACAATTTGCACAAACACTCTGATAGTTTTAAGTTCTAAACCCAAATGAGATAAATGTTCCTATCTGGAAGATGCTTTATAATAATGCTTTGCAGGTATAAAATGTGTTAGAATCAAATGACCCACAACCCACTTCTACTTCCCACCTGTCTGTTTCTGAGAACGGTAAACAGGAAGGTGAGAGAGTGGAAAACATGGGTCAGTGATGATAGAAATATAGACAAGTACAGTATAAGGTGTCGAAGCCAGATGATTGGCTGAGACCAAATCTTAAATCAATATCATCTTGTGTTGCCCCTGATGATGCCATCTTGCGTCGTCAGCACGAAACCATTGCGCACGATGCTTTACTAGATTATTAGCATTGTGTGACTGCTTTGCTAACGCATATTGTTGAAAGTCCTACCATAACCCATACGCACATTAAATAAAACATAAATTATACAAGATGCACAGTGCATGGTTGTGCTGTTTATCAAAGCACTATACACATAAACGCACCACGCATATTAGTGACTTTACACAATATTCTCACACTTACACATACCAAAACTTATAAAAAGGTTCCTCCATTTTAAAAGCTTAATATTAGGGGTTTTATTAGTGAATACTTATGTTGTGAAATGTAATGTATACAATATTTAAGGTACATAAGCTAGTAGACATATCATGTTTGGTACCACTCTAAATCACTGTTTATTTGCAGATTTCTGGTTCGACTTGCAAGGAAATTACAGCATGCGCTCTCAAGACAGGAACTATATGAAATTAGTGGTTAGAATATAAAGCTGTATGAAGTGTTTTTTACTAGATTAAGCCAGTTCTTCAGTGGGAAAACCACACAAAGCAACATCTGTGGAACTGGGACATACCCCTAGTGATGCTATATGAACTGTCCAATGACCTGCATCATACCAGAATGTCCAGGAGCAAGACCCAGTGGAAACCTGTTAACTAGTTTCTTTGTTCTGGGAGGGTATATAGCTTGCATACTTGTTATAGTATAAAGCCATTCTTCTTGAATGACCACAGGCTTCTGGACTGATGGCTGTATGCTGGGACCAGTGCGCATGCGTATGTATTGGGCTGTATCTTATTTTCTGTATTTAATTGTCTTTGTGCTAATTGTGCTAGATCAAAGCGTGTACCTTTCTTTTTGAATGCAATAAGAATTTTTGTGCTTTGGAACCACAATTATTGTCTGTAGTGCTATTATTTCTCTCTAACAATTTAAGGGTATTCATAAAGGGATCTACTTTTACATACAAAGAGATTAAATTTAGCCCCTGTTCAGAAAAAACATTGCAGGGGGTGTGGTTATACATAGGTGTAATGTGAGTCCCTTATAAAGTAGAAAAGGGAGTGGAGGAGGGGAATGGAAAGAGAGACGTGGAAGTGGTATGTAATAGGGATGTGCACCAGACCATTTTTCCTGGATTTGGTTCTGATTCATCTTCCGGATTTGGATTTGCCAAACCTGCCATGACTGGCTTTGGATTGGATTAGGATTTTTTTTACAAAAATGTACAAAAAAAGCTAAAATCTCATAATTTGGGCTATTTTTTGTTCCTAGAGTATTACTAACCCCAATAACATTAATTTCTAGTCATTTACAGTCAATTTAGACCACCTCACAGCTCAAAATATTGTTTTCACCATTATTTGCCAAAGGCTGCAGTGAGCTGGCTGGTTACTAAGTGACAGACACTGCAATCTAAACCACATCTGTGAAACATTGCCACTCTCTACTGAGTCACAGTATTTGTGTGGTATGGACACACAGAGGGCTAAGGCCCAAGGATTCATGGTGCTTGTATACACAGAAGGCTATGGCCCAAGGAGTCTCAGTGCTTGTATATGCAGAGGGCTACAGGCCAAGAAGTCACAGTGCTTGTATACACAGACGGCAATTGCCCAAGGAGTCATGGTGCTTATGCACACAGAGGGCTATTGCTCAATTGAGTCGTGGTGCTTGTATACACAGTGGGGTACAGCACCAAAAAGTAAGTATTTACTTTTTATTTTTAAACTATTTTAAAGCTGCATGATGTGCTACAAGATCTATCATGCATGATCTAAAGATTTCCCAATTTTTAGATCATTCAGGATAGCAGACAAATGCTTGCATTAATCAGGGATATCCGAGATGCATGCATCTGTCTGTAAAAAAATAAACACAGATGCAAGGATGTGATCAGCGAGACCTGTCCATGCTGCTGTATTTAAAAAATAGAAACCTGTGTAAAACAAACCTTAAAAAAACAGCCCTCCCCCAAAAGAGCAAAAAGTCCCCAGCTGGTTGCAGCTCTACTGTAAAGACAATGTTTCAACTCTTCTTTTTTTTCACTACACTTACACTATCAACCCACTGTCCAGAGGAGACAGGGATAGCCCCGAGCTATCAGCGTAGGCTAGGGGTGCCCTGGAGAGGGGTAACCATTTATTGGGAGGGTCCCCAGCTTCCCAGGGATCCCTAGCCTGGGCTGACTAGTGGTCAGGGCTGATGCTGGGGCTGGGGGGCCTGGTGATAGGGCTCCCCTGGCTGTGGCATCAGCCCCCTGCTAGAAAAAGTAAGGTGCTGGTTCTGGATAATACAGCGGCACCCTATGCATTTTATTCCCTGTATTTCCAGCACCAGGACTGGATCAGAGTCCAGTGCTGGTTGCTCAAAGTACAGGGGAACCCTACATCACTTGTCCCCCATATTTTGGCAACCAGAGCTGGCTCTGACTAACCCAGTGCTGGTTGTGCTTAAGTACGGGGGGCCCCTATGTTGTTTGTCCCCGTATTTTGCACAACCAGCACTGGGTCACTATAGTCCAGGGATGGTTGCTCTTTTGGGGTCATGATGTTTTTTTTTTTGTTTACACAGGTTTATTCATTTTTATTAGACACAGATGCATGGATGGAGATCTGTCCATTCATCTGTGTCTTCATGCTTGCAACATGGAAATCCTTGTTCCATGCCTGCAAGCATTGGGAGAGAAATGACTCCGAGCTCCGGTCTCGGCGCTTTATATAGAGCCATACTCTTGCGATAATCCAATGTCAGGCAGAAGATGTTCAGCCTCACAGTGGGATCCGAGTCAGGCAGGAACCCCCAAGCCACACCTCGGGTGGACTCAGATACCCAATGTTCAGAGCAGTTCAGATTCCACAGAATCTGAACTGCTCATCCCTAGCCTGTAATTTAATATGTTTGCTTTTGATGTAAAGTATTTAGTAAAAAGTAACATGTATACTGTACACTGGATGATCACAAATATATAGGTAGTAATTGTGATGAAAAAGCAAGATAATAATCCAGAGATACAGATGTGTCCACATACAGCTTTGTAAAAATTGAGTCATCGCCTGCCATTCATGGCATCAGATAACCAGCCCTGCCAAGATATACATGTCGGGACATGTGTAAGGAGGCTGAAATTTAGTGTAGTACCACTTTTCTGACAGCAGGAGGCATTTTTAGAAATGTATACTGCGGCTGCCTAAGTAGAAAGCTGGAGAGGAAGATCCTATACAGTAAGCTGCGTTCCCATTGCAGTGCCAGACAGGCTTCCAAAATTTCCTGCATACTTTGGCTACATATACAGTAAAAAGTCCTACAGAATAGAAAATAGCACGTGGAAATATAGCACCATATTTCATATAGTAAAAAAACTTTTGCTATATTTCTAGCTGGATCTAGAACAGAACCTGTCAGTTTCAGTTTATTTTCACTAGGTAAGAGGTAAAAGACTTCAGAATTTGCCTGTAGGTGTTATAGCGTAGTGGTAAGGTGACTGCACATCACACCAGGAAATTAGGGTTTGAATCTCAGTGTAAAAATATTTTATTCTCCAAAAATAAATTTTTATAATTCAATAAATATATATATATATATATATATATATATATAATAAACAGCAGGGTCTGGACATCCAAGAAATGGTATATAACTTGGCCAGGTGCCCGCAAATGAATAGGAACAGTCTTACATGAAAGCAGCACTCCTGGCAAAAATACAGCTTGAGATGGCAGTTTGGAAAATCAACGTTTCAAAGCTCTTTATTCCAGCTTTTTCATCAGGACAATGCACAATACAAAACACTTCTTACCTTATAAACCTTCACCAAGTGACTAACAAGGCGCACCCAGGTCTGGACCACACCCCCGTCAGGTAGCGCCTACAAATGACGACATCAACAGTGTGGTCACATGATCCGCGCTGTGTACTGACGCCCATAGTGTACAACAATCACCATGACAACTAATAAAACAGGAAGTATATGCTACTGATCTTAAGAGCGCTACTGTTCTTCAAAACTCCTAGCGATTCTGCCTATGGTTAATGTGAATATAATTTTAAGCAAATAGGACACCCACATCTTATATTTAAACAACTAGCGGATCTGCTAAATGTAGATTATGATTTATTATTATAAATTATTAAAGTCGTGTTGTAGCACACATAAGAATACTACCAAATTAAGCAGAATCAGCTAAGCTGCTCAATTTATAGCACTCAATTATTGGCAATAAACAAAATACATGACTTTACATCTACTTAATAACCAAAATAAATAGATTCAAAAACAACAAAATATTGGCAACACCAAAGATATCATATGTAACCCAAAGTTAATACAGCGCTCAAATGAGTATATCGCGTACCAAGGGTCCGCAACCGATGGATCCAACATGTTTCTTATTGCATAAGCCTAAGGGACCTATTACCACCTCTAATTCTAGCAGGGACAAAATCAATCATCCTATATCTCAAAGATGCCAGCAGATGAGGAGCCAAGGCAAAATGTTTTCGCTAAAAACTCATCCAGTGGTATCATAGGGGTACCTGGGATTCCAGCTCAGTTACAGAAGATCCTTCCACGATCTACATTTGATCCACAGTCCGCTAATCCTACGATTAAGACTTTTATGAGATTGCTTAATACTGAGGTCCAAGATGTGATTTCTGGACTTCCTAAGTCAAGATCAAATTTGAGTTATGAGGAGTCTATGGCACTACGTACTTTGTCTCAAAATGCTGATTTAGTGTTTTGACCTGCCGATAAGGGGGGTGCTCTGGTCATCCAGGATCTGATGTGCTACAAGTTACAAATCACTAAATTACTAAGTGACACTAATACCTATTCTATACTTGACTCAGAACCTACTATTACATATAGGGAAGAATTAAAAAATATTCTTGGACCAGCTGTGATTAATAAAGCCATCTCTAATAAGCTTTTTGATGCTCTATTGCCACAACATCCTTTGGTACCAATTTTGTATACAATTCCCAAGATTCATAAATCGATGGTGGATCCTCCGGGCTGCCCTATTATTGCGGCAAGGGAGTCATTGTTTCAACCCACCTCCGTTTATCTTGATTCATTGTTACAACCGTGTATAAGATCTCACCCTCGATATTTGCTTGATACTTCAACTTTGTTGAGAAAATTATACGCTTTACCTGTGTTTACAGAAGAGATCTGGCTTTGTAGTATTGATGTGTGTAGTTTGTATACTGTCATTCCACATGAGGTTGGTCTGAGTTCTACAAGAATGTTTTTGTTGAACCATCCTCATTATATAGGTCCTGATATACAACTAATTTTTGACCTGTTATGTTTAATTCTAACAAAAAAAATTTTTCTTTATGATGGTAAATTCTATCTCCAATTAATCGGGTCTGCGATGGGGTCGAGTGTGGCCTCATCGTATGCCAATATATTCATGTTTATGATCGAGCATGAATTGTTTTTTTCAGACCCACTTATAGCAGATAGATTGGCGTTTTATACGCGTTATATCGACGACCTGTTAATTTTTTGGAGGGGTCCCAGGGAGGATTTGATTAATTTGCTTAATGATCACAATGCTAGTGAGAGTCCGGTGAAGTTTACCTTTAACATCAGTAACACTCAGATCAACTATTTAGATGTGCTGATTTCCATTGAAAATGGGAAGATTTGTACTAGTCTATTCACAAAAAGTAGTGACAGAAACAATTTATTGCACTTTAATAGTTGTCATCCTTTGCCCCTTAAGCGAGGTTTGCCATATTCTCAACTACTCCGTATTAGACGTATTACGTCTGACTCTATCCTGGCTGAACAACAGATGGATGATATGATTTTAACATTTTTGGCGAGGGGATATATTCTTGAAGATCTTTTAGATAGTAAACAGAAGGTTTTGAGTTTGGATAGACGTGAATTACTTTTTAAGAAGACACAAAGGGATAATTTGTCTACTCCTACCATTACTTGGACTAACCATTTTAATAATGCTAGTCTTCAGATTAATAAGGTAACCAAAAGGACTTTGGCCATTGATCCAGTCTGATTCCGATTTTAACCTTTCTAGCTCCAGAATTACGCCCTGTTATTCTCGTGGACGTAATTTGCGAGATATCCTTGTTAAGACCTATATTTCTGTCCCTGATCAGTCAGTTGTTACTAACAGCAAACCGGGTTGCATTAGATGCACTGTATGACATGTAGATTTGTTATTGTGGGTGATAAGTTCTATCATCCCCATTCAGGCAAAATGTATAGAAATCGACACACGCTGACGTGTAAATCTTCCTTTGTGGTTAACCAGATATTGTGCTCTTGTGGCCTGTCTTATATCGGTAAAACCAAACAAACCTTCAAGGAAAGATTGGCATTACATCGGTCGGCGATTCGGGCAGCCATCAAGTCAGGTACCAGTGAGCAACCAGTGGCAAAACATTTTGCCTTGGCTCCTCATCCGCTGGAATCTTTGAGACATAGGATGATTGATTTTGTCCCTGCTAGAATTAGAGGTGGTAATAGGTCCCTTAGGCTTATGCAATGCGAAACACGTTGGATCCATCGGTTGGGGACCCTTGCTCCCAAGGGGCTCAACGAACAACATGGTCTTAATTACTTCATGTAAATGTTAATGTGAGTGATTCTATTAAGCTATCATGTATTACATATAATTTTGGTACGCAATATACTCATTTGAGCGCTGTATTAACTTTGGGTTACATATGATATCTTTGGTGTTGCCAATATTTTGTTGTTTTTGAATCTATTTATTTTGGTTATTAAGTATATGTAAAGTCATGTATATTGTTTATTGCCAATTATTGAGTGCTATAAATTGAGCAGCTTAGTTGATTCTGCTTAATTTGGTAGTATTCTTATGTGTGCTACAACACGACTTTAATAATTTATAATAATAAATCATAATCTACATTTAGCAGATCCACTAGTTGTTTAAATATAAGATGTGGGTGTCTTATTTGCTTAAAATTATATTCACATTAACCATAGGCAGAATCGCTAGGAGTTTTGAAGAACAGTAGCGCTCTTAAGATCAGAAGCGTATACTTCCTGTTTTATTAGTTGTCATGGTGATTGTTGTACACTATGGGCGTCAGTACACAGCGCAGATCATGTGACCGCACTGTTGATGTCGACATTTGTCGGTGCAACCCGACGGGGTGTGGTCCAGACCTGGGTGCGCCTTGTTAGTCACTTGGTGAAGGTTTATAAGGTAAGAAGTGTTTTGTATTTTGCATTGTCCTGATGAAAAAGCTGGAATAAAGAGCTTTGAAACGTTGATTTTCCAAACTGCCATCTCAAGCTGTATTTTTGCCAGGAGTGCTGCTTTCATGTAAGACTATATATATATATATATATATATATATATATATATATAGTATAATTCAAAAACTGACCATCAGTAATATACTATATGTTTATGTCCTTCTCCAGGTAAAACCTTTGCTTTTCTCAACACAGAGGGGAGGGGGGAGGAATTAATTTTGTAAAGGCTGCACATTTTCAACAGACAGACAACAAACCACATTTTCATGAGACACTTTTGTACTTTGACACAGAAGCACGGATGGGATCAGTGCGACCACTCTGTGTGGCTATGTATTTCAATGACATAGATGCATGCATGGACCAGGAGATCCATGCTACATGCATCTGGGTCATTGACACAGTGCATAGATGGGATCAGAGAGACCCATCTGTGTTGCTGTGGTAAAAATAAAACCTGTGAAAACAAATAAATAAAAATGACATGCCCACCTCCACAAAAGAGCCCTGAGCTTTTAGTGACCCAGTGCTGGTTTTGATTAAATACAGGGGACAAATGATATAGGGGTCCCCTGTACTTAAGCACAACAAGCACTGGGCTTGTCAGGACCAGCTCTGGTTGCAAAAATATGGGAGACAAATGACATAGTGACAGTGCACAACTAGCACTGGGCACTGATCTGATTTTGGAAATACAGGGAGAAAAAATTAGTAGGGTCCCCCTGTAAAATTCAGAACCAGCACCAGACTATTTCTAGTGAGGGGGCTAATGCCACAGCCAGGGGAGCCCTTTCACTGGGCCCCCCAGTCAAAGCATTAAACCTGACCGCTAATCAGCCCAGGCCAGGGATCCCTGGGGAGCTAAGGACACCCTAATCAGAGCCAACTCTTGGGATTTTCGACAAGTGTTGTTGAACAATGGTGCCAACCCATATAGGGTGTTTGGATCTCTCTGCCTGCCCCAGTTCCCTAACCTGAGGCAAAACCTCATGATATCACTCTTGGGTCGCGAGGTTGTGGGGTCATGAGGTTTTGTATTGAGCGGGCTTAATGCTGATTGGCTGAGAGAGCCTTCCATCACGGCTCTCAACCAATCAGCATTAAGCCCATTTATATGCACACATGAAGCAAAAGAAGATGGCGCCCACCATCCCCAGCTGCCCTACACTGCCTGCACCACCACTGCCAACACTGGCAGCATCCAACACTGCTGACACCACCGCTGCCGACACTCCTGCACTGCTGCTCAATGTACTGAAGACACAGTCAGTGACCCCACACTGCCGACACTGCTGGCACTCCCACACTGTGGATACCACCAGCACCCCTGCACTGCCGATACTGTCAGCCCTCATGCATTGAGGACACCGCTGGCACCCCTGCTCTGCTGAAATTGTCATCACCCTGCATTGAGAACACCCCCTGCACTGCCAACACAGTCAGCAAACCAGCACTGAGGACACTGATGGCACCATTGCACTGCTGACATCACCGGTACCCTTCACTGAGGACACTACCAGCACCACAGCACTGCCATTCCATGTACTGAGGATATCACCAGCAACCCCCGCACTGCCGACACAGCCAGCAAATCTACACTGAGGACACTACTGGCACCCCCGCTCTGCCAACATTGCTGGCACCCTGCATTAAAAACACCCCTGTACTGCCAACACAGTCAGCAAACATGCACTGAGGACACTGCTGGCACCCTCACACTGCCAACATCACTGGTTCCTTACACTGAGGACACTGTCAGCACCGCAGCATGGCCAAACCACATGCTGTGGACACCGTCAGCAACCCCTACAATGCCGATGCAGCCAGCAAATCTGCACTAAACACACCACTGGCACTGCCGACATCGTCAGAACCCTTCACTGAGGACACTGCCAACACCAATGCACTGCCATTCCATGTACTGAGGACACTGTCAGCAACCCTGCTATGCCAACACTGCTGTCACAGTATGTGCACTATTGGTGTATTTAACCCACACTGTATAACACACTGTATCCATGTAGGATCTATGTTGGAAATTGGAAGATGAACTGCCACATGTTAGTGTCGCCCACTGTGTCACTTAGCATAGTCAGCCAGCTAGCTGGATGCAACCTTTTGGCCTTAACAAGATGAAAAATATAATATTGTGAGGTGGTCAAAATTGATTGGAAATGACTGTAAATAAATGTTATTGATGTTAATAATACTGTAGGAGCAAAAACAAGCCCATATTGTGATTTGAACTGTTTTTATGATATTTTAAGAAAATATCCAGATCCAGAACCAAAACACAAAACACCAAGGAAAAAAATCCAAAATCAGATGCATATCCAAAACCAGGGGAGATCCAGATACAAAACACAACGGGGGGCGCATAACTCACTCTCTCTCTCTCTCTCTCAGGAAGGGAGGGACTGAAAGTACAAAAATGTCTCTAGACACAAAGGGCAACATTAATGAGTAGTAACAACACACAGGGGGAGGGCTAATGCAAACTTGATTTGTTGTTTGTGTAAAAAGTGCAGCCTTTACAAATAAATTCCTCCTCCCACCCCCTCTGTGTTGAGGCAAACAATGGGCAGGGTTATTCTGAAAAAGGACATGAACACACTGTAAATTACTGATGGGCAGTTTTTTGAAGTTTGAGAGTTTTGCAAATTTAATAAAAAAAAACCCCACTAAGATATCACATATAGATAAGTATTCATGGCCTTTGTCATGAAGCTCAAAATTGAGCTCACTTGCATCCTCTTTCCACTGATCATCCTTGAGATGTTCCTACAGCTTAATTGGAGTCCACCTGTGGTAAATTCATTTGATTGGACATGATTTTGAAAGGCATACACCTGTCTATATAAGGTCCCACACTTGACAGTGCATATCAGAGCACAAAACAAGCATGAAGTTGAAGGAATTGTCTGTAGACCTCCGAGACAGGATTGTCTCAAGGCACAAATCTGGTGAATGGAATGGCAGTGAAGGGTACAGAAAAATATCTGCTGCTTGGAAGGTCCCAATGAGCACAGTGGCCTCCATCATCCATAAATGGAAGAAGTTCGGAACCAACAGGACTCTTTCTAGAGTTGGCGGTCCTTCTAATCTAAGCAATCAGGGGAGAAGGGCCTTATTCAGGGAGGTGACCAAGAACCCAATGGTCACTATATCAAAGCTACAGCATTCCTCTGTGGAGAGACAAGAACCTTCCAGAAGGACAACCATCTCTGCAGCAATCCACCAATCAGGCCTGTATGGTAGAGTGGCCAGATGGAAGCCCCTCCTTAGTAAAAAGCACATGGCAGCCCACCTGGAATTTGCCAAAATGCACCGGAAGGACTAACAGACCATGAGAGACAAAGATTGAACTCTTTGACAGGAATGCCAGGCATTCTATTTGGAGGAAACTCGGGACTGCTCATCGCCAGGCCAATGCCATCCCTACAATGAAGCATGGTGGTGGCAGCATCATGCTGTGGGGATGTTTTTCAGTGGCAGGAACTGGGAGACTAGTCAGGATAGAGGGAAAAATTAATGCAGCAGTGTACAGAGACATCCTGGATGAAAACCTGCTCCAGAGCTCTCTTGACCTCAGACTGGGGCGACAGTTGATCTTTTAGCAGGACAACGACCCTAAGCACACAGCCAATATATCAAAGGTGGCTTCAGGACAGCTCTGTGAATGTCCTTGAGTGGCCCAGCCAGAGCCCAGACTTGAATCCGATTCAACATCTCTGGGTAGATCTGAAAATGGCTGTGCATCGACGCTTCCCATCCAACCTGATGGAGCTTGAGAGGTGCTGCAAAGAGGAATGGGTGAAACTGGCTAAAGATAGATGTGCCAAGCTTGTGGCATCATATTCAAATAGACTTGAGGCTTTAATTGCTGTCAAAAGTGCATCAACAAAGTATTGAGGAAAGGCTGTGAATACTTATGTACATGTGATTTTTTAGAGTTTTTTATTAAATTTGAATAAATCTAAAAAAACTTTTACACATTGTCATTATGGGGTATTTGGTGTAGAATTTTGAGGAGAAAATTTAATTTATTCCATTTTGGAATAAGGCTGTAACATAACAAAATGTGAAAAAATTGAAGTGCTGTGAATACTTTCTGGATGCACTGTATGTACTGTACCTCTATTTACTTTTATGTTAGTACATGAAATATCAACTGAAAATCATCTGTTGGAGTTGCAATAAAGGATTTTATTGAAATCTACTGTATGCTGTTGAATCCTCTTTATGTGAAGACAATTATAAGGTAACCTTAAAACCTGAAGGGATAAAAAGAGGTGTTTGCTTTAAATATATCAAGAGGTATGTACCTTGAACATCAGGTGGATGGGACTGTTCTATCAACACCTAATTTTCAGACATAAATAATCCCTCACATTGGGTGGATCAACAATAATTTTAAAATACTACACTATGGGTCTCATTTATTAATGAGTTTTATCAACAGAATGAGTGAAACATTTCACTGTGTATGATAAATGGTGCTCCAGCCAATCAGCTCCCAACTGTCAACTGTTAGAAAAGTGACAGTTGGGAACTGATTGGCTGGAGCAACATTTATCATACACAGTGACATTTGTCACTCGTTTTGGTGATAAAACTAGTTAATAAATGGGTGCCTTTGATTATTTCCTTTTGTTGTCATCATTTTGAGGTAAATATAAGGACACAAAGGGCCTGGATGGAATTGCAGAGCCGCACATAAGCGCACCCAAGAGATTGTGCAATTCTGTTCATTTAAAATGCGAATGCAGAAGGAGGTATCGCACACCTCCTTTCTGCATTTGCATGATCTCAGCTCTGTGACTGAGGCCACAGCCTGGTGTCACCACCAGAACAATTGTGACTGATGGTTGCCGATGTTCCTTAGGCCAGCCTGCGGGAGCTAAAACTTCCCACAGCCTGGCCGGGTCCTAGCAGCTTGTGAGGCCAGAAAGTCTGCATGCACCCATATGGACTCTGCCCTTGCCCCTCCTTGAAAAATGGGGCAACACGGCCCTGTTTCCGGGAACGCTGCCAGGGAACATCCCCGCTCCACCTCCAAAACACTGCAACGTGTCAATCAGGCTGTGGCCCGGGAGACATTGCAAACGGACTCACAGTTATAGGGCTGCACATGCTCAGTACACCTCCTGTGCATGTACAGTCCTACCACCATCGGAGATGTGCACTAACCATCAGGTTTCAGAAGCAATGTTTATGTCTAAACAATGTTTTGTAATTAATGTTAAAAACATTGGTACAGTACTTTCAATGTTGTCTTTTTATGTCCTATCCATAGTGTACACACTCCAAGCATCTCTGCCCCTCCCCCCATCCCTGATAAAAGCATCACTGTCTCTGTGTGCCCCTCTCCCCCACCCACAACAGGGTAACAGCAGCAGCTCACCTCCTCCTCCTCCTTTCCCCTCTATGAACACCGCAGTGGTGGGTCAGTGTGCAACCCTCACCCGGGGCCAAGCTTAGGTTTGTGGGGGCTCCTGGCCAACAAATGTGGGGGGCTATCAAGTTTATATATATATATATATATATATATATATATATATAATCAACTGGCATACTGTGTATACTTTACTGTAATAACAAAGTGGAAAACAAAACATTGAGCTACATTACTGGTCAATGAATGTACCATATAACCATGGAAAATGAGTACTATTTTGGGAGGATGGTAAGGATCGAAAGTACAAAAGTGTCTCAATACACAAAGGGCAACATTAATGAGTCGTAACAACACAGGGGGAGGGCTAATGAAAACTTGATTTGTTGTCTGTGTAAAAAGTGCAGCCTTTACAAATGAATTCCTCTTCCCACCCCCTCTGTGTTGAGGCAAACAATGGGCAGGGTTATTCTGAAAAAGGACATGAACACACTGTAAATTACTGATGGGCAGTTTTTTTAAGTTTTGAGAGTTTTGCAAATGTAATTAAAAAAAACCCACTAAGATATCACATATAGATAAGTATTCCTGGCCTTTGTCACGAAGCTCAAACTTGAGCTCACATGCATCCTCTTTCCACTGATCATCCTTGAGATGTTCCTACAGCTTAATTGGAGTCCACCTGTGGTAAATTCATTTGATTGGACATGATTTTGAAAGGCATACACCTGTCTATATAAGGTCCCACACTTGACAGTGCATATCAGAGCACAAAACAAGCATGAAGTCCAAGGAATTGTCTGTAGACCTCCGAGACAGGATTGTCTCAAGGCACAAATCTGGTGAATGGAATAGCAGTGAAGGGTACAGAAAAATATCTGCTGCTTGGAAGGTCCCAGTGAGCACAGTGGCCTCCATCATCCATAAATGGAAGAAGTTCGGAACCACCAGGACTCTTCCTAGAGTTGGCCGTCCATCTAAACTAAGCGATTGGGGGAGAAGGGCTCTAGTCAGGGAGGTGACCAAGAACCCAATGGTCACTATGTCAAAGCTACAGCATTCCTCTGTGGAGAGACAAGAACCTTCCAGAAGGACAACCATCTCTGCAGCAATCCACCAATCAGGCCTGTATGGTAGAGTGGCCAGATGTAAGCCCCTCCTTAGTAAAAAGCACATGGCAGCCCACCTGGAATTTGCCAAAATGCACCAGAAGGACTCTCAGACCATGAGAGACAAAGAATAAACTCTTTGACATGAATGCCAGGCATTCTATTTGGAGGAAACTCAGGACTGCTCATCGCCAGGCCAATGCCATCCCTACAGTGAAGCATGGTGGTGGCAGCATCATGCTGTGGGGATGTTTTTCAGTGGCAAGAACTGGGAGACTAGTCAGGATAGAGGGAAAAATTAATGCAGCAGTGTACAGAGACATCCTGGATGAAAACCTGCTCCAGAGCACTCTTGACCTCAGACTGGGGCGACAGTTGATCTTTTAGCAGGACAACGACCCTAAGCACACAGCCAATTTATCAAAGGTGGCTTCAGGACAGCTCTGTGAATGTCCTTGAGTGGCCCAGCCAGAGCCCAGACTTGAATCCGATTCAACATCTCTGGAGAGATCTGAAAATGGCGGTGCATCGACGCTTCCCATCCAACCTGATGGAGCTTGAGAGGTGCTGCAAAGATGAATGGGTGAAACTGCCCAAAGATAGATGTGCCAAGCTTGTGGCATCATATTCAAATAGACTTGAGGCTTTAATTGCTGTCAAAAGTGCATCAACAAAGTATTGAGGAAAGGCTGTGAATACTTATGTACATGTGATTTTTTAGAGTTTTTTATTAAATTTGAATACATCTAAAAAAACTTTTACACATTGTCATTATGGGGTATTTGGTGTAGAATTTTGAGGAGAAAATTTAATTTATTCCATTTTGGAATAAGGCTGTAACATAACAAAATGTGAAAAAATTGAAGTGCTGTGAATACTTTCTGGATGCACTGTATGTACTGTACCTCTATTTACTTTTATGTTAGTACATGAAATATCAACTGAAAATCATCTGTTGGAGTTGCAATAAAGGATTTTATTGAAATCTACTGTATGCTGTTGAATCCTCTTTATGTGAAGACAATTATAAGGTAACCTTAAAACCTGAAGGGATAAAAAGAGGTGTTTGCTTTAAATATATCAAGAGGTATGTACCTTGAACATCAGGTGGATGGGACTGTTCTATCAACACCTAATTTTCAGACATAAATAATCCCTCACATTGGGTGGATCAACAATAATTTTAAAATACTACACTATGGGTCTCATTTATTAATGAGTTTTATCAACAGAATGAGTGAAACATTTCACTGTGTATGATAAATGGTGCTCCAGCCAATCAGCTCCCAACTGTCAACTGTTAGAAAAGTGACAGTTGGGAACTGATTGGCTGGAGCAACATTTATCATACACAGTGACATTTGTCACTCGTTTTGGTGATAAAACTAGTTAATAAATGGGTGCCTTTGATTATTTCCTTTTGTTGTCATCATTTTGAGGTAAATATAAGGACACAAAGGGCCTGGATGGAATTGCAGAGCCGCACATAAGCGCACCCAAGAGATTGTGCAATTCTGTTCATTTAAAATGCGAATGCAGAAGGAGGTATCGCACACCTCCTTTCTGCATTTGCATGATCTCAGCTCTGTGACTGAGGCCACAGCCTGGTGTCACCACCAGAACAATTGTGACTGATGGTTGCCGATGTTCCTTAGGCCAGCCTGCGGGAGCTAAAACTTCCCACAGCCTGGCCGGGTCCTAGCAGCTTGTGAGGCCAGAAAGTCTGCATGCACCCATATGGACTCTGCCCTTGCCCCTCCTTGAAAAATGGGGCAACACGGCCCTGTTTCCGGGAACGCTGCCAGGGAACATCCCCGCTCCACCTCCAAAACACTGCAACGTGTCAATCAGGCTGTGGCCCGGGAGACATTGCAAACGGACTCACAGTTATAGGGCTGCACATGCTCAGTACACCTCCTGTGCATGTACAGTCCTACCACCATCGGAGATGTGCACTAACCATCAGGTTTCAGAAGCAATGTTTATGTCTAAACAATGTTTTGTAATTAATGTTAAAAACATTGGTACAGTACTTTCAATGTTGTTTTTTTATGTCCTATCCATAGTGTACACACTCCAAGCATCTCTGCCCCTCTCCCCATCCCTGATAAAAGCATCACTGTCTCTGTGTGCCCCTCTCCCCCACCCACAACAGGGTAACAGCAGCAGCTCACCTCCTCCTCCTCCTTTCCCCTCTATGAACACCGCAGTGGTGGGTCAGTGTGCAACCCTCACCCGGGGCCAAGCTTAGGTTTGTGGGGGCTCCTGGCCAACAAATGTGGGGGGCTATCAAGTTTATATATATATATATATATATATATATATATATATATATAATCAACTGGCATACTGTGTATACTTTACTGTAATAACAAAGTGGAAAACAAAACATTGAGCTACATTACTGGTCAATGAATGTACCATATAACCATGGAAAATGAGTACTATTTTGGGAGGATGGTAAGGATTGAAAGTACAAAAGTGTCTCAATACACAAAGGGCAACATTAATGAGTCGTAACAACACAGGGGGAGGGCTAATGAAAACTTGATTTGTTGTCTGTGTAAAAAGTGCAGCCTTTACAAATGAATTCCTCTTCCCACCCCCTCTGTGTTGAGGCAAACAATGGGCAGGGTTATTCTGAAAAAGGACATGAACACACTGTAAATTACTGATGGGCAGTTTTTTAAAGTTTTGAGAGTTTTGCAAATGTAATTAAAAAAAACCCACTAAGATATCACATATAGATAAGTATTCCTGGCCTTTGTCACGAAGCTCAAACTTGAGCTCACATGCATCCTCTTTCCACTGATCATCCTTGAGATGTTCCTACAGCTTAATTGGAGTCCACCTGTGGTAAATTCATTTGATTGGACATGATTTTGAAAGGCATACACCTGTCTATATAAGGTCCCACACTTGACAGTGCATATCAGAGCACAAAACAAGCATGAAGTCCAAGGAATTGTCTGTAGACCTCCGAGACAGGATTGTCTCAAGGCACAAATCTGGTGAATGGAATAGCAGTGAAGGGTACAGAAAAATATCTGCTGCTTGGAAGGTCCCAGTGAGCACAGTGGCCTCCATCATCCATAAATGGAAGAAGTTCGGAACCACCAGGACTCTTCCTAGAGTTGGCCGTCCATCTAAACTAAGCGATTGGGGGAGAAGGGCTCTAGTCAGGGAGGTGACCAAGAACCCAATGGTCACTATGTCAAAGCTACAGCATTCCTCTGTGGAGAGACAAGAACCTTCCAGAAGGACAACCATCTCTGCAGCAATCCACCAATCAGGCCTGTATGGTAGAGTGGCCAGATGTAAGCCCCTCCTTAGTAAAAAGCACATGGCAGCCCACCTGGAATTTGCCAAAATGCACCAGAAGGACTCTCAGACCATGAGAGACAAAGAATAAACTCTTTGACATGAATGCCAGGCATTCTATTTGGAGGAAACTCAGGACCGCTCATCGCCAGGCCAATGCCATCCCTACAGTGAAGCATGGTGGTGGCAGCATCATGCTGTGGGGATGTTTTTCAGTGGCAAGAACTGGGAGACTAGTCAGGATAGAGGGAAAAATTAATGCAGCAGTGTACAGAGACATCCTGGATGAAAACCTGCTCCAGAGCACTCTTGACCTCAGACTGGGGTGACAGTTGATCTTTTAGCAGGACAACGACCCTAAGCACACAGCCAATTTATCAAAGGTGGCTTCAGGACAGCTCTGTGAATGTCCTTGAGTGGCCCAGCCAGAGCCCAGACTTGAATCCGATTCAACATCTCTGGAGAGATCTGAAAATGGCGGTGCATCGACGCTTCCCATCCAACCTGATGGAGCTTGAGAGGTGCTGCAAAGATGAATGGGTGAAACTGCCCAAAGATAGATGTGCCAAGCTTGTGGCATCATATTCAAATAGACTTGAGGCTTTAATTGCTGTCAAAAATGCATCAACAAAGTATTGAGCAAAGGCTGTGAATACTTATGTACATGTGATTTTTTAGAGTTTTTTTATTAAATTTGAATAAATCTAAAAAAACTTTTACACATTGTCATTATGGGGTATTTGGTGTAGAATTTTGAGGAGAAAATTTAATTTATTCCATTTTGGAATAAGGCTGTAACATATCAAAATGTGAAAAAATTGAAGTGCTGTGAATTCTTTCCGGATGCACTGTATGTACAGTACCTCTATTTACTTTTATGTTAGTACATGAAATATCAACTGAAAATCATCTGTTGGAGTTGCAATAAAGGATTTTATTGAAATCTACTGTATGCTGTTGAATCCTCTTTATGTGAAGAAAATTATAAGGTAACCTTAAAACCTGAAGGGATAATAAGAGGTGTTTGCTTTAAATATATCAAGAGGTATGTACCTTGAACATCAGGAGGATGGGACTGTTCTATCAACACCTATTTTTCAGACATAAATAATCCCTCACATTGGGTGGATCAACAATAATTTTAAAATACTACACTATTGGTCTCATTTATTAATGAGTTTTATCCCCAGAATGAGTGAAACATTTCACTGTGTATGATAAATGGTGCTCCAGCCAATCAGCTCCCAACTGTCAACTGTTAGAAAAGTGACAGTTGGGAGCTGATTGGCTGGAGCAACATTTATCATACACAGTGACATTTGTCACTCGATTTGGTGATAAAACTAGTTAATAAATGGGTGCCTTTGATTATTTCCTTTTGTTGTCATCATTTTGAGGTAAATATAAGGACACAGAGGGCCTGGATGGAATTGCAGAGCCGCACATAAGCGCACACAAGAGATTGTGCAATTCTGTTCATTTAAAATGCGAATGCAGAAGGAGGTATCGCACACCTCCTTTCTGCATTTGCATGATCTCAGCTCTGTGACTGAGGCCGCAGCCTGGTGTCACCACCAGAACAATTGTGACTGATGGTTGCCGATGTTCCTTAGGCCAGTCTGCGGGAGCTAAAACTTCCCACAGCCTGGCCGGGTCCTAGCAGCTTGCGAGGCCATAAAGTCTGCATGCACCCGTATGGACTCTGCCCTCGCCCCTCCTTGAAAAATGGGGCAACACGCCCCTGTTTCCGGGAACGCTGCCAGGGAACATCCCCGCTCCACCTCCAAAACACTGCAACATGTCAATCAGGCTGTGGCCCAGGAGACATTGCAAGCGGCTCACAGTCAGAGGGCTGCACATGCTCAGTACATCTCCTGCACATGTACAGTCCTACCACCATCGGAGATGTGCACTAACCATCAGGTTTCAGAAGCAATGTTTATGTCTAAACAATGTTTTGTAATTAATGTTAAAAATATTGCTACAGTACTTTCAATGTAATCTTTTTATGTCCTATCCATAGTGCACACACTCCAAGCATCTCTGCCCCTCCCCCCATCCCTGATAAAAGCATCACTGGCTCTGTGTGCCCCTCTCCCCCACCCACAACAGTGTAACAGCAGCAGCTCACCTCCTCCTCCTCCTTTCCCCTCTAAGAACACCGCAGTGGTGGGTCAGTGTGCAACCCTCACCCAGGGCCAAACTTAGGTTTGTGGGGCTCCTGGCCAACAAATGTGGGGGTCTATCAAGTTTATATATATATATATATATATATATATAATCAACTGGCATACTGTGTATACTTTACTGTAATAACAAAGTGGAAAACAAAACATTGAGCTACATTACTGGTCAATGAATGTACCATATAACCATGGAAAATGAGTACTATTTTGGGAGGATGGTAGGGATCGAAAGTACAAAAGTGTCTCAAAACACAAAGGGCAACATTAATGAGTCGTAACAACACAGGGGGAGGGCTAAGGAAAACTTGATTTGTTGTCTGTGTAAAAAGTGCAACCTTTACAAATGAATTCCTCTTCCCACCCCCTCTGTGTTGATGCAAACAATGGGCAGGGTTATTCTGAAAAAGGACATGAACACACTGTAAATTACTGATGGGCAGTTTTTTGAAGTTTTGAGAGTTTTGCGAATTTAATTAAAAAAAACCCACTAAGATATCACATATAGATAAGTATTCATGGCCTTTGTCATGAAGCTCAAAATTCAGCTCACGTGCATCCTCTTTCCACTGATCATCCTTGAGATGTTCCTACAGTTTAATTGGAGTCCACCTGTGGTAAATTCATTTGATTGGACATGATTTTGAAAGGCATACACCTGTCTATATAAGGTCCCACATTTGACAGGGCATATCAGAGCACAAAACAAGCATGAAGTCCAAGGAATTGTCTGTAGACCTCTGAGACAGGATTGTCTCAAGGCACAAATCTTGTGAATGGAATGGCAGTGAAGGGTACAGAAAAATATCTGCTGCTTGGAAGGTCCCAGTGAGCACAGTGGCCTCCATCATCCATAAATGGAAGAAGTTCGGAACCACCAGGACTCTTCCTAGATTTGGTCGTCCATCTAAACTAAGCGATTGGGGGAGAAGGGCCCTAGTCAGGGAGGTGACCAAGAACCCAATGGTAACTATGACAAAGCTACAGCATTCCTCTGTGGAGAGACAAGAACCTTCCAGAAGGACAACCATCTCTGCAGCAATCCACCAATCAGGCCTGTATGGTAGAGTGGCCAGATGGAACCCCCTCCTTAGTAAAAAGCACATGGCAGCCCACCTGGAATTTGCCAAAATGCACCGGAAGGCCTCTCAGACCATGAGAGACAAAGATTGAACTCTTTGACATGAATTCCAGGCATTCTATTTGGAGGAAACTCGGGACCGCTCATCGCCAGGCCAATGCCATCCCTACAGTGAAGCATGGTGGTGGCAGCATCATGCTGTGGGGATGTTTTTCAGTGGCAGGAACTGGGAGACTAGTCAGGATAGAGGGAAAAATTAATGCAGCAGTGTACAGAGACATCCTGGATGAAAACCTGCTCCAGAACACTCTTGACCTCAGACTGGGTCGACAGTTGATCTTATAGCAGGACAACGACCCTAAGCACACAGCCAATATATCAAAGGTGGCTTCAGGACAGCTCTGTGAATGTCCTTGAGTGGCCCAGCCAGAGCCCAGATTTGAATCCGATTCAACATCTCTGGAGAGATCTGAAAATGGCTGTGCATCGACGCTTCCCATCCAACCTGATGGAGCTTGAGAGGTGCTGCAAAGAGGAATGGGTGAAACTGCCCAAAGATAGATGTGCCAAGCTTGTGGCATCATATTCAAATAGACTTGAGGCTTTAATTGCTGTCAAAAGTGCATCAACAAAGTATTGAGCAAAGGCTGTCAATACATATGTACATGTGATTTTTTAGAGTTTTTTTATTAAATTTGAATAAATCTAAAAAAACTTTTACACATTGTCATTATGGGGTATTTGGTGTAGAATTTGGAGGAGAAAAATTAATTTATTCCATTTTGGAATAAGGCTGTAACATATCAAAATGTGAAAAAATTGAAGTGCTGTGAATACTTTCAGAATGCACTGTATGTACTGTACCTCTATTTACTTTTATGTTAGTACATGAAATATCAACAGAAAATCATCTGTTGGAGTTGCAATAAAGGATTTTATTGAAATCTACTATATGCTGTTGAATCCTCTTTATGTGAAGACAATTATAAGGTAACCTTAAAACCTGAAGGGATAATAAGAGGTGTTTGCTTTAAATATATCAAGAGGTATGTACCTTGAACATCAGGTGGATGGGACTGTTCTATCAACACCTATTTTTTAGACATAAATAATCCCTCACATTGGGTGGATAAACAATAATTTTAAAATACTACACTATTGGTCTCATTTATTAATGAGTTTTATCACCAGAATGAGTGAAACATTTCACTGTGTATGATAAATGGTGCTCCAGCCAATCAGCTCCCAACTGTCAACTGTTAGAAAAGTGACAGTTGGGAGCTGATTGGCTGGAGCAACATTTATCATACACAGTGACATTTGTCACTCGTTTTGGTGATAAAACTAGTTAATAAATGGGTGCCTTTGATTATTTCCTTTTGTTGTCATCATTTTGAGGTAAATATAAGGACACAAAGGGCCTGGATGGAATTTGCAGAGCCGCACATAAGCGCACACAAGAGATTGTGCAATTCTGTTCATTTAAAATGTGAATGCAGAAGGAGGTATCGCACACCTCCTTTCTGCATTTGCATGATCTCAGCTCTTTGACTGAGGCCACAGCCTGGTGTCACCACCAGAACAATTGTGACTGATGGTTGCCGATGTTCCTTAGGCCAGTCTGCGGGAGCTAAAACTTCCCAAAGCCTGGCCGGGTCCTAGCAGCTTGCGAGGCCATAAAGTCTGCATGCACCCATATGGACTCTGCCCTCGCCCCTCCTTGAAAAATGGGGCAACACGCCCCTGTTTCCGGGAATGCTGCCAGGGAAAATCCCCGCTCCACCTCCAAAACACTGCAACGTGTCAAACAGGCTGTGGCCCGGGAGACATTGCAAGCGGACTCACAGTCAGAGGGCTGCACATGCTCAGTACACCTCCTGTGCATGTACAGTCCTACCACCATCGGAGATGTGCACTAACCATCAGGTTTCAGAAGCAATGTTTATGTCTAAACAATGTTTTGTAATTAATGTTAAAAACATTGGTACAGTACTTTCAATGTTGTCTTTTTATGTCCTATCCATAGTGCACACACTCCAAGCATCTCTGCCCCTCCCCCCATCCATTATAAAAGCATCACTGGCTCTGTGTGCCCCTCTCCCCCACCCACATCAGTGTAACAGCAGCAGCTCACCTCCTCCTCCTCCTGTCCCCTCTATGAACACCGCAGTGGTGGGTCAGTGTGCAACCCTCACCCGGGGCCAAACTTAGGTTTGTGGGTGCTCCAGGCCAAAAATGTTGGGGGCTATCAAGTTTATATATATATATATATATATATATATATATATATATATAATGAACTTGCATACTGTGTATACTTTACTGTAATAACAAAGTGGAAAACAAAACATTGAGCTACATTACTGGTCAATGAATGTACCATATAACCATGGAAAATGAGTACTATTTTGGGAGGATGGTAGGGATTGAAAGTACAAAAGTGTCTCAGTACACAAAGGGCAACATTAATGAGTCGTAACAACACAGGGGGAGGGCTAATGAAAACTTGATTTGTTGTCTGTGTAAAAAGTGCAGCCTTTACAAATGAATTCCTCCTCCCACCCCCTCTGTGTTGAGGCAAACAATGGGCAGGGTTATTCTGAAAAAGGACATGAACACACTGTAAATTACTGATGGGCAGTTTTTTGAAGTTTTGAGAGATTTGCAAATTTAATTAAAAAAAACCCACTAAGATATCACATATAGATAAGTAATCATGGCCTTTGTCATGAAGCTCAAAATTGAGCTCACGTGCATCCTCTTTCCACTGATCATCCTTGAGATGTTCCTACAGCTTAATTGGAGTCCACCTGTGGTAAATTCATTTGATTGGACATGTTTTTGAAAGGCATACACCTGTCTATAAAAGGTCCCACACTTGACAGTGCATATCAGAGCACAAAACAAGCATGAAGTCCAAGGAATTGTCTGTAGACCTCCGAGACATGATTGTCTCAAGACACAAATCTGGTGAATGGAATGGCAGTGAAGGGTACAGAAAAATATCTACTGCTTGGAAGGTCCCAATGAGCACAGTGGCCTCCATCATCCATAAATGGAAGAAGTTCGGAACCACCAGGACTCTTCCTAGAGTTGGCCGTCCATCTAAACTAAGTGATCGGGGGAGAAGGGCCCTAGTCAGGGAGGTGACCAAGAACCCAATGGTCACTATGTCAAAGCTACAGCATTCCTCTGTGGAGAGACAAGAACCTTCCAGAAGGACAACCATCTCTGCAGCAATCCACCAATCAGGCCTGTATGGTAGAGTGGCCAGATGGAACCCCCTCCTTAGTAAAAAGCACAAGGGAGCCCACCTGGAATTTGCCAAAATGCACCGGAAGGACTCTCAGACCATGAGAGACAAAGATTGAACTCTTTGACATGAATGCCAGGCATTCTATTTGGAGGAAACTCGGGACCGCTCATCGCCAGGCCAATGCCATCCCTACAGTGAAGCATGGTGGTGGCAGCATCATGCTGTGGGGATGTTTTTCAGCGGCAGGAACTGGGAGACTAGTCAGGATAGAGGGAAAAGTTAATGCAGCAGTGTACAGAGACATCCTGGATGAAAACCTGCTCCAGAGCACTCTTGACCTCAGACTGGGTCGACAGTTGATCTTTTAGCAGGACAACGACCCTAAGCACACAGCCAACATATCAAAGGTGGCTTCAGGACAGCTCTGTGAATGTCCTTGAGTGGCCCAGCCAGAGCCCAGACTTGAATCCGATTCAACATCTCTGGAGAGATCTGAAAATGGCGGTGCATCGACGCTTCCCATCCAACCTGATGGAGCTTGAGAGGTGCTGCAAAGAGGAATGGGTGAAACTGCCCAAAGAAAGATGTGCCAAGCTTGTGGAATCATATTCAAATAGACTTGAGGCTGTAATTGCTGTCAAAAGTGCATCAACAAAGTATTGAGCAAAGGCTGTGAATACTTATGTACATGTGATTTTTTAGAGTTTTTTATTAAATTTGAATAAATCTAAAAAAACTTTTACACATTGTCATTATGGGGTATTTGGTGTAGAATTTTGAGGAGAAAATTTAATTTATTCCATTTTGGAATAAGGCTGTAACATAACAAAATGTGAAAAAATTGAAGTGCTGTGAATACTTTCTGGATGCACTGTATGTACTGTACCTCTATTTACTTTTATGTTAGTACATGAAATATCAACTGAAAATCATCTGTTGGAGTTGCAATAAAGGATTTTATTGAAATCTACTGTATGCTGTTGAATCCTCTTTATGTGAAGACAATTATAAGGTAACCTTAAAACCTGAAGGGATAAAAAGAGGTGTTTGCTTTAAATATATCAAGAGGTATGTACCTTGAACATCAGGTGGATGGGACTGTTCTATCAACACCTAATTTTCAGACATAAATAATCCCTCACATTGGGTGGATCAACAATAATTTTAAAATACTACACTATGGGTCTCATTTATTAATGAGTTTTATCAACAGAATGAGTGAAACATTTCACTGTGTATGATAAATGGTGCTCCAGCCAATCAGCTCCCAACTGTCAACTGTTAGAAAAGTGACAGTTGGGAACTGATTGGCTGGAGCAACATTTATCATACACAGTGACATTTGTCACTCGTTTTGGTGATAAAACTAGTTAATAAATGGGTGCCTTTGATTATTTCCTTTTGTTGTCATCATTTTGAGGTAAATATAAGGACACAAAGGGCCTGGATGGAATTGCAGAGCCGCACATAAGCGCACCCAAGAGATTGTGCAATTCTGTTCATTTAAAATGCGAATGCAGAAGGAGGTATCGCACACCTCCTTTCTGCATTTGCATGATCTCAGCTCTGTGACTGAGGCCACAGCCTGGTGTCACCACCAGAACAATTGTGACTGATGGTTGCCGATGTTCCTTAGGCCAGCCTGCGGGAGCTAAAACTTCCCACAGCCTGGCCGGGTCCTAGCAGCTTGTGAGGCCAGAAAGTCTGCATGCACCCATATGGACTCTGCCCTTGCCCCTCCTTGAAAAATGGGGCAACACGGCCCTGTTTCCGGGAACGCTGCCAGGGAACATCCCCGCTCCACCTCCAAAACACTGCAACGTGTCAATCAGGCTGTGGCCCGGGAGACATTGCAAACGGACTCACAGTTATAGGGCTGCACATGCTCAGTACACCTCCTGTGCATGTACAGTCCTACCACCATCGGAGATGTGCACTAACCATCAGGTTTCAGAAGCAATGTTTATGTCTAAACAATGTTTTGTAATTAATGTTAAAAACATTGGTACAGTACTTTCAATGTTGTCTTTTTATGTCCTATCCATAGTGTACACACTCCAAGCATCTCTGCCCCTCCCCCCATCCCTGATAAAAGCATCACTGTCTCTGTGTGCCCCTCTCCCCCACCCACAACAGGGTAACAGCAGCAGCTCACCTCCTCCTCCTCCTTTCCCCTCTATGAACACCGCAGTGGTGGGTCAGTGTGCAACCCTCACCCGGGGCCAAGCTTAGGTTTGTGGGGGCTCCTGGCCAACAAATGTGGGGGGCTATCAAGTTTATATATATATATATATATATATATATATAATCAACTGGCATACTGTGTATACTTTACTGTAATAACAAAGTGGAAAACAAAACATTGAGCTACATTACTGGTCAATGAATGTACCATATAACCATGGAAAATGAGTACTATTTTGGGAGGATGGTAAGGATCGAAAGTACAAAAGTGTCTCAATACACAAAGGGCAACATTAATGAGTCGTAACAACACAGGGGGAGGGCTAATGAAAACTTGATTTGTTGTCTGTGTAAAAAGTGCAGCCTTTACAAATGAATTCCTCTTCCCACCCCCTCTGTGTTGAGGCAAACAATGGGCAGGGTTATTCTGAAAAAGGACATGAACACACTGTAAATTACTGATGGGCAGTTTTTTTAAGTTTTGAGAGTTTTGCAAATGTAATTAAAAAAAACCCACTAAGATATCACATATAGATAAGTATTCCTGGCCTTTGTCATGAAGCTCAAACTTGAGCTCACATGCATCCTCTTTCCACTGATCATCCTTGAGATGTTCCTACAGCTTAATTGGAGTCCACCTATGGTAAATTCATTTGATTGGACATGATTTTGAAAGGCATACACCTGTCTATATAAGGTCCCACACTTGACAGTGCATATCAGAGCACAAAACAAGCATGAAGTCCAAGGAATTGTCTGTAGACCTCCGAGACAGGATTGTCTCAAGGCACAAATCTGGTGAATGGAATAGCAGTGAAGGGTACAGAAAAATATCTGCTGCTTGGAAGGTCCCAGTGAGCACAGTGGCCTCCATCATCCATAAATGGAAGAAGTTCGGAACCACCAGGACTCTTCCTAGAGTTGGCCGTCCATCTAAACTAAGCGATTGGGGGAGAAGGGCTCTAGTCAGGGAGGTGACCAAGAACCCAATGGTCACTATGTCAAAGCTACAGCATTCCTCTGTGGAGAGACAAGAACCTTCCAGAAGGACAACCATCTCTGCAGCAATCCACCAATCAGGCCTGTATGGTAGAGTGGCCAGATGTAAGCCCCTCCTTAGTAAAAAGCACATGGCAGCCCACCTGGAATTTGCCAAAATGCACCAGAAGGACTCTCAGACCATGAGAGACAAAGAATAAACTCTTTGACATGAATGCCAGGCATTCTATTTGGAGGAAACTCAGGACCGCTCATCGCCAGGCCAATGCCATCCCTACAGTGAAGCATGGTGGTGGCAGCATCATGCTGTGGGGATGTTTTTCAGTGGCAAGAACTGGGAGACTAGTCAGGATAGAGGGAAAAATTAATGCAGCAGTGTACAGAGACATCCTGGATGAAAACCTGCTCCAGAGCACTCTTGACCTCAGACTGGGGCGACAGTTGATCTTTTAGCAGGACAACGACCCTAAGCACACAGCCAATTTATCAAAGGTGGCTTCAGGACAGCTCTGTGAATGTCCTTGAGTGGCCCAGCCAGAGCCCAGACTTGAATCCGATTCAACATCTCTGGAGAGATCTGAAAATGGCGGTGCATCGACGCTTCCCATCCAACCTGATGGAGCTTGAGAGGTGCTGCAAAGATGAATGGGTGAAACTGCCCAAAGATAGATGTGCCAAGCTTGTGGCATCATATTCAAATAGACTTGAGGCTTTAATTGCTGTCAAAAATGCATCAACAAAGTATTGAGCAAAGGCTGTGAATACTTATGTACATGTGATTTTTTAGAGTTTTTTTATTAAATTTGAATAAATCTAAAAAAACTTTTACACATTGTCATTATGGGGTATTTGGTGTAGAATTTTGAGGAGAAAATTTAATTTATTCCATTTTGGAATAAGGCTGTAACATATCAAAATGTGAAAAAATTGAAGTGCTGTGAATTCTTTCCGGATGCACTGTATGTACAGTACCTCTATTTACTTTTATGTTAGTACATGAAATATCAACTGAAAATCATCTGTTGGAGTTGCAATAAAGGATTTTATTGAAATCTACTGTATGCTGTTGAATCCTCTTTATGTGAAGAAAATTATAAGGTAACCTTAAAACCTGAAGGGATAATAAGAGGTGTTTGCTTTAAATATATCAAGAGGTATGTACCTTGAACATCAGGAGGATAGGACTGTTCTATCAACACCTATTTTTCAGACATAAATAATCCCTCACATTGGGTGGATCAACAATAATTTTAAAATACTACACTATTGGTCTCATTTATTAATGAGTTTTATCCCCAGAATGAGTGAAACATTTCACTGTGTATGATAAATGGTGCTCCAGCTAATCAGCTCCCAACTGTCAACTGTTAGAAAAGTGACAGTTGGGAGCTGATTGGCTGGAGCAACATTTATCATACACAGTGACATTTGTCACTCCTTTTGGTGATAAAACTAGTTAATAAATGGGTGCCTTTGATTATTTCCTTTTTGTTGTCATCATTTTGAGGTAAATATAAGGTCACAAAGGGCCTGGATGGAAATGCAGAGCCCAACATAAGCGCACACAAGAGATTGTGCAATTCTGTTCATTTAAAATGCGAATGCAGAAGGAGGTATCGCACACCTCCTTTCTGCATTTGCATGATCTCAGCTCTGTGACTGAGGCCGCAGCCTGGTGTCACCACCAGAACAATTGTGACTGATGGTTGCCGATGTTCCTTAGGCAAGTCTGAGGGAGCTAAAACTTCCCAGAGCTTGGCCGGGTCCTAGCATCTTGCTAGCCAAGAAATTCTGCATGTACCCATAAGGACTCTGCCCTCGCCCCACCTTGAAAAATGGGGCAATACGCCCCTGTTTCCGGGAACGCTGCCAGGGAACATACCCGCTCCACCTCCAAAACACCGCAACGTGTCAATCAGGCTGTGGCCCGGGAGACATTGCAAGCGGACTCACAGTCAGAGGGCTGCACATGCACAGTACACCTCCTGCGCATGTACAGTCCTACCACCATCGGAGATGTGAAATAACCATCAGGTTTCAGTAACAATGTTTATGTCTAAACAATGTTTTGTAATTAATGTTAAAAACATTGGTACAGTACTTTCAATGTTGTCTTTTTATGTCCTATCCATAGTGCACACACTCCAAGCATCTCTGCCCCTCCCCCCATCCCTGATAAAAGCATCACTGGCTCTGTGTGCCCCTCTCCCCACCCACAACAGTGTAACAGCAGCAGCTGACCTCCTCCTCCTCCTTTCCCCTCTATGAACACCGCAGTGGTGGGTCAGTGTGCAACCCTCACCCAGGGCCAAACTTAGGTTTGTGGGGGCTCCTGGACAACAAATGTGGGGGGCTATCAAGTTTATATATATATATATATATATATATATATATAAAATCAACTGGCATACTGTGTATACTTTACTGTAATAACAAAGTGGAAAACAAAACATTGAGCTACATTACTGGTCAATGAATGTACCATATAACCATGGAAAATGAGTACTATTTTGGGAGGATGGTAGGGATCGAAAGTACAAAAGTGTCTCAATACACAAAGGGCAACATTAATGAGTCGTAACAACACAGGGGAGGGCTAATGAAAACTTGATTTGTTGTCTGTGTAAAAAGTGCAGCCTTTACAAATGACTTCCTCCTCCCACGCCCTCTGTGTTGATGCAAACAATGGGCAGGGTTATTCTGAAAAAGGACATGAACACACTGTAAATTACCGATGGGCAGTTTTTTGAAGTTTTGAGAGTTTTGCACATTTAATAAAAAAAAACACACTAAGATATCACATATAGATAAGTATTCATGGCCTTTGTCATGAAGCTCAAAATTGAGCTCACGTGCATCCTCTTTCCACTGATCATCCTTGAGATGTTTCTACAGCTTAATTGGAGTCCCACTGTGGTAAATTCATTTGATTGGACATGATTTTGAAAGGCATACACCTGTCTATATAAGGTCCCACACTTGACAGTGCATATCAGAGCACAAAACAAGCATGAAGTCCAAGGAATTGTCTGTAGACCTCCGAGACAGGATTGTCTCAAGGCACAAATCTGGTGAATGGAATGGCAGTGAAGGGTACAGAAAATATCTGCTGCTTGGAAGGTCCCAATGAGCACAGTGGCCTCCATCATCCATAAATAGAAGAAGTTCGGAACCACCAGGACTCTTCCTAGAGTTGGCCGTCCATCTAAACTAAGCGATCGGGGGAGAAGGGCCCTATTCATGGAGGTGACCAAGAACCCAATGGTCACTATGTCAAAGCTACAGCATTCCTCTGTGGAGAGACAAGAACCTTACAGATGGACAACCATCTCTGCAGCAATCCACCAATCAGGCCTGTTTGGTAGAGTGGCCAGATGGAAGCCCCTCCTTAGTAAAAAGCACCTGGCAGCCCACCTGGAATTTGCCAAAATTTACCAGAAGGACTCTCAGACCACGAGAGACAAAGATTGAACTCTTTGACATGAATGCCAAGCATTCTATTTGGAGGAAACTCGGGACCGCTCATCGCCAGGCCAATGCCTTCCCTACAGTGAAGCATGGTGGTGGCAGCATCATGCTGTGGGGATGTTTTTCAGTGGCAGGAACTGGGAGACTAGTCAGGATAGAGCGAAAAATTAATGCAGCAGTGTACAGAGACATCTTGGATGAAAACCTGCTCCAGAACACTCTTGACCTCAGACTGGGGCGACAGTTGACCATTTAGCAGGACAACGACCCTAAGCACACAGCCAATATATCAAATGTGGCTTCAGGACAGCTCTGTGAATGTCCTTGAGTGGCCCAGCCAGAGCCCAGACTTGAATCCGATTCAACATCTCTGGAGAGATCTGAAAATGGCTGTGCATCGACTCTTCCCATCCAACCTGATGGAGCTTGAGAGGTGCTGCAAAGAGGAATGGGTGAAACTGCCCAAAGATAGATGTGCCAAGCTTGTGGCATCATATTCAAATAGACTTGAGGCTTTAATTGCTGTCAAAAGTGCATCAACAAAGTATTGAGCAAAGGTTGTGAATACTTATGTACATGTGATTTTTTAGAGTTTTTTTATTAAATTTGAATAAATCTAAAAAAACTTTTACACATTGTTATTATGGGGTATTTGGTGTAGAATTTTGAGGAGAAAATTTAATTTATTCCATTTTGGAATAAGGCTGTAACATAACAACATGTGAAAAAATTGAAGCGCTGTGAATACTTTCCGGATGCACTGTATGTACTGTACCTCTATTTACTTTTATGTTAGTACATGAAATATCAACTGGAAATCATCTGTTGGAGTTGCAATAAAGGATTTTATTGAAATCTACTGTATGCTGTTGAATCCTCTTTATGTGAAGAATATTATAAGGTAGCCTTAAAACCTGAAGGGATAATAAGAGGTGTTTGCTTTAAATATATCAAGAGGTATGTACCTTGAACATCAGGTGGATGGGACTGTTCTATCCACACCTATTTTTCAGACATAAATAATCCCTCACATTGGGTGGATCAACAATAATTTTAAAATACTACACTATGGGTCTCATTTATTAATGAGTTTTATCACCAGAATGAGTGAAACATTTCACTGTGTATGATAAATGGTACTCCAGCCAATCAGCTCCCAACTGTCAACTGTTAGAAAAGTGACAATTAGGAGCTGATTGGCTGGAGCAACATTTATCATACACAGTGACATTTGTCACTCCGTTTGGTGATAAAACTAGTTAATAAATGGGTGCCTTTGATTATTTCCTTTTGTTGTCATCATTTGATGTAATTATAAGGACACAAAGGGCCTGGATGGAATTGCAGAGCCGCACATAAGCGCACACAAGAGATTGTGCAATACTGTTCATTTAAAATGCGAATGCAGAAGGAGGTATCGCACACCTCCTTTCTGCATTTGCATGATCTCAGCTCTGTGACTGAGGCCGCAGCCTGGTGTCACCACCAGAACAATTGTGACTGATGGTTGCTGATGTTCCTTAGGCGAGTCTTCGGGAGATAAAACTTCCCACAGCCTGGCCGGGTCTTAGCAGCTTGCGAGGCCAGAAAGTCTGCATGCACCCATATGGACTCTGCCCTCGCCCCTCCTTGAAAAATGGGGCAACACGCCCCTGTTTCCGGGAACGCTGCCAGGGAACATCCCCGATCCACCTCCAAAACACCGCAACGTGTCAATTAGGCTGTGGTCGGGAGACATTGCAAGAGGACTCACAGTCAGAGGGCTGCACATGCTCAGTACACCTCCTGCACATGTACAGTCCTACCACCATCGGAGATGTGCACTAACCATCAGGTTTCAGAAGCAATGTTTATGTCTAAACAATGTTTTGTAATTAATGTTAGAAACATTTGTACAGTACTTTCAATGTTGTCTTTTTATGTCCTATCCATAGGTGCACACACTGCAAGCATCTCTGCCCCTCCCCCCATCCCTGATAAAAGCATCACTGGCTCTGTGTGCCCCTCTCCCCCACCCACAACAGTGTAACAGCAGCAGCTCACCTCCTCCTCCTCCTCCTTTCCCCTCTATGAACACTGCAGTGGTTGGTCAGTGTGCAACCCTCACCCAGGGCCAAACTTAGGTTTGTGGGGGCTCCTGGCCAACAAATGTGGGGGGCTATCAAGTATATATATATATATATATAATCAACTGGCATACTGTGTATACTTTACTGTAATAACAAAGTGGAAAGCAAGACAGTGAGCTACATTACTGGTCAATGAATGTACCATATAACCATGGAAAATGAGTAATATTTTGGGAGGATGGTAGGGATCGAAAGTACAAAAGTGTCTCAATACACAAAGGGCAACATTAAAGAGTTGTAACAACACATGGGGAGGGCTAATGAAAACTTGATTTGTTGTCTGTGTAAAAAGTGCAGCCTTTACAAATGAATTCCTCCTCCCCCCTCTGTGTTGAGACAAGCAATGGGTGCATCTGAAAAAGGACATTAACATACTGTAAATTACTGATGGCCAGTTTTTGAATTATAAAAAATATCTAGAACCAGTACTGTATATGAAATATCGAGCCATATTTTCAGGGGGAAATTTCAACACTAAGAAATCACTACACACTCATTCCGTCCTCACTGACTCAGATCCCCACAACCTCTAGATGAAATATGATATTATTCTAAAAAGTTTTGTTATTACAATAATATTATTGATATTAAAACATAATTTAATTATATAAATCTATTTTTGGAGCAAAAAAAATGTTTACACTGGGATTCAAACCCTAACTGCCAAGTGTGATGTGCAGTGACTTTACCACTACGCCACAATACTGGTGGAGGGAAGTACAGAATCAGTCTTTTGAGGAACTGATGACAGTTTTCTAGTGAGTTTTTTTGGTGCTAGTACAGTGTTTCAGTGGCTAGTACAGTGATTTAGATGCACCTTAACATAATCACTCCTCAAAACTCCTTGTTTGCCCTCTATTAAAATTCAAAGGAGGCCACTACTGTATCTTTGCTACATAGGTTGAACACTATTAAGTGCTACATTACATGATACACTGGCCACCCAGTGGTGAAAGTATGAATTGCACCTTTGCTGCACCGCATATAGCACGGCACGACAATATATGAGAATTTATGTCATGCCAAATTGAGAGCCATGGCACAGTTTTCAGAAAGGTGTATGTGGATGCATCTGTAGGCAACAAAACTGTGTATAGTAAAAAATAGTATGCTTATCAGAGTATTTTGCAGTCTGTCCTGGTCTTGTACAAGGGACCCAAAGACTACTTCTTTGAACATATGTTTTGTCATCTGTAGGCTTGTGCCCAAAGTGTATGAAACCCCTTGATGCATTTGCAATCCCAGCACAGTGACAAATGTTGCAGGCTAGGATAACCATTGTTTCTGCAAATGCCGGCTGTGTTTGCCCCCACACTGCCCCTTAATTGCCTCCGACTGGTCAATCAGGCAGAGGCATATCAGGTGCAGCATGCGATCATGCAGGACCCCTTCTGCAATGCTTCTCATGCTTGGACCAAATACTGTGGGGAGCAACGAGATGGGATACAACATGGCTAGCAGATCCTGCTACTGAGTACATGGTGTGGGGAGTCTGCTCCATGCCACTGCCCTGCAGCATAGATAAGAGCCGTGCTGGCCCCTCACATTGTGAATAACCACGAGCCAGGACCCAGTGGTACCTATCATTTGCTCCCACAACTAAGGCTAAACATATTTGGAGGACACTGGTGAGTGATTAATCACACTAATATATGTCACAACAGTGAGACATTGCTGTTTTTATTCATTATGGGAGACCACAGCCACCTAACTAACAAGTATTGACTTCTAGATCATTACAGATTCCACTAGCTGATTCTATTTGTTATAAGTGAGGCTCTTCCATGTAACTTGTTTCACTTTGATACATATGTTACACCTTTGCTGGAAATACAACAATAATCTTTTCCCCACATATGGGATGTGAAACCTCAATGAAATAATTATCCACCATAAATGGTAGCTGACATATAGTTCTGTGGTGACCTAAAAAATCAATGATTTTCTACCTTTTTTTGTACTAATATTTTTTATATTAATTGATATCAATTGGTCACTTTTTTGTTATTTGTTGCATTTTTATCATATCATATTTTATGTGTATTCTCATTAGCCAATGATGTCAGTTTTATACTGAATTTTATCTTTTACATTATATTAAATTGATCTAATTGTGACTGACATAATTGCTCTATTTCTATTTTTAATTTTTATTTTATTTTATTTCATTTCATTTTCTATTTATTTATTATTTACCATTCTTCATGATATATTTTTAAGGCTTCAGGTGTTGCACAGCGCTGTTATTCTCTCTCTTGTTTGTTTATTCTATGGTTAGCAACCTCCAACAGCAGTATGAAACACCTGTAGCAATAACACCAATTGGTGTGTGTGTAAATATATAGATATATATATATATATATATATATATATATATGGATTGTTCTTGTTCTTTGCAGCACTGGATTGTTCTTGTTCATTGCAGCACTGGTGGCTTTTATTTCCATTCCATACGTGCATGTGCATGCCCAAGATCCATTTTTCTTTTTTTTGGTGGGGGAGCATGGACATCTGAACATGGTCCATATCCTGTCTTAAAGTTAAAAATGCCCTTAGCTATTTTCATGTGCTTACTAGATAATAGTATCCTATAATGCAGAAATTCAGAGATAAACGGAGGTTCTAATGTTCAGATATCCATTTATCAATTAACACAGGTGTATCCTCATTTGATGCCGAAGTTTATCTATTTTTCAAAATGTTATGTCTCTTCAAGCTAATGTACCGTTTTATTCCTACACATTTTCTGTGTTTCACTCATACACATAAAAAAGAAAAAAAACATTATTTTCAAGTGGAGGTTTAATTACAAAACCCTATGTTTATAATCTGAATTTTTGCATCTTTGTAAAGGTAGATTGAAAGTATTTGTTGGTAGTATTAGAAACAAAAAGGACATTTGTTTTTAGTTCATTTTTTGCAATTTCAATAAGAAAATCACTTGTTTAGCTATTTTTGGTGGACTATGTTTGCTGAGTGAGGATTAGTATGCAAACTAAAGCAATTATCAGTTATTTATTCTGAAAAAGAGAGTATCATTTGTATGAGTACTGCATAAATAATGACTGATATTGATGTTGGAATTTGACCAGCCAAAAATGTGCCTAAACAGGAGTGTGGTTTGAATAGAAGACATTTAGGAGGTCAACATCCAAGATGTCGACATATTCTGAATGTTGACATTCAGAATGTCGACATGGATGCTAGGTTGACAACCATTTTGTCAACATACACTTAGGTCAACATGGTTAAAATGTATGCATTCTTAGAATGTTGACATTTAAAATGTCGAAAACCAGTATGTTGACATATGTTTTTGTTGGTTATATTAGCTTAACTTTAACTGTATCCCTAAACCTAACACTAAATCTAACACTAAACTGATCTGTGACGCAAAAAATCGGCAAAAAATATATCAACATTCTTTGTCAACATGTTAAATGTTTACATTGTGAAAATGGTGACATTTTAACAATGTTGACATAACTGTATGTCACCATATATGTTGTTGACCTTCTAACTGTCAAAGTTAAGAATCAGTCTTCATTCTTATGTCAACATTCTGAATGTTAACTAGCTGACTGAATACCCCAAAATTGTATCAGCAGCAAAAGGGTTTATCTTTTCTTTTTTTTCTAAAGTACTGCTTCTTCAAGCTTCATTTATGTATTAAATAAATCATGAGAGAAAAGGGAAATCAAATGATGTATCTATCTCTGGAGTCCATTTGTACACTTGATATTACAGCACTTGGTATTTTTGTGCATAAAAATAATTTTCCTACATGAAATGAAAAGTAATGCCTTTGAAAGAATAGAACGATTCTTGATGATCTTCTAAAATGATAGTCTGTAAAAGTAGAACATTATGCAGAAGGAAAGAACTCTACAAATAACTGCTTTAAAATATACAAAATATTAACACATTTGACTCAGTGAAGCACACTAAAATTTTTGACACTGCAAGCCTAACTGACACTTTTTAATAGAGTCACAATGTGCATGTGTGAGTACATTTAGAGGTAATTCATAATGAGTACTATATTAATTTGCATATTTTTTGTATATTCAGTTTTTTTTGAAAGACACAAGAAATACACGTTTGCAAAACGTATGATCAAAATGTCATATTATAACTTGATGGAATCATACTGTACATGCCCAGAGAGCAAGCACTGTACATGCTTTACAGTACATGTGATTGCAGATGTGCATATCTGACACTTGTGAATCCTTGCAAATCCTTATGACAAAAGAGGCCTAAACAGTGGAATAAAGAGTGTTCACACATACTATAGGCCAAATTCAGTTAGGGCATGATCACACAAATGTAAACTAGTAGTGTTCCATTAGCCTTTTCAACTCCAGGCACACTACACAAGATTTTAAAATTGCCAGGGTACACCATCCAGCTATGCGGTGTGCATGACCAATGAAAAACATAAACATTGGCTCCCACATAAAAATATACACACATATTAGCCTCCACAGGAAAAAAGCACTCTACATTGGCCTCCAAAGGAATGCAACACACTACATTGGCCTCCTCAGGAATAAAACACACTACACTACAAGTGCACTGAGATAACTGCCGTGGCACACTTGACAACCACTCATGGCACACTAGTGTGCCACGGCATAGTGGTTGAATACCTTTGCTCAGTCCGGCATGGATCGGGTTTTTTGCATTTTTTATTTTAACCCCTGGATTGCCTACTTGGACAAGTGTCCGTGATCTACACATAGGAGAGGTGAGTATGGATTTTTTTTTTCAGGTACACCACTGGGGATTACTTCAGATACTAGGTGAGTATGTGTGAGTGTGAGTGTGCATATATGTTTTAATAAAATTTTACATTCACGGTGTATGTTTGTTTATTTACGTATTTCTTTAGTTGTGGAACTACAAGTGCCAGCGGGCCTGTAATGCCCCGCATGCTGGTATTTGTGGTTCTCCAAATACCAGCATGATGGGAAGGCTTGCTGGTACTTGTGATTCTACAACTAAAGACAATATGCAAACTTCATTTTTACCCTTTATGCTAACACTATCAACCCGGCACCCACGAACATAGGGTGCCGGGGATAGTCCTGGGCTATCAGTCTAGGCCTGGGGTGCCCTGGAGAGGCATGCCCCTTTATTGGGGGGGTACCCAACTCCCCAGGGATCCCCAACCTGGGCTGACTAGCGGTCAGGGATAATGCTTTAGCTGGGGAAACCGGTGAAAGGTTTTCCCTGGCTGTGGCATTATCCCCCCGCTAGAAAGAGTTCGGTGCTGGTTCTGGAATTTTCAGGGGACCCCTACTCGTTTTGTCCCCTGATTTTCCAGAACCAGGACCAGCTCAACAAAGCCCTGTGCTGGTTCTTAATATGCAGGGGCCCCCTATGCATTTTGGCCCCTGTATTTTTAGAACCAGAACAGGCTTTATAAAGCCCGGGGCTGGTTATGCTTTTAGGGAGGGGGTGCACATCATTTTTTTTTATTTAACATAAGTACACACAGAAACATGTACATATCTCATGGATATGTGCATGTTTCAGTGTTAATCTGACCTGCTCAGGATGTACTCGCTAGCCTGAAGCATGTCTATTATTTGGGGACTTTTGGTATAATTTTTTGTGTGAGTCTGAAACAGACACTCTATTACATTGGGCGAGTTGATTGTTTTCAATGTGAAAACATCTGGATGCGAGTTTGAGAATGGAGAGTTTTAGTAACTCTAAAAAATGCGAGTTTAAGTGAACAGACACCCTATTACATTGGAGAGTTGTGAAAAATTGCGAGTTTAGCACCAAACTCACAATTTACCATACAGACTACCTATTACATTTGGCCTGTTGTCTTTTTAAAAAAATAAGATAAAATTAGAATTGAGCAGTTTGATTTTACAAACAACCGAACATACCAGAACTTAAGGGTTTCTGAGGAGAACTGAGTCCCAACTCTCGTCTTCTTGCCAAATTCAGATCTCAGGACGAGGAAAAATGTAATTTTCGCAGAAATGTTGGATTTTGCATGTTTTATATTGCATATTGCTCATGATTAGGAGTCATTTCAAACAGGAGAGTATACTGTAGGAAGAGGGTATGGGCTGTACAATTCAAATTGTAATTACTCAGGAATATGTGTTTTATAGAGACAGGGTATATTACTGTACTTAGTGGGTGTAGATGTGTCCCTGTCAGCTGCATCCAATTAATAAAAAGTAGATATAAGACATATTTGCCCATCTTAAAATACCATTTTAAGGCATTTCTATCTGGTGTCAACATTAAAGTATTTAATAAATGCATGGTAAAGATGACAGTCCCTCATTTCTCTATATAATTGTACATGCACTTTTGTATGGTGTCAGTTAATTTCAACTACAGTAGATATACTCCTGTCCTGGTGTAAAAAAAATAAAAACAATCATGGATTAGAAAAACCCAGTATTACTGCTGGCATTCATAGTACTTCTCTAACATCTACTGAAGGAGGTCAAGGAGAAAGATGGTTTAAGAAATCCTACTGTGAAAGTACATCATAATGAGGGAGACATTTGTATATATGATGCTAATGAGGGTGTTGATGATGATTATGTTGGACAAAAACATGTTGAGTAAGTCACCATTGGCAAAAGTTTATTCCAGTGTTGATAAGAAGCACAAAAAAATCTACCTCTTTAATGTGGACACATATTTACCTACTGTAAATCCTGTGATGCCAAAGTAAGTAAAGGAAGGAAAGTTCACCATCTAGACCCCTCCTCCAGCTATTTCATTTGCAGGAAGTTCATGCAAATTTAGCAAAATCTGGAAAATCATGTAAACAAATAACAAGCACTCCAGCATCAGCTGCCAGCAGCATGGACATATACGAGACAGGCAATCTCCACCGCCAACATCTTCATCGTTAAACTACATATTAGTGATCAGATGTTGTCCTTTTATTTAATTTTCAAAGGCAAACTGACCCCTCCCCTATCCATGATTTCCATAATGAACCCTTGTGTGCTAGGGCTGCTGCTGCTTCTGGTGGTGAATCTTCATCACAATAGGGAACCAAGAAGACTAGTAGTTTTAAACATCAATTGACTGTGAAACAATCATTTACAAGATAAGCCAAGCATGACAACCTCCATCCTGTTGTACATTGGATCACTGAAGCCATGACAGCTATTTTAGCATTAGATCTTAATCTAATATCCACCATCAATGCATCTGGTTTTAGTTAAGGTCATGTTTCCATACTACAGGTTGAGTCTCCCATATCCATAATGCTTGAGACTAGGGGTATTTTGGATAATAGAATATTCTATATTTTGGAATATTTGCATATCATAATGAAATATCTTGGGAATGGGACCCCAATATATGATTCTTTGTATCATTCTTCCTATACATATGGCTTCTTACAAATCATGATTGTTACTGACAATCTTCTGCACTAATATGAAAGGCTTTTCATCATTACCAATGTGTTACTCGCTGAAATTTTAAATACTGTTTAGAATATACCAAACAAATATGCATAAAAATAAATTATAGGCCACTAGTTATTTGGCATCAATAGATAGTTTTGAGGGTATTATAAACTCATAAAATCCCTGTATGGCCACCAATCATGTCAATCTGACCCACACACAAAGGCACTTTGCATATTGTAGGGAGGCTTTTATTATGAACACTGGGAATTTATCCTCTATTCGACAGTGTTCATATTATTCCTCTTCATAAAGAGGAAACCTTATTTTTTGGTGATAGTATCACATTATATTCACATATCTCCTATTATTCAATCAATACAAAAATATTCTCTTTATTTGATAATGATTCTCAAAAAGATATTAGTTTTAGCTGCAAGTGTCTGCCTATGTATTCTTGCTACAGGTTTAGATCTGTTCGAATACTGTAACATGTTCAGTGTGCAACATGTTATTATTAAATTGTAACAGTGTCATTTTAGAATGCTGAAGGTCTATGTTCTTACAATGAATAGTAATCAACTTATTCAATGTCCTTATCATATGGTTTTCTGGGTATATTATTCTCCCCTCCACATTTATATCTACCATGTGGTAGGTATAAATGCATTATTTTTCAAATGACACAGACCTTAAGAGATGCAAATAACTCATTGCAAGCAAGTTGTCAGCTCAAGTGGCACATGACATGATGACAAGGCCCACAGAACCTGTATAATTCCAATAAATGTATCCATTTAAATATTTGTGGCCACATTGAATCAAATGTATCAGCTGTGTGTAATTTATACCAAACAGAGGAGGCAGTCCCTACTACAAACCTATTACAGAGAATAATTGAGCTACTCTAAACCTTTTTTGAGGGAACACTATTATAATAAAATCCTCACTGTTAAGGTACAATATAAGACAGAGTTCCAGTAAGTGACTAATTCCTTTTATCTGCTACACCTTGGGATAAATGTTTGATAAATTGTTTACATGATGTGTATGCCTCTATTTTATTTGATTTATTAACTTTTATAATAAATTTAATTTGTAATTAGCTTTGCTCAGACTCCTTAATACATATTTAGAGATATTCCTGTTTTATATATTATGGTCAAGTGGAGCGCAGTTCCTTTTTATTTTTTTGATATTTAGTTTTAAAGCTCACAGGAGTTTTATGAGGACTTGCTGCTAACTTTCTTTGATTGTTAACTATTTATGAACAGCCTAATCACTCTGCAAGTGCCAGTTAAAGGCCAATTTTTTTTTCTCCTTTTTAAATGACATTGGGATTGAGCCTGGGACCTCTCACTAATATATTTCCTTCAGGGATTTAGGGCTAAAATAACTATCACTCAGTTTTCCAAAGCTGCTGATAAACACCAACTTTGACCAATATTTTTCAAATGTCAATAGCAATTAATGCTAAATCAGGCTTGTTTATTATTAATTACTATTTTCATTTAAAAAAACATCTGCCAAAGTTGCTGATGACAGCATTGCAAACCTGACTTTTAGTAAATATGCACCTAAGTAAATCAGCAATTTGTTAATTGTCAGTGCAATGAAATTATATATTATAATATGACTAAAAATTAATGTTTTTACATCTGATATTTGAACATAATACATATTTTGACTACTTAAACTGTGATAATTTGTTATACTTTTACACAATTATAAATACATGCTATAAGGAAATTTTATATTTAAGCAAAATGTTGATGAATTTAAGAAGCATTTCAAAACGCAGCACACATATTTCAAGTCAAACAAATATAGTGACCATCTTTTCTCACAACATATACTTTTCTATCATCTCATTCCAATGTTGTTTGATAAAAATCAGTAAATGTGCTTAATTTTCTTTTATTAATTATATAAATTTTTGTGTTGTTTTAAATGTTATATTAAGACATTTTCCAATTTTAATAGTTTTTTTTACACAAAGCAGATGTTTCATGGGCCTTACTATAACAGTTTACAAGTGACCAAAGCACTGGGGACTGCACAGGCTGGAGTTATTGTTCAGGCTCCCAAGGGACAGGTGAGCACAATAACGTAGGTTGTGTGACATTTTTTAATGATTAACATTTGAAACTAATTGATAACTAGGAGTCTAATATCTGTGGAGATGTACTCTGTTAGAAGGAGGCAACTGCACCCATATGAAGAGATGGTTAGAGTTTAGTTGGAAGAAAGTCATATGTGGTTGAAAATGGGACCAGTTCCCATTAAAAGTAGGTTATTGGCTCTTAATGCAGGTCTCGTGAAGTAGGTTGCATGGTCTTGATGCAAGGAAACTGAAATAGCTGGAACTTGTTCTGGTGAATTTATAAAGTTATTTGGCATTTGGCTTGCCTGAATCTGCAAAGATTCATAATTAGTCAATGGTGAATCTTCATAGTAAGCCAATCAGTGTGATGGTCTCTTAAACCGCTATTAGCTCATTCTCTGAATTATATTATCTGGTAAGTGCATAATAAGTTCAGTTAAATGATATTAAGAGCTCATAAAGTCTGCAACGAAAATGCATTGCACCAAAGAGAAGAGGAATAGCAGAGAATACAGACTGAAATTCAAAAACACAGTATGACACTGTCTTGGTGGCAAGGGGGCCCTCATTATAAATAGCTAACACTTGCCCCTTTGCTGTCCAGGGGAAGATGGCTAGGCCAGGAAAGGTTATTGTCTGATACCTAAATTATTTTGAGACCTATATTATCTTAGCATCCCACTGGCCCCTAAGAGGTAGGGGGTAGAAGGTAGGCATTAACCCTCTAGGACCCTCCAGTGTCTTGGTACAGGCATTAGACCTCTACCCTTAATTTGCTAAGAGGCCCCAAATTCTGCATCCTTGGGCTATATGCCCAATTCTGTCCATTATCACAACATGAATAGTGACCCAAATGACTGTATCCACTCAGTGGCTACCATGGGAGTGATTTAAGGTCTAAGGAAGCCTTAAATCATGGTCCAAGTGCAGCACCGTTTTCCTACTAAAAGAGCACCATCTGTCTAAACTAAGTATTGAGAGACAGTTTCTGATATGCCCATAATGAGTAAACATTATGTAGAAATCTGGCAATTGATCACTACTTTCAAAACCATCATTAAGGTCACAATAGTAATGTTTTTTTTCTTAACATGGAGTTGTGTGTTTGCCTTTGCTTATTGAAATTCTGTAAAATGAATGTTATATTTACCTTCTTATGTTCTAATTCTGAACTGCTGTGATTGACTGTAGCTGTATATTGTAGCGGGCAACTTTAATTAGCTCTGGCAGTGGATTACACCACATTCAGTATAACTGTTTGTGTTTGGAACATTTCTGTAAAGGTCTGTACTGTTTGTTTAGCTGGTTTAGTGAGGTGGAGCAGGAATGTGTATGGCTGATCAAAAGAATGTTGACAAGAAGCGGTATGTTAAACTCACGATGATAACATGGTAGTAACACAATGTAAAGCATCATAACCATGTCTGCTTTAGAAGTTTAAACATGATGATAAAGCATCACAGTTAAAATTGGGATTCTGAGGTTCTTGCAATAGTGATCATGCTACACATAACCTGGTAAATATGTCTTAGGATCCATGGTCATAGGCATGGCCAGTTTTAAATATATGCTGGTTACACAGCCGAGTAGGGGGCTACCTAGAGGTGGGTGCCCTGACCTGGCTATGGCCAGTGTGACATGCAAAGCAGCCTCCAGACATACTGTGTCACTGTAACACAGCTGCCTGTGCTGGCATGCCACAGCTCTCAGGAGGGTGCCTGCCAACTTCACTGCCAGACTAGTCCTCTACCACCAGTCCTCTGCTGCTGCCACTATTATGGATAGCCTGGAGCCAGCAGGTACATCTGAGTGGGGGGTTGTAATGGAGGGGCCTGGGTTATGGACTGTGATCAGGGGGAGTGAGAGGGGTTGTGATTGAGGGGCTATGAGTGGCTGTGATGAGGGGATATAAGGGGCTGTGATGGAGGGGATGTGGTGAGTGTGATATGGGTGCTGTGATGAGGGACTGTGATGAGCGAATATGAGCGACTGTGATGGAGGAGCTGTGATAGAGGGGTTGTGATGGAGGGGCTGTGATGAGGGGGATATGGGGGCTGTGATGAGTGACTGTGATGAAGGGGCTGTGATGAGGGGGATATTGGGTCTGTGATGAGGAGATATGATGGGCTGTGATGAGGGAAGTGATTGGGGCTGTGATGAGTGGGCTTTGATTAGGGGGGCTGTGGTGAGGGGTGCTGTGAGGGGCTGTAATGAGGAGGATTAGAGGGGCTGTGATGAGGGTTCCATGGGCGGTAATGAGTGAGCTGAGATGAAGTTCCACTGTGGGGTGCCAAAACCTATATCCGTTTGCCAAAAAAATTGTCTCGTGCCGGCCCTGGTCCCAGGTTCCTCTGCATTAGTGAAGAGAAAGACTACATTACTCAAAATGTCTCCTTCATCCTAGAGTGATCCCAAACCTTGATTGACTGCAAGACACCTGGCATACTGAAGGTGATTTTGGGTAATTATGTTTTACCCTTGTCATATATATTCCATTTTTACTTTTAAAAGATTTTGTTAAGAATTAATTGCTCACAGAATTATACTGGCACAAGTCAATTGTCTGCATCCAGAGCCTGCTGCAAAAAATAGCAAAATCCAGGTATGAGTCCTCAATATTGATCAATTTCTTGAGGATTCAATTTAATTTTTGTATATTAATATTTATAACTACAAAAAAATATATATAGCCAAATCAAATCTATGTTAGTAATAAATTATGTTTGGTTTGTTTTCACTGACATAACTGTGTCTTTGTAAAATATTGTGTTACTATGGTTTGGTTGATATACAATAAATGTATTTACTACTAATTGTGATGAAGTTGTTATGCCAAATAATAATGGATGCAATCTAACCAAAAGGCTTAGGGGCTGAACAATGCAGCAGTTTTGTGCCTCCACACACTGCACAATGTATGGGTACTGTCTTCACTTGGCAGAATGACAGAGAAGGTTTAAATATGTCTGAAAGTCAAATCAATTATTAAAACTGCTTTTCTGCCATTTTCAAGTATATTCATGTACATACAATAACTTTTTTGCATCTCAATGATTATTGTACATGGCTAACTTAAGTTCATAAAAAACATTAAAAAAGTGTGTGTTTTCTAAAGTTAAGTAAATTTGAAGTGTTATTTAATCATACTAAAACATACTAAAAAGTTATAAACATGTTATAATGGTTAATATTAGTTAAATGGTAATAATGAGTGTTGCATATTTAGTAAAGAGCCCCATTAAGCCTATACAGAAATTTTACATGCTGTTTTGGTTATACAAAAATAGCTGCTGTATATCTAAAGCACATGTTTCTTATCCAGAAGTGTACATAGGCAAAAATTTGTTTTTTTGTATATGTCATTTTCATGTAAATGACTTTAATTCTGCAGACATGTGCAATAGACTTTTAACATGTATTAAGGTAGGAACACTCAAAACTGCAAAACCTACAGTATGCCATAAGAATATACTGTATATGCCATCCACAATCAGAGGAACCAAGAGTGTGAGAGCGGGAACTAATTACTTGGGCCCAAACTTGCTTGAGGAGCCTAGCAGGGACCCAGGCCAAATGTTCATGGGGACAAATGACCCAGTTTGCAGTCCATGGCATGCAAACAGTAGTATTTTTTCTGGAGGGGGCATGGCAATGCATCCTGGATTTGGCTACAACTCTTTCTTATCACCTAGGCCCCCACTATGTCTCAATGGCTCTGGGCCTGATTCAGAGCCACTCGTAAGCGGCTGCTCATTCCGAGCAATGTTTGCACAACTGCGCATGCATACGGATTGTAATACGCATGCGTGAACCAGTCAGTGCGGCCGAAAATCGTTTGTTCGCTAAATAGCGAATGCCTGCTATTTTGAGTGACAGGAGGAGGCGTATGTGGGTGGTAACAAGGGAAGGTGCTTGAAAACATGGAGTGGAGATCTGAATGCAGGTGTGCTTAAAGGTCAAAACGGGCATTTTATGGGTGTGCATAATTAATACAGTAGCGTCATTGACCACATCACTGGGTTATTTTATAGTCAGAACTGCTCGCATGATTGCGGTAGGAAAAACCAACCACAAGAATAGCGAGCAGTTCATACGCTGGTCGATGTACTCGATTAATCTAATAAATAGCAGACATGATGTAGGAAGCGAGCGGCCAGAGTGCGTAGTTTCCAAAAAAACGACCGCAAGTTTTGTTCGCTCGTTCAGACCTAGAGGCGTGAACAGACAGTAAAGAGTGAACGGTTCATTTGAATAGCCACCCCTTTTTTCTGAATGAGCGAGCGCAAATAGCGTCCGGCTCTGAATCAGGCCCTCTATCCACAACCATTATCAACTTCACATAATGTGCTTCTCACAAAAAAGGTGCATGAAACTTTAACTTAAAATATAATAAAGAGAATCGCCCTGCAACCCTCAGTTTCCTAATGCTCACTGCCATCACACCATTTTCTACCATGCCACACTTTGTTGAAAGTTGATCCTAACAGGACATTAAGGGGTCATGGTCTAATTGTAGGCGCACCTCCCCCAGTCTCTCCCAGTGATTGGCAATTCTCAGGAGTATCCATCTCCTGCTGTTAATTTCTCATCTTACAGGACTGTGAAGTTATGGATGTATAACCAACAAATAGAAAGCTTATCAACCAGCAGACACTCTGTGTATTTTCCAACCCATGTGTACCTAGCTGTAGAACCCAGACACATTTATACAATTATATATACTTGGTAGCAACAGTGCAATAGTATTACCAAGCAGCAGTCACCTATCTGACCAGCTTCTCCAGCAGGGTATGCTTGTTCTGAATATATCTATCACTGCTTATGGCAAACAAAAGCAGGAGACAATCTCTAAAAATCCTGCAGCACTTCACATCCCTGCCTGGGGTCACAGACAAACATCTCAGAAACTTGAGATCTCCATAAACACTCAAGATCTTTATAAACATATATTCTACCTTGAAATATCATGGGAAAATTACAGTTAGCTGACATAACTTCCTAACCTATCAATGAGGGTCTCAGAATTTCAGTTTAGAAAACTGAAGACCCCACACATAATAAACCTTCCCACCAGCAAGGGAAATGGTTCTCTCCTTGACAACCCTGAATCACAGTGTTTGGCTACTTTGGTGTCTCAGAAAGATCCCCCAAAACAAACCATGTGAATCAACACCCTAATATGTGATCTCAAATCTCAGACATCTATCAATCAATCTTGGTGCTTTGTTATGTAAACAGTCTGTGAATGCAGTAAGGACAGCAGGGATCTTGTTCTTTATTTCCATGTCTAAAGTAATTTTCACTTGTTGCATGTCAAAAGTATGCCTACTACTCTATAGAGGATCACAGTTATTACATTAAAATAATTATCTGATCACTTACTTTTTACAACTGGATAGCACAGGGGTGGTCATAGACAGGGCCAGCACAACCAGTCGGCAGCTTTAGGCAGCTGCTTAGGGACACCAGCCACTAGAGCGAGCTGTTAAATCAGCCTATCCAGAGGATCCCAAACACAGCCCTCAAGGCACCCTAATAGCCAAGGTTTTAAGAATATCCATTCTTGACCACTGGTGAATTAATTAGTACCTCTGTCAAATTTAATTTAATCACCTGTTCTCAACCATGGATATCTCTAAAACCTGAATGGTTGGGGTGACTTTTAAGACCGCATTTGGGAACCTCTGGCCTACCATAAACATAGAGGATGTGCCTGGTTGAGACAACATAGAAACATAGAATTTTACGGCAGATAAGAACCACTTGGCCCATCTAGTCTAATCTATACACCCTAAATGCTGCTATTTAGCATTGTAAGGCACACAATAAATAATTGCTTTCCAAACTTTGAGTGTGGCTCCAAAGCACAAAAAGTTATTATTCACATTAAAAAGCATTTAGTTACATGCTGTGATCTAAATACAATTAGTGCAATAGATTATACATAAACAAGGTACAGTCAATACATACGCAGGTGCACCGGTCCCTGTTACAATCATCTATCCAGAGGTCTGTGGTCATCCAAGAGAATGGCTACTAACTGGGACTGGGACACAGGCTATATACCCTAACAGATCATGATAACAACAATGTAGACAGACAAATATAATTCCATTGGTTCTTGCTCTTGGTCTTTGTAGTATGTTATAGTTCATAAGAAATTTCACTAGGGGAATGTCCCAATTCTCCAGATTACATTGTATTTCTTTAATTGATTTAAACTAGATAGAGACACTACATTACAGTGTATACATTACATTCTAACCAATAATTTCCTATATTCCATAACCATCGAACACAGGATGTGACTCCCTCACTGATAGGTTCAGATATCTGGAAATAAACAGTGTGTCAGTTTAGTACTAAACATGCCATGTCTATCATGTTGTATACCATTAATATCAAATACAAGCATTTTACATCATAATTAATAAATTTTATATAAACCATAATGTGCAGGAACATTTTATGAGTGTGTATATCTATGATTATATGTAAGTATGCGATTTGTGTCTACATTCAGCATAAAAGGTGTGCAGTTTGTGATTGACATATTTTCTGGGAGTGCCTAGGCAAGGTTCTGCTTAGGCTTACTCAGATGGCAGATGGCTGCGACCATCGCGACCAGTGATCTGATGTTGCATCTTTGGACACAACACTTGGATCTGTGATACTGTCAGGGGGCATCTTTTGTCCTCATATTCCTCCTGCAGCATTAAAATATTTACTCATCAATGTAATGAGAATAGGGTACAACTCTGAACAAGACCCTAAGTTGCTAACAGTCCTAAGTATTTAGTATTAGTATTTTTTTTTTAAATGTATTGGTATAATGTAGCTGATTAAGATGCATATTTGAAGAAAAAGTTTCATGGTATGATTAAGTCACAAAGTTGTGCTGCACCAAACTGGACTTGGTGTAATTTGAAGATGGTTTAATTTGGACACATCTGTATGTATATTCATTCTGTTAATAATAACATTGAGCTATATTCTACTATGCAGGGGCAAATTCAGGGTGTGGTTAAACTTTTGTTTTAATGCCTATTCATTGCTAGTAGTAAGCCAAGTAAGAAGTATTGCAATGGTGAAAAACAATGAATGTTGTATTTGTGATCCAAACAATTCACTCACTTAAAATAGGTGATAAATAATGGTTTCTTTAAAATACCCAGTAGGAATATGGCAAAAGTTCTTCTGTTTGCAGATCCAACAAAGGTCATCAGAATAATCTCCTCAATATCATTTCATACCATGTTGTGTTGTGTCTGCCTCTTAGTGTTACTCTAGAAAATGTTTTGTAGCCACAGGTAAGTTATTTATAATGACATCCAGTTTGTGAGTTGAGATCTGAACAGGCTCAGAAGTCATGTACAAACAAAAAAGTCAACTCAGTTAGATGGAACCTCCTTGAAAAAGTGTACAGGCATCGGTCCACATCTCCACAGAAGTCTCTGGGCACACAGAGACCTCCCACACCACTGACCTCCAGTCCAGGCAAGAAATACCCCTCAGTGTTTACTGACAGGTACCTCTTTTGCATCTTTCCTCACTATCCTCTCATCAGCTGCTGCCATGTAACTCTCACCCTGCAATGCCTAGGTAACGGGAGGCATATAGCTTGCTCTGACAGCAGAGATATTTCTTTTATTTCTTCCCAGTCCTATACATTGACTGGCAAAAGCAGATCACTTAAATACACAGGATTTTTCACTCTGTCCATATTACAACACTAGGGGGATAATTATCCTTATTTCTGTACACTGAGGGATGCCTCAATCAAACTTTGAAAATAGGACTATGAGGTCAGTGGTGTTGTTATTGCATGGAATTATCATATACCCTTTATAACAGAGTAAATAATTATATTGTTGTTTATGTATGTTTTATATTCACCAGTTGATTTATCCATTATTAGCATATTAGTTTGAATAATTAGCCCACTAGGCATATATTGGCATAACCTGCCCATGATTGCTAACAGGGACAAATGTTATTTATAGCTATTGAACCTTTTAACTATTTATATATATTCCTGCATGTTAGCTTTATGTTCATGAAGCAGGGATCTATTGTTCGTTTATGAATTGCTTAAGATCCTTTGTACTTGTTTGTGTGGTGGATTGATATTATCATTTGTGACATTGATTATATATATATATATATATATATATATATATATATAACAAAGTAGGTACAGGCAGAACTCCTTCCCAGACAATAATAATGGCAGATGATCGCAGGTGCCCACCATTACAGCCAGACAATCGTCAGGCAGCAAACCATAAATAGCAGCCGGATGGCGGCACTAAGTGCAAATAAATAGATTCTGCAGGCAGGTTGCTCACCCACGTTTCAATACATGTTGTATTTTCGTCAGGGTGCACCCTGACAAAAATACATCATGTATTGTAACGTTGGTGAACAACCTGCCTGCAGAATCTATTTATTTGCACTGAGTGCCGCCATCCCGCTGCTATATATATATATATATATATATATATATATATTTAGCACTAAGCAATTTATAGTTATCAATGTTAGTTTTACCCCTTTTCCACCAAAATTCCGGGTCTGACCCGGAGTTGGAACATGGTTCCTATCCGGATCAGACCCGGAATTTAGTTGGCGCAGCTCACACCGCAGTCGGGTCTGCATAGACCCAGCTTTTCTGGTGTGAAACCTGGGTTAACCTTGGTTAACCATGCAATAACCCGGGTTTTAGCTACGGTGTAAAAGGGGTATAATTGATGCTTGTGAAGAGTTGATTGCAATTCTATTATTATTATTATTATCGTTTATTTATATACTTACAGTAAAAAATAGGACAAGGACATGGATAATATACATTGATACATAAGTGACCATAACACCTAGGTATGCAACAGAGCGTAAGCAACCAAGTGTTAGGTGCCCTGGTGGGGGGTAAGAAGTAGGTCAAAGTAAATTAAAGAGAAGCACAAGAGGGTAGAGGCCCTGCTCGTAAGACCTTACATTCAACATTATAACATTCTATTATATTAACTTGTTACTGACAAAGCAGTGCTGATCACAAGTTCACTCTCAGATGTGTTTGTATTACACTCCATTGGTTAATTGACGAACAGCACTCAGCAATTTATATTAGTATTGCTGGGATTCACTGCCTATTCTTGTAAATTTGTATGAATTTTTCTTATTATTTTACATATACTTCTATTTCCTGTGCTGGATTAATGTCAGTATTTGTCGTATTAATTATCAATTATTTATGCATGAATTTTCACTAGTACTTTATATCAATTGTTTTCAACCACAGCAGTTTATACAGGTTAATTACAATCCTATTGTATATGTTATAATTATCTTTTCATTCACAATGGACACGGTTGTATTTGCAGTTCACTCACAGATGTGATTATACGAAATCCCACAAGCTATTGGACCATTCAACGAGAACCAACAACTAGTTTTGTGGTTCTATGAAATTTGCTGACTTTTCTAATTGATATCTATTGCAAGGATTTTTTCTGTTATGCAATATGATTTATCAATTTAATATTAATTTTTTTGTTTAGTTTGGTTGTTTTACCCCATTTATATTCTATTTTTAAAATATAAAAAAAGTAAATTTTTCATATATCTGTAGCAAACTGTGCCCCATCTTTCAGAGTTGTCTTTATTCTTTTTTCTTTGTACATGGATAATTGACTCCATAGGAGCACCTCTGATGTGATTTATAGTTTCTATAGTTATGAAGTTTCTTTTACATAATCAATGTACATTTGTGACTTTCCAATTAATTTGATTATTTGATGTTTCCTGTGCTGCATACCCACTTTTCCCATTTTTCCCTTTCCACTTCATATACTGTAATTCAGGCTCAGAAGTCAGCAGCTTCCACACTGATCAAACAGCAGATATGAGCAGGGATATGGAAAACTCTGGAGGTGTATTTCGTCTGTGAAAAGTAAGTGGCAAAAGTAAAATATTACAGTGAAGTTAATGAAAGAATGGGGTAATATACAGGTATCCATTAAGGGGTAAAATTACTAAGAATTGTGTCTGGACAGTGTTTATCAATTTTTAAACACAGATTGAAAACTGGAGGTTTTATTTAATGAAATCCGGGAGTTTACTAAGCTCCCATGTTTAACTGTATCATGGTTTCCAATGGTGTATGTGGTCATTCCTACCCGTGTTTTCTACCCATGTTTCCCTAGCCCAACATTCCCAAAAAAACAGCCTGCACATATCAGTGAGATACTTGCAGGCTGCTTGTGTGTATTAATGTGTACATAACTGGTTAATTTAAGAGAAAATATGGTGTAGAGTTCCCCCTCAAAAGCATGACCAGCCCAATCTCCAAGAGCCAGCCCTTGTTCTAATATTACAAGGGAATAAATATGTAGAGGTCCCCCAGATTTCATGAACTAGTACTGGGCTCAGTGAGCTAGTCCTGGTTTTAAAAATATGGCAAAAAGTGGTATGAGATACCCCTTTTTTTAAAACCAGCACCAGGCAAAAACTAGCTGGAGTGTAATGACACAGCCAGGGGACCCTTTGACCAGGTCCCCTGGCCAAAGCATTAACACCCCAAACTAATCAGCCCAGGTCAGGGATCCCAGGGGAGCTGGGGACCATCCTCATGAAGGGATCCCCCTCTCCTGTGCATGCCTGGGCCTGCATCGGTAGATGAACATTCCTGGCTTCTTAAGTCTTAAGTGACCAGTACCCGGTCAGGCTGTGGGTAGCTTCAGCTCCTGCAGGCTGACCAAAGAAGCAACCATTGGTCATGATGGTTGTGAAGGAAATCCTAATCTGTGATGTAAATCAGTGCTGGGATCACAAATGCAGCAAGGAGGTGTCTGACATGGTATATTTGTAAATTAGTGTGAACAGACCCCTATGTAGAAAAAATTATGTTCCTTTGAAAATAACACTATTGTTTCCTGTGCTTTATAAAGAGAATATTATAATCAAACTGCCTAATGGTTGATATCTACATTATACCTTAAATACTTATCATGACTAACACTTATCTAAAATAAACACATGGACAACAGGAGTTGGAATCAAATAAAGGTCAAATTTTATTTTGACATAAGCCAATTGAAATACATTTTTATGATAATTAATTATTGAATTACATATTGAAATAATTTAAAGTTAGTATGAAGGCAAACATCAAAGACCAGACAACTCCAACAAACACATGCAAACCAAACAACCCACTCCTTGGTTTTCAACTCTCCAGAAAAGCACGCCCAGATGGGCTGTGTTATTTTCCTGTAGGGATGATTGGGACTATATTTGAGTTAGGAGAGCATGTTCATCTAATTTTTATAATGAATAGAAAGCACACTGCCACTCTTTCCACCAAATTGAGACAACTAAAGTAGCTGCCCATCACCAAAACAAACTAAACCAACTCCACCAGCCCCCTGAACAGAGCCTCCACAAACCAACCCAAACCTTTGTCCATTAAATGAACTCCATCAGGCCTAAAAAAATGTACATCCTTAAACTGAATTGTGCTATGAACCATGACTTTGCCACCCAATGACAGCAAAAACCAAGCCTCCATGGAATTCACTTTCTGCTTTGCCTCCTCCATTACCCTACCTGGTTTTCTGGGACACCAATTATGGCAAGGAATTATTGCAGGCCAAACCAAGTACAAAATTGCCATTCCCGATGTAATAATTCAAAATCATGCACTATAGCCCACCTATGATCCAAGAACGTACGTTTCCCTAGATCATTACCAACCAGATACACAATCAACATCTTAGGCCGACCAAACATTCTTACTGCAGTCAACAGGCACCCTTTAAATTTATGCTATAGCATCCACAAAAACACAACCACCTAACGCTATGCATAGAAGCAAAAGAACCAGGGTCATGTGCTACAGCTGACTAGTCAGCCCAATAAATGAATGAGTGGCCAATAATCCAGATAGGCCTATAATCGTACAACCTTGTAAAATTAGAATAGATATTGTTAGTAGAGTTGTGTACAACACAAAACATCAACCAATCCACAAAATCCATATGCAGACAATGCTCACAAACAAGCATGAAGACAGCAACAACAATGATAGTGAAAAACACAAGCATGGTAACCAGACCGAAGGTAAAAAAAAAAAACTACTAGGATCTTTTTTAAATTTGTCATATTAAACTACTTGATGTCTCCATATGACAAAAAGAAAAAAATCCCTCCAGACCCCTGAAAACAGCGAATAGTCTAAACCTCTGGTTAGCATGCTGAAAAAGCACTAGCAATTACCATTCCCGTATGCACATAATGACAAAATTTCCCCAATTACCACCGTTTCAGAGCCTGAATCTCTGACGGTGAAAACCCAGATGCCGCAGCAGAAGTGGAAGCCCCAATTTGAAATGAATGAGTACCATTTTCATGGAGAGGGATGCCTAAAGACGCAATACAACATTTTAAAACCTGTCCAAACTGATACTTAGTGACAAGAGATCTGTCCTTATGCACAAACCACACTTACCCATGCAAAAAAAGGAAGTAACTCCAAATATATATGCGCTAAAGAAACAAGGCATATCTGGGTGTCCTGGTGTTTCTGTAAATATGATCCTCAACCCCACCCAATCTGGTCAGTTTTTGAATGATGTATTTTGCACAACAGAGCATCACTGTCACACAATATGTCCCAATAAAGAGTTGATGCAACTGCTCGCGCCGGCACTACGAGCTCGCTGACCTGAAATGTGCCATGAAAAGCCACCACAAAGGCCAATTTAAACAACAGTCCTCAAATGCGGACTAGCAGACACCTTTCACTGTTGTCAATAGATGTGGCAACAAATTTATATCAATCTTCCCTTGCCCACCCCTTAAGCACCCTAGCTACCAGAAAACTCAGTGTAGAGTCAGGCCACCCAAGCAGGCTAAATAAGAATGCCACCCCTGCTAACCATTTATGCACAGCTGACTAGGAGCAATGCACAGCAAAATCGGACCAGATAACTGATGCTGAATCCTACCTGAATTCCCAAGTGTAAAGCAGTACTGTTCGCAGTCATGCCAAGCAGCTTCATATAAGTGTAGAGTCCACGGAGCAAAAGATCACCTTGCTAATTACTCCATTCTGGCCTGATTACCTGCCAGATATAAGTAGGACAATCATCACCAACCAGGGCCGCTTCTGGTGCCAAGTCTCCAAACTTGACCCAACTAAACAAAGAAAGGGCATCTGCAATGGTATTTGACTCCAGGGACATGCTTAGCCTGAAAGCACTAACCTAGCAAGCAACCATAGAACTGGTAAGGAGGACTCACACTGATGATTAACAGCCTGAACTATGCCAAGATTGGTGCACCAAAATACTATGCTAGAGTTCCCCCTAGAGCTTCAGGGCCACTATGGTCAGGAAAAGCTCAAGGAGAAGTAAATTCCTGGTCAAACCCTCCCTGACCCATGCTGATGGCCAAGGAGCAACACACCACTACCCATGTAAGTAAGCACTGAAATTCGACAACCCAGTGGCATCTGTAAAAAGCTGCAAGTCCCTATTATTGTGTGCTGGCTGTGACCAAATACTAACCCCTTTAAAATGGGACAGATCACGTTTAATTTCCATGGACAGGTGCAAGAAATGTTGTGGTTTACGCATTCCAGATGTGGCCCTTTCCAATTTGCAATGTAAAATTCTACCCATAGGAATTACCCTACAAGTAAAGTTAAAATGCCCCAAAAGAGATTGCGCTTCACACAAAGTCACCTTCCCAGCCTGCAGATCTAATGCAATAGTCAACCGCAACTTATCAACTTTTTCCACAAGAAGCCAACAGCAACCCTTGATGGTGTCTGTTTCAATTCCCAAAATGAAATATGCATGACCAGACCCTCAGTTTTGTCATTCACAATGGGAATGCTTTTTTTCTAACAACCTGAGGAAACTCAAAATCAGCCCGCTTAGTACGAATGATAACAGATGATACCTGACCTCTAATAGAAAGATAGAGGCCCTCATTCAGAGGTGGTCGGAGGATGCAAGTGGTCGCTCAGAAACTGGGAGGCAGCTTTCATCCTGACTGCCCGCCTCTATTTCAGTTGTTAGGCTGTGGGTTTACACCCACAGCTCTAACGACCGCTAGGGTGATGGTCGCAGTTGTCAGAGACCATCGCGACCATCAGGGCTTACGACGAGACCCTAAGGTAGGGTCTCACTTGTCGTAAATCCTGGAGAGCTTCTTGCTCTGTCAGAGCAGAAAGCTCTCTGCTGACATCACTAGTGATGTCAGAGGGCCTCCCCAAAATGGTAGGCATTCCCATGGGAACACCTCCGTTTGGGCTGCCACCCCCCCGGCCTGCCTTCCAAACGGGGCGAGCTGTCAATCAACATCGACAGCTCGCCTCATTTGGAAAGAGACCAGCTATGACCGGCGCTGTCGGTCGTAGCGGGTCTCATGCATGTGCACAAGGGAGCCGGCTCCCTCGTGGGCATGCGCACTGGCCAAACATCGAGGTGGCCATGCGGTCGTAGACCGTATGTCCTCCTCTGAACAAGGTCCAGAATCCTTTCAAGAAGCCCATGTGCAAAAATTTCACCTTGCTTATATCTGGGTATATGGCCAGCCATTTCATCAATGGTGCAATGCATATAGGGGATTGGGCCTTACTCAGTGCCACCCAGTCTGGTTAGCCTTTGGGAAGGGGTTGCCTCACTAGCGCTGGTGCTATATTTTATTGGATGCTGTCCTCCACAATGAAGCCAAATGTGATGAAAGTGACACCACATTCCAAGCTTGCAGAAAGACCCATTAAAAGTATAAAAGTGACCCTTCCCCCCTCCCCCCAATTGGGAAGTGAGTGCTCACTGGAGCCTTATGAGCCACTGTTGAGGGCACTTGCCCAGATGATGGCTGCATAACTTCAAGCCAACCCTCAACATCCTTACAGCAAAAATCTATAATGGCTTCGTATAAACCACATGGGCCCTTTATTGAGGTGGGACATCCCATGAATTATGTGCAAGTATTTTAGTACATTGGGGTGTTCTACAAACCTAGTTCCCAAATAGCAAGCAAAAGATGTGTACATCCTCAAGACCCAATTAGTTTAGGACTGAAAAACTTATTTCTCAATACTACCCTTTCATTTAGCAGCTGCAAGTTCCTTTTTGGATTTTGCAATGAGTACAAAGACATCTACATATTTGCCTTTAATAATATGTTCCCACACATGATGGTGCAAGCCGTGCAATATGGCCATGGTGTCACAATCCACATCATCACCCTTATGCTGAGGATCAGCCTCTGAACTGCTCAATAAATCTGAACTGGACTTATTTGACCTGTGGGACCTGCACCATTATTTGTGTCTTCCTTGCTTAACCCATTTAGGAGCAGCATCAGATGAAGAGGATGCCTCATCAGAAGATGTGGAGGAGGAAGAACTAACTGCTTTAGCTGGAGCCCCCCTTACTGTTGACTTACATGAAGTCCCAGGTAGATCATCTCCCACTTGAGCCACTGCACCAGCAACCTTGTCAACTGATGTCACACCAATAGCCACAAATGTAGAGTACAGAAGAGGGATAACAGGCACAGAATCCACTAATTTATTTACAGATGTAGGGGTGGAAGCTATCGGCACAATGGAGGGACCTGAAAAGCCCTGCTAACCAAAAGCATGCAAAAGCTGTCCCGTCAAAGGGGCTAAAGACTCCCACATCTGTGCAGATGACTGCAGGACTGCTGGGAGCCCAGTTGCATTAGATGACTATGCCATATATAATGCTGCTAAAGCACCTCTCAAAGCTACCAATGCATTTGTGGCCACTAATGGGTCTGGGGTTGGTGTCCCCGTATTTTGTGGAGCTATTTGCATAGAAGACACTGCCAGATTTGGGATAGATGAGGCTAAGAGAGGTGAGGCAGCACTACAGGTTTCATAGTAGCTCGTGAAAGCTGTGAGGAAAAAAAGCATGATTGATGCAAACGTGCCTGCCTAACATGTTGTGCCAAAGTGCGGACAGATGCATTCACGAACAATGTTGGCCCTTGTGCGATCGCAGCTCACCCAGAAACTACAACTTCACTGTAAAAAGGGGCAGTGCGACCTAACTGGCTGTGTGAAGCCACCACACCACTCTGTGGAATATTAACAGGCTGCCCCACAATATACAGCCAGCCTGGACTGCAGGCCACTGCACAGTACCATCCATGTCCCCTCTGCAGCCCAGCACCATGTGGTCATGCCCCCTCACTACAGCTGAGCTCCCAGGTGCTGCACTAGCTGGCCACTTAAGCCCCTCTTCCTGCCCAGATTGACAATGACCTTGGCCGGGGCATGTGTGACAATGGTCACATCTATATAACCAGCACCCTTACCAGCATTGGAGGTAAGTGTAAGCTCCAATGATGTCACTGCCACCTTGTTCTGGGCCACCACCATATTATCACTGTGTAGAGACGTGCCTGCACAACCCATGCAGGATGCGTCTCTTAGCAGCACGCTGCAAGATGAGGCCCACTGCCACAGCTCATTACTCCTGGCTGCTGGGGCAGTCTTAGCTGACTCCATCCCTCGTGGCCAACTCATGGCCCATGTCCCACATTGCAACCCGGAGTCACAGCAGGACTTGTGACCACTCACTGCGCAGTAGCCCTCCGGCCCTGTTCTGGTGGCAGAAGCAGAGCAGGAGGGCCATTCTCTCTGAGATCCAGAATTGTTGTGGGGCATAGTGAAATAGTGCACCTTAGCAAGGACAGAAACAAGTGAAAGTGAAAGAAATAAAACCAGGCAGTAAAGAAAGAAAAAAACTAGAAATAGAATTACAGATATGCAGAGTAAGGAAGCAAGAGGAGAAAGAAGATAATGACTCAGAGGCAGAAAGGATCAACTTGTGAAGTAAGAAAGCACAAAATCTCCACTGTTGGTATAATCAAAAGCACAGACCATGTCCCTGACTCCTAGGCTGGAAATTTCCAGAAGCAAAGGGACTAATTCCTGGTGACTAGCCCTAATATTAGCACAAAAACACACCCCTCAAGAGACCTACAGGCTAACTGTAGTTAATGTCACTAACTAACACAATAATTATTAAATTTACTCAGCTATTACAACCCCAGGGTTTAACCTGGCTCATGCAGATATTAACTGCCTTATGCTGCCCTTCTTCCCATCTGAATTGGAGCTTACAGTATAAATTCCCTAACATACAGAAGTGTCCTCATACTCCAATTATGGTGTTGTGCCAAACATCCCCTCTCAGAGCACCAGGTCCTGTGTGACTCACCGGCCCAAACTTTTTATTTGCTCATAATGTTTGTTTTATTTGCACTAATAAAACAACTTTAAGGGGCATATTTATCAAAACATAATTATCACTTGTGATAATTATAGTTTGAACTCACTGCAAGTTCAAACACAGTTTAGGAGGCATTCATCATGCTTCCTGCTCTATACTATCACTTCCAAAAATCTGCTTTTTCTACAAAGTCAGCTTTTCGGAAGAGACAGACTTTTCTCCTGCTCCTCTTCAGTTTTCACTGCCTGCATGTGCAGCTTGAAAACAGGCTGTGAAAAGAACCTAACCTGCAGTAGGAGAAGAGAACCTCCTTCCATCCACCAATCTGCCTGTCCTCCCTCCCGGCCACCAACCCTGCTGGTGTCTATCACACACTCCCATCATGGTAGAGCTGCTGTGTTAGATTGAGCCCCACCCCTTTCTCAGACCTGCTGACCCGAGAAGGTCCCTCGGACCCACTCAGCACAGCTGCTGCCACTGGAGAATTGCCCCCCCTCTCTCCAAGTCAGATCTGCAGCCTATTGTAGGACCCCACCCCCAATGCTGTGTGGGGGATCTACTAGGTGAATATGCTGCTGCTGCAGGAGACTTGGCCCCCTGCCCCCAGTCAGATGGTGCTGTGACTGCCTCCCCTGCCCCTGAGAAGGGCAATGAGTGACTTTTCAGATTCCTCTGCTGTATCAGATGCTGTACACCATCTAAGGATGGCATACAGTATCACTGGCAAGTTCTGAAAAAAAAGCTTTTTTGGAACTTGATGAATTTCATAATTTCTACATTCTCAAACATGGGACTGTGGAAATTACCAATGCACAATTGTAACTAGGAGATACAGTATCTGTGATATATCCTGCATTACATGAATGATGAATGGGGCTGACACTTAAATTATACAAAATAAAATATATATTATATATAAAATTAAGTCTCACAAAACTTGATATTTGTATCTAATGTAGTTGTGTTTGTAAAGCTGCACCTAAGAGTGAATTGATCTGTAATTCCCACATGGTATAGAAATATATGAAAAAAAAAGTTTCCTGCACAGGCAGGCCAAGCAGACTATTTTTTTGGGGCACTCTTAGATATTTTAGTGTATGAAAATTATATAAGATATGATTAATTACCAAATAAAACAAATTTTAATTGATACTCAATAAAATAATAGTGCAAAAGAAAGCACTGAAAAATACAGTGATAATAATAAACAATAAACATAAAATTGTTTATATATCAATCCTGTCTGAAGAAGTCAAAATTTTACTTCTATAGCTGGATGAAGAGAGCAAAATGATTAATAAGGCAATCTTTATCTTACAAAAAGGAGAAAAGAAAATTGACAGCAGACATAGGCAGATATAGGTCATGTGCCCCCATGTAATCTTTTTGTGGGGAGGTGGGAGCGTGAAATTATATTTGGGGAAAAAAAAATAAACATAACACACAACACATCACCACCTGGCTACGCTATATCAATGATATACTGCTGATATGGGATGGCACCATGAAACAATTAAAAGACTTTTTGTGTACCCTTAATATGAATTATATAAATCTGAAATGAACATATGAGGCAAGCCATACAGAAATTTAATTTCTAGACCTAAAGATATACAGGGATGAGAGTAAACACCTTGGCCACAGAACTTAATAGGAAAGAGACGGCTACGAATAGCCTTCTGCACTGCTCGAGTTCTCATTTCCCCCCAACGTTGGATAATATTCCCAAAGGGAATTCTTGAGATTTAGGAGAAATTGCCCTGATGATACCATCTTTAAGATCCAAAGCCTGGAATTAATAGATCGGTTGAAAGAATGAGTGTATAGCAGCAAAATCATAAAAAGAGCTTCTAACTGTGTCTCACAAATCAAAAGATAGTCACTGATCTTTGGGAATAATGCTACCAAAAGAACCAATAACATCAAATTTGTGGGTCATTTTTTCCACAATTGGAGGGACATAAAACAAAAGATTCAGAAACACTGCCATATTTTGTTATCAGATTCTAGTCTTGCATTGAAATTGGATAATAATGTTTCCATGAGTTGGAGGAGATCCCCAAACTTAAGGGATAAACTGGTGAGAAGCTATTACACCAAACAACCTCCTAGAAAACCAATAACCATTGGAAAATACCCATGTGGCTCCTGTAACATTTGTACTTACATCTGTAACAATACTAAAATAGAAGATAAATATGGCAATATAGTACTTTTGAAAAACTATATAAACTGCCATACCAAGAACATGGACTACTGCATTGAATGTCCTTTTAAAATGAGATACGTGGGATTAACTATGCGTATGATGAATCAAAGAATCTTGGAACACATGGGCTCAATTAGAAATGCACAGCTAGATATATCAAGGATGAAACAACTGACCACTGTAGCCAGTCATTTCCATTATAAACACAATAACTCTTACGAGGATATGAAAGTTTATGGTTTGGACACAGTGAATCTGTGAATTAGAGGAGGAGATGTAACTAAGGAACTCCTGAAAAAAGAGAGTAGCTGGACCTTCAGGTTGTACAGCACTACACCCCATGGCATGAATGAACATATCAACTTTAGTGTTTTCTTATAGAACACATATTTACCATCTGAATTTTCAATGTAACTATTTAAATTGAATCACACTTGTAGATAGGTCTATCCAATATGTACAGAGCAAAGGCAATATACACCCCTATTCCAATTCTCATGTTTTTCACATAGGGATTATTTAATTTTCTTTATAATACACTAAGCATATATTTCTATTTCTATGAATATTTTAGTACACGCTCACACATAAGGGCTTATAGTTTCACATTTTTGCTCACTTTCAGTATACACAATTGTATAGTTTTTCACAATTTCAATTACTATAGAATTTTTCTAATAATTTTTCTAATAATTATTTCTATGAGTAATTGTACCATATAGCATTACAGCACAATTTTTCACTTTACACTAAGTATACACCAAATATTAATATATTTTTAACAGCTATTACATAGTAGAGTATCACTAGATGGATGACACATACCATTATAGGAATGAATCTTGAAATGCATACACTCTTAGGGTGGTGTGTTTCCATATACAAAATACGATATCAATGTGTTTACACTATTTATGATTAATAATGGATTAATATGTGTGTGTATGTATGTATGTATGTATATATATATATATATATATATATATATTAGGGGTGAGCGGGTTCGGATTTCTGAAATCCGAACCCCCCCGAGCCCCCCTGATCCGAGTCCGATCCGAGTCAGGCTCGACTTTTCCCACCTGCTCGGATCTGAAATCGAGGCAAAACGTCATCATGCCGCCTTCCGAGTCTCGCGGGTTTTGGATTCTATATAAGGTACCCGCGTCGGCGCCATTTTCTCACTCGGCTGTGGACAGTGAAGAGGGAGGGTGGGAGTTAGGGCTGTGTAGTGTAGTGTAGTGCTGCTGTTGTCCACTACTTCAAAGTCCATAGGGGCTGGCTGTGTTGTGCTGTGCTGCTGTTGTTAATAGGGGCTGTGTCCACTACTTCAAAGTCCATAGGGGCTGGCTGGACTGTGTTGTGCAGTCAGTTCTCCATAGGGGCTGTGTCCTCTCCAAAGTCCTGTGCAGTGTCCCAGTCCTAAAGGGGTGCTGTAGAGTTGTCCAGGGGGTGCTCAGTCCATCAGGGGTGCTCCCCCGAAGTGCTAAAAAAACAATATATTTTCTGTGTTTGTGAATTGTGTTCGCAGTAGCCGCACGTGCATCAACAAAGTAGTGCCAAGCATGCGCCTGTGTCATAAGTAAAGGGCCGGCTTGCTTGACCGTTAAGGGTGCTGTAACCCCCGAAAGTACACTCCAGTCCAAACCAAAAAAAAAATTATTTTCTGTGTTTGTGAATTGTGTTCGCAGTAGCCGCACGTGCATCAACAAAGTAGTGCCAAGTGTGCGCCTGTGTCATAAGTAAAGGGCTGGCTGGCTTGACCATTAAAGGGTGCTGTAACCCCCAAAGTACACTCCTGTCCAAACCAAAAAAAAAAATATTTTCTGTGTTTGTGAATTGTGTGCGCAGTAGCCGCACGTGCATCAACAAAGTAGTGCCAAGCGTGCACCTGTGTCATAAGTAAAGGGCCGGCTGGCTTGACCGTTAAGGGTGCTGTAACCCCCGAAAGTACACTCCAGTCCAAACCAAAAAAAAAAATATTTTCTGTGTTTGTGAATTGTGTGCGCAGTAGCCGCACGTGCATCAACAAAGTAGTGCCAAGCATGCGCCTGTGTCATAAGTAAAGGGCTGGCTGGCTTGACCGTTAAAGGGTGCTGTAACCCCCAAAGTACACTCCAGTCCAAACCAAAAAAAAATTATTTTCAGTGTTTAGCCGCACTTATCAGATCGATATAACATAAATGGAGGACCAAACTTTCTCCGATAAAAATAAAATAGAGAAAGATCAAGAACCACTTCCTCCTAGTGCTGAAGCTGCTGCCACTAGTCATGACATAGACGATAACATGCCATCAACGTCGTCTGCCAAGGCCGATGCCCAATGTCATAGTAGAGGGCACATACAATCCCAAATGGCAAAGTTCAGGAAAATGACCTTGAAAAAGACATTTTAATCAGCTGAAGAGAAACGTAAACTTGCCAATATGCCATTTATGACACGGAATGGCAAGGAACAGCTAAGGTCGATCCCTAGTATGTTCATGACTAGTGGTTCAGCTTCACATGACGATGGAAGCCCTCCTCCCACTAAAAAAATCAAAAGAGTTAAGCTGGCAAAAGCACAGCGAAGAACTGTGCTTTCTAAGAAGATATCACAAATCCCCAAGGAGAGTCCAAGTGTGGTGGTGGTTGCGATGCCTGACCTTCCCAGCACTGGACGGGAAGAGGTGGCTCTTTCCACCATTTGCACGCCCCTTGCAAGTGCTGAAAGGAGCACCCCCAGTCCACTTGCTGATATGCAAATTGAAGATGTCACTGTTGAAGTACAACAGGATGAGGATACTGGTGTAGCTGGTGCTGAGGAGGAAGTTGGCGAGGAGGATTCTGATGGTGATGTGGTTTGTTTAAATCAGGCTCCGGGGGAGACAGTTGTTGTCCGTGGGATGAAAAAGCCCATCACGGTCATGCCTGGGCAGAAGACCAAACATTCCACCTCTTTGGTCTGGCAATATTTCTATCCAAATCCGGACAACAACTGTCTTGCCATATGTACCACATGTAAAGGTGAAATAAGTAGTGGTAGGAACGTCAACCACCTAGGAACATCCTCCCTTATACGGCACCTGCAGCGTGTTCATAAAAAGTTACTGTCAAGTTCAGAAACTTTGGCTAAGACCATAAGCAGTCCAGGGACACCTAAATCCCGTTGTCCTGTTGTATCCAAGCACCTGCAAACCTCACCATCAACTCCCTCCTCGTCAATTTCCTACTTAGTCAGGATCGGAAGTAGTCCTGCAGGCCATGTCACTGGCATGACTGACTCTCCTATCCGGGATTCCTCCGGAGGATCCTGCATTGCTACGCCTACTGCTGCCGCTGCTGCTGTTGCTGCTGGGAGTCGTTCATCATCCCAGAGAGGAAGTAGGAACACCACTACTTTTACTAAACAATTGACCCTCCAACAGTCCTTAGCGAGGAGGATGAAGTACGACAGCAGTCATCCTGAAGCAAAATGTATAACTGAGGCCTTGACTGCTATGTTGGTGTTAGACGTGCGTCCAGTATCCGCCATTAATGCAGTGGGATTTAGACAATTGATGGAGGTAGTGTGTCCCCGGTTCCAAATCCCATCTAGATTCCACTTCACTAGGCAGGCGATACCGAGACTGTACAGAAACGTAAGAAAAAGTGTCCTCAGTGTCCTGAAAAATGCCGTTGTACACAATGTCCACTTAACCACGGACATGTGGACAAGTGGAACAGGGCAAACTAAGGACTATATGACTGTGACAGCCCACTGGGTAGATGTATCACCTTATGCAGGAACAGCAGCAGCATCACCAGTAGCAGCATCTCAGAAACACCAGCTCGTTACAAGGCAGGCTACGCTGTGTGTCACCGGTTTCAGTAAGAGGCACACCGCCGACAACCTCTTAGAGAAACTGAGGGAAATCATTGCCCAGTGGCTTACCCCACTTATACTCTCCTGGGGATTTGTGATATCTGACAATGCCACCAATATTGTGCGGGCATTACATCTGGGATAATTCCAGCACGTCCCATGTTTTGCTCACACAATAAACTTGGTGGTGCAGAATTTTCTGAAAAGCGACAGGGGCGTGCAGGAGACGCTTTGGGTGTCCCGAAAAATTTCTGGCCACTTTCGCCATTCAGCGACTGCATGCCGAAGACTGGAGCACCAGCAAACACTCTTGAACCTGCCCCGCCATCACCTGAAGCAAGAGGTTGTGACGCGGTGGAACTCAACCCTCTATATGCTTCAGAGGATGGAGGAGCAGCAAAAGGCCATACAAGCCTATACATCCACCTATGACATAGGCTAAGGAGGGGGTATGCACCTGACTCAAGCGCAGTGGAGAATGATTTCCGTGTTGTGCAAGGTTCTCCAGCCCTTCGAACTTGCCACATGTGAAGTCAGTTCAGACACTGCCAGCTTGAGTCAGGTCATTCCCCTCATCAGGCTTTTGCAGAAGCAGCTGGAGAAAGTGAAGGAGGAGCTAAAATGAAGCAATTCTGCTCGGCATGTGGGACTTGTGGATGAAGCCCTACATTCGCTTTGCCAGGATTCCAAGGGTGGTCAATCTGTTGAAATCAGACCACTACATTTTGGCCACCATGCTCAATCTTAGGTTTAAAGCCTATGTGGTGTCTCTCTTTCTGGCTGACACAAGCCTGCAGAGGTGCAAAGACCTGCTGGTGAACACACTGTCAGCTGAAGCGGAAAGTGACACATCAACGGCTCCTTCTTCATTTTCTCCCGCAACTGGGGCTGCCAGGAAAAAACTTAGGTATCCTAAGCAACCCGCTGGCAGTGATGCAGGGCAGGCAGGACCACGTTTGGACATCTGGTCCGGACTGAAGGACCTGGCAACAATTTCTGACATGTCTACTGTCACTGCATATGATACTGTCACCATTGACAGAATGGTGGAGGATTACATCGGTGACAGCATCCAAGTAGGCATGTCAGACAGTCCATACCTGTACTGGCAGGAAAAAGAGGCAATTTGGAGGCCCTGTACAAACTGGCTCTATTTTACCTGAGTTGCCCCCCCTCCAGTGTGTACTCCGAAAGAGTGTTTAGTGCAGCCGGGAACCTTGTCAGCGAAAGGCGTAGGAGGTTGCTTCCACAGAATGTGGAGAAGATGATGTTCATCAAAATGAATTATCAGCTCTTCCAGGGAGACCAGCCTCCAGAAGGTACAGAGGGACCTGTGGTGGTGGATTCAAGTGGGGACGAGTTAATACTTTGTGAGGATGAGGATGTACACACTGAAGAGGGTGAGGAATCGGTGGATGAGGAGGATGAGGATGACATCTTGCCTCCGTAGAGCCAGTTTGTGCAGGGACACATTAATTGCCAGCTTGTTTTGTGGGGGCCCAAACAAACCAATCATTTCAGCCACAGTTGTGTGGCAGACCCTGGCGCTGAAATGATTGATTTGTTAAAGTGTGCATGTCCTGTTTATACAACATAAGGGTGGGTGGGAGGGCCCAAGGACAATTCCATCTTGCACTTCTTTTTTTTCTTTGCATTATGTACAGTTTGGGGCCTAGTTTTTCTAACTGCCATCCAGTCTGCCACTGCAGTGTCACTCCAAGATGGGTCACGTGTTTGTGCCACCCACTCGTGTCGCTTAGCATAGTCATCCAGCTACCTCGGTGCAACCTTTTGGACATAAAAACACTATTGTGAGGTGTGAGGTGTTCAGAATAGACTGGAAATGAGTGGAAATTAAGGTTATTGAGGTTAATAATAGCATAGGAGCAGAAAAACCTACAAATTCTGTGATTTTAGCTGTTTTCATGCTTTTTTAAAAAAAAATACAGATCCAAAACACAAAACCCAGAACCCAAAACACGGAAGGGTGGTTTTGGCAAAACCAATCCAGATCAAAAACACGAAGAAAGATCCAGATCCAAAACCAAAACACAAAACACGAAAAGTGGCCGGTGCACACCCCTAATATATATATATATATATATATATATATATATATATATATATTTATTTATTTGTTTATTTTCTTTTTTTTTTTCATTATATATTTTCAATTATATAGTGGCTCTGTATTGGCTATTGTACTTAATCACTTACATATGTAGGTACATATTTGTGTGCATGTAGCATACAGAGATGTACATTAGTTACAAGTATTAGTACATACATATTTATTAAATGCCTACATTTCTGTTAATATTGTATGACATATGTTTCATGATGGTCAGTACCTGGTTATTATTTGGCATTGATACTCTTACTTGTTTTTACAAAATGAACCATGAAAGAGATAACACAATTTTAATTACATACCAGTTGCTGAGTTTACTTTAAATGTAGTACAACCAGGATTGACTATTGGTTGGCATACATGTCAATCAAAATGATCCTGAATGATTGGCTGTTCTAGTGCTAATTGATCACTGGCCTCAGGACCTATCAATCATAAGTATGGGGACCTGATCGGCTCAGTGTATAAACTAATACAAATGCACTGAGCATGCTGTAATATTGTATGACATATGATTCATGCTTTACTAATGTTCATTGCTTGGTTATCAACTAACATTAGCATTTTCATTTGTTTTGATGGATTATGAGAGAGATAAACATAATTATATCACCTATTGAGCTAACTATAAATAAAGTTCGACCAGGATTGGTTAATGTACAGTACATGTCAATTAAAAATGATCCAGATTGATTGGCTGTCTTAGTGCTAATGAATGATTGGCCTCAGGACCTATGTACTAATACAGACGAACTGAGTATGGTGAATTCTGGGCATTCCTCATTGTGAACAAGCCTCCGGGCAAAATGCACATCATCAAGGGCCCTGTCAGCTGACCACAACCATGTGACCGCTATAGTGCGACACACCACAGGTGCCACGCATTCCATAGCCAGACCTGTTGGCTGGCCTGTCCATTGTGGATACGGAGTGCAACACAACTGACAGGATAGTCAGTTACAGCACAGCACAGACCACTATCTTGTTGCAGACATCACATGGTGACACAGGTACCTTTCTAACCCCTCTTGTAGTGGTTTGACTGCTCTGGGGCGCATTTGAGCCCTGCAATGCCTTTATGGTAACAGAGTTCACCTAACACCTTACAGATCTTTAACAAACACTACCATACTATTTGTTCTATAGACACTGGTCTCCCTACTCTCTCATCACTCAGCTTGCACCTTTTCTGAGTGATAGCAGAAATGGAGAGATGCTTATTGAGCCTTATTTTTATCTTTTTTCATCTGTTATTAATACCTGAGTAGTTAAATGATACTCAAATGAAAATACTGATTTGATGCAATGTCATTTTGAGTATCTTAATTAATATAAAACCATTGATTACTGATGACTCACTCATGTAATGCTACAGTACTAATATTTTTAAATGGTGATTGATGTTTTACAAAGGTCGATGAGTTTTTCTGAATAATAATTTATAGGATTTATTATGTAAGGCTGCCTGTGTGGTATACATTTTAACACTGGAATATTTCCTTTTACAGACATATGATAAGTTCATCCCTGTGGTGATATCCTACATTCTATTTTTGATTAAATGACCTATATCTGCCTATGTCTGCTGGCAATTTTATTTTCTGCTTTTTGTGAGATAAAGATTGCCTTATAAGCATTTTCACCCTCTTCATCCTGCTATAGAAGTAAAATTTTGACTTCTTCAGGCAGGATTATCTATAAACAGGATTATCTATAAACAATTTTATGTTTATTGGTTATTATTATCTTTGTATTTATCAGTGTTTTTTTGCACTTATATTTTAATGAGTATCAATTAAAAAATGTATGTTTTTTATCGTCAATCATATCTTACATATTTTTCATATACTGAAATATCTAAGAGTGCCCCAAAAAATAGTCTGCTTCAGCACTCCCTACTTTAACAAGATGTTGGTAGCTTACTGCTGGCTGGCTAATGTGGAGGGTGTATCTCTCTGTCCATGGACGGTACTCCATGATCGTCAGTGACAGGCTGTTAGTGCTGTTCCTCGTGCTGTTAAGACCTTGTTTAAACTGCAATACTGGAACGCTGTTGGTGGCAGGAGCAAGAAACCAAGTTGTTGCATGTGACGTGTAAATTGACAGTATATTCAGGCTTCATATACTTAAATTATACAAAATTAGGTGAACATTTTATTTTTCACCTGCTTTTGTATAAATTAAGTGATGATGAATAGGCCCCTTATGTTAAAAAATTTTACTAGATCACATTGATAAATTTAATGTGCGACATTTGTACATCTGTGTGCGACTGAGACTGAATCTCTATACAATGTGAAACGATGCAGTGGCCACAGCTGTTTTGCTTGTTCTGCATCTTTGTAAGTATTGAAAACTAATTCCTGTGCAAGAAAAAGGTGCTATGCTACACTGCTCATCACTGCTCAGTCGCTCATGGTCTCTTGCACCGTATGGAATATTTAGGCTTTGTGTATGAGGACACATCTGTAAAAGCATACCATGGTTATTTCTTAACAGAATCCCATTAGCCTATCAGTATGTGTATTAAAGTGTGGGAGGAAATTGGAGCACCTGGTGAGAACACAAACACAGGAATATTATACAACTCAATACCTATAGGGACTTGGATGGGAATTGATCTGCTGTGACTCTGTATTTCTAATCATTATACTACCGAGCTGTCACATTAAACAATTGACATAGTAACAGGCAATACTTGCTAAATTAAGTACTGTTAGTGCTTCCAAACAAGTACTAACATTTTGGTTCATATGTTAATTAAATAAGAAAACAAAATACCATCCTGGAATGGTCTAGGTCATGTATTAAATTGCTATAATAATATATTTGACTACAATTTTGACTACCATGAATAATAGAACACAGTGACTTTGAAGACTAGTTATTATCAAGGTGTGTCTGGGAGGATCTTGATTTGCTAAGACAGCTTGACCTGCTAATGATTCATAAGCAATAATGTCTAAGTTTATTGCTTTATAGAATTTCATAACAAAAATTATCAACAAAGGGCAACAATGAGTAGAAAAGCATATCCTGGGTCACTATATAAATATATATATATATATATATATATATATATATATATATAAATTTAAAATGTGTAACACAAAGATAGCAACATCAGATGAAATGTGTGCAAATTTCAACCTTTGACATAAGCAGCACAAAGCAAGATATCACAGAGACAATGGACTACAGAACATTAGATTATCGTGATGTAGTCAGATAAGCATCATTTGACATGTTTTGGACATATAAATGCATGGGCAGCATAGATGGTGTAATGGTTAGCATTTGAGGGCTTGGGCTTAATTCCCACTTAATTCCCAACAAGGTTTAAACTGTGTGGAGTTTGCATGAGTTTTCTCCTCCAATCCCAAAGCATACTTACATTATTTGGCTTCTGACAAAAATTAACCTTAATGTGTGTGTACACATGGTAGGGTCTATAGACTGTAAGCTCCACTGATGTGCATGGCCAAATGTAGAATGCTGTGGAATTTATCTGAGGTATATAAAATAACTTTCAATAAATGTTTATATTATACTTTACAGCCCTTAGTGTTTGTTTCTATCAGTGAATGGTTCCTGTGATTGCATTTTTTATACTCTTAATATCTGACAACAGAAAACATATGTGACATATTCCAGTGGAGATCATAAATTTTTTTGCAATCAGTTATCATAAACATTGGTTACAAAAATCATTATACTTAGAACATAAGTCATACTGTATATATAAACAATACAGAACATCAAACCGTACAGTGGCCCTGATTCAGAGCCAGACGCTGTGACAGAGCACTCGCTCTGAATCAGGGCCATCCCTCTTAGTTTTTGGAGCGGCCTCCTGGCCGCTCACATAGCTGTGGGTGACCACCCACAGCTATAGCGAGTGGCCAAAATGATGGTTGCGATCGTCAAGACCATCACGACCATTGGGCTGCCACAAGCCCTGGAGTGCTTTTGGCTCAGAGCCAAAAGCACTCCCACTGACATCACTAGTGATGTCAGTGGGGCCGGCCCCAGATGGTAGGCGTTCCCATGGGAAAAATTGACAGCACACCCCCTTTGGTGCGAGACCCATAATGACAGCTTGGCTGTTGTTATTTGGGTCTCGCGCATGCGCATGCGCACTTGGGCAACATCAACCCGCTTGCAAGCGCACAGCGCTCACAAGCGGGCCTGAATCAGGTCCAGTATCCACTAGAAAAGCAGTGTGTGATGATGGTAAAAGTATGAATCAACCTTTAATAAATATTGATGCATGTGGACTCATTTATATTATGAGAAAATGTTTATCTACAAATGTATTCAATATCTAATAATAATCTGTGGTGAGGGAAATAATATGAGGGGAGTTTGTAGGCATTGTCAGAAAGATAGATAGAAAAGAACTCTATTAGGTGAGCACTATGAATATAGTATATGCAATAATATGTGAGAGTACATAGGCATGAATATAAATATATATTATACAAATTTAGGTATGCCAGTTCTTACACCTAGACATGCACTGAGATGAAATATGATTCTCTTATGATCACTATCATTTACAAACATATATGTGTGTATTAATACATTATTATATATTTTTTGTATTCATCAATATATCCATGATAGAGAGCTTAATCAGGAGAGGTTTATTCTTTTTTTTTAATTGATATTTACTTATTAAAACTGCCCTGGTATCACTAATTAGAAGCTCCTTATGGGCTTATTTTAGTTCAGTTCATTTATTCTGTCTCCCTTGTCTCCCCATCTCAGTCACTTTTCTTATTTGAAACGTATAATGTATTAATTATCCCTGTTTGACTAGTACTGTTCCGATTCATGACATCTATCCTGGTTAAATAAGCCTCCTCAGTATAGCATGAACAGATTAATTAATCTAACAGAGGATGATATACCTAGTAACATTCACATAGTGTGAATACAGTAGGTGCTTTCGTACTAGACCTATTTCTGGTGGATGTGCTTTATCAAAGATCACTTACACACCTGCCATGTATTTAAATCGGCTTCATTCTAACAGACAACTTGGCTTATTCCTCATTGGCCGGAGAATCTGACACTCTAGATCAGACAGCAGATGATTGACCACTTGTCCTTTTAATAGTAAGGCCATCTGGTGACTCTGCTCCACACCATTCCCCCATGACCAAGCCAATCTGCGAACGTGCGTCAGCAGAAGCAGTAGCAGCAGGAAGTGTTCCTGTGGCTGCGCAGAATGGGAGACCCCACTTCAAGTTTGTATCTCTGCTAATGGTATTTAGACATTAACATAGAGACATTGGTGTCACAAGGATATGTTGGTGTTGACTTTAGTACCAGGCTTAAATATAGATGGCTGTTCTACACCATTTGTCTGCCATTTATTTATTTTATGACAGTGGTTGAAGAATCTCTCTCTTTTTTTCTATATATTGTCAACTAATTATATGTGAGAGATTATTTGCTCCTGTTTATGTATGAGATATTCTGATGGCTAAATAATCATATTCAAAGGGTGAGACTGCTGCAAGCATTCAAACTAATATTTGAGCTCACTCAAAGGCAGTTTCACCTTGATTGAATAATTGAAACAGCTTCATATGTGAGACCATTACAATTAGCAAAGCTAACATTGAGATCACCCATAGCATGTTTATTTTGATACAACAATTGAAACAGTTACTGGTATTACTGTTAACATGTCAAAGTATCTATTCCTTTTGATACTAACATAGAAAGATAGCAGACTTCAATATCACCTCTGCATCACATTAATGGAAGAATAACCCAATAATATTGTTTTGATTGTTATTATTAGAATCATCAATTGAAGGTTATTGTATTACATTATATACTTATGTTGTTACATATAAACTCTCTCATTTAATCCCTCTATTAACTGCTGATCATCTCAGTTCAGTAATTCTCTCATTGGGGGTCCTATGCTAATTTAGTAAGACCCTCAACTGCAGAAATGAACATCTGAGCAACATCACTGTTATTCTGTTGTTTCTAAGGGCAAACGGCTACTTTATGGTCACTCACTCCTCATAGATGAACCGAGGTTCAGGTGAGGAGCAGCAGAATCAGAAGTGGCAGTTTCTATACCCTGACCATCCTGATATATTTTTTTCTTCTTCATGAGCATAAGAATATGGAGACAAATTGAAGTTGAGGAATCTTTACCAATTTATTATGATATATGTTTAATACTCAACTGTGTGATATTTCGCCATCAAACTACAGGCAAGGGAAATTATCATCTGTTTAAATACACATTAAGAATCTGGTCACTTTATCCACAATAAGAATTGAAATTGTGTAAGAATATTTTTATTATATGGGTGCAAAATAAGCTTTCTTGTTAATAATGTTGGAATATTTACCTTGTGTTTGATAACACTGTAAATACCATCTATGATATTGTCAGTAGCCTGGTTACTGACATACAGAGTGTATATATTAAACAAGGAATGGTGTGTCTAAAATTCATCTTTTAAACTTTAGTTATTTTTGTTCATTGTGATAGAGTAATATTTTAATAAAATTAAAAATTAAGTTTTAAGAATTATATAGTTAAATTTTTTCAGATTGCTCACCAGAGTTCTTTTCTTTCTATCTCTCTGACAATCTCTCCATACCCTAACTCTAGTGAGCACCACCGCGATTCCATTGACCTACTATTGATAGTGTGATATTATAGTAATAGCGTTTACTTCATACGTATATATTACAGTTACCTATAACTGTTTGTTTTTCGGCTAGTGCGACGATCTCTCCATTTTCCCCATTTCCCTACATTATAATACACAGGAATTTGTAGGCAACATGGAGTCTCAGGATACATATTTAAGAAAGTGGGACACATCAGAGAACTCCCTTCCCTCCCCCCTACATAACCACACTTCCCACAATTTCCTTATCAATTGATGGCGAAACTATCTCCTCTAGCCCCAAAGTGTGCTGTCTTGGAGTTATCCTCTCCCTCAAACCACATATCCAGAATCTCCCACAGTCCTGTTATTTTCATCTTAAAAATATTTCCAAGATTAGACCCTTTCTCACCCAGGATGCCACTAAAACCCTCATTCACTCATTTGTCATCTCCAGATTGGACTACTGTAACCTCCTCCTATCTGACCTCCCCAAATCCCTTCTGTCCCCTCTCCAGTCTGTCCTCAATGCTGCTGCTCGCTCATCTTCCTCTCAAAATGCTCTGCATCTGCCTCCCCTTTCCTACAAGCTCTCCAATGGCTCCCCTTCCCTTTTAGAACCCAATTTAAGGTTCTCACACTCACTTACAAAGCCCTCAGCCATTCCTCTCCCATTTACATATCTAATCTCATCTCCCTTCACTCTATTGTCCGCCCTTTTCATTCAACAAATGCACGCCGCCTCTCATGCCAATTGATTACTTCCTTCCACTCCCACCTCCAAGATTTTGCCCGCGCTGCTCCCCACCTTTGGAACTCTCTCCCATCAGACTCTCCACCCCTCTTCAATCCTTCAAATGGGCTCTCAAGACTCACTACAGTACTTCATCAAAGCCTTTCATCTCTCATCTTAACTTGCTGCTACATACTCCTCTCTCCCTACCTACCCCATCTGTTTCACCCCTGTCTATCTGTCCCTCCCCATTAGAATGTAAGCTACTATGAGCAGGGCCCTCTACCCTCTTGTGTTTCTACTTACTCTACCTTCATCTACTTCTTACTCTCTACCAGGGCACCTAACACTTGGTTGCATTGCATTGTTGCTTATCTGGGTGTTATGGTCGCGAATGAAGCAATGTATATTATCCATGCCCTGTAATGTATTGTATTGTACTGTAAGCCACTGTAAATCAATCTATTTATGTACTTTGTAAGGTGCTGTGGAACACTTGTGGCGCCATATAAATAAACGATGATAATAATAATAATAATAATAATAATAATAATAATAATAATCATAATACAGAGCATAGCATTGCTGAGTCCCCTTCATAGGAAATCTCTTTATAGTGTCTCAGACATGGGTCAGTTGTTCTGGGTAAACCAGAACTCAATTATCTCAAAATACTCAGCAACTTTGTCATGATGTAATACAACATACTTTTCAAGAGCAGAAAGAGAACAGTGAATGCTGCTTCTGATTTGTGGTGATAAGGAGCTTAGCTGTGTTACAAATGTTCTGAAAAGTTGGTTGCATGGTTTGTAGAACACATGAAGCAGTTTACACAGCAGGACATGTAATGGATCCTTATGGGGTGTTGCACTGAACATTCCAACAGAATTCCATCATAATGAATGACCTCTACTCCTCATACAGACAAATCTTCAGAACTTTCTACCAAGAAAGTTCAAACAGTACCATCGCTTTAGTGAGCAGGGTGGCTAACATAGAATAATGAATTAAAATGGCACCCTGACACCCAGGGTTGTAGGTGCATATGCAATCAAAATGATTGAGTGGACTGAGTATAGGCATATTCTTAATAAATGGATAAAGTTGGTGACGTGTAAATACTCATACTGCAGGCTGACTGGTAATCCAAATTTAACACTGCTGTGAATGAGAAGGAAGCTAATTCCCCACTGTACTGCATGTGAAAAAGTAATGATTTCCGCTGCATTCCAAGGCTGCATATATGGTCAGACACATCCCAGAGGGAAATGAAGGTGTTAAAGTGTACAGGTAAGGCCCCAGATGCATGTGTTTGTTCAGTATGAAACAGACTCAATGTGAACTGCACACAAATAACCGCCCGGACCAATGCTGGTATCAGGTGTGGGGGAAGCCAGCCTGCTGATCTCTAATCAAAGCATTCTCAATGTTCACCAATTTTTTGCATTATAATTCCACATGACATGACCTAATGTGATTCATCTCTGTAACTTGGTAGATTCTTCCAAAGATGGGTAGGCCAAGGCCCCCATTTAAAATAGATTTATCAAGCCAGGTTCTATGGTGCCAATCTTATTTCCCCTGCCACACAAATGCACCACAGAGTGATTGAATAGTGCGGAGAAAGGGGGTTGGTATAGCAATCAGGATTTTTTGGAATAAATAGAGGTCTGGGAAAATGTTAATTTTCAAAGAGTTGATTATTCCAAACCATGAAATGCAAAGGGGTTACCACATCCCCATTAAAAAAATAGATAATTAAAAAAAAATCAGCTAAAATCATGTAATTTATGCAATCCAAAATCTGAAATTCTGATTTAAAATTTAAATTCTGAACTGCAAAAAGATCCAAATTGCAACTCAGATTTACACAGATCTCCTTAAGAGATCAGAACTGCAACTTGGATTTACCCGGATTTGAGAAAATTTGGGTGGATTCATATTTCTGGAGAAACGAACCGCACATCTCTTATTAATAGACTGCAAAAATTGGAGTGTATTTTGATTTAAACATTTGGTGATAGGTATTTGTAATATAAATTCACAAATATAAAATAGCAAATGGGTGCCACAAATAATTAAAGTTTAGTTCCAGGAGCTTTGCTGTAGGAAGAGAGAGATGGAATGCTAGCACTTCCAAATTAGCACTGTTGACCCTGTATCCAGAATATTTGTAATATAACTCTAATTTTAACCCAAGATTGGGGAGTGAAGTGAGAGGAGATGGCAGAATCATTGGCATGTCATCCACAAAAAGTTATCTTATATTATGTACCCTGCTCCAAATTGAAACCCTAGCCTCTGATGTTTCTATATTTAATTTCCTTTTGCCTGGTCTCATGGCTGAAGCTACAGTAAACACAGGTGGAATGCATTTTCTTTGCACAGTGTAGATTCAGCCATTCCCCTAGAATGCAATGGTTGAGGTTAATGGTAACATAACGGTACTGAGTGACCATGTTCACTTTATCTACTGCAGTGTTTCTTTCACCATAGAGGGGTGAAGAATGACAAGTAAGCTATTTACAGAGCACGTGAGTTTGCCAATGGATTGATGAGAATGACATTGATGTTTTCCATATGACATGGCTTATTCTCTGAGAGACATTCTGGGACATAATTTTTCAAAACAAACAATCCAGGGGAGCAAATAATTCCTTGTTATCTTTTTGGGATTAAATATTGGCAGTCTATGATTAAGTACACAATATTAGTGTCAGGACTGCGACTATTTCAGTACATAAATATAGTCTACTTTTGCCATAGTTCCATTGTGGTTATTGGGGGAGCTGTCCTGCTTGCTGGCATGCTTTGCATTCAGGCGATAGAGTGTTAAAGTAATCATCTGTTCCCAGGGGTCATCAGGTTGTGGGATTCCTAGATTGCTCATTATTTCAAACCTGATTCCATATGGGTCACATGTTCTGAAACTTCCTATGGATCACAGACCTCTAGTATAAGGCCTGTTACTGTGTCTCAGTGTCTGTGCAATGTTGCTTTTAGGTCTTTTCTTGGACTCCTGACAGATCCCTACTGTGCGTGTGGATTGCTGTGGACTTTGTTGTATTCCAGATGAACTTCTTATGTCTGTTACCCGCTGCACTACAGGGCCCAGCATTCCTATTGCCTAAGTATTGCTTATTGCTCTAACACTGCAGTTTCACCATTTTGCTGCACTATTTACTTTGCCTGTTGTTTTCCGTTCCTGTGGATATTGAACTCATCCTTGTTACAGTTGTCAACTGCACTGTTATAGTGTTATCTCTGCATCACGGGGTTTAACCCCAGTCCGAACCCTAGCTACATTACAGGGCTTAATCCTGCTACAATCTTCTCCGCATCACGGGCTCAATCCCGCTCCAAACCCTAGCAGCACCACAGGGCTCAACTCTAGCCATGTTGCAGGGCTCAAACCTGTTCTGGAATTTCATCGCCTTACATGGTTTAACCCTGCTCCATCTTCATTATACCAAAAGGCTCAAGTTTGCTTCATCTCTCACTGCACCGCAAGTCTCGGCCCTGTCCCGGAACTATATTATTCTGCAGGGCTCGCTGTGCTCCGGATTTCCATTACTACAGGATTCTACCCTGGCCAAGGTCCTCAATGCTATCCTGAGGTGTTAGCCTCATACTGGACTCCAGGTTCTCTACCACGTTAGTTCTTATATGTTAAAGACTGCATATATATTTGGGGATTCTCTCCTATACTTATTCTTGCATATATGAATCTCTGTGCTGTTTGAGACTTTATATGAGACCTTGCTGATTATAATTCTTTTATGAATAAATTCTATTTTACTTTTATCCTGTGCTACTGAGTTTCATGGGAAGGTCATTCCTAAGACCACCCCAGTCTATTGTGCCTAGTAGGCCTGCCTCCCTCCAGGAGTCTCAAGTGTCGGCAGCCATGACAATCAGATGAATTACATTAAAAACTTGCTATTGGTCAACACAATATCAGGCACTCTGACCCAATCCATGGCTCTATTCCACTCAGTGCCTGCACATGATTAGTCATACTGGGAGCCTTGTTAGGTGAAGGCTATGGAGGAGCCATAATTTCCATACCTTTCCTGCTTTCTGGCATCCTGGTGAGTGAGCCATGTATGTGTGGTAATTTTAGCAGTTATGTTTAACCTTTTTACCCACCCCATGTTCTACAAGATGTCCTGACCTGGAAAAGCTTTCTAGGTGATTGTCTAGTGTACAGTACCTGTCACTATCTGCTGATCCTTGTGCTTTGGAAAGTCACTTTGTGTACTCATTTTGTCTTGTATTTGCTGTTTACTTCTATGGATATTCCCTTTTACTAATTATGTGCATTATGTACCAGGCCTTTTCTAAATTCAAGATAACAATTTGGTCTGACCATTGATGACTTCCTGTCTGACCAGTGTTCCAGAGCTATGTTATGGCTATTAACCACTTCTGCATAGCCATTTCATGATTACTTTGCCTACACTGTGTTTTAGAACCTTGGAACTGTCCTTAACCTTGATTTTCCTGTCTATTTGCAACTGCTTATATTGAATATATATGTGTACTAAAACATGGCATTATCTACTGCATATTACTATACTTGTCTGTTTTACCTTTACAAGTAATATTAAAACACCATTGCATCTCTATATTCCAGGTTGCTTCCTTTCTCCTGCCATAACAGCCCTTAGCTCCTGCTATTGGTGTCCTACTCTAAACCAACTGGGTAACAACCCTACTGTTGTTCTGTGACACATGCTAACATATTTTCAATTCTGCACTAGACCTGGGGAGAGCAAGAAATAACTGTACCCTTGCCCAAGATAATTGTTGGTGGTACTACAAAAAAAAACAGGTGTTATATGATTTAATTTCTTTTGGAATAATTGTGCTGCATCCTTCCTAAACAGTTCTAAACATTGCTTTTGTGCATTGAGGTTTTACTGTCTACACATTATAAATAGATATTATTATGTAATTGTGGCATCTATTCATTATAGACATATATTACTCAAAGCAAGTTGTGGTGATGGAATCTAAAATATTGAAGCAATTCAATATTGTACTGGTGCAGGGATGGCTGCTCTGATAAACAAATTTCTTCATTGTATTTACCATTGCTGATTCTGCTGCTAATGACCTTAGTGGCAGCAGAATTTTACACTGACAGGACTGACCTGGCAATAGTTGTGTGCATGTGTGTAATTAGTTTATGCATACACACTGCAACAGGGCAGGAGGGGGTGGTGGGATCTGATAAATTCTCTCTTCGCAACCCAGGCTTGGGTTCCATGAACGGATGCTATCTGAACATGGTGCAGGTTGCCGCAGGCAAAGTTCTTTGATTTTGCAAAATACATCTGGATCTTAATAATGAATGGGTCTGAACCAAAAAAATATTGTGCAAAATAGCATTTTGGCATATGTAACAGGCCCATTATTGATAATGAATAGGTACCTAAACATTAGTGTTTCCATTTTTTGTCCAGTACCTTTACAGTATATCCTTTACTGTATAATTAATTCTAATGATTAGTGAGTTCATACAGCAGGATCCCTATTCATGTACAGTATTATGCTGTATATGGAGCTATGTTATACTAATATTTTAATATGTTTTGAAAACTAGTTAAGGGATACTTAGTAGTCAGTGCTCTTATGCTTTTATGATTTGTTACATTTTATAAATAATTTAGCATTTTATTAATTGTTAATTTAGACTATGGGACATATTCAATTGGGTGCTAGAATAGCAAAAATACGGCATCTGCAAGGTTTTTTCTGCAGGTGCGGGTTTTTTGCTATTCATTTAGGTGTGTTTTTTTGTTTTTTTTTGCACCGGGAGTTTTCTTTTTACGCATCTTCAGAGCAAGCATGTTTTTTCCTAAAATCGTTATTTTTAGGAAAAATCTGTGGGACTTGCTATGGCTCCCCGGTGGCAACTCCCCCCATTAGGACTAATTAAGCAATTGGAGGTTTACAATTAGCTTAAGTTGTCCTTAATTGCTTATCTTCTGCAGTGCTGTCTTCTGCATCCAGCGTCGGAAGCTGGCTTTTCTGCAGCAGGGTGAGTATGTAGTGTGTGTGGTGCTTGTAAGTACATATGAGTGACTGTGTGTTTCCCCCCCCTGGAATGGGTGCTGGAAGAACTACATCTCCCAGCAGCCCTTGCCCCTCCAGTACGAAGAGAGAGGGGAGGACACCGGGAATCGTGGAGACCTCCGGCCAGGTAAGTGATGATTTATTTTTTATTTTTATTTACCCGACACAGGGTTTTCAGAACTGAAAACCCTGTGACCACTATCTTTTTATTTTAATACTGCGGGTAGTGGGAGCATGCATACCTGCAGTATTTCTAAATGGAACGCGAGGGGCACAAGGTTTTTTCATCGCTAAGCCTCGTGCCCAATTGTATATGCCACTGAATGTTTATTTTGTTATGCATCATAAACTAAAGCTGCTGTGGAACCAATTTTCATTGGTACAGTTGTATATATATTTTTACATTTGTTCCTTGTTCAGATAAACTGTAAATATACCATTACATTAGCAGCTTTTCTCTTATTTATCATAAACTGCAATTTATTTGCATTTGTGATGTGAAAATACAGATTGAACTTGCATTGCGAGTCTTTTTATTTTTGTAAGATTGGATTAATATTCACATGCAGGGACAGAGCATGCAAAAAAGCTCTATTCCTGCAAATCTCTCCTTTGCACTTGTCATGGCATTTTTCATGAAAAATACTATTAGAGTGTGACCATGCATGTGCCACCATCGGCTTACTCCCCCCACCCCATTTTACATTCCCCTGTCCCCCTCTACACTACCACCTACCTGCATGGTGATCAGTGATCCGGTGTTCTCCTCTGTGCCTCCGTTCAGCTTGTCACCAGGCTCCTGAAATGTGACACCAACATTAGACTTATTTTGTAAACTGAGATGCCAGTCTACAACACAAGTCAGATGCCAGGGTCTCAGAGCAGGATCCCGGTGATCAGCTGAGTAGAGGCACAGAGAAGCTTACCGGATCACTGGTCACCAGTTCCCTGGATGCAGGTGTTTTTTATTCTTTACATACTGTAGTTTTTTTTAAAAGTGTTCAGTTTGTGGTCTATTTAGACACACAAAGGTAATCACAGGCACCAGCTCCCAACTCTGCTGTGCCTGTCAATGCAGAGCAGGAGTCGGTGTAATGGAGGAAAACCCTACTAATGCCATCTCCAGGTGGCATTATCACAAGACTTCCCTGTTATTTATTTAGTTTAGTAACTTTATTAGCATATTCATTTTATTTTAGCAAATCTGAGACAGATTGCATTTCCCACTACAAGTATGGGAAATGCGAACTACCTACTAAAATAATGCTAATTTAAGGGCTTGGAGTAGTTTATTTTGAAAACTGCTCCTAAAACCCTTTAATACATTTATATGATACTAAAATAATGTGAAAAGGGTATGAAAATACCCATTTCAAATTATTTTGTAAAGAAAGGAAAGCTAAATAAAGCCATTAATATGAAACAATAAAATACACAAAGTCAAAAACTGTATGGAGTGTCTTCAAGTATTATTATTGTTTAGTAAGCAAGACAGCATATGGCTATAGAAATTACATCAAAAACATTTGCTTTCCTTTAAGGATTTTTCATTGTTTTGAAAACACCATCAAATCTGACATAGTTGTGTATTTTCTTTTAATCTAGTGATTTTAATTAATTTTCTTGATCACGCTTCCTCGGATGAAACTGTGCAAGGAAACATACTACCATATCATTTTAGTGTATGATTAAAGATATGGTTTTTACTGTATTGCAGATAAAATATAATAATATTGTTGGGCATCAAAGATTTGTTTCTCTTTGCTTATCTGAATTTGTAACATCTGTCCTTCTGGTACACAATGTATTTGTAAATGAATCCCAAAAAACTACATGAATACTTATATGCTCATATCATTATCTGCTTGGAAATTAAAGTAATGCTGCACCTGATTTAGTCTAGTTACTTTGCAGCCTATGGCCCTCTATTTTTAGATGCATGTACATCTGAATGTAGCCACATACTGTAGTTTATGTGAGCCCATACACACAATTCTGAGCGGTAAGTGTCTCTCATTTTTCTCTGCAGCTTATATGGGTGATTCTGCAGGACAACTATTTTGTGGGTTTGTTGGGTGTGTGGTGGGCATGTAGCCAGAAATAATAACTATTCTGAGTCATACATATGCATTCACAATGACAAATTCAGATGGATCACCTGCATCTTACATAGGATAGGATATCATTACATGATAATGATGATAGCTGATCTTACATACTGAAAACAGCGAGGTGGTGCAATTGCATCCATGTAAAGGCTTTTTACAGTAGTTTAACATTCCATTTGCAATCCAGTCACATTCAAAATGTGTCTGCATTTGGACAATGGGCCTGATTGAGCAGTAACCGGGAATCTGCACGTGCGCAGGACCCATTCTGTGAGTGTGCAGAATGGGTCCTGCTAAGACACATGTAAGCCCTTCAATGCCTCTGCCCGATTGACAATTGCAGCTTTGTAATTGTGATCCTTGCTGAAACAGGCCCAATGTCTACTGCCTATGTGCAGTAAGCATTGTACTACACCAGGGGTGCATAACCTTGTTTGGTCAGAAGGCTACATTGGCAGAAAATGCTCATTTAAATGGGCTTTGGTAAAGGCTAACTTGATTGAAAATGTAAAATCCATAGAATGAATAAATGATAAATAATCGAGTTTCTTTACATTTATGCCATGCATGTCAGCATTGTAAAAAAGCCTCTATGAGGATTGATGTGAGAGATCTTCTGTGATCACCAGAATGAATGTAATATATAACACATATAGTAGGTGGTCACATGAAATAGGCAGTGAGCTATGCTTCTCCACACAACAGATGTGGCCTTCCTCACCTCTGCAAAAAATGTTCATATCCCTGCCCCTTCCCAGGAAAGCATTTGTACATCATTACCTCAGAAGCAACACATTTTCCCCCTCACATGTTCTACTTGGGATGCAGTCATAATACTGACAGTCGGGATGCCGGTGCTTAGAATGCTGGCACTGGAATCTTGTTACATGTCTGAATTTTGGCACTGGCATCCCAACCACTGGCATCCCAAAGGTAAGTACTGGAGTTAGAGGGATGGTTATGTTTAGGGTGCGAGGGGATGTTAGGTTTAGCCACTAGGTGGGGAGGTTAGGTATAGGCAGCAGGGAGGAAGGGGTAGGGAGAGGGGGAGGGTTAAAATACCAACTGACAGGTGTCTGACCACCGCGATCCTGAGCGCCAGCATCCCATACCCAAACCATTCTACTCTCCTGTTAGACATTCTCCTGCACAATACTATCTGTTTTCCATAGCAGTATATCATGGAAAAAACTCTCAAGACTATGTTCTGCAGTGAAATGATGACAGAATAGCACTGAATAAGAGTGCAATTTCTTCACTATGAACTGCTAACTCTGATTAGGTGCTGATTCAACATTACCATTGTGTGTTTGTTGTCCCAGAGATAATAATGAAGAGACTTAAGTGTACACTGGAATACAACTGCAGGTCTAAAATTTATAATGAAGAAAAAAACAAGCTCACAAAATGTTAGAAAAATAAATAAAAAAATAATGGAAATGGTCTGTTAAATGAATTATTGAAAATAAACCTTGTAATGGGCTCTTTTGCCTTCTTGAACAAAATTATAATTTAAACTAGCAAAGATAATATCCAAACTTGTGAAGCAGTACAAAAATCCTGCAATTATTGACATACTGTATATATAAATATGAATTGATATCTTAAAGGAAGAGAAGAAAGTATTCTCATAGCAGGACACACACTTGTAACAGTAGGAAATACAAACTGCGAATATAAAACCCAAAATGATGTGAAAATATAAAATTTAAATATAACAATTAAGCTGGCAAAAAAATAGTTTATGGACAAAATTACATAGTATTCCTCATTTAGGATTAATACAAAGACTTTTACCTCCTAGCAGGTGTTCATCCCTACTGATCTGATATTCTCTAAATAATGTTTTTATTGTTTCCAATAAAAACATAAGCAACAAATGTTTTATGTTATATGAAACATTTAATTTATTATATTCCCTGTGATAATGTTCAGCTTACATCTGTAAACAATAATAAAAAATGAAACTGATACCAATCATTGGATTGTAGTGTTATAGATTAGTCTAAACATTAGTCTAATCATTAAAAATCTGTCATATTTAACAAAATAAAGAGAGTGTTAATGCTTTGCAGTCTAAAATCACCTACTTGTTTGTATTGACCACCCTACTATATATAGTTTTATAGCATAAACTGTAATGAGATTAGAAATTTAGTTAAACTTGCAGACTGGATTCCCAAAAACATTAAAATTATTTGGTAATAGTCAGAGTTTTTTAAATATACCAGGGTAAACCTGTATGTATTTGGTAGCAATTAATAAGGTTTAAGTTTTAATACACTTGTGACAGGAAATGAGGTAAGTAATGTATTTAAGCAGTTCAAGTTCACCTACATAATTGTGTTATTGCCACATGTACAGTAAGTTGTAGCTTAGGCTATTTAAAGGTTGAAAATGTGATTAGATTTTGATTCACATAAAGACTTTTTTCAATTACTAGAAAGAATTAAAGTTAATATACACCAAGGTCAGCCTGTATGCATTTAATTGGTACAATTCATTATATTACCAAATAATTGGTAAGGAACAATTAAGACAAATATTTGTTAGTAAGTATAGGAAGTCAGGTATAGATTAAATTGTTTTATGCACTTAGGTCTTCCTGTATGTATTGTATGAAAGATAAAATAAAAGTAGTTCTTTATCATATAATAATTGCAACTGAATTGCTGAACTATTACACGATTGAAAATAGTTGAGCCTCTGTGTTTTTTCCATCAAAACAATTTGGCGACTTTGGTTTTGTGGTTTTGAAATTACATCTTAGTCCTTGTACTAGAGCACCAGGACAAGATCATAGTGATGCTGCTGGAGGCAAGCTGGATTGCTGAGGCAACTGATGCATGTATTGCATTCCCATGCTTTCTCAAAGTGGGTAACACAACAAGTAGTTTTTGGAAAAAAAAGCTGGTAAAGTGGTTAATAAAACATCAGACATTTGTTTCTTATGTTTTATAGGACACAATAAAATATTAATTATTGTGTATCAGATCAGTAAGGGTGAACAACTACTAGGAGGTATATGTTATTCTAGTAATCCTCGATTAGGAATTCCATGTCATTTTAGCTATACATTTATTTTTTTTAGTTTTATTTTAAAATTTTTACTTTTCACATCACTTTGGTTTTATATTCAAGATTTTAACTTAACAATAAAAAGTTATGCTTTATACAGTATGTTCCACTGTTTCAAGCATGTGCACCATATCAGAATGCTTTCTTCTATTCCTTTTGAGATATAATTTTATGTTAAATCTTGGAAGCACCTCTCTAAATAAGTTAAAGTTAGAATTATTGAAATAATATAAAAATATTATAGGTAGCAGTGTAACTTTATTCATTATATTGTATACTACTCATGTGCAGTTTTTCTTTTGTATTTTATGTCAAAATATGTAGACATATAGATGATGTGGAATTGCAATATTTATATTATATGGCCACAAAAATAATACTGTATGCATAGGATTTCTTTTAGGTAAAGTCTTCAAATATGTAACCTATAACATTTTTGTTTACTTCTATCATAGTTGAATTATTCTAACAAGGGATTATAAAAACTGTACCCATTTTTGTCTTGCTTTACATTTATGTTCTCTACAATATTAAGTAATGTGGTTTTTGTAGTTATACTACTCAGGATATGAGACTTCTTGCTTGGTGAGCTCCTCTGGACATATTTCTATTCTTTTTTAAGAAATATGAAATACTGTTGTAATAATGGGCTGAAAATATTTAATTTTTTCTTACAGTAAGTACAGCTGCTTTCCCGTCTAAACTTGTAGAAAGACATATACAGCTCTGATTCTGAAATGGCTGATAGCAAAAAACAAGATAGCAAAATAATGCATTCAGTTGTGTAGAAAGTTTCAACACAATGCCATGCATCACAAGCTCTGTCTTGCCAAAGAAATGTGTATATTTGTAAAAGTTAATAGTAAATTAAAAACTAAACAGCAGCTGATCTGCACCCTGTGTATATATGGCAGTAGGAATTTTAGTAATTATTTACCCCTTGTATGTTTTACAGTATGTTTTGATTTTGAATAATGTGAATTTTAATTTCTCAGATTTTACATTAAATAAAAATGGAAATTTGGTGTTATGATATACATTAATGTTTTTATTACAAATTTATTATTTGTGAACAAAATAATATACTGTAAGTGTGAAGTATAATGCCAGTCTGTCTATTTTACCAAAGATAACCTTAAGATTTGCATTATTCTGCAACGGATCACTAAGGTGTATATTTATCAAAGAAATTTGGATTTTTACCTGCAAACATTAAATATTCCCATGATCTATGTCCCTCCATTTCAATTGCAAAAGCAGCCCCCACTGATCGAAAAGGTGTGTACCCAGTTTTAGTGATCACTTTACTGCTTACACATCATGGGGACAGTTCTTATTAGATATAACTGCTATTTTGTTAAATGCCAGTGATCTTTAAATTCTTATTGCAGTGAAATGCAATTTTTTTTCAACCATCTAGCACAAATGGGTTTTGTGACTTTTTCATAGTAGTTACCATTAATTGTCTGTCCACGTTGAACCTAGTGCTGTAGGATCATACCATGCACATCAAAGAACAGTAGAAGCATGACTTTACACGATGAAGGAATCACATACATTTTTTTGGGTAGTAGTGAGTTTGCATGTTCCATACACTGGACTTCCGTTTAAATTCTGGATCATAATCACGAATCCAAGATTCGTTACATGTCACAATTAATGTCAGGAAACAGATATTCTCTCCAACATTTGAGTGGTGTTCTTGCATGATTCAACTCATTGTCGCAACTGCTCTTTTGTGAGACTTCTGGGTACCCACCTGGCACACATGTGATGCATTTGTATTTCCTTTGGCACAATATGCTGGGTCTGTTCAAATGAGATGCCAAGTGAAGCCGAAAGTTTGTCTAAAGTTATAATTCTGTCATTTTGCAATTTCTCCGACAGGATTGGCAATGTTGACATTTGTAACCTCATTGATGGTCTCCCAGAACATACTTCATCAGTCACTTGCATATTACCCTCTTTGAAGTGCTTCCACCACTGAAATACTGCAGCATAGCTAATTGTTTCTCCATCGTATGCTTGCCATAACATTTCATGAGTTTCCTTTCTGCTTTTTCCAAGCTTAAAAAAAATTTAATTCACACATCTACAACGTAATCTTTCAGACATATCTTCCTCATCTGCTATGATGAAATGTACAAAGATTTTCCACCCACTGTAATTAAACAAAAAAGACTGACTGTACAACCACAGGTTCAGACATCCTGATATATGAGCTTCAAAATAACCATAATAACATCACCAGGTCTACCTATGAGACAGAAAAACAGAAGCAGTTTCATTAATTTTCAATCAGCCCTTGCCCATCTCTAATAAATATATATACGAATGTCCAGCAGCAGCTGTCCCGACATGTAAAACGTATTAAGTCTGATGGATGATTTGTGCTATATGGATTATGGATTACATGTCTTGATAACGGTCTTTGCTTATACTGAAACATCAACTGATTATATAGTGCAATCTGATTTCAATAGATGATGTTTATTAGACATTAAAGAGCAGTATATTCTATATTTGAGACTGGTGAGTGCCCCTTTTTTACAGATGTGAGTGTGGAATATTGATTATTCATTTATATACAGTTATATTGTGTTAATTTCTGAACAAAAGTCCATGGAAGATGATGTTTGTCCATGAAAGATGATGTCCCAGCTTTGTTCTTCCTGCAATGTTCAAATACCATAGCAAAATGTCATCTTCTCAGCATCAGATCTTGTTTTAGATTGTGTGTTTTAGATTGCATGTTATAGATTGCATATGCAGTCTAAAACACACCACATAATGAGACACAATTTGCTTTATGAAATGGTGCATCATTATCTGGCACAATTTCACACATGGGATAAGAGAGAGAGCATGTGGGGCTATGGGCTAAAGCCCTTTGTTGTACAAAAAAATGCGTACCAGAAAATAAAACTTTTTTGCTTATCTGTGGTTCTTTTACTGGAACTCCATGTGGTAAAATGGACCCGGAACTCCAAGGTGTCCAGAAACCTTAAATAGGATAGGCACAAGCAGAGCCAGAAAAAAACACATATAGTGTAGTATTTTCTTTGAAAATAAATAGAGTAATTAGTGTATAAACATGTGTACCAAAATGATACTTGAATCACTGAATATAGTGCTATGTGTCTTGGTGACTCCTTCAACATTCCATAATGGCCCCAATGGTTCATGTGTAGATGGAGTAGGTCAGCTTCAAATAAGCAGAGAATGACCCTTACTCAGAAATGTTTTTTCACAAGGGATTTTAATAATACTTAATACAAAGGGATACAGAATACACAAAGGGTTAACAAACATATAAATAAGATAAGGGAGTGCTTATCTGTAAAAGGTCAGCAGTATGGAGAGGGACTGGAACCGGGGTCCCATAAAAATAATAATACAGAATGTAACAATGATTAGAAAAATAGATATCAAAGGTATTAAATAGTAATACATAAATTAATGAATAAATAAATAAGTTAGGTGCCTCCTAAAAATGACTTCTAAGATAGGGACTAAAAATACTTTTAATAACTACATGCACCTAAATATAATTAAATATATATAAATATAAGGACTCAAATAAGCATTAATAATAGGAGAAATAATAAAAGTGCAGGATTGGACAATGATTAAGAGCCATACAATATATAAAATGATTTAAATCAGACCAAAATAAAATGCAAACTACTAATGAGCCAAAAACAATCCTAAAAAAGACTGATAAAAGCTCATAAAAAAGGTGCAATCTCATAGCTGTCATTAAGACCCTGAGGCAGTAGGGTATTTAACTCAAAAATCCAAAACATCTCTCTTTGGGACAGCCTATTAGATAGATCGCCACCTCTTGGACCTAGTTTCACTTGTTCAATCCCTATAAACAATAAATTCTCAGGATTGGCATTATGATATGACTTAAAGTGTCTAGACACAGAATGACTTTCAATGTTATGCTTTATATTCATGACATATACAGTTTATATTGTTTATCTGTCCAGAAAATCTTTTACTGTGTCTGAGGCTTCTGCACCCCAAGAACACCTCTTTATTATGACTTCCCAGTTAAATAACAAAAATTTAAAAAATATATTTTCTTTCCCCTGTTGTTGTCTAAAACAAAAAACCCAATATTTTCTAATATAATTTACAAATTATATTGGCTATTTCAAGAAGTGTATGTTCAGATGATTGACGGAGCATATGTTACTCTTCTGTGTCTGATGGTATCCTGCAATCATCAGCACCCCAAAATAACTAACACAAAAACCTGTTCCTCCCAATTTGTGAAAACAATTACCAGTGTAGTTAGTGTATAAAAAATAAATAAGTGCTAAAAATTAGCATAGTGTGTTTATTTTCCAGTATAAGTGATGTTGTGTGTGGTGGTATCTTTCCATCATCTTGCATCCCAAAACAATTCTCAAGTATAAAAAAGTTATTTATTGGCTGGCATCAAAAATAATACAAATCATGGATCAGTCAATAGAAGAACAGGAGGAGCAACCCAGTACTAGTGCTGTGGCCAGTCATGACAGTACTTCAAAGTCTACTAAAGGTGGCCAAGGGGAAAGAAGGTTTAAGAAAGGGCATCTAAAATCTAAATGATATTTCACAAAGTTAAATGCAAAATACCTCTAATAAAAAAGAATAAGTTACTACCAGTAAACGTAAAATTTGCCAAATGTCATACACCACACACAGTGGGAAGGAAAGGCTAATACCATGTACTTCCTTTGCAAGTGGTGATCCTGCTACTGCTTTTTTATACCCTAGACTGCCTTCTGCAGAAGCCAGGACCAAACACAGAAAGGCATATTCTATAATAACCTCACATGCAATAACTTCTCACTCTATCTAGTGATATCATCTTTCAAATAGGCAAATCAGGGCACAAAAAGAACACTAAGACTGAAGAAGAAACTATGATTTCACAAACCACAAATCCCTGAGAAGAATCTAAGGATGTCCTTGAGTGCTATGTGTGTCTGACATTTCTGAAACTGTAATTGTAGAGAAGAATCCTTCCACTGTTTCTACACTCTCTGCAAATGTGAGGATGAGTAGCAGTAAAAGTAATGATGGTGATATAGAATTTTAGGATGCTACTGTGGAAGTGATGATAAGGGGGGTATTTGTGTATCATGCTAATGATTATATTGATGACAAATGTTTTGAACAAGAAGTTGAGAAATTTCAAGAAAAGGATGTTGTTTGTGTCATAGTAATTAGCCACCAGTGGCAGCAGTTCTTGCCAGTGAAAAGAAGAAGGCCATTGTCATGCCTGGACTTAAGACTAAAAAAGCCAACTCTTTAGTTTGGAATTATTTTTACCCAAATCCTGAAAACATTTTGTCAAGCCATCTGTACCATTTCTGAGAACAATAAAAGTAAAGGTAGGGATGCTAACTATCTACCTTCTCATTGTTAAGTAATTTGCTATGATTACATGCAAACTATTTGGCAAAATTTCAAATATTCTTTTAAATAAAAACAAGCAGACCAGTATCAACTAGCATCAGCATGAATAAATCCGAGCAATCTACACTGCCAACGCCTTCATCATCAATCTCCTCAATAATAATCAAAGATAGTCCATTTTCCTGCATCGACTTTAGAAAGGCCAACGAAGTCCTCTCCTTAGGGTGTCTCTATAGAGGAGGGGGCCCATTTCCATTCCCCATCCTGGGCCCCCTCCTCTCTTCCAGGTGGACAGCAGCTGACTGACTCATGCTGGCTGGCCAACGGAGCATTAGTAGTCTCTGGGCACTAGAGTGTGCCCGGAGTCTACTGCACATGCGCAAAATGCCTGAAAAATAGCCGGGGGCATTTTTCTGACTTTTGCTGCAGCACTGACAGCCTGGCTTGGGACCTCGGAGAGATATGTTTTAAACAATATGGGTGCAGGGTCCCCCTAGACCCTGGGGCCTGTGTGTACCACACACCTTGCAGCCATTACAGAAACACCCCTGCCTCTCCTATACAGGATTCCAAAGAACAATCCTTTAGCGCTAGGGTTGCTGCTGCTGGGGGTGAATCTTCATCAAAGAAGTGGACCAAGAATACTAGTAGTTTCAGTCACCAATTTAATGAAACAAGAGAATGCATGTGTGAAAGCAGCCATACAGTTGCAAATCAGATCACTTAAGCCATGATATATATGCAAGCATTAGTATTGCATCCAATATCTTCTATCAATTAATCTAATTTTAGACAGTTAATTGAGGTCCTGTGTCCAGCAATTCCTCACCTGTACCTGGAATTAAAAAACCTTATTTTTTTAATAGGAAACAGCAACTTGCTGAGTATCCACCTAACTACAGATATGTGGACAAGTGGTACTAGTCAAATGAAAGCTTACATGACTATGACAGGCCACTAGGTGTGTGTATTGCCTTCAAGAGCAGAAGTATTTAACACACAATGCCAGCTCATGCACAGTCTGGCTACTCCTTGTTCACAAAGAGGCATACCAGTGTGAACATGTTGGAAAAACTCAGATGTTATAGCAGAATTGCTTGCCCCGCTAAGTGCCAAGACTTGCAGGACATTTTAAGCACATCATTTGGGAATCATTTGCAAAATAGTCTTCATGATTATATTACAATACAGATAAATCATTGTATGGTGTAGAGTAAATTGACTAACAATGTATATTCAAGTAGGTGGTTGAAGAGATATGTAAGAAAAAACAGATGATGTTTAGATGATTTTATGACATTAAAATGGCTTGGTCAGAATGATAATCAGCAGATAACATGATGTTAGTTCTTCGATTAAATAAATAAGAACTGGAGCTGATATTTGTCTAATGCAAGAATGAGAGCCACCATCAAAATCATAGTTTATGAAAATTTCATCAAAACCAAATGGTTAACCCATCATCATCCATTTGATCTGCAATAGTTTAAATGAAAGCAAATATTTTGAATAGAAATGTTGTATTTATTATAGGGGTTTGCACCGGCCACTTTTCGTGTTTTGTGTTTTGGTTTTGGATCTGGATCTTTCTTCGTGTTTTGGATCTGGATTGGTTTTACCAAAACCACCCTTTCATGTTTTGGGTTCTGGGTTTTGTGTTTTGGATCTGTATTTTTTTTTTAAAAAGCATAAAAACAGCTAAAATCACAGAATGTGTTGGATTTTTGGCTTCTATGCAATTATTAACCTCAATAACCTTCATTTCCACTAATTTCCAGTCTATTCTGAACACCTCACACCTCACAATATTGTTTTTATGGCCAAAAGATTGCACCGAGGTAGCTGGATGACTCTGCTAAGCGACACGAGTGGGCGGCACAAACACGTGGCCCATCTAGGAGTGACACTGCAGTGGCAGACAGGATGGCAGTTTGAAAAACTAGGCCCCAAACAGTACATAATGCAAAGAAAATAAAGAAGTGCAAGATGGAATTGTCCTTGGGCCCTCCCACCCACCCTTATGTTGTATTAACAGGACATGCACACTTTAACAAACCAATCATTTCAGTGCCAGGGTCTGCCACACAACTGTGGCTGAAATGATTGGTTCGTTTGGGCCCCCACAAAACAAGCTGGCAATTAATCTGTCCCTGCACAAACTGGCTCTATGGAAGCAAGATGTCATCCTCATCCTCCTCATCCCTGATTCCTCACCCTCTTCAGTGTTGTGTACATCCTCATCCTCACAGAGTATTAACTCGTCCCCCCTGGAATCCACCACCACAGGTCCATCTGTACGTTCTGGAGGCTGGTCTCCCTGGAAGAGTTGATAATTCATTTTTATGGACATCATCTTCTCCACATTTTGTGGAAGCAACCTCCTAAGCCTTTTGCTGACAAGGTTCCCGGCTGCACTAAACACTCTTTCGGAGTACACACTGGAGGGGGGGCAACTCAGGTAAAATAGAGCCAGTTTGTACAGGGCCTCCAAATTGCCTCTTTTTCCTGCCAGTACAGGTATGGACTGTCTGACATGCCTACTTGGATGCTGTCACCGATGTAATCCTCCACCATTCTGTCAATGGTGACAGTATCATATGCAGTGACAGTAGACATGTCAGAAATTGTTGCCAGGTCCTTTAGTCTGGACCAGATGTCCAAACTTGGTCCTGCCTACCCTGCATCACTGCCAGCGGGTTGCTTAGGATACCTAACTTTTTTCCTGGCAGCCCCAGTTGCGGGAGAAAATGAAGAAGGAGCTGTTGACGTGTCACGTTCCAATTCAGCTGACAGTGTTATCACCAGCAGGTCTTTGCACCTCTGCAGGCTTGTGTCAGCCAGAAAGAGAGACACCACATAGGCTTTAAACCTAAGATTGAGCATGGTGGCCAAAATGTAGTGGTCTGATTTCAACAGATTGACCACCCTTGGAATCCTGGCAAAGCGAATGTAAGGCTTCATCCACAAGTCCCACATGCCGAGCAGAATTGCTTCATTTTAGCTCCTCCTTCACTTTCTCCAGCTGCTTCTGCAAAAGCCTGATGAGGGGAATGACCTGACTCAAGCTGGCAGTGTCTGAACTGACTTCACATGTGGCAAGTTCGAAGGGCTGGAGAACCTTGCACAACACGGAAATCATTCTCCACTGCACTTGAGTCAGGTGCATAACCCCTCCTTTGCCTATGTCATAGGTGGATGTATAGGCTTGAATGGCCTTTTGCTGCTCCTCCATCCTCTGAAGCATATAGAGGGTTGAGTTCCACCGCATCACAACCTCTTGCTTCAGGTGATGGCGGGGCAGGTTCAAGAGTGTTTGCTGGCACTCCAGTCTTTGGCACGCAGTCGCTGAATGGTGAAAGTGGCCAGAAATTTTTCAGGCCACCCAAAGTGTCTCCTGCACGCCCCTGTGGCTTTTCAGAAAATTCTTCACCACCAAGTTTATTGTGTGAGCACAACATGGGACATGATGGAATTTGTCCAGATGTAATGCCCGCACAATATTGGTGGCATTGTCAGATATCACAAATCCAAAGGAGAGTATAATTGGGGTAAACCACTGGGCGATGATTTCCCTCAGTTTCTCTAAGAGGTTTTCAGTGGTATGCCTCTTACTGAAACCAGTGATACACAGCGTAGCCTACCTTGGAACGAGCTGGCATTTCGGAGATGCTGCTACTGGTGACGCTGCTGTTGTTGCTGCGTAAGGTGATACATCTACCCAGTGGGCTTTCACAGTCATATAGTCCTTAGTCTGCCCTGTTCCACTTGTCCACATGTCCATGGTTAAGTGGACATTGGGTACAACCGCATTTTTCAGGACACTGAGGACACTTTTTCTGATGTTTCTGTACAGTCTCGGTATCGCCTGCCTAGTGAAGTGGAATCTAGATGGGATTTGGAACCGGGGACACACTACCTCCATCAATTGTCTAAATCCCACTGCACTAATGGCAGATACCGGATGCATGTCTAACACCAACATAGCAGTCAAGGCCTCAGTTATACATTTTGCTTCAGGATGACTGCTGTCGTACTTCATCCACCTCGCTAAGGACTGTTGGAGGGTCAATTGTTTAGTAAAAGTAGTGGTGTTCCTACCTCCTCTCTGGGATGTTGAATGACTCCCAGCAGCAAAAGCAGCAGCGGCAGCAGTAGGCGTAGCAATGCAGGATCCTCCGGAGCAATCGCGGATAGGAGAGTCAGTCATGCCAGTGAGATGGCCTGCAGGACTACTTCCGATCCTTGCTAAGGAGGAAATTGATGAGGAGGGAGTTGACGGTTGGTTTGCAGGTGCTTGGATACAACAGGACAAAGGGATTTTGGTGTCCCTGGACTGCTTACGGTCTTAGCCAAAGTTTCTGAACTTGACAGTAACTTTTTATGAACACGCTGCAGGTGACGTATAAGGGAGGATGTTCCTAGGTGGTTAACATCCCTACACCTACTTATTTCACCTTTACATATGGTACATATGGCAAGACAGCTGTCCGGATTTGGATAGAAATATTGCCAGACCAAAGAGGTGGAATGTTCGGTCTTTTGCCCAGGCATGACCGTGATGGGCTTTTTCATCCCATGGACAAAAACTGTCTCCCAGGAGTCTGATTTAAACAAACCACATCACCATCAGAAACCTCCTCGCCAACTTCCTTCTCAGCGCCAGCTACACCAGTATCCTCATCCTGTTGTACTTCAACAGTGACATCTTCAGTTTGATTATCAGCAAGTGGACTGTGGGTGCTCCTTTCAGCACTTGCAGAGGGCATGCAAATAGTGGAAAGAGCCACCTCTTCCTGTCCAGTGCTGGGAAGGTCAGGCATCGCAACCGTCACCACACTTGGACTCTCCTTGGGGATTTGTGATATCTTCTTAGAATGCACAGTTCTTCGCTGTGCTTTTGCCAGCTTAACTCATTTAATTTTTTTAGTGGGATGAGGGCTTCCATCATCATGTGAAGCTGAACCACTAGTCATGAACATAGGGAAAGACCTTAGCCTTTCCTTGCCACTCGTGTCATAAATGGCATATTGGCAAGTTTACGTTTTTCTTCAGCTGAACCACTAGTCACTATGACATTGGGCATCGGCCTTAGCAGAAGACGTTGATGGCATGTTATCGTCTATGTCATGACTAGTGGCATAAGCTTCAGCACTAGGAAGAAGTGGATCTTGATCTTTCCCTATTTTATTTTTATCAGAGAAAGTTTGGTCCTCCTTTTATGTTATATTGATATATACGTGCGGCTAAGGCGCACACAAACGCAGAAAATATTTTTTTATTTTTGTTGGAGACTAGTGCACTTTGTGGGTTACACCACCCTTTAAGAAATGAGCCAGCCAGCCCTTTACTTATGGGACACAGGCGCAAGCTTGGCGCTACTCCTTTGTTGATGCACGTGCAGACACAGTGCACATAATTCACAAACACAGAAAACATTTTTTAATTTTGTTTGGAGTGCCCTTTGGGGGTTACAGCACCCTTTATCGGACAAGCCAGCTGGCCCTTTACTTATGGGACACAGGCACACGCTTGGCACTACTTTGTTGATGCATGTGCGGCTACTGCGCACACAATTCACAAACACAGAAAAAATATTTATTTTTTTGCACTTGGGGAGAGAACCCCTGATGGACAGAGCACCCCCTGGACAACACTACAGCACCCCTTTTGGACTGGGACACTGCACAGGACTTTGGAGTGGACACAGCCCCTATGGACAACTGAATGCACAACACAGTCCAGCCAGCCCCTATGGACTTTGGACTGGAGGAGTGGACACAGCCCCTATGGACAACAGCAGCACAGCACAGCACAACACTACACTGCACTACACTACACTACACAGCCCAGCCAGCCCTAACTCCCACCCTCCCTCTTCACTGTCCACAGCCGAGTGAGAGAATGGTGCTGACGCGGGTACCTTATATAGAATCCAAAACCCATAAGACCCGGAAGGCAGGATGATGATGTTTTGCCTCAATTTCAGATCCGAGTCAGGCAGGAAAAGTCGTGCCTGACTCCGATCGAGGGGGCTCAGGGGGGTTCGGATTTCAGAAATCCGAACCCGCTCACCCCTAATTTATTCAAAGAATACAGACACCATTTTGATTTAACTTTACCAACAGTGATCTGATATATAGCATGTTTCTTATGACTATTTGTTTTTTTTTATTAAATTCTATTTTTTTATACTACATAATGGATCCTTTTTCTGACACTATTTGCATGTTCATGGTCAGGGCATGTTTGGAGGAGCAGGACATGGATGAGGATAATGGTGCTAAGGCAATTGCTTATTGTGGTGAGTCTGTGCATGTTAGATTTTCATGTCCACATCAGTATTGTACAAGGCATGTACTGGATGTTATCCCTGAGATGGAGGTCATAAAACATTACATTTGAATGCATCAGGCACATTTTAGCCTACTTTGTCCCTGGTTACCGGTATGTCCCAAGACACTTTTTATTTTTTTTTAACCAAGGCCTTAAAGGCTTTCCAAAAATTAATGACCCAGTTTATTACATTTCCAAGCAATAACAGTGAATGGATGAAGACCAAATTTAGCTTTTTTTCTAAATTCTCAGTTCCCCTATGTTCTGGGTATGATAGAATGTACGCATTTAGCATAAAAACCACCAAGGCAATCAGAAGAATGTTTTTGAAAAAGAAAACACTTTTATTCCTTGAATATACAGAAGGATTGTGATGCCACACAAAAATTCACAAATCTCCATGAGTTTTCCAGGGTCAACCCATGACTCCTTCATCTTAAGCCAGTCATTTTGGCATGGGATTTTGAGACTGGTAAAATCCTCACCAGCTGGCTTTTGGCTTTTGGTTGAGTGTAATTACATTTTTTTTTTTTTAATTAATTTTTTTTTTTTTAATTTATTAATTTTTCCCCATGTGATTTGTGTGGGTTACCCCAACAAAATCTGGTTGTTGACCCTATTCTCCAATCCTGAAAGTGATGCTGAAAAAAGGTACCAAGCAGTACAGATAGCAACGCAGGGTGTAATAGAACTTTCAGTGCCTATAAAAGCCGGTTTCAAAGTTTAGATAGGACTGATGGTGTGCTCTTATATTCCCCGGCAAATGTTTGAGATATTATTTTGCTTGTTGCATTTTACATAATTCTTTAATTGCAAACCATTTGCTGATGGATATAGAACCTGAGGTTTTCTGAGATCAGGACATTTCTATAGCACCAATTGAGGGTCCTGATGAAGGTGGAAACATTCATAGACAAAATCATTACCATTCTTTTGTGTTAGTGTTATTTTTTGGACCTGACTACTATATTTTTTTACTGTCAATTTTATGGTTTATAAATGTAACATATTCTTTTTCAGAGTTGTTATCATCCTGTTGACAATATGTTGATGTACTCCACTGTCCTGTTCATATGGAAATAAAATAACAATATTGTATAAAAACTTTGGGACTTTTTCTTTTTTTGAAAAGTTGATATACACTCAACATATACTGTATTGCTTACTGATAAGCATTGACCACAATTTTCACCGTGGTCCTACAGTTGTTACAAAAAGTAACGTAGATCTGGATGTCTTTAAGTCACTCCAGGTTAATGTGGATCAGTAGGGGGAAACAAATGAGACAAGCCTCCATCGTACAGATCAATAAACCCAATACAAGGTACTACAAAGTTACGTGGTATACATGGACATGAGACTTGAATTAACTGTCTAAAACCCACTGCATTATTGGTAGATATTGGATGCAGATCTAATACCAGCATAGCTGTTATGGTGTCAGTGATCCACTGTGCAACTGGGTGAAAACTGTCATACTTGTTTCATAGATCAAATGATTATTTTACAGTTAATTGTTTTTTTATACTACTACTAGTAGAAGTCTTCTTGGTCCCCTTCTGGAAAGAAGATCCACTTCCAGCAGCAGGAACAGCAGCTGCAACCCTAGCGCTCAAGGATTATTCTAAGAAATCCTGGATAAGGGAAGGACTCACTTAGTCTTAGCAAATGTCTAGGCCAGAAATTTATATCTTGTGTGTATGCGCTAATATTGTTTGGTGACACTGCTGGCCAGACCGCAGTTTATCATACACATATTTTTGACACTGCATCTGTTCTCAGCAGGGGTGCTTTGTTGTCCATAACAAAGGTGTGCTGTCTGTGTAGTTCATCAAGTGGTTGCAGCCTCATTCAGGGGTGCTTTCCCCCAGTGTAAAAGAATATTGTTCAGTGACAATGCCGGTCAGACCACAGCGTCAGTTTGTTGATATGGAAGATGATCAAATGAGAGGGGAGCAGGAACCACATACCAGTCTTGCAATTGCTGCCAGCAGTCACAATGAAGATGCAAGGCCGTCAACATAATCTATGAAGGCTGATGCCCAAGGGTTTAAGGCAGGGGATTTAAAATCAAACAAGCAATGTTTTAATTGTTCTAAAAAGTAGTTTCAAAGTAGAACATGCACCTGACCAGCAGCTCATGACCATAAGGTAATAAGTGTCACCCACACTTCACCAACAAGTTCACACAATACAAAAACAGTTTTACCAAATAGATCTTCAGGCACTATACTAAAATTTTTAGCCACGCTACAGTTCAAATGGATGATACCCTAAAAAAACTCAAATTAGAGAAAAATCCAATACTGTAATATTGCATTGATAAAACCATCCAATTCCCACACTTTAAGTTATTTATGACCAGAAAGGTTGGTCTACTGTAGAAAAAGTATACAAAACAACATAGATTAATAATCCGCTTGATCTTTTCTCAACACGATTGATCTCCTCCTCAGAGTATGTTATACATATCCCCCAGTACAATATAAAATTGAAAAATACAGCTCCAAATAGTATAATTCTGTTTTCATTCAGATATACACAATTCCATTAAATTCCATTAAAATAGTATACGGGGAAATGGTGAACATCCCATTATTTCTACTATTTTACGTTCTGCCAAAAGTTCATAAAAATAAAGAACATCCTTCTGGAAGACCAATAATTTTGGGAGTAGAATCTCTGACTTCCAATTTGTCACAATATATCGATTTTAATTTGCAATCCTTTGTTTCTCTTAATCCATCTCATTTGAAAGACACAGGGGATAATTAAATCTTTTAGAAAGTATAATATGGGAAGAGAACTATTTTTTGGTGACTATCAATGTAAATTCATTATACTACATACCATAATTGATCACCATCAAGGATTAGAGACCATTAGTGAAGTTTTATCTAATTCCTCTGTGATTCCAGCCTTACGAGAATTTCTGATTGAGGGCATAAATGTTATTCTTTTTAACAACTACTTTATTTTTAAAGAAGATTTTTATGTACAAAAAAGAGGAATTGCAATGGGCACTAGGTTTGCCCTGAGAAATGCAAACATATTTATGCGTGTATTGGAAAGGGATTGCATATGGAATGAGAACCCTTTTCTGGTGAACCTAGTGTACTGTCTTAGGTATATAGACAATATTCTCTTCATTCTGCTCCACGGGAGGTTTCTGTCCTCCCTGAGCTCACCTTAGGACTCCTGCATTACAGTTTGACAGGTGTACCACTCCAGTCAAACTCCCCACCTGCCACTGACTTTAGAAAGGTATCTCACAATTCACATTATACCTAGAGGATTGAAAATAAATAAAAAGGCTAGTTTTACTACAGCCATAGAGCAATTTAAGAAAAATTTGGATGACATTATTAGTGTTTGCTCTTATAGGCTCATGGAACTTATAATTGAGGGAAGAAGGAAATAATTATGGAATTTTGAGGCAGAGATAAATGAATATAAAACTATGGTCACTCTTTTTATGGACTTACCTGATTATAAAGAAAAAGAAGGTATAATAGAAAGTAGAATTGAAAAATCAGAAAGTGTACTCATAGTGAGAAAAATCAACAAATATATTCGAGATACGAAGGAAGCAGAAACTTCTATCCATGTAGAATGTTAACAATCAGAGGTTAAGAAATGTCCATTAAAATTTGTACATGCAAACAATAGAAATAAAAGGTTTATACACCATGGCATGGAAAGAGTCAACCGCAAATAGAGGTATATGCATAACCAAACAAATAATTATAATGATGGAGTAAAGAGAACTACATTTACATGTCAACAAAAACATCCCAATTTCAGAAATCGCAACAAAGCAAAATACCCCGATATTCCACAATAGGGGAATTCAAAGTACAATCACTAAATACAATTACAAGACCATGATTGGTCTGTATTAAATAGAAACTGCGGAGGTCCTTCCTCTAACAATGGATTTCATATCTTAGGTCAGGAAACCCCTCACATCACTTTTTTAGTGACAGGGAGGAGACTATCCAAATGGAGGTGAGATCCTACCATAGAGGTTCAAGAGGGATGAAAATTAATAAGAGGAAAAGGAATAACCTTAGAACCAAAAAGAACAAAAAACAAAAAAAGAACATCAATGAGGATATTAAAGTTGGAGGAGAGACCACTAATCAAGAAGGAAAAATAAAAATCTTAGACCTGAGTACTCACATTATGTTAGAGGAGGAAAGGTTATTATTAGAAAAACGGTTGAAGTTTGCATCCTCCATTAAAATTAATCAATTCAATATATATATATATATATATATATATATATAAATATCAAAATATTTGTGAGAAAACTTCCTTTTAAGAAATTTTTCAAAATGCAAAAAGATGATACTAACATCGATGAGATCAGAGCCATTACCCCCTTTAAACCCCGATAAACCTTTTTTCCATCTCACCTTACAGGGTTTTATTGAAACTTTAAGTAGTTTAGTAAAGGTTGACTTTGAAAAATTGGAGTAAAAAATTATTAAACACAATATATCTAAAAAAGAGAGGAAAGCACTCAAAACACTCATATGGGATAAAGATTTAGTTATAAAGCCCACAGACAAGGGTACTGGGATTCTTTTACTTAACTGAAAAGACAATGAAGCTGAGATATATCGACAAGTGGAAGACAAAAATACCTATAGGAAGTTGCGGGGAGATCCAACAAAAAAAATGTTATTACAGTTGAAAGAACTTATAGATAAAATTGACATTAAAGGCATTTTTAAAAAAGCTGAGATTACATTTTTATAAGTAGAACATCTTGTTATTACAACTATTTATGTTCTGACGAAAGTTCATAAAAATAAAGAACATCCACCCGGAAGACCGATAATTTTGGGAGTAGAATCTCTGACTTCCAATTTCACACAATATATTGATTTTAATTTGCAACCCTTTGTTTCTCTTAATCCATCTCATTTGAAAGACATAGGGGATGTCTTAAATCTTTTAGAAAGTATAATATGGGAAGAGAGATATTTTTTGGTGACTGCCGATGTAAATTTGTTATATACCATAATTGATCACCATCAAGGAATAGAGGCCATTAGATAAGTTTTATCTATTTCCTCTGTGATTCCAGCCTTACGAGAATTTCTGATTTGAGGGCATAAATGTTATTCTTTTTAACAACTATTTTATTATTAAAGAATATTTTTTTATATAAAAAAGAGAAACTGCGATGGGCACTAGGTTTGTCCCGAGTTATGCAAACATATTTATGCATGTATTGGAAAGGGATTGCTTATGGAATGAGAACCCTTTTTGGGTGAACCTAGTGTCCTGGCATAGGTATATAGATGATATTCTCTTCATTTGGAAGGGTGAAAGGCTGGAGCTGGAATCTTTTTACAAGTTTTTAAATAAAAATAATAGGAATATTGTTTGTCTTCTGATACTAGCAAAGAGAGTGTTAATTTCCTTATCCTGACCATTTTTATTGAGTCTGGAAAAATAAAAACAAGGAATTACAGCAAATCTACAGACTCCAGATCATATATAAATAGAAATAGCTGTCACCATACAAATTGGTTAGATACTATTTTGATGGATCAATTTAAATGCCTAAAGAAAAACCATAAAGATCAGAGAACATTTGTGTTTCAGGCAAAAGAGATAAAAGAGTGGTTCAAAACTTGTAGTTACAATGAAAAGGAGGTTTGAAGCTTCCCTGGAAACTGTAACTAATTTAGAAAGAGGAGAGCTTTTGAAAATGTAAAATAAAATAGAATGGAGGGTTAAAGGTTCAAATGGTCTTTCATTACTAACATCTCATCACAACATCAGCAAGAAAAAAAAAATCTTAAAAAACACTGTTCCGTACTGCAAAAATATCCCATAATTGGAAGGGATCTTCCTGAAGATCCAATCTGTATATTTAGGAGGGCTCCAAACTTAAAAACTAAACTAGTAAGGAGCCTACATCTCACTTCCCCTAAACGCTCTAGCATTATCTCAGAGGGTATCTACAGGTGTGGATCTTCTATTGGTTGCAATAAGATTTTGGGAATAAAAAAATTGAAGTATCCATAAATAATAAAATACACACTATTAAACATTTTTTAATGTGTCATTCCTTTAATGTTATTTATTGCATAGAGTGCACTTGCGATAAATTTTATATAGGTCGGACAAGTAGACCTTTAAAAAGCTGAACAGGCAAACACTTGCGAAACATATGCAAAGGCATAGATACTTATGCTTTTTCCTGCCATTTTAAACATGTACAGAATTGTGATATAGGTCAAATAAATAATTTTTATGGGTTGAAAAAGATAAAAGCAGACGTTAGAGGGAATGATATCACAAAAACTAGCTAAAAATGAGATGCAAATGATACATAATTTTAAGACTCTTTTACCTAGTGGCTTAAATAAAGATAGTGAAGTCAAATGGTTTATGTAGATTGTTTTATGGTATAACCTTTTTAGTCAGTTATTTTATTTGCTATTATTTGATTTTATTCCTGTCTTATTTTAGTGATCCTGTTTTATAAATATTATTTAATGTATTAATTTGCTGTTTTTACTTTTTAAATCCCCTTTTTTATGCTATTGATTTGGCCACCCATTGAAAAATGATGAGAATGCTTCCAAAGATGGCCGCAGCCATAAAGTAGAGACAATTTTGAAGTAGATGAAAATATCTGGCTTTTTCCCCCTCCAACTTCTTAGTTTGCAAGACTGGAAATGCGTCACTGAAACTGACATTACGGATGGGAAATAAAGCCCTATACCGCAACCTCCAGGTCAAAATGGAAATGAGCCGGAGACAATACCCTGCAGGAGTGGTGGAGAGTTATGGAGTAGAGGAGCAGATCCATGTAATCCAGTATAAAGGTTTTAGTTTGTTTAGCTGAGCCATGTCTGGTATTACGCAATAGGTTGAGGTTTTGTAGCTAATTGGGTTGGGTATTTATATAGGATATCATGCTGGTCTCCTTTAACATTGAAAAAGATTCAAACCTGTATTGAAACACAATGGAGGAGAAGAGCAATGGGGATCCTTTGGATATTTACCAAGAGTTCAGGAGCATCTTCCGGGGACTCTTGATACTTTTGAACTCATAGAAAATAAAACAGATAACAAAAGAGATAAAAAAGGTGCTTAATAAAAAATATACTTAAATTAAATGTATGTTACACTTGAATTTTCTTCAAAATGGTAAGATTTTTCCTTGAAATTAGTTCCTCCCTCGAGTATACCACCGTAATTCTCTCTCCAGGTAGTGTATAAACCGAAAAAAGAGAGATGGATGGGGTATCACTATACAGTTTTTCAACAGTAAAAATAGGCCAGCATTACTTCACACCTTGGAAAAGTGTGTGGTGTATAACAGGATAGCATACCCCACTCACATATGATATATGTGAAGGCCTCTTATAAAGTTATACTTAAAATGAAATGTTTGAGCACACCAGTGTATGTGATATAGACCCAATCGTATAGTGTACCATTCACTCACATCAAAAAGGTAAGGTAAATGCACATAATGGTATCTTTTATTAATAGCCCAAAGTACTGCATACTGAACTCACAAGTCATAGAGTATTGGAATTGCACATCAAGGTATCTTTATAATTCTTGTCCACACAGTGGGATAATCACCTAAACATCGACCATATTACATAGGTTGCAATCCAAAAGTTTATTCATATAAATATTCCAGATAAAAATATCAGAAAAAAAATAATATTAATACATGCAATATAATATCAAAAACAGCAATTAAAACCCATAAAAAACCTTTCTAAGAAATCTAATATAACCAGAGGTAGTCAGAAAAAAGAAAAAACAGAGTGTTTGCTAATAGGATTATAGGCTAAATCCTAAAGATGGAACAAATGCAAACACTCAATGACATACCTCTGGTCTATTGTAATAATGTACCCTCCTCAAATCATCAACGTGTTTCTGCTCTCTTAGGGAGCCTTTGTCAAGTCATGGAGGATGGTACATGGTTCTAGTGTATTTATATGTAGGATCTCCAATCACCTAGAGAGGAGGGAGGAGTTGTCACTGAAGGTCCAAAGTTCTACTGGACAAGAAAAACTTCACTCGTTCTTTATGGGCATGTTGGTGGGAAAGGAAAACTATCACTCCCAAGTAATGAATCTAGATCATCACTCGCGACCAGAAGTGGCACGCACGTGTGACATCCCAGATGTGGGAATGGTGCGTCCGGGTGTACATTCCCCCCAGCATCGTCCATCACCTAAATCACTTGTCCAAACATATGGGACACCAGAGCATCTTACATGTCCAGCGCTTTGCTCCCGGATCTCTGGTCGTGACCGTAAGTAATGCGTGCGTGTCACTTACCGGAAGCAAATGTGATAATGGTGATGGCTGTGAACCGCATAACATTGTTGAAAAAGAAAACACAAAAAGTAAGATAAAGGGCACACCAAACATAAATGATGGAGTAAATAAGGAAAATTCATTATCTTAAGTAAACATTTTCAATTTGAGCTCCCACATTTTACAAAAAGAGGAAATTTGCTAGTGTAAGTCATGGAGGATGGTACATGGTTCTAGTGTATTTATATGTAGGATCTCCAATCACCTAGAGAGGAGGGAGGAGTTGTCACTGAAGGTCCAAAGTTCTACTGGACCAGAAAATCTTCACTCATTCTTTATGGGCATGTTGGTGGGAAAGGAAAACTATCACTCCCAAATAATGAATCTAGATCACCACTCGCGACCGGAAGTGGCACGCACATGTATCATCCCAGACGTGGGAATGGTGTGTCTGCGTGTAAATTCCCCCAGCATCGTTCATCACCTAAATCACTTGTCCAAACAAATGGGAAACCAGAATATCTTACACGTCCGGCGCTTTGCTCCCGTATCTCTGGTCGTGACCGTAAGTGACTTGTGCGTGTCTCTTACCAGAAGCGAACATGATAATGGCGGCAGCTGTGAACCGCATAAAGTTGTTGGTTACCCGGGCAACCAGATGCTAACTAAGAAAGTGGAGCAATAAAACAACACATATATAAGTCACAAATAAATAATTTACATAGGGATAACATTCTCAAAAAAACAACATTCATTTCAGAATTTTTAAGGAATCTCTTCCATGATATCTTCTTCCGAGGTCATATATAAATAGTCCATACTTAGAAGAGCAATATCCATAATCCCAAATTTGATGAGTGATCTAAAAACTTTAAAAACAGTATAAGGCACTGATGCACATAAATAAACATATATAAAACATGTGGGGATCATAATAACCACTTTGACCTCAAAATCTTCATTAAGACCTTTCGGGGCCAGTGTTTTATATGTATAAATTAAATAAATTTTGGTCCTAGCTAACATAGCAACAGTATCAGTACATCTTATACTCAGTTTAATGGTTTTAAAACCATAAAATCCAATTATATTGGTGTGTGAGCAATTGTGCCTTTCTTTAAATTGTGATGCTAAAGAATGGGTGTCTAGAACCTTTTTGATATTGCGGAGATGTTCCCCGATCCGTATTTTTAAGGGCCTAGTAGTACGTCCAATATAGACTTTATTGCATACACATTTAATAGCATAAATCACATTTTTACTACTACACGTAATAAAATCCCTGATTAGTATATTTTTCCCATTAATATCAACAGTCTCAGTTTTGCTACTCCCATCACTTTTAATGCATTTACAACCTTGGCAACTTCCACATCTATAGAAACTTTTTGACAGGACCTTGGAACTGCTTTTTTTCTTATTAGACAGCAGCATACTATTTACTAATTTCGATTTGAGAGTTGTCGCCTTCCTTTAGATATGGACCGGTTTCTCTGGGATCAACTGTACTATTACTGGGTCTCTCCTTAACAAACTCCAGTGCTTTTAAATGTGCTTTTTAATGATTTTGTCAACATCTCTGTGTTGATTCCTATATTGTGTGATAAATGTCCATTGGTATTTATCTTTTCATTCTGGGCTTCTTTGCACCATTTTAAATAGATCCTTCCATTCAAGAGTTTTAATAGTTTCAAGTGAACTACTATCTTTTTCTTTATTGTATCCACATGTTATAAATCTCTTTTCCATTTGTTGTGCCTGGTCTAAAAATACTTCTTGTTCCATACAGTTTCTTTTAAGTATTTTCAGTTGACCCACAGGGATGGAATTGAGCCAATTATTGTGATGACAACTTTTGGCTCCTATATATGCGCCGGAATCCGTCAGTTTTGTGTAAGTCTTTGTATGTATGATACCATCTTGAATATATACTGCAATTGTTAAAAAGTTTATAGTACAGTCACTAATATCAAAGGTCAAAACTATGTTCTTGTTATTATTTAGAGTTTTGCAAAAATTATCCAAACTAATTCTACCTCCTCTCCATGCAAAAAAAGATATATATATATATATATATATATATATAACAGTGATAGGTCACTAGGTCTGCCCCAGACACCTGTTATTCCATACTGCCTCCTCTTCCCATTCACCCATGAAGAGGTTGGCATAACTCGGGTCAAAACCAATTGTCCATCGCAGTCCCAGTTTTCTGCAGGAAGAATTCATCTTTAAACAAGAAAAAATTATTTGACAGGATGAAATCAATGCCTTCCAATATAAAATTTTGTAGATCTCTAACATCACACAAAACCAATATATCTCCTTCCTTCCAACTGATTGATTCAAGAGAAAGCAAAAAATCCCTAGTGTCTTTGAGATGTGATTTATTGAGCACAACTAAAGGTTGCAGGTTGAAATCTATAAACTGAAAGTTTGGATGTCATTAAATCAATCCCAGAGATTATTGGTCTACCAGGGGGATTCGTCAAACTTTTATGAATCTTCAGAAGAACGTATATCACTGGCGTAACTGGATGTTCAATCATTAAGAATTGGACTTCTTGTGGCATTATAGTCTCCTTTTTTGCGTATTTCTCTATTAAATATTTCAATTTATTAAGCGTAGTTTTCGTAGGGTCGCCTCATAGTTTTTTGTAAGATTTAGTGTCTTCTAATTGACGGTAAATTTCCTTCTCGTAGTTCTCAATGTCTAAAAGGACAATGCCCCCCTTTTTATTAGTAGGCTTGATTATTAACTTGTAATTTTCCTTCAAATTTTTAGGTGCTGTCCTTTCTTTATGTGTCAAATTTAGACTCCTTTTTTATTATGATCATTCTTTACAACTAAATTTTCCACAACTTCTAATACTAAGGAACTAAACGTTTCTACAAAAGGACCTTTCAGATGTTGTAGAAAAAAGATCGATTTTGGCTGAAAGGGAGTGACAGATGTATCTTCGCCAAGGTCAACATCCTGAATTTCCTTATTGAGAAAAAACTTTTTAATTGTTAATTTTCTCGGGAATTTCTGTACATCAACATAAATGCTAAAGGGGTTGATAAAATTACTAGGAGCAAATTTCCAGCCCTTTTCCAAAAGAGAAATTTCCTCTTTTTGTAAAATGTGGGAGCGCAAATTGAAAATTTTTACTTAAGATAATGAATTTTCCTTTTTTACTCCATCATTTATATTCGGTTTGCCCTTTATCTTACTTTTTTGTGTTAACTCTTTCAACAACGTTATGCGGTTCACAGCCATCACCATTATCATGTTCGCTTCCGGAAAGTGACACGCACGCATCACTTCCGGTCACGACCAGAAATCCGGGAGCAACGTGCCGGACATGTAAGATGCTCTAGTGTCCCGTTTGTTTGGACAAGTGATTTAGGTGATGGACAATGCTGGGGGAATGTTCATGCAGATGCACCATTCCCACGTCCAGGATGTGACATGTGCGTGCCACTTCCGGACGCGAGTGGTGATCTAGATTCATTATGTGGGAGTGATAGTTTTCCTTTCCCACCAACATGCCCATTAAGAATGAGTGAAGTTTTTCTGGTCCAGTAGAACTTTGGGCCTTCAGTGACAACTCCTTCCTCCTCTCTAAGTGATTGGAGATCATACATATAATTACACTAGCACCATGTACCATCCTCCATGTCTTGACAAAAGCTCCCTAAGAGAGCAGGAATGAGTTGACTATTTGAGGAGGGTACATGATTGCAACAGACCAGAGGTATGTCATTGAGTGTTTGCATTTGTTCCATCTTTAGGATTTAGCCCATAGTCCTATTAGCAAACACTCTGTTTTTTCTTTTTCCTGACTACCTCTGGTTATATTAGATTTCTTAGAAAGGTTTTTTATGGGTTTTATTTGCTGTTTTTGATTTTATATTTCATGTATTGATACCATTTTTTATCTGATATTTTTATCTGGAATATTTGTATGAATAAACTTTTGGATTTCAACCTATGGAATATGGTCGATGTTTTGGTGATTATCCCACTGTGTGGACAAGAATTATAATGATACCTTGATGTGCAATTCCAATACTCTATGACTTGTGAGTTTGGTACGCAGTACTTTGGGCTATTAATAAAAGATATCATTACGTGCATGTACCTTACCTTTTTGATGTGAGTGAATGGTATGCTATATGATTGGGTCTATATCATCTACACAGGGGTCCTCAATCATTTCCTTTTAAAGATAACTTTATAAGAAGCCTTCACATATATCCTATGTGAGTGTGGTACGTTATCCTGTTATACACCACACACTTTTCCAAGGTGTGAAGTAATGCTGGTCTATTTTTACTGTTGAAAAACTATATGGTGATACCCCATTCATCTCTCTTTTTTCAGTTTATTCACTACCTGGAGAGAGAATTACAGTGGTATACTCGAGGGAGGAACTAATTTCAAGGAACAATTTTACCATGTAGAAGAAAATTCAAGAGCAAAATACATTTAATTTAAGTATATTTTTTATTAAGCGCCTTTTTATCTCTTTTGTTATCTGTTTTATTATTTATGTAATTTTTGGATTTGTTGATTTCCATGTGAACTTAAGACATTTTTTAGAGGCTAAAAATAAATTCTTACTGCGCTAGGAACTGCTGATATTTTAAAATTATAATATCAATATTAGGTTTGTTGTCTGTTTAATAAACAGGAGGCTTATTTAAAATGAATCTAATGTTTTTAATAAATACAGTATCATCCACATATAAACGATAATATTCACAATCATATGCACATAAATAAAAATCAATCATATACTAAAATGCAGACATCATATAAATCTGTAACTTTGATGCATTGTTATGAGAGTGTAACTCGATAACATATCACTGAGGTTCCACAGCACAACGTTCTAATAATGCCACTCCTGCAACAATGTGGCTTTACGTGTAGCAAATTGTTTCCAATGATAAGGCAGCTCAATCACGCTGCTTGAATTGCAATCACTACTGGCGTCCCAGTGTGAAATGAAGTCACGCTGGAGAATATAAGATGGAGAAGGGGAAAACTGGAGTACCTCACACCTGGATAACTGTAGCCACACTGATGCCAATCCCAGCTCAGCCCGTCTTAATGTTGTGAAGCCACGGCTGGATGGAGCCAACTGCAGTGCAGCCGGACACCAAAGCTGCTTGTGGAGTGGTTGCCATGTGTCGGCTCTCAGTGGGCTCCAGGGATGAATGGTCACCTTACAGAAATCTTCCAAAACGTCAACGTGTTTCGTCCCGTGAAACAATCTTATCTATATTCCTATAATTCAATAGGCAACAAAAATATGTATACTTCTTCTCAAGGCAACATTTCAGTAGATCACTAATGTATATATCGATGCTGATAGAGCTGGTTAATGGAAATGAAACAATGCAAATGTAGACATACATATACATATACATACAACCACATGTACATGTATACATATACACACACATACACACATACACATGTAAACATCGCATTAAATCATCAAAAAATGATCTTGATACTCAAAATGAACTGTAAAGTGTTATCATCATGCACTACCCAGAAAGAATTGAAAAGGAAACATGTGTAAATGCATGTACATATAACTGCATGTGCCTAGCACATATATACATATGCACATAATCTATAAACTGGCAGATGGTAAATTATGAACTGTGAAGTTCAAATTTCTCATCCCTCAAAAGTGAATACCTCAATGTATAGAAACGAAAAATAATGATAACAAAATAATTATAAAAATGTATAGTTTGAGGTCCTATTGCCTAACATTGAAACTGTAGGAGGAGGTAAACAATGTAGATGGCGACAGACATCCCTCGCCACATCGATCCCTCCCCTAACAATAATATAATGATGATGGTGTAATAATAATAGGTTGCTGATCTTACTCGACTAGTTGAAAAGGGTGCAAAATCAATCAAATTAGACATGATCTAATGCTTCATTTAATCCTGCAGGATAAAGAGTATCCAATTTAAAGATCCAAGCTGACTCTTTCATGTAAAATTGATGGAATCTGTTGCCCCCTCTTGTAGTGGCTTTGATTTGCTCTACTCCCACAACTGTCAGGCTCAATGGATCACTTTTATGACAATGCAAAAAATGATGTGAAACACTATGCATAGATAGTTTATTTATAATATTACATCTATGTTCCCTTAATCTACATTTTAGTGATCTCGTGGTCCTACCTACATATTGTAGGGAACACGAACACTGTAAGACATATACACAATATGTAGAATCACAATTAATATATTGTTTAATCGGGAACGTATCACCATTCACATTTGATGTGATACTAGTCGCACGATTTAGTGTGTGTTTACATGTCAAACACACTCTTTTATTACATCTATAATTGTCTGACAGTCCAGATGTCAGCCATGTATTACTCCTTTGATTGTTCTTAAGTGATCTGAGTTCACTTGGTGCCAACATGTTCTTCAGATTAGAGTTCTTTTAGAGGCTGCTTTTGCACATTCATTAAATAATCCACCACATCTTTTTTTACTTTTGAACTCATGTTTGGTTGTCTACTTATTTGTGTAGACAATACTATCTGGTGAGAGTCAATTTTTTTCCCATATACTATTTGAATGGAATTGTCTATATCTGAATTAAAACAGAATAATACTATGTGTAGCTGTCTTTTTCCATTTTATATTGTACTGGGGGATATGAATACCATTCTCTGAGGAGGAGATCAATCGTGTTGAGAAAATATCAAGCGGATTATTAATCTATGCAGTTTTGTCTACTTTTTCTACAGTAGACCAACCCTTCTGGTATGAGTCCTAAATAACTTAAAGTGTGTGAACTGGAAGTTTTTATCCATGCAATATTACACTATTTAATTTTACTGTCATTTGAGTTTTTTAAAGGTATTATCTATTTGAACTGTAGCATTTATAAGGACAAATGTTAGTATTGCGCCTGAAGATCTTTTTGATAAAACTATTTTTGTATTGTGTAAGCAAGATTTTACAGTGTTAAGAATAAAAAAATAAAAGCTAAGTTAGCTGCAGAGAAACAAAAAAATGGCAATATGGCATTTACTATACAAAGTTGCAAGGGAAGGATAAGGCCTTGGGCTTAATTTATGACTGGTGGTTCTACATCATATGATGATGTAAGATTTTCTCCCTCTAGAAGTGTCAAAAAAATTTAAATTGCTTTGGCACTTGTACCAACGTTTTGCTCAGAAATGTCACAGATCCCATGGGAGACTTTAAGTGTGTCCATGATTGCCATGTGTGAGACTGACCTTTCTAATACTGTACTTGAATATGATCCTTCTTCCACCATTTGTGTGCCCTCTGTAAATATGGGGATGAGCAGCACAAGTCAACATGCTGACAAAGAAATTGAGGATGCTTCTATGGAATTGTACCAGGAGGATGAGGAGGATATTTCTGAAGTTGGCACTAACAAGGATGATGAGGATGTTGATGCCGATGATGTTGTTTGTGTAAATCATGTAACAGTTGGTGCCCATGGTACGAAAAAGCCCTTTGTCATGCAGGGACAAAAGACAAAAAAATCCACTACTCATGTGTGGAATTATTTCCACCCAAATTTGGACAACAATTGTCAAGCCATATGTAACATTTGCCAAGCAAGAGTGAGTAGAGATAAGAACCTTAACCATCTAGGAACCTTCTCCCTATTATGTCAGTTGCAGCACATTCATTAAATTCCAAAGTGTTTGCAAAATTCAGAAACTTTGGCTAAAAATGTAACAATCAGTCCAGCATCACCTAACTGCTCCCTTCTCTCTATTAGATCAAAGCACCTGCAATCTTCACTACCAACACCTGCATCATCAACATCCTCAATCTTGATTGGGAGTAGTCCTGCTGCATCCAATTTCATAAGCATGACTGTCTCCTCTCCTATCCGTGATTCCTCAGAAGGATCCTTGAGTGCCACACCTGTTGCTGCTGCTGCTGGAGGTAGATCTTCATCCCAGAAAGGGACAAAGAAGACTACCACTAGTAGCAATTTTTAAAAAAAATTGACTATTAAACAGTCCTTTGATAGAGGAAGTAAGTATAACAGCTGTCACCCAGTTGCACAGCAGATCACTGATGCCATGATGGCTGTGCTAGTATTAGATGGTGAAATAATAGAAAATGAGGATGATAGTGTGGAGGAATTGCAAAAGGAGAATGAGTGGAAAATTTGTGTCCTATCTGACACTAATGAAGATGTTGATGATGATTATGTTTTTTGCGTAAATCAGCCACCAGTGGCAGTAGTTCTTGCTCATGATAAAAAGAAAGCCAGAAAAGCCACGTCTTGTGTGTGGAATTATTTTAATCTAAATTCTGACATTTGTGAAGGCATCTGTTCCATTTGTAATGCCAAAGTTAGCAGAGGAAATGACATTAACCAACTAGGCACCTCCTCCCTGTTATGTAATTTGCAGCGAGTTCATGCAATTTGTTTAACAAAATTATAATAATTTATAAATTAATAACAAGCAGTCCAGTATCAGTTACCAGCAGTTTGGACCAGCACATGCAATCTCCACCACCAACACCCTCAAAATCATTAATCTCCTCCTTAATAATTGAAGGTAGTCCTTCCAAAAATTGTTTTGTGGGGCCCCAAACAAACCAAGGACTTTAGCCACAAAAATGTCAGTCCTTGTCGCTAAAGAGCTTGGTTTGTTAAAAATGTACATGTCCTTTTTAATATCCCAGATAAGTGTGTGTGGAAGGGCCCAAGGACAATTCCATCTTTCACCTCTTTTCTTTATATTTTGTACAATTTTGGGAATTGCCGACTGACATTATTATAATTTATTAAAATGCCATTCTGTCTGCTACTTCTGTTTGGAAATGTTTCACAGATGTCCTATATATTTTTTGAACTGCTGTGCATTTGTGCCACTGCTCTGTTGCTTACTTTAGCCAGCCAGCTTGGCCTATATTGGTGAAAAATAGTGAACTCAATAATGTGAGCTCTGAGGTGGTTAAAAATGCCTGGAAATGCCTGAAAATGATTTCTATTAAGGTTAATAATACTGTAGCACCCGCGTACACAGGGGGGGTTTCTGAGTATCCAGAACCCCCCCTGATTGACTGAATTTGTTTTTCAGAGATGGAGACAGTCTTGTCTCCATCTCTGCACTGGCCGCTGGTGCAACACAGCTGTCGCAGCTACACAGACAGTGGTAGTGCAGCTCTGCTCTCCCATCCTGACCTGCTCCTGGTCTGCCTCTGATTGGTTCCAGCCAGCAAAATGATCCTGCCTCCTTCTCCAGTGGCTCAGACCACCCTCCTGAGCTACCCTACCAGTACTTACCTTAAGGTCCTGCACCACTTCTGCTGTCTCCAATGGTCACTGCTACCTCCCTCTGGCTCTTCTCCTGGTGCTGAATCTGTTAAAGTGCTGGGAGTCTGAGACCTCCTGCTCTTCCCCTGGGTCCTCTGTCTGCCAGTGTCGGGCTGACCCTGGGGTGAGAGTCCTCTCATTGATATCTGTTGTGAATTTGGCCCTCTACACCAACCACCTCACAACTGCTTCCTTTATCAGGTACCTTCACACTGACTCCCTGGACCTCGCCTGGTAATAGTAAAATATGTCTGTTAAGCTCTGGACAAATTGTACTCTGTGTGTATGTATGCTGTACAGTTTATGTGTGTATCTATCCTGTGTGTATATTTATATGCATGCTGTTTGCAAGTGTTTATATATGTATGTATGCTGTGTGTGTATGTAAAGTATGAATGTATGCTGTTTGTAAGTAATCTTGTGTGTGTATGTAAAGTATGAATGTATGCCGTGTGTAAGTAATCTTGTGTGTGTATGAACTTATATATGTATGCATGCTATGTGTAAGTACAGTATGATTATGAGTGTATGTACAGTAAGTATGCCTGTGTGTCTGGGTGTGTCTGTGTATATGCTATGCATAAGCATGCTTATAAAGTATGTGTTTGTATGCATATATATGTATGTTTATATACATAGAGTATTTATAACAAGCTGTTTTCCCTGTGTTGTCTGTGGAGTGCTGCCTATCCAAACTTGTATTCAGTGTCTAGCCCCTGCACCAGGCTCTCAGAGGATATAGAGCACCCCGGTATTTTGTATTTGGGACTATTACATGTGAGTGCCGATCCCTGTATCATTTTGTGTGTGTATATATATATATATATATAAATATAAATATGTGTGTGTGTATGGAAACCCCCCCCCCCTTCGAAATCCTGTGTTTGCCACTGCTGTAGGAACTAAAACAGGCCCAAATTATGTGATTTAGAGCTGTCTATATCATTTTTGGAAACAAATACATATCCAAAACCAAAACATGCAAGGGTGGTTTTGTAAAACCAAATCCAGATCCAAAACCTTAAAAGAGATACAGAGTCAAAACCAAAACATTGGGGTTGGTAAACATTCGTAGTAATTGAACAGTTGCATCTATTGTGAGCTAATAATGGATTTAGGTGTACATTGGCATCTATTATGAGGTAACAATGGTACAATATTAATGTTTGTACAATGACATCTATTATGAGGTAACAACTGTATTATCAAAGCGTCTTTATAATTGTTTCTATTATAATGTAACAATGGTATTATCTGAGTGACTATACCATGGCATCTATAATGGGAAACAATGGTATTATCTGGGTGTCTCTATAATTGAATCTATTATGAGGAAACAATAGTATTATCTGAGTGTTTGTGCAGAGGCATCTATTATGAGGTAACAATGGTATTATCAGGTTGTTTGTATAATTGCATCTATTGTAAGGTAACAATGGTAATATCTGCAAAGTTGCATCTATTATGAGGTAACAATGGTTTTGTCTCGGTGTCTGTATAAATGCATCTAATATGAGGTAGCAATGGTATTATTAGACTGACTGTACAGTGGATTTTTTATGAACTAACAGTGCTGTATGTATTTTGCATCTTTTATGAGGAACATTTGTTTTTAACTGAGTGCCTGTATTGTTGAATCTATTATTAGGTAACAATGGTTTTATCTGGGTGTCTTAATAATTACATTTATTATGAGGTAACAATGGTATTATCTGACTGTCTCTTCATTGGCAAATATTATGAGGTAACAATGGTATTATCTGTGTGTATAAATACATCTATAATGAGTTAACAATAGTAACTTAGTGTCTGTATAGTGGCATTTTTTAGGTAACAATGGCATTATCTGGCTTTCTATATAATAATATCTATTATAAGGTAACAATGTAATTATCTGAGTGTCTATAAAGTAGCATATTTTGGGTGTGATGTACTAAACTCTGGGAAGAGATACATTGGAAAGTGATAAACTACTGGCCACTCAGCTCCTAACTGTCATCTTATAGGCTGTGTTTGAAAAATGACAGTTAAGATGCATACACATGGACCAAAATATTGTTACGATATGAATGATATCATTCAACGATATATCATTCATATTGTTCTATTTGTATGCAATGAAGGACCATCAATGCGCACTCCAACTGAACAATAACGATATTGTCCATCGGGCATGCGAGCAGGCCAATCTGGATGATATCATTAATTTTCTATATGGGACAAGAATCATTGGTCATTCATCGTTTATTAAATCATTGGTGTGTGGATGAACAATATCGGTCATCCAGCACACCAGGAATATCAAGGAGATTGTTCAGCGATATCGTTTGCTGAACAAATTGTCCTGTGTTTACCCAGCATTAGGAGCTGATTGGTTGGCAGTTAATCATTTTCCAATTTATCAATTTCCAGAGCTCAGTACATGTGCCCCAAAATATGAGGTAACAATACTAATATCTGGGTGTCTGAATAAATGCATCTATTATTATGAGGTAACAATGGTATTCGCGCAGTGTCTGTACAGTAGTATGTTTTATGATTTAGCAATGAAATTATCTGGGTATCTGTATAATAGCATCTATAATGATGTAACAGTGGTATTATCTGATAGTCTGCAGCTGTTATGAGGTAACCATGGTATTTATCTGCAAGTCGGTATGTGTGCTTGTACAGGTGCATCTATTATGAGGAAACAATGGTATTATCTGGCTGTCTGTATAATTACAATTATTATGAGTTAACAATGGTATAATCAGTGTGTCTATAGAGTGCCATCTTATGAAATATCAATGTTATTATCTTAGTGTCTGTTCAGTGAAATTACACTATTACCTGGATGCCTGTACTGTGGCATATATTAAATATGAATATTTAATATATACCAAAATAAACAATATAAGCAATATAAATATATGGATGTCTGTACAGTACCATCTAATATAAGGTAACAATGGTAATATCTGGGTGTCTGTATAAATGCATCTTTTATGAGCTAACAATGGTATTATCTGAATGACTGTATATATTGTATGACTTAACAATGGTAATTTATCAGTGTCTGTATAATTGCATCTATTATGAGGTAACAATGAAATATTCAGGATAAACATGGTATTATCTGAGTCTCTGTATAATTGCATTAGTTATGAGGAAACACTCAGATAATGGTATTAAAGATATCTACTATGAGGTAACAATATTATTATCTGTTTGTCTCTATAGTGACATCTTTATGAGGCAGTATTGGTATGATCTGGGTGTCTGTATAATTGCATCTTTTAAGAGGTGCAATGTTATTATCAGGGTGTTTATAAAGTTGCCTCTATTATGAGGTAACAATGGAATTATGTGTACAATGGCATCTTTTATAAGATAACAAATGGATTTTCTGGATGTATGTATGATGCATCTATTATGAGGTAACAATGGTATTATCTGTACACTGGCATCTATTATGAGGTAACAATGGTTTAATATTTATAAATGTATGTACAATCTAACAATGGCATGATCAGGGTGTCTGCATAATTGAATCTATTATGACTTAACAATAGTGTCTGTTTTGACTGTACAGTTGTATATTTTATGAGGTAACAATATTATTAACTGAGTATATGTATAATTTTATCTATTATGAAGGATCTATAGTATTAACTGGGTTTCTATATAATTGCATCTATTATGTGGTTAACAATAGTATTATCTGAGTGTCTATACAGTGGAATATATTATGAGGTAACAATGACATTATCTTATTGTCTGTACAGTGGTATCTTTTAAGAGGTAACAATGGTATTAAATGGGTGTCTGAATAATTGCATCTATTCAGAGGTAGCAATATTATTATCAGAGTTTCTGTACAGTGGCATCTCTTATGAAGTAACACTGGTTTTAAAAGTGTGTCTTTATAGATGCATATATTATGAAGTAGCAATGGTATTGTCTGGGTGAATTTATAATTGCATCTATTGTGAGGTAACAATAGTACAATCTGTACAGTGGCAACTATTATGAGGTAACAATGTTATTATATAGTTGTCTGTATAATTGCAATTATAATGAGGTAACGATGGTATTGTTTGTGTCAGTATAGTGGCATTTTTATGAGGTAAAAGTGGTATTATCTGAGTGCCTCTACAGTCTAATATATTATGAAGTAACAATGATATTATATGGATGTCTATACAGTGGCATATAATATGAGGTAAAATTGGTATTATCTGGATGTTTGTATAGTACCATTTATTATGAGGTAACAATTAAAATATCTGTATAATCGTAACTATTAGGTGGTCAAGAAAAAGGGAAAAAGAGAATTCTATTAGGTGAGCACTCTTTAGAATTGAGAAAAATAAAATCTAAAATATAACTTGCATTTATTATGCACTAAAAAATTGTTATTAATATGTGTGTACATACATAATATCCAACCAAAACATATATTCACAGTATATATGAGGCATACAGTACATGACAAAACAAAACAAATTCCATAAATATCACGAAGCAGTAAAATCTCTGGTTTCAAAAAATAATTACATGAACTTTACTCAATGTGATCATAAATATAGAGATCAATCCATCTCATCTTTATATGGCAAAAAATTAAATCACATGTATTATAAAAAATCTTCAAATAGAAACATCATAATGCATCAAATTGTACCCATCATTTCATCATATTCTGTAAAGTATTGGGTGCAATTAATAAGGAAGGTTAGGGTATAGAGCTCTTTCTCCTCATTCTACTGCTCCTCACCTGTGCAAAATGCTATCTGTGAGTAGTGAGAGATTTGCCCTTAGAAACAAAAGTGTAACAGGAACGTTACTCAAATTTCATTTCTACTGTTGGGTGTCATATTTAATGCATAGGACACCCAATGAGAGAACTACTCAAATGAGATTGGCCACAGTTAATAGAGATAAAGAAGTACAAATCATGGACAAAGTGTCCAGATACATGAGATGTAAACTTCATATGTACAAACTGACATGTTTCCAACCTAAGTATATCAATACGATGTAATGTTACAATTAATAAATAAACAATGGGTACATTATTATAACCATAACAATTAATATGTTTCTTATACACTCTTTTGAAGATAAAAATTAGATGTATATAACCGCCAACCCCAGAAAAACAAGTAAAAAAATTATAGACCAGTATATAATTTCACGATTGCATAGTGTTAGCATATACTGTATAGTTTCACACAGCTCCTGTATTTACCATGAACAAGTTTGAGCCATCCATGTAATCTAAGATGTACAGTACGTCATTTCAGGATTGCACAGTATTAGCAAATCATAAATAAATAAACGTAATGCCTGTATTTGTCATATATCATGTTTGAACAATCTTTGTGACCATAAGTAAAGTGTCAAATAGTGCAAAAAAAAATATATGCCATACATCAAATACATATATAAAAGGTTGCGATCAGTATGTTTAAAGTGCAGTGGTGCAAAACATTGTTATTTCATGCAAAGGTATAATATTACAAATTATCATGGTCTGCCTATTGCACCGTTTGAGAATATACATCCCTATTGAGGATATCCAAAGGGGTGAATATAGTGTTCAAATAAGTAAATCACTGGTGCTAGGCATGCACCTGAGATTATCAAATCAATAAGACACAGATAAATGTACATATTTGTGAGATTGATCTATGCATCTGTTAAAAATTTGAATATGTGTAATATAACAAAACAAAAAATGCTGTGCCCCCACCCACCCAAAGCAAAACCATCATGGGCTTTTCACTGCTGGTGTTGGTTGTGAATACGCAGGGGCTGGTTTTGGGGCTGAGAGATGCAGGGGTTGGATTTGGGATTTGGAGACGCAGTGGGTGGGTTTGGGGCTGAGAGACGCAGGTGAAGTCTTACCCATCTGAACTTCACAAGTGTAATGGTGGTGCTTTATGTAGAAGTGGCTACTTCAATGTATTTTATGTAAGTTATACTTTTTTAATGTATTTAATTTACATCTGGTTTTTCCAACATATTTTATGTGGACATAATGTAATTATGTACATATAGGCAGCACTCCAGAGACTTCTACCTCCGTGAACAAACGTGTTTTATCTTAAACATTTTGGGATTACATCCCCTTCATCAGGATACACACATGGGGGGAGCGGGGCCCAAAGCATATTCTTGCACCTGGTCCCACCACTCTCTAGTTCCGCCACTGTACCAATGATATTTTCATAATATATACAGTGTGAGGTAAACATGGTATTATATTGGTGTATGTATATTTGCATCTATTATGAGGAAAATTTGGTTTTAACTGAGTGCCTTTAAAGTTGAATCAATTATTGAGTAACATAGGTATTATCTAAGTGTCTGAACAATGCATCTATAATTAGGTAATGATGGTATTATCTGAGTGTCTGTACAGTGGTATCTTTTATGGTGTAACAATGGTAAAATCGGAGGAAACAGTATGTATAATGTCATCTATTATGAGATAACAATGGTATTAACTGGGTTTCTGTATAATTGCATTTATTATGTGGATAACAATGGTATTATATGAGAGTCTATACAATGCATATATTATGAGGTAGCAATGGCATTATCTGAATGTCTGTACAGTGGCATTTTTTATGAGTTAAAAATGGTGTCAACAATGACATCATATCAACATATTAGAAAATTGAAGAACAATACATTTTACTTTATTGTTATGTTGGTGATTGGTTTACACTTATTATTTATGTATTTAACATTTGATTTTTGATTTTTGTTAGTAGCAATTTCACTTCTGGTGTTGTGGGGCTCGAGTGCAGTCCTCCATGCTTGTGACTGTTCCACATGCCAGAAGTTAAATGGCTTTGTTTTGACTCAGCCAGGATGCCTCTGTGTCACTTCCGGCAAGACAGATCATAGTTGCAGACCACAATTCCCTGTGGATGCTTCAGGGGTTCCGGCTGCATCTGGTGCTGAGTGTCATTAGGTGGTGCACACAGGTGAGCAGGTTTAGAATTATTATCTGGGGTTTTTTAAATGTCTGTGCTTGCATGTTAGTTATGGCTAACCCTTGAGGAAGGTGGTGTACACCAAAACAGCTGTCGGGGATGGAAGACTTCAATATGACTGAAATTTCTATATACTACATCTTGGTAAGTATAATATTTTTTTTTCTACAGCATGATGGCATTTGTGACCACTTAAATAAATGTTTTGATATTTTTGCTACTAATATGGTGTGCTAGTTCCCATCTGGGGACTATTAAAAGGCTACGTGTCACTCTGTTTCCTTCCATCTGCACTACTACCTTCCCTCCAGCCATACCACTCTGTTTTCCCCATCATCTTTGCAACTCTTTCTTCCTACATCTGTACCAATCTGTCTCCCCCAACTGTGTCACCCTGTCTTCCCCCCACCTGCATCACTCTGTCTTCCCCCCCATCTGCACCAATCTGTCTTCCCCAATCCCTACTGATGTGTGTTCTCCCATTGTGCTAATCCATATTCCCTCATCTGTACCAATCTTTGTTGCTCTGTCTTCTCCCATCCATGCCACTCTGTACCCCCATCCATGTTGCTCTGTTCTCCAAAACCGTCCACTCTGTCTTCTACACATCTGCAGTACTGTTTCCAACCATCTGCATTTCTTTGTCCACACCACTGTTTTCCACCCATCTGCATCAATTTGGCTCACCCCCATCTGTGCTGCTTAATCTTCCCCTTATCCATGCCTTTCTGTCTCCTACATCCACACCACTCTGTCTTTTACCCCCATCCACCCAAATCTTAACCCACCTGTACAGCTCTATCTTCAACTCAGACCTCAGTTGCATTGACTTCATGTGTGTATTTCAATGAGCACACAATTCTGTGAATACACTGCTCCAACTCTGTGATAGTGCTGAATCTGCAGTTAACCACAGGGTGTAATGGCATATCATATCTGTATTGCGCAAAGAACATGTCCATTAAGGCATTAGCCATAATGATCAAAATTTCATTGTTTTTTTGAGTTTGAGTGGAAGAAATTCAGTGGGTTTTGTGAAATTTCAGATCATGTAGAAGAAGCCTTAAAGGGACAAGTTTTCTGTCTATGGAATTTCATAAGCTTTTTATAATTTATTGACCATCAGGGTTTGAAGGAGTGAACCAGGCCAACTGCAGGGGAGAAGGGCAGCAAAATGGTACACTAGCGCAGATGGAGGAAGGTACAGCAAATAGGGGTGTTTTGTGGGTGTAGAGGGAGATACAGCTGTGGGGGATAGCTGCAGGTGTGCAGGGCACTGGCAGCAGTCCAGGGGTGTGAGCAGTGCACAGGGCAATCAGCGGTGACAGGGAGGCTCACTTGTGCTAGGCATACACTTGAGAAAATCAAATCAATAAGACACAGATAAATGTACATATTTGTGAGATTGATCTATGCATCTGTTAAAAATTTGAATATGTGTAATATAAAAAAACAAAAAATGATGTGCCCCCACCCAACCAAAGCAAAACCAGCCTGGGCTTTTCACTGCTGGTGTTGGTTGTGAATATGCAAGGGACAAAAAGCATAGGGTTCCCCTGTATTTAGCACAACCCATTACTGTGCTTTTCAGAGCCAGTACTGGTTGTCAAAATCAGTGAACAAAATTCATTGGGGTCCCCTGTATTTGGCAAAACCATCACAGGGCTTAGCCAAGCCAGTCCTGGTTTTGGAAATACAGGGGACAAAAATAGTAGGGGTCCCCTGTATTATCCATAACTAGCATCAAGCTCTTTCTAGCAGTGGAGTAATGCTACAGCCAGGGGGACCCTTTCACCAGGTCCTGCAGCCAAAGCATTACCCCTGACCACTAGTCAATCCAGGCCAGGAATCCCAATAAAGGAGTCCCCTTCTCCAGGGCACCCCAGGCCTAGACTGATAGTCTGGAGCTATCCCCAGCACCCTTGGCCGGATTGATAGTGTATTGTGGTGCAATTGATAGTAGTACAAATATTGTCTTTTGATGTGGAACTACAGGTCCCAGCAAGCCTCCACCACATGCTGGATAATGAGGACCACTAATGAGTTAAACTGTACCATGTAACTCATGGATTGGGCTGGACACCACTTGGTGTTAGCATAAAATGTCCTATGCAACCTCTGAACACTGCTCCTATACCACTGTGAATGATCCGCATGCTGCTGACATGTGTGGAAGTCGCAGAATTCCACGATCACCTCAGGCCAGGAAGGATGCATGGGGGACACGGGTCATGTGGAGATGCATCAGCAAGCAATACCCTAATGCATTTCATAATCAGACAGGACATTATATGAGCGCATGGCGGTTCACCACTCGTCTACCGCATGGCCATTGAAAAGGGTACAAGTGACCAACCAGTAGCACATCATTTTGCACAGGTTAGTCACAGACTTGCCACCTTAAGGTATATGATTATTGACCATGTCCCCGAGTCAACACCTGCCAGGAGAATTGGAAAACATGAACTGTGTAGGTCCTAAGGACCGAGTTTGAGGAGATCAGTGCTCAGTACTCCTCAGCACTTCAATGTCCCCAGTTTGCCTGCATGCCTCCTACCCTAACCCCTATGTAAATATGGAGTTTCAAAACCTTCCCACTCATATAACCGATGCCCTGGAATTTGCATCAGACTATACCAAACTGCAGGAGGAGTTCTGCTTATTATCGCAAAAAGTTAATTTTCATCGTACTTTGGACTTTATTTGGGATCCCTAACATCTGATGGTCCAGTAAGATTTATCTCTATCCAGTGGGGACACTATTGTTTTTAATTATTTTTTTGGAACCCCTTTTTGGGAGCTGTGTGTTGTTTCAATAAAATAATCTTCAACCTTTCTGTATGGGAGTCACTAAAGTGAGAATTAATCCAATAGAGTGTCACAGAAATCCTTCAAGAATTTGAGATACTTCAATTATCCTAAGGAGGAAATCGTGAGTGTGATGTATAGGGGGATACCCCAAATCATTATTCCATACATTTAAAGGGGGAGAAAGCAAAGATACCCTTAAGAGTTTTTGATGCAAGTTCACGGCTGTGAGTCTTATGAGTGGGGTCATCCACAATAACATCCACAATGTAGACTGGGAATAATTTTGTCACTTCCTTTTTTATACTGATATATGTTAAACAGGATTGCACTATTGTATGTTGTTCTTCTCTTTTTCATAGGCCTATCTGAAATATTCCTGTGGAATCAAAGGATTATCACAATAGGGGAGTATTCAACTTAATATTTGTTCAAAGCACCGTAACATCTGTCAATATTTTTGGTAATATAGGACATTACTTGAGCACATGGTGGTTCAGCACTCGTGTATCCGCATGGCCATTGAAAAGGATACAAGTGACCAACCAGTAGCACATCATTTCATGCAGGTTGGTCACAGACTTGCCACCTTAAGGTATATGATTATTGACCATGTCCCCAAGTCAATACGAGGGGGTGATAGGTCATTGAAGCTTTTGAGATGCAAATCCAGATGGATCTATCATCTAGGTACTTTGGCCCCTAAAGGTCTTATTGAAAATTTATTTGGGTTTGCATCGTTTACTACAAGGATTGCTAATTATGACATACTATATATATATATATATATATATATATATATAGTATGTTTTTTGATCTCAGGATTCCATATGGTGCTGTGTATTATGTAACAAGAATGGTTTGTTACTATAGTCACTATGGCAATGGGGATATGGAGACGACGTCAATGGTGGATGCCGGTTTCCGGTTCCTGGTGTCGCTTTTTCACGTGGTGAGGGTGATGGTAAGGTCACATTTTGTATTTTATTGCAACTCTTTTAGTTGGTCTGCCGCTGTATCTTGCTGTGTACATTGGTAATCCTGTGTGGGGTTTTCCTACAGAAGGCACCAACGGTTATATTGTACTCAATGAGTATGCTGCCCATATACATATATACATATATATACACACAAACGTAGCGGCGGCACTTGTAGTCTCATAAAACTTTGGTCACAGCGACCTTCAAGTTTAAATTCAACATTTTTGGTTTATTACCACATTCGTCAGGAATATGAATATGTTCCTTATGAAGGTTGTAATAAACCAAATCTATTGAATTTAAACTTGATGGTCGCTGTGACCAAAGTTTTGAGTCTGCGAGTGCCACCACTATGTTTGTATATTTTCCTGGTGGAATTGGAAGGCACCCTGCAACAGTATATGCAGGGCAGCATATGGGAGTGCCGAGGACTAGCTATATAAACATGTATATGTGTATATATATATATATATATATATATATTATATACACACAGATGTATCCACATACATTTAACTTCCAAGCGCTACAAGTCGCACCACATATTACGCAGGAGCTCCGTGTGCCTCAGTAGCATCGCGCAGCTTCCATGCAACTTTACCTTCAAATACACCTTAATCACACAGTGATGCAGATAACTAGCACAAGCAGCTTCAGATTATTAAAATGATATGTAGCATGCCTACATTCTCTGTCCATCTGCTGGTGTATCTGCATGTGAAATGCTATGTTACAGAGTCAGCAAATGCAACACTGTATTGTAGCGAACAAAAATACCTATAAATCTGATGGCGCTAAAAAGTTCCAATGTATCACATATGATTCAATCAAAAGACACCCACCGATTGCAGCAATAAAAGAGGTATCTGCAACCTCCAAAGGAGGAAAGGGTAACAATCAAATATGCAAATTATTGCACTATACTTGAGGATGTTTAATGATCAAAAATTGCAGTCTGGTTTATAAATAATGTATTAAAACAAACACAAATTAATCAAACAATAAATACACATAAAAATTGAAAAAAAGTTAATTGAATTGAATGAATAATTGAATACTAGAAAATCAACAAAGGTATCTAACTTCATTAAGTATTACGAAACACACACCTGCTCTGCTTGTAACAATTGTTTCACAGAGCTTGTAGAACGTATCCACTCTGTATAATTGTATCAATTTAGCTGTTATTAAATTTCCACAACAGCGGCTGAAGAAAAAGACTTATTGAATTGCTGAAATACTATGAAAAGACGGGGGTAGTTGATTAAATAATCAGTCTTGTTTCCCCGAGCAGCTTTAATCACTGGCTGTGCACAAGCGCAGTGATCATCACAATATAGTCAATTATTAATCACCAGAATGTGCTGGGTGGATTAAATAAGATGGTTATTAATCAAAGGGCAAATCCCAATCCACAGTCCAATAATGCCAGATCGCCAAAGAGCAAATACAGTCTAGTATTCCACAGTGATTGAAACTTACTGCATCCTAACTGGACATGCCATTTGTTCCAGCTTGATGATGGAGAGTAATATTCCTTGCAGCGGTAATGCTTTACTTTGGCTCAGCGAGATCCCCTCGAATGTGCATCTAGATGTGTCCGTGTATGTATTATGTTTAACAGACAATCAGTATCCTGAAAGGGAGCAAGAACCGGCATGTCCAATCACATCTTCATAGGTCCCATCAATGCAGGAATATGTGGCTGATAATTACCAGTAGAAACAACCATCAGTGCTGGAGTATGCAGCTGGTATTGCCAACAGTCGCGCAGAACAGGTGGATAGATAGAGCCCAGGTCCTAACGCGTTTCCCTTCATTCATGAGGGTTCATCAAAGGATCATGGGAGTTCTTCCACAGTTGGATTTTAAATAGTGTCCTCAATCAAATCAATCAATTATTGAAAACATGCTTTGGTCGCAAGGATAATAGTTAACCCTTATTTCACATGTTTAGAAATTTTTAAAAACATATATGTAAGATTTCAACAATTAACCTCAACTCATATTAGGATACAAAACATTTGTATTATAAACCAGACCTCAATAAGAATTTCAAATGCATATATATATAAATGAAAACAACTCAAATACTATAAACAATTAATATATATATGTAAAACTATGAATTAGTATAATAATAATTTTACCAATAACCTTAGCAATCAAAATTACCAAAACCCATTATGGACTAATTAATATATTTCTAAACCATACCATCAACAAATCAAATCATAAATTAAATGCATATACAAGATAAAATAAAAAATACTAAATAATAAATAAATGAATATATAAACTATATGTAAGTAATTCATAATCAATATATACAAATAAAAAATAGAAGGAAAAAAAGAAAATGTATATATATATAAAAATCAGGCTACATAACCAAAAATTAATAATACCAGACAATATATAGGGAATCATGTATCTAAACATATCTTTATAGCTCTAATTCTTTTATGATGCTACAGTCTACTATAATTATCCCACCAAATAAACATGAGAACCAACCCCAAGGTATTTAAAAGGCATCTATTATATTAAATATAATGACTTAAATATACCATTACACATCGAAACACCCAACCAAATAGGCTGATATATTAGTTTATCACTACTAGCATGGATGGACAAACTTCCCAATACTTCTAATTGCAGATCAGCATCAAATATTAGAGATTGAGAATAAAGAATGCCCAAATGATTATAAATTTTATATTAATAATAATAATAATAATAATAATAATCTGACACAAATAATTTAGATATATTAATCAACTTCAATTTCAATACACTCATTTAGTCCCTCCGGACAGAGGGTCCTCAATTTGTATAATTTGTGTAGGGCAATGAGACCTCTAGAGATAAATGTGGGTTAGTTAAAACAATTCAAGGTTGCTATAAATGCGGCACTGCTAGATGTCTAACTTCATTCATTAATAAAACTAAAATAGTTCAATCGACCATCACAGGAGAGGAGTTTTGGATTAAATCATTCATCAGTTGTAATACTGCTTATGTCATTTACTTATTAGAATGTGGATGCCATAGACAGTATGTTGGCAGAACCACTAGGAAAGTTAAGAATAGATTTTTGGAACATAGGAGAAATATTATTAAGGGACTCAATCAACATAGTTTATCTCGACATTATGCAGAAAAACATAGTAGAAATCCTACTTGCCTTAAACTAACAACCATTGAACACATTAAACCCACTGCTAGAGGAGGTAATAGATATAGTAAATTGTGTCTTCGAGAGAACTTCTGGATACACAAATTGAGGTCCCTCTGACTGGTGGGACTAAATGAGTGTATTGAAATTGAAGTTGATTAATATGGCTAAATTATTTGTGTCAGATTATTATTATTAATATAAAATTTATAATCATTTGGGCATTCTTTATTCTCAATCTCTAATATTTGATGCTGATCTGCAATTTGAAGTATTGGGAAGTTTGTCCATCCATGCTAGTAGTAATAAACTAATATATCAGCCTATTTGGTTGGGTGTTTCGATGTGTAATGGTATATTTAAGTCATTATATTTAATATAATAGATGCCTTTTAAATACCTTGGGGTTGGTTCTCATATTTATTTGGTGGGAAAATTATAGTAGACTGTAGCATCATAAAAGAATTAGAGCTATAAAGATATGTTTAGAACATGAGTCCCTATATATTGTCTGGTATTATTAATTTTTGGTTATGTAGCCTGATTTTTATATATATATATATATATATATATATATATATATGCATTTTCTTTTTTTCCTTCTATTTTTTATTTATTATTTGTATATATTGATTATTAATCATTTACATATAGTTTATATATTCATTTATTTATTATTTAGTATTTTTTATTTTATCTTGTATATGCATTTAATTTATGATTTGATTTGTTGATGGTATGGTTTAGATATATATTAATTAGTCCATAATGGGTTTTGGTAATTTTGATTGCTAAGGTTATTGGTAAAATTATTATTATACTAATTCAAAGTTTTACATATATATATTAATTGTTTATAGTATTTGAGTTTTTTTCTTTTATATATATGCATTTGAAATTCTTATTGAGGTCTGGTTTATAATACAAATGTTTTGTATCCTAATATGAGATGAGGTTAATTGTTGAAATCTTACATATATGTTTTTAAAAATTTCTAAACATGTGAAATAAGGGTTAACTATTATCCTTGCGACCAAAGCATGTTTTCAATAATTGATTGATTTGATTGAGGACACTATTTAAAATCCAACTGTGGAAGAACTCCCATGATCCTCTGATGAACCTTCATGAATGAAGGGAAACGCGTTAGGACCTGGGCTCTATCTATCCACCTGTTCTGCGTGACTGTTGGCAATACCAGCCGCATACTAAAGCACTGATGGTTGTTTCTACTGGTAATTAACAGCCGCATATTCTGGCATTGACGGGACCTATGAGGATGTGATTGGACACGCCGGCTCTTGCTCCCTTTCGGCATACAGATTGTCTGTTAAACATAATACAAACACGGACACATCTAGATGCACATTTGAGGGGATCTCACTGAGCCAAAGTAAAGCATTAACGCTGCAAGGAATATTACTCTCCATCATCAAGCTGGAACAAACGGCATGTCCAGTTAGGACGCAGTAAGTTTCAATCACTGTGGAATACTAGACTGTATTTGCCCTTTGGCGATTTGGCATTATTGGACTGTGGATTGGGATTTGCCCTTTGATTAATAACCATCTTATTTAATCCACACAGCACATTCTGGTGATTAATAATTGACTATATTGTGATGATCACTGCGCTTGTTCACAGCCAGTGATTAACGCTGCTCGGGGAAACAAGACTGATTATTTAATCAACTACCCCCGTCTTTTCATAGTATTTCAGCGATTCAATAAGTCTTTTTCTTCAGCCGCTGTTGTGGAAATTTAATAACAGCTAAATTGATACAATTATACAAAATGGATATGTTCTACAAGCTCTGTGACACAATTGTTACAAGCAGAGCAGGTGTGTGTTTCGTAATACTTATTGAAGTAGGATACCTTTGTTGAGTTTATTGTATTCAATTATTCATTCAATTCGATTAACTTTTAATCAATTTTTATGTGTATTTATTGTTTGATTAATTTGTGTATGTTTTAATAATTTTTTTTATAAACCAGACCGCAATTTTTGATAATTAAACACCCTCAAGTATAGCGCAATAATTTGCATACTGTATTGTATTCACATGCAGATACAACCGCAGATGCACAGAGAACATAGGGATGCTGCATATCATTTTAATAATCTGAAGCTGCTTGAGCTAGCTCTTTGCATCACTCTGTGAATAAGACTCATTTGAAGGTAAAAATTCACACAAAAAGACACTTGGTGCTATCGAGTCACGCAATGGCATGGCACGATTACAAGGGCTGTTTAACATGCAAGCAGGCTATATTTATAAAGACACATCTGTATAATTTATATAAGCAGGTATATATATGTATATATATATATATATATATATATATATATACTGCAATATCTTGAAACTACCATTCCCTGTATTCAAAGGAATTTCTGTTTTAAAAAGTAAGCGTGTGCCAAGTTTGTATGATATATATATATATATATATATATATATATATATATATATATATAGTATATATATATATATATATATATATATATATATTATACAAACTTTTGAAACTGAAATTCCTTTGAATACAGGGAATGGTAGTTCCAAAATATTGCAGTCATTTTAAATGAAGACCCATTCTCATATATAAAATTGTATGCTAGCATGAGCCAAATGTTGCAGAGCAAAGATCATATATCTGAAAGTCAGTGTAGGGACTGGCCAGATGGGAAGACCAGGAAGTAGTTGGTCAGCTTGACATATTATTGCAATATTTTGGAACTAACATTCCCTGTATTCAAAGGAAATACAGTTTGAAAAGTTTGTGAGTGCCGAGTTTCTATGATATCTATTATGTAGATGGTGTAGTCAAACACCAAGGGCACCCCATATGGTTGAGTGCCGTGGATTAAGCCTGCCATATAAAAATATAGTTATAGGATGATGTCTTGATAAAAGAGATAATACCTATGAGACATCAGCCAATTACTTCTGTGTGGGCTGGTTTACTTCATAATTATACCACAGCGCCATCCAGTATTTTTCTTGTGCGTATATATATAAACAGCATTAAGAAGGGCACTCTTGCCAATAAGTCCTTTGCCATGGAGCCATCCTTTAAGGAGATATTTACCAAACAAATATTCCTAATACAGAAGCAGGTGGCACTCATCCGGTCTTATTTAGCAATTAAAGTGCATATTTATTCAGCCCGACGTTTCAAATCAATTTCTGCTTTGAAACCTTGGCTTAAATAAGTATGCACTTTAATTGCTAAATAAGAAAAGATGAGTGCCATCTGCTTCTTTTTTAGGAAGATCTGCTCTGTGTGTGCATATATATATATATATATATATATATATATATATTGACTTGCACCATGGAGTAAATACTTGAAAGGAAAACCTCTGTCCTGTTGATATATTAGCCTGGTGAGTGCTCCCTTACATATATAAGGGATGTATATATATATATATATATATATATATATATATATAGTGTGTGTGTATAATTTTATATCATCAAATATATGCACATCAATTTTAAATCTGTAAAGAACAAACAGTATCATGCAGCCTAGAAAAAACCTTGAACAGATGCAATAGGTCACTTTCAAGTGCACTGTTTAAAATAATTTTTCAAGAAATAAACACCATCTGTGTGCTGAGTTCAAAATTGTTTTCAGAGTGAAATTTCGTCTAAAGTTGCATTATTCTTTATGTAAAAGGTAAGAATAACACAAATCTTTATTTATTTGTTTGAATTGCAGTGTCTGTTTGCAGGTAACAATAAAATGTTGTATGATTAATGCAGGAAGTTTTGATAAAATAAATCATAGTAAGTTATATTGATGGACTAATTTTTTTTTTCAAACACAAAAAATAGCTATCATAATTTGTGCTAGTTTGTTAACTAATCTATTATTGTATTTTTTATTTTAATGTTCATGATAAGGTACCTAATTAACAAGTCACAATATAAATACAATTTCAATAACAAATATAGTGTACTGTAATATTACTGTTATTTTGTTTAGAATATGCATTTACAATATATATGTTATTTGTATACTATGTGCTTATATTAGTTTGCCGCTTCAGTATAAAGTACTTTGGGACATATCCATATAATCAGTTTGGACCTGTTCAGTTAGAGCCTCCATCCCCACATGTTAAGCCCTAGAGGGTGCACTTTCTTCTCATGAGCCATTAGGAAAAGTCCACATTAATATGCACCCTATGGGTTTTAACGTGTGAGGAAAACTATAGATTCCAGCAACATACACATAATCTACGGGTTACTGTGTATTATTTGAGGGTTTGATTGAATAGCTCAAGACATTTGACCCATAGCATTTCCCTGCACCTAATTGAATATGCCCCTATTACACTTCAAAAAATTGTGTGATGTGCCAGTTGGAATTACACATCATGGCCATCATTCATAAATGAATCAGCCTCATAATGTCAGAATACTACCATTTGCTAACCAGCATATACTATACAGCTTAAGTGGATGATCATTTTCTGTTATTCTACTGTATAACTCAAAATAGTTCACTAAAAAAAACATGCAGCCCAACGTATTCACATGTGCCAGGGTTACCTTTGCAGTAGAGAGACTGAATATTTGTAATAGTTCTGGAATTCCAGTGGCAATAAAAGTCTGATATATTTAACAACATAACGGCCTTACTCAGGATCTTTAGATATTTTCAAAAGCTACCTTTCTTTTAATGTGTACAAATGTCTTTCCCTGAAAGACTAAACTAGATCTACTACTCTCTAAACCATACTTTGCTTCAGGAATGCCATAGTAATATGTGCATTGCACCACACAAAAAGTTATGTTTTTATCAGAGTCATGCATGTGAATGAGAAGAGCCAGATACCAGACCTTTGTTGAGTTAAGCATGAACGTGAATTTGGATTACAATTATTTTTATAATGATCATTTGAATCATGAATTATTTTGTTACTGTACATTAACCAATCTTTTTGTCTATTAACTTGCTGTAATTAGGTAATATTCAATTTCCTTTCTTTTTTTCCACAGTTACAAATTATGCAATCTTCATGAAACTTATGCTAACAACATGTTCTTCATTTGTGTATACTAGTTTGAGATACTTGAAAATAATAAAAAAAAATTGCCCATATTTTATTAATCTCACCAAAAAAACGCTGCAATAAATATTTGTGATTAAAATATAAGTGTAATAAAGGTATGAGAGTCATGCATTTGGTGTTTTAGACATAACATATTTTCTAAAGAAAAATTACAGTGGCTATTGTATGGCAATGTAATTTTATTCCTGTTGCTTTTAATTGTAGTTTTGGTTAAAAAAGTTTTGGAGTTGGTGCGATACTTCTCTACAAAGTTAAAAATATGTAATAAAATGTAATTTTTATTTTATTTTCTACATATATAGTAGAAATGTTAGATGCCAATAAATGCACTATCATTTAAAATAGACATTTTTTATACATTTATATTAAATACATTATTATAATACGTCAAGATTAATAGGAACTGAATGGGACAAAATTCGAAAGTTGTGGTGAAAATCAAATAATTTTCTTTCCCAAAGACAATTTATTTTGGATTAAATTAGCTCAAAGAATTGCAATAAAATATTAAATTAGAAATTAGAAAAATATTAAAACAGAGTATTATTAGCTTAGACATTTTAAATTGATTGTCATATGACATGAGATATTAAGTCTGCAATATAAAAAAATATTTATCCACTTTACTGCATATATTTAAATTCAACTGTGAAAAGACAATACTGAATTATGTTTAAAAGCAAAACCTTAACATATTTAAAGTGTTTTTTTGGCAATTTTCAGATGTTGTGCCTACATTACTAAGCTTTGGATACAATAAACAGAAATAAAAATGTAAGTATTAAATTCTGAAGTTTTGACAAATGTTAAACTTTAGCAAATTAATCATAATTATTCAAAATGCTGTCAAACAATTAACACCTGGAAAACCAGCCTAATCAAATATTATGGAATGTAAGGGATCTAATCAGCAAGTATCAACAAAATGTCCACCATCTTGACATCCTCAGGATCTTTAGGTATTGATGATTTACTTGTCAACTTGCTATTGACTGGTCTCCTGCATCAGAGGTCTTAGTTAGTGACTGCAGAATCAATTTGAACCCTGTAATTTGTGTGCCCTTACACTATTCCTTCACCACTCCTACTCCTCCATCACTATGGAACTTTTGGTTTCCAATCTGACATTTCTTGAAGATCTCTTGAAGATCTACAATTCTTACTGGTCTTTACATATCATTTCTTCTCATGTGGATGATAACTTAACCAGCACTCACACAACTAGCCAAATGGACATTCACATCATTTTATTCTTTCATTCTGCAACTGAGAGCCATTGACAGCTATGACTTTATTCATCAGTGGACTATGTGCCCATATTTTATAGCTAATTCACTTCTTGTTTTTATTGTTTTTTTCTTCTTCTACATGCCATTTACTTACTTCTGCAACTGAGGGCCATTGACAGCTATGACTTTATTCATCAGTGTACTATGTGCCCATATTTTACAGCTAAATCGACTCCTTGTTTTTATTGTTTTTTCTTCTTCTAAATGTCATTTACTTACTTCTGCTATATATTTTGTTCCTGCCACTCATGGTTTATTGAGTTTTACTATAATGAAATGCCATTTAATATTTGATCTTCCTATTTACAATCCATTCTTCTATTCTACTACCATCCTTTTTCATAGGTTACTTCCAACTCCCCATCTCCCCTGCCTAGTTAATTTACTTCTGCCAACATATCTGCTCTTTAGTTCCTTGTTATCTGTAACTGTTCCATGTTATCCACCTTACAAATCACAATGTCCATTGCATGGATAATTTATTCACTGCTTAACATTTATCAATGGGTAATTACAATGTTCAAACATTGGATCACCTGAGTTTATTTGGTCTATCAGTCTGTGGACAGTTTTAATTGAGCAATTACTGGTTGGTGGTCAAATTATTTTTTCTTTTTAATGATGTAATACATTTATTTTGTGTGGATTCATTATTTTTACAGGTTTAAAAAATCAAATGAAAATTACCCAAATTGCTTAGCTCCCTATTGGAACTGAAGGAATCTACTAGTGGGAACAAAATATTAGAATACATTTATTATTTTTGTATGCAGGTCAAATACTGGCTGCTTTTGCTCATAGCCCACAAATGCTGGGCTGCTTTATTCTTACACTTCTGTTTAGATTTGAGCAAGAATATGCCCCTTCCAAATGTAAATCTCCATGCACATTTTACATCTGCCGCCCTGCAGTGCAACATGGTTTGACCAAGCTACAAAGTTATTTGCTCTTTTCTCTTTGTAATACAAACTCAGAATAAGTCCTTATATTTTGTATTTGTATGCTGCCATTCTGATTTTGTGAGCAAAGAAGTTTTACACAATGTCCTGTCCATGTTCTCACATTGAATGATTTTACTTGGTTGAGCTTTCCATTATTATATTTGTTTATATATTCTATTTCTTAAGGTTTGTACACACATAACGATTTTTTGAATGATTTAACTATAACAACGTCGTTATCATTAAATCGTTTGTAAAATAGTTCATATTTTTAAGTTGAACAATGAACGATAATCGTTCATGCGCGTTCATGTTTGTAGTTTGTAGTTCATCGTCCATTCTGACTGTTCAACAAATGATTTTTTTTCAGAAAATCATTCATGTTGTGCAGAATGAACGATAAACGATGAACGATTTCCATTCACTGTAGGCATGACTAAACAATCATTCATCATTCATCGTTTTTGAAAATTGTTCAATATTTTAATAACCAACTATTTTTAGTAAACGATTTTTGTTCACTTTTTCAAGGGAAAATCTGAACAAAAATCGTTCACTAAAATCATTGGTTACTAACAATGTTATGTGTGTATGCACCTTTATTATTAATTTTAATTTAGGTGGTCTTGAAATTTGTATATATCCTAATTGGGAAGCACTAATTATTTATACAGTTTTAGGCATTATTATTCACATCAGTTTGTCAAGGAGAAGTTGTTAGAACCTTAGAATATGGTAAAAAATCAGGCCTGGATTTTATTTTAACCGGCCTAATAACTTTTTTTGTCCATATAGCTAAAATGTTATCTGTTGCAGGTAATGTGACATTTAGTGGCTGATTTTGAGTTGGGTGCACAGAAACAAGTGCAAGAAATTTTCACCTTGGTAAAAGCATGCTGCACTGCAGGTGGGGCAGAATTAAAGTATTCAAATTTTGATTTGAATGTGATGTGTCTAAACTCAAATTTAAATTGCAATGTAAAAACAAACCAGTCGAACATTTGTGTACTACATTCCCAGTGTATAACTTTCATGAAAAGCAATAAATGTATTTGCCCCCCTAGAATTGTAGCATGGTTTGTTCCCTGTACAAAATAACTTGCTTTTTTTGTTTTTTTTTCCCAATTCAGAATCAAACGTAGCATTTGAACATTCATAAAAGTATGACCTTGTTTAAAATAGTGGAGTATTTGACACCACAGTCTTCAATCAATAATAAGACAGAAGCTGTGGAACTTCTTCCAATAAACAGTATAACTGTCAGTGTGTGGGTCTTTCTCACATCCAGACCTAAAGGATACAGTATGTATACATTTTGACCATATGATGGAACAAATAGACCAAGTGCTGATCCACTGTGCATGCTCTTGTCAACATACTTGTACTAGGTTGTTCAGATTAGGGCTGATGTGAGAGGGAGCCACATACGGACAGCTACAGATGTGCACACATACATCTATCCTCTGTGTGCTACAAGTCGCATTACAAGTAACAATTGAGAGCCATGTGCTATATCTGCATGCAAAATGATTTGTTACAGTGTCAACAGCTGTGACACTGTAACTTAACATTTCACATGCAGGTACACCCGCAATTGCACATAGAATGTAGGCATGCCACATATCATTTGAATCAGCAGAAGCTGCTACTGCATCCAATTCACATTGGTGTTTGAATAAGATGCATTTGAAGGTAAAAAGTTCACAAAAAGATGCTTAATGATACAAGTCGTGCCACAGCATGGCATAACTAGAAGGGCTGTTTAACGCGCAACTAGGCCAAATGTATGAGGACACATCTGTATGTATTGGAAGTTGGTCTACAGCTGCTGTCATACTATTGGTTAAAGACTGATTGCAAATGCTCCATTATTTTGAAATTTTTGCATTTTATTTGGCAAAATATCAAAACTGTAGAATGTTTGAAATGAATGTAACTTGAAATGTAAGAAGCAATTAATATGTTTGAATATTTCAGCTCTTTTGATGTTAATATGTTTACTTTGAATCTAGATTGTTTATTGCATACTGTAGGTGAAAAACAAATAAAATATTTAAATGCCTTTTTTCAAATAATATTGTCACTGTTCTACAGAATATTTCAACATTAACTATGACAAATTTATTATTCAGAGAAAAAATAATTACATTATCTGTATACTATCCAATATAAACATTACCATTTAATTATTTTGCTCCTCAGATGTGTGTAAATAATATACAGACACAGTTGTAAACAGTTCACAATAATAGTGCTTGCAGAAAGAATTTTATTGCAAATAAGCAAATTAAACCTTATATATTTTGTATATATTACATTCACATTAATAACATATTTTCTGTATGTTATAGCCACTTTGCTTTTCCATTAAGAATTTCTAAACTAGTGTTTTTAAATTTATATGTTTTTTAGAATAAATGATCATGTTATTTTTTGGAAGATTATATACAAAGAAGAGCCATACCAAATGTTCTTTATAGATTAAACTTTAATATATTGCATTAATGTTGCAGTCACCATATATAACTTTCTTAAACCTCTTTGGCATAGCAACATATCATATTTATCCTTCTGCTGAGAGTAATTTTGTAGACATAACTCAAGCATTTTTCTGTCTAGCCAAGTTATGAATTTACCTCTTTATGTGTATTTTGAACATATCTCACAGTTCTAAGTGACAACTGTAGCAGACTGTGGTAATTCACTGAAAACGAGAAACAAAGCAAACAAAATTATACTGAAAGAAACAAATTTCTAGCTTGAGCCCTAACAAAATAAATCTCAGACTTTGCCAAATTCACATACAGTCAGTATATAGAACAGAGAGTGAAAATACTTTGTTCAAGATGTGTTTCAGTCTCCCATTGGTGTACAATGCAACAAATTAATATATTAAAATAAACTGTGTGTGTAACAGCAACAAGGAAAGAGTAAAACAAATGATGTATAGCAGAGTTTCCAAAACACAGCCATTACAGTCCAGTTTTTAAGGATATACATGCTTTAGCCCAGATGATTAAATCAAATTGACTGAGGTACTAATTAAGTCACCTGTGCTCAAGCATGGATATATACTATTAAACCTAGTCTAAAATGGTAGAGTTTGGGAACCTCTGGTGTATAGTCTAATATTTGTTGATATTTTATGTATTATCATGGTTCACATAGATGTCACTATACTAAATGGTAAAGAATTCTACAGGACCAGTGTCAATACAAAAAAAGTATTAAATGCCTCACTAAACTTCATCAATTTCAGGACAGAAATGTTTTATACGTGGTTGTTACTTATTTTTTAGCTAAAACATGATCGTTAGAGTAAAGGAATGTTTGTTTCAAAAGCTATAAGAAAACATATGGCTCACAATTGAGAACTCTTACAGCAATGGGAAGCAATAGCTTTTATATGATAATGAGATATATTATAAATTCAAATTACTTTCACAAAATAAAATGAAATCACTAGTCAACACACTTAGCTATAAAATGCTAAGCTTTTATTTTGATGGGAATGTCAATGATATAATGTATTCATTATATATATATATATATATATATATATATATATATATATATATATAGTGACAAAAACACTGGGGAAGTCACCAAGGTGAGAGCCAGGACAATTGCAAGAGGATGATAAAGGTTTGGTAAGTTTTTCTGTTGAGTGTACCCCTATGGGGAATCTCTGTTCCAGGGGAGGAGTTTGATTGTTTGAAAGCCAGCACTTCAAAGAAGTTTCTCTAGCACTTGCTCATTCAGCTTTGTGACATATATCTGGGTATATAGACACATTAGTCTCAACATTATGCTGATGGCTCAGATCACCCTGAGCAATCAGCAGAATGTGGAGAAAAGGTATCTATGTCCAGATGAGATGTAGTTTAAATTCTGGCCGCTTCTGGGATGCTGATGCTCAGAATGCCAGTGCCGCAATCACAACAAAAGTCAGAATCCTGGTGTCAGCATCCCGATGGTAAGCAGTGGGTTGGGGGAGGGTTAGGTTTAGGCATTAGGGCTAGGCACTAGGGGGAGGGTTAGGGTTAGACACTAGCATGGGAGGTTAGATTTAGGCTGCAGGGGGAGGATAGGTTTTAGCTGTGGGGGATGGTTAGATTTAGGCATCAGGGTGGGAGGGTTAGGACATTTACCAACAGGTGTCAGTATCAAAACTCTGTCAGGATGCCAACATCTGGATTCTGACCTTTGGGATTCTGTGTATGGGCATCCTGTACCCAGCCTATCCAGATATATATTGCAAAGCGGAATGAGCAGCAAGTTCTAGGGATACCTCTGTGAAGTGCCGGCTATTAGCAGAGGTGGAGACAGCACTGAATACCAGCAATTGTCCTGCACTATGGAGCATATGTGGAGTGGCGATATGCCTATATCTATTTTAATAATTTGTATGAATGTACTTTGCCTAGAAGTTCAAATATTTGTTTTCATATTTATGAAAACTTTTAAATGTTAAGCAGTGCTCTCTTCCATTTCCAATCCTTTATATACTGTATATCCTGTGAGAATCTGGGAAAAAACTCTTTAAAAGGAAGCAGCAGATGCGGCATTATCTTGGTGGATTACAATATAAAGTAACATTCCTTTTTATATGGGATAAAAAAATTCCTGCAAAAGACTGCTAAATATATGTGGAGTACTGAATACATATATATTCCATAGACAAAAAACCTTATGGTTTCACATATCCCATTAAGACTTCTTAAAAATGATCTGAAATTTCACAAAACCTTCTGAATTTCTGCCACTCAAACTCCAAAAATCAATGAATTTCTTATAATTAAGGTTGACACCTAATTGTTCCTTGTAGTGGTGGGTGCCATGTTGATTATGTAAAAGTGTAGTGCAAAGAAAGAAGTTAAAATATTGTCTTTTGCAGGTCTACTACAGGTCCCACCAAGCCTCCCCCACATGCTGGTACTTGGAGAACCACAAATACCAGCAAGCAAGCATTAAGGGCCCGCTGGTACCTATAGAACCCCTGCAAAGTAAATATTAAAATAAAAACATAACACCTTTTTTTTTAATAATTTATTTTGCTGCACACTCACCTGGGTGGGTGGCAGCCTTTATGCTCTCTTACATAGCTGCAGCCTCCCCCAGGGCTTCCATGTCATCTTCACCTGGGAGTATGCCGCCTCCCCAGGGCTTCCAGCATCTTCACCAGGGGGGCCACCTCCTCCCCAGGGCTTCTGGCATCTTCACATGAGGTGCCGCCTCCTCCCTAGGGCTTCTGATGATCTCACCAGGAGGGGCACTTGCTCCCCAGGGCTTCCGGCATTTTCACCTGGAGGGCAGCCTTCTTTAAGCTCTTTTTTATGGCAGCCACCCACCAAGGGCTTTCAGCATCTTTTTCTGGTGTGCCCCAACCCACCAGGGCTTCCAGCATCTTTGCCTGGTGGGCACCATCCCACCATAGCTTCTGGCATCTTCGCCAGGGTGGTGGCAGACAATTATCTTTTTTGCATGGCTGGCACCTTCCCAGGGCTCCTGGTGTCCTCTTCACTTAGTAGATGGCAGCAATTCAGCTCTTTTGCATGGCCTTCACCCACTAGGACTTTGGCCATCTTCTTTCTTCAGGTGCTATTCCACGCTCTCTCACCACCATTGGACTGTCATGCTGCTGCCTTGCACTGGCTTATATAAGCCAGCCAAGGGGGTGGCAATTACATCAAAAGCCATGATTGGCTCACGACGGCCATCTTGAATTTCAAAAATACTGCTGAGGCGCCATTCTTGAAATTGCCAATGCTGCCAAACTCTGCATAATGGCTGGCAGGTACTGGATCCTCTCAGATCCAGGCCTGCTGCCATGGTAGCTACATCTGCCAGGTCCCGATGCCACTAGTGCCCACACCGCCACTGGTTCCCACTGCCACTAATGCCTGCTACCTCTGCTGGATCTCGCCGCAACTAACAGCTGCACTACCTGCTACCTCTTGCGGATCTCGCCGCAACTAACAGCTGCACCACCGCCGGGTCCTGACACTGCTAACACCTGCACCATGGCATGTTCTCACCACCAGTGATGCTCACTACCTCTGCCAGGTCTTGCTGCTGCTAATGTCGGCACCACCAACCATGTTTGTGCACCCAGGTAAAGCCACTGTACACCCCCTGCAGAAGGCACGAACTGAGCATGTGCAGCAAGTTGAAGTTCCCTTTCTATATAATGGGGCATTTGTGGGCTAATAGTTAAAAAACTGCAACTTTCCCAAAAAGTCACGACTGTGCCCTTATAATATAGGCATATTGTTTGTGTTCTTTATAGTTGATTAAAACTTTTTGAATATACTCGTACTACAGTATATGCTACTAGATATGGATTTTTCTTCCTTCCACTTAGAAAAATCCTCTGGATCAGAAAGGAATTTGTTTCTCAGGAGGAGATATTTTACAAAGCACCATTTATATCCAAAATGTTTTGACATTCTTAATAGCTATTGTGTATTTGTTATACCACATTTTTGCTAAAAGTACAAGCACATTATTATTTATTATTGTTTTATTGGGGTTTACAGTGGCACTATTGCAGATAGATATACTGTTGTTTGAAGTGGTGGAAGTTTTTGGCCCTAAGGACTGTTTTCAGTGTTTGCATTTTTCTCTGAAATCATATTGTAACACTGTTGCATGTTTTAACACATTTTTTTAAAAACTGTATAACACTAATAAGTATTTTTTGTTTTTTTGATAAGCCATCTTACCTTCTACTTCAGGTATATCTCCAAATCAGTGGTTTTGAATAGAGACAGGCACAGTTGCAACATTTATTCTACTTCACAAGATTGTGCTTTTGGCTCACCCACTTTCCCAGATTATATTGTGACCAACAGAACAATGGTTATTTTGGATATCAGCAGCCACCCATTCCAATGGGAGTGCAATAGACTAAGGGCCATATTCAATTAAAGGCAAAAAGTCTGAGGTCGGACTTTGCACCATCCTCACCGCTTTTAGTGGGATAAAGTATCGGGCGCATGCCTGCTTATCCCAGTATTCAATAGGGATGCGGCAAAAACGGGACCAAGTGGAAAGGTAAGAATCAAAGTCCTAGCAATTTTTGAGAAATCATCCTGGCACCCCCCTAAAGATGTCCTGACATGGGGGATCACTATAGTATCCCAGATTTAGCCTGCTGAAAGTAGTCAGGGATTTTAAATAGCCGCGGTAGGTGCATAAATGCACCTGTGAAAAATTGTTGAAGAATAACATTTATCTATTTTTTGGGGGAAAAATAACTATGCCCATCAAATTTGGAGTACATGAAAATGGGTGCAAGCATATATTTAAGTCTTCAAAAATGCACCTGCCACTAACAACTGCATTCTAGAAAAAACCTGCCACATTCTTGGGAACTCCGCCGGGATCGATTTCGCTAGTTTAGAAGTTTGTCCCCCAATATTTTTTTTTATTCCCCGAAAATTAAAGTACCTTTTTTGGGGTGTGCTAAGAAACTTTGTTAGTTTTTTTTTTACACAGAACACTTTAAGACATTACAAAGAATGCAGGCTATTATTTTTTCTGCACCCCAAAACCCCAATACTGCAATTATTTTTGCCACTTAAACAGTGGTGAAAACTTATCCCCGTTTTTTAAGAAAGACTTTTCGCACCTGCGAAAAGTCTTTGTAATTGAATATGGGGATAAGTGAAACAGGTGAAAATTCCGTCATCGGTGACAAATTATTGTCGATAACGGGTTTTCATAGCCTAATTAAATATGGCCCTAAATCTTCAAAATTTTAATATTCGTATTGTCTGTGTAAGTCATTGTCTGGTGACCACTAGACAATAACTACTGTGGTAGCAATATGTTTGGAATTTAAATATCCAAAAAGGATCCCTCATGTGTGTTTTAGCCATTATGTGAGACTTAGGGGACAAATGTGCCATCCCCCATTTATGGATTATATATTTTTTCTATAGTGCTGGTTGATATCATCTGTCAGTAACTGCTATGGGGCCTCGTTACTTTAAATGAGGGACTTCCATGTTTCAAATGTGGGTTTCCCCATGTGCAAAGGTGCAATCATGGGTGTAAGAGGGTACATGGTGCCTTCCCACCCATATACAGAAAATGTATGTTTTTTTGTAGTGCAAGGTAATATTGTCTATTGATCACAGGTGATTAGCAGACAATAGCTACAAGGGGGCTGCAATATTTGAAAGAGAGGACTTCTCTATTTTAAATGTGCTTGTCATCACATGCAAAAGTACAATAGTTGGTGTAATAGGGCACATAGTACCCTCCAACCCATCTACTAAATATTTATGTTTCCCAGTAACAATAAGCACTAATGGGCCATATCATTTGAAAGAAAATAAACTGCTGCACCTTTCTAAAGTGGGTGTTTCTTAATTGTTGAATACCAGGCTGTACACAATCTTCCCCTTTCCCTGGACACTGGACGCCATATTTTTGTAGTGCTGATGCCAATGTCATATCACATCTAATAATTTGAAAGCTTTTAGGAGGAATATAGTTTAAATTCAGGTGTCCTACATCATTTTAGGTGCCAAGATGGGCAAATAGAGGGACTTAAAGTCACTCCCCCAGACGTTGCATTAATATATATATATATATATATATATATATTTATTTATTTTTGCCATAAAAGTGACATCAGTTTGCATGGGTGCACATCGCAATTCCTGTTTCAGCAACTGCAGCAATCCCCACCAGTTATCATTATCAGGAATGGTGGGGAATGGTGGGGAAGATATATGCCACCTACTGTGGAGGACAATAATTATTGAAATTATTGATACTGTAAATTAATATTTTTGTTGTTATTGTTAAATACATATTTCTGAGAAAGTGAGAAATTCCCTTCATAAACTTTGGAATACAAATAAAATGTATTAGTTTAACCATTGGACTGAGTGGACATTCTTTATACAGATATGTCTCACTTAATGGATTGAGTAAGACAATGTCTCTGGCATATTATAACATCATGAAATACTGTACCACAAAATACAGTAGTACATTTTGTAACAAATAGAACCCATAATATATAAGGGTTTGAAGGTCTGAATATTAGAGTCATTCATCTATATACAGTGAACCCATATCCATCGCTGGTTTAAATGGTCTTTCTTGAACTAATTTGAGCAGATAGATTACAAATATTAAATGCAAGTGTCAACTTCCCCAAAATAATTAGCTATGATTGTATAAAAGAGAAAAGTCAGTATACTTTAAGCCATAAATAATACTTTTAGACAGAGAGCAAAAATTGCAATGCCTAAAATAATCTGTCATAGATGTCAGATCTTCATTTTTACAAAGCAGAACAAATCTTGTATAACAAAAAACAAAGTCAAACTTCATTTAATGGGCCAGCTATCATTGTAAACAAAAAATCATCTACAGTGTTTGGTAATGTTTTGAAACTCATTGAAATTATGTCAATGGGAAAATCTATGGTGTGTCTAGGGCATCAAGGAACAAATCTAAGAGCAACAACTGTAACAAAATATAAAAAAGCATCATACAGTAGTCTCCTTTGAGCATAATACTACAAAAATACCCTTGCCAAATGCAAGATATACTGTAGCTAACAAATCCTCAAATATGTATATTATTTTTTTATTCCATTGTAATAAATGTTGCATAGAATATTATGCTATCAGAATGATAACGTTAATGTTGTTACTAATAAGTTATTTGACTTTAGTTATTAGGATTTTTATTCCAATATCTAAACACATTTGCAAGAAATATCACCATGCATTATTAATGATTGAATTATTAAACAGAGGAATAACTTATTGCAAGATGTGTTCTAGTGTCATTATGCTTCTATAAATTCCAGTGTTGCTCATATTAAGTAATTTTATTTAAGATGTGTAATGTTTTTTTTTTCTGGTTGGAGTAAATTAATTGAATGAGGTTTTGCAAATTAATTGAATGAGCCAAACCACAATGGCAATTACATCACCATGTTCAGGTTTAATATTGCTGCCTAATTGTCTAGGCCCCACTAGTATTTTTCATTAATTTAAGCACCCCCATCTGTCAATGACTGAAGACTGACCTCTTCCTCATAACAACATTTATTATGTGTTAAACTGATGGGGCAGAGCTAGGATATGGCACGCCATAATTGGCTTGTTGTCACTTTCTCCCATTGGCAGATTTAAGTCTGTGATTTTATCGATACTGATACCAATTTCAATTCAGGATGTGCTGATTGGCTAGACTTAATTAGAAACCAGAAGAGTTCCAGTTAGTGGTGCAAAGTACTATTAGTCTCATTAAAATAGTATATTATAAAAGAAAAAAACTTAGTTATTGTGCTAGGTTTCTTCAAAAGATATAAGCTATATAATGTATTCCAGTAGCTAAGCGAGATATTACAAAACATTCTAATATATCAAAAATACACTGACAAAAAAGTTTTAGACAATAAATAATAATATTTCAAAACTTTTGTGCACAGTCCCTATAAGAACTTTTCTTTCTTTTATGTGCTGTATGAATGTTTATGTTAAAGGTTTCAGAAATTCGATACTATTTAAAATATTGCAGCCTTCTATTCTTTCTACTGCTAGATTTTAGAGAGCAGTATAAAAATTGGCTGGGTATGGAAGGCCGGCAATCAGGATGCCGTCCATCAAACACTGACAGTTACATCCCAATGCTTAGAAACCCGATGGGCTCCATAAGTTTTCTAACCCTCCACCCTTCACCTCCCTTCTTGAATCCTAACCCCCCTGCACCCTAACCCTAACCATCCCATTTAGTGCCTAAACCTAACCCTACCCACTTAGTGCCTAACCCTAACCCCATTGGTGGTGCCTAAACTATCCCCCCATGTCCACAGCCTAACCCTAACCTCACTTCCAGTGCAGCCTAACCCTAACTCCTCTGGTGGAGGCTTAACCTAATCCACACCATGGCGTAAAGCTAACACGGTCTGTTATACTTATGTTAGGTATGATGGCTGTTGGGATTCCAGCATTGGCATCTCACCTGATGTTGGGATTCCATCACCAGTTTTCTGGCCACTGGTCAGGATTCTGGAGCTGGGATTTCAACCTCGAGCAAAATGAACTACATCCCATAAAAATGTATATATTAGTCCTGAAAATTTTAATTACTGATAAGTATAAAGAAAATGATTAAGTATTCCTTTATGTCTGTGACATAATGAATGAAATTGGTGTACACATGAAGATCCCCACACAAATAGTCCTTTATACTGTATTGTATACAAATCTTTGCTATAATTAAACCTTCTCTTATCACCAGTACAGTATAATACTAGCAGCATCAATAGGATGTTAACATTTTAATGAGAAGGGTTCTGATTCGGGTGATCCAATAAATAATATATATATATATATATATATATATATATATATGTACAGTCAATGGATCTGGCACTCCTCCTTTTGTCCAGTTAATAGGCTTCTTCCTTGAATGTTATCAACTTGCTCTGGTGCACAGATGAAAAGAAATCCAATGTAGCAAATAACTGAAACTCAGAGATGACAATCACCATAAATCCTAGTGTATTGAGTCTAACGTTTTTGGGGTCACAGCCCCATCCTCAGGACAATATACATACAACAACAAAACATACAACACTTACCCCACCGTTATATGTCTCACATCTAGCCGCCATCCACCACTCTCCAGAATGGGCGGAGGCACCTCCCACCAGAAACAAGCACTTCCTAACTTCCGGAGTGCACTCTAGCCATCACCATGGGAACCATCATATTGCATTCCACAGGCTGGCCTCACGCGTTCCTGTCCTATTTGTACAGTGTCTAAAATCCAAGGGGCCACTACTGCAATCCCAAACAGCAGGGTAGCTGTGGATACACAGAACTATAATCAATATACAAACAATTAAAAATACAATTGAGACAGACATAAAAAATATATAAAAAATACATAAATACATAAAGACACATAAAAGAACATACATATATGAAAATAATATATAGAAAAAGTATACTACATCCATCTTAAAGCTAATTGCAGAATCAAAAACCTACATCTACATAAGTAATAATAGCACAAAAAATAAATCCAACTAATGTATAGCCTACTACTTATTATAGGACACTATTCCAATTAATCTTATCATTCAACCCCCAGGTTTTGTTGTACCCAATCTGGTAATCCATCTGGATTCTTTAACAAAGTTTTATCTCGATCACCCCCTCTCAGTGAGGTGGGAACATGGTCATACATATAATATCTCAGGGAATCCAGCGAGTGACCTACTTCCCCAAAGTTCTGGACCACAGGTTGATCAATATCCCTACTGTTTAGTAACTAAATTTGAACACTACCATAGAGAACAGTTGACATTTAAATGTAGAAAGAAGTTGGCAGTTGATTCAGATTGTGAAGACAACAGAGTATATAAATGGCTTTTAGGTGGTGACATGTTTTATCCCAATAAATATGTGTCAAGGAGAAGAGGGAAGGTCAGAGAGTATAAAATGATCAATACAAATCAAGCAGTGACAGTGATTTTAGAATATTGGAGACAGACACCACCTCTAAAGGGACAACAGGCCTGGTCACAGTGACCTCTATGGCCACCCCAAACCCCAGAGACGATCTCTCACGCATCAGGTGGGCATGGAAAGAGGAGGAAGGATGGTGGCTTTGAGGAAGAAACATACATTTTTAATCTTTCAGACTGTACCCTGACCCCATTGAACTCAGGGTGCTGAATAAAGGTCTTAGTTTTGTACCTACAAACAGACACAATGAATTTAACTGGAATTTAACTAGAAACTCAATTTACATAAGTTTTCCAGAAAGTTGAAATTAAAAGAACTATACCAAGATGAAAATCCCTCAAGCATTCCATCTGTTCAAGAAGCCTTCCTACGCAAGGCCTCTAGGTCTAATTACGATCCTGTGTCCTGAAATCCATCACTTGTATTGTGATTAAATTATTTTCAAAAAAATCACTACACTACGGGGGTCATTCAGACCCATTTGTGAGCAAAGGACGCTCGCAAATGGGTCGATGTTGCCCCATTGCGCATGCGCACGATGGAGGGAGCTCCGTCGTGCGCATGCGCGAGACCTGGAGAGCGACGTGCTCTCCATCGCTCCATATCTCAAACCAAAGGGGGCATGCTGTCGATGTTGATTGACTGCACACCCCCTTTGGTGGGCATGCTGGGGGCGTGCCTGCCAGACGGAGGCGTTCCCATTGGAACGCCTACCGTCTGAAGCCGGCCCCACTGACATCACAAGTGATGTCAGTGGGAGTGATTTTGGCTCTGATAGAACCAAAATCACTCCAGTGCTTGCCGCAGTGAGACCCTATCGCAGGGTCTCCATCGCAAGCCCGATAGTCGCGATGGTCAAGACCATCGCGACCATCTTCATGGACACTCGCATAAGCTTTGCGGGCATCCATGAGGATGCTCCTAAAACAGGTAGGAGGGCCCTGATTCAGAGTGAGCGCTCTGGTCAGAGCGTTCAGCTCTGAATCAGGCCCAATGAGAGTACTTCTCCTTTTGCTATTCTCTATGATTCTGGAGCATACTGTGATGTGCATTGGAGCTTTAGAGGAATCTTCCCTGTGGAACAAGAAAAGGAACATATAAAAAACCCAATGCTCACTTACTTGTGTTAATACGGTACATTGTACCAATTTAGAGTGTGCCGTTTATGCCCTAATTTACTACAATATAAGGCGCTTTTTCTCCCTCTTATTTTTTTCATATATATATATATATATATATATAATACAAAAAAGGTTGCACTCACATCAAACATAGCCCAAAGCAGCTGCTGGGGTTTCCACCACACAGATAGAGTCCAAAAACTCCTCCAATTGACTAGTACAAAAAAGAGAAATAAAATAAAGGTACTTCGATGTTTCAGTCGCAATGCGTCACCTTCCTCAAGAGTCACAACATAACACAAGTAAAATAACCACAATCACCATTTAGGATATATATAAATATTTTTTTGTCTATTTAACTTAGGAATTTTCAGCCATCTACAGTAGGTGTTAATATGAAGTTATTTGTAATATCAGTCACTGGTCTTCATAATAATAATAATAATAATAATAATAATAATAATAATAATAATCTAATGTTGGACCTTAGTGTTTATGTTAATATAAACAATGGGATGATTGAATATAGAGTAACAATATTTTTCTGAGCTGATACTAAACAGCCATGGACAAAAGTTTTGAGAATGACATTAGTATTGGTTTTCACAAAGTCTACTGCTTCAGTTTTTATGATGGCAATTTGCATATACTTTGGAATGTCATTAAGAGTGATCAGATGAATTGCAATTAATTGCAAATTCCCTCTTTGCCATAACAATGAACTTAATCCCAAAAAAACATTTCCACAGCATTTCAGCCCTGCCACAAAAGGACCAGCTGACATCATGACAGTGATTCTGTCATTAACACAGGTGAGAGTGTTGATGAGGACAAGGCTGGAGATCACTCTGTCATGCTGACTGAGTTAGAATAACAGACTGGAAGCTTTAAAAGGAGGGTGGAGCTTTAAATCTTTGTTCTTCCTGTTAACTATGACTACCTGCAAGGAAACACATGCAGTCATCATTGCTTTGCGCAAAAAGGGCTTCACAGGCAAGGATATTGCTGCTAATAAGGTCTTGAGAAATTCACAGAATTTCATGGGACAAAATTTGTTGACCTTTATGCTCTCCAGTCATGTCTTATTCCAGATACGTTGCAGTTGCTGGTGCCAATTGAAGAGCCTGACACCAAATAGCCAGGAATGGCAAGTATAGCAGTCACACTTAGCCTCTTATACTGCCTCCTTCTACTGCCTGATTCCCTGCACAAACATTACCATCCAGTCCATGGGAACATTATCAGCAGCAGCCAATCATTGTCGCAAACAGTGTGTCCTCATTCATGTCAACCATAAGCCATCTGTTCCTGCACGGAGGTAAGTACCCGGTCCACAACCCTTAGCATGGCCACACAAATACAGCGGACCATGTACACTAATAGGTGCTACATTCTATCTGCTTATTTGTAATGAGGTAACAAGTAATTATATTATTTAAGCTGTGGGAACAGTGAGATTATAACTGGGATGCCAGTTAAACTATTAATAGCTGCTAACTATACAAACCGGCTTGTTTATTCATCTATACAAACAGAATATTGGAATTGCAACATATTTGTTACTGTTTCCTAAACAGACACTAAATAGCTAAATTACAGATTCCCTGGTATTAACCCAGCATCTCAATGAGGCTTGGACTTCTGATTTTTATATTGATTTATTGAGAGACATTTTTCTAATTTCCACTTTTTTTTGCATATATCGTGTATTTTATTGATATATATCTACTCATGTGATACATACCAATTGTGACTGTATCATTTTTTCTGCATAATTACAGTATTGTTCTACATTGTTGATGCAATTTATATTCATTCAATTATTACCCTGTATCTATTTAGCACACTTTAGGACTGATTCATGTCTGCATAATATAACAATACAATTAATGTTCAGTTCAATCTGCCAATCTTGCCTTGGATTACTTTGATTACTGTTCATTACAGAGGGGGACGAACCTCTGTGATTTAGAGCTCACCACTTATGACATTGGTGCACAAGTATTACTACTTATTATTTATAACTTTACCTTGACTTTGTCCAAACATCTGCAGCAAAAGGTTACATATCTATTTGACATATATGGGTTTTATTAGAGGTAAAAGCGAAAGGGTACAAATTGCAGAGACTTTATTCTCACAGTTTAACCAGTGTAACACACCTAATGATGACATTCATACTTTCTTTAAGACAATCACAAAATTAGAGTAGTTAAGCTCCAATGACAATAACTTATGGTGGGATATTGAGACACTCAAATGGTATTCTAAAGAATATTTAATCCCAAAAGGACTAAAAATAAAAAAAGAACCTGCACATAATCAACAGGACATCATCTTATCAACAGGACATCATCTGTTATGAAATGAATAAGAGTTTATGAGATTGCTCCAATCATCTAATAACACTGATATTAGAAACACAAAGCAGAGCTAGAACAATGGACACAAGAAATAGGCAAACTCAGTGCAGTCCTAACCCTGCATGAGCAGGATGAAGAATTCTGAACATTGTTGAGTCTCACACACAACAAATTGAAACAAGGAGAGAGGAACATTATAGAAGAAAAGACAAATAAGATTCTTAGGGACAAATTTGGAGTTAAACATAGGAACAACAAGAACAACAACAGCAAAAGAAAATGAGTAAGTAACAGCAGGGAAGGCAATATAGAACATAAAGAAAAGCAGACCACAACAATCCTCCCTATACCACGCCAATACAAACATATTAGCGGCAACAGTTGCAACACTCCAATTTATAAGAATTTGAAATTAACATATCAAGAATATTTGACAAAAATTCACACAAATAAATTTAATGAAAACAACATGACTAAAGTTAGTCTAGCAAGTTCTGAAATCTTAGATAGCAAATCTAAAGCCAACAATATATCTTTTTCTCAGTTTATGACCTACTGTAGATGAGACACTCCAGCTAACCCTGGCAAGACAATCACTACAATGAGGTTGGTTAGATATTGAACCAAACTTGAGTAATTTAAGTTTTCATATAGAAGAAGACTTCACCACCATATCAAAAACACAAAAAAACAATTATGGAGGAAAACAAAGATAGAGAAGTAGGTGACATTAACCCAACAGAACATGAATCAACATATGCTACAAATAATTTTTTAGAGGGCAAGACAGGTATGTGCAATTATCCAACACCTGTCAACACACAAAAGAAGTCAACAAAAAGAAAATTAGAAGAGGCTGTAGAGGAGGTAAAAACAAGAAAACAAGACCAAACAGAAAGTTGCTACAACCAAAGGACTAGGGATCTTCAACTTATGTACCATTGTACTTGATGAGAACAATATAAGTGTACTAGATAAAGGACTTAAGTTTGCTCCACAAACACTAAGGACAAATTTAATACATATATGGACATCCGATGTTTTACTTGGAACTTGACCCTCAAGAGATTTTTTTCAGTTAAATCAAACACCACAATATCAACCACCTGTAGATGATCCATATGTACACATGAAACTCAAACCACCATCAAAATTCTATCCCACCCATGCAAGAAGTCATTATATACAAACCTTTACAAACATGGTAGAACACAATATTTTTAAACTAGACAACAGCATTAAAAACACAAACAATAAGAAAATAAGAAAATACAAACATGAATTTAATATGACAAAGAAATAAAGTAAAGCCGTACAAGAACTCAAGAACAATCAAACAATCACCATAAAGCCAGCAGATAAGGGAGAAGCAGTTGTAATTTTAAACAAAAGGGACTAAAAAACAGAGGCATTAGGTTGTTAAATGACAATACCACCTACACAAAACTACAAACAACCCAACACACACATTTCAGAAAGAATTGCAAAAACTACTAGAAGATGGTCTAAAAGAAGGGATCCTTACGACTCTAGAGCATTCATTTCTGAACAACCCTCAATCAATTATACCGGTATTTTATTACTTCCCCAAAATACACAAGGACAGCAATAACCCACCAAGGAGACCTATCTTATCAGGCATCGGGTCACTCATCTCAAACTTATCAGAATATCTGGACACATACCTTGAACCTTATGTCCAAGCACAAAAATCATATCTGAGAGACACTACAGACATCCTCAATAGACTACAACACATAAAGTGGAAAGACAGCCTATGGCTTGTAACAAGTGATGTTACATCACTGCATACTGTTATAAGACATAAACAAGGATTAGAAAGTGTACACCATTTTCTAACAAAAGACAAATACATGAATCCAAAACAATGTGATTTTATCTTAGATTCCATCACATTCATTTTAACACACAGCTATGTATGGTTTGAGAATGACTATTTCCTACAGACCACAGGTACAGCTATGGGTATGAGGTTTGTGCCAAGTTATGCCAAACTTTTCATGAGCTTCTGGGAGGAAGATCACATATGGTCCAATGTGGAGCTTGGCGCAAACCGCGACCTCTGGCTGAGATAGATATACAACTTGTTTTTCATCTGGCAAGGAGATCAACAGTCACTGGATAATTTCATCAAATACATCAACAAGAATGATCACAATCTCACTTTCAAAACTAAATATAGTAAAACTGTGGTAGATTTTCTGGCTCTTAACATTTTTATTTTGAATCAACAAATACACACTAACACATTTCATAAATCCATTGATGTCAATAGCTTTATTCTCGCAACAAGTGGTCACCATCTGAACAAGCTGAGGAGTACCCCCACAGGCCAGTTCAAGAGAATTAGGAGAAATTGCTCCCAGTTAACACATTTCGACACACAGGTACAGATACTAAAGAAACAACTAGAAGATAAACAGTACAAACTAGAATTACTAGAAAGTGCCTTTATTGGGGCAAGAGAAACAGAAAGAGAACTACTACTTAAATGCAACAAGAAGGAAGCAACCCAAGATATATCTAAGGACATCTCCTTTGTGATAAAATACAATAGACAAGCAAATGCGATAAAGAAAATAATTAATAAACACTGGCCAATACTGTAAGATGATGAGGCACTCTCTACCATCCTCCCTGCAAAGCCCAAATTAGTGGACACGAAGGCACCAGATGTAAAATATAAACTAGTCAAGAACCCTCAAAAAAATGAGATTATACAGTGTTGACAGACGCAGTTATTACTTTTGTGGCACATGCAATATATGCAGTATCACCAATAGAAGAAGCACCAAACCAGTACATAGGGTAACATCAGTGTCCAATAAGCAAGAATTTAACATCAAAGATGAAATCTCCTATAACAGCAAAGGGGTCTTCAACATACTAGAATGCCCATGCCCAAAACAATACATTGGAAGAAACATAAGATGTTTGAAAATTAGATTATATGAACATGTACGTCACATAAGAAAGGGCACAGAGGATCAACCCCTATCTCTGCATTTCAAGCAACACCACAACCATGACCCAAAACAATTACAATTCACAGGCATGACAATTGTCAAACCCAAATGGAGGGGAGGAGCGTTCACTAAGTTAATAAAACAGGAAGGAATTGAAGTGTATGATATGAATGAAAACACTTCACCCTAAAGGTTTGAACCTAGATAATGAGGTTAGGTCCATCATTTGTAATAAGTAAGAAACTTATAGAAAAATTATAAATAGCTGATATCAAATAATACACTCAACTTCAATATATAGTAATACACTCAACATCACTATATAGTAAACTTTATGAGTTTAGAAAATTGAATTTAGGTCCATTATTTTTAAGTAGGATCATTTGTAAGGAGTCCGTAAATCAGCTATCATCAAGAATTGCATCAAGTGCATAAGCATGGTAAACACATCTAGGTTAGAGATTATTTCCCTCACCTATCCTCTACTATGTATGACACAGCATACAATAGAGGATTTACCTATAAGCATACTGTATAATTCAGAAATGAGGATAATATGAAACACCTTTGTTTCTATTATGAATGCTATGTAATTAAAGTCACTTAAATGTGTAGCAACAATGATGTAAGTGCAATTGAAAATAATGGATAATAACCAATCTGGTACTTCCACGTAGTTACCAATAAAGAAAGAGGTGGGTCTACAATGAGGATAAAACCACTCCTAAGTCTGCATCAGGCATTGCTCTAAAATTCTCCCAGAGGAAGGGCCAAAAAAGGACAGAAATGTTTTGGAGACATATACTCAACCATATACAGAATCAAGGATCTAAGCATGCAAATACACCATAATAAAGCTGAGAAGCCATCCAATGCTCTGGCCAGTAAGCCATGGGACACACATCACAGGAAAGACTTAAGAAGACACCACTGTAAAGGATTTCCCATCTGTAGCGGCGGGCTGGATAGAGACAGATGGAGTGTGGAGCACCAGGTGAGTCCCATACAGTGGAGGGGGTATGCAGCAGTGGATTGAGAAAGCCTATACCACATTATCCCCTCCCCAGGCAATGGCTTCCTAGTAACCATCTTGAGTACCTGGGCGGTCACTGGCTGCTAGCCTCCTACCTCCACAGGTACCAGACGGACATGGAGGTCAAGCCAAGGATATCCCTGCACGCACCCAGGAACCTCTTACATCACCCTGTAAGACTCGGCAAAGAAGACCATCAAAATTCTTCTACCCAGGGACACTGTGATACTGGCATGGACACCGAACACTATAGGACGCAGTAATCTGGTTGTTCTTAGACTTTCAACAAAACATTAATCTCACCTATATGCACTATCACATAAGGATCTAGTACCCAAACACTTATCCTCCTGTTCCCATTATTTTAACCTGAATTGTCACTAAAAATGATATAAGGAAATTGACACCTGTACAGTTTACAGCTGGGGACTCATTTATTGAGAGACATTTTTATATTTTCCACTTTTTTTGCATATATCCTGTATTTGATTGATAGATACTCATGTGGTACATACCAATTGTTACTGTATGAATTTTTTACTGCATAATTACAGTATTGTGCTACATTGTTGATGCTATTTATATTCATTAAATTAATACACTGTATCTAAATAGCATATTTTAGGTCTGATTCTTGTCTGCATAATATAGCAATACAATTAAGGTAGAGCTCAATCTGCCAATCTTGCCTTGGATTACTTTGATTTGTATATACAGCAACAGAGTTCTGTTAACAGTGTCCTTCATTTATCTGTATGTGTATTTTTGTCATATTTGAGATATTATTGTTCTTATGAATTAGGTTGCTATAACAAATATAATATAATAAATAACTGGTTAATTGTTTTTGCATGCATATGTTTATTAAACCTATCTATTGGTGTACTCATAAATAACCCTCCTGTGTTTGAATAGAGAGCAAACCTTGTCATATCTACAGTATTTAAATTGTTTGAAATGCAAATTATACATCAAAAAGCACAGTAGTTATTGTTTTTAGATTTTTTATCTTTGTATATTTAAGGTCCTAACTAGATCCTTATTACTTGTAGCAGGTGTTATATATTTATATATTTACATTGTTGGTATATATTATTAGCACTGGGAAGTGTAGTGTTTATCACTTTAAGATTCTCTGCCATTCCAGTGCAGATCTTGCTCTGGAATGGCAGCAGACCGGTGTGAGTGCATCTTCCTGCACAGTGAGGTGATGACTTTTGGAGGATGGCCTGGTGTCAAGAAGGGCAGCAAAGAAGGCACTTCTTGCCAGGAAAAAAAACATGGACAGACTGATATTCTGCAAAAAATACAGGGACTGGGGTAAAGTTATTTTCTTTGATGAATACCTTTTCAGATTTTTTGTGGCATCTGGAAAATGCTTGTCCAGAGAAGGAAAGGTGAGCACTACCATCAGTCCTGTGTCATACCAACAGTAAAGCATCCTGAGACCATTCATGTGTGGGGTTGCTTCTCAGTCAAGGGAGTGGGCTCACTCACAATTTTGCATAAGAACACAGCCATGAATAAAGAATGGTACCAAAACATCCTCCAAGAGCAACTTTTCCCAACCATCCAAGTACAGTTTGGTGATGAACAATGCCTTTCCCAGTATGATGGAGCACCTTTCCATAAGGCAAAAGTGATAACTAAGTGGCTTGGGGGAACAAAATATGAAATTTTGGATCCATGCCCAGGAAACTCCCCATGCATTAATCCCATTGAGAACTTGTTGTCAATCCTCAAGAGGCTGGTGGTCAAACAAAAACCCACACATTTTGACAATCTCCAAGCATTGATTAGGTAAGAATGGATGGCCGTCAGTCAGTATGTGGCCCAGAAGTTGATCGACAGCATGCCAGGGCAAAATGCAGAAGTCTTGAAAAAGAAAGGTCAACACTGCAAATATTGACTCTTTACATAACCTTAATATAATTGTAGATTTCCTAAACCCAACCTCCCCCTCCCCGCAACCTAAACTTAACCCTCCTTTCCCAGTATCTAAACCTAACCTCTCCCTCCCTGCATGCTAATACTAGCCCTCCCTCCCGCTGCCTATGCAAGATAAATAGCCTCAGTTGTTATAATGTTCAAGTTATTATCACAAATTCTGCAGGTTAGAAATTTTTAAATAATGTTATATATAATATAAGTTAGGAACTCATAGGTTTCAAAATAGTGACATGCAGTAGTACAAATGTACATATCATCATACAGTCATTCTAGTGCTTTTGTGAAACTGACCCTCTATCTTGTCTGACTAAGTATAGACAAACATACACATTTTTAGACTTCTACTGTACAAGCATTAGTAGTAAGTTATAGTAAGGACTGTGGGAAATGGTGATTATTTATAGTGCACTAGCGTTACCATTTAGAGAAAACACAATATACTTTTCTTTAATAATTGCACAGTCAATCTCATGTGCAGGTATAATTTAAGGTCTGGCGATATTCACAGATAATACTGCCAGTATTGAGATTACCAGCAGGGATAGATAAATGTAATTATAAGATATTTTGCCTACCCTATTATATATGAATTAGTGGGTTAGGGTTAATAAATAACATAGGATGATTTATATCAGTGAGGGTAACCCATGACCTGGAAGCCCACCCCAGTAATAGGATACTGTGGAGCATAGCTTTAGAATGTAAGCTCTTACGAGCAGGGCCTCTACCCTCTTGTGCTTCTCCTTACTTTACTTTCACCTACTTATTACTCCCCACCAGGGCACCTAACACTTGGTTGCTTACGCTCTGTTTCATATCTAGCTGTTTTGGTCACTAATTTAGCAATGTATATTATCCATGTCCTTGTCCTATTTTGTACTGTAAGTCAGTTGTCAAATTATTTGTTTATGTACTTTGTAAGGCACTACAGAACACTTCTGGTGCTATATAAATAAAGGTTAATAATAATAATAATAATAATAATAATAATAATAATAATAGTCACACTGCCTTGAGGAAGAGAGTCTGCTGCTCTTGAAACACATTGGTGGAAGTGACAGGAGATTCATGAATAGGAGATATCCAGGAACCCTGTATGAGGTTTCCGGAGACCTCCACCTTGTAGCAGTAACAGGCTATTATTGAAAGGACATCTGATAATTCTCCAACTCATTACCAAATGTGTAACCTTTTGCTCAAGCTGCACTTTGTTTCATATTCATGTTTATGGTTATTTAATTACTACTAGTACACCTATATGTATATACTGGAATGTGTTCCATATTGGGTTTTTATCTTATGTTGTCTGGAAATGGAAAAAATATTGTGTGATGTATTACACCATATAATTTGCATTACCTTTGTTTTTCATATTATGGAAAAACATCAGTTCTAAGAAATTACACCTGCACACAAGATTGACTGTGCAAAGATTAAATGAAAGTATATTGTGTTTTCTGTCAATTGTAACACTACCACACTCTAAATAATCACCATTTCCACATTGTTATTACAAGGTTGTTCTGAGGGTGCAACTTATTGATTATTAAGTCTGCAGCTGTACACTATAATAAGGACTGAACTTTGCAACAGATAATGCCAATGTTTATTTCGCTGTAGATTTTCTTAAGGCAAGTAGCCAAAGCACTGCGAGATTTAAGCTAGATTATTCCTCCCCTGATTTTTTAATTCGATTACTAGATGAGACACATGGGTATTGATTGGAAATGGATATGGGTATTGTGTTAGAAGTAAATGAGAGTGAAGATGCCTCTGTGAATAAAAAAAGGGTTTGGAATAAAAGATGGGCAAGAATAAGATAGACAATATGTAGATAGACAACATATGCTAGACAGACAATTGGTCAACAGGAACAAAAGGTCAACAGGGACAAAATGGTGACACAAAAAATATCGACATGGATGTTAGATGGGCAATAGGTTGACAGGGACAAAAGTTTGACAGGAACAAAATGTCATCAAAGAAAAGGTCAACATGGAATAAGGTTGACAGGTAAAAAAGGTTGACACAGTCAAAGGGCCAACACAAAATGGTCAACACATTTTTTTTCTAACCCTAACCTTCACCCTATCCCTAACCCTCCCCCTGGTGCCTAACCCTAACCATACCTCCTGGTGCCAAACCCTAACATTCCGGTAAGTGCCTAAACCTAACCTTAAAAAAAAAATCAAAAGAAAAAGTTTTGACCACTTTTGTATAGACCAATTTTGTGTCAACCTTTTGACCATATCAACCATTTGTACCTGTCGACGTTCTTCCATGTCAACCAAATTTTCAGCTAAGAGTCCATCACTGTGTCCCAGGGTACCATGATTGGTTCTACCTCACACAACTGCAACAAAAATTTAAATATCACCTAGAAAATTTTGTGAAGGAAGCTATTTGTGCCAAAATCAACTGTTCATGCTTATAAGCCTCCTGCATCAGAACCCATGGTGCATGGAATGGAACGGTATCTGGCAAACTACAAAATCTTTCATTTAGTAACACTATATGCTTGTACAATTATGAGTAAAACTATACAGGACAACTATCCCAATAACAGATGTCCTTTGTGATATGAGGACTTTTAGGTTTATGAACTGGGAGTCCTTCTGCACATGAGCAGCTGAAGGCTAGCTCATGATTGAGCCAAGAGGGACCTGGGAGGGATCCTATTAGAAACTCAGGGAATAATGTGGAGACAAGCCCATAGTCTTCTATTAGGAAACATCATTTATAGAAAGTGGTGCCTATCAGGTCCAAGCTCCAGAAAGGTTCACTTTCCAGAGCTTGTTGCATATGTGGAATCCAATCAAACCTCAGAAAAATGCATTTTTTGATCACATCCTGCTCAAGTTATGAGATATTCAAAATGGGGAAGCAGAGGCTCTGTATTTCACATTTTTCTGGTGGCTGCTCTTCTCTGCAGCTACTTTGTGGGGGCTGTTGCAAAGGACCTGATCAGTGCAACCAGCAAAGATCAGGACACACTGGGGGAGTACCCGAGGGTACAGAGGGGCCAGGAGGTCCCTCTGAGATTGGCAGCTGATGGAAGATCATCTTCCAGCAGCCACCAAATGGCAATTCTTAACTGGTTGCATCAGATGAGACAATTGCAGGGAGAGCCCAGTCTGGTGTGGTTGTATCTGATGTTGTAGATGTTGTAGATGGCAGGCTGTGTCAAGTTGTGTAGAATCACATAGACTGGGTAAAATCCAACAGAAGTTTATTTTCTCACCACAGGCAGGAATAAAGGACAGTGCAGTGTTCACAGGCAATATCTTCCAGACTAGTACACATAATCTTCCAAACAGAAACAAAGTTCTTTAGTGGACTCACAGGTCCAGGATTCCAAACACTAGTCACCCCTGGGCCTATAACCTGGGTGACTACTTCACTGTCAGGAACATCATCCTTGTGCACAAACAAAATTTTTAAAGCTAGCTAACAGGTGCTACTAATAAGCCTAGCTGCAGTCCATCTCTGACCTTAAAGAAAGCCTGGACTGGATCAATGTTCAACTGCTGTTCCACAATTAAACCAGTGAAATCCTGCTATCCCTGCTACACTCCTCTCCTGTTAGCTTTAACCACCTTGTTGAAGCTAAGAATTTCCAGGTGAGCAACTTGCCTCGCCTACCTCTATTGGTGCCATCTGCCCAGAAATACACCCCTCCACCACTCTCCAGAGTTTCCCTTCTTCTTCCTCTTCCTCATTCTCTAGCTTCACCACAGAGTTGTGAGGAATATCAGGACACACAAACCTTTAGGACAGAGCATCAGCCTTCAGGTGCTGTTTCCCAGGGCGATGCTGCACAACAAATTTAAATGGCTGTAAAGCTAAAAATCAATGGGTCACACGAGCATTCACTTCCTTGTTCATGTGCATCCATTGTAAGGGTGCATGGTCTGTGACTAGCCAAAATTCTCGCCCCAACAGATAGTATTTCAGCGACTCTACTGCCCACTTAATCGCCAAGCACTCCTGTTCAACTATTGAGTACTGGCATTCTCTGGCCAGTAATTTCCAGCTAAGACACAGTATGGGTTTCTCCTCTCCATCTACCTCCTGGGAGAGGATGGCTCCTAAGCAAACTGCTTCTTAAAGTCAGGAGATTGCAAACCAGGCTTTTAACACAAAGATTGTCTTAAATACTGCCAAGCAGCCTCTGTTTGTCTAGACCACTTTATCTGATCTGGAGATTATTTCTAAAGGCACTCAATCAGTGGAGCCCCCCAAATTGCAAACATAACATATGAATCTGTGGTAATAACCTACCAGACCAAGGAATGTTCTGAGTTGTGAGTTACATTTAGGTTTAGGCTACGCGAGGACTGCTTCCACATTACTGAACTGAGGTTTAACCTGCCCTCTGCCTATGATATATCCCAAGTATTTCATCTCCACCATTTCAATGGCACATTTCTCAGGACTAGCGGTAAACCCATGTATCTGAAAAGACTGTAACACTGCCTCTACCCTTGGAAGGTGTGACTCCCAGGCAGAGCTAAAGATGGTGATGTTATTTAAATATGCAGCTGCATACAACCTGTGGGGCCAAAGTAAGTTATTCAAAGCCCTCTGGAAAGTTGCTGGGGCTCCATGCACACCAAAAGGCAACATTTTGTATTTGGAATAAACCCTCTGTAGTAGAGAGGGCTGTTTTTCTTTTGCAGCTTCAGTCAAAGGAATCTGTCAATACCCTGTTGTCAAATCAAGAATGGTGAGATACAGGCTTATTGCTAGCTTTTCCACCAGCTCGTCAACCCAGGGCATAGGGTATGAGTCAAACTGAGAAACTTTATTTAACTTGCGAAAGTAATTACAGAATCTTAAAGCCCCTGATCGCATAGGAACTAGGACAATAAGGTTATTCCATTCACTGTTTGACTCATCTATGACCCCCAAGTGCAGCATCTCCTCCATCTCTCAGTTTACCACTCCCAGTTTTGCCTCAGGTATGCGATAGGGTGTTTGCTTGATTGTCATACTAGGATGAGTAACAATATCATGCGGTCTGATTTGGGTCTCTCCCAGAATAACATCTTGGTTTCATGCTACTAAGCTCACCACTTCCTGTTTTTGCCTAAGACAGAGGGTGACCTACATGGATACCTGACAGTCTGGGGTTTTCTTTGCCAATATAGAGGGCTGACTGGCTCTTTCTTACCAAGGTTTTAATAGATTTACATGATAAATTTGTGCCTCCTTCCTTCTACCCTCCTGTTGTACCCTGTAGTTTACAGGTCCCACCACCTCTATGATCTCATAAGGGCCTCGCCATTGAGCATAAAATTTGCTTTCAGTAGTAGGTACAAGCATTAGTACCTATTCTCCCAGTTTTAAAAACTGGTCGACTGTGGTAACATCATTATTGTGGATCTGATGCTGTTTAGCTCTGTCCATATGCTCATTCAGCATTAGCACAATCTGCCTTAACCGGCCATACAATTGGGACACAAACTGAATGATATTAGGGTCTTAGCATGGCTGTTGCTCCGACCCTTCTTTTAACACATCCAAAATCCCTCTAGGTTTCCTCCCATAGAGGAGTTCGTAGGGAATGAACTCCATGGAGTATTGGGGCATCTCACAAACTGTAAACATCAAATAAGGCAGGCATAGATCCCAATCTCGCTTTTCTTGTGACACAGCCCTCTTTATCATCTGTTTAATGGTCTGGTTAAAGCACTCAACTAGGCCATCCATTTGCAGGTAATAAACTGAGGTTGTAATACTATCTACCCTTAACAGTGGGCACAAAGTTTTCATCAATTTAGATACAAAAGGGGTACCTTGATCTGTCAGAACCTCTTTTGGTATTCCCAGATGGGTATATAGCATCAATATCACCTGAGCAATAATGCTAGATTTAATGTTATGAAGCGAGATGGCCTTTGGGTACCTTGTGGCATAATCTACTACCACTAATATGAATTGATGCCCACGAGCAGATTTTTCTTTTGGCCCTATCAGATCCATACCAATGCTCTCAAAAGGTACAGAAATGACAGGGAGGTTAACCAAGGGTGCCGGAAACCCTGGCCAGGGTGCTGTCTTATGACACACTGGACAACTGGAGGGTTTTTTCCTCCCCCAAATGGCCACTCCACAGGTGTGTATGAGATGCCCTCAACACCACTTGCTTGTGTTTCTGGGGAACCAACAATTGGTCTACTCTCTTACCCTGCAAATATGTTACACAATATAACAAATCATTTTTCAATGCAATGTATGGTATACTTTCTGCTGGTAAAGCCGTGTTTGCTCTACCATTTATCTCTACAACATTTTCAAATGCATTTATCAAGTTCCCATCATTCTGTTGGTCTTGGCCAAAGTCCTGCAAAGACACTTCCTTGCCAATGGGAATCAACTGTGCCTCCCCTCCTGCTGCTCACAGACCAAGGAGTGTCTTATAGCCACCAAACTTTGGGACAAAGCAGAGCTTGGCTGTTGGTACAACTGTGACATGGACTGTCTGCTGTCATCATACCAAGTAACCACCTCTTGTAATAATGGAAAGTCCCAACCTAGGATCAATGGGTAGGGTGGTCAGGCGGCTACTGCAGGAACCATCTTAAGAGATCTCCCTTTTATCACTACTGGGAGGTGCACTCAGGGGTATTCTTCTACTTCTCCATGTACACATTTCTTTAATGGGGATAGCACCTGATTATTCCCAAGTAGAACCAGGTTGGCAGAGATGATGTTTAGTTCACTACCAGTATCCCCTATGGCCCAGACCTCCCAGCCTTCCACTCGCACCATCAAATGAAACAAGGTGGTTTTGTGCTGGAGAAGCGCAAATGTCCGAGCTCACCACAGTCAAAACAAACAGCTGAAGGTTGGTTGTTGGCTTTAACAACTGAGACCTGAGTTCTAGTCTTGGGTACTGGCTGGAACTTCCGCTTGGCTTTGTTCAACTTCCCAAGAGTCAAAAACCATTCAATCACCACTGCTAACTCTTCAATCATTTGAGGATCAGCATGTAGCACCCACTGTTGCACCACATGGTCTTGTACTCGCACAGCATGGTCCAAAGCAAGCACCTTTACTGTACACTGAGCAGAGTTTTTATCCGGCTGCAACTATGCCTTACTTAGCCTATCTAATTAGACCAGCTGGACCCTTGTGGACTCAGAAAAGTTCAGCAGTCATTCCTGAAACTCCTGAGCTTTTCTAGGGCCAGTCACTCCAACCCTGCTGAGTATGGTCTTTTTCAGGCATGGATAGGAGTTTGCCTTAGTCACATTTAAATCAACATGTGCTCTCTGAGGGTCCCATGTGAGACAGGGAGCAAGTCTGGCAACCCAGGCCAATTTAAACATGCAGCAGTATGCTCACAAGTGCACAGAAAAGCTACAATATCATCAGATGGGGCAATCTCCTGTAACATCTCTCGCTCATAGCCACTTTTCCTCATTACAGTTAACTCTGGATGTAATAACTGAATTTCAGTTTATTGCCCAGCAGCCAGAGCCTGCTGCCCTGCAACCAATTTAGCATACACTTTCATAATTTCCTCCATATTACTCTGCTTTTCCACTTTGTGGACAAAAATAGCAGGATTAAGTAACTCTCTCTTGCAAGCCAGATTCCCAGCAATCTTTATAGACTGTGTCGAAGGTGGATAATTGGCTGAGACAGAATCTGTTTAAAATTAAATCTGCACATCGCCATTTTGTGAATTGCACTAGATGCCATTTTGCGACTGGCTGCCCATCGCCATTTTAGTGAATCTCACAGATTATAAGTACATACAGCGATGCTATTATTTAGCATCGTGCAATTCCCACACAATAGAATGATGTTAAAAGTCCCCATTATATAAATACAGACAGTTACTAAAACATATAATATGATCAACCCTGCAAAACACGTACCATGGTGTACTCCACAAAACATGTAGACGCACAGCACTAACTAGCTTCTTTTCTCAATACCCCAATACTTGCACACTGCACACTTACATAAAAAGTTTCCCTAGCATTAAGGTTAATATTTAAGGTTTTATTTATTATTATTAATGTTGTGAAATACATGTTATTTGATAACTAAGGTTTAGTATATGATAAGCAGACGTGTTTGGTGTCATTCTAAACCACTGTGTATTTGCAGATTTCCGGTTCCATCAGGGAAGAAATCGCAACATGTGTCTGCAAGTTATGGATCATAGAGTGTTAGGGATTGAAATGTTTCCTATAATGCAGCCAGTCTAATTTGTTGTGCAGTGGGAAAATGGACACAAAGAACTGTTGGAGGCTGGAATGTGACCATACGAATTGACCTATGAACTGTACTGTAACAGAAGAACCAGAAAGAAGAACCAATGGAATCATGCCAACCTGTTCTATTATATTGCCTGTCTCTGTTAGAGTATATATGTGAGCTCTCTGAAACTAGATGCCAGTCTTCTTGCTTTGCTGTTGACGGAGGTTTCATCTTTGATGCCAGGATCTGGATCCAGAGTGCATGCATATGTAATGACTGTACCTTGTGACTGTATGATTTATGTTGCACTAATTGTATTTAGATCACAGTGTGTAACTATCTGTTTTTATTGTGAATAATAACTTTTTGTGTTTTGGAACCACAAGCAATGTGCTATCTTAAGTGAAGAAATAAAATACTAAAATTACAATCAATACCCAATTATCTGAAACAAGTACATAAACATTTTTATATATACATGCTAATTCTCCAAAGCGAAAAAATGTATATGATAAAATAAAGAAGAAAAATAATAATATATAAACCAAAACAGATCAAATCATAAATAACCACCACACCAATGCAATGCAGTGATATGATAATGGTAATGCTCTATTATTGATACTTATACAAAAGAAATAAAGTATCTAATAAGCCCTGTTCCTCTAAGAATCTCGTATAGAGTATAAGACTATTACTAAAATATTACAAAAATACATTAAGAGCCATTGTTTCATTAAGCCCCCTAGGTGACATTGTATCCAATTTATATATCCATCTGGTTTCGCATTGACTACGTTTTTTACTAAAATCACCTCCCCTGATGTTCTTTGGTATATGATCAATTATCTTGTATTTTAGAGATGCCATGGTATGCTTGGCATTTCTAAAGTGCCGTGCAACAGGTTGTTCACTGTCACGTCCATCTAATGCTGCCCTAATTGCAGAACAATGTAACACCATCCTCTCCCAAAATGTATGTATGGTCTGGCCCACATAATACATTCCACATGGGCATATAATTATGTATATTACAAATTGTTTTTGGCATGTTAAAACATGTTGTATATTAAATTTGTGGCCAATATGGTGATGTTTAAAATATCCACCAGGTTCCAAATATCTACATGTAGTGCATGATGCACACCTTTAGCACACGGGTTTTTTTTGGAATCCAAAAGGAGCAGTAGGAATGGAAGGAATTGAGGTGATCATTGTTTTTACTAAAATGTCCCATAAATTACAGACCCATATATAACAAGGCATAATATGTTTATTTTTAAGAAATGGTAACTCACGGTCTTTAGCAACTATAGGCCATAACTCTCTGGAGTTTTTAGAAAATGTAGAACTCGCTAGTGTATACTCTGTAATAAAAGGTATTTTATCACTAGATGATCTATCATTTTTATGTTTAAGCAGACCAACACGAGGGATTTGCAACACTTGATTTTTAACATCTTCCAGAATTTTTTGAGGGTAGCCCCTTACTGAAAATTGCTGAACTACTTGGTCCAAATCTGGACTGGTTATATCAGGATCTGACGTAATCCTGGCAGCATGAGACATCTGTGATTTAGGCAATGCCCTCTTTAAAGAAGGTGGATGACAACTGCTAAATTGTAACTGTGTATTGCGATCTGTTAACGTATGAAACACTTCAGTACTGATCTTCCCTTCATTACTTTTGACTTTAATGTCAAGATACTCAATCTCAGAAGTGCTTAATTTGTAGGAAAATTTAACAGGATGGTCTAATCCATTAATAGCATTAATGGTATTAATAAGAAGCTACACAGAGCTCATCCACAAGAGAAACAGGTCATCAATATATCTTGTATATAACAAAATGTTTCTGGAGATACTGCAATCAGAAAAGAAAAATTTAAATTCTTGTTCAAACATTAGCATACAATGGGGCCACATTGGACCCCATCACACATCCTGACAGCTGTAGAAAAAACAATTAATATGCAGGAAGAAAAATTTTTGTAAGAGTAAACTCCAATAACTCCATAAACAAAGACTCATCAAATTCAACAAAATTATTACTTTGCAAGAACCTCCGCATGGCCGCCAAACCCATCTCATGTGGTATGATCATATATAAACTTTTAACATTAAGGGTACAAAGGATGGTGCCCAATGGTATATCACCCAAATTTTTCAACTTCAACAAAAACTGTGCTGTATCTTTAAGAAAGGTTGGCTGGCTCATTATAAGTGGCTGCAACAAAAAAATCAAGAAATTGTGAAATAGGCTGTAACAGAGAACCCTGGGCAGAGATAATTGTCCTGCCTGGGGGATCCCTGACATCTATATGAACCTTCGGTATTGTATACATCACTGGCACTAATGGATGGTTACTGTGCAATGCATCATACATTTTTTTATTGATTAACTGCTTCTCAAGGGCCTCATTCAAAATATGATCCAAAGGGGCTTGTAACAATGTTATCTTCCTCTGATCTTCTGATGTTTTAAATACAGCACTTTTTTGTACTTTATATGGGAGTGCCGCCTATTCCTTTATTTAGGACTATGGAATATTGTTGATTAATTTCTATGGCACCCCACAGCTGCATGCATTATTCGAGTGACAGGCTTATTGATATATATATATATATATATATATATATAGTATGAATGACACTCCCACTTACTGCCCGAGATGAGGGTGCTCTCTGTAGATAGGCAGAAACCAGCCACCAGACACACTGTACATATCCAGCGGCACTCCAACCATAAGAATCACAAGGCAGGGTATTCACATCAATGTTTCAATGCTTTAATGCATTGTTTTCAAGGTATACAGTATATATCTTGGGTGTTGGTGCTTGCATGGCCGTCCGACACCTCACTGCACTCTGGGACTTGATATGTGAATTTATTGTTACAAGTCCCAGAGTAAAGTGTGGCGTCAGACGGCTTTGCAAGCATCAACACCCAAGACATATACTGTATACCTTATTTCTTCACTGGCACCTGGGCAGTTGTATTCATTTAACAGTTAGAGTGCCAGGCCTTTGCCATATATATATATATATATATATATATATATATATATTGTGAAAAATGGAAAACCGGCAGGCAGTCAGAGAACTTGCAAAAACGAAAACGCTCTACAGCAGCTCCATGGTCAACGTTTTGGGGTGACCACCTTTATAAAGACTGGATCAAGGATAAAGGAGGTCACTCCGAAACATTGACCATGGAGCTGCTGCAGAGTGTTTTCATTTTTGCAAGTTCTGTGAGTGCCTGCCGGTTTTCCATTATTCATTATACAGTATCTTTGGATGTGGCACCGGAGCAAGTTGTTCCATAACAGTACCAGAGTGCCGGACTACCCTCTGCATATGTATATATATATATATCCACATGTCAGATCGCACACACACACAAATGCATCCTGTGGGTGCTAGGTCATTTCATCCAGAATCAGCACCAAAAGTTCCCCAGCAATGGTAAACTTGAGGAAACCAGCCCACCACCACTTAATTTAGTGTCAAAAAAGAATATATTTTAATATGGTAGAAAAAAAGACATCATCATATAAAAGCCATCATATAGAAAATATAATTATACTCATCCATGTGCTGTGGAAGAGTATCAGCAGCAAATAGAGGCAGTATATGGCCTTCCTGATGGCCTGTTTTGGCCATCACATAGCCTTTGGCTGATCCTTTAAAAAGGCTATGTGATTGCTAAAATGGGCAGTCGGGATAACTATATACTGCCTCTATTTGCTGCAAATACTCCTCCAAAGCACATGTATAAGTATAGTTATCTTTTCTACATAATGGCTTATATATGATGACGTCCTTTTTGCTACCATATTAAAATACATTCTTTTTGGACATTAAATTAAGTGATGGTGTGCTGGTTTCTTCAAGTTTACTTTTGCTGAATAACTTTTGGTGCTAATACTACTGTATATATATATATATATATATATATATATATATATATATATATATATATATATATATACATATATATATACATATATAGAGTGTGTATGTATGTATATATATATATATATATATATATATATATACAGTCAGATGCAAAAATATTGGGACATTGACAGAATTTTCATATTTTGGCCTCTATTCAACACCACTTGCAATGAAACACACAAGATGTGATTTAACTGCAGACTTTCTGATTTAATTTGAGGGTAATTACATCCAAATCAGGTGAACGGTGTAGGAATTACAACAGTTTCTATATGTGCCTCCCACTTTTTAAGGGGCCAAAAGTAATGGGACAAACTAAACAATCCTAAATCTAACTTTCACTTTTTAATACTTTGTTGAAAATCCTTTGCAGGCAATTACAGCCTGAAGTCTGGAATGCATAGACATCACCAGAAGCTAGTTTTCATCCCTGGTGATGCTCTGCCAGGCCACTACTGCAAATGTCTTCAGTTCCTGCTTGTTCTTGGGGCATTTTCCCTTCAGTTTTGTCTTCATCAAGTGAAATGCATGCTCAATCGGATTCAGGTCAGGGGATTGACTTGGCCATTGCATAACATTCCACTTTTTAGCCTTAAAAAACTCTTTGGTTGCTTTTGCAGTATGCTTCGGGTCATTGTCCATCTGCACTGTGAAGCGCCGTCCAATGAGTTCTTAAGCATCTGACTGAATATGAGCATATAATATTGCCTGAAACACTTCAGAATTCATTCTGCTGCTTTTGTCAGCAGTCACATCATCAATAAATACAAGGGAACCAGTTCCATTGGCAGCCATACATGCCCACGCAATGACACTACCAAAACCATGCTTCACTGATGAGGTGGTATATTTTGGATCATGAGCAGTTCCTTTCCTTCTCCATACTCTTCTCTTCCCATCACTCTGGTACAAGTTGATCTTTGTCTCATCTGTCCATAGGATGTTGTTCCAGAACTGTAATGGCTTTTTTAGATGTTGTTTGGCAAACTCTAATCTGGTCTTCCAGTTGTTGTGGCTCACCAATGATTTACATCTTGTGGTGAACCCTCTATATTCACTCTTGTGAAGTCTTCTCTTGATTGTTGACTTTGACACATATACACCTACCTCCTGTAGTGTTCTTGATTTGGCCAACTGTTGTGAAGGGGTTTTTCTTCACCAGGGAAATAATTCTTCTGTCATCCACCACAGTTGTTTTTCATGGTCTTCCGGGTCTTTTGGTGTTGCTGAGCTCTCCGATGCGTTCTTTCTTTTTAAGAATGTTCCAAACAGTTGATTTGGCCACACCTAATGTTTTTGCTATCTCTCTGATGGGTTTGTTTTGATTTTTCAGCCTAATGATGGCTTGCTTCACTGATAGTGACAGCTCTATGGATCTCATATTGAGAGTCGACAGCAACTGATTTCAAATGCAAATGTCACACCTAGAATCAACTCCAGACCTTTTACCTGCTTATTTGATAATGAAATAACGATGGAATAGCCCACACCTGTCCATGAAATAGCTTTTGAGTTGATAGTCCCATTACTTTTGGCCCCTTAAAAAGTGGGAGGCACATATAGAAACCATTGTAATTCCTACACCGTTCACCTGAGTTGGATGTAATTACCCTCAAATTAAATCTGAAAGTCTGCAGTTAAAGCACATCTTGTTTGTTTCATTTCAAAACCATTGTGGTGGTGAATAGAGGCCAAAATATGAAAATTCTATCAATGTCCTAATATTTATGCACCTGACTGTATATATATATATATATATATATATATATATATACCACCCTTCCAACATGAAAATATATTCTCAATTATGCTTCCCCAGTACTGGTCATGCTCATGCCTCCATATTTCTAGACATAAATCCCACATGACTGGTCATACTCCTTATGGTAACTGAGCAACTATTGACACTGGGCCAGATTCAGCTTTTGGAATAGAGTAAGATCTAACAAGTATTTGTGCATCTTGGTAAAACCATACTGGATTGCATGTGGGGCAGATTTAAAATGTGCAGAGAAATTTAGATTTGGGAGGGGAGTGTCCAAACTTAGATCTAAATTGCAATATAAAAACAAAATTGTTAAATATTTGTGCTTTACATGCAAAAGCAGACAGTATTTGCATTGTAACTCAGTTTGCCCAGGTGCAAAGTTAAAGCTTTATTGTTCTCTGCACTTGTTTAAGCACGCATTGCAGTTGCAACCACATATGCAGATTGGCCGATTATTGCATACTGTGCATGTGTATGCATAGTGTGTGGCGATTGCACTGTGATAACGCATGCAGACAGGAATACTTTGCAGAGTGAGTGACAGGTCATGAGAGTTTGGGGATGGTGACGGGTGAGTGGTTGCAGAAACGCAGGCATGCCTGTCCATTTCAATGCCTTTGCATGGACATGCATAAATTAGCCACTGCGATTGCCAATGCAGCTTGAGTACTCACTGCATATGATCGTGACTTGCAATTTCTGAGACAGGTCAGACCTGCTGTAGTTGTGCATGATTAGCTGATGTTCTCCAATGTTACGGGTGTATATGCTGGAATTTGAGGTACTACAGATGTGAGAAAGCAGTAGTGGGCATCTCAAAGCTGGCTAAGCAGTGTCAAACATTTGCGTATTTTCACAGCTGCATTGCATGCGATTACGCAGCTGCAATCACAATTATGATCCCTGATAAATCAGGCCCTCTGTCCCTAAATTATTTGTGAATTCTTAGGACCAAATCCTACTATAACTACTACTACTAATACTACTACTACTACTACTACTACTACTACTACTACTAATAATAATAATAATAATAATAATAATAATAATAGTAATAGTAATAATACTAACAATTAATTAATAAAATATAAGCCACGTGTTTTTTTTTAATTCACTATACTTCCACACTAAAATATTTTAGCTTTCTTAAACTGGGTACACATTAGGATGATTTGACAGCCAACTGAGTGGCTGATTCAGGTAAGTTAACACACTTACCAATTACCTACTCCACATGTTGTCCTGACTTCACAGCTGGATGGGCATTTGAATTTGCACATCCAGCTCTTATGTCAGTCCCTGCAGCAAGTGTACATGTGCAGACCACCCACACACACAGACAGATGTGTTAATATATCTGCAGCCAGTGTGATATGTCTGTGTATGACATCATTCTAAGACATATCGGGGGTACACACCTGCCAGCACACTCACAATGTTTCAGCCATTATATTGCCCAATTTGTACCAAGCATTCCACTAGTAAATCTATGTAGTGCTGTACAGCGAAATTAGCTGGAAACAATTAATTACAAATAATTGTAATTCTCATGTTCATTATGTCATGTCAATGTACTAGGTTGTAGGGCACCAGTCAATGTACTGATTTAGGACAGAGGAGGGTAAGATTCTCATGTGAAATACTGTAAATTACACCTCCTCTTACATGCAGTGCAGAAGCTGTGCAGCCTATTACTATAATGTACAGCCCCTGTCTCATGCTCCCTAGTGGACCTGCTTCCAAGCCTCCTCCTCCCCCATGGTACCTACTTCTTTTCCTTTACCCCCCTGGTTCTGCCTCAGTTCCCACAGGGCACCACAGTTAACTTGTCAAAGACCTGGTTTCCCTCTCATTGGCTACTGCAATAAGACAGAAAATACATGGGAGCTTCACTGTGACAATAGACCAGACAAATGATATTTAGACCCAGCAACATGTGTGTCTGAAAGAAAACATGGCTGGATGAGGGGGAGGGAAGGTGAGTGCACCAAAATAAAATTATATCTTGCCCCCAACCTTAAAAAAACATTTTCACATCTCTAACTACACAAAATAGGATTAATGTGTTCAAAAGTTCTTTAATTTCTCCTCTGTATTACAAGTATTTTGTGAACACATAAAATGCAAAAAAGTGAATTGCATGGGCAATGTTTATTTTACATCTGTTATTCTTTAATTTCTCCTCTCTTTTGCTTCTATGCCTTCTTCTCTTCCTCCCACGTATCTTCCTCCATTTCTTCCTTTTTCCCTCATGATTTCCCATCTCTCTTTTCTCTTTCACTCCTTTCTTTACTCTTTTACTTTTTTACACTCACACAATAGCAGAATACTCCATCATCTACTTCGTGACCAGTAACACAACTGCCTATCATCAGTTGAAACTTATTCTAAATTAACTTGATCTGATTTTCCTAAAGTGAGATAGCACCGACTCACAAACCTACCATTCTTGCACCCTGCTCTACACTCTGCCATCCCAGTTATAGATGCTCCAATCTGCATAGCTTCACATTATAAATTTACTACCATTCCAAAGGAAAACAGTATATGTCATAATGAAAAATATGTTTGCATAGTTTTTAACTATATTATAAATTTTCTACAGTATATTCCTGTTTGCATACATATTTTAGCAGTGCATCCTGTGCTAACAGTTTGGAGTTAAAACCATAATTTCTCAAATAGAATGTTTTGTAAATGTAAAAATAAAATGTAATCCACATAAATTGTGACCACTCAATGACATCCCAATACATTTTGATTGTCCAACTCCTGAAATACACAATTCCTGATAAACTACCGCTTAGCAGATGTGGAGGAAATATTGCTGTTATACATACTTCCTCTGTTTCAAGTTTATTCTGTCATCATACAGTGCTGCCCTTTCCCTCTCAAAACAGTCATATTTCAAGAACCTCATCCTCTCCCAGTCCTCAAACCCCTGGCATCTCTTCACCACTTTCAATTCCCTCCAGTGCCCACCCCCTCCTCACCTCACCTCCCCTCCTCACTTTCTGCCATTGACTTTGCACAACTTCTTCAAATCTAACATTGACACAGGATATCATATCCCACCAAAACCTCAGCACTCCACTCCCTCCAATTCCTGGCCATCCCTCCCATCCATCTTACCAACTCTTACATTTTTCCCCTGTATCTGCAGATGCCCTCATCTGGTCCTCCTCCCTTTCCACCTCCCCCTTGACACTACCCTTTCTCACCTCCTCCACACCTCTCTCCTTCTGCCTGTTCTCATCTTGCCCACCTCCTCCATCTCTTCCTCTCATGAGGTACTGTCCATTCTGCATTCAAACATCCCCTTGTCTCCACAATCTTATAAGACCTACCCTTGATCTATATATATAAATATATATATATATATATATATTTTTTTTTTGTAACACGGCATCTAAATGAGGATTCTGGAGAGGCAGGTATTTTTGGTAAAGGAGTGGCTTTTTAATAGCTACAAACACTGCACCTTAGCATATGTGAGTTTATTCCTGCACACATAAAGACACATAACATAAAATAAACAAACAAACATAAGAGTCTCAGCACTCCTTGTGCTAATAAGTCAGCAGTGACTTACAGCCACAATTTGAGCCTGCTTTCCCAGCATAGCCCTTGAACCCTCCATGTTCTGGCACAATAATGCTAACCACCTCCCGAGCCTATCATCTGGCTAACTTATCCAAGTCAGGAGCAATGAGCAACAGCTGTATGAGAGTTTTAACCCCTTCCTTTGCTTCTGACTTCCTGCTGGTTCTGGGTTACTTGGAAAACACTATATTTCCAGTTTGAGCTGTGCAGCCCAGAAAACCCAGTATTCCAAACTTCTATTGTAGGTGGAGAATGTACCAATCTTGTTTTTCTCTCCTTTAGAGGGAGCTGATCCCACCAGTATGTGGGTGAATCAGGTGAGAGACATCCCCTCTCACCACACATCCCCCTTTCACTTTTCCAAGCTTGTGGAAGTGCACATATTCTTTTGCATTGGCCAACGCCATTCAGCCTTCTGTACCTCCTTGTCTTTTTCATACCCCCTGAACATAGTGTTCTCTGGCAAAGTAGCAACCCCCCTTCTTTTCTTGTGGCCGATGAGTCCTGCTCTTTTCAACTGCCCCACAGGTAAAGTATTTCTCAAAGAGCCAGTGCGACATCTGAGCAGTCTAGCGAGAAGTACAGGGACTGGACCTTCTTCTCTCTGGACAGGTTGTTGCCATGCCTTAGGAATGCAATATAGTTGCTGCTTTATACCCACTCATTCAGGTGTATTTATCTCATGCTCTATTAAGGCAGTGCACCTTTACAGGGAAGAAAACACCTCCCAATTTTTGCAAACTAAAGCTTTCGCTCCTTTTTTCTGTTTTGCTAACAAGGTGTCCACCAGAGGAAATTCTGTAGGACCAGGTGAAGGATAGTAGTCCCCAGTAACCAAAAGGGGTGGCAGTTTCCAGCATATCCATAGCAATATCTGCAATGGGTATGACATCTCTGCCAATATTTTTGTCTGACTGTAATCGGGCAATGTAATGTTTACTTCTTTCCTCAGACATTAATTGGGGAGAGGTGTTCTCTCCAAAGAGGACTGGCCATGCTTTTCCACTCTTCTCCCTTTTTGGAGGTAGGGTCTTGGAAACTTTACATTGATGTTGTCTCTGTGATTCTTTTAAGAGCTCAACAAATCCTGGGAAATTGTTTCCCAATATGTTAGGATAGGGGAGCTTAGGACCAACTGTGGTGACCAAATATTTAGTTCGCACCTTTATGGTGAGGCTCACTAGCACCAAGGATAAGTTTTCTGTGGATCCATGAATGCAGAGTACTTCAACTAACCCTAGCACCTTTTCCACTGCCCTGGGCAGGACAGTCTCTGAGATAAGGGTTAGCTCACTCCCTGAGTCTATCATAGCTGAAAATTCTTTGACATTCAGCAACACAGTTTCCCACATTAAAGGGAGTCTTGATTCCAGGGGTACCATTTTGCAAAATGTGGGGTATGTGGCACCCATGCTAGCAACTCTACACTCCATATGCTCTTTTTTTCCTTGAGGAGGGAAGATAGATGGGGTCATAGGCCAATGGGGTGCCATCTTACTGGGTAGCTCATTCCCTGGTTTTCTGGAATTTTTGTCATATTTTCTGTGGTCTCATACTGCTTCAACATTGCACTTATATCCTCTAGATTTTGAGGATCAGTGTGTATGACCCAGTGCTGCATTTTCCGCCATAGGATTCTTATACACTAGTCAATAACCACCATCTCTACCACCTAAGTGGCAGTGTGGTCTTTTGGCTGGAGCCAAATCTGCCCCTGTCTGGCGAGCTCTACAACCTGCTTCTGAATAGGTACCCCTGGTAATAAGGCCCTTTTGTGATAGTGCTGCACTTTCCCAGAAGGAGCGAGACCTGACTTGGCCAGAATGGCACTTTTGACTGGGTCATATTTCTCTGCATCAGCAGAGGACAAATTAGCATCGGCTTTCTGAGCCTCACCAGTGAGATAGGTGGCAAGTTTATAAGCTGAAGTGTCTGCTGGCCACTTTAAGTGCTGTGCCACCCTTTCAAATATCAGTAAATATGCCTCTTGCTTATCTGAGGCAGTCATTTTATTCAGATGCCCTGCACCTATTGTGCCAACTATCTGGGTAAGCAGCTGCAACATTTGTCTGTTTTTGAGATGACAACAAAGTTACTACAGTACAAAACACTTCCTCCACTTTTACAGTAGGAGATGTATGCAAGTATCTAGCAGTTTTTATGTAAAAGCAATGACAAGTCAGTTTACACACATAAATTTATGTATTTCAGCAAAGCAATTATATTTCACATTTATCACAGAAAAAGAAAACACTGCTGCTTTTTTTCTCCAGCAATCCAGGGATTAAACAGAACACAGGGAAAAAATTGCTTTTTCTCTTCCAGCACTGCTGTGTTTAATTAGACATCAGTAATATTTGTTTCTTGCTCTTGTTCAGTCAACAGGTGAACTTAATTAGACAGCATACTAGCTGGTGAAGATTCTAATCAGTATGTTATATCTCAAGCACTTTAGTAAAAACAAAGCAAAGTAACTTTACTTTTTCTCAGTACACATAAACAACTTTTGCACAATGCATAGCATGTTACAGTGTCCTTAATAAAACTGTATTTTTTCTGGTTCGCCAACCATACTCACGTATACCAAATGTTCTGCCTTGTGAAGTCCTTTGCCACGCTGGAAGGGGATGGTGTATGCACTGCAATACAGCAGTGCAGAGGTCCCCGTACAGGCCTCCATATGTAACACAGGGTATTTAAATGAGGATTCAAGACAGGCAGGTATTTTAGGTAAAGCAGTGGTTTTTTAATAGCAGCAAACACTGCACCTTAGCATACATGAGTTTAGGCCTGCACACATAAATGCACATAATATAAAATAAGCAAACATAAAAGTCTCAGCACTCCTTGTGCTAATTGGTCAGCAGTGGCTTGAGGCCACAATTTGGGCATGCTTTCCCAGCATAGCCCTTGGACCCTCCAGGTCCTGTCACCCTATTGCTAACCACTACCCCCAGCCTATCACCTGGCTAGCTTATCCAGAATCAGGAGCCATGAGCAATAGGTCTGTGAGAGTTTTAAACCCTTCCTATGCTGCTGAGTTCCTGTTGGCTCTGGGTGACCTGGAAAACCTGGAATTCTATATTTCCAGTTTGAGCTGTGCAGCCCAGAAAACCCAGAATTACAAACTTCTATTGTAGGTGCAGAATGTGCCAATCTTGTTTTCCTCTCCCTTTGAGGGAGCTGATCCCACCAAAATGTGGGTGATTCAGATGAGAGACAATCCCTCTCACTACAATATATATAATACTGCTAGTGTCATAAATGAGGGATAATTTGGGAAAAAGCCATTAAACAGTGCTGCCTATGTAATTGCTGTCTTTCTAATGTGACAGGCAGCAAATTGCTCAGACTAGAGATCACAATAATTAATTTGGCATTGGTCGGTCCTCAGAGGCAGTCCAATATGTGTTATTTTTATTGTTTTCACATTTGGATTATCTCAGACTAAGAAAAGATTGTTAATTAGTATTTATTATGTCAACTGCACAAAACAAAATTTTAGGAAAAATGGATTGCAGTTTCAGCTATGGCAATATTATTTACCCTACAATATTATTTATCCAGCTGCATGATTATGATGACATATGAATTATATGTTAAACTAAGCATTAGCATGTGACCCAAAAATATCTGAAGAATAATATAATGTTAACTGCACTAAAGTAACTAAGTCTCAAAAACTTACCTTTAGTTTTAATTACAAGAAAAAATAAAATATTTTAGACTGGCAGTTTAACATAATTATTGCATATCTCTGTTTATCTCATATTTCAGTTAGCAACAAATAAGTGAAAAAAACTAAATTCTCATATGGTCCTTTAAAACAAACCACATAAGATTTAGATATTTTGAAATCAACCTGCAGCAATTTGATTTTTTTAACCTTTATTTTCTTTATGATAGCATTTCACATCATTTTGTATGTCATTATGGTGCATCAGTTTTTTACCTTTACCTTCATTTGTTTTTGGCTAAAATATAGAGCGTTATACAATAATATTTTTAGGTACACAGTCAGTATAGTTGACTATGAACATTTTTTGGTGTTGTCTGTGTTTGAAAAAATAGCGATAAGATTAAAATTCTTAATATCTGCAGTTTTTCAAATTTCCTTTGCTCTTATAATAAAACTAATGGTAAGTTTTTAAGACTTGTTTAAGATACTGCACTAAGTTTTGTTCATCTTAGGAGATTTTGTGTCACATGCTAACACCTAGTTTAACATAAATTTGCATGTCATTATTACTCAAGTCTGTTAAGCTTTTCGTTATGCTTCAAATGCAACATTAACCAAGGTTAGCATTTCTTTAGTAAGCTCTATGAATCCTAGATTAGCATTAATTCATTCAACAGACTTTTTCTCAGTTGTCCTTTGAATCTTGTACATCTAATAGAGCAAAAAAAACATGATGAGCCACAGGAGAACTAAATATTTAAATTGTTCGTAAGTTGGGTGTTATGATCAAGGCAATCCAAATCATGAGTTGTTAATGTTTAAGCTACAGTATATAAAGCACACATTTCAATTTCAGTTTCTTACTGACAACTGTAAGAGTTTTAATATCAAAGTGGTACATGAAGAAAATGCTAAAAATTACACCCATATTCACAATATAAAATCCAAAAGTAACTTTGTAATACATACAAAACAGGAGAGCAACCCCAAAATAGTTGTTTCTTCCTATATGAAAATTAAAATGAATAATATAGCATGTACCAAAAAAAATTCTGTACTCTAGAGAAAACTTGAACTGTTTATTTTGGATTCAATTTTAAATCATTCTATATTTTGACATCAATTCCTAAAACTGAATTTTCCTAAGTGAAAACATGCCTGAGTTTTAAAAGAAAAATACAAATCTTTAATACAGTAGAAGCAAGGCTATTTTCTAGAAACAGTCTAACAGTGCACCTAATTATTACTAATTATCCTATTATAGTTTTTCTCATAAGCATGTTAAAACTAGTTTGAGTTTACAATATATGGAATTGTTATTCAAATGTATAGCTCTATTTTGTCTTTATTATTTTCCAAATCTATATTAAATTGTCAAATGTACATCATTTACCAGAGAAAGTAAAATTAGAATTTTGTAAGAATACCATAATTCCATTTAGTCATAACTTTAATTCCTTCATTATTTAATTTATCTTATTTCTCATTAAAAAAATATAAAGTACCAGTAGTAATCTCTGTTATATTTTGTACAGAACATTTCGAAAATTGTAACATATTTAACAGATAAAAATAAATGTTATTTATTGGGGATGTAGTTATTATCCTGGCTGTCAGGATGACGGCACTCAGATGCTGTGCCAGAATCCCAACACCAGTCATAATCCTGGTGCTGGCATCCCAACTGTCAGCATCCCGACAGTTAGTGTTCGAGTCATGGGAAGGGTTAGGAGTTAGGGTTAGGTTACTCAGCTGTTTGGGAGATTAAAACAGAAACCATCAGCAATGTGGGATTATTTCAAACCTAACCCTCTCTCCTTGCAGCCTAACCCTAACCCTCCCTTTAGTGCCTAACTCTAAACCAAACTGTACCTTCCACGTTATCCCAAATACTTACCTGTAGGATACTGGTATCGGGATTCTTACTGGTGTCCAGATTCTGGCACTGGCATTCTGAGTGCCACCATCCTGACTGTTGGGATCTCAACTGCATATAGTGGACAAGCGGTACTGGTCAAACTAAAGATTATATGATTGTGGCAGCACAATCATGACTTTAACAGCCCACAGGGATGTGATAGTAAAATGGCTTACCTCACTTAGACTTTTCTCAGGACTTGTCAGTTCTGATAACAAAAGTAACATTGTACTGGCATTACAACTGGGTGAATTTCAACATGTTCCATGTTTTGTGCACACAATAAACTTGTTGGTTTAGAATTTCTTAAAAAGTGACAGGTCCATGAAGGATATGTCGGCTGTGACCAATAAAATTTGTTGGCATTTAAACATTTATAAATTGAATATATGTAGTAGATTGCAGCAGTTGAAAGAACAGATCAATTTGTAATGACACCAACTGAAACAATAGGTAATAATGAAAAGCAACAAGCCAACATGACATACAGATCAAGCCATGAGATAGGGATAGTGGGACAAGTAAACTTACTATAGCACAATGTAGAATAATCTATTTTTATGCAAGAAACTGATAGATTTTGAATTTTAAACAATGAAGAATGTTCAGACACTGTCAGTCAGGTCATACCCTTAATTAAACATTAGCTAGAGAAGCTGAATATAAAGCTAAGCAATTCTGCTAGGCATGATAGGCTTGTAGATTAAGTTATTTATTCACTTTGCCAGCACCAAGGGGTTTGCAAAATATTGCAATTGGGTCAGTACATTTTGTCAACCATGCTTAATCCTAGATTTATGTCTTATGTAATGTCTTTCTTTACAACTGACACAGATCTTAAGAGATGGAAAGAGCTCTTTGCAGGCAAGTTGCATGCTCAATTGGCACATTATATAGCATCTCCTGCAAATGCTGCTGCCATGAAAAATTCATATATTCCTAGAGACCCATTGGTGATGATGATGAGTCAACTCAGCACACCAAAGTTAAACATACCGACATCTGGTCAGACTTAAAAAGCATTGCCCACATATACTGACACTTCTTAAGTGACTCAATAAGTTACAGTATTCATCAATAGAATGGAGGAATACTTTAAAACAATCTCTTTGAATACAGGAAGCAAAAAAGCCAATATGGAGCCCCTTGCACAAACTAGTTATGGTGTACTTAAGCTGTCCACCCTCCATTGTGTACTCGGAAAAGAATGTTTAGCATAGCCAGGAAACTTGTGAGCAATCGGCGTAGGCTACTTATAGTACAAAAAATGTGGAAACGAACTGGGTGGTTTTGTCAAAACCAAAACACAATGAAGATTTAGAACCAAAATCAAACCCAAAACATAGGGTTCTATGTACATATCTAATTAATATAATTATTGTTTTATATATTAAGAACATAACAGACCTTGATTATTTAACCACATACTGTACATTGCATTTTCAAAATATCATAGTCTTTTTGCACCATCTGACATGTCAAATAAAATTTCAAGCAAGTAAACAAAAAAGTCTTTTTTTTTCTTTATAAACACCATAAAATATAATTTGTGGTTCCTGTTTCAGCAATAATTCACCATTCCAAGAATAGAAAGAAATCTAAAACCAAAACATTTAATGGTTTTTGTGCACATCTTTAATATCCCTGAATACTCATATTAAGTATCAAAAATAATCAATAATACAATTGTAATGTATTTTTTGTGACAATTCAAAATTGTATTATGTATATTTGTGTATACTTGACAAATCTTTACTGTTCAATGTGTTCATACTGTAGTTTAAAATTTGAGATATACTATATTGGTATTATTATTAATTTGGGTTTGTTTTGAAGCTTTTGTTACTTTCATCTATAATTAGAGCTGATAATACACATACATCCACTTGAAAGTACTTAAAATCATATTGTATATAAAAATACAAAACTAATGAGGTACTTTTGACATTATAGTCTGAGACTCAGGTTTAATATTTTGAATGTGGTACAAAATCTCATTAGGAAGTCCAATTTAGTAAGTATGGAAAAAAGAGACTGCTGTTAACTTTAATCTTGTCACAGGAATCAATTTAAGGACTTCTAAATTTGCTATTTTAAGGTTACATCTTAAAGTTTTCAATGCTTACATAAACTTTAACAAAAAGTATATTTAAAATAGTGACTTTATCCTCATTCTTAACAAGCACTAAGCTATTATGAATAAAATTGAGGGGCTTTACATACAGACATGTATTGAAGTGCACTGCATTTCCTTCACTGCCATAAGTATGAGTTCAGTATTTTATGTCAATGGTCACAATGTCAACATTCTTAATGTTGACAGCATAATTTCAACATGTCAACATATATGTTGACATGTTTAGAATGTTGACAAGTGCAAGGCTGACAAACAGCATGCAGCATGTAGACACTGAAAATCTGTTGATATGGTGACATGCAATTTTCAACCTAAACCTAACCCAACCCTATAGCTAACCCTAACACTTATGTTAACCCTAACATGTCTGTTGCTGACATTTTTTCTTTGTTGACATGTCACGTAATGCAAATGTCAACATTTTAGCCATGTTGATACCATAACATTTAACATTCTGGTGTTGACCTTATGAATGTCAACATAGGGTATGTCAACATGCTGACTACTTACTGTTTAATACAGATTGGAAAGAGCTATAATAAGAAAAAATGATTGTGTGTAACAATGAACAACATGTACTGACATATATATATATATATATATATATATATGACATTATCATAAATGTAACCCCTCCACTGGGCATGCACCAGAGATCCCATTGTAACCCCTCAGAGCTGACAGCCACCACAGCGCAGACATGGATGCAAGTTTGCACTTTTTAAATGCCTTACTTTTAAACAGCTCACTACTACAGTAGTTTGACTATAGTGTCCAGAGCCGACAGTGGCAAAAAAAAATATTATTTTGCAGGGCTCAAACCCAGGACAATCATTGTTGCAAAGCGATCACCTAACCACTAGCCCACAAGCCAGCTACAGTATGTGAAGAACCACACATACTATAGTGGGCTCATCCTTGTGCACTCCACTCACCCGCTGCTGTTTTAAATAATAAAAAAAATTATCATCTTCCTTTCCAGATATTATACAGTACTAGTACATACTGTATATACACAGTACCCCACCATTAGAGAATAATTCACCCCATCTCATTGAAAGCTTTGCATGCATCTCATTAATCTACAATATCAGTTATACCATGATAACAACTCAGGCAACTACACTACTATACAGTACAATATGTGTTCTGAATTGCATCCCATTCTAAGAGCTTACTGTATGTACTGTATGTGATATTAAAAATATTGGTTGTGCAAACATGCAAATACTGTACAGTGCGTGGATGTGATATCCATCCAATTTAGCAGTATGGTATTCAGTACAAATTACTACAGTGGAGCACTCACCACCCAACTGTTAAGTGCTGTATTACATGCCATAACGTATCCTTCATTGAAGAATACCACGGTACACCACAAGTCCAGCCATCACGTAACATTCCATGGCACAACAGAGAGCCATGAAAGGCACACCATGAACAACAAACTAGCTGGGTGCATCTGTACCTCTCCCTCTCTCCAAACTCCTCACTGAAACCTTCATGGTTTGGCTGGTTGCATATTTATGGTGATTTCAAACACAACCCCACATGTGACATGTTCAGCCAATGAAAATTTGTTTACAAAACCTTTCCCTATTTCTAAGTTCTCAGATGAGTTCTCCTTAATTTCTAATGTGGGCAGGAGATTTTTGTCTCAGGCATAAACAATCTCTCTTTGGCGAATCAAATGGATAAGGAAAAATCTCTTGTGAACAGAGCAAACTCGACAGAGAAAACATGAATTTATTCACCATCGGAAAACTTGATTCAGTCAAACTCAATTATTTGTAAATTTACGTATTTCATTATTGCAATCTCTCCTGTGTCCCAGCAAAGCTCAGAGAGTTTGTTCATGAGCAAACTTGGGACAAACTCAATTCATAGTAAATTTACCACTAGGAGTTCTTGCTAGCTGTTTTAAGCTAGATATTTTCTTGAAATGATGGCTTATGCATGTAGGCCCATTGTTGTCCATTGCCTCTGGGACAGGATGTTTTTGCAACAAAGAATATGCTCAGCATCATAATATACAAATGTAATTGAAGAAAAAAGCCACTCATCTGTCTATGGAAAACTTAATGTTCAGAGACATACTTGTTCACATTTTAATCAGTATTGTAAGCACTATACTTGAAAAGTATCACAGAATTAAATTTAATAAACATTTCGTCATATGACAATCTATAAATATGTGTCTTGGGTGGATGGCTTTCAGGCCATCAGGAGTAATAATGTGGACACAAATTTAACTGGGAAATTGTAAAAAAAAATCCTTCTTAAAAAGTATTACAGTAAATATTTTTAAATGTCAGGAGAATGTTATACATGAGTGAGAGGTATCCCAAAAGTAGTTTCATAAAAGAAAAAATAAAGAATGGATCATTATGATAATCATTTTTTTCAATTACATACCTTTAAGCTACTTCTCCACATAACCATTATTAAGATTTAAACACTTGTTGTATCATGACATCAGTTTTTCAATACCAGTAGTGTAGAAAAATGTGTCCTTGGATCTGAGCCATAATATCACCTAAGACTTGAACTCATCATCGCTGTTGAAAATTTTACAGCCAAAATATTTTTTAAACACATTAAAAAGATGAAAATCACTTGGTGCGAGGACTGGACAGTATGGTGGATGACCAAAAAAATGTCAAACAAAATGTTGTCTTCCAAAATCTCCATTTCTGATGAGAACAAAATGTTTGGCCTTCTCAATCAAGCTCAGTAAACATCTTAGCAGACGATAACCACTTTAAAGAAGAGATGAGTGGTTTGGATTTTGGAGATGCTGGCAGAACTGAATTTTGGGTTTCATTTTGGAATGCACATAAGTCTCTCCTTCATGGTTTCAGGCACCATTATACACAGTAGAGTGGATGGATAGGGTTATGGGGTGTAACCATTACAGAAAGTTGTAGGGGGTTGGAATGGGTGGAATAAGTTATTATTATTATTATTATTACCAGTTATTTATATAGTGCACACATATTCTGCAGCAGTTTACAGAGAATATTTGGCTAGTCACATCAATCCCTGCCCCAGTGGAGCTTACAATCTATATTCCCTATCACATGTACACACACTTACACATTATGGCTAATTTTGTTGGGAGCCAATTAACCTACCAGTATATTTTTGGAGTGTGGGAGGAAACCGGAGTACCTGGAGGAAACCCATGCAAGCACAGGGATAATATACAAACTCCACACAGTTAGGGTTGTGGTGGGAATCTAACCCACAACCTCAGTGCTGTGAGGCAGTAATGCTAACCATTACACCATCTGTGTTGCCCAAGTTAAACTATGCTTACAGTTATTTTTTAGAAGGGTATCTCTATCATCAAAACTGCAGTACAGTATATATTAAAAGAAGGCATCTTTAATATATGTGTCTGTGAGTATCAGACATTAGCAATCAACCATCAATACAAGGTGTTCCTGTTTGTTGAAGTGAGCTGCATTTAAAGTTGTTTATCACAAGGGTAGCTCTATCATCTGTACTGCAGTGTATACAGTATTGTGCATTTGGGCAAAGACAGCATAGTGATTGGAAGCTTAGTTGACCAAAAAAGTGTGATGTGTCTGAGTGACCTGCACCCCAAAGAAGATTTTTTTTTGTGGTTTAAAATAAAATTCTCAAGTGTTTCAATTCAATTTGAAGAGAATATAGTATGTTTTTCAGAGGAAAAATATGATTGTACTTATTGGGCATTGTGACCCCAACAGCAGCAGCCCAAATTAATAAAAGTTGAAAAAAATATTTCTTTATGGTTTAAAAAAAATTACAAGTGATTTAATTAAATTTAGATATTTAAAATAATGACTGTGATTTTTAGAGTCAGCATATATTACTATACTTATGGGGTGTGATATCCCCATCAGATGCACCCCAAAATAATAAAATTGGTAACATTTACTTGGTAAAAAAATTTCAGGTCTCTTAATAAAACTGCATGGTAATGGTAAAAGCCCCTCATTTCCTTATTTTATTGTGTGGTCACTTGGTATGGGGGCAGTTACAAATTTAAGTACAGTAGCTTTACTCCTGTTCTGGTTTATATCAATCATTAATCAGTTAGGAGCAACCCAGTATTAGGTTTGGCAGTCATAGTACTTTTTCGACATTTACTTTTAAAAAAGGTATAAGGGTAAGAAGTTGTATAAAAGGGCACTCAAAATCTAATCTATTTCTGCCAATATTTAAGAAAACATCACCTTCAACTATGAAATGAAAAGTTACTGCTGAAAAAGGTAAAATTGACAACAATCCATACACTATATGCAGTGGAAAGGAAAGCCTTAGCATCATACCATGACTTTTCTTTGTGAGTTGTGGTACTGCTAATGATCTTTCATGTATTAGAATGCCTATTGCAAAAAACAGGGCCAAATTAAGTCAGACATCTTCTGTAACCTCATATACACCAAATTCATGCTCTGAGTCTAGATGTGTCACCTCTAAAACAGGTAACTCAGTGCACAAAAAGAACACTAAGGCTGAAGAAAAATTGTGTATTTACAAATTTCACATATTCCTAAGAAGAGTTTAAGGGTGTCCATGAGTGCTTTGTGTGAGTCTCACATTTATGTTTCTGATACTGTAATTGTAGATAAACCTCATTCCACCAATTATGAACCTTCTGCAAGTGTGAAGGTGAATAGTAGTAAGAGTAATGATGTTGATGGTGTAGACATAAAAAATGAGGATGCTATTTTGGAAATTAAACAGTATGATGAGGATAATTGTGTATTTGACACTAATGAGGATATGATAATTAATGTGTTGGTCAAGAACAAGTTGATAAAATTAAGGATGATGTTGGTTGTGTCGAAGTAAGTCAGCCACCACTTTTGTGGTGGCTGACCATCACCATGTTGTCATGCCTGTGCAAAAGTCCAAAAAATCTACCTCCACCATTTGGAATTTTTTTTACCCAAATCTTGATTCTTTTATCAAGACATCTTTACCATTTGTAGTTCTAAAGAAAGCAGAGATAGTGATATTAACCATCTAGGTGCCTCCTCCATGTTAAGTCTTTTGCAGCAAGTTCATTCAAATTGTTTATTGAAATCTTGAAATCATATATAATAACAAGTAGTACAGCATCAGCTACTTGCAGCATTGATTATAACAGCATATATAATCTCCACTGTCAACACCTTTATTATCAACCTCCTCATTGTCGATCAGAGGTAGTCTTGCATCCAATTTGTAAAGGCAAATTGACTCCATCAAATGCAATCCATGATTTCCAAAAAGAACCCTTGTGTACCATGCAGCCAGGGGTGAACCTTTATTTCATGTTATAATTATCACGACATCTTTAGATACGTTACATATGTGAAGAATTTTTATTTGCTAAACAGTTGTTTTATTAAGATAGTGAGATCTTGGTTCACAGTAAATTTTATACAGGTGGTTGATTAACAAGATTAGGACATCTCATCAATAATCAAAGAAAAACTACCGTTTTCTGCTCTAATTTATGACTCCCTCCACCAATGTGTGTTCAGAGCCTCTACTTGCACTTGCTCATTGCAAGTTCAACATGTTCCTTACATATTCTTGGATCCAGTGTCAGCAGTTCTGCTTTTAGATTCCTGAGTTCATGAGTTTTGGTTTTAGCTGCTCCTAGCTCCATACTGCTTGCAAACCTTAGCAGTTCTCACACTGTTATCCTACATCCTGTTACCAGCATTAATTATTCATTGTAACCTAAAGCAGTTATCACATTGTTATAGCACAGTCTGTTACAAGCACAATTATTCATTGCAAGCCTGAAGCAGTTCTCACACTGTTAAAAATCTGCAGCTACCAAGCCTGTGCAAGTTATTTCTTGCTATTCTGAAAAGTTCCCTGTCTGCTACCATTCAGTCCTGTGCTCATCTCCAAGTTACCTGTCATTACACATTTCTTCTGTTCCAGTGTACATGAGTTCTCCATTTCTAGCCGAGTACTTGTTCTCATGCTCCAACACTTAAAAACCACTTTCTTACCTCTTCAGTGTCTCTCCAGGCTAGCGCAGAGGTCTGCTCACACTGTGCATCACTCCCGGATAGCACAGAGGTCCACTAATGCTGAACATCGCTCCGAGCTGGTCTTGAGGTCAGTCTGTGCTACTCCTGCCCCATCTGCTCAGTGTCTTGTCACTGAGCATGGAGATGGCTCTCCGCAAACCCCTTGCTCACAGCATGTCTTCCCAGCATGATGGCACACAGGCTTCATCCCAGAGTTCCCTCCTAAACCACAGTATGGGCACACAGGCTGCATGCCAGAGTTCTCTCCTAAACCACAACTGACATTCTTCTTCCACTTAGAGTGCTGCTTTTAGACCGGCTGATTGCTCTCCTATGAATTACATGTCCTGATTTTCCTCTGTTGACAGTACAATGTTGCTTCTTGCTGAACCAACAGCTCTGTGCTGAGCTCCCAGGTACTCTGAATCTGTTCCTAAATCTGGTAAAAAAGTCTCATATACTATCTTGTTCTCCAGTTTGGTTATACAACTGGAACTTGTTCCTACTGCCTCCATTGGTTCTAGCCGATCCCTCCAAATATTGGTCAATCATTGGTCTCTTCTAATATCTCCATTCATCAATTCCATCTGTCATCTTCAAACATTGGTCCCAAACTGATCAAGTTAATTAATTCATTAACATTGGACTCATATCAATTAAGTTCTTCAATTCCACAACATCAGTCCCAAACTGATCTAATTCATCAATTCATCAACATCGGTCCCAAACCGATCAAATTCATCAATTTATCAACATTGGACTCAAAGCAATTAAGTTCTTCAATTGATCAACATTAGTCCCAAACCGATCATGTTCATCAACTCACGTTGGTTCCAAACAGATCAAGTTCATCAATTGATCAACATTGGACTCAAATCAATTAAGATTCTCCAATTCATCAACATTGGTCCCAAACTGAACAAGTTCATCAACATCAGATTCAAATTCATCAAGTTCTTCAATTCATCATTGGTCTCAAACCAATTCATTTCTCAATCCAGCATTATCGATCCCAATCCAATTCTACCCATTCCTTTAGTATTATATACTGTATCCAGTCCCATTCTGACCTGCTGTTCAATAAAGACATTATCTTCCTGTTCTCACTTTCAGGCCCATTATCCACTGGCGTATCTCTACCTCCTCACATCTGTACATGAGGAATTCCTGGTTCAAACCACCTAAGTTCATTCATGCCTCTCAAATCTCCTCTTCAGCTTCCCACACTGTTCCAACCCAAATCATCCTTTAGATTTGACATTTACAGTCTCTTATTGCTTCCAGTATTCAGCTCTATTCTCAGCTTCAACTCTCTTGTTGGTCACTGCATTCAGGGCCTGATTCATTATGGATTGCAATATAGCATATGCACGCAGTCCAGCTGCAATTGTTTGCTAATCCATATCACTTGCAATGCTGCAAACCACTACATAAGGACACCCACTTCACCTACTCACACATCTGTAATGGTTAGTGAGACTGTAAAAACATCAGTACAATCAAGCACCATTGCTGCCTCATGCACATTTAAGGCACTACAGACCTTAATCAGGAATTGCTTACTTCAGCGAAAGCTAAGAGGCTTCAGGCTGCATATGGTATTGCAGTGGCTAATATATGCATGCCCCTGCAACACCATTGACATGCATTGACACACCTGCATTCGGCAAACCACCACCCCGTCACCACCCACAAATGGCACTCCCTGTCAATCACTCTGTGATGGGTCTGCGCAGCCTCTGTAATTGCAGTCCCTATCACAATAGTCAGTTTGTGCATGTGCACTGCGATGCATATGCATGCGCAGGATGCAACAATCAGCCAATTGCATGCATATAAGCAACTGCATTCCTTGCTAAATCAGGCCATCAGTCCAGTGCTTAGCTTCAAGTCTCCTGTTGCTTTCAGCATTCAGTCTGGTTATCTGCAGTCCAACTACACCAAGGTGTTTCTCTAACTGCATAATGCAGTTCCTGCAACTGTGCAATATCACTACAGACTGCTTATCTATGTGCTGTATCATCTATTGCCACAGTCTACATATATCAGTGTGCGGCTCAGTTTTAAACTGCTGTTACCAGTGTGCAGTACCTATTATAGCCAGCAGTGAGCATGCATTTCTCCATCTGCAGAGTGCACATATCCCTTGTGTGTACTATTATGACTGTTCTACACCTCTGTGCCACTGACACATCACCTGTAATGAGCACTACCTGTCTTCCAATGTAAAAGTCTTCTGTTAGTGTTTCCACATTGCAGGGTAACAAATCAGCACTTTGCATACTATTCTTCTTTATGTCCAGTTTATCCTGAAAGTAGAACTGATTGTGAAAGAGCATCAAACAACCACCTTACTTACAGTAATTACTCCAGCACTAACCAGTCTAGACCATTGGTCCCAGTTTTGTGTCACAATATTAATAGTTTTTGACACACACAAGGGCTAACACACTAAATATATTTTATAGAGAACTTACCAGGGTGCCACAATTTAGATTAATGTCAGCATATCAATCAACTGGTGTTATTGACATGATCTCAGAGTAATGGCAAATAATCTCGGAAACCAGCTGTCCTTGTGTGTGGAGGCCATGCCCCTATGAGTTTTGTCAACAAGACTTCGTCATCAACAAACTTAGAGAAAAATGTCCAGGCCATTTTTATCTCTCTTTGTTGTTGTTTCTTGAGTGTCCTGTTCACTGCTTAATGTACAGTACTGATTATTTTAGGGAATATACTAGTTTTAGTATATATATATATATATATATATATATACTGTCCAAGGTTCCCATAACAAAGAACGAGGAGGCATGTGAAAAAAGTGCTGCCTCGTACTTTGTTATGGGAACCTTGGACAGTACATTGCTTTTTAGGAAGGCACCCCACTGATGACCAGTTTGTCTGGAGTGCCTGGCTGCAATGGAGTATATATATATATATATATATATATATATATTTATTCACTGCACTCACAGCTTACTAGTATTAACTTAAGGCAATCAGGATAGTTATTAAATTATTGTTGAGTGCCGCATATGTATTGTATTTGTGTATATATATATATATATATATATATATATATATACAGAAGGGCAGTGGCACTCTAAGTAATGAATGTGTTAAAGCTGGGTTATGAGAAACCTCTAAATTTACTGGAGTAAAATTAGAGGTTTTTCACAACCCAGCTTTAATTTATTTGTTCCTTGGAGTGCCGCTGCCTTTCTGTGTTTGGATTTTAGATAATTGCAGAAGGCACCCACATTTACTATATTGAGGAAGAGTGCCGAGCCCATCCATTTTATATATATATATATATATATATACATATATTTGCAGGAGAAAACACTGAAGGGCACTCAGCAGGACTTAAGCATCCTAAACAACAATAAACCAGGCAAAGCCAGGATGTATGCCAACGCTTCAGCAGATTAGTGCTTTTATCAAGCATGTCTTTTTTCACTAAATGTGGTCTTTAGATAGGAAATAGTGATACTGTAGCATCTGAATCCAGACAGAGTAAATACTTTCAAAAGATTGGAAATAAATAGCATGGCACTGTTAAGTTATGAATAGTGTGGTATCCAAACCAAACCCTGACAAGTGCACTCCAGGTCATAAATTCTGCATTTTGTTCCTTGAGATTAAAGTTCTCTGACAAGCACATTTGTCTCTGCCTTTTTTAAAATCAGTATCCTTTCAAATGTTGAATCACTTGATCATTTATGGGGAAAAAGATTCACTGCATTTGAACTAGGCATGACTCTATTCCCATACATATATATATATATCTTGAAGAGATATGAAACTCTGCTACTGTAGATTTATATTGATAAGATCCATTGTCATGTAAAATCCAAATATTTACAATTTTCTGAAAACTTCCCTAATGCTGGATTTGAATAGTTTTACTAACTTTATAAGTTATCTTCATGGGTTTTAGGACTTTACTTTATAAATGTAAGCTTACCATGGAGAAAACATTTATTACTGTATTTTATTCAAATCTGATTTGCTTAATGTACATTCTACATACAGATATGCTAACACAACTTCACAGGATTTTTCACAAATTAGTTATATTATTTTTCTACTAAGTGTAATTGATTTTTAAATGTTTTATTGTATTTGCACTGAGTAGAATATTTCAGGATGGGTTTGAAAACAATAAACATTGCATTACTTTACCATCAATTGTGCTTTTAATACTGCTGAATTTGAAGGTGTAGCTACAGTAATTGGAGGATTAAGGGCCTATGTATTAATAGTCATGTCTCTGCTGTGATTATTTAGGATCCAGATCACAAGGGATATGCACAAAGGGGAACCCGCAGGTACAGCTGATGCAATTACCACTGTCCCTGTAAGCTGTAGACCTGATTCTGACCCGATCGCTAGATGTGTTCGCTCGCTTGATGCATATGCAAATTTCAGAAATGCAGGCGATTGCATGGCAAGGCATTAGCACGCCCACTATGTCTTGGTGTGCTATCGCATTGTGTATGCAGATGTCCACCAGCCTATCTTAAGACACCCAGTTGCGCACATCATCTACAGGAAGTGTATGCAACCATTGGTACATTGGGTAGCATCGGATGTGATCGCAGCGCTTGTGGAAGACCATACCCTACTGCAGGCACTGCAAGCACTTCAGTGTAAAATCCAGCCACGTGACATGTACTATGACATTACCTCTTAATTATGCACATCTCTGAAATTACATTAAAATGCTCATGCATGCCTGAGTTCGCATCTCCACTCCCCAATTTTTAATGGCCAGCAACTGTTACCACCCACAAACGGCTTCTCCTGTCACTCACTCTGTTGGGCTGTCTATGCATGCACAGAATGCAAAAATGATCCAGCTACGAGTGAACGCATCCTAGTGAGCGGGTCTGAATCAGGTCGTACATCCCTGGCATTTAGTAGGTCTTTCACTTTTCTGAAAGACTTTGCCTGGGTAAGCTGACACTGCATATTCATGCAGTGTCAGCTTCTGCTGCCATTTGGAGGCTATGGGAGAGAGATTTAGAAGATTGCTCTCCTGCATCTAAGCCTTAATAGGCTTAATGAAGGTTAAAATATGGATGCTATGGTCAGCACTCACAGAATAATGAATAATTAGCTGCTATCTTAGGAGATATCTCAAACTCCTTCTTTATAGTTATAAAATAAAAAGGGGGGGTGCTCTATGGTAACAAAAGATTATGTTGGTGTAAATGTGAATGAGGACTGAATGTCATGTGATCCTATTGTCCTATAACAGATGTCTGCAGTTGTTTTGTGATCTGTTGCATTGTCTTTTGAGCCTTTATATAAGTTCTGTTAAGCAAAAACTGTGGGCAGAATCTTGCTTGTTTTGATCTCTTAGGGTTAATGGTATCTAAGCCAGTTATGGCAGACTGGTGGGCAAAAACTGTGGGCAGGTTCTTGATTGAGGATTAATGTTTCCACATACAGTTTGTTAGTGATTGTTCTCTAAGCAGATGGGCAATACATTTAGTAGAAAATTTAAATAAAAAAATAAAGGATATCACCACAGTGTCTGTCCCGGACCCAAGAGACACACAATCAAAGTAAATAAATAAAAAGATGATTTATTATACTAGATATACAAATATGTATCACATATTTGTATGCAGTAAATGGTGCAAAAGCAACTCAGTATCATATAATCTATAACTATGGGAAAGTATTCCAGACACACACATATATTGCATGATAATATCAATAAGGAGCACCAGCTGTGTGTTCTAATGTCGTGCAATTGTGCTGTATCTTATGTATCCATCTGTTTAAAAAGTGGATAAAAATGTAGCATATGCATATGAAAAATTTATCCTTTCTGTAAATATACAATGTTCATTTTATATGATAATGAGTTGTTTTTTTCACCATTTACTGCTAAAAATGTACAGTTTTATCTTGTGATACATATTTGTATATCTAAAATAATAAATCAGCTTTTCATTTATAAATTTTGATTGTGTTTCTCTTGGGTCTGGGATAGACACTGTGGCACTATAATTTATTTATTTAAGTTTTCTACTCCAATTCAAGGGTATTGGAAGACCCCTAGGAGAGCTGCCTTTCACAATTCTACTACAGAGAGGTGGGCACCCTTGCATAGCCTTCTTTCTCTGTACCTAGGGCAATAAATTTAGGCAGAATGTTGAGTGTAACAATGTGTTATCATAGTTGATTCTTTGTATTGCCACAGCCCTTATTAATACACATATCCAGACTTCCTGTAGTAGATGGTGCTTTATGTGATGTTGCAGCTCATGAGTACCTCAAGGATAATAAATGCAGTTTCAGGGTGGTGTGGACACAATAGTGCAGCTGGTAGGTGTAATTAGGTTATTTTACTTACCCTATGATGCTGCTGGTCCATCTACTTCCCACTTGTCTGCGCCCTTGTTGCTGGTAGTGTGCAAGGAAGAGGGCTGGAGTGTGCTCATATAGATACAAGTTCTAATAAATACTTAAAATACTTTTACTTTTAACATAACCAAATATCATGCAATAAGACTAAAAGAATGGTGGGTTCTTATATGTCATTGTATTGACTGTACCAATGTGTTTCATCCCTTACGGGGACTTTTTCAAGGGCAAATGTTGTATGCACTTACTTTTCTGGCTTTATACCATCCTCCTCAGTGTCCTGTGTCCACATTGTCCCCGAGTGCCGCACTGTTCTCTATGCATGCATCCTCCAGAGACACTTGGCTCTTTGTAATGTGCATGTGTGAACCCATGGAAATGAGTCTTAGGACACTAATGGTCCTCTGCTGTGTGTTTATTTGATAGGTTCACCAGTGTGTGTATCAGTAATTGGTTGTTTTGGCTCCGGTGTTATTCTGTGGTGGTGGTGGATAATTTGTTGTGGTTTCTTTCTTACTGTTTGCATAATTCTCTTAGCTTAACACATTGGGGCCATAAATCTTCCATTATCTTGTGATGATTATTTCTGATGTTTGTAATCCTTGTAGTAATAGTCCTTGTGGCAATAGTGATAATCCATAATACATGGCAGATATTCAGGTCGATTGACTCCATTGGGTATATTTACAAAAGGTAGATTTTAATAAATTTTGATCAATTTTAAATCGATTAAAATCGACCTTTATTAATTATACTCCCATGTGTTTATTGTGCATGTTAGATGTATTTCATATCATTCAAATGTGTATCAATGTATCTATTGTGGATCTTAACTGTATATATACATTGTAGATATCAAATATATTTATTTATCCCTATATGTTTACTACTATTGTATGCCTCGAAAGATGTTTCTAATTAAATTGCATATGTTGCAGTGAGCCTTCATCAACAGGGTTACAGGGTTATTATCATCATGTTGTATCTTAATGTGCACTTTAAAGCACCCAAAGATTGTGTAAACTACTGGGGCCAAACTCCAAAAAGCTTTGACCCTCATTCAGAGCCACTCGCTAGCGGCAGTACGCTCGTTCTGAGCGATGTTCGCACATCTGCGCATGCGTACGGTTTTTAGTACGCATGCGCGAACCAGTCAGTGTGGCCGAAAATCATTTGTACGCAATATAGCGAGTGCCTGCTATTTTGAGTGACAGAATGAGGCATATGTGGGTGGTAACAGGGGAAGGTGCTTGAAAACAGGGAGTGGAGATCCGTTCGCAGGCGTGCTTAAAGGTCAAAACAGGCGTTTTATGGGTGTGCATAATTAATATAGCAGCGTCAATGACCACGTCACTTGGTTTTTTTAACTCAGAACTGCTCGCAAAATAGTGGTTGAAAAAACCAACCACAAGAATAGCGAGCAGTTCATATCCTGTTCGATGTACTCGATTAATCTAATAAATAGCGGACATGACGTATGGTGCAAGTGGCCAGGGGGCGTTTTTAAGAAATAAAAGAGCGTATGTTTTGCTCGCTCGATCAGACTTAGAGGTGTGAACAGACTGCAATCTGCGAACGGATCATTTGCATAGCCACCCCTTGTTTTTGAATGAACGAACGCAAATAGCGAACGGCTCTGAATGAGGGCCTTCGTTTTTTGGAATTTGGAACATAGGGCAGATATCATAGTCCCGTTGATAATGAATGGGACTGCAATCTGCAGTGCTACTTAGCACTCTGACGAAAAGTACTGTTTAATCACCTACATCGTGCTATTAGTATATAGCTACAATTAATAAAATGATGCAGAAACTGTAGTTTCAACATAATTTTATTTAAAAAAAACCTAGATACATACTGCAGATCCCTAAAACTCAAATATCTTACAATGCATAGTTAAGTGCATTCTTTTCAAACTATTTGTAATGGGCAGATTCAGGTGACCACTCCAGACTGAAGTGCTTCAAAAAAAATATGCTTTTTTTCCAGCAGAAAGGTACAGTAATCTTTCACACAGGAGTATAAACAGCAAATTTAGGAACATAGTAATGTAGCTTCATAAAAATACAGCAGCATGTGAAGTCAGGCTATGCAGCATCCAGTAGACAGATAACTGCTAAAGGTTCACACCCACTTATCTCCTCCCCTGACTGACCCACACAAGCATGTTTATATACCTTAACTCTTTTTAATTGAAGTAGGGATTGCCATTGGTGGTGTTATCATCGATTGTGATATAGTAAGTGGCCATCGATGGTCACCAACTATGCAGTCGATAACTATTGATGATTTCACCAACCGATGGTCATCCCTGTTCTTTGACTGACTGGCCTGCTGGCCAATCAGAAAGGGGGCTGGGCATGCAGTAGTGCATACACATCAGACAAATTGTACGATATGTTATTTCAATCTACAGGATCGTACAACATATCGTTTGTTGTGTGCCCACACTAAGAGTTTTTAGTGTGTTGTTTTCTATGTGCTTTATGGGAAGAGAGGATGAAAAAATGGATAGAAGTAGGCAGAAGGTAGACATCCACTTTGGACAGCAAATAACAGATGAGTTTGGAAGGGAGCTAGGGGGCCTTGTGGCTACTTTGACAAGACAAAATCTATCAAGAATAACAGAATTACTTATGAGGAAAATTGAGAACTGTTTTTTATCCTGTACAATGAAAGCAGTTTCAGAAAATTAGCTGCAAAAAACTTTTATGCCAGAAAATGCCAGCTGTGGGCAGGAAAGTGGCTTTGGGGATTGCCCAACTGTTGTACTTAAATTCACCAAATTAATTACAGTAGATCCTAGAAGGGGTTAATGTACAATGCATGGATGGCCCTCTCTTACAGTCACAATTTTGTGACTATACCACACATTATTTCACTCTAAGCAACCTGGATGACACATGCTAATTATTAGTTTACCATGACCAACACATGTTTTTACTTCACAGGGAGGGAGGTAAAATGTATTTATATATATACCACTGCCGTCGACATTTGGGAACAAAACACATTAATACAATCATATAATGTATTAACAAACAGATAGACAGGTAAGTCCTTCATTATCCTACAATATATTCACATCCACAAGATCCCAAAGCCACCACACACCACCATGCACCCAGAAAAGCAAAATACCATCTAATTTCCCAGCCATTAAAACAGTTTCAGACTATGAATTTATGATAACACTGATATACTCCAATACTTCAAGCTCAGTGTCACTGAAGTCTACCAAGCCTCCTCTAACCTGCAGCAATATTAACACTATTAATTTTCAACAAATTTTCTACTCTTTGCAACAACTACTTTCACCAATTTCTACATTTAGTCTGTTGAGATTGCTTTATCAGACTTTAACCAAACTCTAAGAATAACCCTCAGTGAACTGGCTCCAGCAACTCATCACACTTCATGTAACATTAGTTGTCAACCATGGCATTTTTAATTAACAAAACATCTGTAAAGTAGGATGTCAGTGGTGCAAATCTTGTACTCAAAGTGACTTACTCACTTATAAAACTACTGTTTCAACTACTTTATCATACTTAATTCCTGCTCAAGGTTCTTAATGCAAGTGAAATTTTAGTACATGTAAAATTTTAATTATTTCTTTCCCCTCCCACAACCAACCCACCAGCTACTATTAATGCATAAGATTTGACTTACTATTTCAAGGACAATACAATTAAGATCATAAATAAAATGGAATGCTCTTCCTTAGCCAGCAACCTGCTAAATGCCTTTCCTGAACCATGTGGCACTTGATCTTCCTTTGTGGTAACAAATGATGATAGTATTTACAGTACACTCTTCTCATCCTCTAACTCTACTACCTCTCCTCTTGATCCTATACTGTCACAAATTAGTAGTACCCTGTCTCTTGTGCTCATCCCAAACTTAACTAAAATCTGTGATTTATCTCTCTAAATTCTGACCCTACTGTAACTCTCTCTCAAATTACCATCTCATCTCTCAGCTTCCATGCCTCTCCCAGCTGCTTAAGAGACTTCCCTACACCCACCTCATACACTTTTTTCCCTTGCACAATTTGTTGGACCCACTTCAGATATACTTTCATTCCCAAAACTGCACAGAGTCAGCACTGACCTGACTAAGGTAATGATAAATCCTATCACTGCTAAGTCTAAGGGCCATTACTCACTTCTTATTCTAATAGCTCTACTTGCTACATTTGACACTGATGACCACTCTTCTCTAGGAATCAGCAGTTTTGATTGCCTGTGATTCAAACCCGCTCATACTTTGATATCCAAGGCAATTGAGCAGCAGCTTGGGTCTTCCTGCCAGACTCGGACTCCACTTTGATGTAAAATGTCATCCTCCCAGCATTGGATTTTTGATTCCAAATAAGGCATTGTGGCTGGGACTCTGCACCATTTCACTGTAAGGCATGCTGTACTGTATTCTGCTGTATTTGCTGTGCTGTGTTCAGACTCCAGACTCACAAGTGGCTGTGCTCTGTATGGTCAAAATAGAGGCACAATGCTGTATGCTGCACTGTATTCTGTTATATTGGCTGTGCTGTGTGCAGACTCCAGACTCACAAGTAGCTGTGCTCTGTATAATCAGTGGTATATGGAGCACACTACTATATGCTGTGCTATACTCTGCTGTTTTAGCTGTGCTGTGTGAAGATTCCAGACTCAAAAGTGGTAGTTCTTTGTATAGTCAATATTTGGACACACTGATGTTTGCTGCTCTGTATACTGCTGTATTGGCTGTGCTGTGTCCAGACTCCAGACTCAAAATTGGTTGTGCTATGTATAGTCATTGTGTATAGGGGCATGCTGCTATATGCTGTGCTGTACTCTGATATAAATTGGCTGTGCTTTGTCCATCTAAAGTGGTTGTTCACAAGCATCACTACATTGTGTATTTATACTGTCAGTTGTGAAAAATATACATATTTTTAAAAAATTTAAAAAAGTTAATAAAATAGATTATTTAAAGTTTGCAAAACCTGTGTGCGCTATACCCCTGTGTGTTATTATATGAATACATAATAAATTAAAACCCCATTTGAATTACTGCAGTGAGAGTTGAACTACAAAGTAATAAATAAAGGTATTCTTCTTTTGTTTGTACTGTTTGTGTTCTTTACCCTAGTGTGCTTTGTTCATGTGCATATATAAGCCCAGTGACTCCACACAGTTTGAACCATGCTGAAATTTCAAAAAATAAAAAAAGTAAAAAATATTTATTTATCTGTTTGATGCAATTTACCCTAGTGATTTTGTTCATAAATTAATGTTATTGAGGTTAAAAATACTCAACAAAAAATGCTAAAATTATGTAAATTTTAGCTTTTTATGTCAATGTTTGGAAAAAACAAACAAAACCACAACCAAAATCAGTCATGGTGGCTTGGCAAAACCAAAACTGTGCGACAAATTAGAACCAAAACCATCTAGACAGGTCCAGCACATATTTCTACTCTTCTCATACAAACACTAAAATCCCTAGGTCTTCAGGATACAGACTTATCTTTGTTCACATTCAACTTATCAAAGAGCTCTTTCAGTGTTTGTTTCTCTGAAGCCATTTCCACTTTGCTACGTTAATCAGTTGGAGTACTGCATGGCCCAGTCTTAGGTTCCCTTTTTTCTTAATCTATACCACATTTATTTGCAGCTAGTTTAGATTTCAATATCATCAATATCTGGATGATAATCAAATCTACCTATCCTCCCCAGATTTGTCACCATCTATATTGGTCCTAGTTTCTGAATGTCTTTCTCTCATTTAATTTTAGTTGTCATCTCGCTACTATAAATAAAACTTAAAAACATAATTAATAATATTTCCATTGGCCAATAATACTTACCGACATGATATCTCTATCAATGCTGATACTGTAACTTGACAATCAAATCTACCCAACAAGCTTTCTGAATAGGTGTTATCCTTGTCTCTGAACTGTCTTTTGTTTCCCACAGTTAATCTGTTTACAAATAATGTTATATACATCTAAAAAAATATCATATCCAGAATTTGACTATACCTTACACAAGACACAGCAAAAAATGGACTTCATGCATTCATAATCTCCCAAATTGACTAATGCCATAGTCTCCTTACTGGTCTTCCCCAAAATAGACTCCCACCACTACAATCCACTTTGAATGCTGCTGTGAAACTAATCTTCCTTGCTAAACATTCATTGTCTGCTGCTCAGCTCTGTCAGTCCCTTGTTGGTTACCTGTATTCTACTGAATTCAATATAAAGTAGTTTTACCTACACATAAGGCAATTAACCAGGGGCAGAACTATGGGAGACAATGGAGGTGCCTACCGTCTCCGTCTATCTATAGCCTGTCCCTACTCATTGGTATCACAGCTTCTTATGTCAGTTTGACATGTACGGCACCCCTTTCACCCACAACTCTCTGTTTCACTCTTCCCTGTTGGAATCCCTAGCCGCTCAGACCCATGCAGAAGTCCCAGTGTATTCCCTAACCAACAACTTCCCATCCCACTCCTCTCTGGGGACAATCCTAGCCATGGACTCATGCAGCAGTATTAGCACCCCCCACACCCACACCTCTCCATCCCACTTCTCCCTGGTGGCAGCCCTAGCTGTGGACCAGTGCAGGGGAGTCCTGAGTGGCTTCCCTGAGGATAAGCGCAGCAGCAGTATTCTCCAAGGAGCTGGATATAAACAAACATGCATTGGATGGAGCTGCAGATAAGACTTCATGAGATGTGGGGCCTGGGGCATCAGCGACTGAGCCAGGGGGGCAGATCTTTGGTGGAGCAACTTCCCAGCATGTGATGCAGTCAGCAGTAGACTGGACATGTTGTGATTTGTATTCCCACCATAGTGGCAGTCTTTCAGCATTCTGACTTAAATTTTGTCCTTAAAACCACCACATCAGGTGGTTTTCTCCACTATCAGGGGTATCAGGAGGGCACCCCACCCCACATCAGGTGGCTTTCACCTACATTAGGAGGACTTTGTGCCTCATGCTAATTGCACCATACAGGTCACTATCTTACCTGAGACTAATGCATACAGATGTGTCTACATACATATATTCTACGTACAACACACAATGCATGAGTGCAGAGTGATTCGGTAGTGCTGAGCCTCTTTTTGAGCTAATTTTTTAAAATGTGTACTAATTGCACAACAATGTAAATAGAATGCACAAGCAGCTTCTGCTGATTAAAATGATCTGTGGCATGCCTGTATGCTGTGTGCAACTGTGGGTGTATCTGCTTGTGAAATGCTACATTGTAGTGTCAGTGGCTGTGATGGCGGGGGGGCACCAAATTATAACTTGCCTCTGGGCATCTGGGATGATCTTATGCCACTGCTATTAACCAAACTATACCAACATACATCTCTTCACTTATCTTCAAATTTCTACTAACCCGACCACTATGCTCTGCACAAGATCTGCGTCTCTCTCATCATACTTGCTCTAGTTCACGGTTACAGGACTTTTTTTGCGCTGCACCCACTCTGTGGAATGCCCTGTCATGCACAAAAAGACTGTTATCTAGTCTCCAAACCGTCAAATATTTCCTGAAAACTCACCTCTTCAGACAAGCTTATCAAATTATAGAACCATCCGCATAACCTCTATAGGCAAACTTACCCATTTACATCCCCTCTATACAGTCATTACATAACTTTACATATTTTCTCTTTCTTCACTTTCTCATTCTCCTGCTCCTAGATCAATATTCCTATGTAACTGGATCATACAGCCCACCAAGAACCTCTGCAGTCTGGCTGGATAAATATGCAACATGTATCATCTATCTTAGTGTATCAATGCCTATTTCCCTAAATATTGTAAGCTTGTGAGCACTTACCTTTATGTCTTTATGTTATTATCCAGTCTTGTTTTGTTACAGGTTGTTCCAAGTTGCAAAACACAACAGAATATGCTAGCTCTAAATAAATAACTGTTAATAATGAATAATAAATACAATATTCTATTATCTCTACTCCCTTCACTGTCTGCTTGTAAGATGACAAATTGTTTTCAAGATTGGCTTACTGACTTTCAAATCCCTACATGACCAGGGCCCAAGTTAATTTCCCACTTAATTACTGCAAATCATTTGATGAATCCTAGAATCCTCTGGAATTAATTTGGGGATCGAGCTTTCAGCATAGTATCACCGAAAATATGGAACTCACTATCCCACAGTTCGAGAAGCCTTCATCTACAGTCTTTCAACAACAGACTCAAGACTTTCCTGTTCACCCAAGCACTTTACTAATGTCCTGTTTTAAGTATGTTTTGTATTTTGTTCTATAAAGGCAAATGTAAAACACCCACTATTTTGATGACTGATTTGCATAGGACAAACCTGTGAGAACCATTGCAGGTTCTTGTTAAATGTTTTCTTTTTCAAATCGTAGACTATTCCATATAACATGTCCTCTGCCTGCGTAGCAAATGAGTGAACTCTCTGTATAGTACCTTGTTATATTATAGTAACTAAAATAGTAGTTAATACTTTTGCATTTCATCTATGATTCATTAAAATTACATCTGTTAAATAAATTGAGTGAAATAAATACACACATGTATCAATGGTTTTCTAAATTTGTGTGGAAAATAGTAAGTCAGATCTTACAATAAATTACATTACAATATTTATAGGTATAGCACCTTAGGTGAAATAATTTCCCACACCTGGGGGTAAATTTACTAAAGTTTGATTAGAAATTCATTTTTTTGAATAACTGAAATCTCCTGAGATTGAATTGAACTTGAACAGCAAAATCCATTATCAAGTCTCAAATTTACTAAGAATGGATTTTGCTATCATTTTCAACTCAAATTCAATCTTGTTTCAGTTTAAGAAGGGATTTGCTTTCGATTTTGCATGTTCATGTCCAAATCAAACAGCAAATCCCACTCCAAAATGAACTTCAAAGCCCCCAAATAAATAGACCTGATTCATGCTTTCATTTTCAACCTGAGCACTTTATTTTGACACAGATACATACATGCATACATTAGTGAAATGCATGCATGTAAAGTATCTTACTGTAAAAAGCTTGTAAAGAGTTAATGTTTAAAAACAAAAATGAGGCTCAGTTTTTCTCGATTTTTTTATTTTATGAAAACCTTGAATGCCTACAGGGTGAAGAGGACCAGCCCAGGTAAAGTAGGTGAGTATCTGTGAATGTGTATGTATGCATTAAAATTATACTGTCATGGTGCGTGTGTATTGTGTTTATTTAAACATTTCTCTACAAGTGAACTACAGGTGGTTGCAGGCCATTAATTCCCCGCATGCTAGTACTTGTGGTTCTCCAAGTACCAGCATGTGGGGGAGGCTTGCTGGGAGATGCAGTGCTACTCATAAAACAATGTTTACACTTATCTTTTTTTACACTACACTTACACTATCAACCCGCCACCCATCGTCCATGGGTGGCAGGGATATCCCCAGGCTATCAGCCTAGGCCTGGAGTGCCCTGAAGACCTTTATTGGTGGGTCCCCAACTCTCAGGGATCCCTGGCCTGGACTGACTAGCAGTCAGGGGTAATGTTTTGGCTGGGGAACCAGGTGAAAGGCATTCCCTGGCTGTGACATTACCCCCCTCTTGAAAGGGTCCGTTGCTGGTTGTGGAAATTACAGGGGAACCCTATGCATTTTTTCCCCTGTAATTCCAGAACCAGGACTGGATCTGAGCTTGGTCCTGGTTGTGCTAAGTACAGGGGATCACTATGCAATTTTTTCCCTGTACTTACACATCCAGGACTTGCATTGAAAAGTTTGGGGCTGGTTGTGTATTTAGTGGGGGACCCCACATTATTTTTTTAAAACATTAACTCTTTACAAGAATTTTACAGTAAGGTTTATGCATGCATCTCACTGATGTATGCATGTATCTGTGTAAAATCGAACTACTCATGCTGAAAATGAATGCATGTAGTTCTATTCATTTGGGGATTTGCAGTTTGAGTTTGAGTTCATTTTTCATTCAATTTACAAATTGAATGTTAGTAAGTAAAGGGATCTTATTGTCCTCTATGTGAAGACATCGATGTTTTTCAAAAAGTTTATATAAATTCAATTTCCTTTTTCTGTTTGAGTTGACATTCAATTTGGCCTTTAGTAAATCCCTTCATAAAAAAATCGAACCAAAATCTAACAAAAATCGAATGCAAAATCAAACAGAAATCAAAATTGAACCATAGTAAATATACACCCTAGTCTAACAGCTGATAATATCTTTGATTCCTAACAATTCTAGTCATCTAAAATAGTGGATAGGACAACCTTAGTGCTGGACAGGGATTTTGGAAGGAATCTATGTATATGTATTTTTATTTTCTATCATTATGCAGTATATTGTTCAGCTATGGTATATAAAGAGGTACATAAAGATGGTATATAAAGAGGTACATAGAGATTACATTTTAAATTGAAGGGACTAGATGATGCTTTCCATACAAATGGTGCACACATGCATTTTAGATTTACAGTATATACACAACACCTTTCATTTTTAATCAGAAATATATATCCCAATGTGGTAGGAATCTATTCCTTTCAATCAATTATCTTTAATATTTTCTGTAATATACATTTGGAAACATTAATCATTGAAAAAGATAAATAGCCAAAAGTGAGATAATGATATTTTTATTTCTAAAATATTACTTCTCTAGCTCTACATCAGGGACTTACCAACTTAGATCCAGTACCACACCAAGACCAATTTAAGGAAAAGTTAATTATCCTGTTTGTATTTCTTAAGGCTTTGGTATGTGTTCATTCCAGTGATCCTTATTGGTTTCATATCCGGAAGGTCTGAATAATGACACCAAATATTGTTGACCTGGCCCTCTCCTAAGTTCAGAGGACATGGGTAAATTTTGTTGATGGACTTATTGTTGACTTGTTGGAATAATCCAGAGTGCAAGTGAGGCTGATGTTTTTTATTATGTATTTTCTTATATAGCACACACTTCACTGTGTATTGCAGCCTAGTCAACTGCAACTAAAAAGCAGAGTGGTAAATCTGTGCTGTCATAAAATAATAAGTCAGCACAGTATGACATTGCATTTTAGAAATAATAAATATTTTTCATGCTGCTACTTATTGGCTATTTTCTGTATTACAGCTGGTATGTGGTCAGGAAGCTGGCAGTCGAAATGCTGACCACTGGCTTCCCGGCATGGGACTAATGATAGGTGTTGAAATCATTATCATTAACTCCATGCCGAAATCCCAATGCCCAGCATACCGAATGACGGTAAGCCCGGCATCAGGAGTGGGGCTTACCAATGTGAATAAGAGGAGTGGAAGGGCACTCATCTTGAAAAAGGTGCCACAGCATGCCAAAATGCATTGAAGAGTGTCCCCTCACCTACTGTATGCAGTATCCCATCCATTCTATATACAATTCATATGCCCTTATTTTCCCAGGTTCGTCTTCTGCAGGGCAATAGGAATCTGCATAATATTACCACCTGATGGACCACAGGTCGAGGTTTCTGAAGCCAAAAATACTTTTATGTGCCCATACATCACCAATATAAGTAATCATCCATATAAGAAACTCCACACAAGATTTATACTCATTCACATCTAGGTGATTCTGAGTTGGGACTCTATTAAGGTGGGAGAAGATCTTCATAGACCACCATATTCTCCTCATATTCACATCCCTGGGTGACCATATCATACAGTGATGTTATTACACTATATTGTGTTTCCCATATTTTATATACCGGATAATTACCATAACCGGAGGACATGGGAACATTTTGTTGATGGACTTATTGTTGACTTGTTGTAACAATCCAGAGTGCAAGTGAGGCTGATGTGTTTTATTATGTATTTTCTTATGCAGCACACACTTTACTGTGTATTGCAGCTTAGTCAACTGTAACTAAAAAGCAGAGTGGTAAATCTGTGCTGTCATAAAATAAGAATTTAGCACAGTATGACATTGCATTTTCTTAATAATAAATATTTTTAATGCTGCTACTTATTGGCTATTATCTGTATTACAGTTGGTATGTGGTCAAGAAGCTGGCAGTCGAAATGCTGACCACTGGCTTCCCGACTGGGAAATCCCGGCATGGGACTAATGATAGGTGTTGAAATTATTATAATTATCACCATGCCGAAATACTGATGCCCAGCATACCAAACAAAGTTAAGCCCGGCGTCAGGAGCGGATAGCCATGGGGGGTAAGGTTTTGGAGCTCCTGGGAAAACTTATAGTTAGGCACCCCCCAGGAGGGTTTGGGTTAGGCTAGGGGAAGGTGGGGATTAGGGTTAGACACCCCTGGGGGGAGGTTAGGTTTAGGCTATCCCCCCTGGAGGATTAGGTTTAGGTTGCGGGGAAGTGGGTTTAGGGTTAGGCACCCCTAAGTGAGGGATAGGGTTAGGGGGGTAAGGATCAAGAATAGCTTAAATACTTCCCTTGTCAGGATCTTCATTCTACTGCCTTCCAGCATCGGTATTACATCTGTCAGGCTTTAGTCCAGTGGTATGTCATACCAGTTCCATTACAGCTTAGTAAAAACAACAGTCATATTTCATTGTTATTTTATGTATATTAAAGAGCCAAACAAACCTTAATGATAAAAAGCTAATATTTAAGAGCAATAATGCTACATGTAAGAAATGTTTACATTTTAATGTTTAGATATGCAGAAAATACAATATCATATACTACTATGTCAAAAGCTCTGTAAACCAAACAACAGCAGTTACCCTTCAGTTTAGTAAGCAAAATCCCTTAACAAATATTATTTTCCTGAACACTGCTGCAAAAAGATTTGAACTGTCTTTTAAATTTGTTGTTAAAGATGTAAATGTATCTTGCTTGATGTACATTCAAAATAGAACAAGTAATTTGCTATACATAAGATATGCAATATCCTGAACTGCAGGAGGGTATAATATTGTTTTTTTTATTAGGTCAAACCTTAAACACAGCAGTAGATATATATTTTTTTAATATTGCTGTAGTAATGTTTCCCTTATGTCTGAGGGCATATATGGTTCAAGTAAAGGGAAATAAATGTACAGGAGAAGTAAAACATTACTTATACAGCACAGAAATTCACAAAGAAAGGGACAACATTTTTGGAATAGGTAACATAAAAAATGTGTAAACTACTATAAATTACTTTTACACAACAAAATATGAGGCTTTAATTGATAAAAAGGCTATAAGTGGAAATATTCATGGCTTTATTTAGAGTTTGATACATTTTTGCAGTCATATGTTTCTGCAAAAATGTAGCTTTGAAAATTGTTTCTGAGTTTCATTTACTGTTGCTAGAAAAGTACTGTATCTGTTTCACCCTGCATCATTTCCACATTGAACTAATTTGATACAACAGAGACCATTTTATAAGATAGATATACTACTCTTAGGTGTTGAGGTCGCACCTTAATTCTCTGTACACATGCCAGGTCCCGAGTGGCTCGTCTGTGCAGAGTGTCTTTCTCACTTAAAAAGTGCTTCTAATTTGCAAAAATTAATCCTCTGGGAGTGACAAAAATAACTTTAGATTGCACTTATCAATTTGATATGTGACAGTTGTACATCTGTGTATGACTGATTTTGAATGTGTGTACCCAATGCTGCAAAGCAGCTTCTTTAGCTATTTCTAATGCCAAGTTCCATTATGCTTCAAGAGCAACTTTATATGTTTTTAAAACAAATTTATGTGGGTTAAAAGTAGCAGTCCAGCATCTCTTCTACACTATGGGGTAAATTTACTAAAGTGAGAGTTTTTAGAAGTGGAGATGTTACCCATAGCAACCAATCAGATTCTACTATACATTTAACTAGCACCTTCTAGAAGATAATAGCTAGAATTTGAATGGTTGCTATGGGCAACATCTCCACTTCTAAAAATGCTCACTTTAGTAAAATTTACCCCTTTGAGTGTTTTCACTGTGTATGAGAATAAGATGCAAAATTTTACTCTACACCTTTCAGATCATCTCAGGTGTCTCATGATATATGGTGTATAGATGCTAGAGGGTATATTTACTAAAGTGTGGGTTTTTAGAAGTGGAGATGTTGCCCATAGCAACCAATCAGATTCTAGCTATATTCCAGAAGGAGCTAGATAAATTATATATAGAATCAGATTGCTTTCTATGGCAATATCTCAACTTCTAAAAACCAACACCTTAGTAAAAATACCCCTAGGTGTTTGAGGAAACATCTGTATAGTCAACAAACTAATAAATAATGTAAAATCAACTGGGGGTCAATACACAAGCACAAAGTCAGCTTGATAATGCTGAAAGTGTGATTATTTTCATTATGTAACTTTACACTAGCCCTCCAATACCTTATGAAGTATACTTGTTAATGTAGCATAAAATAAATTTGTATAGGAGGAATGAATCAGCACAATCAAACAAGAGAGCAGCCTAAAAGACAATTACTAGGTCTACCCCAGACCTTAATGCACAATATGGAAAAAAAAGACTATATCGGCACTACCTGAGATCTAGTATAGTAATATATAGACCATGTAGAGCATGAAAACATATAAGGTGGCAACAATTAATGGGTATCCCCTTTTGTGAAGTATTGATTTTCCTGAGACAATGTGGAAATGTTACTGATTCATGGTTTATGTCATGTGTTTAGTTATGCATGAAAAAATATAAGTCAATATTGAAAAAAACATGATAATTTAATGTGACACAAATAATATATAGACACTCAATAATACATAAAAAACTTGTAAAGATAAAATTTGATGTATGCCAGGTGGCTATTTAACCAGATGATAGAAGTAAATGGGCATTTGAGTTAAATGCAGGAGGGTAGTCTGGATCGCCTGATGCCTGCTTACCCTTCCTTCTAGCAGCCTGGTACAGATATCCCCTGTCCTCCTTTCTGCCAATGCATTTTGGGACTGGTTTGTCCCTTTTTGAAAGCATGGAGGTACACTGAAAAAGAATGGATTTAAATAGCCATGCTGTTAATGATTTCTGGTTCTGGTTTGATGGGTACCGGAAGTCACGGATCATGGATAACAAATTGTTCTTTGCAACATTTCACTACAGGGATAGTCTTTCTGTATGTGATAATCTCCTAAAGTAAGTTTTGCCTTGAGTTCAGGGCGCTCTCATCATCTTGTCTGCCCTGAGACATGTTTATTCAGCTGGGAGTATGAGGACCCATAGTGACAACATACTGTAGTTCTTAATCAGTCAGAAGTGATGTCATCCTGTAGTTCTCATGACATGGTCAACCAAAATGGATTCATATTAAAGTGCAAGTGCGTGGCAGCGATATACTTGAGTCTTTATTCCTTTTTCTTAAATGTTCACTTTAAAAATCTTAAAAGGTATTATCCAATAGATGATATATAGTCTTTAAAAAGGTCACCAAAATTTAATAGTAAAAATAGAGAATATTCCAATGAGAAGCAAATGTTTAAACTGATGGGTCATAATGATACATAAAAATGTTCATAAAAATGTTCATAGAAATGTTTAAATATTTTGTACATGGTTCAAACAGATATGGGTCTATAATAATAAAAGCTGCATAATGAGATTTCTATAAAAATTCATAGTAAAAACCCGTATAAAAAACCATTATAAAAAACCATTTCAAGTAAAAATCTTGATTTAGACCAGCTGGTGCGAGAGTTTTTTGTTTATAAATTAATTTTATTTATTCAGTTGCCAGTTGTCTTTCTGTATTTCTATCTTTCAAACTGGGTTTTATATGTTTAATCCCCACAAATGTCCTTATGGGACCAATGGAGCAAACAGTTTTAAATTGTTCAGACAGGTGATGGGTTTGCAAACCCTTTTTTATAGTATGTTTCTTAGATGTTCAGAAATGTGTGTTTTAAGGGATCTTGCAGTTCTGCCAATGTAAAATAGGCCACCATCACACTCTACAAGGTAAATTACATTTGTAGTGTGGCAACTTATTAAGTCTTTTATTTTAAACTCCTTATCATTTATCTTGACTTCTGTATACTTTTAATTATCAGTTTTGATTTGTTTGCAGCTTAAACATAAACCACACCTGTGGAACCCCTTGGTGCGAATAGGATTCTTTGAAGTCTGTGGAAGTGTGCTTATCATCAAGTGGGTCTTCAAATTCCTCACCTTCCTGTAGATGAATTTTGGTTTTGATGTAATGATGTTCTTCAATATAGGATCCTTGCATAATAGGTGCCAATGTTTGGAAACAATATTTTTTTTTTGTTATGTTGTGAGTTGTATTTAGTTATAAAAGCACACTCTTTGGCCTTGTTCATTTCATTAGGCTGATGGTTCTTAGGTGCTAGTAAAGTAGTCCAATCTTTAGCCAAGGTTTCCATCATAATGGTTGTGAGTTGGGTAGAGTCATATCCTTTGGATAGAAAGTTGTTCTTTATCTCTATCACCTGATCTTTACAAACTGAATTTTCACTGCAGTTTCTTCTCACTCTTAGCAGTTGACTTTTAGGTATTCCTTTCAACCTAATTAGATGGTGTTCACTATTTGTAAGGATATAAGTGTTAACATCTGCAGGTTTGGTGTAAATCATTGTCTGTATGATGTAATTTTCAATGTATATTGTTAAATCGAGAAAGTTGATACTCTTCTTACTACTTTCAAAAGAAAAGGAGATATTCATTTTGTTTTGTATGAGTCTGATAAGGAATATCCTTAAATCTTCTTCTGAGCCTTTCCAGACAAGTAGTATATCATCAATGTAACAGAACCACTTTAAATGATTATTTCCCCAAGCTACGCCATTATAAATGTTGCGAGCTTCCAAATATTCCATAAATAAATTGGCAAAACTTGGTGCAAATTTTGTACCCATTGCAGTACCAGTATTTTTAATAAATAATCTCCTTCAAAATAAAAATTATTGTTGTTTAAAATAAACCCAATGGCTTCTATGATGAATGTTTTCTTGACTGTAGAATAGTTTGTTTTAACAGCCTCTGTTTCTTTTTGTGTTTAATGCATGTATAAAGCTATGTCACATCTCCTGTTAGAATTATATCATGCTCCCAATTCACATCTTTTAGTTTCAACAGTGTGTCCCCAGTATCCTTTAAATAAGATTTATTTTCTTTCATTATGGGTTGTAGTAGTGTATCAATTACAGCTGATAGATTCAACATAAGGCTATTAGTGCCCGCAATGATGGGTCTTCCGGGGGCAGGATTTTTTTTTATTGGATCTTTATGCACATTTAGAAGATTATGTATATATAGATGGGACCATGGTGATATCAATGGTCACATAACCAAATGCTTATTTTGTAATCCCCCCTGTTTCTAGATGTTTTCAATCATTTACCAAAATTATTCTTAATTCTCAAAGTGGGGTCTGATTTAATTTTTGCTAAGTAGTTTGATCCAAGAGTTGCTGGCAAATCTCTTTTTTATAATCTTCCTTATTTAAAATGGGAATCCAACCTCCCCTATCACATGGTTTTATGACGATGTCTTGGTCTGGCTTAGATCTTGCTTCTCTTTAATTTTTGGTAAGGTTGTGTGTAACCCTTTTCTTCTTTATTTTCTTTTGCATACCTTCTAAAACAAATGTGTTAAAGGTATCAATGCAGTTACCTTTTACATGTGTGGAGTAAAAATGCTACTTCTTAATATTTGTATTCCTGGTGGGTGATAGAGGTGTTGTACTGGCCTCTTCATTTTCTTCCTGTTTCATTCTAAAAAAAAATTGTGTTATTTTTCGTTTGACTTTATGTGTATCCACAAATTTTTCAAAATCATCTGCAAATGCAGTCGGTTAAAATTTCAACATTTTCTGTAGCACTTTTTGTTCCACTACTGTTAAGATCCTTTTACTTAGGTTAAATTTTTTTCCCAGTGGGGTTATATGGTTTATGTCTCCAGATTGATCTTTACCAGTCTTTCTCTTTTGTTTCCTATTTTTCTTTCTAAGTCTGCCATTCCTTTTACCTCATCGGTAACCCTTTTTTTATTTGTTGTTTTTCAGTGGTGAAATTATGTTTCTTTTGTATTTCTTTGGGTGTCTCTTGTATCCCATCTATTCCCAGTATCTTCTTCCTCCTGGTGGTACATATTGAATTCTCTCTCCAAAGTCTCTTTCTCCTAAAAAAGATGGAGAGTGGCAGTTATACCTAAAAAATGGTGTGTATGGTCACCTTGGGGGATAGGGTGTTTCTTCATCAAATTCTTCAAGTGCTACATCTCGAGAATTAATGCTATTATTTGAACAATAGTGTCTATGCTTATGAGGATGTTTCTATATTTCCATTTGACCATATGGGTGTTGACTGTATGTTATTTCTTCTTTTTTATCTGTAATTGTGGATGTCATTTTGGTTCATATAACAAAAGTGATGTGGGATCTTTCTCATTATTCCTTTGTTTTTGATAAATTTATTTTCTTTTTCTTACTGGACATTTTTTCTTCTCCCAATGGTATTGTGAAAATTTTTTCATAACATTGGTGGGTTCTGTGTTGTCCCTTCATATGATGAGTTTTTCTCCTTTTTTATACAAGTAGACTTGATTTTTTTCTATTAAAAACTTTAAATCCCTCTGTAGTTTATTTTGTTACTTCTTTATTAATTATTTGGTATTTTTTAATATTCTAGCTGAACTGGATTCCTCCAATGTTTTACATACTGGCAACTTATTTAATAAGAGTTTCTAGTTCTTCTATTCTATCATTCATCTCTCTTAATTTCCATTTCCTGTCCTTTACTTTAAAATTAACTCCATTAATGAGTCCATTTTGGTTGACCATACCATGAGAACTACAGGATGACATCACTTCCAGATGAATGAGAACTACAGGATGATGTCACTTCGATCAGTGTACTCCCGACCAAATAAACATGTCTCACTGTGGTCAAGATGATGAGAGCCCCCTGAGCTCTAGGCAAACCTTACCTTAGAAGATTATCACATACAGGAATAATAGTGAAATGTAGCAAATAACAATTTGTTTTCCATGATGCTTGACTTCCTGGCCCCATCAAACCATAAACATAAGTCACCAACAGCGTGGCTATTTAAAACCATTCTTGTTCAGTGCATCTCCATGCCTTAAAAAAGGAAAAAAAAACAGTCCTGAAATGCATTGGCAGAAAGGAGGACGGAGGGGCTATCTATACCAGGCTGTTAGAAGGAAGGGTAAGCATGCATCAGGAGATCTGGACTACCCTCCTGCATTTAACTCAAATGCCCATTTACTTCTACCATCTGGTATAATAGCCAGCTTGCCAACATAATTTTTTATCTTTACAAGTTTTTTATGTATTATTGAGTGTCTAAATATTATTTGTGTCACATTAAATTAGCACGATTTCTCAATATTGACTAAGATGTTATATTGTTTCATGCATAAGTAAACACATGACATAAACCATGAATCAATAACCTTTCCACATTGACTCAGGAAAATCAATACTTCACATAAGGGGATACCATTAATTGTTGCCACTTTATATTTGTTTTCATGCTCCACATGTTCAATATTTTCCTGTACTAGATCTCTGGTAGTACTAATATAGACTTTTATTTTTTTTTTCAATATATTTTACTGTATCCAATTCTCATTTTGTCACATCATGCTATGCTTGCTTGTGCAGTCACTTACTATACACATACATGTTCACTACTATGACTAAAGGAGACAAAGATACTATGGAAAAAAATATTTTGGTATGAAGAAGAAAGACTATGCATACATTTTTGCACATAGTATAGACAAACATTCAACTGTGAATGGGATCTTCAATATCTATATATGTTCACCCATAAAAAATTAATATTGTAATGCACCATCTACTGTACAATATAAGGCAATGGTATATTAGAAACCAATGAGTAACTTTGTGCTGTGACCATATACAGTAACTTTCCAAACTGTCTTCTGATATTATACTTAGCTCAAAATAGAGCGTTCATTATTCATTATAAAATACTTTAATACTTGAATAATTCTATTTTGAAAAAAGAGATAAGTCCATTGGTATAGCTAATATGATGTATTATATTGTATTTATGCATACTCTCAGTTTGTTGAAATAAGGTTTTTTCAATAAGTGAAAAGAAAGCAGTCATAAATATGTTTGCATCAAATAATTCTGTATTGCTTAGAAGTGACCTAAAGAAAGTGCAAAAAGAGGAAGTGTCATGGGCATTTATCAGTACAGTATGTGGCTACAATCTATTTCAAAGCACTGCTGCCACAGAAGCCATATCTTAAGAGTTACAAGGGAGACTCTGCAATCTGCAGCAGGCAGTGGCATATTGATTAGTCATTGTTGTGACCAATAGTGGAGAGATCAGAACCACTAATGCACTTGAGCAATGCTCAGATATGCAAAGTGGGTGTCACTGACTTTGCTCAGTCCACTGCCGGAAGAACACAAGGGGAAGGCTTAAATTGGCATTTGTATATTTTGGTTCTGATATTCTGTGAGTAATTGCAGCTACACATGAACTGCATGCACCCTGGGGGAAAAGCAATAAAGTCTGTGTTTGAAAAAGGTGTGAGTTTGCTGCAAAAAATGGAAGTTTGTACTCCCTACATGTAACGCATCAAGCGTTTCTGTCCCATACAAAGTTGCATCCAGATGTAATCCCATTCCAAACATAGAACTCAAACAATGTGAACTCACATAGAACTAGTAGCTAGCAAGTTTACCTTGAGCAGCAGCATGTGTAGCAGAAGCCTACACATATCAATGAGATCTGTGCTGGATTCTGTGTGTAAAAGGATTTACAGTAAAGTGCTGAAATACAATAAAATAATGTGTTGTCCCCCCAAAATCTTTACAAGCACTGGGCTGTGTGAACTGGTCCTGGTTGTAAAACTATGTAGGAAAAAAGACATAGGGCTTCCCATATTTTCATCAACCAGCAACAGTTTTGGTGAGCCAGTACTGGAAATGCTCTGCAAATACAGGGTACAAAATGATTAGGGGTTCCACAACCAAGCAAGCTGCATACTGAATTGATCTCCCAGGCAAATTTGGATATCCTAACCTGTAGAGAAGCTGGCAGAGGTTGCTGGAAATCTGTCTGTGGTGTCCTGCAGTCTGGGTTTGGAGACATTTAGGAATGTGTGTCAAAACATGAAGTTACGTGGTTAACGCAAAAAGACTTGTTTGATATGCTTACATAGCAATCGTATACTGTATATGACAAGTACCTAAGAATGGGATCTGTAAACACCGCTGTCACCACTACACAGTCAATCCAGTGTACCATCCACATAGCTGGCTGACTACATGCACAGAATGTACCCAAACCTACAAGGTAATATAATACCAAACTAATCCTTGAAGATACACAATGGTACTGGACCCCGGTGGGTCCATAGATATACTATATATAGAGAAAGTTCACGTAGATCCGTGTCTCGGCGCTGACTGATAGTAGTAGGGGCAAAGGATGTGAGTGCTGCAGATCCCTAGGTTTAGATTTCCCAAATCTAAACTAACGTAGTATACTGAAGCAAATGAACATAAATGTAACCACAATTTATGTTATGGTAGGGATCACGCTCTCTTGGTGGATGAAGTTGATTGGACCCTGCTTACATAAACAATATGAGTAAATAAGTGCAAATTAGCCTTAGCCTTCCTCAGGGTGAGGACCTTTATTTAACTTTGACTTTTGCCATTGACAGCGATACAGACCCTACCAGCTGTTTTAGTACAGTGGGCTGCAGGATGCTGTCCCCCTGTACACTCAGCCAATGCCACTGGACTGTACCCATCATGGACATCCATCTCCAGTCCCCTGGCTGTCCCCTTCTCCTCCCCCCAATTTTTTCAAATTTTTTAATTTGTCCACATTAATATTCATGTACACACCGGAATAGCTGTATCACGCATATGTTATTTACTTGTTTTTGACATTTAATAAATCGCTTTTACATCCCCTTTGACATCAGATCAAGTTTGCACTTATTTACTCATATTGTTTATGAAAGCGGGTCCAATCAACAGCATCCTCCAAGAGAGCACAATCCATACCATATATATACTATATATGACTCAATATAAAAACTTTAAAATAAGATATAGAGATGCTCTATAGAAATACAGAACTTTTAACCCCCCTCCTGATCTTCTTTCCTAAAACCCCACCCATACGCTAAACATAGTTTTTCTATAAGTCCTGTGACAACACACTACCAACCACCCATCTCCACCACACGTTTGTCCTTTCATTTTTTAATATAACTTTAACATACTGTAGCTGGCTATTTACTCTAATTTATTTGAAAACTATTTGATCTAAACTATACTATATGAAATATTAAAATAACTATTATTGTTTATTTTAGAATCACCAATGACCGAGCGTGAAGTTATTATATCACATCATATTACATTGTATTAGATTGTGTGATAATTACTAGACATACTTAGCACCTAACAAAGTATCACACCATAAATCATATATACATAATGTATATATTATCATGTTAGACTCAAAATATAGACACATAAGGTTAGTGCTCGGGTAGCATGAAATAGGTGCAATATATTTTTGTAAAGTGGGGTAGGTGACCTCATTCCTGAGCAGCTCCTGTCATGGATGTCAAAAGCTTTTTGTTGCATAGAGGTACATACCTATATTTTGAAGTTCCACAACCAGCAAAACGGTCTTACTAGTGGGGGTGTTATTCCACAGCCAGGAAACTGCTTCATAGGCCAAAGAATTCAGCATCCCACACTAGTGAGCCTAGGCCGGCGACCCCTAGGGTGGAGGGGGCCCCAAATAAATGGTTCCCCCCTCTACAGGGAACACCAGGATGGTGCTGGAGCCCAGGGCTATCCCCCACATCCTTGGCCTGTGAAATTGGGGTTGATTGTGTAAATAAATAGATATAAACTAATATTCCCATAGAAATGTATGGGCTGACTGTTTATTGGATGAGAGAGGTGAGCCCTGACTCTCTTAGCTAATAAACACTTCCTCCATAGATTTCAATGATGCTAACAAACTTGAATAACCTCATGGTTCCCACCATTGAAATTTATGCGGGAAGCATTTATTGGCTAAGAGAGCCAGGGGATCACCACTCCCATCCAATCAAAGTAACAACTTGTGGTAGAGGCTTGCTGGGACCTCTAATCCTCCAGTGAAATACAATATTAGTTTATATATTTTTTTTTACACATTCATCCCTGCATCCACCATCCAGGATGCGGGGGATGACTCTGTGCTTCATCCCCTGCCTGAGGTGACCTGGAAAGGGGGGGCCCATTATTTTGGGAGGTCCCCACCTTTCTAGGTATCCCAAAATTTTGCTGACAAGTATGGGGTGTTGACATATATGGCCCGGGGAACCCATGAAGCATGTCCCTTTCCTGAGGGATTACACCCCCACTGGTAAGAGATTGATGCTGGTCCTAAGTAATATGGGTGACCCCTACTAATTTTTTCCTTTATATTTCCACAACCAGGACCTGGACCAGCTCACAGAGCCTGGTGCTGGTTGAAAACGTACTGGGGACCCCTGCATCTCTTTTAACCCATATTTTTACAACCAGAACTGGCTCAAGAAGCCCTGTGCTGCTTATGCTATTTTTATAGAGAGAACTAGCATGATATTTTTTACAGATAACTTTCAGTTGATGTTACACAGGCTCTGATTTCGAGATTTACACTAATGTAATTGCAATCTCTCACAGATCACAGTTTCTAAAATATGTTAATGCTGTCCAAAGCATAGTCAAGAATAGAGATGCCTACAGCTGTCTTTTTCTATCTGACTGACAACGTGCAAAAGCATAAACATTGGTAACATCAATGCACATTAGGCAGTCAAGAATAATGTAGGTGAAGTCTGACCAGCCACAATCACTGCAGCTCTCCTAACATACAGAGAGCTCTCATGCTGTGAAATTGATCACAATTATGCATGCCCATGAAATGGTGTTTAAATGGTCAGATATGCCTGAATTTTTCTAACCCCCTGTTACCACCCCCAAATGCTGACTACAGTACCTATCAATACTTTGCAACTGGTTCATCTGTACAATTATAATTGCAATGCAATCACTGCATGTGCGCAATTCAGCTTTCGCACATGCTCAATGGCAAATAATTGCTTGAGCTGCATAATTATCAGCTTTGTGAAAATCTCTGTATTAAGCACACAGTCCTGTTTTTCATATTACAATTGCTATATTTCCTTTCACACACAATTTGCTGTATATCATTATTTTAAAAATATTTTGCTTGGAATGACAATAAAGTCTTGTTTTTTAAATAATTGTTAATAATAAAAGTATGTTATTTTAACAGATGAAGTTGTCCCCAGTGCACTGCCTTATACCCCTTTTACACCAAACAAATAACCCGAGTTATTGCCAGGTTGATCCGGGTTGAGGCTCTGTGTGAACGGCTCCCAACAAAAAAACCCAGGTCAATTTACCAGGCAAACTTACTCGGGTTGAGAGCAGGGTTGAAAATGGGTTGTTCCCGGGACATGAGGCAGTGTAAAGGGTGCTACCCTGCTTATTTGACTCAGCTAGCTCCAAAAGATGCTGATAGGAGCTTCTGGGGCACCGGAAGATGATGTAATTTGTCAGTGCCCTGCAGAGAGAAATGCACATGAAGCCATCGCTTGCCTGCCTAACCTCCTGCACCACAGCAGCCTGACCAGCAGCCACAAAAGCAGGCAGGCACACAGTCTGCCACAACCAGAACTGCAGCCTGCACCACAGCCTGACCAACAGCCTCAAATGCAGGATGATACACAGCCTGCCACAGCCAGAACAGCCACCTGTAACAATGCTGTAAGCAGTCCCCAACCCTCTCTTTTGTTGTCTTTCGTGACCATCTTTGTCAGACCTTAAAACAGACCTTTTTTAATGACTTCTATAGAGAAAAGCAGGGATTACCTGGGTTCAGTGTAAACGGGGCAAACCCAGGAATAACCCAGGTCCAGTTGCAGTGTAAATGGGGTCTGAAGCCGAGTTCGACCCGGGATTGACCGGTGTTCAAATTCCAGGGTCGGACCCGGGATTTTGGTGTAAAAGGGGTATTAGAGACTGCTTTCTTTTTGTTTGCTAATTGATACAGGTGATAGCACATGAAGATTCTAGTATATTCATTATCAACTACACTTGGAATTATTGGATAAAGGGGCACTCATGGATAATATAGACGTCAAGATAATTGTGGTTTTCTTTGTGAGTTTTATCAAGTCAATAATGTAAGAACATGGGGGATGCAGGACAGTGATAACAAGAGATGGGGAATCTGGGATGGTGACTATGTGGGGCATCCGGGATAATGTACACAAGATGAAAAAGGGACATCTGGATGGTCTGAAATAATAATGACAGGATATGTGAAGGGATGAGGGACAGTTATGACAGGATATCAAGGAGTGAGAGACAGTGATGACAGGAAATGGAGGAGTGAGGTACAATGATAGAAAGATATTGAGGGGTGAGGGACAGTGAAGACAGAATATGGGTGGTGTATGACAGTGACGACAGGATATGGTGGGGTGTGGGGCAGTGACAATAGGATATTAGGGGGACAAGGCAGTGATAACAGGATATGGGGGGTGAGGGGCAGTGACAACAAGATATGTTGCGACAAGGAAAATTGACAACATGATATGATTCAGCAAGGGACAATGACAACAGGATATGGCAAGTGTTACAATAAATTAAGGTAGGATGCATCTTTTGCTTAAAGATGTCTTAATTTTCATATAATAATAATAATAATAATAATAATAATAATAATAATAATAATAATAATAATAATAATAACTAGGGTATCCCAGTGGTAACCACCTTAGTTATGGAGGATAATATAGATATTAGGTACTGAGGATATTATGATAATTAGACTGTAAATTGAGTTACTGAGGATATTATGATAATGAGTCTGTATTTTGTCGGTATTTGTCATAAAGAGTTCTGCTAAATATTGAGGAACAAATACATTGGAAACAAAACCCTTCCATTGTGAAAGTCATCTGAAAAATGGACTTTAATCTCCTTTACCAAGAAGTGTAGGCCACCACAGTTCTCACATTGCAAGTCCATAGGACCCAAAGAGTAGTACTTTGGTAAATATGTCTTGTCCAATGCATGCAGCATATTAGCTGATCTTGTTATACATTGGTTGTGATGATAATATTCTTGGCTGTAAGATTTTTGCACTGCGCAATTTGAGTGACCTATAAGGGTTCCACTACATTGATGTCCTTGAGGCCTGCCTCTAGGCATGTTTAGTGTAAACAAAAGAAGTGAATAATGAAATAACACAGCAGTCAGTGTTTCAGGTCCCCTCAAGACATGCTGATATATGTGGCTGCAAATAACTGTGAGTTTCCAGACCATTAAGCAGATCACATGTTCCAGGTGATCAAGCGGGTGCACAGGGAGAGTTCACCAACTGACACATTTTCCAGAGCACAATGGTGATGCATTGTAAATGGTGGGTGAACATTTTGCCATTTAACTCCGAAACTAAGCAACCAGTTATGATGCCACTGTTTTTCTGCAAATCAATGGAAGACCTGTAATTTGGTTTATGATGTGCCCTGCTCAGACAATGGCATCATATAAATATGTAATTCAATATAGTTGTCCTTCTGCTATAAATATATAGATAATAATAATAATAATAATAATAATAATAATAATAATAATAATAATAATAATAATAATAATAATAATACAATTTATATAAAATATGGTAATAACATTTTTTACTGCTTTCAATACAGCCTCTTCAAAAGAATTGCAAGGCATATGCTGTTTCTCATTAAGCAGTGTTGCATAAAATTCCAATCCCATATTTTTATTTCACTTTTCTTCTGTTTTATACATTTCTAATACTCTCTTGAAATAGGAAACATTTAAGAGTGCATCCACTTAAGAAATATTATAATTTCTACTTTATTTTATATATTTGTGTAGTTATACTGCCACAACTGCATGCACTTTTTATAGTTTTATTTAAGATACAATTACAAATTAATACACTTATACTTAACACTAAAAAGGCATTTGAATATGTACCATATACTTACTGGAATGCTTATTTATTGGTCTACTTACTATTTTCAGGGGTCATCATATACTTTAGTACACCAGTTATTTCAATATAAAAATATAAGTTTTAAGGACACTCTACTTTACACCACTTTTACTAAAGTGCTGGTTTTTTAGAAGAGGATATGTTGCCCATAGCAACCAGTCAGAAGACAGTACAGTAGTTTTATCAAGACAGAGTGAGGGTGGAAAGGCTTGGATGAAAGATGATTGATTAGGTTTTGTAAACATTGTGCTTTAGGAAACATTGTGCCATCAAGGAGGAGATGGCTGAAATAATGTTCAATGGGAGAGGACAGAAGTAGTGAATGAATCCAATTAACATACTTTACATGAGTAGAATACAGAAGTTTTGAACTTTATTTGGTTTGCTTTTAAGTCTGAATCATGCTCACATTGTCTAGGCCACAAAATAGACATTTTGGGGCTGATACTGAGATGGAAACAGACACCTCTGTATCTTTATGCTAATGCTGCTACAAGGTCATCCCCTGGTGTATATCTGTATTGTTAGAATTCAAGGACTGAGATGCACACTATCAGCATTTATAGTTGCTTAAATACTGATTGGTACATCACTAGACACACAATTGGTTGCCTCTTATGTTTGTGGTTTATTGTCTCTGTATGCAAATGCTTTCAGTAACAAGCATGTGATGCAACTGCAACATCTCATAAGATGCAACATTTCCATGAATATTTTTAGACTCTCCCCTGTTACCTCCCAGTCAGCTTCCCAGAACACCCCTAACATTTCTGCTACTGTGCGTCCAAATATGTACTGTGACTCAACATACATAATCAGGATGCATGTGTGGTGCAACTTAGACTCAAGTGCGAATAAAAAAACATTGGCCATTTACATGAATATTAACATCTGATCATCTGACACAATATCAGTCCCTTTACCTCAGTGCTAGATGAGAGGGTGAATCTGAGTAAAGCTTAGAATTATCTGTTTAAGTAAATTTCAAATTTTTCACCTAATAAAATTGCCTCAGAAAGCACAGAATAAGACTAAAAATATATATTTTTATCTCACAAATAGTTTTTATATAAATAGGCTATTTGGCTCAATATGTATGTATAGTTTAATTGGCCACTGAAAAACTGAACCTACGTGTTTATATACGAGTATGTCACTGTCTAGTAGGAATATTAAGTTTGTAAACTCTGCTATAGCAGGGTCTTGTTAATAATTACATTTTCTCGGTAAAGCACTGTACAATATGTATATGCTAAAAAAAATAATTGTTAATAGAAATTGTGATATGATTTTGGAGTACCTCCAATATCTGCAACTCATAATTTCCAAAGTAAAGATTTGTGCAGGATATTTTTATTGGCCTTTGTTTGATTCCCCAGATCCTCACCATAATATACTAAAAAGTAAAAAGGCACACAGCATGAAACATCTCTGTTTTCATCATCTACATAATTTTAATAGTGGTACAAGTAGGCAGCAACAGATACCTGTCACCAATTAAGCACATATTGTATCTTTGTTAAAAAAAAATGCCTTTGGAGGTATGCACATATCTGGTGGTGGAAATATCTATCTTTTCTCCTATGCAGCACACTGTATATTTGTCAATGAAACATTAAACATTATAATGTAAGTGAAGCGGTTGTGCATCACTAATGCTGTGAGCATCAACATTATATACTGGGAAACAGTAGGAATACATACCAGCCGAAAGTCCCTATTTTCAGGGGGCTATTTTTTCCTCAGGATTTTGGCCATAAATGCATGGGACATTATGTTGATGAATAGATAAGTAATTATTATGCTTTATCACATGTTTGATGTTGAAGTCCCGATTTTCATGGACTGCATTATCCTGCCAACTGTGTTTACCTGACTTTGATGATTAGGCCAAAGAATTCCATGTCAATTGCAACCACTATTTCTTTATTTGGACTATCAACCAGTCTAAATAGAACTATAGTAAATAAAAGTAGCATCATGGCTTGCAGTGATGAGAGGATATTTGGGGGACAGGGCAGCAATAACAGGATATGGGGGGTGAGGGGCAGTGACAACAAGATATGGTGCGACAAGAAACAGTGACTACATGATATGATTTGGCAAGGGACAATGACAACAGGATATGGCAATATGCCTAACAACTTAAGACAAATGAGTGTTACAATAAATTAAAGTAGGATGCATCTTTTGCTTAAAGGGGTTATGCATTGGAATATAGCATATTAATAATAATAGATTTCTTAATTTTCAAATAATAATAATAATAATAATAATAATAATAATAATAACTAAAGTATCCCAGTGGTAACCACCTTAGTTATGGATGATATTATAGATATAGATATAGATAGACTGAGGATATTATGATAATGAGACTGTAAATTGAGTTACTGAGGATATTATGAAACATAACATAAGGACTGTTATATTCCTGAGCTCTGCTAGTGATTAATACTAAGGTATTCAGTTCAGGTATAAATATAATGGTCAATTTATAGAGACCCATCTGGTTTTTAATTGATTTATATAACATTTGGTTATTGCTTTGTTTACTTAGCAACAGCATAAAATATATTATTGTTCTTTCGCAAAATTTTCAATCCTGTGTGATCCATAACTCTTAGATGCAATGGTAATCATATGAGTCTAACATCCTAGTTTAATAATAATAATAATAATAATAATAATAATAATAATAATAATAATAATAATAATAATAATAATAATAATAATAATAATAATATATTTTGGAGATGTGAGCAGACCCCCTTGTTTTGGTTTCATTTCTAATTCATCATCGTGTTTTGGTTTTGGCAAAACCACCCTCAAGATTTGATTTTGGTTCAGTTTTAAATTCCTTAAAAATCAATAAAAATTGAATAATACTTATTTAAAATAGTTAAAATCATGTACTTTGGACCTATTTACATGCAATCCAAAACCTGTCTGTTTTTTAAATCTGAGTACCGAACTGACTGCAAAACTGAAATGGGACTCGATTCAACTAGGAACCTTAAAGTTCCGGTGTGTTTGTAGTCCAGGAAAACTGAACCGCACATCTCTAAAAATAATAATACAAACTAGTAAACTTGTAACATTATAATTTTCTCTGATTTGGTTTAAAATAATATCCAGGTTTTGACACTCCTTAAGAAAATATCCGAATAAGTTGTATATTTTGCTACAGTTGTTTATACATTTGAATTACTAAGGAGAGAAAATGTACAGAATTGTACTGTTGCAATTGAAGGAAAACTAAAAGGGCAGATGCAAAGTTGTATACAAGTCAGCTGTAATTGCTTCTGCATTGCGTGCATGTAATTTAATATGTGGAGTTGCATATTCCAACTTTACTAAGTGGAAAAGATGTATTTGAAAACAGGTGTATTTATGCAAATGCACAACTCTGCATAGTACACAACTCTATCAACACAACCACATTGCATTAAGCATACCTGAGAACACGCCACTACAACACAGTTACATCTCGTATGATGCAAGAGGAGATACGATCAGTTTGCTTACTGACACTGCATCAATTGTAGCTGCATAAGTCACCCATATTTTTATTATTTTCACACCACTCTTAAACTATTACTAAATAATAAATAAAGAAGCGACAACTGTATAAATTGCAAAAAAGAGGTCACAGCCAAATTTATTAATATGAATTACAATTAGAATCAGAATTAAGCCTGGTTGTGAAAAAAGCAGTGCTCAATCGATCTACAGCCCATATAAGTATTATTTACCAAAATTGGGGTGGAGTTTCCACCCCATGCGCAAACCATCCTGGGTAGTACCACCTCCCCTTAACTAGCACAGTGCTGGTCCCTCCTTAGGATGATGACCTGGTCCTCTCATAAAGTAATGACCGACTCGCCTTTCTCAAAGGGGAAATGCTAGCCATGATCTGTTGCGCTAAATTGAGCCGCCGATGAGCACTGCTTTCCACCACACAACGTGGACCCTGACCACGTCACGCCACCACTAACCTATAGGATGACTCTAAACTATGCCAAACATGACAAAATGGCTTCAACAAATAACTCTAAACCCTCATCTGTCAGGTGAACTCCATCTGGCCTATACAAATGCTCCTCCTCGTAACGTATGTGTGGATGCCTCACTACAATCCCATTTAAACCAACTATATACCTGGATACTGCAGCATTCAACTTCCTCCTAATCCGGTCTATAGCAGGCCCAGTGTGCGTACCACGCCAAAACCTCCGCGGAATGACCTCTGACCTACAGAGCTTAACTTGAGGCCAACGTTCTGCAATCACCTTCATATCCCTCTTAATGGCAATGATCAATTCCACTCCTTTACCTGTACCAAGATCAATACCGCCTAGGTGCACCACTAAACAATCCGGAACACCCCACTTACTCTCTGATTGCCAAAGAAGGTCCAACAGACCATTCCACTTAAAACCTCTCAAGCCAATACAGCGGATTCCGCAAGGACCTGACCTGGCACAAGGATGTCTACTTGCCCAGAAAACAAAAGAGTGTCCTACAATCCACACCCGACAATCTCTTCCCAAAAAACCTGTAAGTGTGAAGTATATAACAAAGCATTAGTAACTGAAATTCATTAATATGATAACCAAGGCAGGGGACAACTGAGTTAAATTGGGTGACGCAGATGGAGGTGAACAACACCAAACCTCTTTTTACATTTGAGGGCAAAGGTGAAAAGAACTTCAAATCCCCCCTAGCGGCGGGTGACATAAGGTCCTGGGTTTCCCAAATAACAAACTCGCAGGGAGCGCAATTACTTTTGCAGCTTATCGCTTCTTATATAGCTTTTAAATGCAGAAGACTTCCACCTTCCCAAGTGCTTTATCAACTCAGCAGAGCAGCCTGACTCTGCCGTGCAGGTTGCTGCCCTTATTCTGAATGAATGAGTGCCATATAGCTCAACTGGCAAACCCAGAGCCACTAGGCAATCACTAAAAACACTCGTAAACTGAAACTTCAAAAGCGGGGAAAGATCCGCATGTGCTAACCATTGTACCCCTCCCTTAGGCCTGCGCTGGTCGTAACTATTAGCCAACACTACCGGGCATATGCTCGACTCCGGATGCAACGGGACAGAGATCCAACGCCCCCTTCCTAATTGATCTGTCTTTGACCTCTGTATTTTAATAAAAGCAATTCTGGTTTAATTATCACATTGACTAACATAATAACTGAAGTAACGGATTTCTTATTAACAGCTGTTAACTCCCCAAAAAATGCTAATGCAAAAGCTAAACTAAATAAACAAGCCTCAAAATCATCTTTTGCTATACCCGATACAGCCACCACCAAGTCCTTTAGCATTCCCATGTCAATAGGCCTGTGAGAATCACTCATCTTCAATTTTTCCTTTGCCCATTCCTTTAATGCTTTAGAGATTACAAAAGACTTGGTGGGGTCCACCAAACCATTTAAGTGAGCAAAATATGAAATTCCTGCTAATGCGCTCGACATGGATGACTTTGAATGGCCGCTCTCATGCCAGCGCCAGACAAACTCTAACATCAAATCCTGAACACTCTTACCCTCTTCTGCGCTAGAAATGAACGCCTGCCGCTCGCTCCAGGCCGCCGAATAGGATCTCAAAGTACCAGGAGTCAGTGCTTTTAAAGCAAGTCCTATAATGCCGGCCTTATGATCTGCCAAACACAATCAGGACAAGATAAACCATGAACCACTGCAGAAGGCGCAAGCGCTCTAAATCTCTCCCATTGAAAATGAGATAATGCATCTGCAATCTAATTTTCAACTCCAGGAACAAGCTTAGCTGTAAATTCAATATTCATAGACAGACAAACAAAAATCAAATGCCTAAGAAGCCTTATTACTTGCTGGCCAACTGACCTCTGATTATTGATGGCCTGCACTACTCCTAGGTTATCACACCAAAATACGATTCGACGATTACTAAGCTTTAAAGCCCAAATCTCCACCGCCACTTCAATGGGAAAAAGTTCCAGCAGGAGTAAATTACCTGTCAAGCCCTCAGCGTGCCACGATTCGGGCCAAGCTTCCGAGCACCATTCTCCTTCAAGGAAAGCTCCAAAACCTATAGAACCTGACGCATCCATATAAAGCTGCAAATCATTATTATATACTGGCGGCAGCAACCAAATTCTTATCCCATTAAATTTGCGTTAAAATTTTAACCAAACCTTAAAGTCATCTTTCATTTCTTCAGACAAGCGAATCATGTAATGGGCCTTTTTAACACCTGCTGAAGCCTGCTCTAATCTCCTGCAAAAAACCTTACCCATTGGGATGACTCTACATGTGAAGTTAAGGAAACCTAGCAAAGATTGCAATTGCTTCAAAGAAACTTTTTTAACTGAAACTAAACCGAACAACAAATCATTAAGTTTTTTCACCTTATCAGCTGGCAATCTGCAGAGGCCCAAATCAGTATCGACCTCAATACCCAGATAAGACAATCTGGTAATCGGCCATCCATCTTTTTCTCAGCTATGGGTATTCCCAAGACCGAGAAAAAAGCTTACACTGAAAAGAGAAGTTCAGCGCACACATCACTATAACCCGGACCTACTAACAAAAAATCATCCAAGTAATGCGTGACACCTGCCTGATTTGTACCAGCCTGAATACACCACTGTAAAAAGGAACTAAAACTTTCAAAAAAGGAACATGAAATAGAGCAGCCCATAGGTAAACATTTGTCTACATAGAATAAACCGCCCACTTTAAAACCCATATAATGAAAGTAATCAGGATGAAGGGGAAGCAACCTAAATGCAGACTCAATATCTATTTTGGCTAACAAAGCCCCCTTCCCAAAACCCTGCACTATACTAAGGGCATCCTCGAATGACTGGTAAGTGATGCTGCAATCCGCTGGATCTAAAGCGTCATTCACCGAACCACCTTCCGGGTAAGACAGGTGTTGAATTAACCTGAATTTCCCAGGTTCCTTTTTTGGCACGATTCCAAGAGGTGAGATACAAAGATTATCCATTGGAGGTAGGGTGAAAGGGCCACACATCCTACCCAAACTAACCTCTAAGTTAATCTTCTGCTAACACGTCTGGAAAGTCCCTAGCTGATTTCAAGTTCCTTTTAGCCACTACTAAAACTGGATGAACTAACGGCAGCTTAAAACCATCCTTAAAACCTTGGATTAAAAATTTTGCTTCCTCCTTAAGAGGATAACGATTCGCCCAATGCTCTAAAACGCTGACATTAATTGGCGACACAGCTTTACTTAGGGTTAGGGTTGCACGACTCGCCCACCGCACTTTGACATGCCGATAACTGATCCTCAGCGCCCATAGAGGTTGATGCCAACACCACTAGTGCTGAATGAACAGAAGGAGCCTGCGAACTCAAGACAGCATTTTTAGAGTCTATAACATCTAAAACATTTGTATCAACTAATGTTACTGACATAATCCGAGGTGATGCAGAAACGGGGGGCTGCGCTGGTGGTGCCTGCCTAGGAATGGGGGGTAAAGCTGGCAGGGGAGCAAGCAGAATGGGAGGTTGCTACCTCTGCTGCTGACTACCCTGTTGCCCATGCATGTAATGCACCTGCTGTGCATATGTATTAAATTGCAAAGGAGCCGCAACATAATTTTGATGAAATTGACCGGCTCCTTGAATTAATTGAGGGGGGCACAACTGTTGCATGGGCCCTGTAAATTGAGGCTGTATTGGCTGATGCCCCAAACCTGGATAAAAATAAGGTGGCCAGTAGAAACCCTGCACAGGCATCCCCCCTTGGGCTGAAGTTAATGCCTGCATCCCACCTTGATTACCCACTGAAGCTAGTGGAGAAGGCATTATAGGTGGGACAATGTTAGGGATCTGTGTCCCACCAAAGGGGTTAACCAGCCTGTGGAGTGAGCCTGCAGCCGGTGAAGCCTGACCACTACCTATCTGATCCCCTAACTGGCCCCTGGGAGAGGAATGCCCACTACTACCAGAAAGTGCACTCAGCCCCCCAGCTCTTAGAGCCGTGGGGGGGAACATGAAGAGTTTAAAACCTTCTCACTCATCAAAATGGCGCCTGCGCTCTGGTGGATGGGGCATGTCGGCGGAGCCAAGTGAGAGTCTCCCCCGTCGCTGGCAATGCTTGCCTGCGACCGGGGAGTGCCTGTAACACCCGCCGCTCCCCTCGCCAGCCACGCTTGCAGGCTGGAAGGAGAGGGAGATGGCGGGGGGTGACCAGAACCATGCGCAGAGGGCGGGATCCGGCGAGTGCTGCAGACAGGCGCACGCCGCGGGTGGCTGAAGAGGCAGCCGCGACTGTTAATGGTCTCGCTGCCTCAACTAAGCAGCGGGGGGGTGGAGCGCTGTAACGTGGACGGGGCATTATGAATGTCAAACAAAAAACGGAGACAAACGCAAATAGAATAAAGGGTGGGGGGGTGTTGAAGAGAGTGAGGTAAAGAAGGTGAGGGGGTTAGGGAGGATTGAAAAAT